>CM041293.1:128978227-130394893 GCA_023052935.1 Piezodorus guildinii | reverse complement strand
GTATACATAGGTGTCTACCTAGATACTTTGGTGGGTTGTAAAGTGTATGTATATGAATATTGAAACTCCGTGTAGTAGTCGGGTGCATTCCATACTCAAAAGAAACTAAAGACAACTCTGACAACGCATAAATTTACCTTTTGTATGTGAACATGCACAGAATCAATAAGGTTTCTGTAATTGGGTTGGAAGATACCTAAAAGAAATGTGGAAGGCACCTGACTACTACATCAATTTTTACAGATTTCAACTTCTTTAACAACTGCCGATGCTATGAATACATTCCGACCCTTAGCATAGACAATATTACACTTATAGACAAGACATAGACAAGATTACACTTGATATGTTATGTAACATCACGAAAGGGTATAGCCAGGTTAGGATGGTAAATATGCTCCCGCGGCTTTTTTTGACTCAAACTTGGGGGATCAATTTGATGTCGAATAAAAACAATTTACCTAAATTTTTAACTTTTAAATTCAAACTGATTTCCAGATTTTTATATTTATATTTTCTTTCCTTTTTAATAGTAAAATTTGAAATTAATTAATGATGATTTTTTCCCTGAAAAAAATTATTTGATCATTACTCTTAAACGAAAAGGCAATTTTTAGCGAAAGAAATAAAACCAAAATATGTATTTTTTAAAACCTTTTTGAAAAGTGTCAATCACCGATTTTTTGAGAAAGTGTCTTTTATACTCCTCAATATACAGAATTTTTTCGATTTTTTTTTGAAGTGATGGATCAATATGAAAATAAAAATAAAAACCGAAAATACATCCTCTCTATCTCATAGGGAATACTTGAACAAGCGAGACCTTAGAAGAAATGATTGATAGTGGCTAAATAGACTTTTCAAAAAGGTTAATAAAATACACATTTTGGTTTTCTTTCTTCCGTAGAAAATTGCCTTTTCATTTTTTCATGCCTTTGAATGCTAAGAATCAGAGAAAAAAATCATCATTAATTAATTTCAAATTTCACTATTAAAAAAATTAATAAAATCGAAAAAAGAGGTTTTTATAAAAATCTCGAAAACCGTTTGAATTAAAAAGCTAAAAATTTAGGTAAATGGTTTTTATTCGACACTAAATTGATCCAGCAAGTTTGAGTCAAAAAAGCCGCGGGGGCAGACCTACCATCCTAACTCAGATATACCCTTGGGAGAATACTTAATATATAATCATTGGTCTAATGTTCTCCAGTTCCCGGGTGCGATTCCCGCTTGTGACTGAATATTATTTATATTGTTATTTAAGCCGTGTGGTGACGCTAGGGTATTGGACCCTCATGGGCACACCCAGCATGTATAAATTGGGTTCCCAATAATTGGGAAATACCTGGCGGCTGAGTGTGTATGGAAGTACAAATCTCTCTATGTTCAGAACCAAAGACTCTTCAGAGTTTGTAGGGGTAGGTAAGGGTTTGTTATTTATTTTTTTAATATAAGAAAACATATTTGTCTCCTCAGTTGCTAATCAAATGCTAATCTAATTAATGGGACTGGTTGATGAAATCAATTGAAATTATAAAAGTATAAATATTTTAAATTATACAAGTAAAAATATTTAATCTTCATTTAGCTATTATTTCCCAGTTTCGAAGAGAAAAACACTTCGATTTGACCTTCATTGCTGTTTTATACCTTCAAACATCCTAATTTCTCAAGACTGCCATAGTACACCGCCCTTACTCGATCTCCCGACAGTGCCCACTGAGTAACACAAGCCTTTTGAAATTCCTCGCGTGGACACAACGAGCGCAGAATCCGAAAACATAGACGGAAGGGAAAGTGAAGGCTTTCTCTATTTCCGCAATTGGTCCTCGCACGAACCATCTCGGCGAATGTTGTATGGCCTTGTGTGTTGGTCGATGTTGTGTTTGGTATGACAACATTCTGATACATCAAACATAATAGTCAAGTCTATCATTTATTTAATCATATCTTGAATTATACCTTCTTACGATCTCATATTGCGAATAGAAATAACCTATAAAATAAGATTTAATCTAATGAAACATTATTAAACGAGAATAAACTCTAAACGCTTGGAAACCGATCTTGGATTTAAAGGCCTTTAGGGATGATTACGAATTTTATTACAACCATTTAATGCCTCCCTCAAGAAATAATTACTTCCGTTTAGATTTGTAATCAGTGAGCAATTACCTGGGAGGTGTCAGAAGCCTTCGCCCCGACCTCAAGCCTCTTCCCTCACGGTTGACTCATCTTCAGCAATCGCATCCGTTGTGGAAGAGAAGGGTTAAATTAATTTCACAACAGTCACGAAGTCGGGCCCTCAAGCTACCTTCATTTCTGTACCCTCAAAACTTTTTAGGCACTTAGCTCATACTTAAGAAAAATTAGGATGTGATAATCTTGTAAAAAACAAAATCTGGTGCGAGCAACACTCGGTTTCCACTTATCTCTGTTATTTAAATCAACTTGAGAAATTTAGAATACTGAGTTGGTAAAAAGTTAAAGAATTAATTACCTTGAGTTTCGATAGAAAGATGTGTTTTATTTTAAAATGTTATGTGTGTGTGTGTGGTAACTCCCGGGCGAAAACGTTAAGTCCTACGAAACTGAAATTTCATATTTAAGACAACTATACGCCCGAGACGTGACAAAACTTTTTTCATCAAAATGTGCTTACCAGAAGAGGCACTTTATAAATTTTTTTCCCCTAAAGTATCTTTAATTTTGTAGATTCAATAAAAATAACTATATTATCTTGTTAACGCTGATGAAAAACAGGTAAATATAGAAATTGAATGAATTCGATACCCAACTAAAGGACAAAACAGAAAAAATATTTTTTTAACGCAATTTTTCATTTTTGAACATAACAGTATACTATACTATACATGCATGATATACCGTTGGAAAGCTAAAGATTTTAGAAAAAATATTATCTCATACACAAGCTTTTAAAAGTTAATAGAGAGTGATGAAATGAACATAAAACTGATTATTTCAGATATTTCTATAGAAATTCAATTTAATTAATTGCTTAATAGGTTCACGTATTTTTATCTCTAACTGTTTTTGAAAATTCTTTCATTGATTTTAAAAATGGAGGTAAGTGAAAGTAGCGTGTTGCCCGCACCAGATTTTTTCTCTTGCACTAGATGTCGAATTCGTTACCTATACATACCCGTTTTTTATCAATAGTAACAAGGAAAATTAAAAGTGCTTTAGAGGAAAAAAAATTCAAATATTTCTATCAGAATCAAACCGGCGTGACATTAAAACCAATTAAATCTTACATCGATAAAGCGAGTTTAATTAAAATCTTTAAAGCTGTTATTGAGAAAAAATTATAAAGGTGTAAAATGTATAGTATTAAGGTGCACTTTCGGCCAGTCGTTTTGTGAGAAAAAGTTGCTATAACATATCGATCGTATAACTGTCCCAAATATGAAATTTCGGTTTAGTACGACTTTTCGATTTCGTTCGAGACTTGACCACACACACACCTTTTCGCTGTGACTTGGTCATTTGGCCTCGTGGAAACCTGGATTTCCGTTGAAAACTCGACTTCGAAAATACACTGTTTCTTATTATATATCTCATATATGTGTAAATAAAAGTGATATTATTAGTAATTTGTTCCTATGAAGAGTTTATTTTTTTTGCACATCACATTTTCCCAATGTTGGAAGTAAAATACACTATATACTCATGTTAGATACTACTAAGAAGACAGTGGTTGGATTCCAGGTTTCTCTCTTCAAGTCTCTTCTAGAAAAATCATTTTACTACAAAGTTTACTTTCTCATTTAAATATTTCCTTAAATCAGTAGCCATTAATCAGTAGCGATAAACTTCTGAAAGCAAAAGATCAAGATGTGGAGTACGTTAGAAGTTGTGTGGCATCTATTTCATTATGTTTTGCTAATTATTTTTCTCATTCAAATTTCTCTATATGTTAGGTCTGAAGTAAACAGTTTTAAGATGAAGAAGTAAGTTAAGATTGGGTCATAAAAAAAACACACACTATGCATTCGGTGGACATAGGATCAATATCTGAAATTTTGAATTTCCCTATATTTTTTTGCTTAAGCTGTTCTTCTTAGTTTCTATTACCATTGTCCATCATCAGTTTTTTTAAATATCCACCTTAGATATCTTATTAAAACGACCGTCCAAGGAAAATGTCCTTTCTTTAAAAAATTACCACTACTATTTTGATGAACCAAAAATAATGAATCATCTTTATTCCGATAATTTAACTTTATTATCATAATTTAACTTTATGCAGCTTGAATTTTTATAGATTCTCAAAGCTTTTATTAATGAAAAACCTAAAACAAATTAAAACATTCATAACGAAAATAGCTCAAAATCGCCAAGAAATCTACCACCACAGAAATTAACAAGATGGTTTATAGTTTACTTTCCATTAATAATTAATTACATGCGGGTTCAAGCCGGTTTATGAGAATTTTTTTTCTTTTCTTTTTTCAAATGTCTCTATAAATTCCAGGTTCTTTGTTTTAAATGTTTGTTTATACTTTATGAACGTATTATTGTATTTAATTCTCATGAATCGTAAAAATAAATTATCACCTGATGCTCTAAATTTGTCAATAAATTATTTTTTTCTACTTCTTTTTTTAAATATTTTACTGTACCAAAATACCTATAGATAATTGAAAAATATATATATTGTTTGTAATACATAGCTATGTAAAAACATAATTTCACTTAAATCATAGGGACGCCCTGTACAAAATTAAAATCTGAATAAAGAAATAGATTCCTAGTTAAAAAACAATTGGGGGTCTACATTTAACCTTTTTTTCGTATGGCGGACAGTCTAGACATAATAATACAATGTCCAATAATATGGTGTTTCGCCCCATTGGGCGACGTTTCGGCCTACATTGGTGGGCCTTCATCAGAGCTAAGGAAAACAAGATAACTACCAATGCTATTAAAAGAAAACACAGTAATAAGTTAGGTTCAATTAATAAGATAACAGTAATAACATATGGGCAAAAAATATAATGTTAAATGATAATTTTAGAATGAAAATATAATGAGAAACTAGGCAAATAATTAAAGTTTAAAGAAGATCAATATGCTATCACTTACAGTTTTTAAGAAGAACAATTTCGAAGTAATATTTTACGTGTTTTTTTTTAAGAAGAACGATTCCGAAGAAAAGTTTTCAGTTGGAACGTTACAAAAATTAGCTTTTAAGATGGAAAAATTATCAATAAAACCTAAATTGCGGGTATTGCTTTGATGTACTCGTATTTAGTATTTGCAGTTAATTTTTTGTTCATTTTGATGGCATTGAGTCTTTACTCTTCACCGAAAAAAATATAGATTAACATGAAAAGCAATTATTTTTTTTTTAATACTGCTTATATGTGATTAAAATTTTTAATTTTACAATACGATCACGAGGTGAGCTTTGATTAGCAAAATTAGAAAGGAAGGCCGTTAATTATCGCTTGGATGATATAATATATAGTCGATTGGAGACTGTTCCAGCCGGCATTGACCCCTATAGTTCGACACACTTGTTGAAGAGGCGCTGACTCGCAGGAACCGGTCATGGTCAGGACTGAGAACTGTCCCGATGAACTCATCAGGAAAGAGGATCGACCGCGGAACAGTCATTAGATAGTACTTCCAGAGCTGTGAGGTACAGGAGGTTATCCTCGCTCGTCGTGTGCTCTTTCCTTGTCAGGGATTCCTATCCATTAGCTCAAGGGTGGAAAGGATAAAATAATAACCATCGTAAATAACTCATAATTTTTATACTAGTTCTCTTTCTTTTTTTTTTTTAAATTATTGATGATATTTACAACTGTATCGTACAACACATCTGGTAAATAGGCTAAAAGAAAATAGTTATAAACAAGTCATGTAGAGAAGCTACCCAGCGGCAGCACTCTAAAATATTCTAAACTAGAAGGTCTCGAGGCCATCTTCTTTTCAGACGCCTCGGAGAATTGTCAGGAATTGATGTGGAAGAAAGGATTGAAACTAGAGGATTAGAGTAGGATTTGAGTTTGTCATGAAAGGAATGATATCAGGTTCGGGCCGAATCAGCAACATACGGAATATTAAGGTCTTTATGGATCAGTTTATTAGCTACAAATTAAGAAGTATTGAGAATTTCACGACGGATTTTGGATTGTAGGGATCGGATACGTTTGATGGTTAAGTAGATCCCGAAGCTCTACTCCGTAAGTTCATATAGACCGTATGATAGTCCTATAGATGAGACTTTTGTCGTTAAGTGTGTCGAGGTATGATTGTTATAATGGACAAGAAAGGATATCAGCAGATATCAGAATGATTGTTATAATGGACAAGAAAGGATATCAGAAGGCCTTGACAATTGCGTATTCATGCAAGGAAGGGAGTTTAATGGAGAAGACATGAAATGAATTAGCAGAGAGGACTGGTTAGGATGGGTTACACTCTGTGTGTTAGAAGCACGCCAGTAGTGTGGGTTCGGAGAAGATTCACCCTGCGTGGTAGTAGCACGACAGTAGCGGAGGTTAGAAGGAGAGGGAGTACAAGAAGGAAGTGAAATAAAGATAGACCACATTACGTTACAAAGGTAGAGTTAATCTGACCTAGGGAGATACCAAGTTAGTGATCTGAAGAGCTGAGCCAGCTCTTGGGGATGTTAGTCATCCATGTCGATAATTGACAATGAGAGCTTTGCTAGCAGTCTAGGGTCTTGGTCCTAGGTCAAATTACCTTGAGTGCTTTATTTATTCTCATAAAACTTTGATGTGACACTGTGACTATGTGAGGCTATTGAAGGACACTGTAAGTTCTGTTTTTAAAATTAATTTTTACAAGCATTATCCCATCGTTACGCCGATGATTTAGTACTGCTGGACAAAGAAGCAGTAATTTTTCAACTAAATAAAAGTATGTTAATAAAAATCGGTAAGGAGATAGATTTTGAAATACGGATAAAATATGATTTTGTAGAAACAGTGACGATCTTTGGGATATTAATATATCAGAACATACGTTTGAATACGTAGAGGAATTCAAGTGTTTATATTCTATAGTTATACAATTGGCCTGACTCACAGAATATCAACATTTTTATCAACACTTTACTTTACATTTATAATCAGACGAGGCTAGAGTGGAAGTTCTAAATTTTGCCTTTCCGTGTTTAGTTAGATCCTAAACGATTACAACGCACAGGCTCGGGACCATCATTGGCGCCCTCACCGAAGGAAGGCATAACCAAATATGTTTTACTTCTTTCCGGGTTTGAACCCTCGACCTTGGGCGTAATAGGGTGTTATGTTAGCCACTAAACCACAGGCGACCCAACACACGATATTTTCTATTTCATTTATAACAGGTTGTTTGTTTATTTTTCATATCAGGAATGAACAGGTCCCCAAATGTGTTAAGGCTAGGCATAACATCATCCATCGGAATTTTTAAATGTCAGAGTAGGTAAGAAATATAGTCAGGCGGCTTTTGTGCTGGATCTCCAGAGTTGGAGAGAGCTCAATAGCCTTCTTCATATCGAATTGTTTAAGCGGTCCATAGAGGATAGAGTACAATAATTGTGGATTGATTACGATGATTTCTAAACGAGATATTTTTTTACTTTAGTCCGAGTGGCGGTCAGTTAATTAACAGGTTAGTTTTATAATGAATAGAAAAAGAAAATTTATTCTGGGACAAGGTCCCTTAAGAACAATTCATAAGCACAATTAAGATATATATAATGTGTCTGGCTACAAGACCAAAGGAATATAATTAATTCTTATTCACAATGATACATAAAGAAAAGAAAGGATATAATAAAACAAAAGAGTAAAATAAATAAATAATAACTTCTGGTGTGTTAAACAAAACTAAACATTGAAATTGATCCATATAAAAATATGAACAATAAATAACAAATTTTCTTTTTGATTTGAAATTTCTTATTGAGCGTCTGTTTGGGATCACAGTAGGTTCTGGAATAGCTGGGACTTGAATGATGGTAGGGAAGAAGCATGGCGGATATGAGTAGGTAAGGAATTCCAGGGAGTAGTGGAGCGGGCAAGAAAGGAATGATCAAAAGTTGTTGTTCTATGGGTAGGAATATAAAGGTCGGAATGGCGCGATCTTGTTTGGAGAGAGTGGACTGACGATTTAAATTGCAGAAGTCTGTAGATATATGGAGGTAGCTGGGAATTGATTGTTTGGTAAAGATATGATCCTAGGAAATATTGTCTTCGGATAGAAGGAAGGAGCCACTTTAACTCATTGTATAAATGGGTCACATGAGACCTCTTCGGTGTACCAAGGATAAATCTTAAAAATATGTCCATAATTCGCTTTAGCCTGTCCTCGAGCACAGCCGAGAGGCCACCATATACCCGCAGCAATAGTCAATGTGGGGAAAAATAAATGAGGATACAAGGAGCTTACGGGTAGACAGTGGAAGAAGATGACGGGAGCGATGGAAAAAATGTGAGGGTTCTTATTGTTCTTCGGGAGATTTGGGCAATATGGGGTTTCCGGGAAAGGGTTTGGTCGATGGTAATACCTAGGTTTTTGACAGAGGAAGTGAAGGTAATTGGGTGATCATTTAGGGTAAAGTAGTATGGGATCTGAGGAGGGGATTTTTACTACATATACTTTATCCATTATTGTTCTTACTAATATATAGCTTTTTACTTTAAGAATTTTGTTAAGACATTTTCTAGTACCATTATGATATCATTACTATTATATGTTTAAACTGATTACTTCTTTTAATGTTAGTATTACAATTTTACTCATTGTTGTTAGATCCCGTCTAGAATGCGATACGTATTTTCTATTGTACCTACCTTTCGTACGTACTTTCCCATCTTCCTTCCTACATCCCATTCCACCAAATTGTATCTAGTTTCCGCTCGCCTACAATACGATACGTATCTCCACTCTACTCCATATTTCAATCTTTCTTACTTCATGTAATTTTTTATGCATTACTTTAGTCATTATCTGCTCTGTACAGCCCTCTATACTATACCTTAGTCACTGTAATCTAATTAATCTATTTCTTTACACATCTTTTTTTTTTTTTTTTTCAACAACAATTTTTTATTGAGTATTATTACAATCTGTCTCGATTTGGACATCAATAATAGTCGAGAAAGATAACATACATACTACATCCATACGGTATTTACACAGCAATAAAATATAGACACAATAATGAATCAATAAAATGGTAACAAAGTCTATAAATCACTCATAAAAGTCACACATACATTACATTGAGTGGAGAATCTAGCCAGTGCTAGAACTCCAATATATACATATTTACAAGAGGTCGCGGGCCACTGCCGTTTCAACCTTCTAGGTGGGTTGTATTGATGAGTGGAGCTTGGTAGGGATTGAGCTAGAGGATTAGTATGATGAATGAGATTCTGGTGGAATTAGGTGGAAAGTGTGTGTCAGGTGATGGCACAACTGAATATTGATCGTACATTGACTTTACACATCTAGTTCCTTTTTTTGTTTTAATACTGACATCCTCTAGCTCAATATTTTTTAAAATATATATTTTATCTTACTGTAAATGTATATTTTTTGTCCTGATGTGGGTCATACAATGGGGGTAAAAACGTCGGCAGAAAATAAATGGTTGAAACTGTAATTGTTTCATTCACTGACCGCCATCCGGACTAATTCCTTCTAGCAATTCTCAACGGTCAACTAATTATATCGCAAATGAGATATTTTTTCTTTATCTTCTATAATCACTGAAAATAAATTAGGCAAAACATATTGAATTGGCTGCCATTTTGAAACCAAACACTTGCGTAATTCGACTGTATAAACTCGAGTGAGTATCGGCCTTTTATATTTTAGTAATATAACAGATTACTGATAAACTTTATTATATTGTTTGTTCCTATAACCTATAATGACGGGTTTGGAATCACCCTGAATCTTTCGAACCGTGACCTCTGTACGGAAAAAAAAAATACGAGGGATACAGGGATGCCCTTGATTTAGCGGACGTGAATCAACGTGTGTTCGCTTCCAAGTTGGGTTAGTGGATGCTCTCAATGCCTCTTTAATAAGTACGAAGTCATCCTTCCTTGACCTGTAAGCAAACGGGAAGCTGCTTCAGTTTTTTGTATAGAGAGTTATATATACTTCGGTGGGTGGGAGTTATTGCATTATCATATAAAAGCTTTTACTTCATAATTATATTATATAATATCTTCAAAACGTATTTAAAAAAAAAAGGTGGTGTGGTTATCGCACCACGTCATGTCTTCGATTTTTTATGTTAGATGATATTTTCCTAAAATCTTCATATTCCAACATCATATTATTTGAAATTTATTTTCCGTTGAAATTTCATTAGTTTCCATACAGACATCTGTTTTCATAACTTGATCTAAATTAGAAATTATTAAGTACCTCAATCCCTCAAGTTTTTCACCAATCGCCATTACCTTCTGTAACTTTATATTTTAGATAGTATTTTCTTTTTAAAAAATAGTCCCAATGTTCATGGAAACATTACAAATACAGCATAACTATATTCTAAAAGTTAAAAATCTCCCAAACAACAGACTGCCCTATTTCATAAATGAGGAAGGAATTAAATGAAATATTTTCTGGATTAAAGATGTAAGAGAACTGGCTGAAAACATAATATTTCTTTAGAACTGACATTCAACTTAACAACAAAAATAACTGGGCTCTAATCCTACAGCAATTTAGGGAATCTCTAACAGGTATTTACAGATCAAAACTTATACAGGGGCTGTAGTCTCTGAAAAAATGTTTGTATTGGGTTGTTTCACATTAAATTTCCGTTTTTATAGTTTCTGAAATACATAAAGGATTTTGCAGGTCTCTGTTGTTTTCTTCCGAATGTTTACATATTTAAAGTAAACAGTTACTAATCCTCTACCTTTTTATTATAAACATTTGTTTCCCAATCAATTACCCACTTTTTAGTATACCTCCAAATATGAACATGGAAATACGCGAGTTTAAACTCGGGCATGCAGCAGCTGAGGCCGCTAGAAATATTTGCAAGGCGTTTGGAGAAGGGAGTGGTAATGAACGGACCATTCGCCGTTGGTTTGCTAAGTTTTCAGCTGGGGATACCGACTTGGAAAACTTGCACCGAGGAAGACCTCCGTCCGTAATAGACAACGATGTCCTCAAACATACAGTAGAAGGAAACCCCTACAAAACAGTTAAAGGACTCTCAGCACAACTAAATGCAAGTGCATCTACCGTTTCCAGACATTTAAAATGTATTGGGAAAGTAAAAAAGCTCGATACATGGGTACCTCATGATCTCAATGAGCGGCAGCAAGACCCCATGTTTCAAAACATACCGTGCAAAAATTGAATGAACTGGGCTACGAAGTTCTTCCGCATCCACGATATTCTCCCGACTTGCCTCCAACAGATTACCACCTGTTCAGGATTTTAGACAACTTCGTCAAAATAAAACATTTTGAAAATGATGATCAAGTAAAAAGTGGGTTTTCAGATTTTGTTTCACTTCAAAGCTCAGAGTTTTTCAGTTCGGGGATAAAAAAGTTGGTGTCACGTTGGGAAACATGTGTAGAAAAAGAAGGTAAATACTTCGTATAAAATTATCTTGTTTTCATATCGTATTTTAAATAAAAATCCTTTACCTTGAGAACGGACATTTCATGTGACACAACCCAATATATAAAAACTTTGATTATGATTATGGGACACAACATTTGTTTGATACCAAATTAAGTTTTATTCGAGTGAGATGGATATTTAAAGTTAGATGTGATTTGGTATACCTGAACTATAATAGATTTTGGTCAAATAACAATGTGATATGCTCGCTTTGTAATAGAAGAGAAGTAGAAAATACCTTTCATTTCCTCGATACATGCCATATTTTGTGTGCAATTAGAATAAGGTGTTTTGGAAAAAAATTGTTTAAATATCGAAGAAGTAATACACTATCTTAACGGCCAAAACTGGATGGCTGTGTATAAATATTGTAAACTAGCATGGCCTTATAGATATAAACTTATAAAAGAATTTAACTGTATTTAAAACTTGTAAAATATATAATTGTTTATTATTATTGTTTTGTTTTTTTGAGCCTGGTAAAGAAATAGTAGAATCAGTGAGTGAGATTGTTTTACTGTTATTGTGTGTTATATATTTGTATATGTATATATTATTACTGTTGTATAAATTGTAAAACTGAACAGGTCGGCTCTGGACCAGACGGTCTAAAAGACCGTAGTTCTATTAATATTTTTTTATATGTTGTATTTTTGTTGTAATATGCTGAATGAAAAAATAAAAAAAAAGTTATCTATCTAAAAAAAATATTTTCTCTGAAATCTTTAGTTTCGTAAAAGTGAACAGATATACCATCGTTATTACTAATTGTATTTCCAAAAAAAAATCTTTCAATATATTTATCGTTTAACTACTGACCCATTCCTGCTTCGCACTAGTACAATTTGAATGTAGTGCCATTTATGTTTGAAGTGTCATTTGTGTAAGAAAAGACTGTTAGACCGATTTAGAGTATACCGCTTTTGAATTATCAGTACATTAGAAAAGAAGAGATGTTCACCAGTTTAATGACTTAAAAAAAGGGCTTTTTATATTAACATGTACGACTTTTTTTGTTGCATATCAACTTTTCTTAAATCTTGCGCTTTTCAACGTTACATTATACGTCTATATTAACAGTAGCACTTATATTTCAGGAAAGATTTGTTGGTGCCTTTATCACAGAAAGTTTGATTTTCCTACCAAAATAAAAATGTGTTGTACTTATAAACCTTTAGGGAAAAAATAATTGTTGAAAAAAACAAAAACCCGAATTGAAGTCCGTGACGTGGTTTATTAGTTACAAAATTACAAATAACATATGTTTGTTACTTTATGGGCTTGCAACAACTTTCAATAAGCCTTTTCGACTACTTTAATTTAATCAACGTTTCTAAAATCTTGCTCTTTACAACGGTATATTATTCGTCTGTATCACTACTCATATTTTAGGAAAAAAAATTTAATGACTTGATTATAGAAAATTGTATTTTCCCTTCTAAAGAAAAACTTAATTGCATTGTATTTTACTTATAAACCTTCAGGAAATAATGCTATATATGATGGTGAAAACCGTACAAAAATCCGTCGCGGGGTTTAGAAGAAGTTAGCGGAAAGCGAGAATCGCGACATCATTTTATATATATTGAGGATGTATAGTCGACTGTAGAAACTATTATAGGTGGAATAATCAGGAGTCAGTCTTTTTATAAATATTTTTAATTTGGCCGACGTTTCGGCTCAAGCATGTGAGCCATCATCAGGGCATTACTAAGCCATGTCAACGCATAAACTCTCATGTTTATGCTTTGACATGGAGTTTATGGACTTGGAGTTTATGCTTTGACATGGCTCAGTAATGCTGGCAGTAATGATGGCTCACAGGTTTAAGCCGAAACGTCAGTCAAATTAAAAATATTTAGAAAAAGACTGACTCCTGATTATTCCACCTATAACATTTTATATATAAATAGATTGATTATCAAATTCATTCATTCAATTTTGCATTACTGAAGAATTAATGAACGCTAATTTCAGAGCATGTAATGGAGGCTAGTACTTTATAGATAGTGGGTAGTACTTTATATTGTTATTTAATCTGAAAGTAAAATTGTCTCCTTTGAAATATAGAACCTTGCTCGGTAGAGTTATTTATATCTTAATTTAATAAATGTAAACACTTATGCGTAGCCGACTATGGGTTTCGCCCCTTTATTAAGGTTGAAAGCTGTGATGTAAACGCTTGAATATCCACCTATTCGATTTCTCTCCATGTTAATTTTCAATAAAGTATTATTCCCCATTCAAGGGTAGAATGGGTCCTGAAAGTGTATTCCAATATACCTATAATATACCTTGATTATCTCCATTATTTTTCTTTTTTTTTTTTTTTTTTTTTTTATATTTAATTATCGGGTCACATAGTATGAATGTGACATGTTTTTGTTTATTTTTTGTTAACTTAATTTATTTTGTATTTATTTGTCTATAAATTTTGTTATTGTATACGTTTATTTATTTTGATTTTATTTTATGTAATTTGACTTTCCTTTTGCTTATATTGTAAATATTGAATGAATGAGATCCTGTAGCACTATTATTATTGTCTATTATGACAAATTGTAATAAATACGAATAAAAAAAAAAAAAATAAAAAAAAAAAAATAAAAAAAAAAAAAAAAAAAAAAAAAAATTATCGGGTAGGGCTCACGACCAATTTACCATATTCATTCTATACAAATAAATAGGTCAACTACAGATTTTGCCCATAAAAGTGATTATATCCTTTTTTTAATTTCACTTATCTATATATAAAATATATGGTAAGGGAAAGTATTGCGATCGTGAAAATTTTCGAATTCCAGTTTCCAACTGAAATACACGTTTTAGGGTCCTCTGAGTCTAAATAACCAAGTCCCGAAAAAAGGTCTGTGAGTGTGGGTGAGTATAGCCCATAAACGAAAAGCCGTACGAAACTGAAATATCATATTTTAGACAACTGTACGCCCGAGATGTTACAGTAACTTTTTCTTTAAAATCGGCTGACCGGATGATCTACTTTATACCATAAAAAAAAGCTCTAACGATTTTGATTAAACTCTCTGTACCGATGTAAAATTTAATAGGCTTCAATACGATATAGGTTTCATTTTGATAGTTTAAATTTTCTTGCTCTGAACTACCTTAAATTTTGTAGATTTGAATAAATTAACCTTATCATCTGGTTAGCATTGATAAAAAACGGGTAAATATATAAGTTGAGTGAATTCGATATCCAACGAAAGGAAAAAAAAATTATTTCTTTATTTTTCCACACCGTTGGAAACCTAAAGATTTTAGAAAAAATGTTATCTTTTACAAAAATGTATAAGTTAAGGAAAATTGACGAAAAGCTGATTAAATTAACCGATTGTCATAGATACATAATAGATTATTTATTTTATTTTATTGATACAGGCAATCCACAACATAGGTGATGTTTGCCGACGTAAAATATTGCTATTTCAAATATATTACCAATAACAGTTCATAGTTATATAGATTGAGAAGGTATTTAATCAAACACATGTTTCTATTGAAACTAAATGTAATTCATTCTTTTACAATTTATTTTATCTCTAAATGTTTTTAAAAATTCTTATATTGGTTTTATCAAACGGATGTTAGTGAAATTCGTGTGTTGCCCATACCAGATTTTTACTTATTATATATATCACTAAAGAATGTTTGAAGAATGCTTAGTCTTTTTTTTTTTTTCCTTACGTTTATTATAATATGTTTTATCAAAACTATGTCAGCTTTTAAAGAATTGGATCTGAGGCAGATTTCCGTAGGCATTTCTCGTCTGTGGAAAATTCATTTCATTTTTTATATCGCTCATTTTTAATAAAATGGGTATTCAAAAACTGGGAAATAATCTGGTGGCTGAGCGTTATCTATGCCTAAACACTTCCTTGCACAGGTGTTGGCCGTGAAACAGTATAAATTTCTTAAAGTACTTAATCCAAGACTATTCATGGGCTTTAGGCGTTTACCTATGCAATACTAAATAGTTTGTTTGTTGTTTTTTTAGTGTTTTTTAGTAATAATGTATTTAAGAGTACACACAATGTATGTAGTTCCACGGACGGTCAACAGACCATGTAGTGTGTCTGATTTTTATTATTGTATTTCGTAATTTGTAATTTGTTTATTTTATTTTTATTTGCTTATTGGCTATTTGATGTAATTTTGAAAAATATAAACAGACTTTTCTCTCTTCTCTCTCTATTTAAGAGTACTTCATGTAATATCAACAGTGATGAATCTGGTTAAGTATAACGTACTGAAGAGGAAAGTTAGAGTTTGCTTTCTTGCTCAGCTGATAAACATTGACATTTTTAACGTACCTGACATAGCTCCTTACAGCGAATGCTTTTCTCTTTGAGCAAACTCTGACGTTCCTAGAAGTTGTAGGTCATAAACGAGTCATTAAGGAATATTTGACTACACTAATAACGTATTTTAATTTTTTCTGTTTTATATTTGACTACACTAATAACGTATTTTTTATCGTGGAGTGTTCAAATGTTTTGTATTAAATAGAAGATTGTAGGTTACGGAAAGGAGTGTCGAATTCTCATACTTTCACATTTACCAAAGAGAAAATAATTTATTTCTTCAGATGTAGAAAAGGTGTGACACATACGTGTGTGAGAGTGTTTATAATTTTGCCAGATGTGGCCGCCGAATTACAAAAGGTACTCTGTTCCGAATCCAGAACCGAGGGTGACTTGCCGTCGGAGGAAAAACTGCTGGCTATCTCGGGAAAGCTCTTCCCGCTTTCCCGGTCCACAAAAGGTCTTCTAGCGGAAGTATACAGCGACAAAGGAAGTCAGCTTCCCTCAATTAATTGTTTTTCAAACAACTTGATTAAAATTGGTCGCAGTTGCAGCTTTTTTTTTCTGTTCGCGCTGTTAAGTCTAATTATTTTTGGACGATTCAACACTAAACGCAGGCTTTCCCCTGCCCTTATACAGACCCGTTGTGTAATATGTAATGTTTAACATGTGTAGTTGGAGTGTCGTGATCAGCTTCGTCACGATGGGCGGGTGAAATTGTCTATGGCATCGCTTCTGGTTTCGTCGGGAGGCACATCCCATTACCTCTTACAGAAGTGTGGTTTATATATATATATATATATATATTATATATATATATATATATATATATATATATTATATATATATATATATATATATATAAGCATTGTTAGTGCATTTTTTGGACGACAGAAGGTATTGGAAAAGTTGAGATTTGAATGAGGACAGAGATGCAGTATATTGGATATAAGTAGGTACAGAATTCCACAGAGTATATTAGCGGACAAGAAAAAAAGAAGTTTCAGTTCTATGGGGTAAGAATGTAAAGGTCAGTGTGGCGCGATCTTGTATCAAGTAAGTGGACTAAGGATTTTAATTGGAGAAAAGTGTGGATGTAGGAAGGATGCTCGGGAGTTAAAGGTTTTTTAAAGGTATGATACTAGGAATATTGTATATACAAACATAATACTAAAAAATTTTACATATTGTGTGTATATGTGTGTGGATGTATATGTATGTATTGTATCTAAGTTTTTATTAAAATCACCAGTAAAAAACGAACCTTATTTTGGGTCATATGTGGTGTAGTGGCTAAGGTCGTGGGTCCAAACCCAGCAGTTGGCCCTAATATGTTTCAAAAGAATAAAAAATCCTGTTAATCCTTCTGGTGGTTAATGATGTCTGAACCGGTGTCATGTCAGGTACTCCTTAAAGATACCAATCCTAACTAATCCTGGATAGGCAAAATTTAGGACTCTCACTCATAGCATTGACCGATTAGCTGCAGGATTATAAGTGGCGCGAAATGATAGCAACAGCCATTAATTTTTTTATTCGAAATTATTAACTAACTCTTGTTGTTTGATGATAAAAAATAGATAACTATGATGATATTTAAGTCTTAATTTTTTTAAGATTTTTTTTTACATAAAGAGGGGGATTGGAATCAAATCGGTACCAACCCGGTCCGGAGATTATAAACATCACTAAAAAATACTTATTTTGTTATAATAGTCTTCTATGCCCTAATTCGCAAGTTCAATAAACCTGTCAGGTGGCCCTTGAATTTTTTATTAGGAGTAATAAACCCTTGGTTATGCTGTCCTTCAAAGGGGAAGGTAACAAGGTGGTCCAAAGTCTGTGCGATGTCAGGCACACTTTAAAAATACCTGTCCTAATTAAACCAGGATTAAAATTTAAAAACTACACGTGGATGACATTTACGATTTAAGTAGGTGTTTGTTCATAACATGTGTAACATCATAACATATCCTGACCTACAAAGAAATAAAAACTATCTATAATACGACTAGTTGTAATTCTTTAATGGAATTTGTTATTGCTATAATAGCTGACGCTAATATCCGTCTAACGGTCACTAACCATAAATAATTTTATTGAGATTTCTTTATTTTGTTTAAACTTTTTCTTTCTGATCTTTCATTCATATTTATAATCAGTTTATTTATTTTTTAATTTGCGAATGTATAATTCATACAATTATTTTGTTTTTAATTATTATTGGAATGGATATAAAATTAAATATCAAAACTTTATTTTAGAGACTATGGATTACTTGAATACCATGTACGATACACATAGTTTTCGAGTAGTAGGGACTAATTGTTTAAGACTTTGTATTTAGTTGTGAAAAACTATATTTGTTACAGAATAATTTTAATTTATATTTAGGTTTCGTGCAGAACTCGCCAGGTCGAGAATTTTTGTAACTTGGAAAGTCAGGAGATTCCAAAGATTTTATACCGTTGGAAAACTAAAGATTTAAAAAAAATTGTAATCTAACATTTAAAGATGTAAAAGGTAATGCTGAGTAAGAAAACAGATTAAACAAAAGTGATTATTGTAGATAATAATTTCTATTGTTATATTACTAAATTTGAAATTTAAATTTTTCCATCAAAATATTATTAATCTTTTTTTCAATTTCACGTTTATTAAAACTAGATTAAAAAAAAAAAAAAAAAACGTAAGAGAAATGTGATGCGCGCGTAAGATTTTTACTTTCACTAACTATATATAGTAAGGGAAAGTATTGCGATAGTGAAATTTTTCGAATTTTATTTTTCAACAGAAATAGACGTTCTGAGCCCAATAACCAAGCCCCGCAAAAAGGTCTGTGAGTGTGTTAACTCCGGGACGGAAACGAAAAGTCCTATGAAACTGAAATTTCATATTTAAGACAAATATACGCCCGATACGTTACAAAACCTTTTTCACAAAATCAGCTTACCAGAAGAGTCACTTTATACCATGCATTTTGCACCTTTATTCGATTTTCCAAAAACGGCTCTGACGATTTTGATTTAACTCGCTATATCGATGTGAAATTAATTGGGATTTGAATTCATGTAAGTTTCATTCTGATTGAAATAGTCCGACTGGGCTTATATGCCGATATTTCAAAATTTTCTTCCTCTAAAGTACCTTTAATTCTGTAGATTCTAGAAAAATAACCATATAATCTTGTTAGCATTGATAATTAACATCTAAATATGCAAGTTGAACGAATTCAATAAACAACTAAAGGAGAAAATTGAGAAAATATTTTTTTAATGAAATTTTTTGTTTTTGAACATCAGAACGGTAATATACACGTATAATATACCGTTTGAAAGCTTAAAAATTTAAGAACAAATATTATCTTATTCACAAGCTTGTAAAATTTAAAAGACAGTGATAAAAAGCCGATAAAACAAACTGATTGTCGTAGATAATAATGTAATAGATTATTTAAGAAAACATATGTTTCTATTAAAATCCAATTTAATTAATTCTTTACAATTTTCTTTCGTTCTAAATTTGTTTAAAAATTCTTGAATTGATATGAATAATGGAGGTAAGTGAAAGTAGAGTGTTGCGCGCACCAGATTTTTTTTTCATTCTCATGTATTTTATTTCTCACTCTTTTCATTGGTAATTTTATAAATTAGAAAAAGTACAAGTTAATATTAGTGATTAACACGAATTTCCTCTATACTTTCTCAAATGCGGAAGTGAATGTTCATAAAAATCGCATGCTTACCCATGTCTTGAACAACATATACTTACTACCTTTCATCTAAAATATCCTTCCTCAATCAATGCTCAGATACTTGTAGACATTCTCTTCATCAAACGTTTTCTACCATGTTATTATTTCATTTTGAGTGTTTTGTAATTAATTTTACTATGATAATAAATCATATTGTTATATTCAGTTTCGTACCAATTTCTTTAGAACGGACAAGATTTTATCCTTTCTCTCATGCAGATCAAACAGAAACACCATTTGAGAGTTGTTCATTTTTTTTTATATTGCACATTCAACACGAATGAGACGATGTGTCAATGTATCTTCTTCGTTCCGATTTCATCGAGATTTTGAAAAAGGAAATTCTAAGCTGAATATTTCATTTGAAACGAGGCGTTTTGTTATTGATCAGCTATATTTTAATTTGTGAAATTAATCAACTACAAAACTAAAATCAAAATATCTACGGATTTTTCTTTTTAATTTGTTTCCGCATAATTGCTATCAGTTTTATTGTTTTTATATTTGTCATATATTACATATTATTAGAATGTATATTTTTACTTTCAATTACCTATGAAATATACAGTAAGGGAAAGTATTACTATCTTGAAAAATTTTCGAATTCAAGTTTTCAACGGAAATACAAGTTTTAGGTCCCATGAGTCGAAATAACCAAGTCCCGCAAAAAAGTCTTTGTGTGTGTGGTAGCTTAGAAATTTCATATATATGATTACTATACGACCGAGATGTTACAAAAACTTTTTCATCAAATTCGACTAACCAGAAGAGCCACTTTATACCATGCATATTGCACCTTTTTATGATTTTCTCAAAAGCGGTTCCGAAGATTTTGATTAAACTCGCTAAATCAATGTAAAATTTAATGGACTTTAATATCATTAAGGTTTCATTCTGATTAAAATGGTCTGACAGGTCTTAAATGCCGATATTTTACTTTTCTTCCTCTAAAGTACCTTTAATTTTGTTGATTCTATAAAAATAACTATATAATCTTGTAACCACTGATGAAAAACAGGTAAATATATAAATTGAATGAATTCGATACCCAACTAAAGGATAAAACAGAAAAAATGTTTTTTAATGCAATTTTTTTGTTTTTGAACATAAGAACACTAATATAAATGTATAATATACCGTTGGAAAGCTAAATATATCAGAAAAAATGTTATCTTATACACAAGCTTTTAAAAGTTAACAGAGAGTGATAAAAATGCGATAAAACTAACTGATCATTTTAGATAATAGTATAATAGATTTTTAATGAAACACATGTTTCTTATAGAAATTCCATTTAATTAATTCTTTAATGGTTTCACTAATTTTTATCTCTTACTGTATTTGAAAATTCTTTAATCGATTTAAAAAACGGAGGTAAGTGAAAGTCGTATCTTGCCCGATCGTCACACCTGATATTTTGTTTATTATTTTCATTAATTAAAAGGCTTACATTTCAAGATACGTAGAACCCGAAAAACGAATTAAAACAAATTCCGTTGGGCTACATTAATAAATAAATACCAAAAGTGATAGAGAATAGAATTTCATTGAAAACAAAAAAATAATTACTGAAATCGGTTCAGAAATAGCAGAGGTGATAGGCCATACTCCATTGAATCATTTTTTTATTGTGTAACTGCCTATAAATAGCTTTATAAACATTTATGCCTTAATATAATTATTTGGAAATGATTAACCATTGTGTAATCATTTGCAGCGCTTTATATTATAAAATCTAACAATCAAAAAGATGTTTTTTATTTAGACCAAATTAAGATTTTAGAAGAAGAAAACAAACTTTATTTACATTTTTACAAATTGACAAAATATTTATAAATGATTTCGGATGAAACATCCTTACAATCAGCATATGTATGGTTCATTTGGTAGTTATAATTTAATTAACTAATCTATAATTAGTGGTAAAATTAAATTGTGATTATATATGGTTGAAGGAAAAATTATACAAAAACCTACAAATAAAAACAGATAACATTATTATGTATTGTATTATCTATTGATAATATAAAATTAGAAATTAAAATAAACTAGCTTAAGTTAGTAACACATGTTTAGTTCTTTTATGAGTGTAGCGTTTTAGAGATGCTTTATTATAGTTACCGACTTCCTTTATTAATGGATTTTTGGAGACTGGTGTTTTACTGAAGTAAGAAGCTGTTAGAGTATGGACAAAATGTTTAATTGTTGGAAGCTGTAAGTCCTGGAGCATAGATGATATTTTAGTGCAGCGGGGGTAATTGTTAATTATCCGCATTGATAGATTTTTAATTCTTTCAAGTTTTTGGTAGTTAGTCAAGCAGGTTGAGCTCCAGACTGGCGAGGCGTATGTAATTAACGGGCGAATAACTGATTTGTATATTATGAATTTGTTATGAGAGCTCAAATGGGATTTTTTGTTGAAGTATGGGAACATTTCAAATATTAATTTTTTGGCTTTATCGATTTTTCTATTGATATGATCTGTGAAAGTAAGAGATTTTTCTAATGTTATGCCTAGGTACTGTACGGATTTTGACCAAGGGATGAGAGCTGAATTTATCTTGATTTGGTGGTTTATTTGTGGGCGACGTTTAGTGAAAAGAATTGCTTCAGATTTGGTGTGATTAATTTTCAACTTCCATTTTATGCAATATTTGTGAAATTAAAATAACATTGAAAAGCTTTTTCTTATACAGTTGCCCTTAAAAAATTAAAGTTCTCTTTCAAGACGAGGTATGTACAGAATGGATCTTCATTTCATTCACCCCATTTTTTACTTTCTCTTGCTATATATAGTAAGGTAAAGTATTGCGATCATGAAAATTTTGAAATCCAGTTTTCAATGGAAAAACAAGTTTTAGGGTCCCCTGATTCCAAATAACCAATTCCCGCAAAAAGGACTGTGTGTGTGTGTGTGTGGTAAATCCCGGGCGTAAATGAAAAGTCCTATGAAACTGAAATTTCATATTTAAGATTACTATAGGACCGAGAAGTAACAAAAACTTTTTCATCAAATTCGGCTAACCAGAAGAGCCATTTTATACTATGTATATTGCACCTTTTTAAGATTTTCTCAAAAACGGTTCCGACGATTTTGATTAAACTCGCTAAATCAATGTAAAATTTAATGGGCTTTAATATCATTAAGGTTTCATTCTGATTAAAATGGTCTGACAGGTCTTAAATGCCGATATTTTACTTTTCTTCCTCTAAAGTACCTTTAATTTTGTTTATTGTATAAAAATAACTATATTATCTTGTAACCACTGATGAAAAACAGGTAAATATATAAATTGAATGAATTCAATACCCAACTAAAGGAGAAAACAGAAAACATATTTTTTAATGCAATTTTTCGTTTTTGAACATTAGAACAGTAATATACATGTATGATATACCGTTGGAAAGCTAAAGATTTTAGAAAAAATATTATCTTATACTCAAACTTTTAAAAGTTAATAGAGAGTGATAAAAAGAAGATAAAAATAACTGATTATTTTAGATAATAATATAATAGATTTTTTAATATAACACATGTTTCTATAGAAGTTCAATTTAATTAATTCTTTAATAGTTTCACTAATTTTTATCTTTAACTGTATTTGATAATTCTTTAATTGATTTTAAAAACGGTAAGTGAAGGTCGTTTGTTGCCCACACCAGATTTTTTTAAATAGCTGTTAAAATTAATTTAAATTAAACAACAGTGTCTAATGGAAACCTTAATGATATTCCAAGGCCTATAACTTATTAGAAACCCCCATTCCTTTTTTTTCTCCGCTGGATATTAGACCGCTTTATGCACCTGCTTAACATGCTCCTCTCGTTTCGAAAATCTTTATAACTGCTCCCAAACGGCTGAGATTCCTCTGGAACAATTACACCTACATCTTCCTTATACATATTGTTCCAGATGACACGACAAGACAGCTTTCCCCCATGACAATAAACTTGGGGAGAAATTCCAAATCACTTTCTATTGTAAAAATCACTACCACCATTTATTCCGTCCGGAAGAGGAGCGAATATCTGTAAAAGGAACAATGACTCAGGACGCACCTATATCCGAGAGCTTCTGAACGATGTACAACGAACCGAACGTAATATGGAAAATGCCTGATGTAAATGGTGGTTCATTTATTTAAATCCACTGTATGCTGCCGTTGCTAATCGGGCGATGCTGGTGGGAGTCCTAAATATTGCCCCATGTCTAATAAAGATCTTTAATGAGCACCTGACATAGCACAGGGTAGGGACTACAATTTTACATCCCCTCCAAAAGACGGCTTTGAAAAATCATATGGCCACCTGCCGGGTTTCGAACCCGAGACCTTTGACATTAAAAAATGTTATGCTAGCCATAGTTGTTCCATGCCTGATGTAGATTCCTTACAGCAACAAACCAAGACATGATAATCGATAAAAAAAATACTTTCACATGCAATAAACATTCCCTGTTTTATATTACAATTGCCTTAAAGAAAAGAATGTGAGAGAAGAGCTCCAGTCAATAAATCATGCCAAGGAGGACATACAGTGACGACATTAATCCCGCACAGCAATTGGACTGTTTTATTGTGTGTAATACGTTCCTTAATGACTCGTTCATGACCACAAACGTCTATGGACGTCAGAGTTGGCTCGAAGAGAAAAACCGTTCGCTCTAAGAGACTATGTTAGGTACTTCGAAAATATCAATGATTATCAGCTGGGCAAGAATGCAAAATGTAACAATTCCCTTCAGTATTTTCTACTTTTCCAGATTCAACGCTTTTAATATCACACCCAGTACTGTTAAATACATTATTACTCTAAAACCTCAAAAAATAATAAAATCCTATTTTCATTTTTAGTTTTTTATAATTAAACTGATTGAAAAAAAAAACCTATTCAAACCATGAATACTTTTGAATATTCGTATTGTTTCAGAGCCAACGGCCGTGCAATAAGGTACTTAAGGCACCAAATAATGTGTGGGAAGCCAAAGTTGAGGGAAGACGGGCTTGGAAGAGAGGGCTCTCTCTGAGTGAAATTAAGAGACAGGCAATAAATATAATAGAATAATAGAATATAGTTTTTTTTTTGGCCTGTTACATTTAGGACCAAACTGGTCCTCTCTTACAATGACAAGGAATTGTATATACATTTATATTTTACCTTGAGTCAGGTCTTTTAAGTCAGTACTTACTATAGATATATATATATATATATATATATATATATATATATATATATATATATATATATATATATATATATATATGTATATACATACATATTCCTAGTATTAATACTATTTAATGTTTAAAAGATCATCAAAACAAAATAAAACATCCAATTTGAGATTAAAATAAAAATAAATAAACATAAAAGGAAGTTTAACTCGCCATCATTCTTTTCACATAAACGTTTCTAATACTCTTATATAAGCTTTACAGACTTTAACAACACAAAATTTCAAATATATTATTTGCAAATCTTAGTTAAGTCCTTCTAGCATAATAATGTATTGTTATTAAACTTAAAATTGTTTCTCTTATATTTTTATAATAATGATTAATTTAAATTAATTTTTTTATTGAACATATGTAAATAGAGAAAAGTTTAGGGAACAGGCCCAGGCTGCTCCGACACATTAAGGCATACGGGAAGGACAAAGAAGAAGAAGCCATTAATCAATTTTAAAATGTTTAAACACCATTAGAGATAAAAATAAATTGTTAAAGAAATTATTACATGGAGTTTCAATAGAAACATGTGTTTTATTAGATGATCTATTATACTATTATCTACAATAATCAGTTGTTTTATATGCTTTGCATCACTCTCCCTTAACTTTTACAATATCTTATATAAGGTAATATTTTTTTCTAAAATCTTTAGCTTTCCAACGGTCTATTATTCATATGTATTACTGTTTTTATATTCAAAAACACAAAAATTGTATAAAGAAATATTTTTTTCTTCGATTGTATATCGAATTCGTTCAACTCATATATTTATCCGTTTTTTATCAATGCTAAAAAGATGTTATGATTATTTTTATAAAATATACAAATAAATTCATAAGTAATTTAGATGTATACAATTTAAAATACCGGCATTTAAACCCAGTCAGACTTCTTAAATCAGAATGAAACCTACATGATATTAAAGTCCATTAAATATTACATCGATATAGTGAGTTAATCAAAATCGTTCGAGCCGTTTTAGAGAAAATCGTAAAGAGGTGCAGAATGAATGGTATAAAGTAGCATTCTCGACCAGCCGAGGTTGCTGTTACATCTCGGGCGTATAGTCTTGAACATGAAATTTCAAATATTCAAATAGGAATTTCAAAGGTTCTTACGACTTTTCGTTTTCATGCTAGACTTACCACACACACACAGACCTTTTTGCGGGACTTGATCATTTGGACTCAGGGGACCCTAAAAGGTGTATTTCCGGTGAATACTCGAAATTCGAAAATTTTCACGATCACAATACTTTCTCTTTCTATATATTTCATATATAGTTGAGTAAAAGTAAAAATTGGTCATGTTTAAACAAAAGCTGACCATCCAAGATTTTGTATAACAATGTCTGTAGGTTTTGCGTGATACTTGGGTACAGATGAATTGAAAGCAGCGTGGCTGAATAGCTCTGATTCTGTAAAGACATTATGCTTGAAAACAAAAATACTATTAGTAATAAGTTAATCGGTTAAAGTTACAGAACAATTAGTGGACTCGACAGGCTAACGGGCAACGTGCGTGCTTTGCATTCTAATTTAGTAAGGGTAGGGTGAAAGCAACTCGTCAGAATCGATCACACTTAATAATGTCAGTTCCTCTATTATATTTTTATTTCACATTGTTTATTTTTCATTAATTAACTCTCAACAACCATGAAATATATGTCCTTATTACTGTATTTTTATACTTAGCATCCTATAACTATCCACTAATATGGGGAAAACGTCCAATTTTCATTAATTTTGCAGATCAACATTTTTATGATATTTCTGTGCAGTTACTCTGTATTTTTCTCTATACAAAAGACTTTGGATAAAATATTTTTCTTCTACGCGCCTCAAAACATAGGTTGGGAAAATCATTCTAATTCTGGCAATGTTGTAGATATCAAATGAAAAATAACAACAACAATATAATAAGCATATTCTTTATATATTTTTTCCTCCCAACTCATTACCTAAATATTGAAGAAAGTGGTTAAGAAATTCTCGAAAATTAACAAAAAAAACAAGGCTTTTAACGAGTTAAAGGTTAAAAAGGAAAAAAGATTCACCTTAGATTATTTTTTTTTATATAGCTTAGTCATTGTTCTTTTTGCTGTAAACATTTCGATCTTGAAAACAGTCTTTTTTTGTTTATTCATTTTCAAAAATTGCAAAAAAGTTCATTATTCGTGATGTTTTTCCGGAAATATCTCAAAAGGTACTAAGTAAAAAATTATGAAACTAATACACATTAAACATCTATATAATGGGTATAAGTGACATTTTGGTGATAGAATCAGCTGATTCTCGATGTATAAAATTCCCTTAGCTGAAATTTTCTTTAAAATTATCAACTAATTACCTAAACAAGAAAGTTTTAAAAAATTAAGGATAATTTACATTAACTAAGACTATTAGTGCCGCGCTATAACAAAGAACGTTAGAAGACCTACCTGTCTAACGCTCAATTTTTTTTTTCTTTTATAATATTATAAGCACTAATTTTAGAAATTTCGATCGTGTGAGCAATGATTTTTTTTAATATACATTTTCTAAAATTGGTTATTGCCAAGTATTTATAGCAGAATATCTCAAAAGGAACTGAATAAAAAATGATGGATCTTTTATAGATTATACCTCTATATGATGGATATTTTAGAATGAAGTGTGATTGAGACTCAGTTTGATTTAGAATAAAAGTCTATATCTTATCAACCTACTTAGCTCAAAGAAACCAATAGAATCTATTAAGCATCAACTACTTAATTTTATCATATGGTACGATAATATCATATAGAACAGTTGCATATATAGTAGTACCTTACAGAGGTATGATTTATAAAAGTTTCATCACTTTTTGCTTAGTCCCTATTGAGATATTTCGCTATGAAATTGTTAACTTGGCAATAACTCTTTGAAAATTTATATTAACAAAAGGGCATTGCTCACTCGGAAAAAAATTATGGAGAATTTTTTAAAAACCAATTTCTTCACTATTTAAGTAGTGTGTTGTGATGAGAAAAAAATGTAAAGTAAACACCTAAAAATTTTTTTTTTGGGGGGGGGGGGATTGAATTCTGCAAATTAGATAGATCACCAATACATTTTGTCAGCTGCGAAGGTGACATAGGAAATTAAAAGAATTAGCTGTTTCAACATCAAATTTATAAGCCAAACAATTTTTTATCCACGGTTTTATATTCAGAGAAAAAAAAAACCCGTACCACTACAACCATCAAGAGTTTTGGGCTCAGTACATGTAGAGATTTGTTTCTAGGCCAACGGCCGTGCATTGAGGTGATTCGGCCGAGATCACGCTCAGCCGCCAGGTACCCACTTTATTGAGGCTGGGTGTGCCCTAGGAGGGTCTCCATACCCCAGGATCGCCTCGGCTGAAAGAACAGAATGCATAATATTCCGTCACAGCCGGGATTCGAACCAGGCCCTGGAGCACAGTAGAATAGCGCTCTACCCACTAGACCACGCCGCTCCCCGTCAGAAAAAAAACAAAAAAACAAGTCAATAATTGATAATCAGGTGAAAAATCTCCGCCATGATGGCGTCATAGGTGGTGGAGAGTCGCGGTGAAGGAATCGGTGCCCAGCTTGCCTGTTTTTTATCTATTATTAAGAATTTAAATATATTATTTATTTGCTATCATATAATGATATCAAGGTTCCTTTTTTTATATTTTAAAGTAAAACTGATACCGAATTAAAATAAAAACTTACTATTGTATATGATGTTAGATAGAATGGAGCAGATCGCGAACGATCGTTCAATAAAGGCTATTAGTTTTGGCGGGAAATGGGCTCCGCCATCTTTCTCCAAAGCCCTGTGCATTTTACATCTACTATAATGAAATTTATAGTAGTAGTTAACTTGGCAATAACTCTTTGAAAATTTATATTAACAAAAGGACATTACTCAAACGAAAAAAAATTATGCAGAATTTTTTAAAAATCAATTTCTTCACTATTTAAGTAATGTGTTGTGATGAGAAAAAATGTAAAGTACACAACTAAATAATTTTTTTTTTTTCTTATGGGGAGGGGATTGAATTCTGCAAATTAGAGAGATTACCCAATACATTTTGTCAGCTGCGAAGGTGACATAATAAATTAAAAGTATTAGCTGTTTGAAAATCAAACTTATAAGCCAAAAAAATGTGAAGGAATCGGTGTCCCAGCTTGCCTGTTTTTTATCTACTATTAATAATTTAAATATATTATTTATTTGCTATCATATAATGATAACAAGGTCCCTTTTTTTATATTTTAAAGTAAAATTGATACCGAATTAAAATAAAAACTAACTATTGTATATGATGTCATATAGAGTAGAGCAGATCGCGAACGATCGTTCAATAAAGGCTATTAGTTTTGGCGGGAAATGGGCTACGCCATCTTTCTCCAAAGCCTTGTGCATTTTACATCTACTATAATGAAATTTAAACATCTTGAGCGGCATTGTCTGGACGATTTCAAATGGATTGACCCTCACATCTTTGTTCACCCGCTGGCGACAGGAAAGAAATTGGACGATTTTATACCATGCACTGTAATACTTTTCCTAATCTATTTTCACTCTTATTTAATTTTATTTTTTATGTAACACAATTTTTTTAATCTGAAAATTAAAAAAAAAAAATTTCTTTCGAGACTTTAAGTTTTCTGTAAATTAACCGAGCACATGAAGACAGGGATGCATGAGTAGAGAGCATACGTGTGTATTTGGACGGTGATTCATGAGAATACCCCATTTAATTACCTCAAAAGCCTTGATAGTAATGCTTGTTTCTCAAAAGGTTAAGCTGCAAATTTTTTTATAATTATAGTGGCTAACTGATCTTGTCCTAGTTGCTGGGATTGTTGACTCAGAGTTTAATACTCAACACTACCAACGTGTGTTGTGATTAATCTTCTTTTGAAAGCCAAATATTTCGCTTTGATTTTTGCAGGAAAAAAACTATGATTCAAAAAGATTTCACTTGTGTATCACTCATGTTTGGCCTTGAAAGTTCGCAGAAATAGAAATAGGCAACATCTTTCCTCATCCTGCCTATGGCCCTGAAATGCCATCTATTGTCTTTCCCGGTCAATGACATTTTTTGAAAGTACTTCGGAAACTAGGAGGACGTGAAATCAGGATGTGTGTTTTTCTCCTTTAAGTCATAGTGGTATTTCTGCTAAATTCATTTGTGGTAAAAATATTTCTATGAATTTGAAATGATACTATAGCTGGTTCTCAACAAAAAATTTTTGGCGGACCCCTTCATACAATCATTTGAATGGCAAATACCCCGAAATCCTAAATATATTAGATATATATATATATATATATATATATATATATATATATATATATATATATTTAGATTTTTAGTGGATTACACCGTATCACGTACATTTTATGTAAAATACCTACCGAAAATATGTATTATAGAAATTGCCTAATAGGGGAAATGGAAATAAAGAAAAAAGAACCAGGCTATAGGAATTTACTTCAATCCGCGAAAAATTTAATAATTAAAAGTTACTGCTAAACCTGGCAGATGGTCCTAGAATTTTTTTAAGGACAATCATATGTTTTAGGTAAATTTCTTTTGTATTATCATAATAATATTTCTATATATATATATGCAAAACTGGAAAAATACACACTCACACACACACGCACATACACTCTAAAACACTTACTCACAACACACTTATTTACAGGACTTAGTCATCTGAACTGAGGAGAAACATCCTTTGAAATATTCAAGTCTTATCAAATAAATAAGAAAAAATATAGATGTAATGTGAAGAAAGCTGCGTCTGCTAAAACACGTCAGATATAGTCGATTATGGTTTTTTTCTTTGATATTTTATTTAACTTTCAGGTATTTTATGAGAAACCTTACAATTTTTGAGTTATACAAATTGAAATGTTCATTCCAAATCTTTTTTTTTTTCTCCAAAATGTTGTATATATGAAGAGGTTTTCAAGATTCATGAAAATCTTTAAAGCTGTCTGAATACCAATTCATAAAAAAAGGCTATTAAAAATAAATGAATTAATAAAAACAAAATAAGAACAAGTGTCCAAGATTTTAATAATCATGAATTCAAAAGGATATTGAAACAAAATATACCGTTTTCGCAAAAAAGACTTTTTTGGAATCTACGAGCTCATAAAAATAAAAATCTGTTAAAAAACTTGGAATTGAATATTTAGTCCTTTTTAAATTAAGATATAAAATATTTTATTTTTTTAACTGCTGGTTATCACCTAAGTTTTCGAGACCCGCCTTAATGGATTTTGAGTTTAAAAAAATAGAATATAAATATTATGAATTAAGTTGATATTCTTCCGATTAACACAAGTTTATTAACATTGATAATTTTAGTGACGAATGCTGGAGTAGGAAATAAACAGAGTTGAGTTAAGTTGACCAGGTAAGAAAAACTTTTAGCAGAGCCTGATCATTTTTTTCCTACGGTACTAAAATGTCTTTATCGTGAGGTTTTCCGCAACTGAGGTTTTGAAAGTCGTAGATAAAACTTGCATCAGTCCGTTATTTCGATAAGATTACTCCTCGATTGAACCTTACACCCTGACCCATAGGCCTCACGAAGTACCACAGGAACCACGGTAAGCACCATAATCATAGCCTATAGAAAAATATTGAGTAGTTGGGTAAAACCTGCGGTTTTATAATTTTTTTAATTCTGAGATTCGGCATGTATAATTCATTGATTCGTGAAAAGGAAAAAAAAACAACTTGAAAATAGCTACCAGTGAAGTTAGAAGTAGAATTACTGATACTCCCAATATCATTTGATGAATTATCTTAATTAGTACATTTGTTTTCAATACTTTGTCATACCAGTATTAATCGGATTATGGTGTAATGAGTTTGATTCTTAGCAATTTAATTGGCATATTTTCAATAATACAACGTGTAACGTTGTAATTATAATTATAATTAACTCTTCAATATTAGTCGGCGTATCGGGGCTTTGTCCCCATTATCAAGACTTTTTTTTTTTTTTTTTTTTTTTTTTTTTATTCGTATATATTACAATTTGTCATAATAGACAATAATAATAGTGCTACAGGATCTCATTCATACAATATTTACAATATAAACAAAAGCAAAGTCAAATTATCAAGACTAAAATAGTTTAAAACATTTTGATTTTAGTTACATTTAATAAATTCTTTCTATATCTATATATATTAATTTTTATGAAGTTTTTTATTAGATAAATTTTCATATTATATAATTAACTATAAATTTACCTTTTTTGTTTATTATTTATTGATATACATTTTTTGTACCTGCATGCACTATTGAATGTCGACTATCGGCTCACCGTTTTATCTTTTTTTTATATTGCCTATTTGTACTTAGAAAAGATCTATTGTTACTTTGATCTAATTACAGTGGTCTATATTTATTTTTATTTTAATGTTATTATTTACTTTGTTTTCACTTTTTTATTGTCATATTTTTTTTAAATTTTAAATTATTTATAATCTCGGTGTAATGCGTACTAAGATTTTTGGTATGTATTTTATATTTAACTGCTTTATTGTTATTCTTAGTTACGTTTGTTCGTTGAGAAAAAAATAGGGATATTTTTATTCAAAACAATATAGCATCTGAACACTAAATCTGATGAATGTTCAATAACAAAAAATATTATCCATTAACTTTCTGATAACAAAACTGTCCGCAAATTTACTATAGGAGCAACATAAGTTACATTCTTGAGGATGAAAAAAAATGTTCACGAAACAAACTAGACTCCAGCTTAAAGACAAATCCATGCCAAAGTGTTTAGACTTTCGTTTAAAAAATATTTAGCTTTCAAAAATAGAGCTACACAAATTAGTTTAAGAATAAGGGCCGATGTTTATGTGATTGTGATATGACCTTCAGCTATTTCGTTAAAAAATAGTTATTCAAAGGTTTAGTGATCAATCGGTTGCTTATCTAATTTCCTATCGAACAAAAAACCGAAATCGTCAGAATAGGGTCAGTGTTATAGATTTGGCGTCTTGTAGAATTTTTCGTAAAGCATACTTGTTCCCTCTTTTTCGGGTTATTTGATAACTTTGATGATCCTAACATATAGATTCTGATTTTTTTTTTTAAATAATTTCCTCAATAGCTAAACATAAAAATAAGTCAGTATTTGACGTAAACTAAGGGAATGGTTTTGTTTTTCTATTTCAATTTATTTTAGTACTACCTCGCTGATAGATCTTTCAATATAAATCACAATAATTTCTATTTCTCCCTTTTTTCTCAAACTGTTGGTGTTCCTCAACGCAGCATCACACCCATTCCTTATACAGTCTATACTGCTGATATCCCAACCCATCCTAACACTGTCCTTTCTGCCTATGCTGATGACATGTGTGTGCTATCAGTAGATAATGATCCAACTACTGCCTCTCACACTCTCCAATCCCACATCCGAGACCTTGAAGTATTGTGCCAGAATTAATAATAATAATAATAGGCTTACCGAACCCGAAGGTTCGATGCCGATACCACCAACCTTCGCCTGCACAGACTCGTCCAATGTTCACCGGTCAAGCCCAAGCCCCCGAGATCAGCCTTAATGCAATCCTCCCATCGACGCTTCGGCCTACCTTTCGGACGCCTACCAGTCGGTTCAGCGAATACCAACTTTCTCGGAATCCGTTCCTCACTAAGCCCAACAACTTTACGCGCCCATTTGAGTCTCCGCGATGCTATCAACTCAATTATATTCACAGGGTACAAACTCCGCAATTCCGCGTTGTGCAACCTTCTAAACTCCCCAGTGGCCTCATCTCTCTTCGGACCAAATATTTTACGCAGTACCTTATTCTCAAAAACCTTAAGCCGTTGTTCATCCTTCAAAGTAAGCGGCCACGTTTCGCATCCGTAAAGAACCGTTGGAAGAATAATAGTTTTATAAATTCTAACCTTTAAGTTTTTAGACAGAAGCCGCGAGCTAAGCAATTTAGCAACCGAATAATAACACGCATTTCCCACCTTTAACCGGGACTTTATTTCTTCCTTGATTTCATTATTTCTTGTTATCATTGAACCTAAGTACTTGAATTTCTCTACGTGTTCAAAAGTATGACCTGAAATATTAATATCATCAAGATCGCCACCATTTCTGCAACTAATCATATATTTCGTCTTATCGGTATTTAATTCGAGACCTATTTGTTTACCGGTTTTTATTAACACACTTGTATTTAGTTGTATAGTTTCCGTGTCTTTACCTAGTAGTACCAAATCATCGGCATACCCCAAAACCGGAATCTTGTCACCCTTATTTAAGCCTTTCTCGGTACACATCACCTTTTCTATAACATATTCTAAGGCTATATTAAACAAAACAGGTGAAAGGGAGTCACCCTGTTTCAAACCCGATCGCACCTCAAATCTCTCGGAGTAATTATGACCGATTCTAACTTTATGAAATGTTTCCGACAAACACATCACTACTAGGTTTACTAACTTTTTAGGTATCCCCCGTTCAATCATGATGTTATATAGCTTCTGACGGTCTATGGAATCATAAGCCTTTTTAAAATCTATATAAAGTTGATGGACTACACCGTTGTATTCCAGCTTCTTCTCTAATAGTTGACGTGAGGAAAATATTTGATCAATAGTCGAGCGATTCCGCCCAAAACCACATTGGTAGTCTCCGATAATTTCCTCAGTGTATTCCGTGATTCGGCTAGTTAGTATTGACGAGAATATTTTATAGCATACTGGGAGACAAGAGATCCCACGATAGTTGTTACAATCCGTCCTCGGTCCTTTTTTGTGAATCGGAATAAGTATTGATTCTTTCCATTCTTCGGGGATTTTTTCATTTTCCCAGATCTTTTTAACTAAAACATGTAATTTGGAAACGCCCGCTTCTCCACACGCTTTGATTAATTCACTCGTGATATTATCATTTCCTGCAGCTTTATACCGTTTTAATTTTCCTATCGCGATTTCAACTTCCTCTTTATTCGGTGCGTCTACCCATGGTTCAGCGCTCTGGTATTCAGAGGGAGGAGATTGATTATTATTTTCTGTATTTAGAATGCCGTCAAAGTGTTGTTTAAATTTATTTAATATCTCAGTCGGATCCGCAATTATGTTGTTATTCGCATCTTTAACCCCATTCAATAGAGGTTCAAATCTTTTACGCGATTTGTTTATACCTTTGTACATCTCTCTTACGTTATTTTCGCTTCTGTGTTTTTCTATTTCTATTATTTTGCCTTTAAGATACCCTCTTTTCTTATTTTTTAAGAATTTTGAAGTTTCGTTTTTTACTAACCGAAAGTAAGCAACATTATTATCGCTTGGATTATTTAAGGAATTCAGTTTAGCGGTTTTTCTTTTTTCACACATATTTTGACAATCCCTGTCGAACCAAGGATTGTTCTTTTTATTTTCGATTTTCCCAAGACATAAGTTACCGACCTCTTTAATATTATCCCTGATCCCTTCCCATAATTTGTTTACATCTTCGTGTTCCTCGTTTGAAGATTCCAAAGCATCGAACCTATTTTTTACTTCTATCCCGAATTGTTTTCTAATTTCGGGGTTGTTCAATTTAACAACATCAAAATTCTCGGGATGAATATAGTTCGGTGTTCTCTTTTTTGTATTTAGTTTTTGTCGATGTTTCGCGATTACTAATTCATGATCAGATCCGCATTCTGCACCACGATACGATCTCACATTAATTATGCTACTTTGCCATCTGTTTTGTACTAAAATATGATCTATTTGATTCCGAGTTTGTCCATCCGGCGATGTCCACCTATACTTATGAATGTCCTTATGTTTAAACGTAGTACTTTTGATAATTAGGTTTTTCGAAATGGCAAAGTTTATTAGTCGAATTGTTAGTCGGGTCCCATTACCATTACTATATTCGTGCAAACTTTCTTTACCGATTGTAGGACGATATACTTCTTCCCTTCCAACCTTTGCGTTCGCGTCACCTGGTATTATTTTAATGTAATTTCGCGGTAACTTATCGTAAACCGACTCTAGTTTATCATAAAATTCGCATTTTACTTCATCATCACTATCTTCGGTGGGAGAATGAATGTTTATAAACGCGATTTTAAACCATCGCCCTTGAAATATAGCAACCGATATTCTTTCACTAAAGAACTGTACGTCCCGTAATGCGGAAAGAAATCTATTCCTAATCAGAAACCTGGTACCTAAACAATAAGTAACGCTCCCCCCGTACCAAATAGTATACTTTCCTTCTGTTAACGAACCCTCCCCTGGCCAGCGAACCTCTTGTAATTCAACGATATCTAAATGGTACCCCTTAACTTCATTCGCGACCGACTTTAACCCACCTGCCGTATTTAAACTTCTAACGTTCCACGTCCCTATTGTTAGATCTCTACTTTTCATCTTGCGCCTAGATTCTTCTGAAGCAGTCCCTACTCGGAGACCCGAACGGGGGACTAGTTTGCTTCCGGATAATGGGCGTTTTACCTCAGAGGAATCCTTGACTGTTTGTGGTATTTTGTGAACTAAAATATGTGAGTAGGGCGTTCGAACCTACGTCACACCCTCCAGCAAACCTGGAGGGCCGCTCTCATTGTTGGTCAGCGAGTCCATCGGACTTAGCCGGGAGGAGCTTCCGAGGAAATTCCACCGACCATCCCCACATCCGCACCCGTGGGACGCTCCCCATACGCGGTAATGAGATCCGCGCGAGGATTTTGCCAGAATTGGAGGATTAAAATCAATTATAACAAATTCCACCAAATAACTTATACCCTTCGTCGTAAACCAATTACTTCCTGCCCTACAGTATCCATAGTAGTATTTAAAAGCACTCCACTAGTCCCTGTAGAACAGATCCGATGCCTAGGACTGCATCATATGACCGATGTGGACTTATGGAGTAGAGCTATGGAACTCTACTAAACCATCGAATTCTTTTCGTATCCAATCCTTACAATCCAAAATCCTTCTTAAAGTCATTAACGCTCCTTACTTTGTCACGAATAAGCTCATCCATAAAGACCTTAATATTCCATATGCTAATGAATTAACCCGGACCAGGTACCATTTCCAACCATTCCATGAATAACACCATTCCCACTTTAACCCACTAGTTTCTATCCTACCATTATCTTCGATTCCTGATAATCCTCCGAGGCTTCTATAATGAAGATGGCCCCGAGACCGTTTGGAATATTTTTGAGTGCTGCCAATGGGTGTAGCGTTTCTACATGTATTTCATGTCAATTTTTTTTTTTACTCATTTCGATTATTAAAATTTATCGTTCGTCATATTGTGTAAAAGTGTGTTTATTACTACTGCGAAATGAAACTGATATTTCGAAAATAAATGGTACAACTGACTGAAAAATAAAAATGTAGTAACACGATAAAGACTTGGATAACAATGATTTTCTTTCACTTACTATATATAGTAAGGGGAAGTATTGCTCGTGAAAATTTTCGAATTCCAGTTTTCAACGGAATACACGTTTTAGGGTCCCCTGAGTCGAAATAATCAAGTCCCGCAAAAAGGTCTGTGTGTTTGTGTCCGTGTGTGGTAACTCCCGGGCGAAAACGGTAAGTCCTATGAAACTGAAATTTCTTGTTTAAGACAACTATACGCCCGAGACGTGACAAAACTTTTTTCATCAAAATGAGCTTACCAGAAGAGGCAATTTATACCATGCATTTTGCACCTTTTTTCGATTTTCTCGAAAACGGTTCCGACGATTTTGATTAAACTCGCTATATAGATGTAAAATTTAATGGGCTTTAATATCATGTAGGTTTTATTTGGATAAAAATGGTCTGACAGGGCTTAAATGCCGATATTTTAAATTTTCTTCTTCTAAAGTACCTTTAATTTTGTAGATTCAATAAAAATAACTAGATGATCTTGTTAACGCTGATGAAAAACCGGTAAATATATAAATTGAATAAATTCGATACCCAACTAAAGGAGAAAACAGAAAAAATATTTTTTCAATGCAATTTTTCGTTTTTGAACATAAGAGCAGTAATATACATGTATGATATACCGTTGGAAAGCTAAAGATTTTAGAAAAAAAAAAAATCTTATACTCAAGCTTTTAAAAGTTAATAGAGAGTGATGAAAAGAAGATAATTCTAACTGATTATTTTAGATAATAATGTAATAGATTTTTTAATAAAACACATGTTTCAATATAAATTTAATTTAATTAATTCTTTAATAGTTTCACGTATTTTTATCTCTAGCTGTATATGAAAATTCTTTCATTGATTTTAAAAATGGAGGTAAGTGAAAGTCGTGTGTTGCCCGCACCAGATTTTTTATTTTGTTTCCAGCACCAAAACACCTACAAGATGTATTTCATATATATGTTAGTGAAAGTAACTTTTCACTTACCTTATTTGTGATTCTCTTAGTTTTAATTGTTAATTGAATTAAATCATAGTAGTAGTACAATATAAATTCAAGGAACATGACTGAATAATTAGGGCAAGTAAATAACGCGGCATTGTGGCTAAGTATTTTGGTTTAGGGTTGAATACTTAGATTGGACATGAGTTTGGTATTAGTAGAATTCAGAAGTTAAAAACATCATAACTAAACTTATAACGCAGCGTAACATACGGCCTCATTACAGAACAAGTGATTGTCCTATTAATCGGCTTATATACTATATCAGTTTGACAGAGTTTACTTATCTGTCTATCAGATTATTTTTTTATCACTGAATGAACTCTAAAACTATGAGAGGAAGGGCATGGGGTGCGTTTATATAAGAGGTTACCCAACTAATTTTCCGAACTAGCTTAGACCCCGGGATCAAAGAGCCTGAAGACACCTGACCGTGGTTTCACCGGCTAACCACTTTCTCCAGGCAAGAACACGTGGGGAATTCGGCTGGATAGCTTTCTAGTAGTAACGTCCCTTCTTCATTCAACGTTCCTCTAGTCACGCCTCACTGAGGGCCATCAAGATCCCTCAGTTTGTTTGGGATGATAAAAGTCAGGGTCTATAATAAACTATACCACTTAATGGTCGTTAGAACGTCTATAGATATGTGCTATACATAAATAGTGTGTAGAATAGAAAGGCTGCACTCATGTGAGCCATTACGTAATCTTTTACATAGGTATAGATAGGATTTATTTTTAATTTAATTTTTTTTTTACTTGTAATTTTATTTGCACCTGTAAAAATATATTGCAATAAGCAAATAAATGACAAAATTATAATTGCAGTCACGAGCAGCAGCTCCAATGCTAGTACGGCTCTCAAACAGTCTCAAAGTGCCTGTCAAAAAATATCTTCAGAGCTAAAGTGGCTAAACATAGAAATTAATCCTGACAAAACAAAGGCTATTGTTTATTTGTTCCAGAAGGGTAAGAAAAAACTTCCTTCAGGATTTAATCTCAATAATTGCCAAATTAAACTGTCTAAAAATATTGTATATCTTGGAATCACGTTCGACAGACACTTAAAATTTTCAGTCCACTTTTCTAAAAAAATTAAATCTGTAAGGCGAAAAATGTTTAGGCTTATCCATTTGATTTCATCTCCAAGTATATCTCTCCGACTAAAAGCGATGATATACAAAACAATTCTTCGTCCGTCACTGTTGTATGGCTCACAACTTTTTCCACACGTGGCGAAATCAACGGAAAAAAATGTCCCAGGCATTTCAAAACGGCATTCTAAGAAGAATCGCAAAAGGGGCGATATTCCAAAGAGTAAAAACAAAGAAATTACATGAAGAGATGAAAATGCAAACAATTAAAAAATTTATGAGTGAGAGGAATTTAAAGTTTTTCGAATCAACAAAATTTGTAAATAACCCTATCTATATTTAATCAACTAAAACCCCCAGAAATACCTCAGCGATGGAAGAAACTCAACAAATAAATAAATTAGTTTAAGTTTTAGTTGTAAGGCCGAAACAAACTAGAAGGTGAGCCCCATCACCTGAATTATTATTCATAATGTTATTACTCTCCAGAAGTTACATTAAAGAGTTGCAACTCCTTAAAATTCACGATTGCAGAAAAAGGAGAACTTACCAGCATTGTAGGAGCTTAGAAGAGAAAATAAAGGGCTAAGGAAAAAAAAAAAAAAAAAAATTACAAAATTCATAAATTTAACATGGGTTGGCATAAGGGGAGCAGCAGCCAGTGCATTCTCTTGACATTCAGCATAATCTTATTTTCAGGGTCAGGAGGTCCCTCTTCCAACACCTTTTCAGTCTACCCCAAATTATTTTAGTGTGGTTTGTTGTTATCGGAACAAGTAAGTCGGTAAGGAGGATATCGTATGAAACATATGGTGGTGTGTTCAATTCTGGTCAATTAGTGAAAGGTTTCCTATCAATCATTCCTTGAAAAACTCTATTTCCACTCTAATCCACTAGGTTCTATCCTATTACCCTCTTCGATTCCTGATAATCCTCTGAGGCGTTTGAAAAGAAGATGGCCCCGAGACCTTTTAGTTAAGTATATTTAAAGAGTGCTGCCAATGGTTAGCGTGTGTTTCATGTCAATTTACTATGTCCATCACATTTACTTGATGTTTATAATACAACCACAGGTGTAAATATCAATAAATATGTTTTAAAAAAAAAAACATATATATATATATTTATTTGTAGCGTTCATGCATAAGATGTTACAGCAACATTTTTATCAATATTGACGAACCAGAAGATTCACTTTATACCATGCTGTTGCATGCACCTTTTTTACGATTTCTCAAAAAAGCCTAACGATTTATTTTATTTTATTTATTTAACGTCACTTTATGCTACTATGGCTAATCGGACGATGCTACAGTGGGAGTCCTAAATTTTGCCTATCCAGGTTTTATTAGGATAGGGATCTTTAACCAGTACCTGACATCGCACAGGCTCGGGACCGCCTTTTAATGTCCCCTCCGAAGGACGGCGTAACTAAGGATTTTTTACTCCCATTAAAAAATCCTAGGGCTACCTGCGGGTTTGAACCCGGACCTTTGGCACAGGAGGCTGTTATGCTAACCAACCTGCTACAGGTAACCCCAAAGCCTAACGATTTTATTGTGATTGAAATAGTATGGCACAACTTAAAGGCCGATTTTTTTCATGTGATGTAACTTTAATTTTGTAGATTCCAAAAACTTAACCATTTCATCTTGTTAGCATTGATATAATACAGGCAAATATATAAGTTAAAAATTTAAACGAATTCAATGACCAACTTAAGTACAAAATAGCGTATGTATATAGTTGGAAAGCTAATGATTATAGGAAATTGCCTTATCTTATATAAAAAGCTGTAAAACATAATTCAAAAAGACGAAAAAGTCATAAACTTATGTGTTTATAGTTGTTAATAATTTCTATTGTTAGATTATTTAACTTGAAGCACATATTTCCATCGAGGCTCAATATAATTCTTCAATTTTTTTTCAACTTTATTTAAAAGCTCTCAAATTGATTTTAGCAACGGAGATAAGGGACAGTCGTGTGAGAAAATTTTAATAGTATTTTTATTTAAGGATGGAGCGGAGTCGAGCGAGGAGGCCAAGACCCAGTGAAGGGCTGAAGAAGTGGTCGAGCGTAGAATGAATTATGAAGAATAGGGTTGCAGTCATTGAAGAGATTTTACTCCAATGAGTTATTTCTTTCATTTTATACCGACGTTTCCTCCTAAACTTAGTTCTTGATGACTAGAGTGGTCGACGGCTGCAGATCAGTGTGTGCGTTATTTCTTTCTCCAAGTGTTATATCTTTACTGACCACGCCCCAACCAATTTCTATATTTAATTTGTTGAATATTTTCCCTCTCGTTCCAGTCTCTTTTTCAAAGCCCTCAGGCTATGATGCTTTCCTCAGTCTGCAATCATCTTTTCATGTGCCTGTCCCGAAATCGTGAAAGATTTTTTTTTTTAGGCCACCGTTGCTCTGACATCCTTTGTTAGTCGACGTTATTGTTCACAGAATTATTTTGATTTTGCTTTTTTATTTTAATTCTATGAAGGTATCTTTTTTCTTGTATGTACTGATTAATCCTTTTTTTTTTTTTTTTTTTTTTTTGGAACGAGGGTCTAAAAGTTACACATCAAGGCTTTCATAAGTACATTTCCTACTTTATTTTTCCATTGTTGTTATCATAGTTCCTGAAGATATCTATCTACATTTTATAACATCATCGAAATCCACATTTGCGTAATATTATTTATCTATTTTAATAGATGTATACTCCTGTCCTCCAGTTTACTTGAATTCCATTCCAATTCCTCCTTCAGATACAGTCCGGTATCTTGGCTTACTGTTAGACAAAAGATTGACATGGAACCCACATAAAAGACTTAAAAGACAAGAACTCAACCGACGATTCGGGCAGTTATACCGACTAATCAACAGAAAATCTGAACTTACAGTTGACAACAAATTATTAATCTACAACACAATACTGAAGCCCATCTGGACCTACGGACTTGAACTGTAGGGGACAGCTAAACGTACTAACATCAAACGCATTCAATCCTTTCAATCTCAAGTCCTCCGTACTTAGTACTATAATAGTAAATGCTCCTTATTATGTCTCCAACTATACCTTGCACCACGACCTTAATGCTCCATTCATTTGAGACCTAATTCCATCCAAATTTTCCAAATTCCACCAGAACCTCGTTCATCATCCTATTCCTCTAGCTCAATCCCTATCCAGCTCCACCCATCCATACAACCCGCCTAGAAGGTTGGCTTTGGCTAGATTCTCTACTCAATGTGATGTATGTATGAGTGTGTGTATGAATATATAGGTATGAGTGATTTCTTGACTTTATTGTATTGATTCATTATTGTGTATATATTTTATTGTAATTTTATGCTGTGTAAATATTGTATGAATGTAGTATGTATGATATCTTTCACCACTACTATTGATGTCCAAATTGGGACAGATTGTATTTTACTCAATAAAAATTGTTGGAAAAAAAAAATAGATGTATGTATTTTAAGTTGTTTTTTCTACATTTACAATATATAAATTACACTAAAAAACCCACCAGCAGAAAATGATGTTTTAAATATTAAAGGTTTTACTACAAAATAAATTAAGGTTTTAGGAAAAAAGAGGTTAGAGACTGTTTAGGAAGAAAAATAACTTAAATTGTCTACTCCTCATGTCATGTCATGTTAATGTTCATGTCCCTCCAAAAATATTCAACCTGCTTCATCCTCCATTAACAAAACTCTGCCTAAGCCATTAATGAAAACTATTGATTTTGAAACGTCCTGTCACGTATTAAACTAATTTATGATCAATTATTTATGTTAATTGTTGACACATAATTGACGATTGTGACTGAGTAAATAAATTATGACCGATTCCGGCGAAATTAATTAGATGCTGTAAGCGGGGGCACGGAGAATGCTTGGGAAAGTGCAGCTACTTCAAGATCCTATCTTCGCGTTGTGCGGAAATCTCTATGGAGTCAATGAACGATTCACTCCCATCGGCGGGTTCTATTGTTGATCGAGTCTTAGGTTGTTTTGTGAACGCCGCATTATAGAACGTGCAAGGAAGTAAATTTCCCGTAGAACGTCTTGTTGATTTATCTACCTGAATGTGTTAATTTTAATATTTACCTATACAAACTGTCTATAGATTCTATTATTTATGCTATAAATTATAACACTTTTCCTATAAATTATAACTTTTCCTAGAAGTAGCCCTTATCTTCCAGTTCCTTCTCTGCTCTGGTGCGCGCAACACACGACTTTCACTTACCTCTGTTATTAACAATTCTTAAAATTTAAGAATTTTTAAACAAATTTAGAAACGAAAATAAATTGTTGAAGAATTATTTACATTTGATTTTTACAGAATGATGTGTTTTATTAAATAATATGTTATTATATTTTCGAAGAAATTCAGTAAGTCTTTTCACCACTCCGTGGTATAGCTATTTGGTGGAGCGTCCAGCGATGACAGCGCCACCCAGTGGCCAAGCGAAGAAACAATTGCAAAAAAATTGTTTTCAGTTTTCTCCTTTAGTTGGATATCTAATTCATTCAACTTATATATTTACCTGTTTTTTATCAATGGTAATAAGATGATATGGTCATTTTTTATAGAATTTACCAAATTAAAGGTACTTTAGAGGGAGAAAATTTAAAATATCTGCCTTTAAGCCCCATCAGACTATTTAAATCAAAATGAAACCTACATGATATTAGGCCTATTAAATTTTACATCCATGTAGCGAGTTTAATCAAAATCGTTAGATCAGTTTTTGAGAATATCGTAAAAAGGTGCTAAATGCATGAATAAAGTAAGACTTCCGGTGAGCCGATTTTAGTGAAAAAGTTGGTGTCACATCTCGGGCGTATAGTAGTCTTAAATATGAAATTTCAGTTCCGTACGACTTTTCGTTTTTGAGCTAGAGTTACCAAACACAGACACACAGACCTTTTTGCGGGACTTGGTTATTTAGACTCAGAGGACCCTAAAACGTATATTTTTGTTGAAAACTGGAATTTGAAAATTTTCACGATCCCAAGACTTTACCTTACTATAGCTTTTTTCAGTCAAATTCATAATTTTTTCAGTCAAATTCATAATTTTTTCAATCGAATTCATAATTTTTTCAGTCAAATTCATAATTTTTTCAGTCAAATTCATAATTTTTTCAGTCAAATTCATAATTTTTTCAATCAAATTCATAATTTTTTCAGTCAATTTCATAATTTCTTGTACCTATTTTATACAGTCAATTTAATGAGGTTTTGCAATCAAGAACTTAACATTTTTATTAAATCTTGTTGTTGTTTATCCATTTAACATCACTTTATGTTACTGTGCTTAATCCGACGGTGCAGCGAGAGTCTTGAGATTTGCCTATCCAGGTTTACTTAAGATAGAGGGATCTTTTACGAGTTACACTTTTTAAATCTTTTAAGGGCACTTGTGGAGCACAAATATAGGGTGATCTGCTGGTTTTGGACTTGCGACCTTAAGCATAGAAGGATGTTATGCAAGCCACTACTCCACAGGTGACCCTCAATGTTCCAAAAATCCACAGGTGTTTGAACATGCCGGTTTTGAACACGTGACCTTGGGCATATTGATATTTAACACCTTGCTGAATGCATCCAGGGTCACCTGTGGAGTAGTGGCTAGCATAAGAGGCCCCTTTTAAAGGACGAAATAACCAAGGATTTTTAATCCCTAAAAGCAAATATAGGGCCATCTGCTGGTTTTGAACTTGCGACCTTAATCATAGAGAGCTGTTATGGCTAGCCACTACTCCACAGGTGAACCTTTATGCATTCTAAAAGGTATTAAGGACTAATATGTCCAAGGTCAGGGGTTCAAAACCGGCAGATTCAAACACCTTGTTGAGTGCATCGAGGGTCACCTGTGGTGCAGTGGCTAGCATAACATCCTTCTATCTACTAGGACTTGCGACTTTAAGCATATAAGGCTGTTATGCTAGCTACTACTCCACAGGTGATCCTCAATGTTCCAAAAATCCACAGGTGTTTGAATCTGTCGGGTTTAAACACGTGACCTTGGGCATATTGATCTTTAACACCTTGCTGAATGCATCCAGGGTCACCTGTGGAGTAGTGGCTAGCATAACAGCCTCTTTTAAAGGACGAAATAACCAAGGATTTTTACTCCCTAAAAGCCAATATAAGGCCATTTGCCAGGTATGGTCTCGCTATTTAGTGGATAGAAGGATGTTATGCTAGCCACTGCACCACAGGTGACCCTCGATGCATTCAACAAGGTGTTTGAATCTGCCGGGTTTGAACCCCTGACCTTGGCCATATTAGTTCTTAACACCTTTTAGAATGCATAAAGGTTCACCTGTGGAGTAGTGGCTAGCCATAACAGCTCTCTATGATTAAGGTCGCAAGTTCAAAACCAGCAGATGGCCCTATATTTGTTGTTAGGGATTAAAAATCCTTGGTTATTTCGTCCATTAAAAGAGGCTGTTATGCTAGCCACTACTCCACAGATGACCCTAGATGCAATAAGCAAGGTGTTAAAGATCAATACGCCCAAGGTTACGTGTTTAAACCCGGCAGATTCAAACACCTGTGGATTTTTGGAACATTGTGGGTCACCTGTGGAGTAGTGGCTAGCATAACATTCTTCTATGCTAAAGGTCGCAAGTCCAAAACCAGCAGATCACCCTATATTTGTGCTCCACAAGTGACCCTTAAAAGATTTAAAAAGTGTAACTCGTAAAAGATCCCTATCTTAAGTAAACCTGGATAGGCAAATCTCAAGACTCCCGCGGCACCGTCGGATTAAGCACAGTAACATAAAGTGACGTTTAATGGATAAACAAGAACAAGATTTAATAAAAATGTTAAGTTCTTGACTGCAAAACCTCATTAAATTGACTGTATAAAATGGGTACAAGAAATTATGAAATTGACTGAAAAAATTATGAATTTGATTGAAAAAATTATGAATTTGACTGAAAAAATTATGAATTTGACTGAAAAAATTATGAATTTGACTGAAAAAATTATGAATTCGATTGAAAAAATTATGAATTTGACTGAAAAAATTATGAATTTGACTGAAAAATGCTATATATATTTCATATATAGTAAGGGAATTATGCGCCACTAAATTCATTAATTTTTCACTTGTTTTATTTACATCTTTTACTCATTTTAATTTTATATATTTCATAGTTATTACGACTCCATTCCCACCCTAATCCTCTAGTTTCAATACTTTCTTCCTCTTCAATTCCTGACAATCCTCCGAGGTGCCTGATAAGGAGATGGTCCCGAGACCTAATTTAGAATATTTTTAGAGTGCTTCCATTGGGAAGCTTCTCTACATGTGTTTCATGCCTTTTTATATTTCATTCGAATTTACTTGTTGTATTCCATTATACAGTTGTAAATTCCAATAAATAAAAAAATAGCTATAAGGTTGCTAGGTAATTATCTATCTAAATCATTTTCTTTCATTCATATATGTCTACCCGCCGATGGTTTCGAAACCGAAGAGGGTCAGTTCTCCGGTTCTTCAATAGCTGATTGTCATCTCAATGGTGGAGACGGAAGATATCCGAGCCCCGTCCCAGGTAAGACAATAAACAATAGCAAAGCTTTCCACACTTCCTCTGGGTCCTCAAGAACGGTTCGGAACACGTCTGTTGCAATATGTCCTCTAACAGGCTCCGCTCCCAGCTTTAGCCCTCATCTTTAGATGGGTGGGTAAGATACAATGAGGAAAATCGAACTAAACCCGCATGGAATTCGAAAATATTCTCAATGTATATTATAAAATAAATCAGATTTTTATTTTTGTATTTAAGTTTACATGGACTTACGCTTCAGAGATTTTTGGCTAAGCCAAAAAGACTCACATGCAAAAACTGCATCATTTCAATCCAAAATTGTAAGACTCATAACGAAAGCTCCTTGGTACGTAAATAATAGAACCCAACTAACGGACTTAGAACAACAGTTGACCAACAAATACGAACACTTTATTCTTGTTTTCACAGTAAATTTAACGGATACGATAATAAACTGATTAACGTCATGTACTGACATGCTAATAAGCTGAAATACTAGTCAGAAGAAGGTTAAAACGAAGCTGGATGAGGGACCTTCTCTGCTAAATTAAAGCCTTGGAAGGGGTGCTGCTGGGCGCTTCACTTCCTCATGCCTACCATGATGTCTGATCTTACATTTGTCCGACACATTTTCTGATTGTCAGATAATTTCTGACAGGTGTGAATAAAAAAATGAAGAGTTAAAAAAAAATTATTTAATGGTCAGAAGTAAGAGACTAAAATTATATTACGAGCTTTTGAAATAAATTATTTGCTTTGTTAGCAGTAACAATTCTTCATTCGTGTTCCTAATAAATAATTTAGTTAACAATACTTTAAATTTCTCGGTTCTTAAACATGGGAAACTGTCATAAAAATATATATATAAAAATATTATGCTATAGTAAAGTAGATAAAAAATTATACATGATATAAACTGAAACGTTAAAACATCTTAGCCGTAGCTCAAATCCTATCTTTCTTTTGAATATTTATGGTTATATTTTCACTTTTTACTTTTACTTACCTACATATGAAATATATAGTAAGAGGAAGTATTTCGATCGTGAAAATTTTCAAACTCGAGTTTTCACCGGATATACACATTTTAGGGTCCCCCGAGTCCAAATGACCAAGTCCGCAAAAAGGTCTGTATCTATTGGGTTGATGCAAAATTAATGCAGGTTTTTAGTAGGTATTGTAAATACGCCATATCTTTACTTTAACCATATATATTTAATCAAAATAATTTCCATCTGAATCAATGCACTTTTGCCAACGTTCAACAAGCTTTCTTATTCCACCAGAAAAAAAATCCGAATCCCTGGACTCAATGAAATCACGAAAAGAATTTTCAATGTCGTCCTGGTTTTGAAAATTTTTCTCCCTCAAAAAGTTGTCCAGATGCCTGAAAAAGTGGAAGTCTGTAGGAGAGAGGTCAGGTGAATAAGGCGAATGTTGGAGAACTTCGTAGCCCAACTCGTGCAGTCGTCGAAGCGTTGGTTGTGCAACGTGTGGTCTGGCGTTATCGTGGAGCAGGATCGGCCCCTTCCGATTCATCAATACTAGGCAAAGACGTTGCAATTTTTGATTCATGCTGTCAATTTCTTGACAGTACTTGTCAGCAGTTATAGTCTCACCTCGATTGAGAAAGCTGTAGTGAATAACACCAGCATTATACCACCAAACTGTGACCATAACCTTTTTTGGGTGCAGGTTGGGCTTCGGGAAAGGTTTTGGTTGTTCATCTTTGCCCAGCCATTGGCTAGAACGCCTTCTGTTGTCGTATAAGATCCATTTTTCATCGCACGTCACAATGCGATCGAGAAATGGATCATTTTTATTGCGTGCCACAAGCATGGAGCAGATTTCAAAGCGGCGATTTTTTTGGTGGTCGTTTAATTGGTGTGGCACCCACTTGGCCAACTTTTTTACCTTACCAATTGCTTCCAAGTGGCGTACAACTGTGGATTGGTTCACACCGAGTTCCGCCGCCATTTCTCGTGTGGTTTTGGTTGGGTCTTCTTCCACTTTTGACCTCAGCTGGTCGTTGTCCAGAGCAAGATGACGGCCCCGACCTTCCTTGTCTTCGAGGTCGAAATCTCCTCTGCGAAACTTCTGCAACCAACGCTGCACCGTGCACTCATTAATAGCCCCCTGACCCCACACTTCATTAATATTACGAGCCGTTTGCGCAGCGCTGCGCCCTAATTTAAATTCGTAAAAATAAATTTGACGAAAATCGCACTTTGACATTTTCGATTCAAGACCTTTGAACACACTGAACAAAACGATTTTACTAAACAAATTCATGGTGAAAGAGAGGGTATTAGATAAGGTTTGTTTTGGTATAATAATGATCAATGTTAGGATTAGCTTTGTTTACACAATTGGAATTAAGATATTGCAATAGAGGAAACCTGCATTAATTTCGCATCAGCCCGATATGTGTGTCCTTATGTGGTCGGTCTAGACTGATTAAACTTCTTATATGGATGTAAAATTTAATGGACTTTAACATCATGTAGGTTTCATACTGATTTAGATAATAGAACAGGGTTTAAATGCAGATTTCTTTTTAAGAAAGTCTTCTAAAGTACCTTTAATTTCATTGCTAAAATCAGATAAATATTTATTAGTATTGATAAAAAAAAAAAAACCCAGCTAAATATACATAAAAACAACACAAATATTTATTTAGGTAATTTTTTTTCGAACATAAGAGCACAAATATAGATGTTACATACCTTGGTTATGTTCCCTTAAGATGACAAAATGTTATATTATATACAAAGTTGTGGAAGGTAATGTTAAGTGACGAATAGGGCATATACGTAGGTGATTGTTGAACGTAACAATTTTATGCAGTTACATTAATTAGTCTAAAACATATATTTCAAACGAAACTGAATATACAATAATTCTTTAAACATTTTTCAATTTCAACTTTATGTAATAGTTCTTAAACTGATTTTTTTTTTTAATTTATTTAACGTCACTTAATGCAACTGTGGCTAATCGGACGATGCTACAGTGGGAGTCCTAAATTTTGCACATCAAGGTTTTATTAGGATAGGGATCTTTAACGAGTACCTGACATCCCACAGGCTCGGGACCACGTTTTAACGTCCCCTCCGAAGGACGGCATAACTATGGATTTTTTACTCCCATTAAAAAATCCTAGGACCACCTGCGGGTTTGAACCCATGACATTTGGCATAGGAGGCTGTTATGCTAACCACTTGGCTACAAGTGATCCCATTAAATTGATTTTAACAACATGATAAATGAAACTTAAGTGTCGGATTTTTTAACTGTGATTAAAGTTAAATAGAAAAAAATAAATATTCTTATTTTACTAGTCATTTACTTATCAGCACAATTAATCATGCGATTATTTCCTGATTTCCAAAAACTTTTTCTTTTTTTTTTATCTGAGAATTACTTTTAAAATTAGATCAAGGTCGCATTCGTGTTTAGACTTTTCTTTTATTACGGATCTTGTCACTAAAGCCTGGTCGAGAAGTCATGAGATGGAACTTTTGAAATAGTCGTAACTGAAGGCCATGCACACATCTCAGTTTTTTTTTCCTCTGTTTACTTCACCACTGAGATAGCTACTTCTACTACAAGCTATTTGTTTTGAAATCATTGTTTACTTTTATCGAGGAGCAATGGCGCAGCCAAGAAGGAGTCCACCTATTTAGGTGTAATTGCATTTGCAAGTGTTCTTTTTGCTGTGTGCCCTTCTCCTCTTACAGAAGTAATAAATCTTTCGACCTTTCCTTTTAGTAATACAATAACTTATATTCCAACAAAGGCACTTCTAAACATTCTAATAACGGTAACTTTATTAAAATAAATAATCATTTTAAAACCGTTTTGATTTCTTTTACATTAAATGAAGTAGAAGTATTGTGATTGTGAAAATTTTAGAATCAGTGTTTTCATGGAATTTATAGGACTTTCTCGGTGCCCTAATGATGCTTATGAAAATGACTTGTGGCTAATCTAGGGTACGTTGTACATAATATAAATGCGGTCAGCTGTGTTGTAGTACCTAACATAACAGCTTTCTATGCCCAAGGTCGCGAGTTCAAACCTGGCAGGTGATACCAGAATTTTTTTACTCGAATAAAAAATCGTTGGTTATGCCGTCCTTGGGAGGAGACGTAAAATGGTGGTCCCTAATACTCGTCAAAGATCCCTATAATAATAGTAATATTAGGCTTAGCGAAGCCGAAGGTTCGATGCCGATTCCACCACATTCCGCCTACACAGACTCGTCCAATGTTCACCGTTGATGCCCAAGCCCCCGAGATCAGCCTTAACGCAATCCTCCCATCGACGCTTCGGCCTACCAGTCGGATCAGCGAATATCAACTTTCTCGGAATCCGCTCCTCACCGAGCTCAACAACTTTATTCGCCCATTTGAGTCCCCGCGATGCTAAAGATCCCTATACTTATGAAATTTGGATAGGCAAGATTTAGGAATTCCACTCAATTTATCATTATTCGATCAGCCACAGTAGCATTAAAGTGACGACAAATGAATAAAAAACATAATGTAAATTTTAAGCGATAGGTTAGTTATGAATTGAAATGAAATAAGTGATACGTACTGTATAATGAATTGGTATTTTTCGAAGTGAAATAATTACAATGAACCTATTGTAGCCAAAAACTTACAATGAGGTTAGTAGGATTATTAATTTTTTTAATAACAATAATAATGCTTTATTTATTCTGGAACGATTCCTTCAGAATAACACAACAGGAAATAAAAAGGTGGGCTTAATACTAGAGTCTGAAAGTAAAATAATTGAAAAACAATAGAATTAAACTAAGAACATGAACAAATAAAATATCTTAAAAGCTAAATTCCAATAAAAATGTGCAAACCAGAAAAATAAATGTATGTTAACATGAGAACAAAAAATAATATATAATAAAAAAATATATATATAATCTTATAAAAAAAAAAAAAATATATATATATACACATACAACACACACATACATATATATACATATACAGTTACAATTTCGATTGATTATATAGTACATGGTTTAATGGAGTAGATATAGAAGATGGAATTTCATCTTCTTTCCTGGGGCGAATAATGTCTATATGATGCCTCATCCATACTTGTTAGAGGACATTCTTCAAATTATGGAATTTCAACCTGTAAAGGCACATCTGCTCACGACCTTTGTAGTTGAGTTTTTCTCTTCAACACTGGACTGTCGTAAGTCTCGATTCGAAGTTCCACTGGATGCCACTAGATGATCGTAAGTAGACTGGATGCCCGCTAGATAGCAGCACTCAAAGAGTCCTGGTTGACGTGATGTTTCCTTAACAAACTACATTGTGGGCTGAAACGTAGGGAAAGCAATACAATTTTAAGACTATTTCATTTTTCCTTTGTTTACTACCACCCGAAAAATCTTTCCTCTGAATTTATTTATTCATTATTAAGTAATTTAACAAATATAAATGAACTTTAACAGAAACAGTTTATTAAAATTTATTTCAAATAGTTCTTTATGGAATATTTATTGGCAACGAAGTGTCAAATAGTGAAAGTTTTCAGATGCTAACCTTTTTTTGTAATTTTCGTTATGATAAATATTTTTTGTTTGTTCTACGCCCGGTATTACTGACATAGTTTATTTCAGTCAAATTCATAATTTTTTCAATCAATTTATATAGTTAGTTTTATGAGGTTTGTTATAAAAAACTAAATGTTTTTATGACATCTTATAGTTTTTCATTTAACGTTACTTTATGTTAATGCGGCTAATCAGACGGTGTTATAGCGGGAGGCTTAAATTTTGCGTATCTAACCTTTAATACAGGATAAGGACATGATACGGCCGTAGGCTTCGGGGACCATTTAACGTCCCCTCCGAAGGACAGCTTTATCGAAGATTTTTTACCTTCCCCCCCAAAAAAATAAAATAATAATCGTAGGGCAATCCGTAGGGTTTGAATTCGCGACCTCGAGGACAGATAGCCCTTGAATATTTCTTTTTCAGTTTTCACTAAATTAATAAGGAATTATTATATAAATCTATCAAAGATCACCTGTTTTGCAGTGGCTAGCATAAGAGCATTCTATGCCAAGGGTCGCAGGCTCAAACCCAGCAGATGGCCCTGGAATATTCTTTTTATGTTTTTAACCATATAAATAAGGAATTATTATATAAATCTATCAAAGGTCACTTGTTTTCCAGTGGCTAGCATAACTGCCTTCTATCCCAAAGGTGAAACCCGGCGTATGGCCCTTACATATTTCTTTTACATTTTTGTAAATTAATAAGAAATTATTTTTATGAATAACCTCTATCGCCCTTTACGGTCCAAACTCTCTATTTAATCTTATTAGTACTAGTAGTTATAATACTTGTTTATCCATTCAAACCACAGAATCCATATTTCATTTTTTATTCGTTGAATTTTTGATCTTTGTATCTATTGAAATATACCATACTAGGAGATTTCATAAGCATGTAAACAACAAGGAATTGAGGTCTAAGGTTAAGTGGGAATAAAGATACAAAGAAACAACAAAAAATAAAAGCAGGCAAGATTAAGATTAAGCTAAGAAGATAAAGACTCGTCGACCATAGCACACTAGCCGCGATCCCAAGAGATTACGGCCAGCGGAACGCACCTAATAAGTAGGTCCGTATTTCTGGATCTAAATCAAGCCACTAAGTTACTGCTTTTCTGGTAGTATTTTATTTTTATTATTTGTTTACAGAAGAAGCTTTCTCATTAGGTATACTTTGTTAATATGGGAATTAAGTAACATTGAAAGGATTACGAAACGTAATAAATAAATTCATACTGGTTAGATATTTAAGTTTCTTCCTAGTAAAGTAATTTAAAAATAATATTAACTAAATAGAATAACTATGGTATTACTATTTGATGATATGCGCATATAATTTTTTTTTTTAATAGTTAGTAAATTTTGATTAGCCCTGAAGAAGAAGCAAGTACCGAAAGGTTAAGAAATTCTATAAAATTTCATTAGCGGACAAATCCTAGACGCTCCTTACTTTGTTACCAACAAACTCATCCATAGAGACCTGAATATCCCACTCGTTGCAGAAACTGTCCAAATAAGATACTCCTCCTTTCATTCCAAAATAAGCGCCCATACAAACCCGCTTGTCCGTATCCTCTCATCGGCATCTATTCCCGAAAATCCTCCGAGCGTCTGAAAATACGGTGGCCTCGAGACCTGCTTACCAAATGAACACTGAAGTGCTATCACTGGGTAGATTCTTCTCAAGACTTTTTCAAGCCAATTTTCTGTAAGCTCATTTACTTGTTGTACTGTGTACAGTTGTAAATATTGATAAAAGAATTTTTTTTAAATTAGTTATTTCTTGTTCGAAACGCTTAAGTTCTTTTGTTACGAAATGATTTTTTTTGTTTATTTTCTTATGTTAACTGGATTTCATGATGAAATAAATGTTGATCTTTATTCGAATCGAGTTGGTCTGAGGTTTCTATAATTTTTCTGTCTCTTTATCCTGCCGAATTTATCTAAACGAATTTCTCTTTTAATAGAGCCCAAAGTGTCGGTTGAAGATGAAATGGTTGGTATTTTTGTGTTGATGCAGAGGATTCTTTTAATTTAGGTCTGGGTGGCAGGCCTAATAATTCCGATTTTAAATCTCTTTCATAATATCAAATGTTCTGAACAAATTTGTGTTAAACTCGTCTTTTCGTTTGCAGTAATGCTGCCATTGCTTATGAAGAGTTTTTTCTTTTTGAAAAACGTGGAATGACAAGTCCAGTTTTTTAGTGTTATCTGAATGGTTTGTCTAACGGTAACGGCACATGGCACATGGCATTTAAAAGAGAGATAATTACTTGGTCTATCTAGAAAATCAATTAAAACGTCCCGAACACTATAAACACAACCATCGTGGTGAGTGAGCGAAATAACTACAATTACATTGCAGTGTCTGTAAGTCCAGGTGGATAATCGGACGATTTTTAACGTGTACATGACATACCACAGGCATGGGTCCGCCTTTTTACGTCACCTCCGAAGGACGGCATAACTGAGGATTTTTTTACTCCCATAAAAAATCCTAGGGTCGCCTGCAGGTTTGAACCCACGACCTTTGGCTTAGAAAGATGTTATGCTAGCCACTATGCTATTGGTGATCTTTTTTTTTTTTTTAGACTAAAGCATATTATCCAGTCTGTTCCTTTGAACCGCCCTCGTTCTGATGCAGTGGTCGGTATTATAAACACCGTCGGGAAACAATAGGTCATAGGCCTATCTCCAATTTTTTAATTTTTCTTACCTATGGATGAAATATATAGCGATCCTAAAAATGTGCGTAGTCGAGTTTTCACCGTAAATACACATTTTTAAGTCTCGCTAAACGGTCTGTGTGTGTGTCTGGCGCAAGTCTAGATTGAAAACGATAAGATGAACAAAACCGAAATTTTATATTTTAGTAGTTTATATCTGAGATATTACAGCAAATGTTTCTAAAAAGGCGGCGAACCATAAGAGCCACTTTACACCATACATTTTGAACATTTTAAGGGAAAGAGAGGTTCATATCTTTTTGGCCCCCCTCCACCTCTCCTTCTCCCCGGACATAATAATTGAGATGTGTGATATAGCGATGCAAAATTAAAGATTCAAGAAAAAAGGTTATCTTAAATAGACAATTTTAGAAGGATTTAGACTGACGAATAGGGCATGAACTGTAGTGAATATTGTACATAACAATTTCTATTGATTATATATATATATATATATATATATATATATATATATATATATATATATATATATATATATTTATCTTCAAATTTTTTCATTCACACCTGTCAATAAATGTTGACAATAAGCGAATGTGATGATGAAGGAATGATAGTTGGCGTGATAGGCATGGTGGAGAGAAGATGCCCAGCGGCACCTCTTCCTGGCGTGCTTCCTATTACGGATTTAGCTTAGAAGGTCCCTCATCCAGCTTCTTTTCATTCTCCTGCAAGTATTGTCCGGCATGTTACTAGTGGCCATGCTTCGTATTAGATTGTTAGTATGTCCGTGTAAGTCGTTGTGAAAACGTTTGTAGAGGGTTCGAATCTGTTCGTTGACTGTTGACATGTGAAGTTCTGTATGTAAAGTAGTGTTGCTAACGTACCATGGTGAGTTTGTAATAGTTCTGAAAGTTTTGGATGGAAAAATTTGAATTTTGCGTATGTATTTCTTTTTGGCAGTCCCGTATATCTGTGAGGCGTAAGTCCAAATGGGCTTCAGTTGGTAAGTGTAGGTGTTTAGTTTATTTTTAAGTTTTAATTTTGAACGTCTTGAGAGTAGTGGAGTATAAAAGTTTGAGTCGTTTAGCGTTATCTGTTTGTTCTTGATATTATTTAATTTAAAATTCTTTCATTTTTTTCCGATCTAACTTTATTTAACATTAGTGGTTAGTAAAAGTCGTGTGTTGCGCGCACCATATGCTTTTAATTGTCATACTATTCAAGGATTTTCTGCACTAAAAACCAACAATAATGGAATCACATAGTTCAGTTATATTCTTTTCGAAAAAGTATCCAAGACTGAATATCATTTTTCCTTTTCATAAATGGAAATCCATCGTGAGGAATTTCACTATATTACGTAAGAATTTGGAACCGTGTGAAGAGTAAGAAACCCACGTTAGCAATCGGTTTCTAATTCGCTAAGTGGAGAGATTGGGCGCGGCGCGTTATACCCAGCTTCTCCTTCGCAGGCTATGTTAATTAAGAAACGTGCTACACCAAAGAGTACAACCTTCCTTCAGGATCCTAATCAACCGTATTGCTAATATCCTTCCTGGACTTGGCAGGGCTACAGATGCCGTAACACAAGTTGATCCAGTGCCGGCCAACATTAAGGATGTCTTCCGCCCACGACTGGTAGCCATTAGTATTCGGCAATGTGTCACCCGGCCTTCAATGCTTTTCACTTCTCCATAACTTGCTATGCCACGCTTTCAGTTCAGCCTTTTGAAATTACTTTACTCGATTGTCTTGTCGTGCACGTAAGGTTTTACCATACAGAGTATTGGGCAAGCGCGCATTCTTTTCTGTTTTCAGAAGATCGTCCTTATCAACATCTTTCTATCGACACTTCTTAAGATTCGCGTATTCCAGATTTCTTTATTATAGACTAGTGACCCGTTCCTACTTCTCACGGGTGCAGTTTGAATGTAGTCTCATTTATGTCTGAGCAGTAATTTATGCTGTATATTCGCTGTTTGGCCGATTTGTAGTTTATCGCTTTGGGATCGTCAGTTCATTAGAGAATTATGTTCATAAGTTAATACGCTTAGAACAAGTTTCTATTAAGGTGTACCACTTATTTTGCTGTATATTACCTTTTATAAAATCTTGCGTTTCCAAAGGTATATTAAGAATTAGGTAAAACTTAATTGAAATATGTTGTACTTATAAACCTTTAGGAAAGAATGCCCTAAAGAATAGAGAAAAGCGTATCAAAATGCGTTTTGTGGTTGAGAAGGAATTTGCGGAAACCAAGACTCGCCACATCATTTTATATACAGAGAGATTCTGCAATTTTCCAAGTCTAAAATTTATCTTGATAACCGGAAAATTACATTAGAAATACATTGAAACCAAATTTCAAGCCAAATAAGCCAATAAAAAGTGTGTAGTTAGTAGTATACTGCAGAGCAACGTAGTTGAGGAACACATATCTTCTTTCTTTCATAGCATATCATGAGACGTTGGAGGAGCTTCATAAATAGATAAAGATCTACTTAAACGTAGTTAATTGGCAACAGTAACTTGCTGGCCATAATCCGTATTGCATATATTGTAAGGAAGGGTGAAGAAATAAATAAATAGACAAACAGATTTATTATGGGGACGGGATGTTCGAGCAGTTTAATGCGCGTGGCGGTAAAAAACAAAAAAGTAATAATAACACACGCAACATGACCTGTATATTTTAAGTGACTCCTAATCTTTACACTTTAGCTAATCGCTACTATAAACAACACATAATAGCCTAAAAGCGAGGTAGGAAGAACAAATATATATATATATGTTCGATAAATATTGGGCCGTTTTACAAAAGAAATTCTTGGATATATTTTTTTTAAAACAATTTATTTAATCCAGTCATCGCAACGTTTCAGCCTCTAGGGCCATTATCAAGCTTCATGCATATCCATCTTAATTATCTTTTCATTTCACCGCTTTTCAGAAGCGTCGTCATAATTTTTTTTAAATATCATTTTTCAAAAAAACTCAACAGTTTTCGGCCGTCTTATAGGTGTTCTCGTGCGCGTTGAGTTTTTTTGAAAAATGATATTTAAAAAAAATTATGACGACGCTGCTGAAAAGCGGTGAAATGAAAAGATAATTAAGATGGATATGCATGAAGCTTGATAATGGCCCTAGAGGCTGAAACGTTGCGATGACTGGATTAAATAAATTGTTTTAAAAAAAAATATATCCAAGAATTTCTTTTGCAAAACGGCCTAATATTTATCGAACAAATATTCAAACAAAAGAACAACACAAACTTAAATTATCAACAGTCGAGAACTGATCAAACAATATATATATTCCTCCGGCGCGACAGGCCGTTTAGGTCCGTGGCCGCGTGGTGTCCTGGGATAATATACACACGTTTTTTGATGAAGTTTTATAGGGTAGGGTCATCACCCCCTACGCCCTTTTTGTGAGTGGCCACTACTAGTAGGCTGACGGGTCTCACATATACGGAGGGAGGGGATATGAGTAAATCCACATTTTATTATATACTTATAAAAGTCCTGCCGGTACTGAGATTTGAACTCATAACCTTGACTAGCTCGCTAGCCACTCAGCCGTGGGCTCCCATATATATAAATATAAACATTATACATAAAATATATAATAAACATTAAAAAAACATTATACAGTAACTCACGGGCATTTAAACCCTTAAAGTTGTTTAATATATGTTTTACTATTTTAAATACGATTTTTTTTTTCAAATGGCCGTTTTGAGAGGTAAAATGGTTAATCAAAAACTAATTATTCTTTTCTTAAATTCAAGGTGAATAAAACTAACAATCCGGTTGAAGGCCTTATACATCGCTTTCAATTTTAAAATTATGTCGTTCCTAATTATATAAAATATTGTTGAGCTCTCACTTTTCATAAATTCCTTTTATAAGCACATTCATACTTTTTTAATCGGTGTCATGATCAGATTCTGGAGGGAGGTAGACTGATTATCAACAAGTTCAAGTCCGGCTATGACAGGATTATAATTGATGGTGTTATATTAGCTGGGAGCTAGAGAGACTCTGGCCGTTGGGGGTAAGTTCACCTTAATCTTTTATTGAAATAATATTTTTAGTCCTTTCATAAATTAAAGTTCTGAATTTCATGTAAAACAAGGCAATCTTTGAAAGTATGGTGATAAAGCATATTTTATGTAAAACAACTTACGTATGATGCACACGTACAAGTTTTAAGTCGAACAAAATTATGTGGCATTACTTATAATCGTTGTTTTTTTCAATTTTTTGAGTGAAAACTTCTTTTGGCACACCACACACAGATTTTTGTAGGCTATTAGTGAGGCTGATCGTCACGCTCTAGGGCTCGATCGGGTGAACTCGGCTGAGTGTGCCCGAGCGAGAAAGATGCAGTCACCAGCTGCGTCGCTGTGTTTACTACATTCAATTTATATGTAATATTTGTTATTATTAATTATTATCCTTAATTAAGCGACCTCAGGACCGAGCTGCAGGAGTAGCCATATATAAAAGTAATAGAGACACTACAAACATAACTGCACAGATGGATGTAGCATTTAGGAATTCTGAATGATATAGTTTTAATGAATCACTATTGGAGAAATTTGTGTTGCGAAATGTGAAGCAGAAAATAGACTAATCATCTTAATAGTTGCCATTTACATCTCACCTCATCAAAGTGTAAAGAAAATAATTGAATTCATCCATGAAAATTACTTATATATTCAACAGAAGGGTCCTCTTTGCTTAATCGGAACATGGATAAATTACATATGATCTTGAGTGGAGATTTCAATATCGCTTTTCCACAAGAAACGTTCAAACCTTTAATTGATTCTTATAGACCACATTGGATTTAAATATGTCAAATAATAGAAATGAAAGTACAACAAAATGCGGAACTACAATTGATGATGTTTTTTCTAGTTACATAAGTAAAATTCAATCAAAATTATTTGTTGCTTATTTTAGTTACCACAAACTCATTGCATCTGTTGTAGAATACGAAAACGAAAATAAAAAATTTGATTTGTATATAATTTTAAAAAAAATTATAACTTTAATTGAGACGTTGATTTCCAAAAGGTACTATAACCATTTTTGTCAATTTTACAGGAAAAACTGCCATTTATTTATTAAGAGACCAATTTACCTGATTCTTTTTATTAAAATCTAAAGTTGATTTTTAAGTTTAAATTGTTACCAACTTATTTTTCCAAATTACTGCACTTTTCCGAAGACTTTTAAACAATATAATATGGATATAGTACTTTTTGGAATTAAACGTGGATATAGTACTTTTTGGAATTGTTTTTTTTTATTTAAAAGAAATTTACAACTGTATTATACAATAAAATACATTACGTAAATGTGCTAATAGATCAAGTGGGCGTGATACAGGCATGTGAAGAAACTACCCAGTGGTAGCACTTCAAAGTTTATTTAGCTAAGTAGGTCTCGAAGCCATCGTCTTTTCAGCCACCTAGGAAGATGATCAGGAATAGGAGATGAGAGTTTGCGGACGAGTGAGTTGGTGTGGACGGGTAATTTGGAATAAAAGGAGTGATATCTAGTTCGGGCTAGATCTGCGACTAATGGGATATTTAGGTCTTTATGAATTATTTTATTGGTGACAAAGTAAGGGGCATTTAGGATCTTTCGGAGGATTGTGGATTGCAAGGATTGAATGCGGGAAGAATTGGATGGTTTGGTGGATCCCCATAATTCAATCCCATATGTCCAAATAGGCATAATGATGGTAATATAAATTAATTTTTTGTAGTATGTGGAAAGTTTTGATCGTTTGTCCAGTAAGTGCTGTACTAAGCGGTATCTACGAGCTGTCTTGTCGTTTCAGTCTAGTGTGAGGATTCCAAGTAAGACGTTTGTCTAGATGGAGTCCTAGGTACCGGATCTGTTCAACTGAGGTGAGTGGAATATTGTTAAAGGAAATAGGTTTTCGACGAAGGGTGAAGGTAATTTGATGGGATTTAGTAGGGTTGATTTTAATTCTCCACTTTTGACACTATTCTTCAATGGAAGAAATGTGAGACTGGAGGGTTTTGGGAGCAACAGATGGGTCATTATTTACGGATAACACACAAGTGTCATCTGCGTAGGTTGTGAGGTCAGTACCAGGATGGATTCTTTTTGGAATTAAACGTGGATATAGTACTTTTTGGAATGAAACGTGGATATAGTACTTTTTGGAATGGAACGTGGATATAGTACTTTTTGGAAAGAATGAAAAGGGATATAGTACTCTTTGGAGAGGGAGAGAGAGATGTTTTATTTATTTTGCAATGCTGCCCAAATACATCGGGTTGCTTACATAACACAGCATACTTATCAATCACTTGGACATATTTTACGTACATCACGCGGATAAGTTGGTAACATTCACTATAACCTTCATGATAAATTACCGATAACTTACGTCTTTATATTGTTAATTACTAAGTTATGTATATTTCCTTATTATCCCTCTGAGAAATATCTTTCTTTGTTGGTTAATTACATTGATTATCTATTCTTCATAAAGGAAGTAAATATTTAAAGGACAATTTATCTATTTATGGCACTATAATAAGAAAGTATGTAATTATGAAATTTGTTTTAAACTTGTATTTACTATATGTGTGAATATAGCAATTATATTTGTATTATTAACTACGTGTAAACAATATTTAGCTATAGAGACTGATAAATAAATAACTTTTGAGCTTTTATTTTACATAAAAAAATTAAATAAATCTACTATTAGGTTAGATCAGGCACTGTTTTTCCTCTCATATTTAGCAAGTTCGTGGAATTTTAATTCCAACTATTTGCTAGATCAAACACCATTCATCAATAAAATTGTGAGTTTCTGAAATTTTCTAAATTTATGTTGCTGCAAGAAGAAATACTGTTTGAAATTTAATTGACAACCTACGAGAACCAAAGCGACACAATTAAGTTGTTTAAAACAGTCCAAAAATTGATTATTAGGTTAAAACCATTGATCAATAGGTTAAAACAATAGCTATGATTCAAGGCGTGCTAAATTAACCAATAAAAATGCACAAAATGAAGAAAACAATAAATTATTGGTAATATATTACCGGGTTAGGTGCTTCTGCTGTATAGTAGGAAATATAGTACCTTTTGGAATGAAATGAAAGGAAAGGTTATCTATTTACATAGGATATAGTACCTTTTGGAAGGAAATTTTTTTTAGATAAAATGACGGATCTAGATAAAACTAAATCATTAGAAAACAAATATGTCAAAATATTAATTTCGAAAAAAATGTCCTTTAGTATATTTTGGAAATCAATGTCTCAATTATTGATTTGTTTCTGATTCATCCTACTAATCCGATCCGTAATTATAATATTATTTACTATATATATATATATATATATATATATATATATATATATATATATATATATATATATATATATATATATATATATATATATATAAATTACGATTCGCAATGAAGTTTACACTTCTGCCGTGCGGTCTTAAGCACAGACATTTTTCCTCATTGTTAATGACTTTCGTGTTATTTTAATTGATCATTTCTTACATTCCATCATAGTACTATGACGAATTAAAAAATGAAATATTAATATGATTGTAATTAATTAATCAGGAACGAAGCAATCCAGTAATTGTTGCATAATCCAATTAATTTCTATTATGGAGTTATATACTACAATTAATTAAGAGATTAATAAAGAAAATGTAATAATTCATTTGGTATGACCTATTCTATTACGCCACCCTCAGAGGTCGCACGCTGATTGCCAACTACCGTTGGGCCGTTCCTTCCTCGTCAACCAACCCCTATTGTGCAGTCAGTCATTTTCATTATTCACAATCTTTGACATCCATTGTGTACTATTCACAAAAGAACTGCCCATGACCCTGCCAACTAGCTCGTGCTTCGTGACATTTTATTTTTAAGCTCCGATATTATTGTTGAATTAACTTCAAAATATCGTCATGACGGCTGTCACAGTTAAAATACAATATCTGATTTCCATATTATTATAATTACATTCGGAAAATGGGTTACCTTTTGTCACGTTGCTTATTTGAACTTTTTATGGTTGCTTAACTGCTCTGAGGTTACAAAGAATTTTTAGGCAAATGGTGAGACTCATATCGCTCCATCAACTCCTTATCAGTTATATTCAGGTTTAAGTAAAAGTTGGTCTTAGGCCTTATTTATATTGTAAGCCAGTGTTTCCAACAAAAATTTTTCGTGGACACGTTCATCCAATCAGTACATTCCCAAGTACACCCTAAATTTTAAAAAAATCGCTCGTAAGAAAATTACCTTTATTTTCGAAAGTTAATATAACTAATTTAATATATAATTTCAATCCTAATAAATAAAACTAATAAAACATCCTCCATACATAACGTTAAAAACAGTTCTAGATTTCAACAAAAAATTAACTGGTAATTGGTTTTAAAACCTTAATATTTTCCAAGGTTATATAGTATAGTAGCTATTCCAGAACTATTAATTTTAAGGCGCATCATACTAATAGAACCACTTTGTTCTTGAAATAATGGATTAACGATTATGTGACCGCAGTTGACATAAATTGTTAAGATGTTAGCTTTTCAACTATTATTTTTCAAAGTTACTGGTATAATACACTTTAGATACTTCCCCTGTGAATAATATTTTTTATTCCAATGAAACCAATAAAAAAGACGAATTATAAAATATGAGGCATATTTTACAATTTTGCCGAAACTAAAAAGAACGTTAAATCTTTAAATCGATATAACACTGATCAATCGAATTTGGCCGATCAAGTTGTACTAAAATTAAATGCTTCCAATAAAAGTTTTTATCAATTTTTTAATTATTATTTTAGTGAAGTGAGAATGGTTGAATGAGTATTTATATGGGAGAAGTTGGTTCAGGGTGCAGTCAAAATAATACACAATTAAGTATAAACTTAATTTACTGGTGCCGACGTTTCGGTCTAAATTATAGGACTTCTTCAGGGCTATAAAAATATATTTTTTTGAAGAAGATCTATGATTTAGGTACCAGTTAAAAAAGTTTATACTTAATTGTGTGTTATTTTGACTGCACCCTGAACCAACTTCTCCCATATTATTATTTTATTTATTTTTTTAGCGAATATATGAACAATTTTCAATATTTTTACAGATTTTTCGATGTTTCTATAAAACATTAGGTACAATCAAAGGCAAAATAAAGCTTTATTAAATCAATTTTTGTCCCTCTTACTATTACTCAAAAACTAAGTACTAGGAATTCTTATTCCTAAAAAATTATATACATATATAAATTCTTCTTAGGTAAATTAATAAGGGTTTTTTTTTCTTTCTTTTTTTTCGGTTGGCGCGACAGGCCTTGGAGGCCCTTGGCCGCGCGGTATGGTTTATATTCCACACCGCGATACTCGATGACATTTTATAGGGTAGGGTCATCATTCCCTACGCCTATTTTTGTGGGTGGCTAACAATTAGCTGACGGATCCCAAATACCCTGGGGAGATTGCGAGTGAATCCCCATTTATTTGTATGCTTGAAGAAAGTCCTCCTGGGACTGGGTGGGATTCGAACTCACAACTTCAGCGTGGCAGGCTAGCGCGCTAACCACTCAGCCACGGGCTCCCCTTAATTAATAAGGGTTATAAAGATAAATTATAAAATATAAATAAAATTATTATTATTGTTCTTAAAATTATAAAAAATGCAAATTTTATCATTCCAGGTTATATGTTCCCATATGGAAATTTTGGACCAAGGGATGTTAGTGTCAGTTAAATGTTAGTAAAGGGCAGCTAAACAATTCTTTATTTTAGCATATTTTAAACCATTGTTAATTTAACTACATACATCCCATACTCATAAATTAAAAACGATTTTTTTATTTATCTTATTTAGAATTTGGCCACTAAATCGTGATTTTGTCCCACTGTGCGTCGACGCTGTAGGTGTTCATGCTGAATCCCACCTTAAACCACGTGTAAATATGTATTTTCAAGATTTTTATGATTTTGGGAGTCCTTGTAATTGAAGTGGTGGAATGTAAGGATCCGTCAGGAATTTTGCTCCCAGCTAATCGCTTCTTGTATAAACAAGGTCTTGGTGTTGTATGATATACAAAAGCAATGTACCTACGGACTAAGTATGGACCTCAGTAATTTCGATTTTCTATCCAAATCTGACGTCTGAGAGCGATCTGTTGACCCCGGTTGAACAGGCTGAACTCCTGGCTACCGACTATGAAGCGAGAGAAGAGGCTCGTGTGAGTGCTACTCCTGGACTTCCAGAAGGGAGACCTCCGTCCCCCAATGAGAAGCCCATCCACTTCACCTTCAAGCAGCTTGAGTCGGTGCTACGACGTACTAAGGGCAATAAGTCCTCTGGGAAGGACGATATTCCATATGTCCTGTTGAAGATGCTCCCTAGGAGGGGTAAAGCCTTCTTATTGAAAATTTTAACACGTGCATCCGGTTATCGTATTTCCTAAGGCTTGGAAAGAAGCGATCGTAGTGCCGCTACTCAAACCGGGGAAGAGTGGAGATTCAACGGAACACTATCGCCCGATCAGTCTTCTCTCGCACATGAGTAAGATCTTAGAAAGGCTGGTTCACCACCATCTGATGAAGCATTGTACGGAGAAGAACATCATCCCACCTGAACAGACAGGATTCCAACGAGGGGTAGCCTGTGAACACCATCTGGCGAAGTTGCAGGCCCACACCATGGAGCGGATAAGGAAGAACAACGATGCCACAGCACTAATCTCCTTGGACTGCACGTGTGTGTGTCTGTGTGTCTCACAATCTATTACTCCGCCGTCTGGAGGAGTTCAAGTTCCCTGCCTCCCTATGCCGATTGACCCGAAGCTATCTTAGTCGAAGATCTTTCGTTGTAAGGGTCGGCGGGAGCCTGTCGAATCCACACGATACCATCTGCGGGGTACCTCAAGGGTCTGTGCTGGGGCCACTACTATTTGTCGTTTTCACGGCACCGGTGGTCTCAGTAAAGCATCCGGGAGCAACAGTAGCAGCCTATGCGGACGACATCGCCATTTACTCCACCAGCATGAGCGCCACCAAGGCACGTGACCAGGCTCAGAAAGCAGCCAACGTCATAGTTGGGGAATTGAAGAAGATCGGAATCAGGGTCAACCCAGCCAAAACGGACGCCATCATCTTGTCCTTCCAGAAGGGGAAGAAGAAGTTACCCACCGAGTTTGAGATAGACAGCTTCCTCTCTCCAACTCAATTCTTTACCTAGGTGTGACCTTGGACCGACACCTGACATTCTCCAGCCATGTACGGGAAAGAATCAAGCTGGCCCGCAGGAAGTCCCGTAGACTCTACCACCTACTGATCTCGCCGCAGCTCTCACTGCGACTCACGTTGCAAATCTACAAGGCCATTATCAGACCGACTCTACTCCATGGTGCGCCCCTGCTCCGCCACCTCTACCAGTCCACGCTCAAAAGGCTGCAGAGTTATCAGAACTCCGTCCTAAGGAGGATAGCCAGAGGAACCACACTCCAGCGGGCGAGAAATGCTACCATCCACGTGGAACTCCATCTTCCTTCGGTGCCAGAGTTCATCAGCAGGAGGCACGTCAAGTTCTTTGATGGGTTAAAGGCTTGTGCGAACCCTCTGTTCAGAGACGTAGTTCCACCACCTGCGCCTGGAAGGTGGCAAGGCTCTCTCCCCCTGGTCGACGTGGTCGCCCTGAGAAGGGGTCTGGACTCCGCAGTCTGACCCGCATACATTTAACCACCAGCAAAATGGTTCCTCCCCATTTTACTTCAACAAAGGCACAAAGACACCCCCTCCTCAAGCGCATACCGCGCCTAGTGCGAAAGGAACCTTAGAATGCCAACGGGCAATACGAGACCTGAGCCGTGGACTGTATATACCATTGTTGCTTTATATACATGAAATGTTTGTGTATTTATTTTGTAAATAAAGTTGGAGGATAAGAAAAAAAAAAAAAAAAATTTTTTTTCTATCCCATCTTCTAATTTTATTTTTGTAGACTGGCAAAAATGATGCTTCGAAGGTAAATTATCATTACCTTCATAAAATAAAACGCAATTACGCAGTCAGAGCCAGACAACTGGACGACGTTACAACATAGTTCTAGCTACGTGATATATGATCTTAAAAAGCTTTCTAAATAATCAATCAACACATTAGCTTCTCGAAAAAATCGGGGTTTCCCCGCTCATAATTGGTCAATAGGTTGAATCATAGATTATATTAAGAGCTTGGTTATAATTGGAGATTATATTAAGTATCTGATCACACCCTTTTTCAAAATAACTTTATTTTCTTGTACTGGTTTCTTATTTTCAATAATAAACATTTATAATTGACCAAAAAGATCGTTTCAAGATACGTATAACTCGAAAAACGAATAAAATAAAAGAAACGCTTGTTCGCTTTTCGCCTTACGCCGCACACTGGGCAAAATCACCAGTTTAGGTGGACAAAAGTCAAGTCAAAAGTTTGGAATTTTCCAGTGCTTCACCTTTTTATTATTAGTTGGCAAGACTTTAATACCGCGTATTAATTTATTATTTCCCGCCATACCGTGTTTACAAATAAATAGTAAATGAGTTAATAATTCCTGTTCGCACAAGTGCCTAATAAACGGCAGTGGGATCATCTTTATTTAATGGCCATTTATTGTGTTCAAGGTGTGTTAAGCGCAAAATCTTTTTGCTTTTATTTAACGATGGACATTACTGAGACAAGTAAGACATTATATTTCCAAACTCGTTTTTGAATATACATTGCAATCTACTTGTAGAGTAAATTTAGCAATTTGTTAATGTATGCCCTTATTCAACAACGAAAAACTATATAACCCCAAGTTACTCCAAGGATTTTTTTTGTAGGATTTGTTACATCAATCCTTATAGTATTTAAATATTACAAAGAATTTTCGCCATTTTTTACGCTTTCGGTGATAAATAATTTTTTTTTTCAAAAACAACACTCCAAACCAAAAGTATTACAATCTGTAATTTAATGAGTTTCCAAAATTATATAAATGCATGAATTAGCAGGTTTCAGCAATTCTCATAATTAGATTTTTGTATTATTTTTCCCATATTCTGGGACTTCGAACGTAAAATGTAGGGAAGTTTTTGATTTCAGCAAATAAAGCGTTTTAAACAAGAAAGCGCGAATAATTATTTTTAAGAAATTCTTATATAGTCAAACGAACAACTTATAAGAAATGTGATTCCCTTATATCTCGGTTATAACTAATGGTTGAGCAATGTAGCAATGTTCTTGAATCAGGAAATTTTAATTGAATTATTTGGATGAAAAACGAAAGGAAAGAAAAAAGTCTAAATGCCTAGCATAAATGCTTGAGGTATTTATTTTCAATAATGAACTTTTGTAATCGACCAAAAAAAGAACAAACAAATTATACCCTCTCAAAAGTTTAGAGTTACGTTTCAAGATACGTAGGACTAGAAAACGGAAAAAAAATCCGTTTGGCCAAATTAATGAATAAATGGCGTTTTGAAGTTAGTGGTGGTAATAGGCCATAAAATGGCCACGTTCCTTTAAATTATTTATTGTTTTTCATATTGGTTAACTGCCTATAAATAGCTTTATAAACAGTTATTCCCTAATATAGTTACTTGCAAATAATAAACCTTTATGTAATCATTTGCAGCGTTTTTTATTAGTACCTATAATTATTAGGGTAGTCGTGGCTCCCCTGACTCATTTTATTCAAAATTAAAAATAATATGGTGTTCAAAGATATGATGTAAAACTTAATGTAATGTTGTCAACGTACTCTCTTAATTTGTATAATTTACAACTGTATTAAAAAAAATCTGGTTCGAGCAACACACGACTTTCACTTACCTCCATTTTTAAAATAAATTAAAGAATTTTCAAATACAGTTAGATATAAAAATGAGTGAAATCATTAAAGAATTAATTAAATGGAATTTCTATAAAAAACATGTGTTTTATTAAAAAATCGATTACCTTATTATCTAAAATAATCACTTGTATCAATTGATTGTGTATGAGATAATATTTTTTCTAAAATCTCAAGCTTTCCAATGGTATATCATACATGTATATTACTGTTCTTATGTTCAAAAACAAAAATTTGCATTGAAAAAATATTTTTTCTGTTTTCTCCTTTAGTTGGGTATCGAATTTATTCAATTTATATATTTACCTGTTTTTCATCAGCGTTAACAAGATAATCTAGTTATTATTATCGAATCTACTAAATTAAAGGTACTTTAGGGGAAGAAAATTTAAAATATCGGCATTTAAGCCCTGTCAAACCATTTTTATTCAAATAAAACCTACATGATATTAAAGCCCATTAAATTTTACATCGATATAGCGAGTTTAATCAAAATCGTCGGAACCGTTTTTGAGAAAATCGAAAAAACGTGCTAAATGCATGGTATAAAGTGCCTCTTCTGATAAGCTCATTTTGATGAAAAAAGTTTTGTCACGTCTCGGGCGTATAGTTGTCTTAAATATGAAATTTCAGTTTCATAGGACTTACCGTTTCCGCCCGGGAGTTACCACACACACAACACACACACAGACACACACACACACACACACACACACACACACACACACACACACACACACACACACCTTTTTGCGGAACTTGGTTATTTGGACTCAGGGGACCCTAAAACGTGTATTTCCGTTGAAAACTGGAATTCGAAAATTTTCACGATCGCAATACTTCCCCTTACTATATATAGTAAGTGAAAGTAAAATACCAATAGTGAATGTGAACAATTACGATCATGGGCTATTTATCAATTTTCCTGTAAAGAAACATGCCATTGGTAGCACTTTAATGTTTTATTCAAGTTAGGAAGTCCAAAGGGTGGTTACGAATAAGTGGATATTTATTGAACAACTTTTTCTAAGTTTAACAAGATCAGAATGATGGAATCTGCCACACGTTAGATATTATCTCTATACTTCAATTCATCACACATCTGTTTGATGAAAAATTAGATAAGCCCATAAATCTTTTTCCTAGCCACCCGCTGGCGTTCATTTTATTTTATACAATGATCACCGTTCAAACCCATGTCCCCAAGATCAGCCTTAACGCAATCCTCCCATCGACGCTTCGGTCTACCTTTCGGACGCCTACCAATTGGTTCAGCGTGTACCAATTTTCTCGGAATCCGTTCCTCACCGAGCCCAACAACTTCACTCGCCCATGTGAGTCTCCGCGAGGTTATTAACTCAATTATATCCACAGGGTATAAGCTCCTTAATTCCGCAATTGTGCAACCTTCTAAACTCCCCAGTGGCCTCATCTCTCTTCGGACCAATTATTTTACGCAGTACCTTATTTTCGAAAATCTTAAGCTGTTCATCCTTCAAAGTAACGTTTCACATCCCTAAAGGATCGTCGGAAAAATTTTATTAATTCTAACCTTTAAGTTTTTAGACAGAATCCGCTAGCCAAGAAATTTAGCAACTGAATAACACGTATTTCCCTCCTTTAACCGGGACTTTATTTCCTCCTGGATTTCATTTTTTCTTGGTATATTCATACCTAAATACTTGAATTTCTTAACGTGTTTATAAGTATGTCCTGATACATCAATATCACCAAGATCGTCACCGTTTCATGGTTATCATAATTGATTAAATGGTTATTGTAAATCAATTATTTTTAATACTTCCTTTATTATCTAAGTCACTTAGGAAGTTTCTTTAGCCAATAAACAGAACCAAAAATGTTGCTGTATAGACGTTCGCAAATCAGTTTTACAATTATGGAGCCGACGACATCCATTATTGAAGGTGTATCAGCTGCGATTGAAAAGGCCAATCTCATCAAGATAGCGTGAAGATATCCTTGAGGGAGAAAATGATGTGGCAGGACCAAGCTTTCAAATAGCCCGACTAAACAGCTCTAACAATGCTAATTGTAGATAATAACATTGGCTTGCAAACTGCGCACTCTCGCCATAGAGGAAAGTCAACGAGATGGGCGGATAATAAGGCGACAGATCCTTCTGAGCTTTCACGGGCGACGTCCTGGCGCGTCGTCTGGTGTTTGCAACCGCTATAGGTGATATTCAGGATAATGTTTAATAACTAAACCTATACGAATCTCATATATAAATGTATTTATAAAGGTATATATGTATATATATATATATATATATATATATATATATATATATATATATATATATATATACCTTTATAAACATAACAGTACCTCAACAGAGACATGAAAGCAGAAAAACACGATAAAAATTATTACTTTCGAAAAATCAACCATTGGGACCTATAATAAGTGATCCATAATAGGTGATCCCTATTCTCCATTTGCCTGTAATATACAATGACGATGAGAGGAACAGAAAAAGCTGTCGAATATAGTATTGGGAACAGATTTCTACTCTCCTTGCAATACTTGTAAACAGTGTTACTTGAAGAGATCCTGAAATTCTTTCAAATCGGTCTTTAACATGGCGCCCCAAGTGCTCAATGGGATTAAAGTCTGGACCAAGTATTGGCCATTTCATTTTTTCTATAAACAGCTTTTCAGCGTGGTCTGGTGGATAGAGCACCAGTCTGCTGTTCCCCGGTTAAATTGTTACTGTTGCAGAATATTATTTATTCTGTTATTTCAGCCGTGAGGTGACCCTGGGGTTTGGAGACCCTCCTGGGACATATCCAGCTATAAAGTGGGTATCCTAAAATGGGGACAAATTCTTGCGGCTGAGCGTGATCTTGGCCTAATCACCTCATTGCAAGGCCTTTGACATAGAAACGGGACGAATCTTTATTTGTTCTGAACCCAAGACCGTTCTTGGATTGTGTACTTTTTATCTTATTTATCATACGAAGAGATCATGAGATTCTGGGGCTAGTCTAAACGGTCCTTGTCATGACGTTCCAAGAGTGTTCGATGGTAAGTAGAGTATAAACATAAATACCAGGATTTAAGTATTACCTTTACTAACAAATTCTTATTTTTCATTAAATACCTTTGCATTGTAAATCAATCTCATTATAAAAATTCACAATGTTAATATTGACCATAGAAATTAATTAAGACGCTTCAATACATTTTGTAAGGGAGTAGAAAAGAGTAGATAGAAACGTTACAATAGAATTATTGTGTTTTATGCATGTAGATCTACAAGGAAATTCGAATGAAAAAGAAGCTAGGATTGACAGACGTAGATGTGAGATATCAGATCCGCTCATTAGGAAAATGGAAAGAAAAGTGATAAATATCAGACCTTTTGAAAGAACAATGACAGACGAGCATAGATTTCATCAGATTGTTCTTTCTTCTCATCGTTAATGAAAAGTTCTGATTTGGATCTTTATCAGATTAATTATCTGTCTCTCTGATCAGTTTTACTCTGTTCAGGTGATTGCAACCGAGGAACTGATCTATATAAACTTAGTGAGCAAACCTGTGTTCATAGAAAAGCCCTATTGTTTGAAAAACTTTTCTACGAGAATAAAATTTTGAAATATCATAAATTCTTTAACTAATAAGTCATGGAAGTTTTGTTATATCTTTACTGGAAAAATAGGTACATCTCTGCTAATTTACCGACCATCATTCTCACACTTTTACTTTCACTTACCTATATATGAAATATATAGTAAGGGAAAGTATTGCGATCGTGAAAATGTTCGAATTCCAATTTTCAACGGAAATACACGTTTCAGGGTCCTCTGAGTCCAAATGACTAAGTCCCGCAAAAAGGTCTGTGTGTGTCTGGTAACTCCCACGTGAGAACGAAAAGTCCTATGAAACTGAAATTTCATATTTAAGACAACTATCCGCTTGAGATGTTACAATGAAACTTACTTATACTTATACAGGCGTTCCAACTAGGGTTGCCTTTTCAAGTCAGTGCTGAGCTCCAGAGGTCACGGTCAAGCCAATCCTCCTCCTGAAGATCCCGGCCCGCCATCTCCTCTTCCACTCCGTATATCCACCTACTTCTAGGTCGACCTCGTTTCCGCCTTCCCGGTGGCTGCCAATCCAAAACTCGGTTTGGCCATCGTTCGGTAGACATTCGTTTTACATGGCTGTACCATCTTAGCCTTCGCAGTCCTATCCATTGGTTTACGGACCCAGGAGCCTCCATCCTGTCCCTAACAACCTCATTTCTCATTCGGTCCATCCTTGTGAAACGTAAACATCTTCTCCAAAAGTCCATCTCCACAGCTTGGACTTTCGAGTAGAGCTTTCTAGACATTGTCCACGTTTCCGAAGCGTAAGTAAGGATGGGTTCTACGATGGCATAGTAGATCTTCCTCTTGTTTTCTTTTAAAAGAAGGTCATAGAACAGGATGGAGCATCCGCGTGGCTTTACGGGCTTGTTCTACCTTTCTCCTTACGTCGATTTCGGAGGATCCAGTGGAGTCGAGGTACGAACCCAGATATGTAAATACACCCACCTTTGTACATGTCTCATTATCCAATCGCAGATCACTGTCATCCATAGCGCTGATGGCCATGTATTTCGTCTTACTGAAATTAATTTTAAGACCCATAGATGCATAGCAGTCCCCTAATGAGCACATTAACATCTCAAGGTAGACCTTTCTCCGAGCGAATACAACTTGATCGTCAGCGAAAAAGAGCGACACTAGCTGTTCATCGTCTATGAAAGGACCCACATCACCACACTGACGAAACCATTCCTTGACCGACATATGGAGATAAATCTTGAAAAGGGTTGGCGCCATGCTACAGCCCTGTTTCAGACCCTTAGTACCTGTGAATGGCTCTGATACTCGGTTTCCAAGCCTCACCCGATAAATGTCGTCTTGGTATAGGTGTCTTACTGCATTAACTAAGGCATCATTGATACCTGCTTCTCTCAGTGCTGCCCACATTCTATTTCTCGGGACGCTGTCGTAGGCCTGCTCCAGATTAACGAAAGCTATGTGGAGTTCCTGATTCATCTCCCGTGACTTCTCGATGAGCTGCCGAAGGATAAAGATGTTGTCATTGCAAGAGCGCCCCGCTGTGAATCCAGCCTGTTCCTCAGGGGTAAGGAATTCGTCTTCCAATTTGTCTCGGAGCAGCCTACCAATCACTCTGCCCACCGCGCTCTGCACACAGATACCTCTGTAGTTCTGGCAGACCTTCCTGTCGCCTTTCTTGAAAATAGGCGACATAAATCCAGTTCGGAGGTCCTCAGCTACTCTGTCTCCTCCTAGTACCAGGTTAATAATTTCCAGGAGAATGCTCATGATCTTTTTTCCTCCAGCCTTTAGCAGCTCTACCGAGACTCCGCCTGGACCTGGGGCCTTTCCGTTTTTAGAGCACTTAAGAGCCTGTGCTAGTTCCTCCATGGTCACCATTATTCTTCCTGGCGCTGCGGTTCTGCTCTCCTCTGCCATAAACTGGGGCCGGCTCTCCTTAAGAAGATCTTCGAAGTGCACTTTCCAAGCTTCATCAGTAATTGGTGAGACAACGTTTCCCTTCCTGGATGTACGTAGCTTCTTTAGGACACCCCAGGATTCTCTAATTCTATTGTATCCTATTGTACAATCGATACGCTGGCAGCACCTATCCCACGAGGCATTTTTTTCTTCAATTACCAGGCACTTCACTTCCTTATTTAGCTTCCTATAGGTTACCCAGTCCTCATTGCTTCTCGAGGAAAGATACTTGTGGTACGCCTCCTTCTTCTGGCTCACGAGCTGTGCCACTTTGTCCGACCACCAGTCCGGCTTAGGACGTCTTTCCTCTAAACCCAGTGCTTCAGCTGCTGCCGTCTTTTAGGTGTGCGTACTTTTCGCTCACCCCCACACTTATGTCAGCTTTATCTTCCAATCTTCTTCGGTACAGGTCTCAGATGCTTGGGTCCCTCAGTAGTTCCAGCCTATAGTGAGGAATAATGTCTGCCTCTGCCGTCCTTCTTTCTTCCCGCTGTCGCTTTCCAGCAGTCCACGGAAAGTAAATCTTTGCCCGTAACATGTGGTGGTCACTTCCGCACTCCCAGTCTCTGAAGACACGCACATCTTCAACCTTCAATGTACTTTCTTGTTTGGATATTATGTAATCCAAGATTGACGACTGAAATCCTGGTTTATTCCAGGTGGCTTGGTGGATCCAGTTGTGCGCAAAAAATGTATTTTGGATTTTGAGGTCGAATGACTCGCAGACATCCAGGAGTCGTTTACCGTTATCAGTCACGACCTCTTCTCCATGTCGTCCAACTACTCGACTTCCGATTTCTCGGCCAACTCGGGCGTTGAAATCCCCCATAAGTATGAGCTCCTCGTTGGCATGCACTTTTTCGATGGCAGTTCTAAGCTCTTCCTCAAAGGCATCTTTTATGCTAAGATCCTCGTTGTTTCCCGGTGCATATACTCCCAAAACAACAATTTTACGTCCAAAGCATTCAATGTCAACCCGCATGAGCCTCTCTGAAACCTCCTCCCACTGAGTCATCTTTCGCCTGTGCTTCTTATTGATCATAAACGATACCCCGGCCCTAGCTCTCTGGTCCCGGTCAACACCACTCCACATATGCAGATAATCTCCCAGGAGCTCTTGACCCCTTCCTTTGATTTTCGTTTCGGTCAAGACAACCAAATCTAGCGCTGAACGTTCGACTTCTTTTTCTACTTCTTTTCGCTTATTGGTTAGACTCTGCACATTCCATGTTCCAAAATGAATTGTCCTTTTCCGTTTCCGAAGTCTTCTCCCAGAAAATCCGTCCGATACATCCGAGGCTACTGTCTAACTGTTTTTAGCAGGCTAAGTTTTTCATCGATGAGCAGCTAACCCGAACGACAACCCCCAACCTGGAGGACCAAGGGTTTTTGGTCGGGGTCTCCTTCCCCTAGACGAGCTGCCGGCCAAAGCTAACGAGTCACGTCCACCCGGGTATTATCTTCGGAGTTTTCCTTCTCCTAGGCTGCTCCCGCAGTGTGGGGAGTGGCTGCGCTTTTTAGAGGCGGCGCAATCTCGATTTTAACAACGGAGGTAAGTGAAATTCGTGTGTCTCATCATATTTTCACAATGTTGGAAGGAAATTCCTCTAAATACTCTAGTTAGATACTACCTAGAAGGCAGTGGTTCGATTCCAGGTTCCTCTCTTCGAGTTTCTTCTTGAAAAATCCTTTTACCACAATCTTTACCTCCTTTAATGTTAACATATTTCCCCTTAAAATCAGTAAGCCATTATTCCGAAGCGATACAAGTCTGAAAGCAAAAGATGTGGCCTCCATTTCAATACGTTTTGATTCGTGTTTAGGGAAGTATGGATATTGTCCTGGAAATTCTTATTTATTCAATAATCCTCACCGACCCTCTGAATAATTTGAATTTTTTATCTATAGAAGAGAGATGCATAACATTAGTTTTCTTCAACATAATCCAGTAAATCACTTAGTCTCTCTGTATGATAAGAAGCCACATTCTCTTCAAAAAGTACTACAATCTTTGGTACAATTACACTCTGAATCATTGAGTCATCAGCACTATCAAATTTATTCATTTCCTTGAGAATTTTTTTCAAAAAAACAAGGCGATATTCCCTTCTGTAGGTACCAACTGCGGTCCGCATTAATTGGGTGGTTGCCTAAGAGAGTGTGAAATCTCTTTATTATTTTCCTCATGTTCAACCGAAGAGAAAATAGGAAGTAGCTGAGGCCTCCATGTTAGGACCGTACTAAGGCAGGAGGGGTAAAAGTACTCTATCCCTAAGTGACATTTCAAATGGAAAGTGAGATAGTTAAGTTTCAAAAGAATAGTTTCTGCACTTAGCCCCATGGCCTTCCCGTTGTAAAGTCAGTCATTAGACTCACATAATATCCCCATAAGTATAATGACATTATCATTTTCCATTAAATGTTTATAGCATTGCTACCATTTGCCTCGCTTGCTCAACATAGGAAAAATTATTTCGGAACGATACTCCTCATGAAATATATGTATAGTAAAGATTGCTCTAAAATTCATTACTTGAGCCTTCAGAAATTCTCTGCCGCTAAGATTTTAATTTAAACGTATGATATTAGAATTTTATTGGCCGCCAAGATTAATTTAAATGATAAAATTAGAATTTAAAGTGAAAATTAAGATTGTTGGTTGACAAGACTTTCAACCCGTCTCATGAAATATAAATAGGTATGTCAGATAATATGCTGAACATAATAGCCACGTAGAACTTAAAAAGTTTAATTAAAATTTAATTATTCAGAAAAAGGTTTAGCTGTTTTCTTTTCTCTACACCTAGAACACTTCTCCGTTCCACTAAATTTAACAATTCGTATTTTATATTGCTGTACGATATTTGGCAGTGTCTCTTATTTAATTGCTTTATTCCATTAATCTTTAGGATCTTCAGAGACACTTCTGTCACTCGATTCTACGGATATATCTCAGTCCGCTATTTTATACCAATAACATTAATTTTCTTTATTAAAAAACATTAGCCAATCCATTAGTTTTTTCTTCAATAAACAGTCGAATCAGTAAACATAACAAAGTTTTCCTGGAAAAGCTTTAACGTACTTTTGTCTCTAGTTCCCATATTTTTCGTACTACGCAAAGAACGTTTTTAACAGCAAACAATATCACTTCCTCAGACACAGTCTCAGAGTCAGTATGTATTTTCTTTCTTATTTATCATGATCTCCTTTCACCGCTTATTTCTACCTCCCTCTTTCCTAATTCATATATTTTCCCGTTATACATCCTCACATATAATTGTTAGTTTAATATTACATTACTTTATAAATTAAAAAAATATTTTTTTTATTCATATTGTTTCTCGTTTCTAATGATTATGTTCTTTTTATATACTACCTATGTTCTTAACTATGTTTTTTTTTTATATATTACCGTCAAATATCACTTCAAAATAGTTCATATTTAAAATTTTTGATTGTTCTCATATTGTCCTTTTGACATTTAATCATTTGCTTAGTTTCTCTTTAAATATTCTTATTGAAATATTATCATCTTAATTTTTTTTACTTCCATACTTTATAACTGTCATCGTATTATCATTTTACATTTAATTTTATGTTTGTTTCCATATTATATTACTGTCACCACATAAGTATTATACATCTAACGTATTATTAAGTTTATAATTACATCGGTTGTTATATTGTTTCTCTTAGCCTTGATGAAGGTCCACAATGTAGGCCGAAACGTCGGCACACAATTAAAATAAGTACTACTTTTTAATGTGTGTTTCTTTCTGATGGCCGCACTCCCAACCTTCTTCCTCTTCTAATTCTACGAATAGTTAAAGAACCACAGCTTTCGACGGATCCTTCGTTATACGATCCTCTTCCATCTCTCTTATAATTCTAGTACCATCACAACATTTAAATCCCGTCTTTTTAATTCCTTTTTGGTCCATTTAATTTCCTTAGGATCCTGACTAGATCCAGCTGTAAATGTAAAATATATAAATAGAAAACAAAATTATAGAAGTGTTAATTTATAGAACTTTGCCTTCTATACTTCATCAATCCGTCCGCAAACTCAATATCTCCCTGACTGGAAAGAGCAGTACATTAAAGATAGACCTATATCTGGACTATTGTTTTTCCAAGTCAGGGAGAAATACAATAACTAACTTTTCTCCGTGGTTTAACGTCATTTTATATCCTATAATAATAAACAGGACGGGCCTGCTATTGATGGCCACCTATTGTAGGCTGAGAGAGTAGCTCGAGATCCATTCCGTGTCCTCTATGAAATAAATTCCAATCATCGCAGGGCGGAAATATCTTGTTGTACCCTAACTTATTTATTTTTTTCTCATGAGTCATTTTTGAAGAGACAGAGGGACTTTATCCTTTTTTTTATTCCACCACGAGCGACAAAACTGAAGCTCAATAAAGAAATGTTAAATCTTTGAGATCTAAGAGGACATTTTTAAATATCTATGAAATCTTGATTAATTTTTAAACAAGGTGGTTTGTGTGTGATCTTTACGACACAATGACGCACCATTCCTCATTTAATTTGATGACCTCCTGAAATATGCCCTACGCTCTAGAAAGTTCTCGCCTGATTCCTCCAGAGGACGCACCACCGCCGACCCATCCATCATCCCTACGAATAACAATTGATGCGCTGCCGGCTTCCTCAGTCCAACTTTCTCCATCGAAAGTGACCCCGGAGTTGACATCGCCCTGTACTTTCTACATCAGGGTTCATCCAAGGGCTTGAAACCTTGCGTTGGAATCTCATCGCTTCGTCCTCTGACCCCGGCTATAGGAGTTGTTTGGCTTCTCTCTCGTAATCAGGAATGACCAGTCCTTTCGAGGATGAAGGAAAATCGGTTTGTCTTAAAGTAATGGATTACTGCAATGGGGAAGTTGATGGTTATGGAGAATGACTCCTCACCTAATTTTGTTTAATTACGTCCCTACTTTTCGCCTTACGCCATCTCCCCCTAAAATAACCTCGGCTGAGCGGGTTAACGCGCGTTGAACAGTCTGTACGTTGCCCAACAAGCTGATGAACAAATTTGAAAAAAGATGAAAAAATTTCGAGATCACGTCTTTTTATCTCAGCATTAATCCCTCAACCTCCTGGTTGAGGTAGGGGTGAACAGAAAAAATAAAAAATGAACACTGAGGAAAAAAACAAATACTGTCTAAATTAAAATACTACTATATATATTAAATAACTATTAACACCACTAATAGGTATGAGTTACTGTTGGAATGAAGCTAGAATATATTTATAACACGTTCTATTATGTTAACTTATTAATTCAATAATAATAATAATTCTTTATTTATTCTGGGACGAGTCACTTAATAATATTACAGGAAATAAACAAGGGTCTTAAGACTAGAGTTTTAGAGTAAAATAATTTTTAAAAATATATATAAGTAAAAATAACACCAGAAATAAATGAAAAAATAAAATAACTCAAGAGACAACTTCTAATAAAATGTGAAAACAAGAAAAAATAAATTAAAATACAATAATATTATAAAGAAAAATTAAAAATATACAGTTAAAAAGAAATTGCAATGATTTTATATGTGATTTAATCTTTCATCTTTAATCTTTTCGAATAATATTTGCTGCGAATGTATCCATGAAAGTTAAATAAATTAAATAAACGTATCTGTCTGCTTTATTAGTTGATTTGCCTTGAAATTAGCATCTACTAGGGATTATTTGGGAATTGGATTGACAGGAAATGACTGAATATACGGGATTTAAATGTTGAAAGAGTTTGGGAGTCACGGATGTTAAAAGGAATGGAGTCCCATAGAGATGCGGATCGAATTAAGAATGATCTATCGAAAGCTGTGGATCGATGGGGCATTATATACAGATCAGAACGCCGCAAGTCACGGGAACAAACAGAGGATTTGAATTTAAGGAGATCAGAGATGTAGAACGGACATCGGGATTGGATAACTTGGTAGAGGAAGGATGCTAGGAAGTACTTACGGCGGAAGGAAGGGTAAAGCCACTTTAACTCTTTGTAAAAACGTTTTTACAAACGTTACGTCAAAATCAAGGGTTTGACCAAAGGTGGTGCCGGGGTTTTTAACGGATTGATGGAATTGTATTGAATTGTTATTCAGATACAGAGTAGGCATCGATGGAAGGGTCTTAAGGAGGGCATTGGAACCTATTACAGTTGCCTTGGTCTTCTCAGCGCTCAAATTGCGCTTGTTCTCAGCTGCCCAAATGCTGATTCGATTCAAATCTTCTTGGAGCATTTCTGTGGCTTGTAATAGGTCAGAAGGAGGAAAGGATAGATATATTTGAACAACATCAGCATAGATATGGTGTTGGGAATGATGGAATGAGTAGAGGAAGGTCATTAATGTATACAGCAAATAGGATGGGGGATAGTGATGATCCCTGAGGAGCACCACAGGACAAAGGGAGAGTCTTGGAAGGAGGTTGACCTGGGACAACTACATATTGTGAGTGGTCGGAGAGAAAGGATTTGAACCAGTGTAGAGCACTGTTGGATAAAGGAAGATTTTATAGTTTGGCTTAATGTGAACCTTAATGTGAAGGTCAAGCCAGGCATCAGAGAATTGATTATGATGGTTGGAGCATTAAGGAACAAGGTAAAGATTCAGAGAATAAAGTAAGTTATCTAGGAAAGATTTATTATAGGATTCCAAAAGCATATTGGTATTGACATCTCCTGAGATAATAACATTAGAATAACTGGAGACAAGACGGATAAGGGAGGATTCAAAAAGGTTATCGAATGGAACATTAGGAGGTCGGTACACTATAGCATAGAGGAGCGGTGATTTATAAGATGAGATTTCCACGAAAAGGTATTCAAGGTGGGGATAGTCAAAAGAAGGGGATTGGAGAACTTTGGCCTTGAGACTATCGTGTACATACAGCCCCACACCACCACCCTTGCGATCAGATCTATCATGGCAGAGAAAGGAATAATTAATGAGGGATACTTGTGAGGAAGGAATGTAGGGTAGGATTTTAGCTAGGTTTCGGACACTGCAATGACATGATAAAAATTATCAAAAAAATACAGTTGGAATTCATCATAGGGCAATATTGTGCATTGACGTGACAGGATGTAAGGATATTAGTCATAATTAATGTGGAAGATGGTATATCCGAGAAAAGATTGGTGGAGGATAAGTAATAGGCTATAACAAATTTTTAAAATATGCATAATTTCAGGATTAATTAATGTGAAGTTACAAAATAATATATGGAGTAAATTTACTTGCTAATTTTAGAATAAGTAAATCATTAATTGTTAATTAGAAGATTTAATCCTATCTCTTTCCCTCCTCCAAAAAAAAAAAAAAATAAATAAATAATAACAATAATAAAAACTAATCCACAAAAATCGCCTCTAGCTCTCTACCCAAATGTACCAGTATTAAAATATTAATGCTCACAGTATTTATTAGAAGAAACGAGATGACCAGAGGGAAAGAAAAGCAAAGCTTTTAATTTTTTTTGTTTTCAGTTCTTGTATTTTTATTATATTTTTTATTTAGGAAATAGGAAAATTATTGAATTAAGGAGCATGAATAAGATAACTATCTTGATTTGGTTAGATAGTAAGAATAGAAGCGTGACACTCTCAAGACAGCGTGACACACTATAAGAGCTGGACGGTTATGATACACCAACAGTAACCAGCAGAATATTATAGAGAATATTTCTTTGAAATATGTATGATACTATATATCTAAAGAACAATGAATGATAAAAAAATAATTTTTATTCTGGGACAATTTATTGCTATTATCTCTTCTAATAACAACCAATGTATCAGCAGTATTTGTCTTCCTTCACATAGGTATGCCATAAACTAAACAAAGATAATAAATAATCATATAAATAAAATAAATACTAAATATAGACATCTTTATACATGTTTCCTCTAGCTTGCATAGTTATTAAATAGATTGATAGTTGATTGTTTAGGTATATGAGGAAGATTGATCATCAAGGAGATGGAATAAATGAAAATAAATGCTGTTTACCAAGGTTAGGGAAGAAGCTTATGAATGTCAATAGGTAAAGAATTCAAAAAGAGGGTAGGTTAGATGAGAAAGAGTTTTCCAAAGAAAGGAGTCCCATGAGAAGAAAAATATAAATTGGCAGTTTTAAAATAAATATAAATATAAATTTCTTTAAGAAATCCAAATAAGAGTTCAGAATTGAGAATAATTAGAGATGTGCATAAAAAGGGACAATTCTCTAGTAGATTGGGTGATGAAAGAGAGAAAAGTTAGTTGAAGCTCTTGCTGGTTTGTTTAGTGAACATTACTAGAATCACATATTGTGTCAAAAGTAAAGTGTCATTGTTGAAATAAGGATTGAGGTGTACAGAGAGTGTTCCAAAGCCATAACTTCTCTGAAGAATGTGGTTCATCAGCACTGCATGCACAGCCTGGATTACAGGAGAATCGAGAACCTACAGAAGAGGGCAAGGTTCAATATTCTCTTGAGAAGATAAAAATAAATAAAGCAACAGGAATAGATGGAATTTCACCTGAATTCCTGATATTGGGTGGTGAAGAGCTCTTCATTTACAATATAATTTAAGATCATTCCTTTAGATTGGAAATACAGTGGTATATTCCCTATACGTAAGATGGGCTCCTCAACCGTATGCAAAAATTGTAGACCAATTAGCTTGCTGTCCATTGCATATAAAATGTAGACCTCTTTTCTTGAAAGAAGATTGGGATACATTGTGGAAAGCCAACTCAAAGAGGAGCAGGCACTCTTCCCCTCAGGAAGACAAACCCGGGACCATATCTTTGTGCTTCAAAACATTTCTGAAAAGGTATGGAGCAGAAATATATATATCTAGAATAGAAAAAAAAATTACAATCCAGGCAGTCTTCTTTTCTTTCTTTCAGTGGCGCGACAGGTCGTGTAGGCTCTGGGCCTCGCGGTGTAAACTCCTGCGAGTTAACACTCACGCTTCACGATGCTATTTTTAGTGTAGGGTCACTCCCTACGACTAATTTTGTGAGTGGCCACCCTTTGGCTGACGGGTCTCACATACCCGGGGGAGAGGTTGTGAGTGAATCCCCAATTTTTTATATCCTTATAAAAGCCTGGGGTTAAGGATGTAAGGGACTGGGATTCGAACTCAGAACCTGTAGCATGAGAGACTAGCACGCTAGCCACTCAGCCATGGGCTCCTTAGCCAGGCAGTCTAGAGAGTGCCAATAGAAGTGAAATTTTTTTTTTAATTCTCGATTTGCTATGAACTTTTGTTGAAAAGAAGAGTACATTCGTTAAAGTTGATTATGTTGAGATTGCATGTTTTTATTTATTATTGTTTCATTTAATTGTAAAACATCATTACACCATACAAACATCATTATCTTTAGAGATATGTTATCTTTAAGTACGTCATCGTAATCGGAATGTGACTGTAGACTGTATGAGTTGCTGGTACACATTTTTTTTTATTGACCTGCCATTTCTATCAAGGAAATTCAGAAATTTAGGAATAAGCTTTATAGTTTATACATAGATAACCTCAGTTTCTCTCCCCAGAAAACAAAAAACATGTTTTAATTAATAAAGAATTATACATTGTGCTTAATTAAAATCTATATTATTAAAACGCATTTAATTTTTAAATGTCATATTTCTATGCTTATATGATCAAGATATTCTTTTTGATTTTGCTTCACTACGATTTAAATATTTACAGTAAGATCATCATGATTTTGCTTCGTATTTTTAGATGTTTTAATGAAAATTAATGTTTTAATGATATTTACAAATATCGATATTTTAGGGTCAAGAAAATTAAGATATTCATTATCTTAACTTTATATACACTAAGAGGTAAGTTCTAAGACATAGTTTATCTACATGTCTTTACTCATTCATTTGCAATTGATTTGAATTAAATTAAATACTGAAATAAAGTATTATAAATATCTATATTTTTGTGCTGATATTACACTGGTATCGATAACATTCAAGGAAATGAATATTGTTATCCTATCTCTAATAGACAGGTAAACACAGAGTGCATGCACCAGCCTAGAGCATGTTGGTGACTTTACCAGGGCTACGAAAAAAAGGCTTTTACTCCAACCAAAAATCGCCTATCACCTAAAGAAGTTTTCACTTCAAAAAAATTTATTCTGGGACTGAGTGCCTTAAGAATAACAGTTTTGTACAATTAAAATACATAATATGTCTATATGGCTTTCCTGGGTTTCAAAGCTGCATTCCATTCTGTGCCTAGACACAAAATGCCTCAGTGCAAAGAATGTATTCTCAGATTTGATACAGGCCATTGAATACAGGTACAGAAATGCAATGAGAGTAGTAAGAATAAAATGTAGGGAATCTAAATCATTCCCTCTTGTTAGAGAATTCTAGTGAAATGCTTCCTAACTGCTGATGATATTGTCCTAATAGCGGACATGAAAGAAAAGCTACAATAAGCTCTTGTGGAATGGGAAGCAGAACCATGTCCATAAAGGACTCAAAAAGCAAGGTAGTAGATCTCTCGTGGAATGAAGAAGAAAATGTTGAAATGGTTTGTAATGGGAGGATCCTAAAATCATTAAATGGATTCCACTACCTGGAAACCATTATAAATAGAACTGACCAATAAATAGGAAATGGAGTCAATAAAGCAAACCCTGTGTACTAGCAGATCAACATTAGCATAATAGGACACTGTGAGGTAGGGCAAGATGTTAAGAAGCACATATATTTACCTATCAGTCCTTACATATGACAGTAAGAAATGGGTTATGCTCGACAAGCATATGAGCCGAATCATTGCTGCTGAGATGATATTCTTATGTAGAGCAGCAGGAAAGACAAGGGGAGGCTATGTCTGAATCAATATCAGAGAGCAACTAGAGGTACCACCATTGAAGACAAACATGAAAAACAGACAATTAAAATGGTTTGGACATATTTGTTGAAAGTATGAAGTAAGGGAACCCATAAAAACATTTGAAGCTAGACCTACAAGTAGAAGACCACATATCCGACCTAGAATATCCTGATGAGGAACATATCCAGAGGGTTGGAGGTACCAGAGCCAAAAGCCTTGCAGAGATGAAGTGACACAGCAGAGCCAGGGATTATGGGCAGCGCTGGATAGAGGCCCTTCTACACCAATATTAGCTCGAATAGGAAAGAGAAAGAAGGAGGATAAGATAGCTATAAATATAAATAATTACAAAAATAGCAAGATGTAACTATTTTGTTCAACCAATGTTTTGACCCACACTGCAGATCTTCATCAAGGCTAAAAACTAACAGGATACCAGGTAAGGGTTTGTAAAGAGATTATAAATGATAAATATTGTCATGAGAAATAGAAATAGAAATATTAAATTATTAAAAATAATAGTAATTTGAAAATTGAGAAAAAATAAAGTAATAAAAGCAAATAAAGCAATGAGTTAATGATCAAAATGAGTGAATTTGCTAAATCAACAATAAATATAGTTAACTAAAGTTAAAAAAATTAATTAAAGTAAACTAAGGAGGAAATTATTTCAGGTGGAGGTAAGTGCAAGAAAAACAATGAAACAATTTGAAATGTTTGTTGTTTTGCCACTTTTTTGATCCACTTTGTGATTCATCATCAGAGCTTCTTTTGGAAAGATATCTAGGAAAGGACTGGCTAGTATAAAGCTAAAACCATTTCATTGTTTTTCTTTATCTGACTGCCACCCAGACTAATTTCCTACTGAATCTTTCTACGGCCAATAATTGATTATTTATATTCATTAAAGTAAAGTAATGATAATAATATCAGATGTCAAACAAAAATAGTAATATAGACAACAACAAGAAAATATTTATATTTACAGTACATTGAACTATGTACAAATCATCCATAAAAACAGAAACAGAGCCAAAGATACTGGACAATAATTTAGGCTATGCATATTTAAACTATGAAATAAAAACTTGAAATAGGGAACAAGTAGATAATAACTGAATACTTTTTAAAACTTCCTTCTGAAATTTTGTGGAATACATACATAAATTTGTGTTTCATTTTCAATGTTATGCAATTAGCTGCCTAAGTTGTCCCATTAGGGCCCACATATTAAATGAGTACAAAGTGCTAAATTATCTTTTGAAAATGATGAATCAATAGCAAAAATAGTTAGAAAAACTAAAGGGTAATTTTATAGTTTCTATGATATACATTTGATGTCTGATACTAAAATGTTTAATTCTTATTGAAGTATTAATTTTTTTTACTTTTAATAATGATTAATATGGATAAAATAATAATGAATAGAAATTTCATGCAAAAAGTGTTGGTTTATTTAAAAGTTAACAAAGGATAATGAAATCGAGTAATCATGATCATGAGGCAAACACTAAGATATGTGGCTGCTAATGTATGTAACACACTAAAAAATACAGAAGAAAGTATCAATAAATATTTCAAACATATTGAGAATTTGATAAAAAGTAATCCATCAAATAAATTAGACTTTCATTTTTTATAATATCTGTAAGTGAACAGGGTTTGTGCGATGGACCTTATCTTAAAATAGTTATAAATGTATATTTTGTATCAATTGTGCCTAAGTTTTTAAATAATGGCCTCTACAAGGCTCAATCCAGCTCTGCTCCAGCTTAACAAGCACTGCCATTGAGTAAACTACAGGTTATAATTTCTTTCTTATGGTCCTTAATTGGTTTTATCTATTACTAATCCTTATATAGGGTGAAGAATTTAAATATGTCTATAAATTTAGTTGTGATTAGTTCTTGACTGAAGCATCAATTTTAGCCCATAAAACTATCAACAAGAATTGGAAGTGTTTTCGTGTAGGGGGGGGGAGAGGGAGGTCTGTTATCATCTTGTAGATGTACAAATTAAAATTTAAAACTAATTTAAATGTTGTAAGTTTATGAAATTTACAATAAATTAATATATTTTTTTTACAAAGAAAGTTCAAATAAATTAGTTTTCTGTATGTTTTACATTTGTTCATAAGTTTTAAGGGAACCGATTACAAAAATCAATTTTTTTTCGTTTTTTACCTCCGATCTATAAAATATGTTCATGGAATGACTTAAACAAATAGCTGTTTAAAGTTTTATTATTTTACTTTACTTTATTTTAATATTTACAATTTAGTTCGTCTAGATGCGTTGGTTGGTAACCTGAGCCTTGTCAGTTTGAATCAAATGACCGTTATGTTTTGAGCTCAGAAATGTAATCATTTCAGAATTATTTTTTCAGTTTTTCAATATTGCTATTTAAATTACAAAATGTCGTCGTTTAAATCAACGTAAGTTATTTTGTTTTTTGGATTATTGTTGGAATTCTGTTCAAAAATGTTGATTGTATTGCAAAGTAACGTTCGTCAAGGTTTTCTAGTTATTTTTTAGCACTCTATGCATATTTTTGTTTTATTCATACTGAGTGATAATTTTATTTAAAGGTAGTGTAAGGTTTAGTTAATTCATACTGCTTGTTAAGAATGACAGGGCATTTGTGCAAGTGATATGTGTTTCTGTCATTGAAGGGTCTATTAGATAATTAGTGGAATACATGCTTTACAATGTGTGGATTTACTTTTAATTTAACTGGGAAGTGCCCTTTATTAAATACTTTTTATTTTTAGGCCAGTTAAAATCACTCCTCTTAAACGAAAAATGCCAGTGAACACAAATTTTGCTTCACTATCAAAAACTATAGAAAAGGCACAGAAAAATATAATGAAAAATCAAGTGTCCTCGCCTCATTCTTCAGAAGAAAATTTGAAACCTGTTGGAACACCACTCAGTCACTTGAAATCAAAAGAAAGAGAGCGACCTGTTAATGTCAATAAGACACCATTGACGAGCCTTAACAAGATAAATAAATCACCCCAAAATAGTGGTACCAGAAATGCTACACCTAAATCTGTTCAAACTAATTCGTCAGGAACACCTAAAAAGCGTGTAGTTAGTAATTTAACAGTATCTACACCTAGTAAAGTGACTGTAAAGACCACTCCGAAAAAGGTGAAATGTGTGCAGAAGTCGCCAAGTAAATACACTACTCCAATTAAAAATGAAACTAATATATTGTTTCAGTTCAGGTATTTATTCTTTCATGTATATATATATCATTCCTTTTTGTTTTCCTTGTGTTTCCAATAGTCTAATTATTTTCATGGGTAACCCATTACATGTGTTTAGTCATATGTAAGAGTTATTAGATTCTACATTATCATCTTGACTAGTAGTCTTTTTTTGTTTTAGCTTCATTTTTATCTCCTTAGTTGAAATAAAGGCTTTTGGAAAGAATACCATATTATTTACAAGTTATCTATAGTTAAATTTGTAATGTATTTTTTATCTATTACAGCAGTGATGTGTTATCGGTACCAGTAGAAGAAAATAATCCTTCATTTAATGAAGGATTTATTGAAAGTGGTAATATAATGGAAAGAATGAATCGTTCTTATTCTGCAAGTTCTATTTTACGTCTCAAAAGAAGATGTGATGATAGTTCAAAGATTAAAAGAAGTCTGTCAGAAGCTAAACTTTCTTTACAAAGTACATGCTCTGAGTATGAAGGAGAAAAAAGTCAAATAACTGTTGGTGTTCGAGTCAGGCCATTATTGCCCAGGTATTTCATTTGTTTTCAAATTTGACTAGTATTAACTTAAGTGATAATGTGGCTTGGTATAAGATATTGTATTGTTTCCTGTTTGGTCAAAATATTGTTAGTTTAACTGATGTTTTTTTTTGGTTTGTTAAATTTCCCACATCAAGAATGGAAACAAAATTACTCACAAGATGTTTTTAGTTAGATAAATATTCGACATTGATCATGTAGACTTTGTGTCCCATATAATTTTGATGTGTGGTATGTTTTGAATTTAAATAAACATCTTACCAGTTTTTTTCTGAATATTTTTTATTGATCTAAAACCTTAAGTAATGATTCGAGCTATATAATGTAGCTTACTAAAATCTGCTTATTTCTGTAGTTATTATTTAATGATAAAAATTATCTGCTTTTTAGACATATTCTATATAATAGATAACTTTAGAAATATCATAACTTGTCAATCGTGTATCTCACTTCCTGTTCTGGATTTTTATTTTATTTTTAAAGTTGATTACAATTCTATTAACTTACTAAGTATTGAGTTGTTTTTATTATGTGTAAGTAAATGATTTCTTTTGGTTTTTCAGGTGAATAAATGAATATTTAATGTATTCATTTATAATTTTAACTCTTTAAAAATAAATGGTCATTTATCAGAATGTTCTGTTTTATGCAATCTTTATTGTTTGTTGTAGGGAAGGTATGAATGGTGTAAATGTTAGTGATGGAGTATAGTAGTGGCTAGTGATCTTGGATCAGAATTTACATTTTCATATGAGCATTGTTTTTCACCATCATGCTCCCAAACTGAAGTTTATGAAGAACTGGTCCATCCATTATTGGATAATGCTCTGCAAGGGTATAATGCTTGCCTCTTTGCATATGGACAAACAGGATCAGGAAAAACATACAGGTAAGTTATATGTTCAAAAAATGATATATTATTATAAGAAACAGTATTTTAATCGGAATCAATTTTCAACTAAGATCAAGTACTTTGGCCTTTTTAGATTTATTAGTCATTGATAAGAATTCTATTGAAGTAATTTCAGTATTATTTACTGATGGATAGAGAGAGATCGCTGTGCATGTCCTGCTTTAGTCTAACCATATACTCTTATTTTTTGTCAGTAGTAAATTTTAACTTTTTTATTTCTTGTTCAAATCAACAAGGTTTTGATAAATAGATTTTTGGTCATAATGACCATCCTGTACATATAAAGATACAAATTCCTCACATATTACTCAGAAATGTGGACTACGAAGTTCTTAAAACATAGCTTCTGAAAATCTATAAGAAGTTCTCCGAAGGATATTCATAAAAGCCTCCATGGACCTTCACGGGTTGTAGAGCTATGAAGAAGAAGGTGGTAATATCCTCGACCGTTTTATGTACACCTACAGATTCTGAACAAAATTTACTTTCAAGAGGCACTGCACCCTCTTTTTGTCCATTGATTCAGTACATGGGCTGGAAAAGAAATAAAAACAAAGATAACAAACATGATGTTTAAGTTGTCTTCATTTATTTGTGATACAAAAGTAAGATCTTGCTGTTCAATTAGCTGTATCTCCATAAAATTCTGAATCCAATGATGCTCTATCCATTGTATTTGAGCATTGTAGGACCTTACAAGTAGTGTGAACCCGGTTTTGAGACATACATTGTTGATAAGTCATTAAGAATATTTGTTTTTGATTGAGAGATAAAAAAACGGTACCCTAAAAATGACTTGGTTGCAATTTATAATCTTTTTTTATTTTATTTTAGAGTTTTGCTTTCATAACAGATATCTAATTCTTTAAGTGTTTACATGTTTTTCTTTACTTTGCAGTATGATGGGACCAAATCTTGAGGAGGATAATTTTGAATTGACGGCAGAATCAGGAATGATTCCTCGTTTCTGTAAAGAGCTTCTTCAGAAAACCGCTAGTTTGGAAGAAGAGTGTCCATCTCTCACTACTACGGTTGAAGTTTCTTATTTAGAAGTGTACAATGAAAAAATACATGACCTCCTTGTACCTGGTAATACGCAGCTTAGAGTTCGAGAACATCCTGTGCATGGACCATATGTTGTTGACCTTTCTCGACACACCATTAGCTCATTTAGTGACTTTCAGGTAACTAAAGTTTAATTTAAAATTATATCATCTCAAATAATAATATATATCACCATTATCTCTGTTTTTACTTTCACTTACTATATATAGTAAGGGAAAGTATTGCGATCGTGAAAATTTTCTAATTCCAGTTTTCAACGGAAATACACATTTTAGGGTCCCCTGAGTCCAAATAACCAAGTATCGCAAAAAGGTCTGTGTGTGTGTGTGTGTGTGTGGTGTGTGTGTGTGTGTGTGTGTGTGTGTGTGTGTGTGTGTGTGTGTGGTAATTCCCGGGCGGAAACGGTAGGTGCTATAAAACTGAAATTTCATATTTAAGACAAATATGCCCGAGACGTTACAAAACCTTTTTCATCAAAATGAGCTTACCAGAAGAGCCACTTTATACCATGCATTTTGCACCTTTTTTCGATTTTCTCGAAAACGGTTCCGACGATTTTTGATTAAACTCGCTATATCGATGTAAAATTTAATGGGCTTTAATATCATGTAGGTTTCATTCTGATTGAAATAGTCTGACAGGACTTAAATGATAAATATTTTAAAATTTCTTTCTCTAAACTACCCTTAATTTTGTTGATTCAATAAAAATAGCTATATTATCTTGTTACCACTGATAAAAAACAGGTAGATATATAAATTCGATACCCAACTAAAGGAGAAAACAGAAAAAATATTTTTTTAATACAATTTTTTGTTTTTGAACATAAGAGCAGTAATATACATGTATGATATACCGTTGGAAAGTTAAACATTTTAGAAAAAATATTATCTTATACTTAATAGAGAGTGATGTAAAGAAGATAAAACTAACGATTATTTTAGATAATAATATAATCGATTTTTTAATAAAACACATGTTTCTATATAAATTCGATTTAATTAATTCTTTAATAGTTTCAAGTATTTTTATCTCTGACTGTATTTGAAATTTCTTTCATTGATTTTACAAATGGAGGTAAGTGAAAGTCGTGTGTTGCTCGCACCAGATTTTTTCTCAAAGCCTTTAAATTATTGTTTTTATAACTTTTTATTATTATAATAAATTTTATACTTTTTATACTGTATTTTAAGTATAGTCTGAAACTTGAAAAAATGCATAAGAATCATAGAAGGGTAAATAAAATCTTCCTAAAAATAGAATATTACTTTCCTTATCTCAGCTGTTTAAAGAAGATATTGTGGTAGAGTCAAGATTTTTAAATGCAGTTTTCAAAATATTGGGTTTGCAAGTAAATCCTTTTGGTTTTTCTGGATGAAATGACATTTGTGTGCTGTAGACATACAATTTGTTTTATCGTAAGAATACCACAATTTTGCTATACAACAGAGAAAGCTAGGAGAATGTGAGTTACTGCATGTTGATACCATTCTTCCATATTAGCTGTCAGTAACACATCTCTGGGATTAGTTGTTCATTAGCAGTGACAGATTAAACTGTGCACTGTAGCATTGTGGTCGCATAGTGAAGTTAGGGCAGTTCTGATGTAGAATATTGCTTGTATTTTAAAAGATATGGGGCTGATATAATGATTGTCCGCATCATATCACTATAATTAGGAGGCACAAAGAATTTTAAAGGAATAATTCCACTCTGGAGAACGCTGAGGGAGAAGATATGCTGCGAACATTGGTAAAAGAAAGAAAAATTCTGCTCAGAGGAAAATGTTCAATGAAGTCTGGGGAGTGACATATCAACAGATTTGTGAGATATGAGATACTGTTATATCTTTATGCATTAGCCATTAAATTGATTCCGTGAGAATCAAAGAGGTAAGACACGGTGTGTCTTTGGTTGCACCATAGTCTTAGATAATTTGTAAGCAATGTATTGTTGAATCAATTGTTACTTCTGATGGAAATCACTCATAGAAATAACACCCATTTGAATGCAATTCTGTTTGACATTGAAATCTTTTCAACAAAATGGGTCATTTCTGTGGTTAATCACTAAAGGAAATGCTTGTTGCTAGGTTGGTTAGAGAGTAGGAAACTCAAGCCTAGGCATGTTTGTAAAACCTGCTCTTAATTCAATGAGCGAAGAGCCAAGTTGATGAGAATAATAATAATAATAGGCTTACCGAACCCGAAGGTTCGATGCCGATACCACCAAACTTCGCCTGCATAGACTCGTCCAATGTTCACCGGTCAAGCCCAAGCCCCCGAGATCAGCCTTAATGCAATCCTCCCATCGACGCTTCGGCCTACCTTTCGGACGCCTACCAGTCGGTTCAGCGAATACCAACTTTCTCGGAATCCGTTCCTCACTAAGCCCAACAACTTTACGCGCCCATTTGAGTCTCCGCGATGCTATCAACTCAATTATATTCACAGGGTACAAACTCCGCAATTCCGCGTTATGCAACCTTCTAAACTCCCCAGTGGCCTCATCTCTCTTTGGACCAAATATTTTACGCAATACCTTATTTTCGAAAACCGTAAGCCGCTGTTCATCCTTTAAAGTAAGCGGCCACGTTTCACATCCGTAAAGAACCGTTGGAAGAATAATAGTTTTATAAATTCTAATCTTTAAGTTTTTAGATAGAAGCCGCGAACTAAGTAACTTAGCAACTGAATAATAACACGCATTTCCCACCTTTAACCGGGACTTTATTTTTTCCTGTATTTCATTTTTTCTAGTTATAATTGAACCTAAATACTTGAATTTCTCTACGTGTTCCAAAGTATGACCTGATACATCAATATCACCAAGATCGACACCGTTTCTGCTACTGATCATATACTTCGTCTTATCGGTATTTAATTCGAGTCCTATTTCTTTACCGGTTTTTATTAACACACTTGTATTTAGTTGTATGGTTTCCGTGTCTTCACCTAGCAGTACCAGATCATCGGCATACCCCAAAACCGGAATCTTGTCACCCATATTTAAGCCTTTCTCGGTACACATCACCTTTTCTATGACATATTCTAAAGCTATATTAAATAACACAGGTGAAAGGGAGTCACCCTGTTTCAAACCCGATCGCACCTCAAATCTCTCGGAGTAATTATGACCGATTCTAACTTTATGGAATGTTTCCGACAAACACATCTCTACTAGGTTTACTAACTTTCTAGGTATTCCCTGTTCAATCATGATGTTATATAGCTTCTGACGGTCTATTGAATCATAAGCCTTTTTAAAATCGATATAAAGTTGATGGACTACACCGTTGTATTCCAATTTTTTTCTCTAATATTTGACGTAAGGAAAATATTTGGTCAATAGTCGAGCGATTCCGCCTAAAACCACATTGGTAATCTCCGATAATTTCCTCAGCGTATTCCGTTATTTGACTAGTTAGAATTGACAAGAATATTTTATAGCATACTGGGAGAAGAGAGATCCCACGATAGTTGTTACAATCCGACCTCGGTCCTTTTTTGTGAATCGGAATAACTATTGATTCTTTCCATTCTTCGGGCATTTTTTCAGTTTCCCAGATCTTTTTAACTAAAAAATGTATTTTGGAAACGCCCGCTCCTCCACACGCCTTGATTAATTCACTCGTGATATTATCATTTCCTGCGGCCTTATAACGTTTTAATTTTCCTATCGCCATTTCGACTTCCTCTTTACTTGGTGCGTCTATCCATGGTTGAGCGCTCTGATATTCAGAGAGAGGAGATTGATTATTATTTTCCGTATTTAAGATGCCGTCAAAGTGTTGTTTAAATTTATTTAATATCTCAGAAGGATCCGCAATTATATTGTTATTTGCATCTTTAACCGCATTCAATAGAGGTTCAAATCTTTTACGCGATTTGTTTATACCTTTGTACATCTCTCCAAGTTGATGAGAACCGTAGGAATATTCTTTCCCACTGAGGAAGAGTTTCCTTGATTAGTGATTGAAACCAACTTTTCATGGTTCAAAAAATTAATGTAATACGTGGAGATAACCTTGGGTCTAGCCGACTTCAACCTTGTATTAATCAAGAAGACCAGTATCAGGAAGGCTAACATAGGAAGAAGCTGTCTAATAGTGGAGCACTAGAAACCGACAAGTTGAGTCAGTGGCTAAGAGGTGGTAATGGTTTGGACTAAAGTGGTCTGAACCTCCTTCTTAATTTTCTTTAGATATTTATATATATATAAAGCAGGAGAATTTTATGGAGAAGAGAAAACTATTGGATGGTCTGGAAACTTCGTAGAGATTTTTAAAATAAAATTTACCTTTTATTTTTTCTACTAAAAATGAATCACAAAGCAAATGGTTATTTATATGTCTTTAATCCTCATGGTTTACAACTATGTTTACACATTGAATTTGTCTTTATTAAGGCTGAGTAGTGTAGTTTATTGCAAACCCACATGAGTGACAATTCAGTTCATTTTCGGCATATTATGCTTTCCTTTTTAAAAAAATGAAAAACGTAGCCCAAACTGCAAGAAAGATTCGTGCCGTGTATGGCAGCGATTCAATTGCTGATAGCACGGTTCAGAAGTGGTTTTCACGGTTTAGTTAAGGAGATTTCAATTTGGAAGAGAAACCCAGGCTGGCCGGAGTTCAACTTTTGATGTCGAGGATATTATGATAGTCATAGCAAACAATCCACGAATTGCTATCCGTGAGATAGCTGTGGAGTTAAGAGCCTGCAAATTGACCGTTTTTGATCATCTAAAGAAGGGTGGGTAGGTCTGTCATTATGACGTTTGGGTTCCTCATCAGCTCCGTGAAAGGATTTCATTTTGTGATTTGCTGCTGAACAAAAATGTGGAGGATCCATTTTTTAAACGAGTTGTTACTGATGACGAAAAAGGGATTCTCTACCTCAACACCAATCGAAAAATGGAGATTGCCTGGAATGACGCCGCTCACAACACCAAGGCCGCCTTGGATCCAAAAAAGGTGGTGCTCAGTGCTTGGTGGGATTGGAAGGGACCCATACATTTTGAGCTCCTTCCACAAAGCCAAACTATAAATACGGACTTTTAATGCGCTCAGTTAGATCGATTTAAGGAAGCAATTGAAGAGAAACGGCCAGAGTTGGCAAATCGGAAAGGAGCTATTCCACCAAGACAAGGCTATGCTCCATGTATCTTTAAGGACTCAGCAAAAGTTATTAAGCTTTAGATGGGAGGTTTTACCTCACCCTGCCGTACTCTCCGACATTGCTCCTTCGAATTTCCCTCTTTTCTGTTCCCTCAAAAATTTCCACAAGGAAAATCCTATTCTTCAGAAGATATTTTCAAAACGGGCCTTTTTTTGTTCTTCAGGAGTAAAGACAGTAACTTTTGGAAAAAACAGATAATAGACCTTCCAAGCCGTTGGGAAAGGGTAATCGCTAACTGTGGTAACTATTTTGTAGATTAAATAAATAAATTTTAAGCTGTTAATCAATTTTAATTTTTGTCCAAATTTCTCCATGAACTTTCCAGACAACTCAATATATTTGGGTATAGTTCAAAGATTAAGTGTGTTAGAATTGATTATCTCTTGAAACATATTAGATGTTCATCTAAAATATATTAACGAGTTTGCAAACTTAAACAATTTAAAGCTGATAAAAGAGATAGTTTAAGGGGCAGTCTATATATGATTTCCAGAAATAGTATCAACTATTTATTGTGGACCATTGTCAGAGCTTCTCTATCCTAACTGGTGGAAGCAACTTCAGTTTCAGTGTTGATGATTTAATATTATTATATTAATGTATAGAAGATTGTTTTCTTGATATTATTGGATAAAACATATTACATTCTAATTATTCGCTGAAAATAAAGTCTTTTTTGATTTCTTGTTTTTCTTTTATATCTAATAATATATTTTTTTGTTTTTTCAGCATTGGATAAACGTTGGTAACAAAAAAAGGTCTACTGCCATGACAGAATTAAATGACAAGAGCTCTAGATCTCATTCTCTGTTTACTATTCTACTTACTCAAACATTTGCTCAGGTAAATTATATAGGTTCTTGATTTTAACTGTAGGTGAATGGAATTTATTATTTATTTATTATAAATTAATTATAATACTGAAAAAACAAAAAAACAGTTTCATATTTTGCTACCTTTCTCATGAATTCTCTTTTCTTATTATTAATTTTTTAAACTATTGAGTTACTTGAACTACTTGAATTTATAGAATGATACCAAACAGTAGATTTTCAAAGTTTATTAAAATTTGTTGATCTAAAACTCTCCTCCTTAATTCTATGTCTCCTTGAAAATTTGACATTGCTTTTTGTTATTTATGTTTCTAATTTTTATTTCAATGACCTAATATACTATATGTAATGTTTATTCCAATAATGTATTATTTGAGTATCTCTGTATTATTTATAAATGAGCCAAAGATAATAGTTCTTATTATGTGATAGTATCAAAATTATAATGAGTTGGTTTTTATTTCAATCTCTCCACAGGTTCGCAACGATGGAACTTGGAGCCATGACCAAAAGAGAACAAGTCACATAAATCTTGTAGATCTAGCTGGAAGTGAAAGAATAGCAAGTTCCACTGTTTCTTCAGACCGCCTGAGGGTAATTTTTATCAGAATTATTTATCTAGTGTGTGCGTGTGTGTGTGTGTTTGGTAAGTCCAGAACGAAAACGAAAAGGTGTATGAAGATGAAATTTCATATTTGAGACTACTATAGACCAGATATGTTACTGCAACTTTTTTATCATAATCGGCTAACTTTATACCATGCATTTTGCCCCTTTTTACGGTTTTCTTAAAAAAGACTCCGATTTTGATTGAACCTACTATATGAATGTAAAATTTAATGGGCTTTAATATGATATAAATTTCTTTCTGATTGAAATAGTCTGACAGGGCTTAAATGGCGATATTTTATATTTTCTTCCTTGAAACAACTTTTAATTTTGTACATTCCAAAAGATTAACCATATCATCTAAATGACATCGATGAAGGACGATTAAATATACAAGTTGGACGAAAATTGATGACCAACGACAAGATAAAAAGCAAAACTATTTTTTATGCAATTTTTTTTTTTATAATAAGAACAGTAATTTAGATGTATAATATACCGTTATAAAGAGAAATATTTTAGAAACAATATTATCGGATACAAAAAGTTGTTAAAGGTAACATAAAGTGACGAATAGGGAATAAACTTATTACTGATTAGCAATTTAATATAGTTACATTATTTAATCTAAATCAATGTTTCCAACTAAAATGAAATCACGTTTCATTAAAATCAACTTAAAATATTTTTTAAATTGTAGTATAGTTAATAGTTTTTAAATTGATTTTCACAGTCGTGGTAAGTGAAGTCGTGTGTTGGCAGCACAAGATTTTTAAATATGATTATCCAGTAATACTAATTTTTTAGATAATATTGAAGTATTATTTTTTTCAGGAAGGTGCCAGTATAAATCGTTCCCTCCTGACTCTGGGAAAAGTTATGTCAGCACTGGTTGATAACAGAGGCTTTGTACCTTATCGAGAGTCTGTCCTCACTTGGCTCCTTAAGGTAAGTGCAGTAACTTGTTTCATTATTTAATTAAAATTTAATATTGTAACACTGTTTATTTAGCAATTATCAACCTCATTATTATCTCACTTATCATCTATCTGCCTCAAGGTAAAAAAATATTTTTATTTGACAAGATATTCAAATATGTACTATAAATAATATTAATTTATAATAGATTGTTGGTTTAATTTTCATATTTGTTTAATATGGAATTCAGTTTTTTGTAAATGGTTATTGCCTCTTATTCTTATAGTTTAATCTTAGCAAAATCAATAACTGTAGAGAAATAATTTTGTTTTTTTAATCGTTTCTGGTCACAATTTTTTTTTTTTTTTTTTACTTTTGATTAGTTATTTTAAATTTTAATTAATTATCACTTTTAAATATTCAGCTGCTTAGAAAATAATTCAATAACAAGAAAATTGGTTTGATAGACATCGCAAACTTTTGTTGTTAAGCTTTTTTGTTCAGGTGTTGCATGGTTAATCTCAAATTTTATGGTGATTATTCATGGAGGGGAATTGGTCTAAGCTTACATTGTAATGTAGAAGTGCTTTAATTCATAACTAATTTACTTCTCTTGTTTTGTATTATTGCATTTTTCATTTACAAATCTTATATTTTCTTTTGGTACTACAGATGTCTTATGTGTACACATTTTTCTATAAAATTAGGGACTGTAATACAACTTCACCACTTTTATTAAACTTTATTTATTCGGCTATCATGCCATCCTTAGGTGCAAAAAAAAAATTTTATTTTAAGGTGTGTTGGTAATTCCACCAAGAACTGTCTGCACACCTTAAGGCAAAAAAATGTTTTTGCACTTGAAGATGGCATCATAGCTGAAAGGTTGGTTTGTTTAATAAAAGTGGTAAAGTATTATTACTATTGCTATATTAAATCTTCACCTTAAATTATCAACACTTAATACACCTTTTTCTTTTGTTTGTAATTAAAAAGATTGGTTGTCAATCTTTCCAATAAATTACAAACTTTTCTAAATCTCGTTCGAGGCGAGCTTCAATAGAAAAATGAAAGTAAGCAACTGAAATAGCAGTGTTGTTGTTTTTTTCAAATCTTCCATTCCATAGTCTTATCTCCTCCCTCTCTCCCCATTTACCTCGCTGCTGCGATAAATATGAAATTTCATATTTAAATAATTCTTCAGATTTTTAATTAAAGGTTTGGGACTTTTATCATTAATTTTTTTAATTGTTAGCTTATGCAAACATTAATAAATATTCAGTTCTTACAACATTCACTTTCTTGACTATGTTTTACTTTAATTATTTTATCTTAATTTGTGATTTGGAGACATTAAATTAGAACCAACTACTGAAATGCAAAATATCAATAAGCTTTTCAGTCTCATTTCTGGTAAGCATTTATTGATGATATTTATAGTTATCCACATTATTCCCAGTAACCTGTATTTTTATACAGGTTACTGGGAATAATACCTCTTTTGAGTCTACTGGGCTTATAGATTAATTTATTTGCTCTCTTGAGTATGAAGTTATGATGTGTTTAGTAATTTTGGCTCATTTATTTATATGATTGCTGCCCTCATCCTGTGGGTCATAGTTGCGATTTTATAAAGAATGAAGTTTTTTCTAAGAGCAGTCTAAAACAAATAGTCCAGTCAATAGAGGAAGTTCACCCTTTAAAAGGTGTGTCATTTTATTTTATTTTTTGTTTAGGACCATTAGGTAGTGTTTGACCCAAGTTTTCATCATTCCCACTTTTTTGCTTTGTCCGCCATCTTGAAAAACAGTAAACAATTGGAACTTTTTTCAGTTTTTGTCCTCTAGCTCATTCTCATTCCCAATGCATTTTTCAACTTATAGGTGTATTTGTAAAAATGTAGACAACAAAATTATCAATAAATTAAGTACAGAGAGATTTTTTACAAGACCAAGCATATTCGAGCTACGAGAAAGTGAAAATGGAGGAAATTTGGCGATTTTGCTAACTTTTATTCGATGTAATCTACACAAAGTTGCCCAAAATTTGAATTTCGATTTCAAACAACTTTGTGGAGCAGATGCCCAACATTCATGGCAGTGACATGATTTGATGGAAGTTCGAAATCAATGGATAGGGGTCTGAATAGTTTATGTTAAAACATACTTTGTGCCCTTCCGCATGCCAACATCGTTTAACAAGGGCATAGGTGGCACTGCAAGCTTATAAGAGAGGTATTCCTTAAGGTCGTTCTAGGTTTTTGTTGCACACCCTATAACAGAGAGTGAGAGGGTCCACAGCTATCATCTTCTCCCCAGAAACTTTAAAGTGTTCTTGTCCATTTCTCTCCTTCATTTCACGAATATATTCACTAAAGGTGAGAGTCCAGCCATACCGACTTTCTGAACCTTGTCGCAATCACAGAGCCTTCAAACTAAACCAGAGTTAACACATTAAAGGCAGGAGTCGAAGCTACGATTTATTTCGACTCTCACCTTTATTGAATTAATACTGATAATTTCATTATCCAGAAATGAGATGGGGAGGGTGTTTTGAAAACCATTTGAGCATCATGGTCATGGTGCATAAATGTGGGTGTTTAAATCATGTATGAGCCATTGGTATAATATATATACATTACTGTGATCAAAAAATCCTTGGAATATCATTAAAAAATTCACTAAATTGCGTTTTAGGGTAGAATTAAAAATTTTCCTGGTTTTCTTAAATTTACCTGCACTCTACCATGGCTAGTAAAAAAATTTTGAAAACAAGAGATTTAAAGGTTATTAAATTCTGTACAACTTTCTTTCCATAAACTTTTAACTGAGATCAAGTATCTTCCATGTTTTTGTGGTGGGAAATAGAACGAAAGTGAAAAGTTTACAAAATCATCAAATTTCCTCCATTTTTACCTTCTCGTAGCTCGAATATGCCTGGTCTTGCAAAAAATCTTTCTGTACTGAATTTGTTGGAAATTTTGTTGTCTACATTTTTATAAATAAACTTAAAAGTAAAAAAAAAGCATTGGGAATGAGATAGAAGACAAAAACTGACAAAAGTGCCAATTTTTTTATGTTTTTTTCAAGATGGCGGACTAAGCAAAAGGGTGGGGATGACGAAAAGTTGAGTTAAGCACTACTTCATGGTCCTAAACGGTATTAACAAATAAAATAGAATGACGCACCTTTTGTTGGGTGAACCCTCCTTTTCAACCTCTATTGACCGTCCTGAAAATAAATGTTTGAAATTGGACAGGTTGTTTATGAAATTTGTGTATTCAAACACGACTTTTCAGCCTTTAATGGTGTAATCACCCCAAAAAGAAATGATGAAAATAAAAAGACATTTCTTTAAAAATTTATTAAACAATATAACATTTTTTTTTTTCTTTTCTCTAATATGTTACTGTTGTATTTTTTTTTTCTCTAATTTTACTTTTGTTGAAAACATATAATTTAATGATATAATAAAAATGTTGTTAAATGATATATGTACAATGAAGTCAATGCAATGCTCCACTTATTAACAAAGTATATTTTTTCTTTACATAGTTTGATTAATTTTCTCATTACTATGCTTTTTTATTTTATTCGAAATTATCCACTTTGTACACAAAGTGAGTATGCCTTTCTTTCTCTCAGATTACTGCAGGAATGCATACTAAACAAAATCAGTCTTTTTAGAAGGCAAAAAATATATATATAATAATAATAATAAATAACATAAAAAATAAGCATTGCATCAAAGAATTTTGTTCTTCTATTTTAAATCAACTTAATTAAAAACCTTGTTACGTTAAATAATAAAATTACATCAAATTAAATATATAAAAGTTACAGTATAAAAAATTAGCATTAATGCCGTTAGTATGAACCTTCACCACTTTAATGTGGCCTGCAGGCCTAATGAGTATAAAACGTGTGCATACTTTTCCACTTGAACAGATCTTCGCTGTGGCATGAGTTTTTTCATTTTATTAATTATTTCATTTTTTATATAAAATGAATTAAATAAATTATTTTCATAATTACATATTGCTCAAGATTTTATATACATTTAAAATATCCTCATGTAAGTAGGATATGAACTTTTTTTTTCTGTTTATTATTATTTTTAATTGTTTTTTTGTCATTTTTTAAAATAATTTTTTGATCAATAAATTAGATCCTACTTAAATATTTATCACAGCTGCACTCTCATCTTGAATGCGAATAATTAATGTCTGATATTGATCCAAGTGGACAGTATGTACGGGTGTGAAAAAGATGTGAGGCCAGACTTATTTTGTACTCTCTTCCTCTTCCTCGGGTATGCTTGACTTTGACGAACACTCCACGCTCTTGGTGCGTATGTAATTGCCGAGAACCCTCTTCTGCTTCTCCTTGCACAGCTTGCAGCTTCCTGCGCTCCCGTGGCTTTCAGTCTTTTTCTCCTTGGTCATCTTGGCCCTTTCTGAAACATCAGATTGAAGGTTCTTTTATCTGTAATCATATCGGACAAATTAAATTATTTGTTTTAAATTAAATCAAATGACAATTGGATGACAGGGTGTCTAGCAACAGGAAAAGTCAGGGATTTTAAAAACATATGGAAGAGTCAGGAAATTTGTTCTTTGGTCAGGGAAAATGGTCCCTAAATTGTCCCTTCACTCAGAAAAAAGTTCCAATATGCCTACTTGTTGTGATTTTGCTAATATCATAAAGCGAGTTTTATATTTAATATCATAAAAGGACAGGAGGGCTGTGGAGTAGAGAAAGGTCAACCTTCAGGTGAAGGAAATGGAGGCAAAAAAAGCAAAACAGCTCTAAGAAGCTCTCCGGAAAGCTGCAGATTTGGCTGGAGAGATTCAAACATTACGGAAAAGCTCTTAAAGTTTATATATATATATTGATTGTAAATAAATTTGTAGTCAGATTTGTGAATATTGATTATTACTAACAGCAGTATTCAAGCTCATCATAATCCATTGCTAACTCAACTTAAATAACTACAATTTCAGCTGGTGTCGGGTAGATATAGTTGAATCTTATTGTAAAGTAATTAGTCATCAAATATATTTTTCACCAAGATTTGGCCAGGTAAAAGACTTCTTACAATATGGAAAAGTCAGGAAATCTCTTTGAGCTGATTTGCTAGATACCCTGGATAAGTTATTTTAGATGTTCTCACTAAATACGATTTTCATATCTTAAATTGGAGTTTAAAAATTGATTGTCAAAACCAAATCATGACTATCCTTGTTATGTAAGCATTTAAAAGATAAATTATTATTAGGGGAGGGGAGGGGGGGAAGGTGGCAAAATTAAGTTAACTCCCTAGTACAGTTGGACATTCATCTGGAGTATGATGATCCAATATTTCATAATTAAGTTATAAGGATTGGTATGGGTGTCATTTGAACCTTGATTAAAAGAGAAACAGAAAACCTTAAAAATGATTTGAAGAGTTTTATACCAAGGAGAGAGAAAACCTGGAGAAAGGGGGAAAAAAATTGTTTTAAATCAAGTCTTATTGAATCAATTTTAACCCTAAATTGATTATTAGGCAGGGAGAGGAAAACACACTTAAAATGCCTAGATAAATTTCTACATTCTGATTCTGAAAGTATATTTTTAAATTGACCAAAAAAAAAAAAAAAAAAAAAAAAAAAAAAAAAGTTCAAGGGGATTTTCAGTGTAATATCAAAGAGGCAGTTTTTCCTGAGAGTGAACTGGTATTAAAAATTTGCCAGTCAAAGGCCACCAGACCCAGGGAATGAATGTATATTTTTTCGCATTTATCCATTTATTTTAATAATAATAAATGCTTTTTCTCATTCATTTCTCTGTTAAAATGATTAGATTACTAATGAAAAAATTACACGTGCATTATTATCTTAATTAAAAAATTGACTCATGATTAGCGCTTTTTAGATTGTTTAGCTTTAGAAAAATAAGTTTCTTACGAACTTCATAATTGTACTTTGATATTTGTTACATACTTTTTTTTTTTTTTTTAATACGACGATTAGAAAAATAGATATTTAAGGAAAACCAAAAAAGAACACATGCTTTTAAATAATTCGCCTTTTTTTTTAGTTTCGTAGCTTGGTCGCTATTGTATAGATAAAAAAGGTGTATCGCCTAATTGTTATTTAAAATTTATTCTAATCATATTTGAGCTTCACCGCCTAAAGGAGTTAGCGTAAAAAATATCTATTTTTTTTTTATAAAAATCAGAACTAGAACTTAATCATTCAAAGTGGAAAACTTGAATTTTTGAAGTGAAAACTTTTGGAAGGGAAAATTTTGAGGGTTAGCTTTACCAAACCGACGCGTCACCGACATGCTATGTCAATAACGTCCCGATAATTCATTTGTACAAAGACTATAAGTGTCAACTGTGAATAATTTAAATTTGGATTATTTATTCTTACATACAATCTTTTCATTATAGCATCACTGTGCAGTACAGTAGTGAGTTCTAAATATCTTTATACTTATTAGTAAATAAATAAATCTATACTAATATTATAAAGCTGAAGAGTTTGTTTGTTTGAACGCGCTAATCTCAGAAACTACTAGTTCGAATTGAAAAATTCTTTTTGTGTTGGGTAGTCGCATTTATCGAGGAAGACTATAGGCTATATAACACCACGCTGCGACCAATAGGAGTGAAGAATCAGTGAAAAATATGGAAAAAAGGAGAAAATTAAACTCGCATCCCAATGACTCCAAATGATTTACCTTTTAATTTTAAAAGAATTCAGTTTCCCGTTAATTTATATTTTGCTGTGACAATTAATAAATCACAGGGGCAAACATTTAAACACGTAGGAATCGATTTACGTCAAGATCGGGTTGCGGAGAAAATCAGTATGTCCTTCTGCCAAAATAAAATAAAACTAAAAATGTCATTTAAGCACAAGTACTTTAAAATATATTCTTTTAAAGACTTTTTTTTTTTTTTTTTTTTTTTTTTTCACTTATCATTTTATTTACACCTGTAAAAAATATTACAATAAGCAAATGTGCTAAAATCTAGGGAAACATGGCGTGAGCAGGCATGAGGGAGACAGCACCCAGTGGTGCATCCTCCTGACATTAAGCACAATTATATTTTCAGGTCAGGAGGTCCCTCATCCAACTCCTTTTCAGCCTACGCCGAGTTATGGATGGTAAGTCAGTTGTAGCCATGTTTTGTACAAGTTTGTTTATGTGTCCATTTAGTTTGTCATGAAATCGTTTGTAAGTCGATCGAATGTGGTTTGTTATAGTAGGAATACGTAAGTCAGTATGAAGGGTGTCGTTTGAAACATATGGTGGTGAGTTCGTTGCCAGTCTTAAAAATTGCGATTGAAATGTTTGTATTTTTCGTATGTGTGTCTTTTTAGCAGGTCCGTATATTTGGCAAGCGTAAGTCCATATTGGTTTCAATAAATAAGTGTATACGTTAAGTTTCTGTCTGATGGGTAATTTAGAATGTCTATGAAGTATCGAATACAATAGTCTCAGTCGAAAATTTAGAGTTTTACGTTTAGTCTTAACGTGTGGGCCCCATGTCAACCTTTTGTCAAAAATAAGTCTTAAGTACGTTACTGTGTTTGATTGTGGTATCTGGTGATTGTCTACGTAAACTGGAGGGCAGGTTCCATGTCTAAGTGTAAATGTAACATGTAGTGATTTGTCGTGGTTAATCTTTAATTTCCATTTCCTAAACCAGTTTTGCACATTGTCTAAGTGATGTTGTAAAGTCATACTGGCCTGTGTAGGGTCTGTGTTTTTAGTAATAATTGCAGTGTCGTCGGCATATGTTGCAGTTAGGATGTTTTCGTTTGTCGGTAAGTCATATGTGTATATTAAGTACAGAAGAGGGGCCAGGATAGAACCTTGGGGAACTCCTGCAGAGACTGGCTTGACTGATGAGGTCTCAGAACCCTGTCGGACAGAAAAGAAGCGGTCATAGAGAAAAGATTGTAAAACTAGATAATAAGTGCTTGGAAGTATGGGTTTTAGTTTAAAAAGAAGACCCTGGTGCCACACCCTATCAAAAGCTTGAGTAACATCCAAAAATGCCCCAGAAGCGTATTGTTTTAGTTCAAGTGCAGTGGAAATAAAGTCCGTTACTCTGTGTAGCTGTTGTGTTGTGGAGTGAAAAGAGCGAAATCCGAATTGATGGTCTGGTAATATGTTGTGGTCAGTCAGTATGTTAATAATGCGTCCGTACAATAATTTTTCAAATATTTTTGAGCTTACTGGAAGAAGGCTAATTGGTCTGTAGGAATCAGGTCTGTGTTTGTCTTTGTTAGGTTTATGTATCATTGAAATCGTAGAATATTTCCATTGAATGGGGAATTTGGTCGTCCTGAGTATAGCATTGTATAATGTAGTGAGAAATACTAAAGCTTTTCTGGGGATTTTTTGAAGCACCTCAGCAGTGATAAGGTCGTAACCAGGAGTCTTTCTTTTCGGCATTTTCATAATCTGTCTAGATACCTCGGAAGGAGTAAAGGATTTCGGTGGAAGAGACATGGGAAGAGGAGAGTCCAAGAATTTCTGTACATAATTTTCGTGTTGTATGTCTGTTAAGTCTGTGTGAGGTTGAAAAACACTTGAAAGATAGTCAACGAAGATTTCAGATTTGTCTTTATCCGACACGGCCCAAGAACCATCATCGTTTCTCAATGGGGCAGAAACTTCACGTTGTTTCAGAATTCGTTTGGTATGTCGCCAAAGGCTGTTGTCGTCGGTTGTCAGGTTTTCCAGATATTTGTCAAAGTTAGTTTGTTTAAATTTTCGTATTTCTGTTTTAAGTTCATTGTTAAGTTTGTTGAAGATTCGTCTGTCTGAAGGAAGTCTGTTAGTTAGCCATTGTTTGCGTGATCGTCTCTTGGCTCGGATTAGGTCCCTGATATATTGAGGGTAGGATGGCGAAGTTATTCCTGGTCTTCTCCTTATTTTTTGTGAGGACCATGCAGCTTCTTGAACGGTCGAAGTGAAGAGTTCAACAGCATCTTCTAAGTCTTTTTCAGTTTTTAGTGCTTTAGGGACAGTGAGCTGGGCATTAATATGCTTATTGAATAGATCCCAATCTACGATTCCGTAGGTAAGCGACTGTCTTCTTTCCGCAAAGAATTTCTCCACCCCCAACATCAGGTTCACCGGTAAATGATCTGAGCCAAGGTCTGTTTCAGTTGTAACTGTAATCGGTAGAGTCGTTAAATCTTTGGCTACAAATATGTCAAGTACGTCAGGTTTTTTGTGACAAGAATTTGGTAAGTAAGTCGGTTTGTCAGGAGAAAATACGTTCAATGATAAGTGGTCAATAGCAGATTTGAGTTTTCTGCCCCTTGGTGTGCACAAACGAGAACCCCAAGTTTTGTGTTTTGCATTAAAGTCCCCCCCTGCCAGGAATGTTCTACCAAACGAGTTAAATAAATCAATAAACATTTGATCGGTAATGATATATTTGGGGGGACAGTAAATAGAAGCTAGTGTTATGTTTTTGTATTTAGTCTGTAACTGTATTCCTGTTATTTGTATCTGAGCCGTTGAGTCTACTTGTATAGGGTAATGTTTTAGTGTCGATTTTATTAATATAGCTGTCCCTCCGTGAGCAGTATTGTCGGGATGGTCTGTTCTGTTTAAATTATAGTTAGGTATAGAAAGTTTGTTGCGTGATGTGAGATGAGTTTCTGTCAAAAGTACAATGTCGATACGTTTTTTATGAAGATAAATTTCCAATTCAGTCTTATGTCGAAGTAGTCCGTTAGTATTCTAAAGGAGGATTGACAGGGAGCCAACAGTTAGAGTACTAATGTCCATAATTTGCTGCTAATGCTTGTGTTAAGTGCGATAATTGGCTAATTAGGCTGTAAAGAGGCTGAATGAGGGCATTTAAATTATTTAGTATGTTGGATTGTAAATAAGGTTCAGGTCCAGCTGGTGGTACCAACTGACTACTGTCTTCCCTCATATCTGGTCTTAGATGCGGCTGAGGCTGAGCTTCCACGTTGGGCCGAGGGCAGTTTGGGCGTTCCATTCTGGGGTTTACACCGACAGGTTCCAGAGGCTGATGTTGAAGAACGTTCGGCAGGGCTGGAAAATGTCCTAGATCCGGAGGAGGTGGGACAGCTACCGGTGTAGGGCGGTAACTCTGGGTCCTCTGAGCTCTCAGGTTCTTGAGGGCCTGGCATCCTCTGTAATTGGCGGGGTGTGCCCCTCCGCAGTTAGCGCATTTGGCCGGCGTCTCCCTAGTTTTGACGCATGCAGCGCTTTCATGGGCCTCTCCGCATCGTACGCAGCGTGGTTGGTGATTACAGTACGATTTTGTGTGGGCAAATCCCTGGCATCTGAAGCACTGAGGTATTTCTCTCTTTTTTCGAATTTCTTCTACTTTTATCCTCGTATAATAAACGTAGTTCAATTCAAATATTTTCTCATTGAATGTATTTTTGGAAATGTCGACAAAGAACATTTGGAGTGGTTGTTTGGTTCTGGCTGAGATAGCATTCGTAATGTTCACAGCTTCATAGCCCTTGGCTTTCAGTTCTTCACTTATTATTGATGTGTGTGTGATGGGTGAAGTCCTTTAATAACTACTCTTGGGTTTTTATCTTCCGACAGTTGATACGTGTGATAGTCGGCGTTTACTTTTTTTAAGCAGCGAACAGCTGTTCTGTAGGAGTCTGGGGTGGCTGGGTATACTATTAAATTTCTGGCTGTAGATTTGATACTAAAGTAACTAGAACCTATTTCTTTTTTCAAAAACGCAATCAATGCCTCGATATTCTGTATTCCTTTTAGGAATATGGGTGGTGGCTTAACTTTGTTATTTTCTATTGGGTTTGATTGTTTCTCGGATTCTCCTGCAGTCATATTTAAAAGAGGGTCAAATCTATTCCTGGTTTCTATGTTATTTGATTTTTTTATGTATAGCCTGGGATCCGCTGACGATGATGGTCTTTTTCGTCCTGTAATCACCTCCCACTCGTTATTTTCTTCTGACATAGTTGAAGAGCCTGCCTCTTGTAGGTCCATATTTGTTACATTTTCAGACGCCATTGCTCCCTTTGCGTCTATTTACCGGATCGCACGAAACACAATGTTTTGAGCAATATTTACACAGACACACAATGCTTTTAATAGTTTTAAACTTATTAAATTAAATAAACTAATGGTTAAAAAAAACTAACCTTACACACTTCACATGTTTTTTCACTTTGTTAGTTGTTACTTAAATATAAATCCTTTAACTTACTATACCTTCTAAACTAGACTAATATCTTGTCCTTTTGAGCTAATAATCACTCTTCAAAACAGTTTATAAAAATGAATAAATCACATTTCCACTAGAGACAATGAGAGCACATGCTTATAACTACACGGTCACCATGGCGATCTCCTTTTAAAGACTTCATAACAGAAATTGACGCAGACGAAGTCGCGGGCAACAGCTGGTTCTATATATGTCTAACATTATCAGAAAATAAAATTAAATACTGGAAGTTTTACGTAATATAGGATGTAAGACGTTTTTATTGAGCTGTCATTTTTTCAGTCTTTACTATCGGGTTATAGAATCTCATTTTTTAATGTCATTACTGAAATATTCAGAACATTTTCTCGATTAAGTAATTAACCTCGAACTATTTGGTTTCCATTTCGATAAATTCCTATTTGATTAATATGGAATGAAAGATGCGTTGCGTTTATGAATGAGCCCCCTATATTATGAATGGCAAGAAGGAGGCCACTCTCACGGGGGTACTACGCAACTCACACCCTCCCGCCTACGTGACTCGGGTCAGGAGGCCTCCTCCTTTCCAAGACCGTTCGATAAGGGTCCTTGGGTCTCGATGATGGTGATGTAAACTCTAAATTTAGTGGCTCCTTGATTTAACGGCTTAACTGGAAGTATTCATAAATTTTGCCGGATAGCAAATCGTCACGAGTGTTTAATTGGATGAGGAAGGGCTATGACATCGACTCTGATCTTATATAAGAACTGATCTTTTTTGCCGTCAGAGGCATCGCTATTTTTACTTTCGCTTACCTATATATGGAATATATAGTAAGGGAAAGTATTGCGATCGTGAAAATTTCCAGATTTCAACGGAAATACACGTTTGAGGTCCCGAGAGTCCAAATTACCAAGTCCCGCAAAAATGTATGTGTCCAGCGCGTTAGCGAAAAGTCCTATGAAACCTGAAATTTCATATTTAAGACAAACTATACGCCCGAGAGTTACAAAACTTCTTCATCAAAATCAGCTAATAGAAGAGCCACTTTATATTCCATGCATTTTGTACCTTTTTTCGATTTTCTCAAAAACTGCTTTAACGATTTTGATTAAACTCGCTATATCGATGTAAAATTGGACGGGCTTTAATATCATGTAGGTTTCATTCCGATTGAAATAGTCTGACAGGACTTAAATGCCAATATTGTAAAATTTCTTCCTCTAAAATATCTTTAATTTTGTATTTTATGGAATTGGCCATATAATCTGATAGCATTGCTAAAAAACAGGTACATATCTAAATTGGAACGAATTCGATATCGAGCTGAAGGAGAAAACTGCAAAAATATTTCCACCTGCTCCTTCTAAACCAATTTGATACGGTTTTCAGTATCATTCAAGGCATCCTTTCTGAAGGTTTATAAGAAAAATATATTGCAATTAATTTTCATTTTGAAGGAAAAATTTAATTTTCTGTAATCAAATCATCAAAATATTATCCCTGCAATATGGTAATGATATAAACGTATAATGTAGCGTTGGAAAGCGCCAGATTTTAGAAAATTTTATTTCAATAAAATGCTGGAAGACGGTCAGAAAATGAAGCATCTTAATAGTTGAGACTATTTATTGCTTGTCAACGTTTCGACCTCCATTGTGGGTCATCATCAGGGCCACCGTATAGTATCTTACTAGTTATATTCTTCCATAACGTATACAAGATTCAAAAAAATAAAGTTTTTAAAATAAATGGAATTTTATTATTCATTCATAAACTCTATTGTTGTTAATTATTTATAATTTTAGATTATTTCATAAAACGGAAAAAAAGTTAAATTGTTTCACAATTTTCTTTATGTAATTCAATTATCGTTTCACACTGTAGTACATCAGATTTATTTTGAATATTTTTTTTTTTTTTTACCTTTTCAAATATAATTAAAATGAGGTTAGAGTGGCCTACGGCCTATTATTGGTAGCAGGAACTAAAAATAAACGCGCGGAAGTAAATAGGAACCCTTGACCACATATAAAGGACACGTGGGCCAAACACGTGTAAGGGTCTTTTGGAGCCTCCATAGCGATTTGGCATCAAGGCACGTATTCATATATAAAAAAACTGTATGGGAATCAAAGACTGGAAAATATAGCACGGAACGATAAAGGATGTTTGTTTGTCGAGCAATAATAATATATATATATATATAATATATATATATATATAAATAAATCTTGTGTCACAATGTTTGTTCGCGATAAATTCTGAAATTAATGAATCGTCTTTGATCAAAGTTCGTAAGTATCTGTTATTTGGTCCAACTTAAATGATAGATTTTTATTACTATTCTAAGGTTAAATATTTTCTAAAGTGAACAAATTTTTAAATGTGACATGTCCATAATAACTTCCATATATTACATATGTGATCATAATCAAATATAAGTGGTGTGATGTTCTATGCGTCTTATTTATACAATATACACTCACATTATAGTTTCCAGTCATAATAAAATACATATTACTATACGTTTCCATAAAAAATATAAATACTCATTTGAATGACTTGCAATGATTTGTGAGTTGCAAAGGAGGATGATATACAACGGTTATGTTTAAAAGATAAAACGACGTTATTGAATAATTTGGATGTGGCTACTTGGTATTGGTATGTAATTGTAACATGAGTAAAAAAAAAAAAAAAAATATCTGACATGAAATAATAATCATTATTTATCATAAACAAAGTAGCTTATTTCTATTCGCCTGTATTTCTATTATGTAACCTCATTCAACATAGTCACTATCAACATCTTTCGTAATTTGTTGCAATTTTAATTTAAATTATTTTATTTATCAAATTGAATTCACCAAACCGCAAGCAAAGATAAAAGAAGTGTAGTTTTTGTTCTATTTTTTCAATGTATCTCGATATTAGAAACAAGATATTTATAGTTATATTAGATTAATTATAGTAATAGGTTAAGGTATTTTTAAATCACTTTCCTCATCAACCATAATTCTAACTTAAATCTAATAAGTTGCCATTTAATTCTTTTAAATATACAATAGCGATCCAGTAAAAGTAGGCACCCTATAGTACCCAAAATTACTCACTATGTTTAACGTAATCGGGTAATATAGTCACGTTTGCAGCATAAAAGTGATTGATCTACATTGATCCAACGAATAGGAATATTTTCACTTGAAAGCAACTTTGATAAATATAATATTTATATTTTTGAAAATGTATAATGGAGTAGTTTGTCCGTTTTGACTATATGGTAAGGAAGTTGTTAGATGGTGCAGCCACCAAGAAAACACACCCGTAAGAAAAAAATAAAATAAGTTTGTTTTATTTGTAGTTTCTTTATTACCACATCCCCAAACAACGGCTCCATCATATGCCTTTTATACTTACTACTCATAAACGCATTTATGCAAATTTAAATAAAGACGAAAATATTCGCGAGCAAAGCCGCGGGTACAGCTAGTGTATATATATATATATATATATATATATTTGAGTGTTTACGATTTCGAAAACAACTCGTATTTTGTTATCGGTGGGTTTATTTTTTTTTTTTATTTTTTTTTTTATTATTTTTTTTTTTTTTGAGCTAATAACCCATAACAAAATTAATGACTGAAGTAAAATCGAAATAGTGCGGACGGAAAAAATCATTTTCAATTCTGATACTACTCGGTATTCTCAATATTTTTCCAGAATTTCTTTTCTCAATTAAAGGTGAGGTTTGTAATAGGATTTACATTAATTTATATACTGTAATTATATTGCTGTAATATTAATTATAAGTATATAGAAATATTTTAAGTTTATTAATTTTATTAAGATGTAAAATTGTCATCAGATTTCTTTTTTTACAACTTAGTAAGTTATCTTATCTTTATTCTTAGTACGCATTAAATTTTGCTTTTAGCTAATTGTTTGTTTAGGGTGTAACCCTCCTTGTTCTGATTAGATATGAAATCTCCTTAACTTTCAATCATTCTTTTTTTAATTTAAATCAATTTATTTAATACAGTTGTTGAATGTTAGGGCGCGTAGGACAGAGATAGTACTTATTATCAACATGGTAATAATAAATTACTAAATTTCCCTTACCTTTCTCATAAAAACATTACAAAAACAAATGTTTATAATTTTATGGGCTTACAACTTTTATTTACTTGTACGTTTGTTTATTACATATTTAATTTTTTGTAATGTAAGCCTTCCAACGGTATATTATACGTCTATATTGCTTCCATCAAAGATTTTTTTATGACTTGATTAACGGAAATTTAATTTTCCTTTCCAAAGAAAAACTTAATTGCAATGTGTTTTACATTATAATTGTTCTTAATTATAGTTAAAATTTGATCAAAATACGTCGCGTGGTTTAAAAGAAGTTCGCAAAAACCGAGAATCGCGATATCATTTTATATATAGAGAGAAAAGAAGAGATTAAGTGTAAATTAAACTTATTTCAAAATATTGATTAATTACTTATAAATCAACTCTCTTATGAATTATTTTTTAATTAATCTATTGTATTATTGTTCCGGATTATCTATTGTATTATTTCGATTTTGTTTAAATTCCTTTTTAAAGATATTTTACCCTATAAGATATTAATCACCCTATTGATAATAATAATAATACCCTTGGAATGTTCTACAGGTTTTGGTTTCAGATCTTTTTTAGGAAGTGTAATTGATTTAGTTCTGCTTAATATTAAAAAAAAAAAAAATAAAATAATAATAATAATAAATTTTATTATGTATATTGTAGCCATAAATAGTTATAGTACAAAACATAAACATAATAAAAAATCTATTACAACTGTACTAAACAAAATACGCTTTACAAAACAAATTTAAATAAAGGCAAATAAATTGTAACTGTATAAATATTAAACAAATACATAATAAAAGGCAAAATAAATTTTAACTGTATAAATATTAAACAAATAAATCAATCATAAATAGTTTAGCAAATTCAATTATTGTTATTTTAGTAATGTGCTTAAATTATTCTTGAATTGACAGATACAAATTTCTTAGCTTTAAACACTCTGTTACATAATAAAATAAATTTTCAAATTGCTTTTTATTTTTATTTGTAACAAAAGTTGTACTATGAGGTCATTGTCAGACATATTTCCAATATACGTCCTCAAGTACTTATTTCTGGACGGGGAGTAAACAGGGCATTGCAACAAAAAATGATTTAAATCTTCTGGTTCGCCTGAATTACAAATAGGGCATTCAACGCTATTATCTGAATAACCATTTTGGAATCCGTAACTGGTAACTTTCAGTTTATTGGGTTGACATAGTCTTAGTTGACTGATCAATCTGTTTCCTCATAGGCCTCTTTAATTTCAAATAATATTCCCCCATATTTAAGCTAATAATTTTCCTAAAATTAGGATTAAACTTTGAATGTAAAATAGCCTGAATATCTAGGGAAATATGTATATATATATATATTTTTATTATTATTTTATATAATTTTTTTTTTTTTTTAAATGAATGTCGCTCTATGAAAGCAGCTATTTTGAAAAAAATGTTATTTAAACAATAATCAATTTGCCTGATCCTCCAACCCCGCAACATTCCTGAAGTGGACAACTACCATTTATAGTATTGGGTTGATGCCAAAATTAATGCAGGTTTCCTCTATTGCAATATCTTAATTCCAATTGTGTAAACAAAGCTAATCCTAACATTGATCATTATTATACCAAAACAAACCTTATCTAATACCCTCTCTTTCACCATGAAATTGTTTAGTAAAATCGTTTTGTTCAGTGTGTTCAAAGGTCTTGAATCGAAAATGTCAAAGTGCGATTTTCGTCAAATTTATTTTTACGAATTTAAATTAGGGCGCAGCGCTGCGCAAACGGCTCGTAATATTAATGAAGTGTGGGGTCAGGGGGCTATTAATGAGTGCACGGTGCAGCGTTGGTTCCAGAAGTTTCGCAGAGGAGATTTCGACCTCGAAGACAAGGAAGGTCGGGGCCGTCATCTTGCTCTGGACAACGACCAGCTGAGGTCAAAAGTGGAAGAAGACCCAACCAAAACCACACGAGAAATGGCGGCGGAACTCGGAACTCAAAAATTGCAACGTCTTTCCCCAGCATTGATGAATCGGAAGGGGCCGATCCTGCTCCACGATAACGCCAGACCACACGTTGCACAACCAACGCTTCGACGACTGCACGAGTTGGGCTACGAAGTTCTCCAACATCCGCCTTATTCACCTGACCTCTCTCCTACAGACTTCCACTTTTTCAGGCATCTGGACAACTTTTTGAGGGAGAAAAATTTTCAAAACCAGGACATTGAAAATTCTTTTCGTGATTTCATTGAGTCCAGGGATTCGGATTTTTTTTCTGGTGGAATAAGAAAGCTTGTTGAACGTTGGCAAAAGTGCATTGATTCAGATGGAAATTATTTTGATTAAATATATATGGTTAAAGTAAAGATATGGCGTATTTACAATACCTACTAAAAACCTGCATTAATTTTGCATCAACCCAATATTTGGAAAACATGTTAACTAATCACCTTGTGCATTTTAAACCCTTTAAAAATTGTCTCGATCTAGCCAATATATCCTATCACTTGTTGACCTCAACAAAACATGTTCATTTTGAATGTAGTTCTAAGATATGCTGCAAGGGTTTTTCCTCAATTACTATGCAAATGGTAACATTTGTGACAAATAAAGCAAAGCAAGATATATATGTCTGAGTTATTTAATCATGAATGATAATTGATATCTTTATTTATATAAAGTTAGGAAATTTGAAATTTCATCTTCTTTTTTTTCCTCTTCGCATATTAATTCATTTGAAGTCATTATAGTTAATTTATTCATGTAGAAAAACCGCATTTCAATGTATTTATTATTTTTTGTTGTAAAATGTTACTAGATGCCACATAAGAGAGCAATAAATAGCAGTGATATATGTATCCATTCATATTATGTTTACTGTCAAATGTAAGCATAATAAATAATAGGCAGTGGGTTAAATGAAATTTAAGTTTGAATAATATAACATCATTAACGCACACACACATAAATATAAAATTTGTGTGTTTTTTCGTCTATGGTTGTACTAATTTGTTTTTATGCTAAGGCGAAGTAAAAGTGAACAAAAAATGTTTCATATTGTTCTTTTTACGTTAATTGTATTTTCATATACCACAAATTACGGACTATGGCTATGTAATGGCCGATGACGAAACATGTTTTAGACGAATTAGTTGTAGAAGACAGGAAGATATAAAAATACTGCTGCAATAAGTTTGATATTTTATTGTATTTCTTTTTGGTGAAAGTTGGACAAAAACAGGTTGGCCTTGTGGGAGACGAAAAGCCTCTGCATCCACCTGGTATTGTCAACTATTTCCGAATCATTTTACCGATCGCGTCGACCCAGATCCGTAAAAGCTGTAATTATCTAGGAATCCATTAGGATCGATTGTGAATGAGATACAGGATGTACGCTATCTCGTTTATAGATTTTTTTTCTTTCTAATGATTTATCGATTGTTGTTATATACGAGATATAATTAATGGTTTGTTTTCGTATTGTCATCCTGATCTAGAAAGCAGGATGAGTTGGAACAATATGTGATAAATCTCGACCAAGACAATAGTCGATAGTCCTTCAATAACTATTGTGTGCGATAAGGAATTTTCTTATAGTTGTCATTATTAATGTTTATAGAAGTTTTCCCGATTATTTTCAACTATACGTAATGCGCCATACTTGGTTGGCCTTTGCATAAGGTATGAAGGAAACGGAGGGCTTCACAGCCAATTTGATACGGAAATACTCCTCGCTGTAGTGTTTCCTGGTTGTGCCTTTTTACTGCGACATGATTCAGCAGTTACTAGAGAGCGAAAACAATACTGACTAGCTACAAACCACTTTATTGCTTTATTTTTCAAAGGGATTAAGTATCCGCATTGATTTGAAATGATATTTTTTATTTTGACTTGATAAGTCTTACCTTTACCCTTCGTCGAAAACCTATGACATCCTGCCCTACAGTGTCCTTTAATGATATTCCGCTTGTCCCGGTTGAACAGATCCGCTATTTAGGACTCCTGCTTGACAAACGCCTTACATCGAATCCGCATACAGACTGAAAGACAAGAAACTGCACGACTTCGGCTACTCAACATTTACTAGACAGGCGCTCTGACCTTTCACTTAACTACAAAAGACTTATTTACATGACCATCATAAGGCCTATCTGGACCTACGGAGTTTAGCTTTGGGGCTCTACTAAACCATCAAACTCTTCCCGTATCCAATCCATATAATCCAAAATCCTTAACGCTCCTAACTTTGTCACGAATAAAATCATCCACAGTGACCTTAATGTTCCATATGTTGCTGATTTGGCCCGTAACAGGTATCACACCATCCATGAAAAACTCCAATCCCCCACTCTAATCCATTAGTTTCAATCCTAGCTTCATCTTCTTCAATTTCTGATAATCCTCCGAGGCGACTGAAAGAAGGATGGTCTCTAGACCTTCTTGTTTAGACTCACTACCAAAGAGTGCTGCCAATGAGCAGTTTCTCTTCATGTGTTATAACATTTCAGCATATTTACTTGATGTATTTTTTATTTACAGTTGTAAATTTCAATAAAAATATATTAAAAAAAAAAAAGACTTGATAAGTCACACGTCTCTCACTGGTATTCTGGTCAAAGGTAGCTCTATCCCGAATCCCGAAGAAAATATCTACTTGGCATCTTCCTATTCCATTCCTTCCGTGCCACCCTAAATACAAGATCCCAACCCATCGATCTATACCTTCCCTCCTATAGAACAGCATCCTATGAAAAGTCCTTCATTATTCGTGCTACTATACTTAAGAAGTCTTTACCCATCTCCCTCCGAAAAGTGTCATCCCTAATCACATTCAAACACTAATTATTTAACCATCTCAAAAATCAATCCTCCGCATATACGTGATAAATCTAGAATCTGATATTACCTAAGTAAACTCATTTGATGTTATCTGTTTAATTTTTTTTTTTTTTTTTTTTTTTTTTTTTTTTTTTTTTTTTTTGTATCTTTTATTCATATTAACCTTATGTAATTTACTTGACGAAATTATTATATATAAAATGAAGACAGACAAATCGGACTTCTTTTGTTATATTATTCTGTCATATATGAAATGTCCCAGAATAAAAATATTTTTCGTTCATTCATTCATTCATTTCAAGTATCTACCAAACACAGCTAATCCCTCGATAACTATAAAAAACAAATCTTCACGAAGTATGGGATGGTTCGTGTTGCGGTGAAAACAGATTAGTTTTTGTTTTTTTATTTAACGTCACTTTATGCTACTGTGGCTAATCGGACGATGCTACAGTGGGAGTCCTAAATTTTGCCTATCCGGATTTTAATAGGATATGGATCTTCAAAGAGTAACCTAACATCGCACATGCTCGGGACCACCTTTTAACGTTCCTGTCGAAGGACGGATAGCTAAGAATTTTTTTTGCTCCCAATAAAAAATTCTAGGACCACCTGCGGGTTTGAACCTGTGACCTTTGGCATAGCCACCTAGCAACAAGTGATCCCTAAAACAGATTAGTTAATAGTGAAGAACTATTTATTATCTAACGTTTCGGGTTTTCATGGAGGTTTCCAGGTAAGAGTCAAGAAACAACAAGAAAAATTATTTTTCTTCTTGACTCTCTTGGAAGTCCTGGTGAAGACCCTCAACATGGTTCGAAATATTGGATAATAGATAGTTTCACACTGATTTACTATGTTGTTTGACCATCTTATCTTGAATACTAATTTTACCTTATTCTAAATGAAACAAATCTTTATTTACTTAGATAGGAATCGGAACCAAACTATTCTAAATTGATGGGACCTTGTTCCACGTTTGAAGAAATCAATCTCTTATCTAGTTACTATTTAATAAAGGTTTCGTAAATAAATAAGCTGTTTTGACTGTCCTAAAGACCAAGGAAACCATAAAAGTCTTTCTATTTTCCTTTATCGAATACGAATGTAGGAATTAGTTATGATTTGTTATACTAAACATGGGCGTAACCAGGATTTTCGTTTGAAGGGGATGCAAGCACATGAAAAATCGAAACGGGAGAAGCCAAGTTGGTTCAAAAATGTTAGTTTTTTCAACCACTGTCTATATACCTATTATTTTAAAAATTAAATACGTGCTTCATAGTAAAAACATTCCATTAATATACCTTTTATTTTAACAAATTACTATTTATTTATTTTATTATTATTAATATTAGTCCAACAATATTTAGGAAGGAGCACCGCTACCCCCTGTCTACGAGCGTGACCCTAAATATTTTCCTATATTCATATTGATAAATTATTTATCCTAATTTGATGAATATAGTAGTACTCCTCTCCATTCCAGTTTCTCAAGTTTAAATTAAATTTAATCCTTTTTTTAATATGAGTTACATCTGATGAACGTGTCTGATCCTGGATTTCCAAATATGGGGCACCATTTTATTTTATTCTTTACCTTCAATAATTTTGTATCTGTTTTTCAAATTTTTTAACACTGTCTGATCTCAAGGTTATGGCTTTTGTCTTCGAATTATTTTAATATTACGAATTAATTTGCATTCTATTATCATAATTGCAGTCCTGTACGATTGCAGATTTTGATAAATTAAAGCGTTGATTATTTATACTCGTAATAAATAATAAATTAGCGATATTATTCTGTTTAGAGAAATAATTCTCGAGTGTTAAAGAAGTAGGTTACGCTAGGACCTTTGTACCTTCGGGGTGAATATGGACAGGAATTTGGCTTAGGTTAGGTACCAATAATAACATCAGTCTGTTGGCATTTAATGCTAATGCAATCTAATAGCAATTGGGTTTTATAATTAATTATTATCACTTGCAGACAAGTCTATTCCTTTTTATTTTCAAATTGTTGTATTCGTCAAAATGAAAAATAACAGGTTTGGCAAAGCAACGAACTTTGCTTGTACTTATTTTTTATGTTGGTTATATGTAACTATTTTTTACAACTTAAATAATCGGTACTATGCATACTTTTATTATCATTAATACTTAAACTTAAATTATCAGTAATACTTACTAATCCTCTTTCAGATACTTTTTTAAAAATTAATTAATATATTTTACTTTCACTAACCTATATATGAAATATATAGTAAGGGAAAAAACGGCTCTAACGATTTTGATTAAACTCACTATATCGATGTAAAATGTAATGTGCTTTAATAATATATAAGTTTCATTCTGATTGAAATAGTGTGATCGGGCTTAAATTGCGTAGTTTTTCCTTCTAAAGTATCTTTAATTTTGTACATCCTAAAAATTAAACCATATCAGCATTGACAAATAACGGCTTAATATACAAGTTGAACGAATTTGATGACTAACTTGAAGATAAAAGAGAAAAACATTTTTTAAATGTAATTTTTGTTTTATATATATATATATATATATATATATATATATATATATATATATATATATATACCGCTGGAAATAGAAAGATTTTAGAATAAACATTATCTTATACACAAAGTTGTAACATGTATTGTTAAGTGACGAATAGAATATAAACTTTTTACTGATTATTATATGTAATAATTTGATATAGGTATATTAATTAATCTAAATCATATGATTTCATAAACTTTGAGTTTATGTAATAGTTCTGAAATTGATTTTTACAACAAAGTTAAGTGAAAGTCCTGTGTTGCCCGCGCCAGTTTTTTTTTAGTTTTTTTTTTTTTATAATCATAGTAGTAATAATAATAAAATAAAACTTTGCAAATTATTACAAAATGGTTTATTATTTCCAAAATAAGGGTGTAACAGTTTATATTATAACTGTTTATAGACAATTAACTAATATGAAAATTTATTATTTATTCAAAGGAAAATGGCCAATCACCACTGCTAATTTCAAAGCTCCTATATCTCTGCTATTTCTTAATCGAATTCAATGGTTTATCAAAGTATCTTGATCCCGAAAAACGTGACGTTTTCTCTATCTTTAATAAGCTAGTTAAATGCGCTTAGCATCTGGTATATTTATGGATTAAAAAAAAAAAAAAAAATCGGTATTCTGGTTTTCAACTCGCAACTCTTGAAACGTAAGACCTCAAATGTTTAGGGGGAAGAGTTTTTTTTTTTTTTTTGTTCTATTACAAAGATTCATTATTAAAATTATAAACCAAAGCAACAAATTATTGAGCTGATACTACCCACACGTGACTACTTGGCTTTATATTTTTTAATCATGAACCTTTGTAATCGACCAAACAAATTTTTAAAAAATACCCCAACCCCCTCAAAATTTGTGGGTTTACGTTTCAACATACATAGAATCCGAATAACGAATAAAAAAAAAATCCGTTTTTTCTAATTAATATATAAATACCAAAAGTTAAATCCTTGGTGCTAAATACTAACTAGTCCGTAGTGCTGAGTCAAAGAGAATTAAATTTTCTAAAAACTGAAAAAAAATTAAAGTTGGTTCAGAACTAGCACAGATATTGCGTTTTGAAATTAACAGTGGTGATATACCCGTTTTCTTTGGATTATATATTGCTTTTCATTTTAGCTAATTGCCTATAAACATCTATATAAACAGTTGTACCTTAATTTGGAAATAATAAACCCTTGTGTAATAATTTGCAACGTTTTATTTCACCGCTGCTTAATATTTAACTTTAATGGTGAGAAAATTGTGTGATTTATCCAAATTAATACTTTTTAATTTATGTGTAGGAATATATTGAGTTAGGTATTTTTTCTATATGTAAACTGATATTAACTTTTATTGTTATTGCGTTGGAATGCTTTCGTCTCCTTCACAGATATTTTTTAAAACCTGTTCCTGGAGAAAGTGTTGTTGATACTTAGGACAACCTTGTTGTGGAATGGTCGTCTTATTTCGAACACAGCGATTTTGAGTCAGGATATTTATCTGTACAAAAACATACTCACGGCCTTCATGTATTCAAATCCGATCAGTGCATAACCCGAACGCGCCATTTTGTTCTGCTATCTTGAATAAAATAATCTCTCACGCACGTCATCTCATTATGTTATCTTAATAAGGTCCAAAATTAGTAGCAGTTGTTGCTTCAGTGATAAGATAAGATGTGAATCCCATCCTTCCCCACTAATGTTATAATTGTTTATATTTGGATTATGTCGTATCAGTCCTTCGGTGTGCAAGCAATGCCCGATAAATCATTTCGTTGCGCGAGCACCTTACCTAACATCAGACGAATGAAATCTCGGTAGAATTATCAGGGAGTTGAGACGAAGTACTTTCCTCAGTGACACATTATTAAAATTGCAGTTCTGCTTCTTGAAAAAAAATCTATATACATTACTCATTTCAAAGCTCATTAACGACTTAAAAATATTAAAATATAATAATAATAATAATAGGCTTACCGAACGCGAAGATTCGATGCCGATACCGACGAACTCCGCCTCCACAAACTCGTCCAATGCTCACCGTTCAAGCTCAGGCCCCCGAGATCAGCCTTAACGTAATCCTCCCATCGACGTTTCGGCATACCTTTCTGACGCCTACTAGTCGGTTCAGCAAATACCAACTTTCTGGGAATCCGATCCTCACCGAGCCCAACAACTTTACTCGCCCATTTGAGTCTCCGCGATGCTATCAACTCAATTATATTCACAGGGTACAAGCTCCGCAATTCCGCGTTGTATATTAAATTATAAACTCAAAAAAAAAAAAAAAAAAAAAAACTATGAGAAGTAAATCTGCAGTGATAAGGTTGTGTATGTTCCCTAAAATAAAAATAGTGAAAATGGATAAAAAAAAAAAAGGATGATTTTGATGAACCTCTAAAATGTTGTACAACAAAGTTCCAATCTAGATTCAATTAATTCATAATATATAAATAGGTATGATTAGATAGGTAAAATTGTAATTAATTTGATTAAAAATTGAGTGAACAGTATGACATATTTTTGTTGCAGTGATTTATTAAATTTTATATTAAAACATTTTGAATTTATGATAATCTCCTTTTCTGATTTTCTTGTTTAGTTTATTAAAAAAAAATCTCTATTATTTCATGATAGACAGTGAATAGATAATTAATTGGTAAGTATCATGGCAAGTATGGATTACTGAATATTTAAATTAAGTTATCCATATTATTTAAAATAATTAAGTAAGGTAATAAATATTTGGTAGTTAAATATAGCAGATATCGAAGTTTGATGATATGAGGAAAGGAGTCAAGCAAGCTCTTTCATCTGGTTCTTTTTTCTTAAAAATCCTTTTTTATTATTTTTCGGATCACCATATAGTTTTTCAGGTTACCATTTCTGTTTCAATTTAAAAAGAAAAATTTAATGATGATGATTTATTTAATATATTTTTAAATCAACTGTAGTTGTATTTCTCAGAAGTTCATTTTCTTGTTTAGTCATCCCTAACTTATTTATTCTGCTATTTTTAGGCCTGAATTTCATTTTATTTTTATTTTTTTCAAAGATTGTCACGCCTGCATTTGCATCTCTGTGCCATTATTATAAAATTTTCGTGTCTTCTATAAGGACTGGTTCTTTTTTTGTTTTTTCTTTTCCTGCTTTTATTTATTTTTCTGAAGGAATCTTCTGGATGTCAACAGATTTTACGTTTTGATTTTATCGGGATTTGGTTTTAATATTTTACTTCTTTGGACAAGATTTTTTTTGTTAGAAACATAAAGTATTACTGAAATGTCAAGTCAGGGGCTTAGTTTGAGTGGAATAATTTTAAATATTTATTGTAACCCTAATAATACGTTGAATTTAAAATAAATAAAATCTTGAAATACTAATATTACATTAACCAATTTAAATAAATATTAAAAAAATGTATTTATTTACTATAAGAAGGTTGAATAGAGTACTATCACAATAGAGTGTGATAATAACTTTCATCGTGTGACCTTAAAGGTGGGTGTGTAAAAACTTTACCTTGACCTACTTGAAATAAATCTACAACAATTTACCGAGAAAAAAATATTAATCGTCAGTTCTTAAATTTGAAGACTATAAGTCTTATATAATAAACAGCAATTATTATTATTCATTTATTTAATTCATTTACCGAATCAGTTCATTAGCGGCTTGAATAATGATTTGGCTATCACTTAATCCAGTTAATTTATAATTTGGAAACAATATTATTATTAGTAGTAGTATATAAGCATCTATGAAAAATTTTGTTAACATTTACTAATAATCATTTATTCGCCTGATGGTATATTAATTCAATTTTTTTTTTTTAGATGCCTAAGATAGATAGTCTGTTTAAGTTCCTTCCTTTCAGATATCCCCTGGCGTCAGTTATATAAATTCAAGATAGATAGCGGCATTCAAAGAGATAATTATAATAATTAATAATATCTGATGAATGATAATGATTAAAAACAAAAAAGTGCATATATGTTAAGATATTAATTTCTTATATGGTTTTAGTGACGTCAAAATGTCATTTGTTGACGCCAATACGATGCTTACGCTCCTAAGATAAAGACTAGAACTAATTAAAATACCTAACGTGAGAATAATAAATTAAATGCAGGTGACGAAAGTTGTTCGATTTACGTAGTATCGGTATTTCTATATACGGTCAGATATAGTGTGATACTATACTTATTTAAAAAATTGTTTAATTTATTTTATTTCAACGCACCCCAAACCTCATATACAAAAAAATGAAATAAAAAAACCTCAATGTATAATTTTATAAATATTTATATTTAGCATATAATACAAAATAGGATGCGATTAAATTCGGATTATCAGCACTAATTCCAAGTGTGTAATCAGTGGTTTTCTTCAAATTGTGTATGTAAATTTGTTTTTTCAATAAATTAAAAAACAAATACATGGAGTTTCTGAAAAGAACTTAATTTTATAACAGAGTCTAAAACAAAAAGATATGCCAATGACCCTTACGGGTAGAGGCATTCCATGCACAAAGAATAAATAAATTAAACGTGTATTCATTTTCGTTGGAAACATATGATTTAGATTAAATAATATAACCACATTAAATTTTTAATCAGATAATATTTGATCTAAATTCTTCTCTTTCCAACGGAATAATATACGTCTACATTACTGTTCTCATTGTCAGTAAACCAAACATAACGTTAAAAAATCTGGTGCGGGCAACACACGACTTTCACTTACCTCGATTTTTAAAATCAATGAAAGAATTTTTAAATACAGTTAGAGATGTAAATACGTGAAACTATTAAGGAATTAATCAAATTGAATTTATATAGAAACATGTGTTTTATTAAAAAATCTATTATATTATTATCTAAAATAATCAGTTATTTATCTTCTTTACATCACTCTCTATTAACGTATAAATGATAATATTTTTTCTAAAATCTTTAGCTTCCAACGGTATATCATACATGTATATTACTGCTCTTCTGTTCAAAAACGAAAAATTGCATTAAAAAAATATTTTTTCTGTTTTCTCCTTTAGTTGGTATAGAATTTATTCAATTTATATATTTACCTGTTTTTCATCAGCGTTAACAAGATAATCTAGTTATTATTATTTAATTCTATAGAATTAAAGCTACTTTAGAGGAAGACATTAATATCAGCATTAAGCTGTCAGACCATTTTATCCAATAAACTATATATTAAAGCCATTAATTTTACATCGATATAGCGAGTTTAATCAAAATCGTCGGAACATTTTTCGAGGAAAATCGAAAAAAGGTGAAAATGCATGGTATAAAGTGCCTCTTCTGGTAAAGCTCATTTTGATGAAAAAAGTTTTGTCATATAGTTGTCTTAAATATAAATTTCAGTTTCATAGGACTTACCGTTTCCGCCCGGGAGTTACCACACACACACATAGACCTTTTTGCGGGACTTGGTTATTTGGACTCAGGGGCCCTAAAACGTGTATTTCCGTTGAAAACTGGAATTAGAAATTTTCACGATCGCAATACTTCCCCTTACTATATATAATTAGTGAAAGTAAAAATAGTTTTGCTCTTTAATTCTTTAGTTGGTCTTCAAATTGGACCAATTTGTATATTTAGCCGTCCTTCATCAATGTCATTAAGATGATAGGGTAATCTTTTGGGATGTACAAAATTAAAGGTATTTTAGAGGAAGAAAATTAAAATATCGGCATTTAAGCACTGTCAGACTATTTCAATCAGAATAAAACCTACATGATATTAAAGCCCATTAAATTTTACATCAATATAGGGAGTTTAATCAAAATCGCTGAAGCCGTTTTTGAGGAAATCGTAAAAAGGTGCAAAATGTAAGGTATAAAGTGGCTCTTCTGGCAAACCGATTTTGATAAATTTCAGTTTCGCACGACTTATCGTTTTTGCGCTTGACTACCACGCTATTTGGACTCATGGGACCCTAAAAAACTTGTATTTCTGTTGAAAACTGTAATTCGAAAATTTTTACGATCGCAATACTTTCCCTTACTATATATTTCACATATAGGTTAGTGAAAGTAAAAAGGCATTTTGAACTTTAATTATTAGCTATTTGATATTTTTAATGTCGTTTTCAGATTGAGCTCATTTTTCATGAAGTGGTTATAGTTTCAAAACTTACACAACTTTTTTGTTATTTTTTCTATTTTATTGTATTTTCTGGAAACTAAATATCTACAAATATAAGGTTTTTAAAAGATAAGTGATAAAGCTATCATATTGTTTACGGGCGATTGTAACCGTAGGTACTATTTATAGTAGTCATGACCCCGGGCTCTTTATAATTACAACTCCGTCAGTCACGTACGCAAACTAAAACGTAATGCATTCCTCGCAGTTCATAGATATTAATTTAATTAGAAAAGGAAATAAACGACTATTATCTGGTGATCAAGATTTTTAATACGAATGATAAATCATATTTAGCATAAAGGGAGACATAATTGTGGTAATTATCGTTAAAGATATTACGGTATGCTTGAAGATTTGCGTACGATAACCCTGTGCATCAGACCACTTTCTTATGTCCTAACCTTGTCTTGAGTTTTTTTTTGTTTTTTTTCTTTTTCTAATGATCTGGAAACGTTACGTCCTTGATTTTTTTACTAGACCTCATTGTGGTTTCTTACCTATTATTGCGTAGAGCTCGGTTGACATAGTCAAGTTAAGTTTGGGATCACTTGTAGCTGGGTGACTAGCATAGCAGCCTCCCTCCTTTGCCAAAGGTCACGGGTTCAAACCCCGTAAGTGGTCCTATAATCTTTTAATGGGAGTAAACAATCCTTAGTTATGCCGTCCTTCGAAGGGGGCGTAAAAAGGTAGTTCCGAGCCTGTGCGATGTCAGGTACTCGTTAAAGATCCCTATCCTACTGAAACCTGTATTGGCAAAATTTAGGACTCCCACTGTAGCATCGTCCAATTAGCCATAGTAGCGTAAAGTGACGTATAAATAAACAACAATAGTCAAGTTAAGTAACCCAAATGGGCTTGATGAATTGTTTAAAAATTTTCCGATATACATTTTGATGAGATAGGCACGGATTTTTTCCACAGATTTTCACAGTTAGAAAAAGTTGAGAATAAGTTCCTAGACCGATGAAAAAATTATGACTTTTTTAACTCATTCAAACTTATTTTATTTATTTATTTTTTTGAGAAATGAGTTAGTGTAGTTACTTGGAGTTAATGTTGTTTTCTTTTCTTTGATGTTTCTGTAATACGCTTATTTCCGACATAATGAAGGATATGATGAGGTGGCTGTCAGAATGATTTAAATAATAGTGAAAAACAATTTATTTATTGTAGTATAAATAAATAAACTTGTAATAAGTAGTTTTGCATTATTACTTTCACTTGCCTATATATGATATATATGGCAAGGGAATTATAGTTTTTGTAAAATTGGCTAGCTCATGTTGTGAGCGTTGCTAAAAAAACGATAAATACATAAGTTAAACAAATTCGATATCCAACTTACAGAAAAAAACGCAAAAATATTTTTTATGCAATTTTTGTGTTTTTTACTTTCACTTACTATATATAGTAAGGAAAGTATTGCGATCGTGAAAATGTTCGAATTCCAGTTTTCAACAGAAATACACGTTTTAGGGTCCCCTGAGTCCAAATAACCAAGTCCCGCAAAAAGGTCTGTGTGTGTGTGTGTGTCTGTGGTAACTCCCGGGCGGAAACGGTAAGTCCTATGAAACTGAAATTTCATATTTAAGACAACTATACGCCCGAGACGTGACAAAACTTTTTTCATCAAAATGAGCTTACCAGAAGAGGCACTTTATACCATGCATTTTGCACCTTTTTTCGATTTTCTCAAAAACGGTTCCGACGATTTTGATTAAACTCGCTATATCGATGTAAAATTAAATGGGCTTTAATATCATGTAGGTTTTATTAGGATAAAAATGGTCTGACAGGGCTTAAATGCCGATATTTTAAATTTTCTTCCTCTAAAGTACCTTTAATTTTTTAGATTCAATAATAATAACTAGATTATCTTGTTAGCGCTGATGAAAAACAGGTAAATATATAAATTGAATAAATTCGATACCCAACTAAGGAGGAGAAAACAGAAAAAATATATTTTTACTTTCACTTACTATATATAGTAAGGAAAGTATTGCGATCGTGAAAATTTTCGAATTCCAGTTTTCAACGGAAATACACGTTTTAGGGTCCCTGAGTCCAAATAACCAAGTCCCGCAAAAAGGTCTGTGTGTGTGTGTGTGTCTGTGGTAACTCCCGGGCGGAAACGGTAAGTCCTATGAAACTGAAATTTCATATTTAAGACAACTATACGCCCGAGACGTGACAAAACTTTTTTCATCAAAATGAGCTTACCAGAAGAGGCACTTTATACCATGCATTTTGCACCTTTTTTCGATTTTCTCAAAAACGGTTCCGACGATTTTGATTAAACTCGCTATATCGATGTAAAATTAAATGGGCTTTAATATCATGTAGGTTTTATTAGGATAAAAATGGTCTGACAGGGCTTAAATGCCGATATTTTAAATTTTCTTCCTCTAAAGTACCTTTAATTTTTTAGATTCAATAATAATAACTAGATTATCTTGTTAGCGCTGATGAAAAACAGGTAAATATATAAATTGAATAAATTCGATACCCAACTAAAGGAGAAAACAGAAAAAATATATTTTTACTTTCACTTACTATATATAGTAAGGAAAGTATTGCGATCGTGAAAATTTTCGAATTCCAGTTTTCAACGGAAATACACGTTTTAGGGTCCCCTGAGTCCAAATAACCAAGTCCCGCAAAAAGGTCTGTGTGTGTGTGTGTGTCTGTGGTAACTCCCGGGCGGAAACGGTAATTCCTATGAAACTGAAATTTCATATTTAAGACAACTATACGCCCGAGACGTGACAAAACTTTTTTCATCAAAATGAGCTTACCAGAAGAGGCACTTTATACCATGCATTTTGCACCTTTTTTCGATTTTCTCAAAAACGGTTCCGACGATTTTGATTAAACTCGCTATATCGATGTAAAATTAAATGGGCTTTAATATCATGTAGGTTTTATTAGGATAAAAATGGTCTGACAGGGCTTAAATGCCGATATTTTAAATTTTCTTCCTCTAAAGTACCTTTAATTTTTTAGATTCAATAATAATAACTAGATTATCTTGTTAGCGCTGATGAAAAACAGGTAAATATATAAATTGAATAAATTCGATACCCAACTAAAGGAGAAAACAGAAAAAATATATTTTTACTTTCACTTACTATATATAGTAAGGAAAGTATTGCGATCGTGAAAATTTTCGAATTCCAGTTTTCAACGGAAATACACGTTTTAGGGTCCCCTGAGTCCAAATAACCAAGTCCCGCAAAAAGGTCTGTGTGTGTGTGTGTCTGTGGTAACTCCCGGGCGGAAACGGTAAGTCCTATGAAACTGAAATTTCATATTTAAGACAACTATACGCCCGAGACGTGACAAAACTTTTTTCATCAAAATGAGCTTACCAGAAGAGGCACTTTATACCATGCATTTTGCACCTTTTTTCGATTTTCTCAAAAACGGTTCCGACGATTTTGATTAAACTCGCTATATCGATGTAAAATTAAATGGGCTTTAATATCATGTAGGTTTTATTTGGATAAAAATGGTCTGACAGGGCTTAAATGCCGATATATTAAATTTTCTTCCTCTAAAGTACCTTTAATTTTTTAGATTCAATAATAATAACTAGATTATCTTGTTAGCGCTGATGAAAAACAGGTAAATATATAAATTGAATAAATTCGATACCCAACTAAAGGAGAAAACAGAAAAAATATTATTTTAATGCAATTTTTCGTTTTTAAACATAAGAGCAGTAATATACATGAATGATATACCGTTGGAAAGCTAAAGATTTTAGAAAAAATATCATCTCATACACAAGCTTTTAGAAGTTAATGGAGAGTGATGAAAAGAAGATAAATCTAACTGATTATTTAAGATAATAATATAATAGATTTTTTAATAAAACACATGTTTCTATATAAATTCAATTTGATTAATTCCTTAATAGTTTCACGTATTTTTATCTCTACCTGTATTTGAAAATTCTTTCATTGATTTTAAAAATCGAGGTAAGTGAAAGTCGTGTGTTGCCCGCACCAGATTTTTTTAAATTTAAAAACAGTGATATAGGTGCATAATATACCGTTGGAAAGCTAAAGATTTTAGAAAAAAATATTATCTTATACGAAAGCTTGTAAAAGTTAATGGATAGTAATGAAAAGCCTATAAAGTAACTGATTATTTTAGATAATAATGTAATAGATTATTTAACAAACGCCTGTTTCTATTAAAATCCAATGTAAATAATTCTTTAACAGTTTATTTTCGCTTCTAAATTTGTTCAATTTTTTTTTTCAATTGATATAAATAACGGATGTAAGTGAAAGTCGTGTGTTGCGCGCACCAGATTTTTTTTTTTTGCAATAATTTTGAACGCCACTCTAACCATCTTATCATGAGGTCAACCCTTTTTTATTATTATTTATTTATAGTAATATAGTAAACAAATACGATAATTATATATTTATTAAAAAAATGGTCGTTATAATATCTTATGAAAGAACTACTCACTGATAGCTCATCAATAAATATTCTAAGGGAGTAGATCCCTTGGACACTTTCTTTTCAATCGCCTAGGATGGTTATCAGGGATATCTAAGAAAGATATGCTTCGGAGAAGTGGTTTTATGTAGGTAGGCAGTTTAGAATGAAGAGGAGTATATCTATTTTAGGCCAGGTCTGCAACAAATGGTATGTTGAGGTCTTTATGATTTGATTTGTGACGAAATAAGAGGCATTCAGTATTTGGCGTAGGATTTTGGGTTGAAATGGTTGGATGCGAGAGGAATTAGATAGTTTAGTAGAGCTCCGTAGCTCATATCCACATGTCCAAATAGGTCTGATAATAGTGACGTAAATGTGCTTTTAAAATAGACTGAAATGTTTGTCTAGTATTCGACTATTTAATATTCAAATTTCTTATATAATTGGCCACTTTACTACTCTACCCCATAAAATACTCACTAAAATGGGATTTTATGCGTTCAATGAAAGGTACGACTCGTTAATAAGCGATTAATTTACGATATCATCTATCTATTTCTATAAGTAGTTAATCTAGATTCTTCTACTAACAAATGAATATATTTGCTGAGTTTTTTTTTAACTGAAAAAAAAAATATCACATTGAATATTTACTTCCAATTTATTTTGATTTAATCAAACGCATACAATTTTTTTTTTTTTCGTTTCTCAGTATTAATTTCCCTTTATCAATACTTATTATCTTCACGCTTAACATTTATATTTTAACGAGAGGAAATTCTTTAAAATAATTATGTTGAAATTAATTCCTTCAAATAGTTCTGAAGATGGAGATCAGTACTACGAAATGGCAGCATATATATTTTTTTTATGAATAATAAAAATAAATTGGTAGTAAATATTTCCTAATATGATTTTTCTAGTTCGATAATTATTAATCAAGCAGGTATTTCTAATGAAAAAAATATCATATAATAAAAAAAATAATCTCAATTATATCTGAAAAATATAATCTGATATGGTTTCTTACTTCTATAATTTATCAAATATTTACAAAGTGTTTATCTTTATATTTTTCATTTCATTTATTTGTTTATTGCGAACAGTTTTTTCTATTTTGCAGATGGCAAATAACAATTTTACAAGAAAAACAATTTTATAATTGTAATAAACATTTTAAATTTATTTCAATATTATCGATTTTAATAAAATTAAAAGAAATTGATAAATTCAATACTAGAAGTTCTTTTAAGTTGTAACAATATTTCAATATCTGTCTATATTGAACCACTATCGCATATTGTTCTTTCAATTGTCCTTCCGTAAGTGGGGTACCATGGCATGCATACAAAAAAATCACTTAAGAGTTCTTCTGCAGTTATTATTCAGTTGTGCCATTTTTACTTCTTTCTCCTAATTTTCTTTTGACAGTTCTATTTACACTCAGTGTTTTGATGACGGGGGTGTGTCTGATCGGGTTGGAAATTAAAGATGACGCGATTGTACCCGTGAAAGTGGTTACTAAATATAGTTGTGGAGCAACGTCCTCAAGCGAACGGTGTACGAACCTTCAATCCCTCCTTTGGAATTCATTGTTCCTTTCAATATTATTTTATTGAAACTGAAGATATTTCATATATAATTATTATAAGATATGATTATTATTATATTTTAATAATATCTCGAGGTGTAATCAGGTCGAGTCAAAAATTAACATACCCATATGTTACGTAATGAATAAAGTCTTGTATTTAATGGCATTTTAAAAATTGATCAAGTTCTGCCACTCTATTAAAAAAATATATATATGGTAAAACACAAAAATTGCATAAAAAATATTTCTGGTCTTTTCTCTTTTAGTTAGATATCGTATTCGTTCAAATTATATATTTATTCGTTTTTTATCAGTACTAAATAGATGATGTTGTCATTTTTAAAGAATCTAACAAACTAAAGGTACTTTAGAGGAAGAAAATTACTGTTTATACCATCCATATTACTGTTTTTATGTTTAAAGAACAAAAATCGCATACAAAATATTTTTGCTCATTCCTCCTTTAATTAGTTATCAAATTCGTTGGAAATGTATATTTAGCTGTTTTTTATCAATGTAAATCAGATGATATTGTAAATTTTATGAAATCTACAAAATTAAAGGTACTTTAAAAGTAGAAAATATTGACATTTAAGCTCTGACAGAGTATTTTAATCAGAATAAAACCTACACGATATGAAAGCTCATTAATTTTTACATCGATATAGCGAGTTTAATTGAAATCGTTAGAGCCGTTTTGGAGAACATCATAAAACAACACTGAATCATTATAACCTTCCTCATTACAACATTACAAAAAACGTATGTTCACCAGTTTATAGGATTTACAAATTTCTATTAACTTGCACGACTTATTTGATTGCATATTTACTTTTCTAAAATCATGCTCTTTGCAACGGTATATTATTACTTTTATATTACTACTCATGATCCAAGAATAATTTTTTCATGGCTTGTTTACACAAAGTTTAATTTTCCCTTTTAACGAAAAACTTGGAATGCATTTTAGTTATAAGGCTTTCGGAAATAATGCACTAAATCATAAGGAAAACCGCATCAAATTTGTGGCGTTGTTTAGAAGGAGTTCCCGTAAACCAAGAAGTGCATTAGAAATGCAATAACTGTTATTCTCATGATAACTACAATACCACTAGTTGCGAACGAGAGAACTAAACACAAGGAACTATCCGCTTGTAACAGCGAAATCTTATTCTTTTTGAATAAGGAACTGTTTTCTCTTCCACCGATTTCTTTATTACTTCTGCAATCAACGATATATCTACCGATCTTCTATATACCATCTATAAAAGCTTCATAACTACTTTTGAATTGCTAGGATAATCAAAAGAATTTGTAACTATATTTTTTTAATTAAATTTTATTCTTTTTGATTTTATTTTATTAAATTTTATCAAGTTTTTTTTAATCAAATTTTTTCTTTTGATTTCATTTTATTCTTTTTGAATTAGGAACTGTTTTATTTTCTACCGTTTTAATCTATATCATACATTCTATAAAAGCTTCATAACTACTTTTGAATTGCTGGGATATAATGAATAGAATTTGTAACTTTTTTTTTTTATTAAATTTTATTCTTTTTGATATTATTTTATTAAATTTTATCAAGTTTTTTTTTTTATTATCAAATTTTATTCTTTTGATTTCATTTTATTCTTATTGAATTAGGAACTGTTTTCTTATCCACCGTTTTAATCTATATCATACCATCTATTAAAGCTTCATAACTACTTTTAAAATGCTGGGATAATCAATTGAATTTTGTAACTATTCTTTTTTATTAAAAGCAGTTATTTCGTTCTTTATCACTAAATCTGCTTATCGAAATGTAATGATAGTGTCCTTTTAATAAGCTGAAAGAAGTTTTATCTGCTGGTTAAGAGAAAGCCGTTAGAAGGAGCACTAAGTGGTTCATGGCCTCCCTCTTAATCGTTAGCCTGCCGTCTTGCTTTAATTTTGTTTAGTCTATTAGTGAAGTATTTAGCAGAAGGGACATTATGGGCTCTAATCACCTTATAGGTTAAAAAAATAACTGTGAAATTGTGTAAAATTCGTCTTTTTTTTAAAACGTTTATCAACTTGATAGGTATTTAGTGTTTCTGTACTCTTTTAACAGCCAAATCAAGAATGATTGAGAAGGCCTTTATCACATATGGATGTTTACTAATAATTCTTAAGTTTTAAGGATCAAATAAACTTGAATCTTAGCTGAGAATCATTCTTGCATTACCTAATAATAATTTCCTTATCAAGAAGACATCTAAAACCTTAAAACACACTCAAGGAACGAGATACAGTTAAAAACTTACTAAGCAACAAGAAAAGTTTTTAGAAACGTTTTCTACTCACTTTAAGACAAACATGAATGGTTATCCTCCAGGTTAACCTATTCTAACCAGAGTGTGAAAGCCTAGATTCATTTCATAAATCTCTACTAAATGCCTGAAATACCCTCCTGTCTAGTACAGATTCGAATCGATGCAGTTAAACCTTGGGTTTCTTCAGCGACACTCGGCCCCTATGGCCTCTCATGTGATATACAATCGCCACGCCTTTTTTTTTTTTACTTTCACTTACCTATATATGGAATATATAGTAAGGGAAAGTATTGCGATCGTGAAAATTTTAGAATCCCAGTTTTCAACGAAAATATTAGGGTCCCCTAAGTCGAAATAACCAAGTCCCGCAAAAAGGTCTGGTGTGGTAACTCCCCCCCAAGTCCTATTAAACTGAAATTTCATATTTACACAACTATGCGCCCGAGATGTTACAGCAACTTTTTCATCAAAATCAGCTTAACAGAAGAGCCACTTTATACCATATATTTTACCCTTTTTACAATTTTCTCATAAACGGCTCCAACGATTTTGATTAAGCTGGCTATATCGATGTAAAATTTAATGATATTTAACGACAATGTAGGTTTCATTCTGATTGAAATAGCCTGACAGGGCTTTAATGCCGATATTTTAAATTGTCTTCCTCTAAAGTACTTTTAATTTTGTAGATTCTATAAAAATAACGATATTATCTTGTTAACATAGCTAAATATGCAAGTTGAACGAAGTTGTTTGAAAAATAACTAAAGGAGAAAACTGAAAAAATATTTGTTTTAAAGCATTTTTTTGTTTTTGAACATAAGAACAGTAATATACATGTATGATACATGGAAAGTTAAAGATTTTAGAAAAAATATTATCTTATACACAAGCTTTTAAAGTATAATCCTAACTGATGAAAAACCGATAAATCTAAGTGATTATTTTAGATAATAATAAAATAAATTTTTAAATAAAACACATGTTTATATAGAAATTCCATTTAATTAATTCTTTAATGGTTTCAATCATTTTTATCTCATATTGTATTTAAAAATTCTTTAATCGATTTTAAAAACGGTGGTAAGTGAAAGTCGTATGTTGCCCGCACCAGATTTTTTTTTTCTTTGATTAGTGAACCGGCTTTAAGTTTACATTTATTTGCGTTTCAAATGGTCTCATGAGAACTCTTGAAGTTTCCGATCCTACCGATTGCCGAAGTGTCCATCAGAAATATAAAACATTGTTCTTTCCAATCCGATTGTATAACCTCAAATATGAAGTGTTAATAAATGAAAAAGAAAATGTATTTTATTTACACAAACCTAAAGGAAATTACTTGGGAAGGCTGAATAAATGCATACCAATCATATTGCATCATAAACAATCCTGCTTCAAGAGTCATTCAGAACAAAGTTGTAATAAATTTCTGCGTTTCTTCTGTTTTCAAGAAGGGTCCTTAAAAACGTCGGATCTTCAGATCATCGGGAATATGAAAAGTAAATTGAGTAGAACCCCAACGATATTTAAGCCGTAGCAAAACTGTTTATTAATTAGCCATAGCATACTCAGTATTTTTTTTAGGACCTTAGAATTCAATAGATGGGTGGAATAATCTTGATTTTACACTCAACTGTCGTCATTATCACCTAACGAAATCGTAACAAACATTTTCTATTCAATACATACATTTTAAACTATTTAAAATTTTGACCCACTTTAAATGTTGTTTTCTTATCTACAAACTTGAACTTTTTGCAATTACAAGCTCAGTGTTATCATTACCGTTTTTTTTTTTCCTAAGCTGAACGATACTTTTTCTTTAATAGCACCGTGCCCTATTAAGATAGACGGTAGGCGTGATTCAAAAATAGAATGCCTTGTTTAAATGACCTCAAAGCAACAAACGAACGCCTTCGGTTTGTTAAATCCTTAACCTGGCGATACAGTTTTCTTGTTTATGTTTCTAATATAATTACAAAAATGTATCCATCAATTCTTTGTTATATCGAATATCGTATTACATACGGGATCAGATATTGTCTAAAAATGATACACTTAATCTTAGTCACAAAGCTGTTTACCACATCCCACTTCAATAGGCACCATCTAAAAATAGCACCCTAGAGAAATAACTGCGCTACTATTAATAAGAATGTTGACAGAATCCAGTCTAGAATTTAAACAAACGTTTAGAAAATCTTTGGCATGAGCTTTTGCTTGTTTTGCTATTCTGAACTCAAGCCACAAGCATTCTGATTCTTCTCAATCATGTTTGCAATAACATCCAGAAAAAAAAAAAAAATAAAATATATATATATATATATATATATATATTATATATATATATATATATATATATATTTACATGGAACCTGAGTTCATGTAACTTTAAAGTCGCTACAAATTATCGGACAATGGTTTATCATTTCCAAATAGTTATAAAAAAATATTATAATTGTATGAAAAGAAGCGTTTCCATTCAAACAAAGTTGTTGTTTTTTATTGCTTTGAGTTCGATTTTAATACAAAAGATCTCAACATCTTTGCCATTGTAAACAGCCTATTCCGATTTTATTTTCACTCGTAGCTGAATATAACAATAATAATAGGCTTAGCCAGCCCGAAAGTTCGATGCAATACCACCAAATGTTGTATACTATTCATCCAATGACCACCGTAAAACAATCTCCCCATCGACGCTTCGGCTTACTTGTCGGTTCAGCGTGTTCCATTTTATTCGGAATTCGTTCTTCCTGAGGTTAACAATATTACACGCCCATTTCAGTCGCCGCGGTACTATTAACTCAATTATACTGACAGAGTACAAGCTCCTTAATTCCGCGTTGTGTAACATTCTGATTTCCTCGGTCACCTCTGTCTCTTTGGACCAAAGATTTTACGTCTTATTATCGAAAACCTTAAGCTAAAACGGTTTATCCTTCAAAGTAAGCAACCACGTTTCACATCCGTAATAGCTGAATACAGTCAATGATATTCTACTTTAAATAAGCTTATGGATTATTCAAGAACATGTGTGGTTATTGAGTTATCCAATTATAAAATATCAGCTGGTAGTTTAGGGTATTTATTGGGTTGATGCAAAATTAATGCAGGTTTTTAGTAGGTATTGTAAATACGCCATATCTTTACTTTAACCTATATATTTAATCAAAATAATTTCCATCTGAATCAATGCACTTTTGCCAACGTTCAACAAGCTTTCTTATTCCACCAGAAAAAAAAATCCGAATCCCTGGACTCAATGAAATCACGAAAAGAATTTTCAATGTCGTCCTGGTTTTGAAAATTTTTCTCCCTCAAAAAGTTGTCCAGATGCCTGAAAAAGTGGAAGTCTGTAGGAGAGAGGTCAGGTGAATAAGGCGGATGTTGGAGAACTTCGTAGCCCAACTCGTGCAGTCGTCGAAGCGTTGGTTGTGCAACGTGTGGCCTGGCGTTATCGTGGAGCAGGATCGGCCCCTTCCGATTCATCAATGCTGGGCAAAGACGTTGCAATTTTTGATTCATGCTGTCAATTTCTTGACAGTACTTGTCAGCAGTTATAGTCTCACCTCGATTGAGAAAGCTTTGACCTCAGCTGGTCGTTGTCCAGAGCAAGATGACGGCCCCGACCTTCCTTGTCTTCGAGGTCGAAATCTCCTCTGCGAAACTTCTGGAACCAACGCTGCACCGTGCACTCATTAATAGCCCCCTGACCCACACTTCATTAATATTACGAGCCGTTTGCGCAGCGCTGCGCCCTAATTTAAATTCGTAAAAATAAATTTGACGAAAATCGTACTTTGACATTTTCGATTCAAGACCTTTGAACACACTGAACAAAACGATTTTACTAAACAAATTCATGGTGAAAGAGAGGGTATTAGATAAGGTTTGTTTTGGTATAATAATGATCAATGTTAGGATTAGCTTTGTTTACACAATTGGAATTAAGATATTGCAATAGAGGAAACCTGCATTAATTTCGCATCAACCCAATATCATGTTTGGTAACCTGTTACTAAGTTATGATAACGGTTATTTAAATAATGACATAGGTTACATCATTTTTGAAAAACACATGAGTTATTTACTATCTAACTTATTAACAAGAAATATTGCCAAAAAAATAGTTTATTGTTCTGGAGACCAATAGGCTTTCATTGCCTCGAAATTTTCTATGAATAAATCCTTTCCTTCATTATGACGCCTCCATACATACTCACACTAGTAAGAGTCAAGCTGCTTCTTCGAGTTTCATCTTCTTTCTCGTTGCGGCGTTTAACTGATGACCACAATGAATGACATTATAGTGTCTTTCTCTGCATTTACATTTTCCATGTAAAATACCCATTCTATGTAAAAAAATTCATAGCTATTTTATTTGACTTCAAAACTGATTATAATTCTAACAGATTCAAGTTTGAAAAACAGATCACAGATTAACTTTATACACCAACTCACACTGCGATAATCACCTTTAGAGAATTAAAAATATGAAATCATGTGATTTTATGTGATATAGATTAATCACTGTTTAAATTCATAAAATAAAGGTTGCCTAAAATAAAAAAGACCCGTATTTTGTGTTTAGAGGAATGATTTATGTGTCATTACTACAATGTTCATAATTTCATGCAGATATATTGTAAGAGAGCTTAATGCTGGTCCGATTTCTATGATTTAACCTCACATTTTTTTGAAAATTTACTTTTATTTCTTGGTCGATTGCAAAATTATAATTAAAAATAAATAACTATCACGAAACAAAACACGTGAATTATTATGTCAAATGTACTAAATCCCTTAAGATCCTTTAAACCGTAGCTTGATAAGGATTTGTGCAGAGGTAGATGAAGGTAAAAGATTTAACTTGATTTCTTACGTTACGCCAACATTCTAAACTATAGAAGATTAAGGAAGCACATTCAGACACGAGAAATCTCTTGAAGAACATAAATATAGTCGGCTTCCTTGTCCTTCAGATTAACACGGTTGACTTCTTAAGAACGGAAAATCCTCAATCGAAAAAAAAAACAACTTCGTTTTATATTTGTTGTATAATGTTCAAAGAAATAGCGTTAGGTAATTGTATGTTTTGGCTGTTGCTGCCTCTTTACTCCAGTAACTACTCAACTTCACTAGGCAGAATGCTTCTTTGAAATCTTTCTTGTTTGTTAATTTTTTAATCGTTTTCTGTTTGATTATTCTACTCCTCATGATGTTATACTCGTCTAACCAATCAAATGATATCTCCTGTTAGTTTAATTTTTTAATTGCCATTTGCCGACGTTTTCAATTGCATTGTTTACATCTTCTTCAGGATTCTCAAGAAAAGAATGATAAAACCTTTTATCTTTTTCGAGACTACGATGAGTTCGAGACTACGATCGTAGCTTCATTTGTAAATAAAATCAAAATGAATATTCATAAAGTTCACTTGTTGACAAGGAAGCGGTAACTCTGGTAAATATTTCCCTTGTGTGTATAAACTAGTTATATAACTTGCGTGAACTTATAAACTGTCAGTATGTAACAATTTCGAAGTTTTAACTAGGAGTGAAAAAAGTTTTAACTATTGGTTTGCTAGTTGTGGATTTCTGTCGATAGAACATTTTATTACTCTTTTAGTTTGTTTTAAAAAAAATATATTTATTGGTATTTGCAACTAACTATATAATAAAATACATTTAGTAAATGTGATACAAGATATGTAGGGATACTACCCATTGACAGCTCCCCAAAGACTATGTTAAACTAGAAGGTCTCGGGGCCATCTTCTTTTCAGACGCCTCGGAGAATTATCAGGGATTGTAGAGGAAGCAAGGATTGAAACTAGTGAGTTAGAGTGGGAATGGAGTTTTTCATGAAAGGAGTGGTACCTGGTTCGGCCAAGTCAGCAATAAAGGGAACATTAAGGTCTTTATGGATGAGTTTATTTGTGACAAAATAAGGAGCATTGAAGATTTTTGATTGTAAGGATTGGAGACGAGAAGAATTTGATGGTTTAGTAGAGCCCAAATTTCTATAATTATTCTTTGTTTTGTCATTTTTACCGAGATTTGGCCAAGTAAAAGACTTCTTACAATATGGAAAAGTCAGGGTATCTCTTTAACCTGATTTGCTAGACACCTGTTAACGGAAATAAATTTAGTGGTTAATTCTTAAAATATAAAGTGTAGAAACGAAATGATTTTAAACATTTATAGATAGTTATATTACATTTATGCTTCGTTAGTGGATGATTATTTATTTTATCTTAAAAATGTTCTGGAAGGTTTATCGTTGTTCCAGTTATATTAGTTCTGTTATTACTAATTAAACGCATTATGTAATTCTTATTCACATAAAATCTAATAAAAATGAATTCATATGCATCAAGGTCTGTTACAAAGGAAAACGAATAGCTAATATTTAAAAAAGGTGCCAGTGATGATCTTAAGAAACAAGAGAATGAATATTTTTGTTTACAATTATCATCATGGTCTCAAAAGAGTTAGCAGTTGGGTATGGGAATGTTTATCATGAATATGTTATGAATTGAATTTCCTTAAAGGATTACTTCCTCTCCAGATAATTCTCGAATATTGTATTTAAATTGAAATTTTGCAATAATAAATCACGTAAAATTTATAATTATATACTGATGATAGCTTTAAAAAAGAATAAATTGGGTTCTTGAAATTTCAAGATAATTGTCAACTAAGTGCTCGTAATATTGAATTTCTTCCTTTATTAATCGGTAACGATTCGGCTTTATTTATTTTATTATTTTCATTTTTATTGATATTTACAACTGTATTAAAAAAAAAAATACATCAAGTAAATGCAATAGTTATATAATACAATGACTTGAAATACATGTAGAGAAGCTTTACATTAAAGTACTCTAAAAATATTCTAAACTAGAAGGTCCCGGGGCCATTTTCTTTTCAGGCGCCTCGGAAAATTATCAGGAATTGAAGAAGAAAGGATGGATTAAAACTGGTGGGTTAGAGTGAGAATAGAGTTTGTCATGAAAGGATTGATACCTGGTCCAGGCTTAATAAGGAACATCTAGGTCTTTATGCATGAGTTTGTTCACTACAAAGTAAGGATCGTTGATGATTTTACGAAGGACTGTATGCGGGAAGAATTTAATGGTTTAGTAGAGCCCCATAGCTCTATTCCGTAAGTCCAGATTGGTCTTATAATAGTCATGTAGATGAGCCTTTTGTAGTTAAGAGGAAGGTTTTACCGTTTGTATAGTAAGTGTTGAAGTAGCTAAAACGGAGAGCAGGTTTTAATTTAAATTTTAAATGATGTAAGGAAAATTATCCTTTATCATTTCCACTGTAGTATATATCTTTCTTTTTTTTTCATGATCATTGAATTTTATATGTTTTCTTTTCTTAGCCTCTCTCTCCTTGGATAGCCTTCAGATGTTTGTTTAAGCTTGGGTTATGTACGCTGAGCCTCTTAAGGCCAGGAATTTAAACAGTGCGTAAATAAAAATAAATTAAATAGTACCTAAAAATAAACAAGAGATAGTTTATCGAATTGGTTGGATTTTAGACTTTTTGAATTCGTCCGACATAACATATAAATCATATAAATTAGTTTTACAAGTTTTTTTTTTTTTCAACGAGTTGTTGACATTTATCTGCCCACACAGGCAGCAAGATAAGATAGATAGGTTTTTTTAATATACAATCTCGGGTCAAATTGATTTAGGATTATTTTTACAACCAACCTCATTCTTATAGGTTAGTTTTATAATTTTACAACATTTATTAATATTTTTTATTGAATCATCAAATGTTATTTGTTTCATTAAAATATATTAGGTATATTTTTTATAATAAATAAAAAAAAAATTTAATGGATAATTCTACAATAGATTTTTAATCTAATAACCGTACAATATATTCGTTTAATTACTCGCGATTATATTGTATAAGTGAAGAAAAAAAACGCGATCTCAAAAATTAATCAATTAATTTATACCAATTATTATTATAGAAGAGTAATTTTGATTATGAATGTATTATTTAGAACAATCTCTTCTTTTTATTTATATATTTTTTTATTACAACATATACAAACTATGATTATAAAACTGTAACGTTTTGAGGTTCTTTCTATGCCTCATCTTCAGATTGTTAAAAATCATTTGCTTCCTTATGTCCACTTAAAATTGTTTTCAGTTCCACATTTAATATTCTCCTTGCTCTTTTCATATGGTGTTCCATTTCCATATTAATAATATTATATATCAATTATTATTATAGAAGAGTAATTTTAATTATGAATGTATGATGAATTAATGTTTTACAACCTTCTTAAGAACGAAATCAGTGTCTATTGTCTCTGGATCTGTTTATATGAATGTGGATTTGATGCGCACCAACTCAAATGCGCAAAATGTAAACAACTATTTACGTTGTTTACCTTCCCTCTTAATCCCACGACAGTCTAATAATATTCCAGAATCTTTTCATTAAATGTTACTCCATCTACTAGGGTCTGATTTGAAACAATTATTATATTTGAATTAAAAAAAAAACAAAGCAATAGTTTTTTATTGGTTCGACACGAAATTTTTAATTCTAACTTTTTGAAAATAAGCACATAAACATGGCAATAACGAGGCTATTTGGAGTCCAGGATACGGGCTTTCGTACTTTACGAAACCATTGAATTCGGATCATTGAATCCATTGAAACATCTTTAATGCTGTTCTTTACTTTAAAAAATAAAATTACACGTCAAGACATTAATGTCATACACCTTTTATGTAAAATATATTAATACATAATCCATCACTTTATAGCATTGCTTAAATATATTTCTATTGTTCATCAAGTGCGTCAAAAAATAACACGATCCTGGAATCATTCAACTTAAAAATAACTGTTAAATATCTAAAATCCATACGTCCTAAACGAATCTAGTATATTTCTTTTTTCTGTGCCGAATTCTTCGTTTAAATTATTTTTAAAGCTTGGTGTGAAATAAATTATAATTCAAAATTACTATCCGATCATTTGTACTCACAATATTAACATCTCTGAAAAGTTGGAACTGGAACCGAAATCAGAACCGGTTCCGAAGTTTGAAATGGAATGTAACGGATAAAAAGAGGAAGAAACTCCCAGTTTTTGGTATGCAATTAAAATCCATTGTGTCGATATTAACTTAGATATCTCCGTGACTCCCAAGTTTCCAACAAAAAGCCATTTTATCAAAAATCTGTATAAGTTAGCTTGAAACACCCGTCGACCACGGTACGTACATTATTGATTGAGCATCGGTTTTTTCTTGGACAATGTGCTCGAAAAAAGATGCATTCGCATTGCCTGATTTTTGCCTTGTTTGCAGAAATATGGAACGGAAAAAAAACATGTGATTTTAAAAGAGGTTGATAAAAAGAGAAACCTTTTCGCGTATTTATTTATTTAATGAATTGAAGATAAGGAATAAGACAAATAAATAAGATAAGGAGTAAGATAAATAAATAAAAAATAATGAATGATAAAAGAAGTGCTATATAACCAAACTCCAAAGAAGTTATTCATGCAAAACATTTTTACAATTCAGACCTAAACGAACACTACGTGCTTTCCTAAGTAAATCACGACGAACACGATAAAAAAATGATTACACATAAACACTTTTGACCTTTCATCTGGCCCACAAATATTAAATTTGGATTCCTCAGAGAATATGACCCTTCCCCAGGTATGGAAACACTGGAAAGACGGTCATTGGACAACGAATAGGGTTAATATTGAAAATGTATGGAAACTTTTTTGAGCTATTATTAACAAATGACATTCTGCCTCGTTTATATTAATGATGAAATGAAAATAAATAAGTATATATTTTTAATATAATATAATTTGTACATTAGTAGTTTTAAGTTGAAAATAAATAGTTATGCAAAATAAAAGCATGCTGTATGGAAACTTTTTTGAGTGAGTGTACTTCAAAAGTAATTTGGATCGTTTTTATGTTAATAAGTAAAATGTTTGCAAATAAATAACAAGCTGTCGATCTAGACTTCCGTTGAAACGTTGTAGTAATGTAAAATTACTTTCTATGAATTCATTTCCGAGTAAGAAAATAGAATAAACTGGGGTAAAAGCCTTTGAATCAAGGTAGAAACTACGATCTGGCAATGCAGGTTAGTTCAATCAATCGTCATACTTAAACATAATGATTGATCAAAAGTTTTTGTCAAACATTGTCTATTTATAAAAGTTACTGAGTTTAAATGCTCTTAAATCTCTTTCCTCTACAATTCTGATAATGTACTATATTTTAAATATCACCGATGCGTATAAGGCGAATTTTTTTTTTTTTTTTTTTTTTTAATAGCAGAATTATACTATCATTTATTTTAGAGAACCTCCTATTCAAAACTCCTCTATATACACATATACTTATTAAAGCGTATTTATTAAATATAAACATGTGTTGCTATCTGGTTTAAGTAGCTAATATACAAATCAAAATAATAAAATCTGCTTATTTTATAGATGTAATATATAAAAAAGACGTAAAAACGATCAACTGCGTACTCGTTTTTAATGCGTAGTCCTTGTGAGCGTAGCGTAAGATGAGAACCGTGCACGGCTGGAATTGCAACTTCAATTCTCGACCGCCGGCTATTATATTTCCGCGGCAACATTGTCTTCTTCTCCCTTAGTAAACTATTCACTAGATCCCTTAGCAATTCAATTCCCTATTCAAACCAAGATTCCAACCTTAAATGCAGTCTAAAGATATTATGCTTTAATTCGATACTGTTATGTAATCATTATTTCCGCGGCAACATTGTCTTCTTTCTCCCTTAGTAAACTATTCACTAGATCCCTTAGCAATTCAATTCCCTATTCAAACCAAAGATTCCAACCTTAAATGCAGTCTAAAGATATTATGCTTTAATTCGATACTGTTATGTAATCATGACGTGTTTGTATTTCATGCAGCTATGCACTTTTTGTTTTCTTTTTCTATTTTTTAATTCTATTACTCATTATTCAGCTCCATTACTCAGTTTTTTATAAATAATTATAAATTACTTATAATCATAATTATTCTTAATTACATTTTTTTTAATTTTTTTTTAATGGTCCATTAACCTCTGAATATAAAAGATTTCGTACCAAATTCATGAAAGAACTAGGAATTATTTATTTATTTTTAAAATTAAATATTTATCCCATTTCGCGGCTGTTAAACCAAATATTCTTTAACTGAGCATTGAATACAGTGAAGGTAATGACTTCATAAATCCCTAGTAACTAGTTTATTTCTTTAAAAAAATATTTGCACTTACTCCTTATCAAAAATTCCGGCGTGTTTTGAAAATACCAATGCTTCGAATTTCCAAAGACGAAAATAATTCAGATCTTTATCGCAAATATTTTATCCAATGCTGAAATCGTCCAGTCCTGCAGACTTATAAAACATAACTTCTCCAGACTTAATTTATATTGCCAGTGATAAACAAGTCGTAAAATTTATTGTTTTTGAACAAAACCGGATCTGCGTGTTCTAGAGATCGCGTAACAGTGAGTGGACCCTATGACCACCAGCACTGTTTGGATGAGGAAAATCTTATGAGGAAAGAATATTTATTTTAAGAGATGAATTCAAATTTTTTAAGTTTTCAGCAAACCTAAAACTATGTAGGATGCAAGAATTTATCAAACTACTGAGTTTAATATGTTTTAAGGACCTGCTGTACAAACCTCCAACTAGATGTGGTACAATGTGGAGAATAATAAATACCTTATATTTCTCTTATTATTCACAATCAGTTTCGGTAATTCTTATATTAGTTTCAAATTTATTTGATTGATCCCTCCCAATGTTCGTTCAACTTTTTAGATAACAGTTTGAACGATCTTATAAAGACTTACGTAACATTCGATTTAATACTTAATCACAACTCCTCTAACCGAATTTGCTTTTTTTTCTATTTATATATGTGGTGTAGTCCATCAAATAAATCATTATAATAAATGTATTTCGTACACGTTGCACTTCTATAATTTAGGACTTGTTAAACAGATGTTTACATGTTCATAAAAATATATTGGCGTATATATAATAAACAGTGATAAGATGTTATATCTCACTAGCCTAGCCTTGTAGAAAGGACGTTTAAATTGTCCTGTTGTGATATGTATACTAGATTCTATTTTTTTCCTCTGTACATCTGACAACAGTACATAAATACTTTAGGACTGGTTTGACAACCTATAGACAGTCAGGAATAATTTTGGCCTTTTTCCTTCCAAATATAACTTAAATTCTTATCTTTAATAATGACAGGTTGGTTATATTATTATAATTAATTTACATATTTTTGGTTTTAACAGTTTCATTTATTTACAACGTAAACAAGCAATTAACGATTCGTATATTGCAGACTTAATTAATACCTACCTGCGCAGTTACCGTGTGTATAGCCGACTGTAATTTCCAAATCACTCATGTTATTTTTAATTTTCCTATTATGTAAAGAATTTGTTATTAAGATTATTATTTAAGGCCCTTTGTCAGTGTTAATTGTATGTTTCGAGTACTTTTAAAAATAGATTATGACTGTCGTAAAACTGGTAATCATCTCCGTGATTTTTTAGTCTATAAAATACTAGTTAGTTTTTTTTTTTGTTTTTTTTTTTAACTTTTAGAACACATTCAGAAAAAAAAATTAATAAAAGTTACTGATTTAAGGAATGTTTATTTATTTTAGTTAGTGTTATAGACTCGTTAACAGTTTAATTAGGTATTTATCAACAGGTCCGCATAGAACTTTCTGTCGAAAACACAATTTATTCCATAGCGCGTTACATGAACATGCAAACTGATTAACAGTGTCAACTGAAAACCCGCCTTGCTGTCTCATAAGAAGCTGATAGCGCGATCTGCTTTCATCGTTAAGAAATAATCAATTCATAATACATTTGTGTTGTACATCTGTCATTATATATGATTAATAGACAGTTTGAAAGGTGTAATATTCAAGTCAAACAATGATTTAGTAATTTGCTCATTAAAAAATGAGATACCGGCTTTTCTACACGTTTTGGCGCTTCTTTACAACAAGGTTTATGGTATTCATGAATGGTAGAAGTTACTACAAGGACCTAGGTATGAATTTGAATTACCTTGGCTGTACGTTCTCTGCCATTGAGAAGAGTCGTACCTCTCGTAGATGGGATTCCTGATGGCATTGTATGCGATGGTCTCTGTAAGGTAGATAAGGTCCATAGTCGCTGGTTCAACAACTCGTACGCATCTAGTGTTGTTTACTGGAGGGTAGTGTTGCCAACATTGCTCCTTCTCAGTTCCCCACCACGTCGCGTCTCGATTTCCCTCCTTTTTCCCCTACTCCAACTCTATATCTTCTTTTATTTATTTATATACAATAACAGTATTTTATTTATTAATTATTATTTTTTTAAGCCAGAATAAAGAGACTATTCGCCCATTTTATCTTAAATTACAGATGCTCGTTCAAGATGACGCGATCACATATGGAATTATTAAAGCTGAGGACCTGTTTGTTACAAATGATATTTTGAAATTGCAGAGATATTTGCTAATTTCGCTTATGGATATTACTTTTCATTTTAATATATGTTTACATATATACATATGTATATATACATGTAAACATATATTGCCCCGAAAGTTGATTATTCCGCTTATACCATTATTTTTTACAGGATAATTAATAAAAAGTACTATGTAGAAACTTATCTTTGATATAATTCGTTGTTAGCAATGCACCTTGTTTATTCATCAAATAAATATCAAAAGATAAGACTATTTGTCTAGTGTTTGATTATTATCTGTTCATCATAATACTCCTAAGTACTGTAGTCAAGAAATATTGAACATTCTAAAACAAACATTCATCACTGATTAAATTTTACTTAATCGGAATGTTGGTTGTTGTTTTCAGAGGACGTTTTAGGTACGTTAGTAAAGAGGTTATCTACTTAATGACGAATTATAATTATTTTAACTTTAGAGTATTTTCACTGCTTATTTAATAATTGTAAGCTGCATTTCAAATTAGACATTCCTTTGAATTATTTTTTTTCAATATATACACACATGTATATATATATATATATATATATATATATATATATATATATATATATATATATATATATATATTATTTTTTTTTTTTTTTTTTTTTTTTTTTTTTCCTTTCTTTTCTTCTATTCCTTCAATGGTAACCCCAAAGAAAGAGCTTATTAATTAAGCTGCACACTGGGCGTAATACTATGTTATGTTTATAAATATTATTAAGCTTGCAACATTTTTCAATGTTATAAACAATAAATCTAACAAAAAGAGAAGAAAAATAACACTTTGTTAATATCATAACTAAATGAAATACTAAGATATGTTACTTATACAAATCAAGATATGAACAAAAAATACAAATAAAATTAAGCACAACAAGATTACAAAACCTCAACTTCCTTCCTACAATCTACGTTTAGTTGATTTAAGTCCATTGATTTTATGAAATTTATAAAATAGTTGTTAAATTTTGTTATCAGTCTCTGTTTTTTTTCTGGCCAAGTCCCGTGTTCAAGTATAACATTCTGTATTAGTTTTGCTCATATGTAGTCTAATTGTTTACATTCGTATATTAAGCTCAAAATTGTGTGTGTGTGTGTGTGTGTATGTGTATATATATATATATATATATATATATATATATATATATATATATATATATCGTTATTTTGATGGAGGCAAGGCATTTCTCTCTTTCCTTTTTTCCTACCTCTGGATATGTTTTTTAAAAAAACCTAGTGTTGTTTGTTTATTCATCTATAGTCACTACATGTTACTATGGCTAATCAGGCAATGCTACAGTGTGAGCTCTAATTTTTCCCTCGCAGGTTTAATTAGGATTATGTTCTTAAACGGGTAAGTAAAGTAAGTAAGTAAGTAAAGTACCTGACATCGCACTGAAGCGGGTCCACCATTATACGTTCCCTTCGAACAAGAACATCATAACAAAAAAAAAAATTCTCTCTAAAAATTCCTTGGGCCATCTATGGGGCTCCTAGCTGGAACCCCGTGGTATAGATGACTGTCAAGCTTGCCATTACACCAAGGGTGTTTCCTCTTAACTTATTTTTCTTATAGATTATGTTTCTTTTAAAGATATTTCAAAAGGTGTACTGTAGTACATTTTTTACGATTTAAATGATTTATAATTTTTCTATTTTTATCGTTTAGTTTCATCGAAATTCTGCAGTCCATTAAACTTTATTAAGGGTTATAAAATAGCAGCATTTACACATTTAAAGCCTTCTTTAGCATTTACTTCCCTTACATGAAAATAAATTTCTTAATGTAATAAAAAATTTAAAAAAAAATAGTTAAATAAATTTAGACAATGATAAAACAATTAATTCATTTATTATATTTAATAATAATACATTAATGAGGTATTTTTACGCTTCTCAGTTGTACCTTTACCTTGCAATTTGTATATGAGAAATATTTTATGTTAATATAATCAACCCCGACCTTCAGCATGTTTTACCCTCCTTGTATTCTTACTCTATTTTTTTTTTTAAATATTTTTTCAAAGTAACTAAAAGAGCATTTAGGTTCGTTTCCGACCCCTACATTATAGAGTAACATTTTAAATAAAACTAAGAAAAATTAAGTATCAGGTTGGCCTACGTGATTCTAGTCAGGTTGGCCTAGACCTAAAAAGTGAAAAGAAAAAAAAAGATGAAACCCGCCTTCATAGTTTAGTGGTGCCACCTCAAGCTACAGACATTCGAACCTTGAGAGACCGTCGAAAGGCCAAACTTATTTACTTCATGTCAGTACCTTCATGAGTGATAGTATCAATGAATGGGGATACTATGGATAAAATGCTGTCAAGCGGGCTTAATTATTTATATTAGTATTAAATGATTCATTATGGATATTTCTGTTGGTTTAGGGGAGGAATGTTTTGAATTCCATGCACTCAGAGTGCATTTTACATTTACATTTTACTTCGATTTCCTTCTTGCTTCTTGTGGACAGTGTTTCTGAATTTTAAGTGGATTTAAGGACGCCCTTTTTTTCTTTAATGTGAGAACCCACGTCATTATCCTATCGGATGTTAGTCCTAGTATTGTATTACCCGTTTGTGAATTCCTAGTAATGGGGAAAATTTAATGTCTGGAGTAACGTATTTAAATTTTCATGTTGCTCAGCGTATACTTTAGTCTCAGTTATGTCTGTGTAGATTTTGTGTCTTGTATTTATTGCCTCTAAGGTGGAATATACTATTACTTTCACTTACTATATATAGTAAGGGGAAGTATTGCGATCGTGAAAATTTTCGAATTCCAGTTTTCAACGGAAATACACGTTTTAGGGTCCCCTGAGTCCAAATAACCAAGTCCCGCAAAAAGGTCTGTGTGTGTGGTAACTCCCGGGCGGAAACAGTAAGTCCTATGAAACTGAAATTTCATATTTAAGACAACTATACCCCCAGAGACGGGGCAAAACTTTTTTCTCAAAATGAGCCTACCAGAAGAGGCACTTTATACCATGCATTTTGCACCTTTTTTCGATTTTATCAAAAACGGTTCCGACGATTTTGATCAAACTCGCTATATCGATGTAAAATTTAATGGGCTTTAATATCATGTAGGTTTTATTTGGATAAAAATGGTCTGAGAGGGCTTAAATGCCGATATTTTAAATTTTCTTCCCCTAAAGTACCTTTAATTTTGTAGATTCAATAATAATAACTAGATTATCTTGTTAACGCTGATAAAAAACTGGTAAATATATAAATTGAATAAATTCGATACCCAACTAAAGGAGAAAACAGAAAAAATATTTTTTTAATGCAGTTTTTCGTTTTTGAACATAAGAGCAGTAATATACATGTATGATATACCGTTGGAAAGCTAAAGATTTTAGAAAAAATATCATCTCATACACAAGCTTTTAAAAGTTATTGGAGAGTGATGAAAAGAAGATAAAACTTACTGATTATTTAAGATAATAATATAATTGATTTTTTAATAAAACACATGTTTCTATATAAATTCAATTTGATTAATTCCTTAATAATTTCACGTATTTTTTTTATCTAACTGTATTTGAAAATTTTTTTATTGATTTTAAAAATGGAAGGTAAGTGAAAGTCGTGTGTTGCCCGCACCAGATTTTTTTTTAATTTTTCCCTTCAGACTTAACAAAATATGTATGGGTCATTCCATTTAAATCGTCCAATTTTCAATTTTTGCCGCTCGACATTTTTATTTTCATGAGTTTTTTACGAGTTCTTCTCTATTCTTTCGTTAATATAAAATCATAAATTAATTTGGTGTGTCTTAATAGGTTGATGAGATGAGGGCCACTCTGGCAAGACAAGTAATATTTGATCCTTTGTATTAAAAAAACAAACTTGGTCTCATCCTCTAAATTTTATTACATTTATGAGAATTTGTACAACTCCGCAACCAGTTCATTCTCAAAGACCAACATTTATAGCACTTAAAGACATCGTAAAGATAGGTAATCTGTATTACTTTCTAATTTTTCACTCAGTCCTTTTGCGATATTTTCGAATAAACTCGCGAATAATGAATTTTGGCCAATTTTGAAAATTAGCTCATTCATATTCAAAAAAGGACTAAGTTCTCAAGATCCAATCTTTTACAGCAAGTAGGGCCAAGGTAAGTAATAAAGAAAAATAATTAAAAGTGAGTCTCTTTTTTATTTTTTTATCTCGTTAAAAATTTCATTTTTTATTCAAAGGGAAGTGGTTGAGTGACTAGCGCTAGCCTCTCATGCTAAAAATTGTTTTGTTTTTGCACTTTTCTTCTTTAGTTGTTTATCAAATTCGCTCAACTTACATATTCATATGTTATTTATCAACGCTAAAAGATGATGTGCTAATGTTTCAAATCTACAACATTAAAGGTACTTTAGAGGAAGAAATTTAAAATATCGGCATTTAAGCCCTGTAAGACTATTTAATCATAATAATATCTACATCTTATTAAAGCCATAAAATTTTACATCGATATAGCGAGTTTAATCAAAATCGTTGAGCTGATTTTAATGAAAAAGTTGCTGACTTTCCACTTATAGACACGCATACACACACACACAGTTCTTTTTGCGTGCTTGGTCATTTCGATTCAGGAGACCCTAAAAAGTGTATTTCCGTTGAAAACTGGAATTCGAAAATTTTCACGATCGTAAGTTCTTTCCCTTACTATATAGTAATGAAGTAAAACGTTACACAATGAAAGTTACGAACCTTTAGCCGAATCACATATTTATGTCGTAAATTGAGATTTGGAATAAATAAGAATAATACAATTCTTTGCTTCAAAAGTGTAAATTAAAGATGAAACAATAAATATCATTCACGAATTCCCTCTATTTAAAATCTCTGAATTATTATTATTTATTACTTCTTTTTTTTTTTTTTTAAGTTTATTATCGGGCTCTAACGTCATTCTCCTTGATATCCACTATACCACCGATTCATAACAGGTTCATTTCTGGTAATTAGGGCCAATGCTAATCACATGTTAATGAATAATCAGGAAGTACTTTTTTTGTAGGTGATTTGATAATAATGTATTGTACATTTTTGTATAAGCATTTTTTATATACGACTATTTAAGGTTAGTTTAAGGTTAGCCTTCGGCATAAGTGTTAATAACTAAACATTTTAGACAGCAATGTTATCTTACAATCATTTCTGTTATAAAAGTAAGTAGGTCTAAGTACTACTAATTAAGAATTTTTCTATTATTGTGCTTTCCTCTGCCTTTTTCTGTTCTACTTATTTTTCTATTTTTGTTTTCCATTTTAAATATTTTTTCTATCACCTAAAAATTTAATACATACCGTAGAATCTAACACGATATCACGGCATAAGTGTTAATAACTAACCATCTTAGACAGCAATGTTATCTTACAATCATTTCTGTTATAAAAGTAAGTAGGTCTAAGTACTACTAATTAAGAATTTTTCTATTATTGTGCTTTCCTCTGCCTTTTTCTGTTCTACTTATTTTTCTATTTTTGTTTTCCATTTTAAATATTTTTTCTATCACCTAAAAATTTAATACATACCGTAGAATCTAACACGATATCACGGCATAAGTGTTAATAACTAACCATCTTAGACAGCAATGTTATCTTACAATCATTTCTGTTATAAAAGTAAGTAGGTCTAAGTACTACTAATTAAGAATTTTTCTATTATTGTGCTTTCCTCTGCCTTTTTCTGTTCTACTTATTTTTCATTTTTGTTTTCCATTTTAAATATTTTTTCTATCACCTAAAAATTTAATACATACCGTAGAATCTAACACGATATCACTCTTACTCATAAACTGAATTATAATTATTCACGCCATGCCTTAGTAAATTTATAACATGAATTTTACTATTTACTTCAAATTAACTTATTATCATTTGCGCTTATAACAGAATAAAACTTCTATTCAAAATTTTAATATGTGATATACCTCTCATGTATTTATTTATATTTATTTTCTATTTCGTGAAACAATTTAATAAAACTTTATATTAAAAATATTTTTTAGGAGTGTGAATGAGATTCAATTAATTTTTAATTTTTTTGAACTCCTATACTTCCTCCATTAAATATCGTTGGTAATTGAAAGATGTACATTTATTTCACGGTGTGTGCGAAAATGTTAATATTATATGGTTATTTGTAATATATCTTTAAGGAGGGGAGAGGACTTTGCTAACTGTATTTGCCACAGTATTACTTACTTTATTTTAGTTAGTAATTAATTAGCAATATGAAAGTCAAACCAACTTTCATAAATGAAATTGTCATAACTAAAAATAAATCATTACAATTTTTGTTAATTTATCTATTTTTACTTCTACTTACCCATATATAAAATATATATTAAAAGAAAGTATTGCGATTGTGAAAATTATCGAATTCCAGTTTTAAACGAAAATACACGTTTTGGGTCCCCTGAGTCGAAATGACTTAATCCGGCAAAAATGTATGTGTGTCTGTTTGTGGTAAGTCCAGCGCAAAAACGAAATGTCCTATGAAATTTCATATTTGAGAAGATTATATGCTCTAGATGTTACAGTAACTTTTTCATCAAAATCAGCTAACCAGAAGAGGTACTCATCTAGCACTGTGCAACTTTTTACGATTTCCACAGATTTCCACACCTATTATGATTTTGATTTAATTCGCTTTATTGGTGAAAGATTAATTGGCCTTTGATTCATTCTGATTGAAAAAGTCTGACTGGGCTTAAGTGCCGATATATTAATTTGTTTTCCTCTAAAGCACCTTTAATTTTGTAGATTTAGAGTAAAATTATAGATGTATATAAATTAAAGATAAGTCAAATTTCATACGAAAATATTTTATTATCATCGCCAAATCACTTCTAATCTTTTCACAATAGGCAAGAAATATAATTTTTTAGAATAGTTACATTTTTTGTTTTCAAAATTTACTAATAGTAATACAAAATTAACGATAAAATTTGAACGTTATCACGTCACAAAATACTATAGCGAGATAAACACAATGAAGAGGTTAATTTAATAAGATTCAGCGTTTTTGTAAAGTGTTTTGATTTGGTTTCATAAGTGCACAAAATTATTTTTTTAATTACTAACTGAATATCTTTTTTCCGTGGATGCACAGTAGAAAATTTCATGAAATATCCTTGACTTAAGAGAACATGAAGAACATTGAAAACAATCTGACGTCATTCTAATACTGTAGTATCATTTTCACAATCAAATTTCAACTGTTTTTCTTTTCCATACAAAAGCTGGCGAAAATATTTACACTAAAGCTAATTAAAACTCTGACATCAAATTCATTTAAAAATGAGCTTTACCTTTTTACTTTCCCTTACTATATATAGTAAGGGAAAGTATTGCGATCGTGAAAATTTTCAAATTACAGTTTTCAACAGAAATACACGTTTTAAGGTCTCCCGAGTCCAAATAACCAAGACCCGCAAAACGGTCTGTGTGTGTCTATGTGTGGTAACTCCCGGGCAGAAACGTAAAGTACTGTAAAGCTGAAGTGTCGTATTTAAGACAACTATACGCCCGAGATGTTACAAAAATTTTTTTCATCAAAATCGGCTTACCAGAAGAGTCACTTTATACCATGCATATTGTACCTTTTTATGATTTTCTCAAAAACGGTTCCGACGATTTTGATTAAATTAGCTCTGCCGATATTTTAAATTTTCTTCTTGTAAAGTACCTTTAACTTTGTTAATTCTATAAAAATAATTATATTGTCTTGTTACCACTGATGAAAAACAGGTAAATATATAAATTGAATGAATTCGACACCCAACTAAAGGACAAAACTAAAAAATATTTTTTTAATGCAATTTTTATGTTTTTTAACTTAACAACAGTAACATACATGTGTAATATACCGTTGGAATGCTAAATAATTTCAAAAAATATTATCTCATACACAAGCTTTTAAAAGTTAATAGAGTGATGAAAAACCGATAAAACTAACTGATTATTTTAGATAATAATATAACATATTTCTTAATAAAACACATGTTTCAATAGAAATTCCATTTAACTAATTCCTTAACTGTTTTACTCATTTTTATCTCTTACTGTATTTGAAAATTCTTTAATCGATTCTAAAAACGGAGGTAAGTGAAAGTCGTGTGTTGCCCGCATCAGATTATTTAACTTATAACTGAAGTAAAATATTTTGGTGACCTTTCAGGTTTTAAATTATAACTAAATTAACATAAAAGGCATCGAGAGACGCCATCACGGCCGAAATAACATAATTACATGGCTGATTATAAAATTCAAATTTTTATCTAGTAAAAACCATTTTTTTTTTTTTTTTTTTTTTACTTCTTTAGTTCCTAAAATGAGATTTCTTCCGTCATTTTAAGTACATGAACACCTTGAAAAGTAGCTCTAAAATAGATATGAAAACAGACATCTTCAACCGTGAAGGAACTTTCAAGGTAGACTTTCCAGTATCTACGTAGAAACCTTTTATAATTAGGATTGTAAACCTTAACAACAGCCAGAATCTCTAAAATCTAACATATAAATAAACGCTATAAAGCAGTAAAACTATTTTATTATAGGCAATAATACCTCTGAATTTATTTATTCAAGAATAATTGAATACCCAGATTCAAAAGGGTTAGGATACATTAGATACATTGAATTAAAAAATATTGCTAATTTAAGCATTATCAGAATAAACAAAAAAAATGTATACAAATAATATTTAGATATGTGATTTGAGTTTAGGTTCAAAGTTTGTTTGACAATTACACAGTGAACATTGGTTTAATAAAGATAAGACTGATTTTATGTCATGGTGACGGATCGTCTATACAAACATTTACACTTATTTTAGTTTATTTTTTGATTTTTCTATATGAAAATGAATAATTCACGCATTTATTCATAACCCAATTCATATTTAAAAAATCTGGTGCGCGCAACACACGAATTTCTCTTACCTCCGTTATTAAAATCAATTTAATAATTTTTAAATACATTTAGAGATGAAAATAAATTGCCAAAGAATTAATTTCAATGAGTTTCAATAGAAACATGTATTTTATTAAATAATCTATTATTTAACGTCGCTTAATGATACTCTGGCTAATCGGATGATGTTACAGTGGGAGTCCTAAATTTTGCCTATCCAGGTTTTATTAGGATACGGATCTTTAACGAGTACCTGACATCGTAAAGGCTCGGGACCACCTTTTTCATGTTCCATCCGAAGGACTATTATTATTTACTCTCATTAAAAAATCCTAGGACCACCTGCGGGTTTCAATCCGTAACCTTTAGCCTAGAAGGCTGTTATGCTAGCCATCCTGCTACAGGTGATCCCTAATCAGTTTGCTATATCGGCTTTTCATCACTCTTCTTGAATCTTGTGAAATATTTTATGTAAAAGATGATATTTTTTCTAAAATCTTTAGCTTTCCAACGGTATGCTGTACATCTATGTTACTGTTCTTATTTTCAAAAACAAAAAAACCTTTCTCCTTTAGTTGAATATAGAATTCGTTCAACTTATATATTTATTCGATTTTCAATAATGCTAAAAAGATTATATGGTTATATTTATAAAATTTTCGAAATGAAACGTACTTCAGAGGAAGAAAATTAAAATATTCGTCATTTAAGCCCTATCAGACTATTTCAATCAAAATGAAACCTACATGATGTTAAAGCCTATACAATTTTACAACGATGTAGGGAGTTAAATCAAAATCGTTAGAGCTGTTTTAATGGTAAAAATGTGCAAAATGCGTGGTATAAAGTAGCACTTCCGGTCAGCCGACTTTGGTGAAAAGTTTGCTGTAACATCTCGGGCGTTTAGTTGTCCCAAATATGAAATTTAATTTTCGTATGACTTATCGTGCTAGACTTACCACATACACACAGACCTTTTTGCGGGACTTGGTCATTTGGACTCAGGGGACCCTAAAAAGTGTTCATGTCATCCTTAGTTTGATTCTCAACGATTAGAGAGGAAAATCAAGCTTTGTGTTTTTTTGCTTTTATCCACGATTTTCATCAGAAAAACTCAAATATTTACATGATGGGCACGCACATAAAACAAGTTGTTGAATACTTGCGTTGTTAAATTCGATTTAAGTATATTCAAATACAGTTAGAGATAAAAATGAGAACTAATAAAGATTAAATTTTTGTATAAACATGCGTTATATTAAAAAGTCTATTATACTATTATCTAAAACAATCGGTTAGTATTATCGGCTATTCATCACTCTTTATTAAATTTTACAAGCTCGTGTATAAGATAATTTTTTTTCTAAAATCTTTAGCTTTCTAACGATATATTATACACGTACATAACTGTACTTATGTTCGAAAACAAAAAATTGCATAAAAAACCAAAATATGCAGTTTTCTCCTTTAGTTGAATATCGAATTCGTTCAACTTATAGATTTACATGTGTTTTTGGAATGGAAACTAGGTACAATTTCGTTCGCTACAACATGGTACGTATCTCTATTCTACTCCATTTTTCAATGTTTCTTATTTCATGCAATTTTTTATACCTTAGTACATTATCTTTAGTCATTATCTGCTCTGTGTATCCCTCTCATTATTATACCTTAGTCATTGTAATTTAATTAATCGATTTCTTCATACGTCTAGTTCAACTAGTCATACGTCTAGTTGTCTAGGTCAACTAATTATATCCACTATGATGAAAATTAATACGTTTTTAGTTTTTGCGACAAGGTCTAAATCGAAGCCCTTATCAAACCCATTAATTTTTTTAACTTTAACAATAACAAATTTCCTTTTCCCTATGATTCAAACGGAAACATTCGTGGTTATTAAGAGATAAAATTAGGCTTATGACGAATGGTATGAGCGTTATTGCATGACTTCGTAATTATTCACTACACACGTAATATAATCCCGGGAGAACTTTCTATTTTTGTTTTAAGCGAGGAAATTACTGGTGTTTTCTTTTGTTTTTTTATCATTTTAAAAATTTAGACAGAAAAACAAAATGTACCAAATGAAGCAATAGAAAATTTCCCAGAAGGTTGTGGTGTTAAACCTCCTAAAATAAGTTTCTTATAACGTCCTGCAGAATATTAAATTTTATTATTTATGAAAATATTCGGATATTTCGAAACGCTATAACACTCCTATCGTTAGGTTTTTTCGAATCTCAGTAAAACTTCTTCATTTAATTTGGTTTAAAATGGTGAAAAACAAATCAACCTTCAAGGATATGAGGAGGATATAATTGAAAAAAAATATAACGACCAAAGGAAATTTGTGTTAAATATGCATGCATATCAAAGTATAATTGTCAATTCATATTTTGGGAGCTAATACTAGGCCTCAAGAAAGACATAAAGTTCATATGTCCTGTATTGGCAACAGTTAGCAAGAAAAATCAAATCTGCAGAATTTTGCAGTTATCTAGGGTCTTCATTTAACACATTTAACATTTGGTTTATACAAATGATGTTATTAGAATTCTATGAAAATAGCTTAGGCCGAAACATAGGGAAAAGAATATTGAGTAAAGAAAATATCGATCAAATTATTAATAAAGCTACAATATTTATTTGTTTTTATACGCTCTATTCTTTAAGATTTATTTTATTCTTCACCCAGAAACGGACCATTTTTCTTCTGCTTATTGTTTTTTCCTTGTTTTTTTTATTTTACAATTAATTCTTCATTTGAATCAAAATACAGACATTTTACAGTGCAAGTAGAAGTCACTATCCCACTAAGGCGAGCCCGTGTGTGGGTAAGGAGTTCACCTGCGGCAATTCAATAAAAGTACAATAACAAACAGTAACATAGTACACAGTAAGATACCATACAATACTTAAATAATATAACACAAATTTTTATAAAGAAACAGTAACAAAGTACACAGTATGAAGCTGTAATTGACTGAGCTAAAATACTATAAGGAATGCATATATAGGCATGCAAATACAAAATTGAATTATATATTACCTAATTAATAAAAAAAATCTGGTGCGGGCAACACACGACTTTCAATTACCTCCATTTTTAAAATCATTGAAAGAATTTTTAAAAACAGTTAGAGATAAAAATACGTGAAACTATTAAGGAATTAATTAAATAGAATTTATATAGAAACATGTGTTTTATAAAAAAATCTATTATATTATTATCTAAAATAATCAGTTAGTTTTATGTTCATTTCATTACTCTCTATTAACTTCTAAAAGCTTGTGTATGCGATAATATTTTTTCTTAAATCTTTAGCTTTCCAACGGTATATCATACATGTATATTACTGCTCTTATGTTCAAAAACGAAAATTTTCATTAAACAAATATTTTTTCTGTTTTCTCTGTTATTTGGGTATCGAATTTATTCAATTTATGTATTTACCTGTTTTTCATCAGCGTTAACAAGATAATATATTTATTTTTATATAATCAGCAAAATTAAAGGCACTTTGAGGGAAGAATGTTTAAAATATCGGCATTTAAGCCCTGTCAGACCATTTTAATCAGAATAAAACCTACATGATATTAAAGCCCATTAAATTTTACATCGATATAGCGAGTTTAATAAAAATCGTCGGAACCTAGTTCGAAAAAAGGTGCAAAATGCATGGTATAAAGTGCCTCTTCTGGTAAGCTCATTTTGATGAAAAAAGTTTTGTCAGGTCTCGGGCGTATAGTTGTCTTAAATATAAAATTTCAGTTTCATAGGACTTACCGTTTCCGCCCGGGAGTTACCACACACACACACACACAGACCTTTTTGCGGGACTTGGTTATCTCGGGATCTCGGACTCAGGTGACCCTAAGACGTGTATTTCTGTTGAAAACTGGAATTCGAACATTTTCACGATCGCAATACTTCCCCTTACTATATATAGTAAGTGAAAGTAAAAACAATTATAAGTACACAGTAATTGACTAAACCATAAGCAATAAAGAATACAAATTAATATATACAAGATATAAAATAATTGGCAAGTATAAATTGTTATTTCAATAATCTTTAAACAATTTTCCTTGCCAGTCATGTATTACTCCCGATCCCCTGCTGACAACCTAGCTTGAGATACCTATGAGGGTGGTGCATAATTTCCTAGAAAGGTGATTAAAGTTTTCGATTGAGTTTTACCTCTCCAGGTACAACTTCCTCGTTCCTTGTTCCTCAGTTTCTATGAGTGTCGCAGGTCTACCGCGCTCGCCAATGAACCCCTGATTCATAGGCACGTTGCGTTCTGCACGTAGTTCCTTCCTCGTCTACGTGACTCATTTAGGGCTGAATGGTCGAGGAAATACCGCGGTCTGTTGTCATTGTGTGGTCCTAAGATAGAAGAAAAAGTATGATATCAGAGGAAATGTTAACTTTTAATGTTATACTATAACGCACAATGTTTGTCATAGTTTGTTATGCGATGGGTGCAGTTTATGAGAAAAATATTTTGATTGCGTCGTAGGGTTTGTCTTTATCTATGAGTGGTGTAAACAGTCATTTTGCGGTTCTAGTTCGATCTAGGAACACTGGCGCCTCCCCCTACTCTCCTCAAGTAAACAAATTGATCTGATACCATTTGGTGCCATTATTTTATTATTTTAGCTCAACGCGATTTAAATTAAGGTGGTCTTCCAATCTCATAGGGATTTAACGTAATTGTTAAGTCTAATTAAATTTACCTGCTTTTATTTCAGGAACAATTAAACTTAATTTAATAAAATATGAATATATTTGCGATATATGTGCCATTATTTATTTATCTTTCAAATCGTCCTTTCTGGACAATAAGTACGCTGTGTTAGAGCATTAATTTAATCCAATTAAGTTGGTCATTGTTTTGTTAATATATAAATGAATCCCTTTTTCCCTTTGTCTCATCACACGAAAATGTTTTGACCGATTTCGCCAATTCTTTGTCTGTTGTGTTTATATCAGTCAGGAGAAGGATCTTACTGAAGAAGAAACAAGAAAATTTACTTTGGTCGTTATTTAAAAAAAATTAATTTTCTGAGGCAATAATAAGCTCTATATCTATTTATATAAAAATGAATCCCCTTTTCCCTTGCTGATCGCATCGCGCGTGAAAGGCTTCACAGATTTCGCAAATTCTTTTTCTTGTGTATATATTAACAAGAAGGATCTTCTGAAAGAAAAATAGAATAAAGTTACTAGTCGATAGGATTATATTTTAATTCACTAATAATAATAATCTCTCTATATCTCTATCTATATGTATAAAAATGACACAGTTTAGACAGGGCATCCATCGTCTGTCGGGTCAGCTAGTACATAATATTAATTTTTTCTTTATCACTGCACGGATCATTCTCCTTGTTCATGTAGAAAATAGTTTACCTTGATTTAAATATATATGGTTTCAAGTGTCATGGCTGCGAGTACAGTTCACTATAAGTATAGCTCTGTCTTTCTTACCTTCTCATCACTGTGTTATCGCATGAACATCGTTCAAACTTTGTGAATCGTGAGTTGTTATACTATTACACACATTACCGATCACAGAAAGCGAGCCATGGATCTAGATAAGACTCCATCTTGTGACGACTCGGAGGAGGAGACTCCCTTTTCTGAGATAAGCGAGTCAGACTCACAGTATTTAAAGCCACGGACTCTACAGAAACGCCAGAGAAAGAACACTAACTCGGCTGGTAACTCGCCAAATAAAAAAAAAATAAAGCGGCTAAGACAAAACAGCCATCACCACCTAAAACTCGCAGTACCACTGCAGCCAACCTAAATGAGTCAACGGCGCCATCTTTACCCGGACCGTCTTCAACCGCACATTCAAAATCACCAGCTTCTACCTCTAGCACTTCTGCTAACGCCACCAATAAAAACCAGCTCCCGGAACCACCTCCAATATTTGTATCAAATATAAATAATTTCCTCTCGTTCGGCAAAGAAATTTCTGATCTCATAGGCCCGTCAAACTTTCAATGTTTTTCAAGAATAAATGATATAAAAATAAATACCACCAATAAGGAGAGCTATAAAAAACTTATCACTTATTTAAATAATAAAAATTTTGACTTCCACTGCTACCAGTTGAAACAAGATAAACCATACAGAGTAGTTCTGAGAGGACTCCACTCATCCACTCCTACTGAAGCCATCAAATGCGGCCTAGAAGAAATTGGCCATAATGTTAGGAATATCTCATGTGTAACACACCCCAAAGAAAAATATGCTTTGCCCTTGTTTTTCGTGGATCTGGAGCCAGCCAGGAATAACACGGAGATATTTCAAGACGGCTAGTATATTCGACCGTTCGGTTTGAAGAGCCTAGACAAAAGACAATTATCGTACAGTGCACCAGATGTCAATCATTAGGACACACGAAGTCCTACTGCTATCACCCTGCTAGATGTGTTAAATGTGCCGGGCCACATGCCTCTGACCCATGCCTTAAACCCCCTAATGAGACTGCAAAGTGCGCACTTTGTGGTGAAGGCCATCCGGCTAGCTATAGGGGCTGTAGCGTATACAAAAATCTTCTTAAGCAGAGGACACACCACCTAGCGGAATTACGAGTGGAGCAGAATATTCGCACGCAGGTGCCTGATTTGGACAATTTGAATAACTACCCAGAAATTCAAAAACAAACAGGTACCATCGTCCAGCAGCCAAGTACAACAACTGCAGTCAGGGAAACTACAGAGCACTCAAAAAAACATCTCTCCGAGATCATCAAGCATCAACAGCCACAAAGACAGGCGCCTCCTAAATCCCTAACCAAGCCTCCTTCCTCCCATCCTAACCCGCAACCTGTACACCGATCCGTTCCTCCCCATACACCCTTACGTGTAAAATTGCCTCCTGAACATCCTCCCCAAATACCATCTCCTTCAGTTCAACCAAGTCAAATAAACCCCTCGCCTCAAGTACCTCAGCGGACTGAACATCATCGTACTCCACGGCGAGTCCAGCCCCAAGCCAACGATCCGGACCATACAAATCATCCTGCACAAGTCTCTTACCCACATCCGTATCCCTACCAAGACCCTTCCAACATATGCTCCATTCTCCAGTCTTTTCTTTCAGATCTTAGAAATACTATTCAACCACTAATCACCCTTCTTACTAGAATCCTTACCCAAATCCCATTCAATCTCCCACGATAAGTGTAAAGCCCCTAGCCATCCTTTTGTGGAACGCTAACGGCCTACTCAACCACCGTGACGAACTGGACATTTTCCTCCATGACAACCATATTGACATAGCACTCTTGACTGAAACGCACTTTACACAACGAACACGTTTTTACATACGTGACTACATCACATATAGATCGGACCACCCAGACAACACTTCCCATGCCGGGTCATGCATCCTTATCCATAAATCCTTGCCTCATTCCCTTATTCCTTCTACTCCAACTGACGCCATACAATCAACCTCAGTGACCATTCCAACTCGTCCTTTTCATCTCACCCTCTCAGCTGTATATTGTCCTCCTGGTGTTTCCCTTTCCTATAACCAACTTGAAACCCTGTTTCGATCCCTCGGACCGCGCTTTATCGCTGGAGGAGACTATAATGCTAAACACCAACGGTGGGGTTGCCGCACTTCTAACTCCCGAGGTAATCTCCTTTCTAGTGTCTCTATTTCCCATAGCTATACTGTCCTCTCACCTATGAATCCCACGTATTGGCCGACATCCTTAAAAAAAAAACCTGATATCCTGGACATATTTATCACCTCACAAATTTCCTCCTCCCGAACCACAATCAGATCACTGAACGACCTTTCATCAGATCATAGCCCGGTTTTGCTTTCCTTACATTCCAGTTTTGTTCCTCAACCCCTTCCACCTACATTGATCAATGGACGAGTTAACTGGGACATATTTCGACTTGACCTGGAAAGCAAATTGGACTTGAACACTCCACTTAAGACAAACAATGATATTGATACAGCTGTTAAAAAACTGACTGACTCCATAACTTGTAGTATAATTGACAACACAAAGACCACCAACATTAATGACACTCAACATACAGATCTGCCACAGCACATTCGATTCTTAATAAAGGAAAAGCGCAGAGCGAGATCGAAGTGGCATAAGACTCGATACCCAACTGACAAAACTTATTATACCAAACTAACTAACAAACTCAAGTCGGAAATAAAAACATACAAAATTCAAAATTTACTCAGATTTACTGAAAACCTTACTACAACAGACAAATCATTATGGACAACCACAAAAAAACTACTTAAGTTCAAAGACTGTAACCATCCACTCTTGACTGAAAACCAAATCTGGACAAGAACTGACGAAGAGAAAGCTCAGATATTCGGACAACATCTTTACAATACTTATACTCCACATCCAGATATCCTTAACCCCAATCACCTTAAAATGATAGAAGAAGACCTAACTATTCCCCTCCCAATGACCCTTCCACCTAAAGCATTCCATCCTTCCGAAATATCCAATATCATTCACAGATTACCTGCCCGAAAAGCTCCTGGCCATGACTTAATCACTTCCTATATCTTGAAGCATCTCCCTCAAAAAGCCATTCTATTCCTTACCTACATCTATAATGCCGTACTCCGTACTACTTATTTTCCTGCCTCCTGGAAATTGTCCATAGTAAAAATGATCCCTAAACCCAAAAAGTCACCTGAAAATCCATCTGCCTACCGTCCCATTTCTCTTTTATGTATAATGGGTAAAATTCTAGAAAAACTCCTTCTGAAACGTATATATCCAATCCTTGATTCCCATCATATTATTCCAGATCATCAATTCGGTTTCCGTACATCTCACTCCACTATCCAGCAATGTCATCGTGTGGTTGATGTTGTCTCCTCTGCGTTGGAGCGCGGATTGTACTGCACGGGAGCCTTTCTCGATGTAGAACCGGCCTTTGACCGAGTCTGGCACCCTGGATTGCTTTACAAGCTCCGTCTATTCCTCCCTCCTACCTATTTTCTTATTATCCAGTCCTACCTCGCTGATAGATCTTTCAAAATAAATCACAATAGTTCCTACTCCTCCCTGTTTTCTCAATCTGCTGGTGTTCCTCAAGGCAGCATCCTAGGACCTGTTCTTTATACAGTCTATACAGCTGATATCCCAACCCATCCTAACACATTCCTTTCTACCTATGCTGATGACACGTGTGTGCTATTAGTAGATAATGATCCAGTTACTGCCTCCCACACTCTTCAATCCCACATCCGAGACCTTGAAGTATGGTGCCAGAATTGGAGGATTAAAATTAATTCTAACAAATCCCACCAGATAACCTTTACCCTTCGTCGTAAACCAATGACTTCCTGCCCTACAGTATCCTTTAATGACACTCCACTAGCCCCTGTTGAACAGATTCGATACCTAGGACTCCACCTTGACAAACGTCTAACTTGGAACCCCCATACAAGACTTAAACGACAAGAAACTGCCCGACGTTTTCGACTACTTCAACACTTACTGGACAAACGCTCCAAACTTCCACTTATTTACAAAAGACTCATTTATATGACCATCATAAGACCGATATGGACTTACGGAGTAGAGCTATGGGGCTCTACTAAACCATCGAATTCCTCTCGTATCCAGTCCTTACAATCCAAAATCCTTCGGAAATTCCTCAATGCTCCTTATTTTGTCACAAACACACTCATTCATAAAGACCTTAATATTCCATATGTTGCTGACTTTGCCCGAACCAGGTACCATTCCTTCCATGAAAAGCTCCATTCCCACTACAATCCATTAGTTTCAGTCCTTGCTTCCTCTTCAATCCCTGATAATCCTCAGAGGCGTCTGAAAAGAAGATGGCCACGGGACCTTCTAGTTTAGAGTGTTTTTAGAGTGCTGCCACTGGGTAGTGTCTCTACATGTATTTCATGACAGTTTTACATATTACCATCACATTTACTAGATGTATTTTTATTTAATACAGTTGTAAATATCAATAAATATGTTTTAAAAAAAATATATATATATAAAATCACTAAATGGCAAAAAAATTACTCAGGTGAATCTTTTTAGAATTCATCTTAGGTTATTGTAAAAATGCGTTTCTTAATAATTTTTTTTCTAATATTGTTTTATTGAGAAATACTACAATCTGCTTCTATCTTGGGCAATAACTATTAGAGCCAAAAAAGTCATTCATTCCATATGTACAGAGTAAAAAAAAAAATCTGATGCGGGCAACACCCAACTTTCACTTGCCTCCGTTTTATAAATCGATTAAAAAAAATTCAAATACAGTTAGAGATAAAAATTATTGAACCTATTAAGGAATTAATTAAATGGAATTTCTATAGAAACGTTTGTTTTATCTAAAATAATCAGGTAGTTTTATCGGCTTTCCATCACTCTTTGTTAACTTTTACAAGCTCTTGTGTATTAAATAATATTTTTTTCTGAAATCTTTAGCTTTCCAACGGTATATCATACATGTATATTACTGCTCTTATGTTCAAAAACAAAAAATTGCGTTAAACATTTTTTTTTTTCAGTTTTCTCCTCTAGTTGTTTTCTAAATTCGCACAACTTACATACTTAGTTAGCTGTTATTTATCAATGCTAACAAGATAGGTTATTTTTATAGAATCTACAAAATTAAAGGTACTTTAGAAGAAGAAAATTAAAATATCGGCATTTAAGCCCTGTCCCACCATTTTAATCGGAATGAAAACTACATAATATTAAAGCCTATTAAATTTTGCATCGATATAGCGAGTTTAATCAAAATCGTCGGAACCGTTTTTGAGAAAACCGAAAAAAGGTGCAAAATGTTTGGCATAAAGTGGCTCTTCTGGTAAGCTCATTTTGATGAAAAAGGTTTTGTAACGTCTCGGGCGTATATTTGTCTTAAATATGAAATTTCAGTTTTATAGGACTTACCGTTTCCGCCCGGGAGTTACCACACACACACACACACACACACACACACACACACACACAGACCTTTTTGCGGGACTTAGTTATTTGGACTCAGGGGACCCTTAAATGTGTATTTCGGTTGAAATCCGAAATTCGAAAATTTTCACGATTGCAATACTTTCCCTTACTATATGTATCGGGCTGATGCGAAATTAATGCAGGTTTCCTCTATTGCAATATCTTAATTCCAATTGTGTTAACAAAGCTAATCCTAACATTGATCATTATTATACCAAAACAAACCTTATCTAATACCCTCTCTTTCACCATGAATTTGTTTAGTAAAATCGTTTTGTTCAGTGTGTTCAAAGGTCTTGAATCGAAAATGTCAAAGTGCGATTTTCGTCAAATTTATTTTTACGAATTTAAATTAGGGCGCAGCGCTGCGCAAACGGCTCGTAATATTAATGAAGTGTGGGGTCAGGGGGCTATTAATGAGTGCACGGTGCAGCGTTGGTTCCAGAAGTTTCGCAGAGGAGATTTCGACCTCGAAGACAAGGAAGGTCGGGGCCGTCATCTTGCTCTGGACAACGACCAGCTGAGGTCAAAAGTGGAAGAAGACCCAACCAAAACCACACGAGAAATGGCGGCGGAACTCGGTGTGAACCAATCCACAGTTGTACGCCACTTGGAAGCAATTGGTAAGGTAAAAAAGTTGGCCAAGTGGGTGCCACACCAATTAAACGACCACAAAAAAAATCGCCGCTTTGAAATCTGCTCCATGCTTGTGACACGCAATAAAAATGATCCATTTCTCGATCGCATTGTGACGTTTTGAGGGAGAAAAATTTTCAAAACCAGGACGACATTGAAAATTCTTTTCGTGATTTCATTGAGTCCAGGGATTCGGATTTTTTTTCTGGTGGAATAAGAAAGCTTGTTGAACGTTGGCAAAAGTGCATTGATTCAGATGGAAATTATTTTGATTAAATATATATGGTTAAAGTAAAGATATGGCGTATTTACAATACCTACTAAAAACCTGCATTAAGGCTATGAAATACAAGCTATGAACATCTAAATTACTTCTGTTTTCGGGGTCTCCTGTAGTGTAGTGGCTATCATTACTGCCTTTTATGGTCAAAGATCGTGAGTTAAAACCCGGCAGATGGCCCTAGGATTTTTAAAGGGGAAAATTCTTTGGTTATACCGTCCTTCGAAGAAGACGTAAAATAGTGGTCACAAGCATGTGCGATGTTAGGTATTTGTTATAGATTCCTATCCTAATTAAACCAAGATAGGCAAAATGTAGGACTTCCACTGTAGCATAAAGTGACTTGAAATGAATAGCAAACTCCTTTCTTTCTGTCTGCCAGCTTCGGATTGCTGGTTATCACCAAATGAATATCTTTTGTATTGTCCTTCTGAACATCTAAGAAATATAAGCGTGATCCATCATTATATTATCAAGGAAAACCTATCATATTATCGACTACTTTTGCTGAAAACTATGATGAGGACGGTTTTATCCAATTTTTTATGTGGATAAACTATATACAACGGAGTTTTTCTTTCTTGAAAATTTTTAATTTTCATATGAATTAGTTAAACATCAGAAAGGCAATATTACCTTCTGTAAAAAAGGATTGGTCTGTAGTCATTCTGCTTACAATGTTGGAATAATATTAACTTTTTTTTAAAATTAAAATTGTAAAATTATTTTTACTAGCCAAACACCCTTATTTGATATCATTAAAATCTTGTATAGTATAGAACAAGAAGTCACAGTATCTGTACATTGTATTTCTTAATTTGTTCAAAAATATTCAGTTTCATTATTGATCTATAAATTTATGTTGCCCGTTAGCGGTATGACATTTGTTTACGTGTGCTCGAAAATTCATATCGCCAAGGATAATGAAGCAACTTTAAAAATTGGTCAGTATCAGTGTTTCTTTTTCCTCCTCTTTAAAGATAACACGTTTTTTATTTCTATTTTTAAAATAATGGCCCTGCGTTAGGCAATAAATCAAGAAGTAATAAGAAATTTCGAAGGACGGTAGAAAAAACGCCCACTTTGTCGTCGTTGCATTTAGTCATTCTGCTACTTGTCGATATATTTTATTCATTTCATATTTTTATTTTATAATGACTTTATTATTCATCTCTACTGTATTTTCAATAAATATTTTATGAGGATACGCTACAAAGACTTTCTAATAAAATTCAAACAAATGCTTCTGTAAATTGTTTTACTAATCAGTCATAAAAAAATATATATGTGTGTGTGTGTGTATATATATATATATATATATATATATATATATATATATATATATGTATGTATGTTTATGTGTATATATATATTTTTTTTTTCTCTCTGGCGCGATGGTCATCACTTGCTACGCCTATTTTTGTGAGTGGCCACCAGTAGGCTGACGGGTCTCACATACCCGGGGGAGATGATGTAAGTGAATCTCCATTTAATTATATGCTTATAACAGTCGCGCCGGGACTGGAATTCGATCTCACAACCTTTTGCGTGCGTGACTAACGCGCAAGCCACATAGCCACGGGCTCCCCATTGATATAATAATTTGTTAAGCCAATTAAACCACAAATGATTGTAATTATATGCATTCAAAAAATACAACTTACTACTTTTTATGAACGTTATTTCCTTGTCTCAGCTATTCTCAGGTGTTCCTCAAGGCAGTGTTTTTAGCACTTTCTTTTAATGCCTTTACCATCTCACATCTTTATCTTTCTTCTCTATAGACATTTCATTACTTTTATATAATATAGTTTTTAATAAAACACATGTTTCTATATTAATTCAATTTAATTAACTCTTTAATGGTTTCACTCATTTTTATCTCTAACTGTATTTGGAAATTCTTTAATCGGTTTTAAAAACGAAAAGGTCGTGTGTTGTCCGTACCAGATTTTTTTGCATGTCGTCCAGATCACCACTAACCTGTCTAAGCCATCGAAGTATACGTATAATATGATACATTCCATCCTAGACACAAATTAAATAGCTCCTTACATGGCAATTCAATGTTCACGTAATTTAAATTGAAACTATTGTATCTGACTTGCGTTGAAGCACGGTTACAAATATTTATTATTAATGTTTTTTGTTTTCAACAACAATTTTTTATTGAGTATTATTACAATCTGTCTCAAATTTATTATTAATAAATGCATAAATAATATTTAAACTTTCGTGTATTTTAGTTTATGAATCTTGTTTATGTGTATGGAGTTTCTGAGAGCAACCAAAGTAAGACAATTTGATAAGCAGCTTTAAGGTTATTGAAGATAAGATTTATTTGTTCTTTAAACTTTTTTTTTTATAACGGTAGACATTTAGTCACGTGAAATATGCATGTCTTTATTTACTTTTATTTTTAATTATGCTTGTGATGAGATTAACTCACCTTACACGGGTCCATTTATAATGAAACGAGACAAACAATAAAGTTGTAATTTCTGATTTATGAATAAATCATTGATTAGAGCTTAATCCCTCTTAAGTTATAAAATAGATTACTTAAAGAAAAAATATTATAAAAAGATGATTTACAGCATTAAAATATTAATTAAATAAAAATATTTAATCTAGTAAGAAAATAAAAACAAATAATGATACTAATATATGATAATGGTAGCAAAACGTATCTGTGGTCTATCTTGATTTCCAGTATGTAGAAGCTCAAAGGTACATGGAATATTAACCAGATAAGGGAAAAGGTGCATTTTTTATTTATTTATTTTATTTTTTTGGTTTTATTTATATTTTGTATTATATAAGTAAGTACATTAATCTTCAAGTTCCTAATCGAGTATATAATATTCATTCCTATAAAACAATTATAAAATTATATATATACCAATTATTATAATATCCAAGTTTCCACGTGTATATGATTCAGTACCTCAAATACCACAAAACTTACCTATACTTATATGAAGCAAAAAATTCCACAAACCTGCCAATTTCAAAAAAGTCTATTTAGTTTTTTAAATACTGTAAAAGGTAACGACTGCCCAAATAAAAGTCAAAATATCGGTGTTATCTAAGAACAGCTGGGGTTATCTTGTTTTTTTCATTGCCTGTTAGATACCTATCCATACATAGTGATAAAAAAATTTGAAGGAAAAAAAAAAATTACCTGCATATCGTAGCAACATCGATTTGTAGTTTCGAGAAAACCATTATAAACTACGTATGTACTTTTTTTTCCATAATTTTTGTGGGTAATTGTTTTAATATATTTTGAGGAAAATGAATTTTAAAAATTCATAAACAAATTGAGCCAGGTCCTTTGTTTTTTAAGAAATATTTTTAACCCTGTTTTAAGTCAATGCGAAACATCATAAAAATATAAAATATTTTTAAAAATAAAAGTATATAGAAAATGAAATCTGTTGTTGGTTTGGTTTTTGAGGCGTAAAACCCGAGGATCATCAACGCCTTAATTTCATTTGTTTTTTTTATTTTATTTCTATCTAAACTCAAAAAAAAAAAAAATAAATAAATAAAAAAATGTTAGTCCCACCAAGATTATTTTCCTATATTGTTTACTACAGAATCCCTATATTTTACTTAACAGCTGCTGGGCCTTAATAAAGTTTAGCAATAATTTTATATTATAAATTAAATCTGTTTTTGTTATAATAATATATAATGTGTGTTAATTTCTTAGAGTATCTATGTAATAGAAAATTTCGTATCTGTACGTACTTATGTAATTTATAAGTGAGTGATTGGTAATAATTCACCATTATAATGTACTAAATATATTAATTAAATCATGTTTACAAACATATTTCTGATCTAAAATAATTTAAATGAAGTTTAACTTAAGCCTAATTAAAAATGCTTTTTTTTTTTTTTTTTCGATTACAAAGGTTGATTATTGAAAATAATAAACCAAAAGCATTTATACAGGACTGCGTTTCTATTTCCTTTTCTTTTCTTTTGATTTTCATTCAAATAAAATTTCCTGATTCCAGAAAACCTTACATTTTATCTTTATCATAAATAATAACCGAGTTATCAGAGAATTACATCTCTAATAAGTTTTGGCTTGATCAAATAAGATGATTTTTGATAATATTGTTTTTGTTCTTTTTTTTTGTTTTTTTTTTCGCACTTTGTTCATCGCGTTGTCTTGATCACGAAAATCTTTTTTTTTTTCGATGTTTCTCTATCTTTAATAGTAACAGATTTTTGGTGTGATTACGTCTATTATAATCTGTTTCTTGATTATACATATGATTTATTTTTCTTTTTTTTTTTTTTTTTTTTTATATCGCGCTTTACTGATTCTAAAACTCTATACATTCTTTTCTCTATCGTCAAAAATAACTGAGTTATGAGCGTATTTATGTGTAAAATTTCAATTTTTTTTCCTCTTCTTTTTTCACTTTTATAAAATTATTCGCGGTTTTTGGTTAAAAAACACAAATAATTTTTTTTTTTTATCTTCAAAAATAACTAAATGAATAAAATCCTTTTAATGGCCGCCATTTTAAAACTAACCAGCTGATATCGACGTCTAGGTGTTACGATCATCGTTAGTTGGATTAGTATTTTTGTGGCGAAAAAAAAAAAAAAAAAAAATTGGTTCAGTAGTTTCGGAGAAATGCCACGGACGCCGGTCGGCGGACAAGGGGATTTTTTTCTATTTGTTATTCGGATTCTACGCATCTTAAAACGTAAGCTCCCAACTTTTAAGCAGGGGTAATTTTTTTGGTCGATTACAAAGGTTGATTATTGAAAATAAAAAAACAAAATATGACCATATCGATATGGCGGAATCGAGTGATTTGGTCTACTTTAATAGGTTTTGATGAACAAAAATAAGATAATGTAGTAATAAATATGAATAAAATGAATAGTTGAATGTTTCTTTAAAAATAAAACAAATATTTATTTATGGCCTTATAATTTTTTTTATTTCCTTGTATGAGTTATGTGGTATCAATTGGTAATTAATCAAATGAATCAGATATAGTTATCAAATGAGACCAGTTGCTCATTAATTATAATTGATATAAAATGTCGGTTACATAGAAACAGATCGTGTATTCAACTATCTTAATAGTGAACTATATCATTACAACTCAACTGTACTGTATAAAGAACTTCTTATAACATTTGTATAATCCATGATAGTATCTTAGTATTATTATGATAGTATCTTAGTATTATCCATGATAGTATCTTAGTATTATCCATGATAGTATCTTAGTATTATTATGATAGTATCTTAGTATTATTATGATAGTATCTTAGTATTATCCATGATAGTATCTTAGTATTATCCATGATAGTATCTTAGTATTATTATGATAGTATCTTAGTATTATTATGATAGTATCTTAGTATTATCCATGATAGTATCTTAGTATTATCCATGATAGTATCTTAGTATTATCCATGATAGTATCTTAGTATTATCCATGATAGTATCTTAGTATTATCCATGATAGTATCTCGTATTTTACTTGGATTCATATCTTTTAACGCCAACAACTTTTAATTCAGAATGCAATTAATATAAACTTTTGCTAAATTTTTTTAAAGAATTGAAAAGGATGCACTTAGTAATTTGTTTATTTAAGAAATTAAAATTTTAAATTAGTTATCCCTTCATTAAGTTCAACTAATTTATTCAGTTTATAACGTATTTAGGATCGTCTTATCTATTCGAATCGGTTCAGCTCTTGTCTTTTATGTCTTATATTAGTGTTTCGTGTTAGTATTTTATAAAGGACAGAAAGCCCAGGACTGTGTATTTGATGAAGAGAAGCGGCATCAAAAGTATTCATCTATTAGAGCTCTTCTTTTATTAAACGACTTTAATATTTCGAAATTATTATATCCTTTGAAACTTTTCTGATCTTCTTGTGAAGGTTTAAAATTTCCATGCTCTGCCTTACTACTCTCACCACAATCTCAAAGATTTTATCTATGATCTTCAAAAATTATCCGATTACCATAAGAATTCTGATTACCATGACTGAAAGACTGAAGAATTCTTTATAAATAAAATCTAAGAATTTAAATAACTATTATTTACAAGTATTTGCTTTTATAATTTTTTCCATACGGGTACTCTTTTTATTTATTTTTTACATAATTAATTACCATATCAGTGACAACAAAAGAAAATGGCGGATAGTATTGAAGAGCTCATAAGATCATCCTGTGTTGTATTCTGATCCTTTGGTTCATTTCGATTGGTTTGTACAGTAAGGCTTTCAAGAGATCTAGACGATTTATCTCCATTTAGTTTAAGTTATTCAATAATATAATTACTAAAAAACAATAATAATAATAAAATAAATAATTACTTAATTGAGGTTTATCTTATGAACTTTGTGGATAATTCAGTAGCCTCCTGAGATACTGTGTTATAGATTCGCTAATGAATGGTAACCAGTTTATGTTCATAGTCAATGAAAAAAAAAAAAAAAATTTCAATTACATTAAGTATAGGTTCCATCCATACTATTTATTGTACTACATATGATTCTTATATCATATCTCCGATGACATCATTAGCCTATTATTAGTCGGATTATATAAATTTCAAATACAATTTCGAATTAATCAAATATACAAGTCTCTTTTGGAGTAGCAATCCTTGTGCTAGTTTAATTTCCCTACTACTCAACTTGTTTACCTCATACTGTCTTATCAGAGGAGAGTTATTGTGCCTTGTAGGCTTTTATCTTGAACGGCTCTTAAGTGTTTGTGCAAAAACGTTTCGCAACGTTGTTTTTCTTTTTTGTTTGACGTATTTTTAACAATGTCCTGTGCTTTTATCTTCTCTATTAGTCCCTTTCGGCTGATACGCAAAATATTTCTGTAATTACTACCCAACATCTCTGACGATTAGTAGTTACTGATCCTGAATACCTGTATGAAAGCCTGGTATTTACAATACTTTTAAAATGATATTTTGTTTTTTGTTTGGTTATGATTTTTTTTTTAGTTGATGTTTCCTCCTCAAAGACATTAGTTGCTGTTTTTATTGCAAAGGTAATGCAGAAGAATGAAGTTTCCAATAGGGATCACCTAGCATAACAGCCTCCTATGCCAAAGGTCAAGGGTTCAAACCCGCAGGTAGTCCTAGGATTTTTTAATGGGAGTAAAAAATCCTTAGTTATGCCGTCCTTCGGAGGGGACGTTAAAAGGTGGAGGTCTCGAGCCTGTGCGATGCCATGTATTCGTTAAAGATCCCTATCCTAATTAAACCTGGATAGGCAAAATTTAGGACTTCCGCTATAGCATCACCCGATTAGCCACAGTGGCATAAAATGACGTTAAATAAATAAACAAAATTTCCATTAACATTAGACAACATCTGGTCTGCAGTTACCATTTGTTTTTTTCGATACTTTCGAATCTTACTGGATGGACAACAACAGGCTCATCTATCTACAATCTGTCCGAACTAATATTATAGATAACATTTGGCATAGATCAATGCCAATATCAGATGAATTTAAAATTTCAAACATTTTTCTCGGACAACCTGGTATATATTAGTACCTCCTAAATCTTATCAATGATTATCGATGATTCATCATAATTATAATTTATTTTTACCATATCCTCTCTGTAAAAAGGTCATGACTGTCGCTAAAAACCCAATACACAGAGAGATATGTATCCATCAAGGTCTTATCTTGATAAGATATTGTCAATAATATCGATTTGTTTGGACATAAATTGCAATACGTTTTTTGTGTATTATTTATTTCTTTTTTGACTGAGTACAACTTTTGCGCGCGTAACCTTTACTAACAACTCGAGATAATTTTCCGAGACGAATCAAAAGGATAAAGGTACTTGGCCCATTTCTTTAGATTAGGTATTTAAGATGATATGGATTATGATTTACTATGCCAAATATAAAGTGAAACAATATTTATTTTGCTAATATTCCAATTTTTCCCTGTTCTAAACGAACTTTATGAATAACTTGCTGTTGCCCGCGACTTCGTCAGCGTCAATTCCTATTATTATGATCGCTATTAAGTGTTTTTATCTTGTGGCAGAGTGATTTTCACCGTAACCCGATCTTGACAATGCGACATAAATTGGTCGTGTGAAAAGCAGTCCTGACGTAAATCGATTCCTACGTGTTTAAATGTTTGCCCCTGTGATTTATTAATTGTTACATCAACAGATAACTTATCTGGAAACTAAATTATTTATAAATTTAAAGAAATCATTGGGATGTGATGTTAATTTCCCCCGTTTTTTTTGTTTTGTTTTTTCAGATTTTCCATTGATTTTTCACTCCCATTGGTCGCAGCGTAATGTTATATAGCCTAAAGCCTTCCTCGATAAATGGACTTACTCAAAAAGTATTTTTCAATTCGAACCAGTAGTTTCTGAGATTAGCGCGTTCAAACAAAGAAACTCTTCAGCTTTATAATATTATTATAGATTGTGTAGTTTTTTGGTTTATTCTTTTCAATAATGAACATTTGCAATCGATCAAAAAAATAAAAACTTAAAGGGCGTTTCAAGATACGCAGAACCCAAATCCATTTGTCCGCTGTCCGCAGCATTCAATTCCTCTAAAACTACTGCACCAATATTTTTTAAACCACCACAAAAATACTAGGGCATGCAACGATAATCCTAAAAATTTTGTAGATAGAAAAATATTTAATAGTGTTTTTTAACGAAAAAAAAAATCAAATAATTATGAAAAAGAAAATTAAATGTTACCTATAAACACGCCCTTAACTCAGTTATTTTGGAAGATAGGAAAAAATATGTATAGAGTTCAAAAATCAACATAGCTTGATAAACAGAAGAAATAATAGATCTTTATATTCAAGTCACAAATTATTCCACAAGTAATTCCACCAAAACTCGGTTGAAGATTGAGAAAAGTCAAAAAGATTAGGAGCTATATACTCAGTTATACCGAAATATATTTATTTAGAAATAACGAACCCTAGTGTGATAATTTAAAGCTTTTTTTTTTCTGTCACTTTCCCAAGTCAATCAAAACATCCTGTCAATCAACAAAATAATTGATTATTTAAACTCTGTGATCATGAAAAAAAAGGATAAATGAAACCATGATACAAAACATATTTGTATCTAGTGTACATTGTAAATAAATATTCTTAGTCTTATTATCAATGATAGAGAATTAAGTTTAAAAATAAGAAAAAAATTTATATTATTTGATGAAGATTCCTTTTCAAATGGAATTATCCAGATCTAACTGGGACAGAGTATTGATTAAGGGTAAACTTCCAGACCGGATATAGACCTTGAGAGTGATCTACGTCCTCAGTGGAAAGGCTTCTTTCTTTCCTAAGGCACAACGCACACAAAAAATAAAATAAAATAAAATAATAAAACTAAAAAAAAAAGTTTGAAAAACTACTGAATTATACTTTTAGAAATAAAATTATAATTTATATACTTCGTTAAACATGAAAATTGTGGTGAGCAACACAAGACTTCCTACATATTTCTGTTGTTAAAATTAATTTTAAAACTTTCAAATGAAGTCAGAGTTAAAAAAAGTTTGAAGAATTACTATAAATTCTTTAGAAACATTAACTTTAGATTATTTTGTCAGGAGAAGTATCTTATAAAGAAAATAAGAGAATAGTCACTTTGGTATAGTAGGTTTTTATTTTATTTTTTTTAATTTTGCCAGGTAAAAATAATTTCAATATCTTTATATATAAAATTGAAGTCAGGAGAAGAATTTTATGGATGAAAACAGAGAAGTTCCTTATGTTTATAGATTTAAAAAAAAAAATTTTAAGTCATTAATAATCCTTGACCGATTTCCCTAATTTATTTTTTGTTATGTTTATGTCAGTCAGGAGAAGAATCTTATAAAAGAAAAAAAGAGAATAGTAACTTTAGTAGAAAGGTGTTTTTTTAATTTTGCAAGGTAACAATAATCTCTATATAAAGTTAGAATCGGTCATAACTAATCTAAAAGATTTGAGGTGCGATCGGATTTAAAACAGGGCGACTCCCTTTCACCGATTTTATTTAATATAGCATTAGAATATGTAATAGAAAAGGTGACGTGCACCGAGAAAGGCTTAAATATGGGTGATAAAATTCCCGTTTTGGGATACGCCGATGATTTGGTACTGCTAGGTGAAGACACGGAAACTATACACCCAAATACAAGTGCGTTAATAAAAGCCGGTAAAGAAATAGGACTCGAAATAAATACCGATAAGACGAAATATATGATTAGTAGCAGAAACGGTGGCGATCTTGGTGATATTGATATATCAGGGCATACTTTTGAACAAGTAGAGAAATTTAAGTATTTAGGCTCAATGATAACGAGAAAAAATAACATCCCGGAGGAAATAAAGTCTCGGTTAAAGGCTGGAAATGCGTGTTATTATACAGTTGCTAAATTACTCAACTCGCGGCTTTTGTGTAAAAACTGTGTAAAAAAAAAAAGGCTGGAATTTATAAAATTATTATTCTTCCGACGGTCCTTTACGAATGTGAAACGTGGCCGCTAACTTTGGAGGATGAACAACGGCTTAAGGTTTTCGAAAATAAGGTACCGCGTAAAATATTTGGTCCGTAGAGAGATGAGGCCACTCTAGGAGTTTAGATGGTTGCACAACGTGGAATTGTGGAGCTTGTACCCTGTGAATATAATTGAATTGATAGCATTGCTGAGGCTCAAATAGGCGAGTAAAGTTGTTGGGCTCGGTAAGGAACGAATTCCGAGAAAGTTGGTACTCGCTGAGCCAACCGGTAAGCGCCCGGAAGGTAGGCCGAAGCGTCGAAGGGAGGATTGCATTAAGGCTGATCTCGGGGGCTTGGGCTTGACCGGTACCTTCGGGTTCGGTAGGTCTGTTATTTTTATTATTAACAATAATCTCTATATCTTTATATATAAAATCGAAGTCAGGAGAAGGGTATTATGGAAGAGAATAAGAGAAAAGTTACGTATATTTTTTTATTCTTTTTATATTCTGTCATTAATAACCTATATATATATATATATATATATATATATATATATATATATATATATATATATATAAACGAATATATTTTGTATGATTTAGGTATGGATAGTAGGATTTAGAAATACATTGTAATTTTAGGCATTTCATTGGATATAACGAAAATATATGAGAATCGTGTTGACCTATATGTATATTTCCTATTGCATGGTCTAGAGATTTTGCTAAAATAAATAAATAAAATATCACTTTCACACATCTTAACGTTGTAGAGCATGGCTTACCACATACACAGACATTTTTGCGGAACTTGGTTATTTGCATTAAGGGATCATACAACGTGTATTTTTGGTGAAAACTCGAATTTGAAAATTTTCATGATCACAATATTTTTTCCTTACTATATATTTCATAACAATTAAATCAAGAGTAAAATTCAGTAGTAACTTAGTAACAGTAGTTCAGTAGTCAGTAGTAACAGTAGTAGTTAAAGTAATGGCTAAATTTAGATTAAATATATGTGTGTGTTCGTGCGTTTAACTCTTGTGTATACTAGTGCTATAAATTTATTTAATATTTTTAAGTGTTGCTACAAACCCAGGATGATAGTTCTCGCGAATTTCGTCGGTGTTTTTTAAGGCCCTGTCTTGTTTTGTTGCTTACTGACCCCGCTTTATTTCGCTCTTGATTGTTACTAATTGTCCTTCTTAATTATTTCTAAAAATAAACCCTAAGATGGTTCTCCTATTACCGTTTCGCACTCATTTTAAAATCTAGTTAAAATAATATTGAATTTACTGTAGTAAAATTATTTCCAAAATAAATTTATTATAAGTAAGTTAATGGTGAAGTACGATCGAAATAGCGTTTTACCGCCGACTATCAGAACTGTCTTTCGCGCGTTCACTTTAGGCGTAACATAATTTTTGAAAATCGGAATTTTCTCCGCAGACACTAGTCGGCTGAATAATATATTTTTCTTTAGTTTTGATATCATTTATATTTTACAAAAAGTACTTAAGAAAGTGAAAAACAACCGAAAAAGATTCCTACAAGATAAGAAAATAGCTTGATACACTTACGTATCACGAAAAGTTATGTACAGCATGCAATGGCATAATAAAAGTCTACCTTTAATACTTACGCAATATTCATTACATAATAATAATGTTCAAAGAGCAGTGTATACAAATTAAGTAATGCTGTCGGTTTAAGCTGTGCTCTAGGTGTGAAAGAGCATAATTGAAAAATTGCCAGAAATGTTAACTTTTGCTGGATTGCTTCAGATATTTCCAAATAAATTTTTTTTTTTTAATATTTTAATTAATTTTTGCAACTGTATTTTTAAAAAATAAGTCAAGTAAATGTGATAGTTATACAATACAATGACATGAAATACGTGTTGACAAGATTCCCGTTGGAAGCCCTCTAAAAATATTCTAAATAGAAGGTCTCCGGGCCATTTACTTTTCAGGTGTCTCGGAGGATTATTAGGAATTGAAGAGGGAAAAAGGATAGAAACTAGTAGGTTAGAGTGAGAATGGAGTTTATCGTAAAAGGATTGATACCTGGTCCAAATCAGTAACATAAGGAACATTAAGGTCTTTATGGATGAGTTTATTCGTGACAAAGTAAGGAGCGTTGAGGATATTTCGAAGGATTTTGGATTGTAAGGATTGGATGCGGGAAGAATTTGATGGTTTAGTAAAGTCCCATAGCTCTACTCCGTAAGTCCAGATTGATCTTATAATAGTCATGTAGATGAGCCTTTTGTAGTTAAGAGGAGCCGTTTGTCTAGTAAGTGTTGTAATAGTCTAAAACGGCGAGCACAAATACAACTTAAATTAAAAAAAAAATCTAATAACATCTCTAATTATCTTACTGTGCAATAGTCTATTATTTTCAGATAAAAAATATAGCATACGACTAAAAATAAAATAGAATCACATTTTGATAACCTAGTTTTGATTAACAGTTGTTATGACCATCTTGACCTGTATTAGTACTGTATTTTCTTTTTTGTTTGGATTAGTTTACTTCGATAATCCTTACTAAAAATTTTACGATCCGTGTCATTCATTTCGTGATTCATATCTAAACTATTTTAGGATTAAAGGTGTTTTTTCTATTCGAAGGCATTGAAAAATCCCTTCTGATATTATGTAATTTCTTATCGCTGTTAAGTATTCGGTATTTTATTGAATGAATACATTCAGGAATTCGTCAATTTGATCTTTTATTGTATAAGCCAGCATTTGTAAAGCCAAATGGAACTAAGTCTTTTGTATTGACTTAAAATAATCTACGAGCCTTTATATTTGTTTCGAAAAAAATAATGTATATTTGCATAAATTAATAGAAATTTTATAATTATTCCAAAGTTCACTGGGTAGGCTACGTGAACAGTGGGGTCACCTGTGGTTTCGTGGCTAGCATATCATTATGTTATATTCAAGGTTGCAGTTATAAGTATAGGATATAGGAATTTTTTAAGGGAGTAAAAAATTCTCGGTCATGTCGTCCTTCGGTTGTGACGTAAAGTGGTGGTTCAGAGTCAATGTAGTGTGAGGTACTGGCTCAAGATCCATATCCTAATTAAACCTGGATTGAAAAATATTAGGAGTCCCATTGTATCATCATCCGATGAGTCTCGGCAGTATAAAGCGACGTTTAATGACAAACAAACTAATGAAGATTAGATAAAGATGAAGGAAATTAAATCTTTGAGACATCATAAGAAGTAATATAAATGGCCTATAAGAAATTCAAAAGATTATTTAACTGGTAAATCAGGATGTCTAGCAACAGGGAAAATCGGGAAAAGTCAGGGATTTTTAAAAACATATGAAAAAGTCAGGAAATTTTGACATTGGTCAGGGAAAATGGTCCCTAGATAACATCGTTTCTTCTTCACTCAGACAAAAGTTCCAATATGCCTACTTGTTCTGATGTTGCAATTATCATAAAGCAAATTTTAAAATAAATTTGTAGTTAGATTTGTAAATATTGATTATTACTAACAGCATTATCCAAGTTCATCATAATTCATAAGTAAGTCAACTTAAACAACTACGATTTCAGCTGGTGTCGGGTAGATTTTGTTGAATCATATCATAAAGTAATTAGTCATTATATATATTTTTAATCTAGTATACCATATTAATTATAATTATTCTTTGTTTTGTCGATTTTCACCGAGATTTGGCCTGGTAAAAGACTTCTTACATATGAAAAAATCAGGGAATCTCTTTGAGCTGATTAGCTAGGCACCCTGTGAATAATTTCAACTAAAATAATTAAACCTAAAAAAAAAAATTTTAAATATTTAATTTATAATGTATTGCATTTACGAAAAAGCTTGCATGAAGTAAAATTAGTAAAGCACGAACCGTCCTGTATGTATGAAGCTAGTATATATATATCACTGTAAAGAGTTCCTTGGAAAATATTTAAAATCCTTCTCATGTTTAATTCTAGCAGTATATATTCCTAACGACAATAATCCTATTGTAAATCAGAATTTATACCTGTCATAAATCAAGGACATGTCCTTTATTATGATTACGTAATCTGTTATGAAATTATTTAGATATACTGTCTTTACCAATTCGATTTTTTATTATTTATTTGAAGTGTTTGTAATTAAAATCAGAATTATTTATGCAGTGTAACTTCTGTTATTCGCGGTGTTCTACTGAAAGTTCCAAGTACGTAATGAATCGGATCACCTCGCATCTTTCACTAGAAGTATATACATTATAGGGAATATAGAAACTTACCTACTGGCATTGTTTTCCGACATGGTATACCATTTCAGGTCACAGCCGAGCGCCACAAATCTCTGTATTCCCAGTCTCCCTCCGATAGACCTCGACCGGTCATCTCTTCTCGGACTCCATCCATTCATGTGGTTCTAGGTCGTCCTCGCATACGCCTTCAGTCCAGGACTGTGTTCGGCCAATACTCTTCCTTCTCCTGCAGTGCCCATACCACCTCAACCGCCAATACCCGATCCTTACAGAGACTGTCTGTTACCTAACAACTTCATTCCGGACTCTGAAGCCTCGTTAACTGAAAACATCTCCAAAAATCCATTCATACAGTCCTAACTTTGGCGTATAGTTAGCTAAGCTAGCATTCATCTACCATGCCTCACATCCATAGGTTAATATGGACTCGACAATAGCTGTGAAGATACGCTTCTTGTTCTCGTTTGAAATGGTGTCCCAGAGCACCTGGTGTAGCATTCTAGTTGCGTTCTTGCCCAGGACTATATAAATAAATTATAAATTCTTAGGACGCAGGAAGTAAACTGAATCATAGTATATCAGTATTTCGTGTAAATATCTCTCTACAGAAACTCCTAGCTAAGTGAAAACCCCGCGCTTACTATTTGATTGAGTGATGCCTGATTTGGTTTAGATGTAATGAGATATTTTATTTATTTATTTTTCGAATACTTTTTTGTTTCGGTTTGGTATATTTAGGCTTCATTCGCATATCCGTGCATGGTCTTTAGAACTGATAACATTATCCATAAATGATTCTGAATTCGTGGCCGTTTTTATTGGTTTTCTGTCTTCGCCTTTTTTTTTTTTTTTAAGTATTAACTTAACCTTCACAGCGTAACGTGGTGGCTATCATAACTCGTAATCTAGGAAAAATTATTTATGGCCTTTTTTATGGTTTGGTCAAAGTATCTTTATGTTTTCAGAAATAGTAAAGTTATCTTCGTTGGACATAAAAATAATTTTTATTCAGTATTTTCCTTGTAAGGTAATAATCTAGTACTTTAGCCTCTGAGTTCAGCACATTCCAGGATGTTTTTTTGTGATTTTTTTTTTTAATAGTATTTTCCTCTTATTCTAGTGCTAGACTGTTTAAATCAGCATAAATGTTTATTTGCTGTCCCATTTAAAGATTTAAAAAAACAACAACAATAATTAAGAGATTTAATCTTATATAGCATAAATTATTATCATTAACTGTATTATCTATACTAATATTATAAAGCTGAAGAGTTTGTTTGTTTGTTTGAACGCGCTAATCTCAGAAACTACTGGTTCTAATAGAAAAATTCTTTTTGTGTTGGATAGTCCATTTATCGAGGAAGGTTATAGGCTATATAACACATTACGCTGCGACTAATAGGACCGAAGAATCAGTCAAAAATCTGGGAAAAAACGGGGAAAATTTGGGAGAAAAAAAAAACCTCGCTTCCCAATGATTCCAAATGATTTAACTTTTATTTTTAAATAATTCAATTTTCCGTTAATTTATATTTTTCCATTTAAACACGTAGGAATAGATTTACGTCGAGATCGGGTTGCGGAGAAAATCAGTATGTTCTTCTGCCACAAGAAAATAAAACTAAAAATGTCATTTACGCGGAAGTACTTTAAAATATATTCTTTTAAAAACTTCTTAATAGCAATCATAATAACAGAAATTGATGCAGACGAAGTCGCTTTAGAATATATCAAAGAAAAAGTGACATGTACTAAGAAGGTTTAAATTTGGGTGATAAAATTCCGGTTCTGGGATACGACAATGATTTGGTACTGCTAAAGGAAGACACGGAAACAAAACAACTAAATACAAGTCCGTTAATAAAAACCGGTAAAGAAATAGGACTCGAAATAAATACCGAAAAGACAAAATATATGAATTGTAGCAGAGACGGTGGCGATCATAGTGATATTGATATATCAGGGTATACTTTTGAACACGTAGAGAAATTTAGGTATTTAGGTTCAATGATAACGAAAAAAAAAATCCAGGAGGAAATAAAGTCCTGGTTAAACGCGGCAAATGCGTGTTATAACTCAGTTGCGAAATTACTTAGCTTCTGTCTAAAAACTTAACGGTTAGAATTTATAAAACTGTTATTCTTCCGACGGTGAAACGTGGCCGCTTACTTTAAAGGACGGACAACGGCTAAAGGTTTTAGAAAATAAGGTACTAAAATGTTTGGTCCGAAGAGAGATGAGGCTACTGGGGGGAGTATAGAAGGTTACACAACGCGGAAATATTTATATCAATCTATATTATTATCTATATTGTTAAGTCATGTTTTATTTCAAGAGTCATTTTCAACTTTAATTGTTATTACCTTGAAGCATGTACATTTATAAATTTAAATAAATTAAAAAAATTACTATTTCTTTTGATTTATTCGAGTATAATAATCAGAACTATTATTTTAAGCATATTTAGGACTTTTATTAGCTGTATGTCTATATTTATAAAAGAAAGTACCACTCATTTTTCTGGTATCTAAAAAATTACTATGGTTGTGAGGCTAAAATTTTTCCTGGAGGTTCGTCTTACCGCCTAGATGTGCAATAAGGCAGGATTTGAAAATCTTCGCCCAAAAAGTGGTTGAACATCCTAAACGTAAAATTGTCTTAATCTGATATGTATCAGCAAAGGTACAAAGATTTTATAACAAATATATTTAAGCATATTACTGTTATTATCTGTTCGTTTAACGTCACTTTTATACTACCATGGTTAATCGTATGATGACTAATTTTTTCCTCTCCAAGTTTATTTAGGGTAGAGATCTTTAACGAGTTCATGGAATCGCAAAGGCTTGGGACCACCATTTTACGTCCCCTTCGAAGGAGGGCATAACTAAGGTTGATTTTTACTCTCATTAAAAAATCTTAAGGGCACCTGGCTGGTCACTACATACAGGTGACCGACCCTTTTAAGCATATTGCGTTTCATATCTGTTTCGAGTGTAGGTTCCTATGAAAATATATTCAATTGTTATTTATTTTTTAAAAATGGTTTGTGACGATTATTTTTACATATTAAGTGATTATGGGTATAACCACTTCTACTGGTTTGCTATTGTAAATTTGACTGGAAGAAGTCAAGATCGGGCTTTAAATGATAACAAAGAGTAGCTGATAGTTGATATTTATTATAGCCAATCTCACCATAAAAGCACATAAATTAATACGAATTGCAATATTCGCGAGCAAAGCTGCATGACACAGCTAGTATTGTATAAGGAGCAGCGTGGTCTAGTGTATAGAGCACTTGTCTACTGTTCTCTGGGTTCCTGGATCGAACCCGGCTGATGCAGAATTATTTATGCTGTTATTTCAGACGTAGGGCGACCCTGGGGTATGGAGAGAGACCCTCCTGGGGCACACTCCTGCCTCTATAAAGTGGGTACCCAAAATTGTGGAAAAACCCTGGCGGCTAAGCGTGATTAAGGCCTAATCACCTCCTTACACGGCCATTAGTCGTTATTATTAATGCTAGATGAAAGTAATCTGTCAAAAAAAAAATCTCATTAATTTAACAACACTCTAAGTTGTGTATGATGTTAGAAATCAATTATTTGGGATGAAATGAGAAGTAAGACATTTTTTTTTTATTCTAGCCTATCTTCTCAATTTAACATTTATTTCATAACTGGGACACATCTGATGTTTAGAAGATATGTATATATATGCAATTTACATAAATCAAGAACCTAATTCTACTCATAGCAAAACACTTATCTCCTGTAATAGTGAATTATTGCTATTTAATGTAGAAATGAATTTATTGATATATTTTTAAGAATATAAAAATTACATAATTATTACATTATGTAATATATAACATTTAAACTCCTCAAAATAAAAATAAATATTCTAATTTATATTAATAAACCTCATTTAAATATAAGTTAAATAGTACACACTTTTAATAATAATAATAGAATTTGTTTAAAACAGGCTATCGAATATTATCTAATGATTGGTGATATTAACCCAGAAATTTTATTCTATTTGCATTCAGGACAGTGCAATGATTGTTGATTTATGTTTTGAGTTATAATTTGATTAAAAACATCTAGATATTTCTTCATTACAAATGATATGAAAATTCTAGAATGGTATATACTAAAAATGCTGGCAACTCACGACTTACATTTAACTCGGTTGTTGAAATCAATGTAAGGATTTTTAAATACATTTAGAGATGAAAAAGGTGAAACCATTACTTACTTTAAGTTTCAATTAGAAACATGTGTTTTATTAAATAATCAATTATATTATTATCTTGCACAATCATTTAGTTTTATCCGCTCTTTATCAATCTCCATTTCATTTTACAACTATCTGTTTAAGATAATATTATTCCTAAACTCTTTAGCTTTCCAATGGTATATTATACATCTATATTACTGTTCTTATCTTCGAAAAACCAAAAAGTACATCAAAAAATATTTTCGCTCATTTCTCTTTTAGTTCATTATCAAATTCGCTTAACTTCTGCCGTTTTTTATCAATGCTTACAGGATGATATGATAATTTTTTTCGAATCTACAAAATTGAAGATACTTTAGAGGAAGATAATTTAAAATATCAGCATTAAAGCCCTGTCAGACTATTTCAATCAGAATTAAACTTACATCATATTAAAGCCAATTAAATTTTACATGGATATAGTGAGATATTTTGAGATTTAATCAAAATCGTTAGAGCCGTTTTTGAGAAAATGGCGATACTATCGTAAAAAGGTGCAAAATTTATGGTATTAAGTGGCTCTTCTGGTGGACCGATTTTAGTGAAAAGTCGCTGTAACATCAAGTTTTCGCATTAGACTTACCACATACGGACACACAGACCTTTTTGTGGGACTGGGTTATTTTTTAGCTTCGGAGTAGTTCCTCTTACTATATATTTCATATATAAATAACTGAAAGTAAAAACGAACTTCACTTGATCCTTTGATGGTTCTTCTTCATAATATCTTGTATTAGGCATTTGTTGAAGATATATTATCATTTTTTTATTTTAGTTATTTTGATTTGCGCTATTTGTTTAAATAGCTATGCCTTAACCGTGAGACATCGTTATTAGATCCTCCAAGCCCCCGAGACTGGATATGACCGTCATAGAGAAGTGGACCCGACTCGAGACCTAACGCCAAACTGTCCTTCGCCGAGCTATTCTTGGACAGCCTTTAGCTCCTCCTTGGCAATATTATTCCAAACCCTGCGGCGTTCGCATCCTTCCGAGGGGTGTGGTCAGTCTTTCGCCGTTTCCGGCGTTAAATGGCGCATTCGCTTCTAAAGCGTAACGTCATTGGTTCACCTAATTCGAAAGTGAAAACTGAAAAACTCCTACCATTAAAGATCTTAGATCTTCGTGAATTGTTGATGTTCTCAGGGATCACGAGCAAGGATGGTAAAATTAGAGCGAAGTGGCATTTTTGGATTATGATAAAAATTAAAATCACGTCATGATTGAGTTATTGTTGACCATTGAGAATATATGATAAAGAAGTTGGTTGTGGGTGTTAGTCGTCAAGAAAAACATGCTAATATGATAAATTTATTTTATTGTGTACCGACGTTACGCAATGCATTTTAGATCTTCATCAGGGCTATATTACTGTTTTTATGTTCATAAACAACAAAATTGAACACAAAAATATTTTTGGTCTTTTTTCTTTCAGTTGGATATCGTATTCGTTCAAATTATGTATTTATCCGTTGTGTACATTTTAAATAGATGATATAGTTATTTTTATAGATTCTACAAAATTAAAAGTACTTTAGAGGAAGAAAATTATCGGCATTTCAGCCCTGTCAGGCTATTTCATTTGGAATGAAACCTACTTGATATTAAAGCCCAGTAAATTTTACATCGATTAGGGTGTTTAATCAAAATCGTTAAACTCATTTTCTAGAAAATCATCTAAAAAGGTGCTAAATGCATGGGATAAAGTGGCTCTTTTGTTTAGCTGATTTTGATGAAAAAGTTGCTGTAACATCTCGGCAGTATTGTTGTCTCAAATATGAAATTTTAGTATTGTACGACTTTTCGTTTTCGTGCTAGACTTACCACACACACAGAGACCTTTTTGCGGGACTTGGTCATTTCGACTCGTGTATTTCCTGAGAAATTTGGAATTCGAAAATGTTCACGATCGCAATACTTTCCCTTACTATATAGTTCATACATAGGTAAGTGAAAGTAATACATTTATCTTATCAGTTAGTTTCTGTTGATGACCGCACCGCGAACCAATTTCTTCATCTTGAAATAATGTAATTTATATTTGTAAAAGCAAGTTATCATTCATTCACTTTTCATCCTAGTGTCTCAAAATTGATATTGTATATGAAGCTGAAATTTTTAATAGTTTAATATGTTCCCCTTATCGTTTAGTATGTAATAAGGTTGGGTTTGAAAAAAATTTTGTCCTGTTAATGGTAATTTCAATAGTTTTTAAAACCTGTACAATTTTTTTTTTTTAAAGTTTGTTTTTCTCGATTATCTAAAAAACAACACTTCTGGATCATTTGTAATGTAATCAAAGTTTCTATAAATGCAAAGCAAAATATTCGTTATGTAACAAGTAATATTCAGGAATTTTTTGTCTAATAGCGTCACCACACGAATAGAATTAATCCACATTTACGTTGCAAACGTGTTGTGACGACATACAGCGATTATTTTTAAAAAAGCTAAAACGTATAGAATAATTATGTGTACCTCTGACAGAATAAAATTATGAACTGGCAATAAATAATAAGAAATGCCGCGGACGGCGGAAAATGTTTTGTTTTTTCTGTTATTTTTAAACATGAACCCTCAATTTTTGTTTTCGTTTACATAGGTTTATTATTGAAAATAATAAACCAAAATCATTATTTATTTAAAATATATACAATTGCAGAGTTTATTAAACAGAATTGTTTAATTTTAAAGGAAAAAGATGAATGGACGATCTGTAAGATACAGAAACCACCCGTTTGTAAATTTCATGATGTAATAATAACAATAGGCATAGCGAACCTCGATGGTCCTATCCAATGACCACAGTCCTCCCACCGACGCTTCGGCTCTTGGATGGCTGCCCGTCAGTTCAGCGAATATTAACTTGTTTGGAATTCGCTCTTCACTAAACCTAACAACTCATGCCCAACTAAGCCGCTGCCTTACTACAACTTAATTTATACTGGAGGGTTTCCAGTTCCGTAATTTCTCGGAGTAGCCTTTTAAATTTTCCAACGGCCTCATCTCTCTTCTGATCAAAAAGTTTACTTAAGACCTTGTTCTTGAAAACCTTGACGCTTTGTTTATCCTTCTCAATCCTTGTTCTTTCATCCTCCATTGTTTATCAATCAGTCCTGTAAATCTCACGGTGTAAAAGAAACTAATTATATTGGCGGAAAAAGAAGGCATATTAAATTGTTACTCCATAATTACACTTCAAAATATATTTGAAGTAACTTTCGGAGATCAAGATTTAATAAATTTTACTAAACGTAAAAATAAGAAAACGAAAGGATTAACTGTAGACCTATTCATCCAACCAGTGAATAAGAAAAAGGCGGTATGTAAAAATTGTATGTATATTATTTATTTATATTACTATTGAGGTCAAAAATTACTCAATGGTGTTTTACCCTGTTAATTCTTTGCTATTAAGAATGTAATTATTTCAAAGGTTCGAAGAAAGAATGCCTCCAAGTAGTGGAATCCGACACGAATAAATTAGATGAAACTTATGACTGGTTTAATTAATTTGATCATATTAGCTATACAAATAATAAACCATTATTGGATATATGAAGTGTATATGTTTTCTTCGGGAAAAGATAAAAAATGAAACGTGTGACGATCGGGTTTTTCCAAGATATCACTACTATTTTTTCGCGCTATTTGAACAATATATAGGACAAGAGATGATTATTACTAAATCTGTTTGAAATCAGTTGCATTAAGTGTTTTGGATACGGCAGAAATTTGATACGTTAAGGCAATAATCTCAACTCCACATGTCTACACACATGAATGAGCTTTTACTAAATCTGTATAGGATAAAAACATAAAAAAAGACAATTCAAAGTAACCTATGGTTTGTGTTGTGGCTGGACCAGTGGTCTTATGTCCAGGTGATCAGAGAGATGTTGTAAAATTATTTTAAATTACCATATTGAGATATATTTTCAAAGCAGACATACTAATCTGTGCGCAGAAACATCAGAATAACAATAAGGAATACTGTATTTCTAAATTTTAATAATTCACTAAGTACAGTGTTTAGCGGTCGTTGTCGGTTTTTAAAGTCCTGGGTCTAGCCAGCTTTCATGTTGTCTGTAACAATTTATTTCTTCTAAATTTTCAGCTCTTTATTTAATGTTTTAAAGATGATCATATTATATATATAATATATATTATATATATATATATATATATATATATATATATATATATATATATATATATATATATATATATATATATATATATATATGCACAGAATGTTTAAAATTCAGAGGGGAGAGATCCTTGCCGTTGTCGTCGTAACGATTGGATGAATGGGTGCGCGAAAATTTTGTTGGGAACCATTGGAGTAGAGCATAACAGCCTTTTATTTCTATGTCCCGGTTTCAAACTCGGCAGTTGGCCCTAGTATTTTTTTAAAGGACTTTATACCCTGAGAGTCCCGAGGTCCCGAGACAGTGTGATGTGAGATACTCGTTAAAGATCCCTATCCTGATTAAACCTGGCTAGACAAAATTTAAGATTCTCAGTGTAACATCGTCCGGTTAGCCACATGAGCATAAAGTGATGTTCAATGACTAAAAAACAAAACTAAATTTAAATTACGGTATTTACTAGCGTTTATACGTTTGTCCTTAGAACATTGTTACCTCAATATTCGTTGGTCGACTTGAAAATGTATGCTTTCTTTGATATATCAAACATAGATCCCCTATCATTGTTGGATCTCATTTTTTTTTTGCCATTAAAAAGTGTACTTAATGCCAGAATTATAAGAAAAAGGAACACGGTGATAATAAGGTACATGAGGCAACCTTCCAGGCACAGCCCAGCAACAATCCCTGGGCTCTGCAACCGCCAATTTACTCACTTCCGCTTCCTTTTTCTCACCAATTCTTCCGGTATGGTAAAGTAACTACGTTTTAGGTATTTTTTCGTTTATAGTTTGTGAATCTACAGATTATCCAACTTTTTGTTTCTAAAGGTGATGTGTACTGAAAAAGGTTTGAATCTAGGTGATGGAATCCCGGTTCTGGGATACGCCGATGATTTGGTGCTGCTAGGTGAAGACACGAAAACTATACGAGTGCGTTAATAAAGACCGGTAAAGAAATAGGACTCGAAATAAATACCGATAAGACGAAATATATGATTAGTAGCAGAAACTGTGGCGAGATTGGTGATATTGATATATGAGGGCATAATTTTGAACACGTAGAGAAATTTAAGTATTTAGGTTCAATGATAACAAGAAAAAATGAAATCCAGGAGGAAATAAACTCATAGTTAAAAGCGAGAAATGCGTGTTATTGTTCAGTTGCTAAATTACTAAGTTCGCGGCTTCTGTCTAAAAACTTAAAGGTTAGAATTTATAAAACTATTATTCTTCTGACGGCCCTTTACGGATGTGAAACGTGGCCGCTTATTTGAAGGATGAATTACGGCTTAAGGTTTTCCTAAATAAAGTACTGCGTAAAATATTTGGTCCTAAGAGAGATGAAGCTACTGGGGAGTTTAGAAGTTTGTACTACGCAGAATTGCGAAGCCTGTACCCTGTGAACATAATTGAGTTGATATCGCGGAGACTCAAATGGGCGAGTAAAGTTGTTGGGCTCGGTGAGGAACGGATTCCGAGAAAGTTGGTATTCGCTGAACCGACTGGTAGGCGTCCGAAAGGTATGCCGAAGCGTCGATGGGAGGATTGCGTTAAGGCCGATCTCGGGGGCTTAGGCTTGAACGGGGATTATTGGACGAGTCTGTGTAGGCAGTATTTGGTGGGTATCTGCATGGAACCTTATTTTGTTTCTAAAGTGTAAAATTTATGCAGGTTTAGCAGCGTTGTACTACAAACTACTAACATCTCATTCATATTTGTTTGTTTATTTAGCGTCATTTTATATTGCTGTGGCTAATCGTTTGCTACAGTGGGAGTTTTAAATTTTCCTATCTAGGTTTAATTATGATAGGAATCTTTTCAATCTGACATCGTACTGGCTCGGGACCACCATTTTACGTACTCTTTAAAAAAAAAAAAACAGAACAAACTATAAATAATAATATCAGCACTAATTCTAAATAAATAAACATCATTATAATAGGTGGAATAGTCAGGAATCAGTCATTTTTAAAAAGTTTTTAATTTTGCCAACGTTTCGGCTCAAGCTTGTGAGCCATCATCAGGGCATTACTGAGCCATGTCCAAGCATAAACTCAATGCGAGTTTATGCTTGGACATGGCTCAGTAATGCCCTGATGATGGCTCACAAGCTTGAGCCGAAACGTTGGCAAAATTAAAAACTTTTTAAAAATGACTGATTCCTGACTATTCCACCTATAATAGTTTCTACAGTCGACTATACACCCTCAATATAAATAAACATCATTATTTAGCTGAACCTAACATTGTTTTAAATAGTAATTGAATTCACTATTGAGACGATACCTTTACTGCCAGGCAAAAGCAACTTTACAGTGATGTCTAAGTGCCACCCGATTCGTCCCATTTAAGTATTTCAGAGCTTCTACGAATGATGAAATACTTTTTCTTGAAAACCCTAATTCTAAATTCTGATTGTATAATTCTCTTTTATTGACAGGGAGCACATTTGATAACTGTTTTCATACTATACACCAATGTTTAATCTTATCAACTCTAGCCTTTATTATCCATTTAATATCTGTATATACATATAATCCCCAAACTATTCCACTATAATTAGGTTTAAATAAACGCGTCGGTCGAAATGGCCACGTAAAGTTGTTCGGCTTAACAACGAACATACACTCACTGAAACATACAGCATTATTCTATTTTGCATAGCTATTTATTTTCAACTTAACTATTTCCTACAGTACAAATTATTAATACTAATATTAGATAAAAAAATATATTTATTTATTTTCATTTCATCACAAATATGAAACGAGGCAGAATGTCATTTGTTAATGGTAGGTCAAAAAAGTTTCCATACACTTTCAATATTAATCCTATTAGTTGTACTATGTCTTTCCAGTGTTATATGTATAAATCTTACCTCGATAATCAAATATTCGTTCAGTATTAACTTTAATTGGGCCTAGGAAGCTGATTGCTTTTCAACGTGCGCTTTTCTCGTGATTTGCGAGATCTCATGGTTCACAGGGCTTATCTATAGGGAAAAAAATGCATATCTGTTGAATAAGTCATATAATACTGTTCAGTATGGACTACAAAGACATAGAGAGTTACAATCTTTGGAGGATAAAACACGTACTGGAAGACAGGAGACAGGAGAATCGCTAGGGGCGAGCCATCCTTGCTGAATTCCATGCAAATGCTCACACTACCGACACCTCAAATGCCGTCAGAATAAATAGGTACTATAGGATTCAAATCCACCCAAAAACAGTGAAAAATATTCCTAGAAGAGAAGGATACAGTGGTCGAGTTGCAAACCTTCTTCAGTAAGTTAAACCAGAAGAAGCGGCTGTAATTTGCTAGGGAGTTTGTAAATAAACCCAAAAATTTCTGGGAACGGGTCATATTCTCTCAGGAATCCAAATTTAATATTTTGGGCCAGATGAAAGGTCAAAAGTGTGGAGGAAATCAACCTCAGCTTTCAAAACTAAGAATTAATTTATTGGTGTATGGAAACTTTTTTTGTGTAAGGTATTCCAAAAAAGATAGCATATGCTGAGCTGAATGGTAGCTGTGTGAGAAATAAATCCTTGCTTAGGTGGGAAAATTGTGTATGCAACAATTAGTGGTATCAACATCAAACCTTCTGTCTTTTATTTATTATTATATTTTGTGTCTGCTGTTAAAGGAACATATTTGTTGCTTTACCAAAAGACTGATGAGGAGAATCTGATACTGTTAGTAGATCGATGGATTCGACTCGTTATAGTACTTTCATTTTGTAATTAGAGAGTTTAAAAAAAAAAAAAACTCCCGAAAAGGACTAATTTCACTATTTCAAAGGATATGCCCGATTTTCATATTTTCAGAACTGTTTTAATTTTTGTTTTTAATTCTAAGTTAAAGCCTCCATTCTCGTTGAAAGGATTATTAACAATCGACATTTGTTGTAACAAGGATACGATTCAAAATGGAAGAGAACCTCCATTTTTGACTCGATTCTCCTTTTAAAGAAATACGAATCGAAATGTTAGATTAAATGCAGTTTATTTTATTTCAATTTATTATAAATAATAAAATTTCCTTAGATTGTTTCTTAGCATTGGTTGCTAATGGAATTAACGTGATTATAAATTCTCTGTATACTAATTTTCTTTTGTTTTCATTATTGAACTGCTTCGATTGACATTTCTTCACCATAGGTGCAACATAAAAAACCTTGTACCTATATCGTCGTGCCAACTCCAAAGGCATCATGCCAACAGGCCTTGAATTAATATCCCTATCTAAATGAATATAAATGTAATGAAATGTGTGGTTTGATTGTAATTGACTGCAGAAACGAGAAGTTCATTATGGTACGGTATTTATTCCACTTCAAGTTCCCCACAATAATGTTATCCATAAAAATGTTACATTTATTCTTTTGTTTTAATCTATAAGAATCGACTATCAGTAATTTATGGTGTGCTAGTAAAACATATTAGAACATGTAATATAGAACAATAGTTCCCAACAATTTATTTTCCCCGATCCATCATCCAATCTGTACATTTGCAAGAACCACCTAAATTCAAAAAATCGTGTGTGTATATTTACATAATGTATACTCGTATATGTATAATGTTTACCAGGTGTAGAAGTATGAAGCCTGATTTTTCTTTAGTACAAATTGCTCGTCTGTTATTTGAAAATTATAAAAAATATTTTATTCTAAATATTCTTCATTGGAATTTATACATTTTCTCCACCTCCTCGACAGGTTATGAATGCCACACCAAAAAAAAAATTCTTCCTTTGAAAAAAACCACTTGTCAAGCCATTTTCGTACATATTCATACAAATTTAAGTGTTGTTCGGCGAGTGCATGTGCCAATGATGCGAATAGATGATAATCATATTCTTTTTGCGTCACATTTCATTGTTCAGCGAGTTCTTGTTGAGTCTGAGTATCGTCTTCATCCAACAAGGCTTGCAAGTCCTTGTCTTCAAACTTTTTCAGTGGTTTCCCACGCTCCTCGTTTCTCACGTCAAAATCACCACTTTTAAACTACTCAAAGCATTGAGTTTTGCTAAGAGCATGTTCACCGCCTGCTTTGACAAGCATCCTATGCTGTCCGCAAATCATAGATCGTAGGCACAAAACTCGACATTTTTGAGGTTCTAGAAAAATATAGTGGTGTATAAAACTTAGGTTATTTTCTGTAGACAAACTTCGTCAGCTGTTAAAGGAGGAAGATGGCGCTGCAGAAGCGGCCTTACGGTTTTTAAACTGATAAGGAGCACCATCTATAGAGAAATTCTGGTTTCATACTTCTACACCTGGTATGTGTGTACACTTAAGCATGTAATCAAGCAACACTTCTGTCGCTCAAGAGAGAGGAGAGAGTATTAAGTAATACGAATATTCTACAAGTCCCAGAATGTAGAATATGCTAACCAGATCTAAGACTAACCATTTAAATGATCTAAGATCCTACTACAATCCTTGCAACATTTTACTCAGTGAAAAATAAAATTTTAAGTAGTGATTGATTTTTGTTTCAAGCCAAGGATTCGCATATATATTTCTTTAAGGTAATCAAAAATTAATTTTCCAATACCATCTCGAGAACCCCCTGAACAGGTTTTGTATGTCATGTCATCTGCGGTATTTCATGACGTCCTAATTATTCACTACACACGTAATATAATCCCGGGAAAACTTTCTATTTTCGTCGTAAAGCGAGGAAATTACTGGTGTTTTCCTTTGTCATCATTTTAAAACTTTAGACATTTTAAAATTCAAATCTAAGCTTCTTACATCTATATTCTTTTTTCGGGAACACCTAGCAGGTATAGCAGCTAACATAGCAACCTTCTAAACCGGGGCGAAAAATAATGGCCCTGAATCTGGGCGATGTCAGGTACTCGTTAAAGATCCCTATCCTAATAAAACCTGGATAGGCAAAATTTAGGACTCCCACTGTAGCATCGTCCGATTAGCCATAGTAGCATAAAGGGACGTTAAATAAATAAACAAACATTAACTGATATTTATCTTATTCACATTATCAATGTTTAAAATGTTTTCTAAGGATGATTGTTTACTGTTTTGAACAGTCTAATTCGCCAGGGTAATATTTCCTTTTAATACTGAGTGTAGGACAATGTAATAACAGGTGCTCTATGTTTTTGGCGATATGTCCTTGACACCATCTTCATATTTTCCCTGTTCTTACATTTAAGGTTTTTTTTTTCTTATTAAAAATAGTTAAAAGATATACTGCAAGATAAAAATGAGAATTTATATGATTCAGGATACGAAGTCGAAATGATGAAGTCTTGCCGCAATTTTTCTGAGCATATTTACTTGTTTAAATTTGGCTAGTGATCGTCGTATTGATGGCGTAAAACATTATAAACATAGCCTGTGGTTCACTAGACAAAGGGTACACCTGGACTCAAGGAGATCCCAGCGCTCTCATTTTCACCGTTTAATTGGTATTAAACGTTAAGAGATATAAAATAATTTGAGAAAAATCAATTAACATTTGAATGTTTTTTTCATTATTCCCCATTCTGTTTTTTTTTTATATGCTATTACATCTTATTATGTTTTATATACACTGTACTCATATTACGCAAGGAATATTCGCATATTAATATATTCTGAAACATTCCACTGTGCAGCTTATAAATTCTTGAATAAAAAATATTTTTCTATAGTACGATTCCAGTTCAGGGTGTAATGCGTAGGTAGCAGTATCTAAGACGTAAGAGCGTGAGCTATTAAATCCTTGCGGTGGATGTATTGAATTAATTTATTAATTACGTCCACTTACCTATTTATGGAATATACTGGTAGGCTATTGGGAAGAATTGCGACCATGAGCATTTTCGAAAATGGAAGAAGTCTTTTGAGGTCCCCTGTGTCCGAATTACTCATTCTCTCAAATGTCTCGTGTGTTTATTTGGTAATTTTAGGTTATAAACGAGAACTCACACATATTTCTAATATCATAGCCATCATCATGTGATAACTTTTTCACAAAAACATTGTCAACGGAACCGCTATTATATAGTGTGTCATGGTTTTGAACAAAATAACTATTTTCTGAAACTGTTCTAACGCTCTATATTGTTAATAATATTTATGATTAAATAGTCTCTAATATCGTGTATTTTTCATCCTCATTGTAATAGTCTGACAAGAAGAGGCACTTTATATCACGTATTTTGCATATTTTAAAAAATCTTAACGATTTTGATTCAACCAGCTATATCGGTGTAACATTTAATGCGCTTTAATACCTTGTAGGATTCATTCTGATTAAAATAGTCTGACAGGGCATAAATGCCGATTTTTTCAACTTATCTTTCAATAAAGTATCTTTAATTTTGTAGATTCGGAAAAAAATCTTTCATCCTGTTATAATTGATAAAAATACTAGTAAAGGAGTTTAATTACCATTGCATATTTTTGATTTATTATTTTCAATAATGAATCTTTGTTATCGAACAAAAAAAACCAATAACAACCCCCCCCCCTCCCCTACTTTAAAAATTTCAGAGCTTACGTTTCAAGATGCGTAGAATCCGAAAAACGAATAGAAAAAAATCCGTTTGTCCGCCGTCCACGGCATTTCTCCGAAACTACTGGACCAATTTTTTTCAAATTCACCACAAAAATACTAGCCCATGCAACGATGATCCTAACACTTATCCAAGACGTTGATATCAGCTGTTTATTTTTAAAATAGCGGCCGATTACAAGTGATTTAATTCAATAACTAGAGAAAAAAATCATCAGTATTTTTAATCAAAAAACTGCGAATAATTATATATATAAATAATTTGACCCATAAATACGCTCAATACCCTTAATATTTATTAATAAATACCCTTAAAAATTTGAGAGCTTACGTTTCAAGATGCGTAGAATCCAAATAACGTATAAAAAAAAATCCTTTACTTCTAATTAATAAAAAAAATATACCAACAATTTATAAAATTTTCGTCAAAATGAAAAAAGAATCATTGAAATTGGCTAACAACTAGCTAAAACAAATAGCGTTTTTAAATCAGTAGTAGTGATATGATATAATCCTTTGAATCATTGCTTTTCATATTTCTTAATTGCCTATAAACAGCTGTATAAACAGTTATACCCTAATATTGTTATATGGAAATAATAAACCATTGTGTAATAATTTGCAACGTTTTTTTGTTTATACATAGATAATATATCGTTGCAGAGCTGAAGATTTTAGATGTTAAGCTAAAGATAAAAATGTTATAAACAAATTGGTATAAGGTAATGGAGGCTGATGAAAAGCAGATGAAACTAATTGTCGTAGTTAATTATATAATAGACTAATTACACAAAGGCAGTTCATACTACTATATCTCTTTATTGAGGTATTTTTGAAGCTTTCGCCTTCACAAGCGCTAAATTCATCTGGAACATATATAAAAAAAAAATCATCTTTGTGTAATTTACCTCAATTAAAATACTAATCATCAGTCAATTTATTTCAAAATATAATAGATTATCTAATCTGAAACACGTTTCCAACGAAAATGTAATTCTTTAACCTTTTTTTATACTCTTAATTTTATCTAAAAGTTCTTAAATTTATTTTAACTGCGGAGGTAAGTGAGAGTCGTGTGTTGCGCGCTAGATTTTTTTAATATTAGTTCCATTCTGCTTTTAGCTGAAATACTTCCACATTTCGTATTTGGTGCTACCTGTTATGCATCCTTGTTTTTTAGCAATTTTTTATTGATTGTTGGCGTTCTTCATCGAATAAACTTAAATTCACTTTTAAATTGGTTGTTTAAACTTCTCTCCATTTTACGTAACCCCAATGGAAGGCCAAGTGAATTAAGAACATCAAAATAATGGTTTCGTTAATAAAAATTACTTAAAAGTATATACTTGTTGTAACTATTGCTCTGTTTGCTCCAGCATAATTTCGTGATGGTGTCAGTTTGCTGATGATGTTTTAGTTGGATAGTGAAAAATTAAAATCAAGCTGAATGAAGCTGTTCAAATTCCAATGATCTAATGCGTAGTTACAAAATGTTTACATCATCGATTTAGAAAATTTATGATAGAAGCTAGTTTTGTTCAATAACAATTTCAGGCTGTTTACTAGCAAATAAAATACACTATACATATAATCTGAATAAATTGCCGTAAGGAAGATTATTTTAATTAATTTTATATCTTTTGAATAAAATGTTTGCATATGTCTTCCTAAACATGACATTATTGATGGTTGATGAATGAAGAAAGTCAATTATACTAGCAGGTATAAAAAACAATTTTCTCTTAACCGCATATAAAAATGATTAATATGAATAGTAATAATTGTAGGAGAACTTCAAACTCGTCGGCAAATACGAAGAAACCGCAGTCGTCACACCGGATCCTATATCAGTTGGATTAAACTGTATGCAAAATAAAAATAAACAATTAAAGAACATGATTGAAACCTGATAATTAGACAACGGTAGTGCACGTTGCTGATGTAAACCAGAAAAATTGTCAATATCCAGAATATTCTGATTAATGAAGTACAGTGCAACGAAGAATAGAACACAAGTACATTGTATAAATCCTTGAGTATGCAGAAACATCAAAATTTCCCGAAAGGACATGCAGCAACAGCTTCTTGTAATAATGCTCAGATCAGAATGAGGTCACAATAAGTACTGAAGACTTGGCTACTTGGAAAGCAGAAAATTAATAGCAACACCACCTCTGAGTAATAGCTGTTTATTAGTCAACAGTAGTATTGGGTTGTCCGGAAAGTTCGTAGAGAACTTTGGAAAAAAAATTAAAATTGATAAACAGCTTAAAATGTATTTATTTAATCCACAAAATAGTTACCACTGTTAGCGATTACCCTTTCCCAACGGCTTGGAAAGTCCTTTTTTTTCCGAAAATCTCTGTCCTTACTCCTGGAGAACAATAAAAGCTCCGTTTTCGAGGGAACGGAAAAGATGGAAATCCGAAGGAGCAATGTCAGGAGAGTACGGCAGGTGGTGAGGTGAAACCTCCCATCAGAAGCTTAATAACTTTTGCCGAGTCCTTCCTTGAAAAGGTTCCTTTCACTGAGCTCATGGGGAATCCAAACGTTGTAACGACAGACGTACCCGGGTAAGGCCGGCCTTCTTTAGATGATCAAAAACAGTCGATTTGCAGGCTCTTAACTCCGCAGCTATCTCACAGACAGTAATTCGTGGATTGTTTGCGAGGACCGTCCTAATATCCTCGATGTCAAGAGTTGAATTCCCGCCAAACCGGGGTTGGTCTTCCAAATTGAAATCTCCTGATCTAAACCGCGAAAACCACTTCTGAACCTACCAGCAATTGAATCGCTGCCATACACGGAACGATTCTTTCTTGCAGTTTGGGCTGCGTTTTTTCCCTTGTTTATAAAGGAAGAGCATAATATATCGAAAATGAACTGAATTGTTACTAATGTTGGTTTGCAATGACTACTGAGCCTTAATAAAGACGAATTCAGTGTGTGAACATAGTTAATTCCATGAGGATTAAAGGCATATAAACATTAGCTTTGTGATTCAATTTTTGGTTGAAAAGGTAAATTTTATTTTTAAAATATCTACGAACCCAATAGATCGTTTTGTACGAACAGCTCGCAAAAATGAACTCTAATCCAGAAAGGAAGGAGAACCTGGACTAAATCAACTACAAAACGCGTGTTTTGTAAGCAAAAATGGCTCTACTTCGATATTTTCTCTTAAAATCTACTCACAATTTTCTTGTTATCTCGAAATAGTTGTTTATTCATTAAACGTCACTTGATGCTGCTGTGGTAAATCGGACGAAATTAGAAATATGAAAAATATTAATCTGGCGATGGTTTGACTTTGAATCGCCTCAGTTCTTTTTACTTAAATGTTCTTTAATATCATGTATTGCTAAAATAAATTAACATCTTAACTCTATTCGTGTAGGTTTTTGATCTGATGGGTTAGCGCTTTCTAAATACGTTTTGAAACCTCATTGTGATTATTTTTCCGTAATATGCAATAGCCTTGGTGTCGATTGTTGAGCATTCGATTGCAGTTCAAAATCAAATCAATAAGTTACTTTGGTTACGTAACAAAAACGTCAAAAATCGATAAGGTTATCTTTCAAACATTATATTGTTTTTTGTTTGAATGATGCTCACCGATTGATTAGTCCAGGCGCAGCCTTTGTTGCCAATCAATCTTTTGCTAAAGATCTTTTAGCTTGACTGATAAGTTGGTAGATTTCTAATTGCCAAAAATATAGTTGCAACACTTAAATGTTCAATTTTAGTCCTTATTCTTTATAATATTTATTTTTCTTAATAGTAGACTGCTTTAAGTCCGATTTGGATATATTGATCTATTATTTATATTATTATTATTGCTAGAGCATATTTGTGCTAGACGTTATTGCTTTTTAAAGACGGTAAGGTATGCTGCAAGATTGACTAAGTACAATCCACAATAAGAATTTTATATCGATCTCAAAACTTGCAAATTGTTAGCTATAGAAATTTGCTGTTAATATTCCTTTATCAACACTTGACAATCCAAATTTGAATGATGTATTATATAATGGGTTGTATGTTAAAACTTACCGTTTTTCAACTGTTTTATTATTATTCCTTTGATATAAAATACAATTAATACTTGAAGTTTTTTTTTTCTCTGGCTAGACAGACCGTGTGCCCATTGCTCCGCGTGGTATGATCTGGGAGACTACTCACGACGTTCCTCGATGAAATTTTATAGACTAGGGTCATCACTCCCTACACCTATTTTTGTGAGTGGCCACCAGTCGACTGAAGGGTCTCACATACCCGGGGAAGAGGCTGTGAATGAATCCCTATTAATTATACTCCATAAGTCCCGCCGGGACTATGATTCGAACTCACGACCTTTAGCGTGCGAGACTAGCGCGCTAGCCACTCAGCCACGGGCTCCCCTTAATACTTAAAGTATAGTCCAATCTTATTAACCATCATTAGCCATCTGCTCGATCCCACGCTGATACCATTCTTTGGCATAGCTGTCAAAAAACTTAAACTGCATTTCCAATTTCCGTAAAATTATCAAGGACAGTTTCCGTTACCTCTTTTCACTGAATCCCGTTAAACTCCAAACTTTTAATATAAAAAATTAAACAATCCATATTTTTATTTGTATTAAAAAGTACACCACTTTACTCTTTGTAGGATAATATAGGTTAATATTTTGTCTTCATAAAAGGGAATTATTAATTGAAAATCAATGACAGCATTTTGTTTGGCTTATAACCATTTTGGTTTAAGCCAAATTTAAAATTTTATAATAAATGGGTTTCTTTTATAAAAAACAAAACAAATCTAAACCAAAGCATTCTTCTTTGAGGAATAATCCCGCAAGTTAAAAGTTGTTGGGGCTTGCCCTAAATGCCACTGTTACTTCACCAGTGAACACAAACAGTTACTTCTCCAATCTACTCACGATTCAGCAAGCACCATGTGGTAAATACTGGACATATTTAGCATGCTTAGCAGACCCACTGGAACTAATTGCCATCTGGTCTACGGCCAAAATTAGTGGTGATGTGGCTGGCAACTTGTAATTCCACAGCATGTCCTCTACTCACCGCACTCAACTCTTACCTTTTTTCAGTATGAATAAAATATTCGCGAATCGTGAAGATATGACCCAATTAGTAATATTGATTGATTAAATAATAAAAATCCTAATAAACGTTTATTTTCAAAAGGTAGCTTTAGTATTATAATATCCACACTGAATGATACGACAAGAAACTCCTCACCACTTTCAGTTACTTCAACACTTACTGGACAGTTGCTCTAACCTTCCACTCAACTACTAAAGGCCGATCTACATGACCATCATAAGGACTTAGGGAGGTGAGCTTTGGGGCTCAACTAAACCATCAAAGTCTTCCCGTGTTCAATCCTTACAATCCGAAATCCTTTGTAAAATACTCAACGCTCTTTTCTTTGTCACCAATAAATTCATACTTAAGACCTTGAAGTTCCATAATTTGCTGATTTGGCCCACACCAGGTATCAATCTTTCGATGAAAAACTCTAACCCATTAGTTTCAAATATTGCTTTCTCTACCATTCCTGACGATCCTCCGAGGCGTCAGAAAATTAGATGTCCTCGAGAAATATTTTAGATTAGCTACTGGAATGCTCACAATGGGCAGTTTCTCCTCATGCATTCTATCTCACTGCTTTACCAATGTATTAACCAATACAGTTTCAAATATAAATAAATTAAAAAAAAAAAAGTATTCCCTGACTAGAAAAAATAATTGATTGTTGATATGTCTACTTATTGTCTACTTCCCTGTCTGGGAGAAATAAAGTTTGCAAACGGAACAGATTGATGAAGTATAGAAAGTAAATAAATAAATAATATACCATCAAAACTTATTTTTAATCATCCGCCTAAATTTAGACATCGGTGCATTGATAACTTTTTTCAGTCAAACCAATAAAGCTCCTAAACGGTAAGTTCTAGCGACAAATGTTATATAACAAAACCTATTTTACACACCAAGATGAACTGAAGAAAAAAATAAATTTGTCATGCCACGGTTTAATTAGATATGATTCCCCTTTACTCGGTTATTTTTAAAGATAGAGAAAAAATCAAAGTTTTTGAAATCAGGAATTTTTATTTTTATTATTTTAATGAAAATTAAAAGAAATGTAAGAAAATAGTAAAGTAGTCTAGTATAAATGCTTTTGGTTATTATTTTCAATAATAAACCTTCTTTTTCGAACAAAAAAAAAATAAATAGTGAGAGTGATTGACCATTTTCCTTTTAATTAATTTATCATTATTAAGTTAATTAACTATCTGCAAACAGCTATATAAATTGTGATACCTTAATATAATTATTTGGAAATGTGTCATAATTTGCAGCCTTTTTAAGTTACATTCTTTGTTTGTTTGCTCATTTAACTCACTTTATACTACCAGGGCCAATCAGACCATGTTACTGTGGGAGTCCTAAATTTTGTCTATCCAGGTTTAATTAGGATAATTTTTAATATTTGTTTATAAATATATTTATGTTGAAATGTTAACATATTTATGTTGAAATGTTACTATTTTTAACCATATATTTATGTATGAAATGTTTTCTATTTTTAACTATCTTGCAAATTACACTAAACAAAATGATTAATAAAAATTATTTATTCAACAGGAAAGTTTAGGAGGCAACTCTAGGACATGCATGTTGGCGACGGTGAGCCCCTGCTCTACACACCTGGACGAGACCATGTCCACCCTGAGATACGCCAGCCAGGCCAGGGCGATCGTGAACAGGGTGAGGGTCAACGAGGCTCCACAGGACAAGGAGATGAGGGAACTGCGGGAGGAGCTGGAGAGGTTGAGGCCGGCTGGGGAGAGGATCAACACCCTTCTAGGTTAGGAATATCCACTTTAGTTTAATAATAGGAGGAACTCCAATAACAATTTAGCCATATTTTCAATTAAGGGTTTTTCATAGACCAAAAGCATATCCAAATGAGTTAAAAGTTCAAAAATTTTCATGAAATTTAATTTGGGTTTAGAAAGTTCCTTTTGGTGTCTCAACTTTTTTTTTTATCTCACTCTACAATTTCATACTTCCTGTCATGTATGGAGAAGATAGTTGGTGGTGTGGTCATAAAAGAAAACCCACTCAAAGAATGTGCATTGGTTAACAAGTATATTAGTTGCAATCTTAGTTTTTCATTTCCTCAGTAGGTCTATAATCCTGGTCCCAACATCGCATAAAATATAATAGGTTTACTTATTAAGTAATGCAGCAGTGTGATCTACTGGATAGAGCACTAGCCTACTGTTTTCTAGGTCCAGGTTCGAACCCTGGCTTTGGCAGGATATTATTTATTCTGTTTGTTTGTTTGTATATTTAATTCAACATCCCTTTATGCTGCTGTGGCTAATTAGATATAGAAATGCTACTGTGGGAGTCCTAAATTTTACCTTTCCAGGTTTAATTAGGATAGGGGTCTTTAACAAGTACCTGACATCGCATAGGCTTGGGACCACCTTTTAACATCCCCTCTGAAAACGGCATAACTAAGGATTTTTTACTCCCATTAAAAAATCCTAGAGCCACTTGCGGGTTCGAATCTGGGACCTTGGGCATAGGAGGTTGTCATGCTAACCACCATGCTACAGGTAACCCCTTATTTATTCTGTTATTTCGGCCGTGTGGCTGAAAAACAACCTTCCTTGGGTATGAGATCCTCCTGGGGCATGCCTAACCTCTATAAAGTGGGTACCCGAAAATGAGGGAAAACCTTGCCAGTGTGATCTCAGCCTGACTACCTCATTGCATGGCTGTTGGACTATAAACAGTACAAATCTCCACATTTAAGAAGCCCAAGACCCTTCATGGGTTGTAGAGGTTGTTTTTTCTACTTGATAAGCAAAGGATAATATTAAGTTGACACCAGGGAAAATCTATTTAATATATTAAGAAACAAAGGGACTTAAATTGAGTTCCTATGAGTGCGAAGCTACTATGGGCTTTTTTGAATGAAGAAGCTGTTAAATTGGGCCTAACAAGATTCTGTATTGCCACAGAAATCAAACAGTCTTCACTATGAATCTCGTAACGAGATCAAACATGCAGAAAATGAATAAGAAATACTTTTCAAACTAAAAATAAATTCTCAAGATTGTCTACTACATGTACGGCTGCAAGAAAACGTAGGAGGGCTTTTTCAATGCAAACCTGGCCTAATGAAAACAAAAATGTCTTAAGTGTGTTTTCTTTAATTGTAACACCTATAAAGTATTTAAAAAAAAAAAAAAGACCAATTGCGATATAATGCAATGACCTCTACTTTGAAATACTAAAGTTATAAGCAAAAAAAATTAATACATAATTAAGAATTTTGATTTTTGATATGCTTATTTATTCTAGTTTACATATTTTGAGTTTCATTGTGGGGGTGTAAGATTTATCTGTTAATTATATTGAAAAGTTCAAGAAAAGTAATTTTTTTATTTTTTTTTTTTTTTTAATCTTTAGGTGAAAAAGAAGAACTTGAAGAGCAGTTGAAGCTGAAAACTGGAGAGATAGTAAGCCTGGAGACTGAGCTTGAGAAGTATAAGTCGCTCCTATCCGAGGCGTCGAGGAGTAAGGAAGAGTTAATGGAAAATGTCAGTAATGCTGATTCTATTAAAAAGGAACTTCAACTAGAGAAACAACTAGTTTCAGAACTCGAACAGAAACTAAAAATCACTAAGCAAGAACTTTCGGATATTGGAAAGTTTAAAAACGATTTGGAAAAAGAATTGGAGAGTAGAAAGCAAATAGAAATCAGTGACAAAGACAAAATCAGTAAATTAAAAAAAGACATTAAGTCACTAAAAAATGAAATCATGGTTTCGAAAACCGACCTCACAAATGCTTTAAGAAACAAAGAATCACTGAAGAGCAACTTTCAGAGAAATCATTCAGGGTGAATGAGCTCTCAGTGCATCAGGAAAGGATTTCATACCTTGAAGAGGAATTGGGAAGTTTAAAAAAGAAATATGATAACATCGAATTGCTTCTGAAAGAAGCTAAGCAAAATGAGCAAGCTCTGGAGAAAAAATTGAATGAAAGCAATCTCAGAGAAGAAAAACTCTTACAAAATGCCGAACAGATCCCAGCTCTGGAAAGTGCTCTAAATGATTTAGAAAAAGAACTTAGGAAAGCAAGATCTGATTTGGCTGATACCAAGAAGAGTAAAGATGAACTCACTAAACAGTTAAAGAACAGTTGCTTGAAAGAAGAAATAACACAACTTAAAGATGAAAATCTTAAACAAATACAAGATTTTGAGAATGAGTTGCAGCGTTATAAAACTGAATTGGAAAAATCTAATGAGGAAAAAACAGAACTGAACAAGAAGTTGTCAGAAATAACTTCAAGGGAAGAGCTGCTCAAGATGGAAGCCGATAAAGTTCCTAACCTCGAAAGTGAACTAAGGCTTCTTGAAGCTGAAACCAGAATATCTAAAAGGGATTTTGAAGCTGTTCAATCAGAAAGAGAAGCATTGATGAAGGAATTAAAAGAGCTCAGAGCCAGTAAAGAAGAATTCAACAAGCTTTTAGTGAAAGATTCAGCACAAGAGTCTGAACTGAAAAAAATTTTTGAGGAATTATCGCAAACTAAAAATGAACTCAAGAGATTGGAAAAAGTTATTGAAGAAATGAGCAAAAACCTTAATGAAAGCCATAAAAAAGAAGGGCAACTCCTACTTAAGCTTCAAAACTCATCGGCATTGGAAAAGGAGTTGAAAAAGTTAACTGAAGAGTTAGTAGCTTATAAAAAAGCTCTAGACAGCAAAACCCAAGATAATCTTGAAGAAGGAAAGATAAAAGCTTTCATGAAACAAATAGAAAGTACAGAATCAGAACTTACTAGAATAAAAGGACAGTTGTCGGCTGAACAGAAAGCAAAGGAGGACATGAAAAAGAAGTTGGCCGATGCCTTGACAACCAGTGAAAGGATGAAATTCAAGGCAGATCAGGCCATCAGAATCGAAATAGAGTTAGAGAAGGTAAAGAATGAATTGAACGAAGAAAAGAAAAAAACATCAGAGCTTTTGATGAAGATATCAGACTATAAGTCGAGGGAAGATGTTTTGAAAGCAGAAATATGTTCCAAGGCTCAATACCTTGAAAATGCTCAAACCCAGATCGAGAGGCAACAGCAGGTTCAGGTCACCCTAATGGAAGAAAAGCTTACTCTTCTCAAAGTCATGTGAGTATACACGTTCTTAGCTCAGGATAATTACAATAATTTTTAATTGTTCTCAGTAAATATTATCAACTTTATTATAGTAAAATGAGAGTTTTTATGGATAATTTTAAATAGCCTGCATTTTTGGTTTCTCTATTACTTTTTGATTGTAACCACAGTTGATATAATCACTGTTTCATAAATAAAAATTATATTTCAATTTTTTTACTGCACATGTTTCAACTTCATTGAGGGCAATAGCTTTAGAGAACATCAAACAATTCAAAATCATTTATATTGAAAGTTAAATAACCTCATCCTTTTTGCCTGTACTGACTGTTAGGAAACCAAACTGTAACCACTTTAAAAAATTATATTGAGGAAGTATAGTCCAATGTAGAAACTATTATAGGTGGAATAATCAGGAGTCAGTCTTTTTCTAAATATTTTAAATTTTTCCGACGTTTCAGCTCAAGCTTGTGAGCCATCATCAGGCCATGTCCAAGCATAAACTCACAGTAATATAGTGTATTAACTCAGAGTTTATGCTTGGACATGGCTCAGTAATGCCCTGATGATGGCTCACAAGCTTGAGCCGAAACGTTGGCAAAATTAAAAATATTTAGAAAAAGACTGACTCCTGATTATTCGACCTATAATTTAAAAAATTACTGTTTCATGTATGACTAGATTGCTATTGAATAATTTGTTTTGTTTATTCATTAAACATCACTGTGGCTAATCGAACAATGCTACAGTGGGAGTTTTAACTTTGGCTTATCCAGGTTTAATTAGGATAGGGATCTTGAAATATCAAAGACTCGGGACCACCATTTTAGGTCCCCTCTGAAGGAAGAAGGCATAACCAAAAACTTTTTATTCTCTTTAAAAAATCCTAGGGCTATTTGATGGGTTCGGACCTGTGACCCTAAGCATAGAAAGCTGTTATGCTAGCCACTACAGGTGACCCCTTGATCTCATGTATACTTATGTATGTTATTTGCAATTTATGTATTTATATTTGTGTACATAAGTATATGTGACAAACAATCGCCATGATTTTTTCTTACATTACATAGTTCCACACTTTTTTCAAATATTACAAAGTGTGTATTATATATTTTAATTATTAATGAAAATTTTATTATTTCAGGGAAAAGCAATGTTCAGCAAAAGAGTCTAAAAACACAAATGAAAGGTGTACTGAAGAAAATATTCTTTTAAAGAAAGAAGTGGTAAGTAATTAATTCTTTTTACTTTAATTACGATTTTATTATAATTTTGGTATTATTTTTTTATAGAAAAATCTCCTCATTAAGGATATAATGTTTGTTTTTGGGCGTGTGTGTGTGTGTGATATAAACCATGAATTGTATATTTGAAGCTGTTGCATGGTAATTTTTTAAAATATAAATATCAATATTGCTATTAATACATTGTTAACTTGTTATTCATTTCAAGGCTGTACTGAATGAAAGGTTATCAAACAGCTCTAGAGAAAATGTAGAACTGAGGAAAAGGTTAACAGACACTGAAAATTTATTGAGAAGAACTATTGAGACTGAAGGGAAAAAAGAACAGGTAAATAATCTTATCAAGTAATATTTATTTAGCTACACTCACTCAAAAACGTTTCCATACAGCATGCTATTATTTGCATTGCTATTTATTTTCAACTTGACAATGTCCTCCTGTACAAATTATGAATACTAATTTAGATTTAAAAAATATGTTTTATTTATTCTCATTTCATCATTAATATCAAACTAGCCAGAATGTAATTTGTTAATGATAGGTCAAAAAAGTTTCCATACACTTTCAATATTGATCCTACTTGTTGTACTATGACCATCTTTCCAGTGTTATATGTATAAATATTATCTCGATAATCAAATCTTAGTTTAGTATTAACTTTACTTGGACCTGGGAAACTGATTTCTTTTCAATATGCGCGTTTATATTTTTATTTGAGAGAGCTTGTGGTTTGCAGAGCTTATCTATAAGAAAAATTGCATATCTGTTGAATAAGTCACGTGCTACTGTACAGTATGTACTAAAAGGAAATATAGGGTTAAAATCATTGGAGGATAGACCATGTACTGGAAGGCAGGAGACTGGAGAATCGCCAGAGGCGAGCCATCCTTGCTGAAGTCTATGCAAATCCTCACACTACTGACACCTCATTGGCTATCAGAATAAATAGGTACTATAGGATTCAAGTCCACCCAAAAGCAGTCTAAAATATTCCAAGAAGGGAAGGATACAGTGGTCGAGTCACAAGAAGAAAGTCCTTCTTAAGTAAGATAAACCATAAGAAGCGAATGTCATTTGCTAGGGAGTTAGTAAATAAACCCAAAAATTTCTGGGAACGGGTCATATTCTCTTAGGAATCCAATTTTAATATTTTGGGCCAGATGAAAGGTCAAAAGTGTGGAGGAAATCGTCCTCAGCTTTCAAAACTAAGAATTTGACCCCAATATTTAAAAACGGAGGTGGAAGTGTCATGGTTTGGGGGTGTTTTAGAACTTCTCGTGTTGGAAATTTTAGTGATCATTGATGGGATTATGGACAAATATGCTTTTTAACTGGACATTTTAAGAAACAATTAAAAAAATTGAGCTGGGAAATTGGAGCTTAGGGTATGTTACTTTTTCCATCAGCTTAAGACCCCATAGTGCTAAAAAAAATAAAAGAGTGGTTGATCAACTATTTTCCAATCAACTAAAAAGACTTCCACAGTCACCTGACATAAACCCTGTTGAACACATATGGGATGAATTGGGATGGCAAATGAAAATCTAAATGGATAGAGCTTAAAGTTACCCTACAGACGGAATGAAATGCAATTAACAATGAGTCCTAAATTTTCCTAGCCAGATTTTATTAGGATAGGGGTCTTTAACGAATACCTGACATCGTACAGGCTTGCGACCACCTTTTAACGTTCCTCCGAAGGACGGCATAACTAAGGATTTTTTACTCCCATTAAAAAATCCTAGAATCACTTGCGGGTTTGAACCCGTGACATTTGGCATAGGAGGCTGTTATGCTAACCACCTAGCTACAAGTGATCCCTTTTTTTTTTTCTATTATTCGGTTTGATCTATTTATTTATGTTTCAAATAAAAAATATAATTCAAATAATACTGTTGAAAATTTCTTGAATTCCTTTATTTGCATTTATCCAATTATATTTGTGTGTATGGAAACTTGTTTGAGTGAGTGTACATAATATTTATTATAAATGAATAATAAGCTATGTATATGACTATAGGCATTTGCAGCAGCTTTAGAAAATAAAGATAAAGAAATGTATGAATTCATTATGGATTCTGCATTTCCGCACCATCTAGTTTATTTAGTAAGGAAAGCAAGAACGTTTACAGAAATATATAAAATTCCTTATGTAAGTATGATTTTGTTTTATTGATATATTTATTAAAATTTATTATTGTGTTCTTATAATACTGATACAACTACTCAATGATTATAATTACTTAAAAATCTGAGGAGCGCAACACATGACTTTCACTTATCTCCATTAAAATCAATCTAAGAATTTTTAAATACAGTTAGGAATTAAATATATCGGTAAGTCTAAATAAAAACCGCTGCAAATTATTACACAATGGTTTATTATTTCCAAATATCAATATTAGAATATAACTGTTTTTATGGCTGTTGATAGGCAATTAAGTAATATGAAAAGCACTAATTCAAAGCATCATACATAACACCACCACTGATTTCAAAACTCAATATCTAAGCTAGTTTTTAACCAAATTCTATGATTTTTTTTTCATTTGGTCCAAAATTGATTTCTCTATCAAATGGCACTAAAAGCAAAATTTTTTATATTTATTCATTTATTTATTAGGAGAAACATATTATTTTTTATTCGTTATTCGGATTCTATGCATCTTGAAACATTGAAACATAAGCTCTCAAATTTTGAGCAGGGTTAATTTTTTTTTTTTTTTTGTCGATTACAAAGGTTGATTATTGAAAATAATAAACCAAAAGTTAAGGAATTGATCAAATTGAATTTCAAAATATGTGTTTTATTAAATAATTATTATCTATAACCATCAGTTAGTTTTATCGCCTTTTTATCACTCTGCTTTAAATTCTAAAATTTTGTGTATAAGATATTTTTTTCTAAAATCATAAGCTTTCCAACGGTATATCATACATGTATGTCAATGTTCTCATGTTCAAAAACACAAAAATTGCATTAGAAATATTTGTTTGCTCTATCCTCCTTTAGTTGTTAATTAAATTTATTCAACACGTATATTTAGCTGTTTTTTACCAATGCTGATAACATAATATGTTTCATTTTTTCGAATCTACAAAATTGAAAGTACTTTAGAGGAAAAAATTTAAAATATCGATCGGCATTTAAGTCCTGTCAGACTATTTCAATCAGAATGAAACCTACACCATATTACATTTTACACCAAGATATTGTTTAATCAAAATGGTTAGAGCTGTTTTTGAGAAGATTGTAAAAAGTGCAAAATGCATGGTATAAAGTGGCTCTTCTAGTTGGCTGATTTTGGTGAAAAATTTGCTGTAACATCTCGGGCATAGACGCTCTTAAAATATAAAATTTGAGTATTATACAACTTATCATTTTCAAGCTAGGCTTACCACACAACTTCAAAAATGTTCACGATCGCAATACTTTCCCTTACTATATATTACATATATAGGTAAGTGACCTCGCGCAGATCTCATTACCGCGTATGGGGAGCGTCCCACGGGTGGCGGATGTGGGGATGGTCGGTGGAATTTCCTCAGAAGCTCCTCCCGGCTAAGTCCGATGGACTCGCTGACCAACAATGAGAGCAACCCTCCAGGCTTGCTGGAGGGTGTGATGTAGGTTCGAACGCCCTACTCACATATTTTAGTTCACAAAATACCACAAACAGTCATGGATTCCTCTGAGGTAAAATGCCCATTATCCGGAAGTAAACTAGTCCCCTGTTCGGGTCTCCGGGTGGGGACTGCTTCAGAGGAATCTAGGCGCAAGATGAAAAGTAGAGATCTAACAATAGGGACGTGGAACGTTAGAAGTTTAAATACAGCAGGTGGGTTAAAGTCGGTCGCGAATGAAGTTAAGGGGTACCATTTAGATATCGTTGCATTACAAGAGGTTCGCTGGCCAGGGGAGGGTTCGTTAACAGAAGGAAAGTACACTATTTGGTACGGGGGGAGCGTTAATTATTGTTTAGGTACCGGGTTTCTGATTAGGAATAGATTTCTTTCCGCATTACGGGATGTACAGTTCTTTAGTGAAAGAATATCGGTTGCTATATTTCAGGGTCGTTGGTCTAAAATCGCGTTTATAAACATTCATTCTCCCACCGAAGATAGTGATGATGAAGTAAAATGCGAATTTTATGATAAAAAATAAAGTAAAAATGGCTTGTAGATCAATGACCATAGCTGTTCCAGAAAATAAAGAATATGTAAGGAGAAAATATCTTGTGTCCCATGAAACATCTTGTGTGATCTTTATATGTTTTTGTTATTAATTATGTAAGTTATTTTTAAATTATTATTATACGGTTATCTGCATTCTGAAGATATATTATTTCAAATACATTTAGATAAATAAATAAAAGCCTTAATGAATAAGATTTATGTGCCAATACAATACCATCAATTTCTAGATCTTCCCAATTACACCTTAGACCAGCCAGTTTAGCCATAATTATTATCATAGTTGTAACTATTTATTTATTTATTAAATATTACCTTCAAACCGCCATCCAGTCTTCTTACTATTACTCTAAATGCAACTAATTATATCCATTGTAGTTTAATATTCACTTCTAATTTTTTTTTTTTTTTTTTAGGAATTTGAACTTCGAGATAAAACTGTTACAGTGAGGCACTTAATGATCAGTGCTAAAGCAGTGTTAAACCATCTTAAACTTTCAAAGTGGATTGAGAGAATAGAGGTTATTAAATTGCCTTGTTATATTATTGGTTATATCTTTAGGAAAATATAAATAACCTATCATGTTTCTTTTTCTTTTATTGTTGCTAGAATGAAAAAACTTGGTATAAATCTATGGATTGTGATCTACCTTGGGAAGTCGATTTTGGGGATTATTATGATAGTAATGATGCACATAAAATAATATTGGAAGACCCTGGTGATAATAAGAACTGTTCAATCAACATAGGAACTAAAGTAACAGGTATGTTTTATTTCCATTTATTCTCCAAACGTATTTAATATCATGGTAGAACCATCATCGATTACAAATGTAATTAAGACGTTTCTTAAGGGATGCGTTAAAGAATTAATGTGTATAGAATCTATCAGCCTAAATATGAGGACATTTTATGTATCTATTTCTTGTCCAGTCCCATACATATAATAAAATTGAATTATTGTTAGATGAATTTTAGAAATAAATTGATGTTTCTTTCAGCTTCAGGTTGTTTGAATCCTGTCCTATGGCGGAAGACTATGGTCAGGCGACATGTAATGGGAATAAAAGAGGATTCTGAAGTGTTGATAAAATATTTCAATGAAGTAGAAGATTCGAGGGTTTATTCAATCCTCAGCCGAATACAAGTGTCCGTCGCTAGGTTGGAAGAAGCAACTTACAATGTGGAAAAATAGGTATTTCAAAGGAAATATCATGTGTTGAATACTCTTATTTATTGAAGACCTCTTCATTTATTGTATTTTTTCATGTATAATTTATAGATTCAGTAATGCTTAAAATTCTTGCCTGTAATGAGTGATTTGTATATATTGGTGTTAAAAACTAATAGGACACTGGTCCAAAGCAGCATATATACTTGTATATATGTTTATGTATAAATATGTATATGGTGCACACAATATATAGATTGTTTTTAATTTATTGAATTATATATTATTCTTAATTGTTACTGTCAAGCTCAAAGCTTACTCATGTACAGTAATCGTAGCTTTTTTGACTAACAAATTTGTTAACCATGACAGCTTACTTTAGCACATTGTGATCATTTTTTATCTTAATAACTGTTATTAATTTTATTTATTGTAAATGCATTACGGACCATTTTAATTTGATTCATCTCTATAAGTGAGAAAAAAAAAAAAAAATTGATCTCTTATTGTATTTGTAATAAAATTGTTTTATTTCTTTTTTTAAACTTTAGCAACTGTCATTTAGCCTCGACCTTAATTAAGAATTCCCTTGTAATTTGAAACAACTATACCTCATCAAGAATATGTAAGCTCAAGGTGAACTAATATGGCAATAACTTAAAGCAACTATTTTTCTTACTCTCCAATTTTATTTACATATGTGAAAAAATTACTATATTACATAGTAATGTACCTGTAAGCTTGTATATATTTCTGTGTGAACAAAATTGGAGGGTAACAGAAAAGAACTTTCAAAGAAGTGAGGTATTTATTATTTTGCCTTTGGACTACCCTATTCCATGGCTAGCGGGCTAGTCTCTCACGCTAAAGGTTTGTGAGTTCGAATTCCAGTCCCAGAGGGACTTATTCAAGCATTTAATAACTGGGGATTCACTCACAGCCTAATGGTGGCCACTCACAAAATTGAGCGTAGGGAGTGATGATCCTATCCTATAAAATAAATAGAGAAACATGAGTGTAATCTCCCAGGAGATTACACCGTCAGGCCAAGGGCCTACACGGTCTGTCGTGCAACTGGAAGAATTCCTGTGGTTAAACTAATGTACTAGATGTGCTGCATGCCTAAATTGAGAAGAGAATGCAATAAATTTATTAATTATTTTATAAATATCTGTTGGAGAAATGTTTTCCCCTCTGCTTTATTTAAAAAATAATTATTTTTTACAATGTAATAATTATTTGAAAATAATGGAATATCATAAAAGTGAATGTCACCCAACTCCCTCTATATTTAGATAAATATTGGATTCAACAGTAGAATAATAAATAGACCAAGCATTATAAACAAAATGTATATTTAATCAAAATAATCCTCAATATCTATATTTGGATCTAATAAGTCTTCTCCAAACGGAGTTAAATCAAGCTGGTTTAATATTAAATTTTCACACATTTCTTCCAAGTCAGTTTCACCTATTAAAACAGCTCCTTGCATTCGACCATCTTTTAGGATCAATTTAATATATTCCATACCTTTAGTTACTCTAAGAAGAATTTCATAATTTCTGTCCAATCTTTGGCCATTAAACAATCCCAGTAAAATAACTTTAAAACCGAAAAATTTAGTTACATGCGTGAAAGTTCAAAACAGAAATCCTGGAGAAGTTCTTCTCCTTTAAGGTTAGTAACCATCGCTTTGGCAGCATACAGACCCATCTGGTGGGCTTGAGTCCAGAGTCGCATCTGAAACCACTGTGGCGCAGATTCCCACGATGTAGTGCAAACATCTCCAGCAGCATAAACATCAGCTAGTGATGTTTCCATTTTCCAGTCGACAGTAACACCTCCATCAGGAGATAAATGTATCCCAGTGTCGGTTAAGAAGGATGTATTAGGTACGACACCTGTTGCTGAAACAATGAAGTCACAACCATATACCTTTCCATTAGTTAACTCAACAAATATGGGCCAATCTTCTTTTTTCAATGTCATTCCTTCACTTTTACTTAAAATCTTTTTAACTTCTGAATTATACTCTATGGTAACAGATGATCTACTTTGAAGCATGCCCCTAAGATCAACTTGAGAATGCCAGTCTGGCCCCAAAGCAGCACCACCTTTTGGCAAGGTGTTACTATCTCCTTCAACAGTGAATTTCAATCTTTTAGTGGCAAGATCAGTGCTCTTGTCTCCTTTGATAAGAGAAGATTGGAAAAACTCTGCAGCACCAGGATCGATGAATGTGGCAGAAATGTGATTATCTTTTATTACCCAGATAATTTCCATCCCTTCAACTTCATGCACTAATTCAGTAGCAATGCCTCCATTACCAACTACTATCATTTTCTTACTTGATACTAAACGTTTTTGAAATTCCTGGACTGAATCTGTATCCCTAATTCCTATAACTAATGGGTTATTATCATCAATCAGTTTTGGACAGGCTCCACTGCAAATGCATAACTTTTCATATTTCACAGTTTCTTTGGAAGTGAAAACAAGTTTATTGTTATAATCGATACTGTTGACGGCCGATTGCAAGACAGTTAATGAAGAACAACCTTCAACAAGAGAATCTGGACTTTTCTCTTCCACCGTGAATTCAGACAAAAGTTTCGTTAAATGTTTCAAATTGGAAACTTTTTTTATTGTAGGAGAAGAACTTATCAGTATGATGCTTTCTTCAGGAGCCAAAAAAGATATACCTTCCGCACATGAGACTCCTGCGATCCCACCTCCAATGATGACAAAAGTGGCTTGCTTCATATTACTTAACTATGTATCTAATTTAAATTTGTATACAAAGAATAATCGTATTTACGAAATGGAATATCAAATTTTATCAATCCTCTATCTCTGGCAATTTCAATGGCAACAACCAGTTGTTTATATGTCTTCTGACAAATCCCAGTTTTACTGAAACAAGAAAAAAATAATTACTATACAAATTTTAGTTTCCTTTCAAATTTAATTTTAAAAATGTATTAGTTTTTAAATGAATATTTTGGTAAATTTTTATTTCACCAAGAAGCTTTTTATTCAATATTTAGATGTTATTTTACTGACTAAGAAAAATGAAAGAAACAATTGTATAAATTTATTTTGTGAAACATTTCTATGATGGAAAAAACATAATTTCACACTTTTAGGTAACAAAGAAGCTCATTCTCAACCAAGCCAAAAAATAAATCTTGACTTAAAGCAAAAGTTTTTTTTTTCATGCACACCCAAATACAGAATGTTACAAGGTAAATATATTTCCCTAGGATAGTATAATCCTGAAAGCTCTGAAAGCTTTTTACTTGAGGAAAGTACTTCTTTTCACACTTGTGAAGTTTATATAATTTATTAGTAATGTTAATAATTTAATTGTTATATATTTAATTGTTAATCTTATGATTTTTAAAAAAGACCACTGTTATCCCATCATATTTATATTCATTAAATTATAATTAAATGTCGCTATTAAATTGTATATTATTTTTGTTTAGTTTTTGACGAGTGTTTTACGACTTAGTCGTTTCCCATTCCTACATTTTCATGCCACTTCTTTCAGTCAAGCCAGTCTCCCTCTCGAAGACCTCTGGCAGCCATGCCTTCCTCCATATCCTGTAGCCATCTCTTCCTGGGTCTTCCTCTTTTTCACCTTTCCATACGTGGATACAGAGAGGTCATTTTTTGCCATTGCTTCTCAGTCATTCTTTGTACATGTCCAAACCATTTTAACCTTTTTATTTCTATTTTGTTCAGAATATTTTTTTCTTGTTAGACATTCTGTCGTAATAATTTTGTTGCCTTCCTCTCATAATTTTTTCCATGATGTTCTTGCAAGAGCTGCCATCCTCAGTAATCCATCTTAAATAGATATTTAAACTCACTCACCCTTTCTAATTCTCAATTTTCTAGGGATAAGGCTCCTATGTTCCCATTAAGTGCCATATTATTAGTTTTTCTTTACTTACTTCCATGTCCCATGCTCTATAATCCAGGAGCTTGCTTAACATGTAGTTGTATCTTCATTGTTATTCGCTATTATTATCTATTTCTCGGCAAATTGTAAGGTATAAAGGCATTTATTGCATATAATTTAATACATAATATAGAAGTAAATTATAAATATAAAATACAAACAATATCTATGAACAAAAAACCTTGTTTCATTAAAATTTTAATTAAAAACCAAAATTTATATTATGCTATTACTTTTGACTGCCACTGTACCTCATGTTTCTTTAAAACCCTTTTTAACATATAAACAACCTACCTGTAACTTAAAATTTCCCCAGTAAAAGGTGAAATAAACTGTTCCAGAAGCTTCGTATTTTTTGCATCAAGAACTAAATATTCATCTCTACATATAGGACAAGGATTTCCAGTAGCAAGCATACCTTGCCTCTGAAACAATACAATCAGATTAAAATTCTAAATTTACAGTTAACTAGCCAATTATAAGTGAACAAAAACTCACAATGCAAGTTTTTCTTGTTTTTCTGGGAGCAATAGAACCTTTATGATTACGTCTGTACAGTTTCCAAACAGGATCTTCACCATACGTTTCAGCATAAGCTAAAAGAAGAATAAAATTTTGATAAACCGGTACAAAAAATCCATTTAATTATCAAAATCCAAGTATTTATATCTCAATCTCAACGGTTCTATACATTTCTTAGGATTTTCAATTCGAATCTGAAGTTTGCAAAAGTTAGTACTTGAAATGTTATTTTATAATCACTAATAATTAATTTGGTTATACTAGTAGTACTTTTATAAATATAGGTTTATAAAAAGTATTACTAGTTTTAAATAAACAATAATAAAAGGGATAAGGATGAACAGGACTAAATTTGAGTGGGGCAGAAAAAACAAAATACATTTCCAAGACCAAATATTTAACAAATCAATGTAAGATATATGGGAAATAGAAATCTCATTAAATTTTAATGCTGCGCTTTTCATTGACAAATGGTTATACCATATTAGATATGGATGAAAAATTGACCAAAAAACATTGGTTTAAAATACATTAATATTCAACTTAGTTGTTTATATTGGTATTTTGGAACTTGCATATGGCCATTCCCAACGAAACGTACAAATGATTTCCCTCATACTAAAACTGGTTATTTTCCAACTTTTTTTTTTCTGGTAGTTATTTTTCTGCTCTTCTTGGTGTACATTCAGAAATTCAAATAAATGAATTATTTCTGTATGAAAAATTTGAATAAATGTCCAAATTACCATTGCCTCACCCTGTCCAAATCGGACTTTGCCAACTTCAACGTGGTACCCAGTCAAGGTGCTGAAAAGATTTACCTGGTTTGGTCCAGTGCGTTCATACATACACTCTATTGTTTCAGAATACAGAATTGCAGGTGGTGAAAACGGTTATATCCATTAGAAATAAATAAAACTGAAATTTCCAATGGATTTTGCATCATTGGCGCACCCCAAACGGTTTTTCACGCCGTGATCTCCCTGTTAGCCATAAAAGGAGGGAAAAGGCTCACAGAAACCGTTACACTTTCGGCAAGCCGACCAAGAGGTTTATAGCCGCCTTCTGTATCTTTCACGATGGCAAGGGGGAAGACGTACGCTAGTGAGGAAGAGTATTTTTATTGGCCGTCATTGTCGCACCCACTCTACCTTTGCTAGTTATTTTTAATTGATTAATTTTTTATTTTTTCATGATAGGGTTCGACTTACTGAGTAGATTGATGTACTTCTTTATTTTGATACTTTGTTTAGGAGAGAAAACTTTTTGGAAAACCTTCTGTGGGGTGCCTCAATGATGAAACGGGTGGATTTTTTATTGGGTTGATGCAAAATTAATGCAGGTTTTTAGTAGGTATTGTAAATACGCCGTATCTTTACTTTAACCATATATATTTAATCAAAATAATTTCCATCTGAATCAATGCACTTTTGCCAACGTTCAACAAGCTTTCTTATTCCACCAGAAAAAAAATCCGAATCCCTGGACTCAATGAAATCACGAAAAGAATTTTCAATGTCGTCCTGGTTTTGAAAATTTTTCTCCCTCAAAAAGTTGTCCAGATGCCTGAAAAAGTGGAAGTCTGTAGGAGAGAGGTCAGGTGAATAAGGCGGATGTTGGAGAACTTCGTAGCCCAACTCGTGCAGTCGTCGAAGCGTTGGTTGTGCAACGTGTGGTCTGGCGTTATCGTGGAGCAGGATCGGCCCCTTCCGATTCATCAATACTGGGCAAAGACGTTGCAATTTTTGAGTTCCGAGTTCCGCCGCCATTTCTCGTGTGGTTTTGGTTGGGTCTTCTTCCACTTTTGACCTCAGCTGATTTTGACCAGAGCAAGATGACGGCCCCGACCTTCCTTGTCTTCGAGGTCGAAATCTCCTCTGCGAAACTTCTGGAACCAACGCTGCACCGTGCACTCATTAATAGCCCCCTGACCCCACACTTCATTAATATTACGAGCCGTTTGCGCAGCGCTGCGCCCTAATTTAAATTCGTAAAAATAAATTTGACGAAAATCGCACTTTGACATTTTCGATTCAAGACCTTTGAACACACTGAACAAAACGATTTTACCAAACAAATTCATGGTGAAAGAGAGGGTATTAGATAAGGTTTGTTTTGGTATAATAATGATCAATGTTAGGATTAGCTTTGTTTACACAATTGGAATTAAGATATTGCAATAGAGGAAACCTGTATTAATTTTGCATCAACCCAATATTTCCCCTTAAACCTATTGCTCTAGTATGAATAAATATTCTGGTTCACACTTTATCGTACTCAATCGGGTGCTGATCGTATATAGAAGCAAATTTTTTTATATTATTTAACAGATACAGAGGCGAGGACTATCTTAACCCATTTAGACATTCAAAAACCTTTGGGAGATCATTCCAAAAATCATTGGCTCACCACTAGATCGTCATTAGCTCACTTTCTGATTTCTGGAATAATTTTTTTAAAAAAATTAATCAATTATTAATGGAATTAATTATTTTGATAATTACTCCGAATCAAGCTCTGCTGAGAGCTACATCTGATCAGATTTAATATATAGGGACAAAAAAAAAATGATGGACCAAAAATTCAACTTAGGAAATTTTCAATGAATCTTCAAAGTAAAAGACAAATTTATTTTTTCCCATGCATAACTACCTCCCTTTTGAAATAATTTCTTAAAATAATAATAATTAAAAATCAAATTTGAAGAGTTTAAAACTCTCAATGTCACCCTAACAAAAATCTTCAAATTAAAAAAAATAACCAAATTATATAATTATAAACTTAAGAATAAAATTCTATAAGATCTTCTCGTCCCACTTAAGTAAAATACTTAGGTGAGTATTATAGAAATAACACTAATAAAAAAGAACAAATATTACATATCTCTAACAGTGACTAGTATTTCTTTTTGCCAATACTAAAATAAAAAACATTTGTTGATAGTAAATTAATATAATTTAAATAATTTGTTTAACATTACTATGATAATTATTTTTTTAAACCAATAACAATGTACAAACATAAAGACAATTCTCATAAAGAAAATAGACTTTATGAGATTACAAAAAATGGATGATCTAACACACCTTTACTTAGCATGTATCTTATGCTTGTTTCAACAGGAATCACTTTAGTTCTGTCTTTGGAAGCATCTCTGATAGTCTCATTGGGAGCTGTTTCTTCAGCTTCTTCTCTTAATGGAGAGCTTAAATGTAATTGCCTATCAAGTGTTACCTAAAAAGACAAACCTGCAATTACTGCTAAATGATAATCAATTTTTTAAGGTAACTATAAATATTTTTTATTTGGAATTCATTCCAAAATAACCCAGGACTGTAAATTTCATCTTAAAGACATTAAGAATAATAAGATAAAAGCATTTCTATTATACAAATTCGTACAAGATTTGGATCTATCTGATTTAAGATTATTGTCAAATCCAAGCAAAACTGGACTAGGCAAACTCAAAAATTTGGTTTATAATGGGTAGAAAAATGGGCCATAGGCACAAAAATATGCTTTATTCTGAATCTGAAAGAAAGACATTAACCTCTGGTGGTTTAATGACATTGCTGTTTAGTTAAAGGTCTTAAGAATAGACCAATATAAGATATTTAGAGATCAATGAGAACTAATATGATAGGCTGTTAAATAATACCCAGTGCTGAATCATTAGCAAATAACTTCAAGGGATATGATGAGTTTACATCTCATGAATACAGAAATCTAATCAAATAAGAGAAAGTTAGGTGCTCCTAGCAGTTTGTACTTACAAATTTTGCAGAAAAAATATTACCACCGGCTATACTTTGATTTAATATGCGACTATTGCTGAAAAGTCTGCTAAGAAACATTATTTACAACTTAAATTCAACTAAATTAAGAAGTATTATTAAAATGCGGTAACCAACCTAAAAACAAAACATGGAGGTAATAAAGCGGTTACTTTGATAAAAGCAAAGTGATATAAAAATAACCTCTTAACAAAAAGTAAAACTATAAAGATATATATCGATATATATCTGTTGTTTTTTTTTTGCTTTTTTTTCAGTGGCGCGTCAGGCCGTTTCTCGATGCAATTTTTAGGGTAGGGTCATCACTCATACGCCTAATTTTGTGAGTGTCCACCATTTGGCTGACGGGTCTCACATACCCGAGGGAGAGGCTGTGAGTGAATCCCCATTAAATCACATCCTTATAAAAGCCCCGCCGGGACTGGGATTCGAACTCACAACTTTAGCATGAGAGACTAGCGCGCTCGACGAACTCCCCCGATATGTCTGTGAAAAACGATAATTCAAATATATGTAGTAGTTTCAGTCAACTTAATCAGTTCATCATTACTATGGTTCTTTATTTTTTTCTGCATTGAATGGGTCGCATTGGCAGACACCATACATGTATCCTAATGCATTGGTAAACAAATAAACAACCGTACCATATTTTTTATTAATCCTAGATATTTATGGATGCTGTAAACCTTCATGCATGTATATTTTAAGAAACATAATTTTGATTATTATTTAATTCTGAATAACAATATTCCTCTTTATACCTCGTTGGGTATTCCAGCAGGATATGTCTAACGGTTTCTCTGCGCTCCTCCCCCCATTTGTCACATTTTTGTGAAGTTACTGATGGCTCTGATGATTTTCTGTATATTATTATTACAGATTCCATGGTTATTCCTAATAAGAATATACAGGCTCTGTTCCAGTACTCCAAATTCTTCCAGCAAAGTCACGACTTTGTAAGGTCATTCTCAGTGGATTGCTAGTTTGCTTGGTTTTCGCACCATTTACTTACGATTAGGTCAAGATATATCAAAGGTTGTGAATTGGTTTAAGAGCGTGTATACACAAAGGTACTTTTAGTACTTACCTTCCTAATCTCTTGTCATGGTGTAATCCTCAGCTCAAATACCTAGCTTCACTTTTTAATGAGGAGGTTGACTATATATATATAAAAGAATACTACGTTCCACAACCCTCAACAAATCTACCGATGCCGCTAAAATGTTAATAGTATATCAATGTCGAAGACGAATCAGCAGTAGTTATAGTTATAATAAGACCTACATTCTTATCGCAAGTGCTTCTATTCAAATTGGTTTACGAAGGTATTCTGAGGTATGTAAAAATTGCCTGTCCAGCAGAAATAAAATTAACAAAAAGCGTTTCTATTACCTAACTTGATATTGAAAATAAAGAATTTATCCGCTAATGGAACACGTTGTATGCAATTGAGGCAATAATTGGCATAGCAATTCAATGAAGTTAATAAATAATGACTATGCCACTGAAGTGACGCATTGGAGTACTGTGTTTAAACAGAAAATATTTCAACTTACCGGAAATAAAAAATATTTTATAATAAATGCTAGTTTGTTTTAAAATAGTTGTTATTATGGCAATTTAAAAAATACTGCGAAGTGAAGTTTATACTCGAGGTGAAGCATAATGATTATTTTTTCTGAAATGGGAAAAGGGGCGAAAATAAAAAGCTTGCGTTTGGAGCAACTTCTCTCGTGATTCTGAAATTTATTATTCATGAGGTTCTATTTAGCTTTAATCAACCGGTTAAACTAATATGATTAGTGTCTGCGTCTCGCATTGGTAAAACAAATTTCATACTTGAAATAATGTCAAATTCATTGTTGGATTCTTCGGATCGCCGAGGCACGCATATTAAAAAACAATGGTTTGTCCAATCAAAATATTGATCATGCATTGTCATTCTATTAAATTTATTTTAAGTTACCATTACAATAATAACTCAACAATACCTAAGTCCAGTAAGAAAAACAATTTATTGTAAAAACGATCGGTTAAGTAAAGAGAGCATAAAAGTAAGTATTCTAAAGCTTGCGTATAGATTCAATTGTCTTTCCAACCTTCCAACTATTGGGAAGTTCTGTTGCAACAAATGAGTAAGCTCTGGGCAGGAACACATGGGAACGAAAAATATGTACTGTGAATGATTTATAAGCAGTGTGCGGTATATTCACAAACGCGATTTGGCAAAGTTAATTGATGACTGTAATTAGACACATTGTATTAAATTATGACATTTACATAAGTAAAAATACACACAAAAAATATTGCTAAATAAATTATTTTATTAGTTTTTTTTCAAATAAGAAGTATTAGCAAAAAATATAGCCAATAATTATAAGTGCTGCTAAAATTTGCAGCGAAGAAAAGCAATTCATGGATCTCTTCTAAATGTCTTTTCTGCATTTTGCAATCTCACAAAATGTAAAAATATCTGTAAAAAAATATAGCTGTTAATGCAGCAGTGACTTAAAAATGTATTTTTTCATACAAAAACTTACTTCTTCCAGAGATTTTTGGGAGATGGAATAGTCTTCAATCAAAGAAGTTAGAATCATAGCTTCCAGGAGACTAAAAGCCTTTGATAAAGATACAGTATCCACGTTTACCTCAAATTTGGTTTGTGAACCATGGGTTGATAGCTCTGTTGCTATGGGAAACATCATTAATATTTTCCGTTTAACGTCTTCCATGTTCTCAATTGGTGCTCGAACTGCTAGATTATATCCTTGGCCATATCTGATTTTAAACGTTATATATATTAATTCATTAATGATTTAGATAGGTATTTAATAATAAGGTTCATATTATATAATTGATTAATAGCCTGAGACTCATAAGCAAAGAGGACAATAATTCATCAAATTATGACTGGATGTTTTAGAATTAGAGTGAAAGCTAAAAGAGAATCACACCTACAATTTATTCAAAACTTGGATTATGCCAAGTTATGGTTAGATGTTACTGATGTAAAGAGAATACTTATGGAGAATCAAATCTACGATTTAATAAAAGCTATACCAAGTTAGATTTAAATCCGCAGCTGAAATTAACATAATCGTGAGTTGTGGACGCGTCAAACCGACCACTAATATTTATTGCGGTTATTGACATGTCTTTTGGCTTTTTTTTTTTTTTTTTTTTTTACCCTCAAAAAGGGAACACGTTTGAAACGCTCTACTAGCTCGGATTCACGGCAACTAGAACAAGACAGTAGCACTCAGTAGGTGGATGCGCAGTAGATTGCCAGCCAAATGACGTCACGTGGACCAACCCGTCTTAGAGACACTGCACTTTAATTGTAGTTAGCTATTTGTATTTCGCTCTATCATCCCGACGGTTGTGACTATAATGTTTGGAACGATTTTATGGACAGACTAAGTAATTATAGAACCCTCAGACCAACTCGATTCTAATGAAGATCAAAATTTATTTCATCATGACGTGCAGATCATCCAATGAGCAAACGGAAATAAAAAAATCATTTCATTAACAAATGAACTAAAGTGTGCCCAACGGGTAATAACTAAATTAAAACATGATTTGGTCAAATATGAACAGCTATTTTCTAGAAGTCAACAACAACTTTTAAAGGCAAAATGCTATTAAAACATACCTGAGATAACTGAAAGAACTGATTTTATAAGATCCTTTATAAGAATGAAAGAACTGAACTAGAAGAAAATTTAAAAGAGCGACGAAGAAAGATGAAACTTCTGACACTGCACGAAAAAAAAATCAAAGAGCAAAATAAAGAATTAATATGACGGTTTAGGTCAACCATAAGGCACTACTTATAAAACGTTTTAGTATCGTAACATTTCTAAATGATTAACTTAAATACATATTATGTTGACTTAGGAAGTTGTAAGGATTCATTTCAATATTTATTTAAATTATACAACTGTTTTGATATTTTTATTATTTATATTTACAATGATTTTCTATTAATAAAATACTAAATAATTTTAAAATACAGTTTTGATATAAAATTTCACTATGAAGGCAATTGGAGTTCTATACCAACCGACCTTTGTAAAGTCGTTTAAAGATATTAAAATCCCGCTAGGAAGGTAGAGTGCCTTGGTGCAGATGACGTCACGGCCTCAGAGGAAGATATGCGTGTTATCTTCAACTTTCCCTTCTTATCCCTACCCCACTTTCTAACTTATATAAGCCCTGATGCACCTAGACCTGAATTCATTATCTATTCTATTCATTGTACTCGTACTTGCATTTAGTTGTTCTAGTTCAGTAGCTATTAGTTTTTAACAGTAATCATTGTATTTGTTTTGACAATAAAACTTTTACTTGGAACGTCTTATATAACTCGCGTGAGCGCTACCGTCTTGTTCTAGTTACCGTGCTCGGATCGATCAATTGCCGATAGTTTAACTATTAGAAATTTGATTTAAATTATTTGTTGGCGTTTCGCCAGGCCTAACACGCTTAAGAGCTATATTGGTTTGAATGAAAAAAGTTACCAATGTATTGGGTTGATGCAAAATTAATGCAGGTTTTTAGTAGGTATTGTAAATACGCCATATCTTTACTTTAACCATATATATTTAATCAAAATAATTTCCATCTGAATCAATGCACTTTTGCCAACGTTCAACAAGCTTTCTTATTCCACCAGAAAAAAAATCCGAATCCCTGGACTCAATGAAATCACGAAAAGAATTTTCAATATCGTCCTGGTTTTGAAAATTTTTCTCCCTCAAAAAGTTGTCCAGATGCCTGAAAAAGTGGAAGTCTGTAGGAGAGAGGTCAGGTGAATAAGGCGGATGTTGGAGAACTTCGTAGCCCAACTCGTGCAGACGTCGAAGCGTTGGTTGTGCAACGTGTGGTCTGGCGTTACTACTGGCATCCACTTGGCCAACTTTTTTACCTTACCAATTGCTTCCAAGTGGCGTACAACTGTGGATTGGTTCACACCGAGTTCCGCCGCCATTTCTCGTGTGGTTTTGGTTGGGTCTTCTTCCACTTTTGACCTCAGCTGGTCGTTGTCCAGAGCAAGATGACGGCCCCGACCTTCCTTGTCTTCGAGGTCGAAATCTCCTCTGCGAAACTTCTGGAACCAACGCTGCATCGTGCACTCATTAATAGCCCCCTGACCCCACACTTCATTAATATTACGAGCCGTTTGCGCAGCGCTGTGCCCTAATTTAAATTCGTAAAAATAAATTTGACGAAAATCGCACTTTGACATTTTCGATTCAAGACCTTTGAACACACTGAACAAAACGATTTTACTAAACAAATTCATGGTGAAAGAGAGGGTATTAGATAAGGTTTGTTTTGGTATAATAATGATCAATGTTAGGATTAGCTTTGTTTACACAATTGGAATTAAGATATTGCAATAGAGGAAACCTGCATTAATTTCGCATCAGCCCAATATAAAATTACATAAAAAAATAGATTGTGTAATTACATTATTTCTTTTTATCTTTACTTTCTATACTTCATTAATCGGCTCACAAACTCAATTTCTTTCTCACTGAGAAAAGCAGAAGATTATAGATAGACATATCCATGGACTATCGTTTCCTAATCAGGGAGAAATTTACTTTTATTTTTTTAAAGTTTGGTCCTTTACAAGAGATTTTCATTTTAGGATCGGGAATAGCAACCTAAAGTGTTCTGACTTGCAACATGGATGATACATATAAAAAACCATTGAAACTTAGTGCCAGTTTTATCATTTAATGCCAATAACTTCACTGGTACCAAAGTAGCAGGTACAAACCGGGCAGGTGAGCCTAGGATATTTTAAAGAGAGTTAAAAATCCATAGTTTGCCGTGATTTGGAGAGGATGTAAAGAGGTGGTCCACTAGCTTGCGTGTCAGGTACACGTTAAAGATTCGTATCCTGATTAAACCTCGATAGACAAAATTTAGACTCTCACTATAGCATCGCTCGATTTGCCACAACAGTATAAATTGACGTTGAATGAGTACAAAAACAAACTTTGCTGGTTTCGAGAAAACAATATCCTTAGTTGAAAATAGTTCAAAGCACGTAATTAAAAAAATACTATCACGCAACATTGCACTTTTGATTCTTATTACTGACTCTAAAAAGAAAAACTCTTGTGAAGAACTAAACTTAAAAAAAAATAAATAAAAATAATAAGGGGGAAAGATTGGTATAAAAAAAGTGTTTTGCGTCAGTTTCGAAAAGGCATTGGACGTCTTATGCTTATTTTTATTCAACTTACTATGATAAATCTTATAGAAGAAAAGTATGCAGTTTATGGTTTGGTTGAACGGAACTTAAAATATTTTAGCACTTTTGCGAAAACATCACAATTATGTAAATTTCAAGCAAGACATCATTACTCACTGGGTATAATCAAACTTTGGTTTAATTCGTAGGTGTTTATCTTCTCTTGAATGAAACCAGAAACCTTCAATACTTGGGGAATTAATTTAGCTGGAAATTAACCCGAGCGGACAGCATTCGAATGAGAACTTGGTGACGTTTAAGAGCGACTTAAAAAAAAAAAAATCGAAAAAATCGAACATTTTTTAAGGGAAAAAAACAACACTAGGGCAAATTGTACTAAAATGAGATAATGGCCCATAAGCAAATTATTTGTCATCCCTACGAGCTATAAATAGAACTCACTAGAAACAGATATAACTATAATTTTCAGCGAACCGAATATTTATTGATCTTTATTTTGTTAAATATTGATTTTTCTTAACTGAAAAAACTTTTAAATTACACCAATCTAGTTAACACTGCAAGTATAAGACTGGCTCGCAACGTAAGGGGAAGGTTACAATACAATCCTTCAAATATTATTAGTTACTTAATGTGGGGTTTCTCTGGTTTTTTTCTTTCAAATGGATGACGATTTTGACATATTAGCTCTAGCTATTGAAAGTGTTGAGCAGGAAGCAGAACAGGGAGTGATTGCTAATAAACCTTTGAATAAATCTCCTATTACTCCCAAGGATTCAAATGCAAAAAAATCTTCAAATGAAGCAGATAAGTACAAATCTCCAGAGGAGAGTCCTAAAACAATTAAAGGTAGATCTTTAGTAGGGGTTGATTTGTGTTTCGAAGAAAGTGACCCTTTTGATGATCAAAAAGCACTACCAGTTAAGCCTAAAAAGCAGATTTTGTTGCCTGAGAAAAGCGTTGTCCACTCTGGTGACACAGATTCATCAGATGATGAAGGAAATAAGTATTTTGAAGAGGTAAAATATGATTCTTTTGGTAAATTTGTAAAAAATAAATTAAAAGACACAGGAAACCATTCACTAACTTCTTTTAAAGACTCTTCCTGGAAGAAGAATAAGACTGATACTGTGTCTTCACAAACTGCAGTTAGAGCAGCTGCAAAGGAAACTAAAGATGTCAGTGCTGATCCTATATTTGGTATTCGAATAGTAAATCCTCTTGTGTCTTCCCAAGTGATAAAAGAGAAAATGATGGGAAGAACACCTGTCGGTTTCGCAAAAATTAAGTACCATGTTTCTTATGGAGACTTGAACAGTGACTGGGTCATTGCTGCAGTAGTTGTTAAAAAACTTCCTCCAAAAGTTTCACAAAATGGGAATAATTATAGTTCATGGATCATCAGTGACTTAAAGAGTGACCTTAAGACAGTTTTTCTTTTTTTATTTGGTAAAGCTCATCAAGAACTGTGGAAAACACCTCCAGGAACAGTATTAGCCATTTTAAATCCTTCAGTTTTAAAAAATGACAATGACAAAAAATCAGAGTATGAAGCCAAACTATCAATTAAATCTCCTGATCAGGTCATGATATGGGGAAAATCTAAAGACCTTGGACAATGCAAAGTAACTAAAAAGAATGGCGAAATGTGTGGAGCTTTTGTTAATTCTTACTTATGTGAAGTGTGTGTTTATCATGTGAAACAAGAGTACAATAAAGTTAATAGTAAAACAGGTCGTGCAGAATTTAGTTCATCTGGAAATTTAAATTTGAGAAACAAAGTATTAGGTAAAAATGAAGTTTTCTATGGTGGAAAAAGTTTTACCGCAGTTACTCCTCCTGCTAGAAAAAGTAAAAAGACTACTGCTCAGGATGCTTCAAGACTTAGAGGACTTGGTACAACTATTCAGAAGGCTCCTGAAATTGTTAGTATTCCTAATTTGCAACGTTCTAATGAAATATTGAAATTATTGCCTTCAGTTAAAAATCCTTTGAACAGTAACCGAACATCTGATAAGAGCAGGCTTGACCAATTGAGCGCAGCCCAATCCAATAAAGAGAGTGATAAAGATATATTGATGAATAGTTCTGGGAAAAAATCTAAGGAGGGTGAGCTTGAAATTAAGAGTAGCATCAATAAAACATGTTCAACAGGAAATACTCATTCCAAACAGACTCTACCTGTTCTTAAGGTTCCAACTCTTACTAATCCGGAAAAAGAATTGTCTTTAATTGGAAGGAGTAATTCTAATGAAACTAAGTCATTAAGCAGTCCAGTTACAGTGACGTCCACTGAAAAATTAGTTCGAACTGGTAAGAAAACAAAAGCTAATTTACAAAAAAGATTTAATAGTTTGGTTGGTATGCAGACTGAAGTAAAAGAGGAAAGTAAAGATGAAACTTTTAAGAGCAGTACAATCGGCGCGGGTGTCAAAAAAAGAACAGCACATCAACCTAATAAAAACAGTTTTGAAGAACCTAATATCTTAAAGGATACAAGCAATGCAAGCGTAACATCCACTCCAAGGAGGTTTGCTATTTCCAGCAATTCAGAAAAAAAAGGCGAAACTGTTAATGATGAAAATAATGAATCTGGGGGTCTACTTTCAGAAAAAAACTTAAAGACTGATATTTCAACGTATCAAAGAGAATCTCCCAGAACTTCACAGAATGTTGGTTCTCAAAGCTATCCCACTGCAAGCACTCCTAATTCTAAAATTTCAAAAGCTAAAATGAAGGCATTACTATATGTTAAGGCTAATGGACCTATAAGTAAAGAAGACGCATCAAAAGTGAAAACTGAAGGGAAAACTGGAGTGAAACGACCATATCCTTCAGAAGATGATGAAGAAACTAAAAAATCTGTTCTATCAGAGCGCTTTATTCAACTGATGAATCAGAAATCTCTTCATGAAGACTTAATAGAACTTAGGGAGTATGAACAAGAGATGGAATACTTTGATAAAATGGAGAAAAAGGACCGTCTAGAAGAAAAAATGTTGAATACGTACAAAGTAGATTGCAAGGCTGTGAAGTGCGTAAAATGCAATTATCTCTGGTTTTCTGCTTCTGAAGCATGTAAAGCAGAAGGACACCCCCTTAAAGTAATTGATGCAGTAAAACGATTCTTTAAGTGCGGTAATTGTGGTAATAGAACTGTTAGTTTGACAATTATACCTCTACTTCCTTGTAAAAAATGTTCAGGTACAAACTGGGTAAGAACTGCTATGATGAAGGAGAAGATTGCTAAAAATGATAGTTTAAGTATTCGAGGAGGAGAACAAAAATTTGTTAATTCTGTTATAACTAATGCTAGTTTAAATTTGTTAGTTCCTGATTGATATTTATATGACATATATTATATATTATGGTTATGACAACTATTAAGATGTAACTTTTTTTATGTTTTTATTTTTAAAACTATATTTTAAATTATTGTTATTGGAAGTAATGAAAACCACAGTATTCTTTATTTAATAAATTTATATGAAGTATTTGGTATATATTTTTTTAAGACAGATAATTCTTACATGTATATATATTTATACATATATTTTGTTTTATGAAGGATGAGATGGTTCGGATGGCAGTCATAAAATAATAGAAAATAGTAAAAAATTATTTATCATCTAATGTTTGGTTCCATGTTGCGGGTATTCATCAGGACTCTCCACAAGCTGAATTACTGGTTGGTCAAAATGTTGGATAATAAATAGTTTTCACTATTTTCTTATCTTTCTATTTTTCTACCTGCACCTGAACCATCTCTTCCTTCAATTCATTTCATGGTAAACCATTTAACTTTCCATTTATTTTATTTTATTTCTACCCACAAATAAATGCTTGATTATACCAATTTTAGCTGCAACTATCTTATAATTATTTAAAAAAAAGTAAAACTTAAGCTTTTATCATGTTATTTAAATGTCACGTCATTTTCTGTTATTTGTTGACTTTTCTTACATAAATATGGAAAGCTTTTTCAATAAAAACAAAGTATCTCAGTGCTTAAGGAAATTGTTAATCCTGCATTTTACTACTAAAATATAATAATTAAATTTAGTATGAATACAAACTTATTTTTTAAATGCTGTGTACTCCCAAGACATCTAAACTGTCCATCAGCCATTATGGTCACTCTTGAACATAACGATTCACATTCACTCATACTATGTGATGTTAAAATCACAGCACGACCACTGGCGACACAATTTTTTATTCTTGACCAAAGGAATCTTCTTCCTTTTGGATCCATTCCACTTGTTGGTTCATCCTAAAAATCGTAGTTATTTTAACCCTACTCATGAGACAGTGAACAATACAATTTGCACTTGCTTGTATATATAGTACAAGTTAGGGAAATATTTTCATCATGAAAATTTTCTACAGAAATAAATGTTATGAGGTCAACTTTGCCAAAATAACAAAATTCCCCAAAATAGTATATGTATGGTAAGTCTAGCTCAAAAAAGAAAAAAAAAATTGTAAAAATGAAGCTGTATTTTTATGAAAGGTATGTGTTTTATATGTTACAGCAAATTTTCATCAAAATTGATTAAATGGAAGTGCTTCCTTATGCAATACATTTGAAACTCTTATTGCCATATTGTTTATCAAGCAAATTTAAATTTAAACTAATTAACCACAAAATGTTCATAGGAAGAACAGTTTCTAAAAAATTTGACTAATTAAAAGAGCAAAATGTTGATTTCTGATTTTTAGAAAAAGTAGAGTTCTTACTTAAATTATCTTATCTCCGTAGTTATTAAACTTAAAGATTTCTGTTTCCACTCAAATTGAAGCTAATAAGATAGGTCATAATTTGATTTAGTTTCATAATCTTTGTAGGAATAACAATGTTCATGATATTATACTAAATAAAGTTAGAAAATAGGTCATTCAGCATTTTCTTTAAAAAAAAAAAAAGATCAGTTTAAAAAACGTTATCTTGGAAACTAGGAAACAAAGAAATTTCATAATGCTCCAGCAATAACAATTTTAATGTACTTTTAAAAGACATTGACTATGTTTTCCCGTAGTTGATATGTATTTAGACATAGAGCGGTGACTGAAAAAAATGCGAAAAGATTAGGTTCATTTTGGAGTAAAGTGAACTTCCAAGGGTCTTATCTGTGAGTCTGTAATGAGTCAATATTTACTTTGCTAGGATGCTGATTGTGCAAGCTGAGAACTTTAATTACAAATTTATTTATTTTATGAGAGTGGAGAAAAAAATGTATATTAACATTTCAATGAGGCAAAAAGAAGCAAATAAGAATCTTATAATTGGATAGATTTTGAACTTTTGATTATAGGCCATGTAATAAAAAAATAAAAATTACAATTTATCAATTGTATTGGGATTTATTCGGTTTTTAATTTTCAAGCTTAAATTGCTGGTGTATAGCGGCAATGGTTAATTCTGTTTTATAGTCATAATCAAATGAGAATGGACTTGTATTTTAATTTTAATAGACCATCTCTACGATCAAAAATATTAAAATATCAAATTAAGTATGACAATCCCCCTAGAATACCCATATTTCAAGGACTTTAAAGAATTGTTTACTAAATGTGGAAAATATTACACCTTCATTATCTACACAACCATTAATTTTAAGAAAAACATTTATATAATCATTTTAAAAGGTATTTTAAAGTACTTTAATCTTGAATGGAATAATATTTTCGATATAGATACTTTGTGAGAAATTAATTTTTTTTCTGATTCTCTACCTTCCCCTACAAAACCTAATTTCAAAATACTCTGGAACTTTTTACCAGTTAATAAGGGAAGGGTACTGAACAATTTCAGACTGGTTTCAACTTTCTGTTTTTGGATGTTCGGGTTTGCCTATTTTTTACCTAATTTTACAGTACAAATTAGAGAAGGTGCATACCATCATGCATATTGATATTTTTATCATAATTTGATTTATTTGTTGTACTATTTTAACATGAAACTACAGAAAAATATGTGTTTCTAATAATACTTAAATTTTTTCTAATAAAAATATGTTCTCTAAAAACGCATCACTGGGAATATAAACTAATAAAATAAGTGGTATAATAAACAGTTGGAAAACTAAATTAGAAGTGATAGGAGGGGGGCTAAAAGCCTATAAAATTAATATGTTCTTATTAATAGTTAGGCATGGTCTAGTGCGATAGAGCGCTAGTCTGCTGTGCTCCGAGTCCTGGGTTCGAATCCCGGATGTGGCAAAATATTAATTATTCTGTTAATTCAGTCGGGGGGTATGGAGACCCTCCTGGGGCAGACCCAGCCTCTATAATGTGGGTACCCAAAATAATTGGGGAAAAACCTGGCGGCTGAGCGTGATTAAGGCCTAATCACCTCATTGCATTGCCGTTGGCCTAGAATAGTACGAATCTCTATATGTACTGAGCCCAAGACCCTTCATGGGTTCTAGAGGTACAGGTTTTTTTTTTTTTTAAATAGTTAATACTTTTAGATTATTTCAATAAAATAGGTGTTTCCTTGAAAATATGAACATTTAAAATTTATTTCAATTAGTTCCATGCCACCTATTGGGTTGATGCAAAATTAATGCAGGTTTCCTCTATTGCAATATCTTAATTCCAATTGTGTAAACAAAGCTAATCCTAACATTGATCATTATTATACCAAAACAAACCTTATCTAATACCCTCTCTTTCACCATGAATTTGTTTAGTAAAATCGTTTTGTTCAGTGTGTTCAAAGGTCTTGAATCGAAAATGTCAAAGTGCGATTTTCGTCAAATTTATTTTTACGAATTTAAATTAGGGCGCAGCGCTGCGCAAACGGCTCGTAATATTAATGAAGTGTGGGGTCAGGGGGCTATTAATGAGTGCACGGTGCAGCGTTGGTTCCAGAAGTTTCGCAGAGGAGATTTCGACCTCGAAGACAAGGAAGGTCGGGGCCGTCATCTTGCTCTGGACAACGACCAGCTGAGGTCAAAAGTGGAAGAAGACCCAACCAAAACCACACGAGAAATGGGGGCGGAACTCGGTGTGAACCAATCCACAGTTGTACGCCACTTGGAAGCAATTGGTAAGGTAAAAAAGTTGGCCAAGTGGGTGCCACACCAATTAAACGACCACAAAAAAATCGCCGCTTTGAAACTGCTCCATGCTTGTGACACGCAATAAAAATGATCCATTTCTCGATCGCATTGTGACGTGCGATGAAAAATGGATCTTATACGACAACAGAAGGCGTTCTAGCCAATGGCTGGGCAAAGATGAACAACCAAAACCTTTCCCGAAGCCCAACCTGCACCCAAAAAAGGTTATGGTCACAGTTTGGTGGTATAATGCTGGTGTTATTCACTACAGCTTTCTCAATCGAGGTGAGACTATAATTGCTGACAAGTACTGTCAAGAAATTGACAGCATGAATCAAAAATTGCAACGTCTTTGCCCAGCATTGATGAATCGGAAGGGGCCGATCCTGCTCCACGATAACGCCAGACCACACGTTGCACAACCAACGCTTCGACGACTGCACGAGTTGGGCTACGAAGTTCTCCAACATCCGTCTTATTCACCTGACCTCTCTCCTACAGACTTCCACTTTTTCAGGCATCTGGACAACTTTTTGAGGGAGAAAAATTTTCAAAACCAGGACGACATTGAAAATTCTTTTCGTGATTTCATTGAGTCCAGGGATTCGGATTTTTTTTCTGGTGGAATAAGAAAGCTTGTTGAACGTTGGCAAAAGCGCATTGATTCAGATGGAAATTATTTTGATTAAATATATATGGTTAAAGTAAAGATATGGCGTATTTACAATACCTACTAAAAACCTGCATTAATTTTGCATCAACCCAATACTAATAATGTGTCAAATATTAAGAGAAAGTTGAGTGATGTTTGGAAAAGTTTTGTTTACATAAATAACTGCATAATAATCTCAATAAAATTATTAAATTTTACCAAAAATACTAAACGAGTATTCCCAAGCATGGCAATAGCTGTTGAAAGTTTCCTCTTGTTTCCGCCAGACAGGTGCTGAGTACACACATCTTTGAACTTTAATAAATCAAACTTTTTCAACGAAGCCTGTACAAGCTATAATTTAAAGAAATATTTATATTAATATTTTGTTCAAGTATTCTTATACCACAAAATTAAGTAAATAATTTATAGAAAAATAAAAACATTACGTCATTCACTTCTAAAGGTGGAATATTTCGTAAATGTGAATAGAATTCAAGATGTTCTTCAGGTGTTAGTCGGCTGTGTAAAGCATCGAACTGGGGGCAATATCCGATCAGCGATTTCACATAAGGTAGTTTATTCCGAATGCTATAGCCAAGGATACGGGCATCTCCAAAAGTTATTGTGGTGTCTCCTGTTAGCATCTAAAGCAAAAATAAATAAATAAAGTGGTGATAAATTAATTTCAGTATTTTGTAGATTCATTTCATGGGACTATTGTCTGCAAAGCATCAAAAACTAAACTGAAAACATTAAGCTAATTCTCATGGAGATCAATATTTGAGATGCATTATGGCATGAATGAGTTCCCATGAGAGTTGCATGTCAAACAAAACTACAGACAATAACCAGCAATTTACTCTTCTACCATTCGTGTAACTAACACCACTAAATACTGCCTACACAGATTCGTCTGACCATTTTTTAACAATGATGAAATAATGACGAACCAGCTGTAATGCTACATTATTCAGGAAGGGACGTTTCACTGTTCATTTTTATAAATATTACATGGATAAAGTTGCAGTATTATATTCCTTTGAAAATTTTATATCTTTATAGTGGCAGGTGGGACTAATGGCACTAAAAAATCCTTAGTCATGCCATTGTTCAGAGGAAATGTACAAAGGTGGTCCCAAGCCTATGCAATGTCAAGTACTCGTTAAAGATCCCTATCCTACTTAAACCTTGATAGACAAAATTTAGGACTTCCACCATATCCCATCATCCAATTAGTCTCAGCAGCAAAAAGTGAGGTTAAATAAATAAACTAACAATCAATGAAATAATAATAGCCAAAACAAATTTCTTTAGCTAATTTAATTTAACCATAATATTTATATTAACAAACAATTAATTAATTAAATTTTTAGAACTTATAAGGAGAACCCTTTAGTTAAGGTGTATCATACTAAAATCTTCCAAGTCTGTTTGTGTGAAACGCTCCATCAACTACAACTATCCTATAATAAACAATAAACATATTTTATTCTAACTGTAGGACCATTCAGTATATCTAAGTGTAGTATTGTCAAAGATTCATGTTAATATCTGATAATAAGAACAATTGAGTCTAAATGAAAACAAAACTAAAAGAATGTTTTAAAATTAAATATACTCACCTTAAAAGTTGTTGTTTTCCCAGCGCCATTGAGACCAAGCAATCCAAAACATTCTCCCTTCTTCACTCCTAAACATAACTGATTTACTGCCACTTGTTTATTTGCTGTATATATCTTCATTGTTTAAAACAAAATAATAACGATTAGTTTTCATCATTTAAAGTTATAAATAAAAAATATAGATAAAACCAATATACCTTAGTTAGGCATCTCAAAACTAGAACATCATCAGTTTCAGAATTAAGTACTCTATTCCTTTCTGCGATTACATCATCATCATCCAGAGGAGGTGGATCCAAGGTTACCTTTTATAGAATTTTTTGGCAATTAATATAAACAATAAATGTGATATTTGAACTAATAAAAGATACTAGACATATCTATGTAGCTGAAAAAGAACAAAATAAAAAAAGTGGTGAGGAAGGGAGAAAGAAATAAGTGGTGAAAACTTTCTTTCTCCATCTTCTCCTATTCTTATCTTTTTCAATTATATATCCTCACATATAATGTACAATACTTAAAAATCTGGTGTGGGCGTCACACGACTATCACTTACCTCCGTTTTAAAAATTGATTAATTAATTTTCAAATAAAGCTAGATATGAAAATGTGTGAAACCATTAAAGAATTAATTAAACTGATTTTTTTTATAGAAATACGTGTTTTATTAAAAAGTCTGTTATATTATCATCTAAAATAATCAGTTAGTTTAATCGGCTTTTCATCACTATTTATTAACTTTTACAAGCTTGTGTATAAGATAATATTTTTTCTAAAATCATTAACTTTCCAATGGTATATTATACAACAATATTACTATTTTTATGTTCAAAAACAAAAATTGTTTACATTTTGATTTTTTTTCCTTTCGTTGGATATCAAATTCGTTCAACTTATGCATTTACCTGTTTTTTATCAATGCTAAAAATATGATATAGTTATATTTATAGAATCTATAAATTAAAGGTACTCTAGAGGAAGAAAATTTAAAATATCGGCATTTAAACCCTGTCAGACTATTTCAATCAGAATAAAACCTACATGATGCTAAAGCCCAATAAATTTTACATTGATATAGCGAGTTTAATCAAAATTGTTTGAGCTGTTTTTGAGAAAATCATAAATAGGTGCAAAATGCATGGTATAAAGTGGTTCTTCTGGTTAGCTGATTTTGATGAAAAAGTTTTAGTAACATCTCGGGCATATATTTGTCCCAAATATGAAATTTCAGTTTCATAGGATTTTTCGTTTACGCACTGGAGTTACCACACACGGACATACACACAGACCTTTTTGCGGGACTTGGTCATTTGGAATCAGGGTACCCTAAAACGTGTATTTCTGTTGAAAACTGGAATTAGAAAATTTTCATGATCGCAATACTTTCCCTTACTATATATTTCATATAAAGGTAAGTGAAATTTAAAAAAATGTTTTCTTATTGTTTCTCGTTTCTAATAATAATTTTCTTTTTATATAATACTGTCATTTATTATCAATTTTTACGTCACAATTGTTCATCTATAAAACTTGCTCATATATTGCTCTTCTTTTCATTTTAATTATTTGTATTGGGGAGCTACCAATGGGTAGTATCCCCACATGTGAATCCATGACATTTTTATCTTGTATCTCATTTACTAGATGTATATCATTATACAGTTGTAAATAGCAATAAATCTATTAAAAAAAAAAAAAAAATATTTGCTTAGTTTCTCTTTATAGTCTTCACATATTATCATCTTTATTTTATTATTGCTTCCATATTTTATTACTCTTATCTTATTATCATTTTAATTTAATTTTATGTTTTTTTTTTCCCATACTTTATTACTGTCATCATATTTGGATACAAACCCACCTTATTATTAATTTTCTAATTGTATTGTTTTCATCTTGTTTCTCTTGGCTCTGATAAAGGCCGAAACATCTGCACACAATTACAGTAAGTGTTACTTATTAGTGTATAATTTTTTTGATGCTCCCACCTCCAACCATCTTCCTCATCATAGCTGAATAAATTTGAATTATATAATATATCAAGAATAATAGAGGTTAATGAATAAGTGATGTATGATTAAAACTAGCAAGTAATCCTTGCCAATAAAGATGAGGGTAAGTAATCTAAAGAGAGACCAAATAATTGATAAAGGATTTGACAATGGAAGAAGTTGAGAAAAGAATAGATGTTGAGATAGTGCTCATCACCATGCCCAAGACAAGAACAAAAAATATGAGGAGTGTAAGTATTAATTAGAGATATATCTCTGTCAACTTCATAATTAATTCAATCAGGTGAAAGGAATACAAGAAGATGGAAGATTAAGAGATCAAAAACTACAGCTTATACTGTATAGCATTTAATTAATGGGTATTTTACTTTCACTTACTATATATAGAAGTATTGCAATCGTGAAAATTTTCGAATTCCAGTTTTCAACGGAAATACACGTTTTAGGTTCCCCTGAGTCCAAATAACCAAGTCCCACAAAAAGGTCTGTGTGTGTGTGTGTGTGTGGTAACACCCGGGCGGAAACGGTAAGTCCTATGAGACTGAAATTTCATATTTAAGACAACTATACGCCCGAGACATGACAAAACTTTTTTCATCAAAATGAGCTTACCAGAAGAGGCACTTTATACCATACATTTTGCACCTTTTTTCGATTTTCTCGAAAACGGTTACGACGATTTTGATTAAACTCGCTATATCGATGTAAAATTTAATGGGCTTTAATATCATGTAGGTTTTATTTGGATAAAAATGGTCTGAAAGGGCTTAAATGCCGATATTTTAAATTTTCTTCCCTTAAAGTACCTTTAATTTTGTAGATTAAATAATAATAACTAGATTATCTTGTTAACGATGGAAAAACAGGTAAATATATAAATTGAAAGAATTCGATACCCAACTAAAGGAGAAACCAGAAAAAATATTTTTTCAATGCAATTTTTCATTTTTGAACATAAGAGCAGTAATATACATGTATGATATACTGTTGGAAAGCTAAAGATTTTAGAAAAATATCATCTCATACACAAGCTTTTAAAAGTTAATAGAGAGTGATGAAATAAACATAAAACTAACTGATTATTTTAGATAATAATATAATAGATTTTTTAATGAAACAAATGTTTCTATAGAAATTTAATTTGATTAATTCCATAATAATTTCACGTATTTTTATCTCTAACTGTATTTGAAAATTTTTTCATTGATTTTGAAAATGGAGGTAAGTGAAAGTCGTGTGTTGCCCGCACCAGATTTTTGTTGCATTGTATTTCTCTATTTCCAGATCGGCTGCGTGAGCCGTACATGGATTTATATATAAACAGTTATTACAATTACTAGCAATTGACAAAGGAGGGATATAGTCTCATGCAAAGACACCTCTAACTATTTTATATTTATAATAATATTGATCAGTTAAATAAAAAGATTGATATAAAACAAAACAAAGACTTGAATTCAAATTGAAACACAATAATGAAATGAAACTAAAAGTAAATAAGTTCATGCAAGATAATAAATTAATGCATGAACAAGGTAATTAAAAAGAAGAAGATAAAGTAAATGTAGCTTGAAAAGAATCAATGAATAAATAATTAACTTTAAAAAAACAATAATAAAAAACATTAAAATAATAATAAATAAATGAAACATAATAGATTGAATATATGCTGGCAATAAATGATGGATGTTCTAGAAAGATAATTTAGTAATTAATAGTTTAAAAAAATATTTATAAAAGATAATTTAGCATTTAATAGTTAAAAAATTTAAGTTTATGGGCAAATAAAAGCTTAGTAGGAAGATATGACTACATGTGGTGGCTGACCTGTTGAGGCTTGCTCGTCAATCATTTATGCTTAGAATTATTAAACCGTGATTAATTATACAACAGAAAAAAAAAATTGAAACTTTTCTATATAAAGGACCTATATATACATTAATAACTCAGTTATTTTTGAAGATAAGAAAAAATATGTAGAGTTTTAGAATCAGTAAACAGCGATAAACCACGAAAAAAAATATAATCTACATGGTCACGTCACAACATATAAGAGATGTAATTCCCTAATAACTCGGTTATTTTTAAAGATAAAGAATTTTTTTTTTTTTTTAAATCTGTCATTAGTTCTATTCAATAGAGAATTATATCCCCTGAAAAACAAAATGTGATTTATCGATTAAGAAATATCAGAGATATAGAGTTTTGGAATTAGCCTGGTGGTAGGCCATTTTTCTTTGATTAATTGCCTGTAAACAGCTATTATACCCTAATATAGTTATTTGGAAATAATAAACCATTGTATTATCACAATCATTATATGTAAATTAACTATGTAAATTATTATTTACAGAGTTTTTAAATGTGTGCTGAAGTGTTGGACAAATTGCAGACTTGGACAGTGTAAAGTGACACAAGAATATTAAAAAAAAAAAAAAATTAGGAAGGATGCTTTGAAATGTTGGTGTTATATTGATAAAATGTGTTTTTGACTATGAAGGTTAGTTCATGGGCAGTTGTTTTTCCTCAAAAATAAATGATAATACAAATTTATTTCCTGATATAATCAAATTTAATATAATGTAATTATAATTTAATATGAAAAAATGCAGACATAAGTGGATGAAGGTATGATATAATAAACTTCTAAGTACTGAATATTTTTCAGGAATGTTATATACCAACCTAAGAATCTAAGTGAATTGCAAGATGTCTCAACTGGCTGGATAGATCATGTCCTTTGAAAACCAGATTTGCCCATTTTCTCAAAATTCAATTAGTAACATAACATCTTCATCTACTCATGTCTTCAATAATCAGGATTTTCTTACAAAAGTACAAAACATTATATTCCAAATTAATTACAATTCACTAAAATATTTAATAAAATCATTAACATAAAAATTACTACCGTCATTTCTGAAAAAAATCTAGGATAATGACTGCTTTCGATTAATAACACCAGAGCAAAAAATAATATTCCAGCAGCAAATAACGACAAGAAATTTTTTCCAAGAAAGTCAACTGACAGTAAATCAGTCTCCAATTGAACACCTGCAAAGAAAAGAAGATTAAACATTAAAAAAGAAAATAAAATAAATTATATCTAGAAAATATGGTTACCGTAAACGGATGAAAGAGTAGTGATCACAACATGCATTTCTGCAATCTTTAGGATTCCTTCTCCTAAGCAAAAGTGTGGAAATAGTACAAAAACATTTCTTAAAATCCGTTCAATTTCGGTAAGATACTGAAATATAAATTATGGCCCAATTAATATAACTCATCAGAATTATTAACCACATTTGTGTCTAGTAATACATTTCAAATATGAAATTTAATAATACTGCACTAGATCATACTGTAACCATCCACCGAGGTGTGTTAGATGTGGTCTTAATCATGTTAGCACTACCTGCACCAAGCCGAGAGACACCCCAGCTAAGTGTGCTAACTGTGGTGGAGAATACCCAGCAAACTATAAGGGACCTTAGAAATGCCAGAAGACAGTTCCAACGACCAACACACATTCAACCAGCGCAGATGCCTCCTCGCTCAGAAGACTTCCCGACCCTCAGTCAGCCATCCCACTACCCTCCACCGCCGCAGCAACCTTCGCCCCTTCAGTATGCACCGCCTCCTCAGTATCCTCCAACTCCGCAAAATCATGTGCCAGCACAACCAGAAACCTGCTCTGGACCTCAGAAGCACCCTCTGCCAGCACAACCGAGATTTAGCTCTGGAGCTCAACAGCAACCAATACTGTCAGGTATGGGAAAAGGCATTACCCAGCAGGTTCCTCCAACTGTAAGTAGTTCTTCCCAAATGGTAGACATAATCAGAGAACTTAATAATCTTATCCACCCCCTTTTCAGTATTCTCCAACATTTATCACAGATTTCACAAGTGTGGTGCACATCATATGGACCCTAGTCATTTAACAGTGGGTACCTTGTCAATACTCCTTTGGAACGCTAATGGACTTAACCAACATAGAACTGAGCTTGACTTATATTTGCATGAAAATAGGACAGACGTAGCACTAATAACTGAAACTCACTTAACACCACGTTCAAAATTTTACATTCCAGGTTACATTATGTACAGAACAGACCACCCGGACAAGACAGCACATGGTGGAACAGCTATACTGATCAGAGCAGTTCTTAAACACAACTCTGTAGAACTACCCATCTCACCGATAATACAATCAACAGGCATCACACTTTACACTCAGCACCACACTATCACTCTTGCAGCTGTGTACTGTCCGCCAAGGTACGTTTTGACACCAACAATGTTTTCTGACTTTTTTAAACTATTAGGGAGATGCTTTATCGATGGAGGTGATTTTAACGCCAAACACTACAACTGGGGTTCCCGGCTCTGCACCACACGAGGAGGAAATCTGTTAAGTGTCCTCCAAAATCTTTCATTGGACACAATCTCCCCAAATACCTCTACATACTGGCCAAATTCTCTACACAAAACTCCTGACTTACTTGACTTTTTTATAACTAAAGGACTTACAACTGTACCTCACACTGTTAAAACTGGCTTCGATCTTTGCTCTGATCACTCCTTAGTACACCTGATTCTTCATGATGAACCCTCAGAAGTAAATAAAAGACCATCACTCACTCAGAAAAATATGGACTGGGATTTCTACAGAGTGTACTTAGAATCTCTTCTTTCAATTCCTTTATCGCTGAAAACAGAGGAAGAACTTGAGACGGCAGTTGATGTCTTCACCAAGTCTGTACAGAATGCAGCGTGGTCTTCATCTCAACCCAGCAACAAACATGCAACGAACTTACCTTGCTACCCACAATACATAAGGGACCTGATCAGAGCAAAGAGAAGAGCTCGTAAAGTGTGGCAAACAAACAGATTACCATCAGACAAAGGGACATTTAACAAACTTAACAATGAACTGAAACGAAAGATACAAAAATTCAACAGAACTACTTATGAATCTTACATTGAAAATTTAGGAACTGACGATGGAAGCTTATGGAGACACACAAAAAACGTCTTAAAGCATCGCACGGTGTCGGCTCCTTTAAGGAGAGAAGATGGTTCCTGGGCTGTGTCGGATGAAGAAAAATCTGAACTCTTTGCTGACCATCTTTCATCTGTTTTCACACCACATACTGACGACACTAATAAAGAACACGACGAATTTGTACTCAAAACCTTAGACATTCCACTACAGCTCTCATTGCCTCCTCCTTCCTTCACTCCATGACAGGTCGCAGAACACATTAAAGACTTACAAAAAAAGAAAGCTCCTGGCCACGACCTTGTAAATGCTGTAGCACTCCAGCAAATGCCAAGAAAGGCTCTAGTGTTTCTCACGACTATTTATAATGCAATACTAAGGACTACAAAATTTCCAATACAATGGAAATACTCTTACATTTCTATGATTAATAAACCAAACAAGGACAAAAACAACCCCTCTTCCTACCCCCCAATTAGTTTGCTTTCTATTTGCTCCAAAATATTCGAAAAATTATTATACAAAAGATTAATAGACATACTAGGTGATAATCAAATAATACCCGATCATCAATTTGGATTTAGGAAATTCCACTCCACAACACATCAACTACACAGAGTGACTGATTTCATTTCAACTGCGCTTGAGCAAAAATTATATGCAACAGGTGTATTCCTGGACGTAGCTCAAGCATTTGACAGAGTCTGGCACCACCAGGGTCTCCTGTTTAAACTCAAAAAGATACTACCACACACATACTTTCTTATTATTCAATAATTTCTCTCTGACAGATTTTTCTCCGTCCGACAGGGTACAGAAACTTCTTCAATAAGACCAGTGCTGGCAGATGTGCCCCAAGGTTCAATACTTGCTCCACTGCTGTATATATTATACTCGCACGACATACCAGACAGTTCAAACACCCTGACGGCAACATACGCAGACGACACTGCAATCTTAACAAAACATGAAGATCATACTCAAGCCTCACTGACTATACAACATCGCTTACAAAAAGTACAGGATTGGTGCAAGCTGTGGAAAACAAGACTAAACTATGACAAATGCCAACATATGACATTTACACTAAGATGTGAAACCTGCCCACCAGTGTACATCGATAATATACCAATACCACAAACAGACAGTGTCAACTACCTTGGACTAACTTTTGACAGGAGAATGACTTGGGGCCCGCAGATTAAGAAACAACGAAAGACACTAAACCAAAGAAGTAGACTGCTGCACACACTACTCAGACGACAATCAAAACTAAAATTAAGACAGAAACTTGCTACCTACACATACTTACTAAAACCAATATGGTCATACGCCTCTCAAATTTTCGGAGCTGCAAAAAAGACTCATATACAAAGACTTCAAACTTTTCAGTCAAAAATATTTAGACGAATTACGCAAGCACCTTGGTATGTTTCAAACACAACTTTACATACAGACTTACACATGCCTACCGTCAGCGAATACATACGAACTCACTACTCTCGATTTCACAAAAAATTACTAGGACATTACAACCCTCTCATAGAACAAATGGCAACAACCAATATGCCCCACAACATCAGGAGAAGACTGAAAAGGTCATGGATGAGAGATCTTTTATAATCTTTTGAACTAAAACATGCCACGGAAGAGATACCACTGGGTATTGTCATCTTCCTCATGCCTGACATGCCACTTTTTATTGTAATAAATCTGACAGACAATCCACTGATTGTTATATGTATGTATAAACAGGTGTGGATAAAGAAATAGAGTTATAAAAAAAAAAAAATAATAATACTGCACTAATGCAGTGACACATTATGTATATAGGCTGGGTGCATTATGGTTTTATCACTATACATAATACATCACTATTATGTACTGAACCAAGTCCTGTCATGGGTTCTATTGGTAGGAGTTCATTTTTTTTTTTTTTTACTAGTTCTTTAACTTAGAACTTCAATTACGCTTATAACAAATAAAATTACCTCATCATTAAAAACTTTTAAAACGTAAGTAGATGCAGTTGTTGTTACACCCAATACAATGTTCAAACAGGCCAAGGAAACAAATGCTGAACTTGGAACATCAAAAATGAAGCTGGCTGGATACATTAACGGAATAACGGCCCACCTAAAATAAATTTTTGATTATCATTCAAAATAAATATATAAAAATAATAATTAATTTAAATATTACTTGTACAAAAGGTTGTAGAATGAATGATTAAGAGTAGGTTCAGTAAATTTAATTTGTTGATAACAATATGCCACCGATCAGCATAGAATTGGGGTTATTTGGCAGAATGTAGATATTAAGAAGATCAATGAAAGACTTGAAATAATTTTTTTTAAGACCCATGTTGATTTCGAAGAAACTCTTTAGGTACATCATGTAATTGGTTATAAAAGTATCAATGAAATTCATAAATAAGAACAAATATGAATTCCATGCTTAGTTATGTACTGAAGCATTAATATTTTTTTTTTTTAGCAATTTTAGCATCAAATAGAAAATGATGTCAAACAATTTTCGGGCCACATCATGAAATGAACAAAACTTACCCATATAATATAAGCAGTAATGCGAGACCCGGCAGGCTCCTAGGGTTAGTATATGCTTCAGCTTTAAATATCATCAACGATATAATACACAGGACAATTGAGAGAGTGTAGCAAGCCTGTAAAATAAAACTTAGGGTTCAATTGTTTTACAATAAAACTATCAAAAGGAAAGAGATCTTTTTAAAAGTCAATATCTAGATTCTACATATCTCGATTGAACAAAAATGATCTCTAATTTTGAAAAGGGATTTTTTTTTTATCTAGTGAAAAAAAAGGTTCATTATTTACAATAGATAACATTTAGTTAGTCAGTATAGTGAGTATATACTGTTGTTTTTTCAAAACAGACATTTAAAAAAATATTTGGTAAATTTATTGATCTCAAGGTTACTAAACACATGAAATAATTAATAAAATGTAGTCAAACATCTCAATTGCTTCTCTTCTTAACGTGCAGTTAGGTTTTGTAATGGAAATATATTTTTTCTTTCTTATTTTGCATTTAATTTGTACATTTAGACAGCATATTAGAAATAAATGTATTTTCACATTCTACACTAATTGTTACAAATTATAATTTCCATTGTTAATAAAAATATCTGGTGTGGGCAACACACGACTTTCACTTACCTCGACTGTTAAAATAAATTTAAAAACTATTAAAAATACTTCAATTTAAAAAATATTTGAAGTTGATTTTAATAAAACGTGTATTCATTTTCGTTGGAAACATATGATTTAGATTAAATAATATAACTATATTAAATTGTTAATCAGTAATAAGTTTATTCCCCATTTGTTGCTTTATATTACCTTTTACAACTTTGTGTATCAGATAATATTTTTTCTAAAATCTTTCTCTTTCCGACGGTATATTTACGTCTATATTACTGTTCTTAATACCAAAAACACAAAAATTGCATTAAAAAATATGTTTGCACTTTTCTCCTTTAGTTGTTTATCAAATTCGCTCAACTTGAATATTTAGCTGTTATTTATCAATGGTAATTACGCCGTCCTTCGGAGGGGACGTTAAAAGGTGGTCCCGAGCCTGTGCGATGTCAGGTACTCGTTAAAGATCCCTATTCTAATAAAACCTGGATAGGCAAAATTTAGGACTCCCAATGTAGCATCGTCCGATTAGCCATAGCAGCATAAAAGTGACGTTAAACGAATAAACAAAAACAAATCAATGGTAATAAGATGATGTGCCTAATTTAATGAAATCTACAAAATTAAAGGTACTTTAGAGGAAGAGAATTTAAAATATCGGCAATTAAGTCCTATCAGGCTATTTCTATCAGAATGAAACCTACATGATATTAAAACCCATTAAACATCAATATGGCAAGTTTAATGGAAATTGTTAGTGCAGTTCATGAGAAAATTGTAAGAAAGTGAAAAATGCATGGTATAAAGAGGCTTTTATGGTTAGCCATTATTCTTACAACTTTTCGTTTTTGTGTTAGACTCACCCACACACACCCATGTATCCATACACACGCACAGAGACCTTTTATCGAGACTTGGTTTAGACACAGGGGAAACTAAAACATGTATTTTCACGATCCCAATACTTTCCCTCACTATATATTTCATAAATAGGTAAGTGAAAGTAAAAAAGGATTAGTTAAGGTGCTTCTATGCATCAGTTTCAACCAAGATTCCTTTTCTTCAAGTGGTATTCTGAATTCATTTTCGTCATTTAATGATTTTTTATTCCTGAAAAGGAAAATCCACTGCACCGACGGTTAACAAAATTTGCAATGTGTTTTGGCCATGATGCCTTAGTAGAAAGAAAATTTCTTTTATAAAAGCTTCCACTAAGATATAAGGAGATCTTTCTCATCATTATTTGTCTACTACAACAATGTTAATGTTCAATTTCTGCTGACATATTGCTAACCAGGGCACAGTTTCAGCATTCAGTTGTTATAAAATTTAGTTTTATAAGTTAACTGTTATACACTATTTTTTTTGGTTATTTACAATAATTTTAAATAAATACCATATCCCAAGTCAAAGCTTCAACCCAATACAAAACCCAATTAACACCAGACATGAATTGTAAGTGTTTTGAATTTGAAACTCTTTCTTCAATTAGATATATAACAAAAGATGCAGGAATGAAACTGAGAGCAAAAATGAGAGCGATAGAATGAAGAAGTGCTGAAGCTGCTTTGTATCTGCAAATAAATAAAATATTTGAATAGTTTGGTAAAAATAAAAAATAAATTATATATCAATTACTATTATAGAAGAGTATATTAGACTATGATCATATCAATTGGAAACGATCTCTTCTTTTTTTTTAAAACATTGAATGGAGTAGGAAGGCATTAGATAAAGACCAGTTGAGTACACATTCAAATACACAGAGCAAATTGATATATGTGATGATGAAATATTAAGATTTGATGTTGTGATTAAAATATATTTTTTAATGACCTATATTGTATAAAAATATGGAAATGGATATAACATTGAATATCTGAAGATGAGGCATGTGAAGCCTCGAAACGTAGTAAAGATTGACATGTATGAATAAATAAATACATATGAACAAAAAAAAGAAGAGATCGTTTCCAATTGATATGATCATAATAAGAAATAAAATAAACCAACTATAATAGCAAAATGATTTTAGTTAAAAATTTGAATATGATGTATCATCAAACATGATTATGTTGAAAAAGAGAAATATTACTCATATATTAATAATTAAATTAATTTTATGACAGCTAAAACATGGGTAACTTCAAGAGCCAATTCTAAATCTCAAAACTTAAAAAAATTTATAATCACTTCCGATTTTTCAATGGATTTGTGGGAAATGAAAATTTTACTCCAAATTATTAAAATTTTAATTCCAACCAAGACTCACTTTGAGATGCAGTGTCACATATTAATGGAAATTATAAATATTAAAAATCTGGTGAGGGCAACAAACGACTTTCACTTACCTTGGCTGTTAAAATCAATTTAAGAACTTTAAATAAACTTAAAGTTTAAAGAATTATATTTAGTTTCATTGGAAACATATGTTTTTAGATTAAATAATATAACAATATAAAATTGTTATGTACAATGATAGACCGGTAATAAGTTTATGTCCTATTTGTCACTTTACATTACCTTTTATAACTTTGTATGTAAGAAAATATTTTCTTTAAAATCTTCAGCTTTCCAACGGTATATTATACATCCTTACTACAGTTCTAATGTTCAAAAAAATAAAAATTACATTTTATTTTATTTTAAATATTTTTATTGAAATTTACAACTGTATTTTGTAATACAACTAGTAAATATGCTGGTAAAGATAAAATACATGAAAAAACATGAAGAGAGACTGCCCATTGGCAGCACTCTAGTAGTCAATCTAAACAAGAAGATCTCGAGGCCATCTTCTTTTCAGACGCCTCGGAGGGTTATCAGGGATGGAAGAGGAAGCTAGGGTAGAAACTAGTGGGTTAGAGTGGGAATGAAGTTTTGCATGGAAAGATTCATACCTGGTTCAGGCCAAAACAGTAACATAGGGAACATCAAGATCTTTGTGGATGAGCTTATTAGTGACAAAGTAAGGAGCGTTGAGGATTTTACGAAGGATTTTGGATTGTAAGGATTGGATATGAGAAGAATTGGATGGTTTGGTGGAGCCCCATAGCTCAATTCCGTAAGTCCAGATAGGTCTGTACATGAGTCTTTTGTATTTAAGTGGAAGATTAGAACGTTTGTCTAGTAAGAGTTGAAGTAGTCTAAAACGTCGTGCAGTTTCTTGTCGTTTCAGTTTTGTATGAGGAAAAATTACATTAAAAAATATTTTCACTCTTTTCTCCTTTAGTTGGTTACCAAATTAGTTCAACTTGTATATTGAGCTTCTTTTTTTTTTATCACTACTAATAAGATGATATGGTTAATATTTTAGAATATATTGGCTTTAAAGGTACTTTAGAGGAAGAAAATTTAAAATGTTAGCATTGAAGCCCTGTCAGACAATTTTAATCAGAATTAAACCTACAGCAAATCGAAGGCCATTAAATTTTACATCGATAAAGTGAGTCTAAATAAAATCTTTAGAGCTGTTTTTGTGAAACTTCTGGTCAGCCGGTTTTTAGGAAAAAGTTGGTGTAACATCTAGAGCATATAGTTGTCTTAAATATGAAATTTCAGTTTCATAGGAATTTTAGTTTTCTCCCTAGACTTGCCACACATGGGCACACACACACAGACCTTTTCATGCGACATTGTTATATGAACTCAGAGGACCCTAAAATATGTATTTCTGTTGAAAACTGAAATTCAAAAATGTTCACGATCACAATACTTTCCCTTACTATATATTTTTATATGAAAGTAAAATTTATAGGGAGATAAATATTTTAGGTTGGTCAAAACTTAGGTGCTCCGAGCTAATAACATTTCATTACAATGAAATAAATAACTTAGGATAAAAGATAAATAGAAATAAATCTCACCTGTACTCATAATCATACTGCTTTCTGGTATAATTCATAGGGTGAACCCAAAGTTTGATTCCATAATACTTTGAAACATTTGGAGGAAGAGAAGCTCTGAGAATTACGTTATTAATATTATTTAAATAAACAACAGGTGACATCTTCCACTTACTATCAAACCAGATCTGTAAAAAAAGTTGAAGTTTTGGTAGATGAGATATCAACCCACCCATTTAAAAGCATTGATTATTGCATTTACCTTAATATTGTCATTCTGAGGGTAATTATTATCCTTATAATCCATTTCAAAATCTAAGTGTTGATTTTTTCTATTAAATAAATTTAATTCTTTTCTGGAATGTCTATTCCAAACGTATAACCACCTCGCCTAAAATATTTAATGAATAAATTTAACAAATTAATAAAAATGAATTTCATCAATGTATGAATAATAGACATGGAATAAATCAACTAAGTGTTTGCATGCTCCAAGGTAAGGAGTATCCACATAAATATATTTTGATAGGACAGGAATCCTTTAATTCACAAAGATTTAGACTATGATAATGACTAAAGAAAGATTCAATTCAGTTGAAGGAAAAATTTAAAATATGATGGTAACAGATGAATCCCTTTTAAAAAACATACTAGCTTAAAAAAACAAATGAAAACTCGTTGAATGATGATTAAGAATAAATATGAATCTGATGAATACTCAAAGTGAAAAGGATAAAAAATGATGGAATTTTGTACAGGCATTATCATTTTTTGTTTTAAATATGGCAAGTTTCTTGATTAACAATGTTTTTTTTTTTTTCTTCTGTCCATTTGTCTTTCAGCATGGGATAACTTCATCTTCAGCTTTCAAGCATCGGTTCCATGCATTCCTGTCCCTGGCAAGATTTCTCACCTCACCCTCTTCGCCTTCCAATTCTTTGGGTTGTCCTCCTGCTCCTTTCCATTGGCCTCACCTCTAGTGTTTTGATTGGGTCTCTGTAGAGGTCCATCCAGCAGACATGCCCATACCACCTAATCTGCCTCCTCTCCTCAGTTTCCAGCACTGGCTTATCTTTAGCTTCTTCCTAATCCTGTCATTTTAGACACAGTCTCTCCGAGTTTTCTCCATAAGTATCGGTAAGGAAACAGACCAAGAGATGGAGCTTCCCATCCAGTCCAACCTCTTTTTATCTGATAGCAGTATTGCAGATCGTATAGTAGATGGAATTTAGCTTGAGACATCCAAATCTACTTTTCCTAGATTATTGATTATCCTACCCAGATAGGTAAAGTCTGTCGCCACCTCCATTTCCTCTTCATTACCAACTAAATTAAGCACTGTGATATTAGTTATTTTAGGGCTAAAAAGAAAATGAATATTCTATAATTTTGTTATTCAGTGCAGCCTTAACTTTTATTTTAAAAATTGGACTGAAATTCTGCTACTCAAGATGCTATTTCGCTATTCTTGTGTGGTTGATTAGAAACTGATACCAGAAAAAGGAGACATATTTAATTAATGAGGAAGGAAGGAGGTAAAAGAAACAAAACTAAAATTAAAATCCGTAAACTAATTTCAAGAAATCTGTTCAATTTCCCCATTTACACAACTTTTTTTTTATTATTACATACTTTCCTTCTTTTTTTTTTTTTTTTTTTTTGGGGCTTAATTTTCAATGCTTGGTTTAAATACAAGTTCTCATCCCATAAAAAATGTATCCATTTAAAGTTTGATAGACACACAATCTCTCATAAATTGTAGCTGGAAATGAATTTTATAGAGTTAAAAGGCTGTGAGCTAAATGGATCAACTGAAAACGGCACATCATAAATTTGGTTTGACTGAAATCACTTTCCTAACCTAGTAATAGTAAGAAAATAAAAATAATTATCAATGAGATGAAAACAATAGTCATGACAAACCTGATTCTTTCATAACAATGTAAAGTGTCCAATATCCACTGAGAAGTGTTTTTTCCAGTAATGTTCACAATTTCTTTTCCAGTAGATACCTAATAACATTTAGTAATTAAATTTTAGATAATTATTAAATTTAAGTACAGATTTTATTAAACTTAATGAAAAGAAGATTTCTACCATAATTCTATCCAGATTGGGATATTTTTGGCATGGTGGACAGATATAAGAACCTTGGTTCGAACAATAGCACTCTTCTATGTCTTGAATCGCTTTACTGCCATTTTTATAAATTGGTTTTCTGCAGCTATGAGGGAAACTGTAACAATCCAAATATCTTCAATTTTATCATAAACAAATTAATAAAGTGAGATTAAAAAAATACAATAATAAAGTAAAATTATTGATTAATTAGTTTCGAGTATTGAATTAATTCATTAACTGCAATATTCCAAAAATGTAAGGAGTGAGATAATGACTTGATCCGTTCCTTAGGATTGGATTTTTCAATTTGTTTTTCAGAAACAAGGAATAGTTGAAATTAATAAAATTATTTTAAAGAAAATCTGAAGGATAATAATGAGAGAATAAAAAAATAAAAAATGTTGCTTTAGTATTCTTCCCTGACAAGGAAAAACAATAGATAATGGATATGTCTATCTGTAAACTTATTTTCCCAGTCAGGGAGGAATTTAGTTTGCGGCCAGACAGGCAGTTTGATGATGGACTGATTCTAAGCAGTAGGTCCAAGCAAAAAATGTTATATATGGAAATACCTTCAAATGGTATAGCCGGGTTAGGATGGTAAATGTTGGGCGCAACAGTCCTTGTAGAACCTGGATGTCGGCCACCGTTCTTCCCCATGCCTCGCAATCTCCAGCAAGACTCCTCCAATTCCCAACTCCCATCTTTCTCAAATCCTCTTCCAAGTACTCAATCCGCCCTCACCATTGCCTGGGTCTGCCCATTTTCCTTTTCCCTCCTGGTGCACCATTTAACATCATTTTAGGCAGCCTACAGGACTCCATCCTTTCCACATGCCCTAACCATCTCAGCCTGCTCTTCCTAATAGCACAGAGGATATCTGGCTCTCCATACAATTTTGTATGTTCGGCGTTACTTCTGATTCTCCATCTGTGTTCTTCTTTTAGAGCTCAAAAAATCCTTTTCAATGTACTCCTCTCCCAAACCAGTAGAGCTCTTCTGTTTTCCTTAGTTAGGGTCCACGTCTCACCGCCATACATTACAACCAGCCTAATTATTGTCTTGTGTAACAGGAGCTTTGCTTTCCTGGAAAGGCTTATGTATCAGAAAGCTTTTTGTAGGGCAGAGAAACATCTGGTTCCTGCTACCATTCTTCCCTTAATTTCTACTTCTAAGTTATTCTTCTCTGTCACAACACCTCCTAGGTACTTGAATGTACTGTAGCTGTGAAATGTGGTTTCACCCACCTCCACAATATCTCCTCTCTCCCTGGTCTGCCTCGAAGTTTTCATATACTGAGTCTTTTCTACATTTACTTCAAGTCCTAAATCTTGTGCTGCTCTCTTGAATTCCTCTACAGGCCCGGGCAGAGCTGCTTTGTTTCTACCTGTGATGACTACATCATCAGCATAAGCCATATGCTGTGTGAGCCTGTTGTAAATGGTGCCCCCTGGGTTTGTCCTTATTTTTCTTATGGCAATTCCTAGGGCGAGAATGAACAGTACTGGTGATAATGGGTCTCCTTGTCTTAAGCCACTATTAACACAAAAGCCATTTGAGATGCCCACTCTAGTTTTCACCTTACAGCTCGTCCTTTCCCGGGTCATCTTTAGTCAGTCTTATTAACTTGCTGGGTATTCCTAGTGTCTGTAATGCCTTCAATAATTTTCCTCTGCCTACACAATCATAAGCCTGCCAGAAGTCAATATAGAGGTGGTGTAAGTCAACATTGTACTTGTACAATTTCTCAAGCATTTTCCTAATCGAGAATAGGTGGTCTGTTGTTGAACATCCTGGACGGAAACCACTCTGATACTCTCCTAGAAGTTGATCACTTCTCTCCATCATCCTCCTACAAATCGCTACCGACAAGATCTTGTAGACTGTTGGAAGGAGCGCTATACCTCTGTAATTTTTGCATTTGAGTTTATTCCCTTTCTTATAGATAGGGACTATAATAGCTTCTCACCAGTCAGCTGGCATTTTTTCTTCCATCCATATGCCCCATATCAAGCTGAATATTCTCTCCCAATTTTCTTTCACTGCATATTTTAATAATTCTGAGGATATTTCATCAGACCCTGGAACCTTATTATTTTTCAATAATACTAAGAATTATAAGTTAAATGCAAGATTTTAGAAAAAAAATAAGTTTTTATTTTTTTTTCCTATTGTTCCACCACTTCAAAAAAGTCCTGTGTATAGAGGAGTGTAAAGACATTTTCTGAACAAATCAGTGATTGACACTTTTCAAAAAGGTTTGAAAAATACATATTTTGGTTTTCGTTCTTCAGCTAAAAATTGACTTTTCATTTAAGAATCATGTTCATATTATTTTTTTATGCCTTTGACTACTAAGAATCAGAGAAAAAATCATCATTAATTAATTTCAAATTTTACTATTTAAAAAAAATAAAATCGATAAAGGTTTTCGAAAGAAAAATCTAAAGAAGAGTGTTTGGCCTGGTAAAGGATGGGAAGGAAGACAGAACTGTAACAAAATCAGGAGCCAGACTGATTCATAAATAAATAGTCATAATAAAATTGAAAAAATAAACTTAAATAGATAAATTAAAAAAAAAAAACTTATGTCTAAAAGTTGCACACAAAGAAACAGCTGTAAACTTATTTATAAGTAAAAAATTATCATTTTAATTACTTGGTTTGATTTTTCCAAACACACTTAGATCCAAAACCAGCAGGTTTTAAAAACTCTTCGATATATTTTTCAGTCCAGACTCCTGATATATTTTCAACATTCATGAAACCAGCAAGACAATCAGGACAAAGTGAATGATCGGCATAAATTGCCCTAGGTTGTTCCACTGGAGGCAACTTGTAAGTTATCCACATACATAAGCAAACAAAGAAGACTGGTAGTAGCAGCTGAAAATGAGTATCATGACATTAACGTATAATTTCCGAGGAAATCAATGGCTCAACAACACTATCATTGAAGTATATATTGATTAAAGGCATGATAATAAACAATCAAATGTAACTGACATAGTACTGTTAACAAGTACCTGTAAACCTAGCGCAATCATATTTCTTTTGCTGTGCCGCACTCTTTTAGTATGCAATGCTTTGAAATGTCTGAAGTAATCTATTCTTTTTTTTTCCAATACAGTTTCGCTTTTGATAAACTCTATAAAAAAATAAATTAAATATCACATTTGAATACTTAATGTTTTACTTCTTATAAAATAATAAACAGGAATGGTTAGGACTACAACCAGTAGTAATGTTCATATTAAGGCATCCCCTTGTACTTTTAATTGCTGACCAGGTTTAAGAATTGTTAAAATATGATGAAGTTTATAATTTTCAAATACAAATTTATAATATAGTCATAAGGAAAGCATTTTAACTTGGGATGAATGGCAAATCTTTATCTGCTGAAGGCTGTAAAAAAATCTTTCAATCAGAATTTACCCTACACCTAGGGAAAAACTTTAATAGTTTTTAAAGTTTTATAGGTGATTATTCAGGGAGATAACTCCACCCTATCCCTATCATTGAGAATCACTTAGTGGACTCTAAGGTGGGTTTTTCATGTGGCCAAATCTTTAAGCAAGGCTGCTACAACTGTTTCAAGTTCAATCTGAACTTCATGATTAGGTGAAACCATTTCTCTAATAGCATGAACTGGATGACAGAGACCAAAAAAGCTGAAAGGATGAAATGGATATCCAAAATGAACATGACAGTATTGTTTGATTATTCATTAAAATGACTTTAGGCTACTCTGACTGATTAGACGATACTACAGTGTGAGTCTTAAATTTTAATCATTCCGGATTTAATTAGGAGAGATGTTAAACCTGTAACCTTGGCCATAAAAGGCTGTGATGCTAACCCCTATACTACAGGTGACCCCTATGTCAGTGTTGTAATTAGATGTCTCAAGCTTCCATTCAGAATACAGAGGAAATACAAAATGTTTTCTATTATAGTTTAAATTAGAAAAAATTAGATTGTTTTCCATTATTAATAATGTTATATCTGCTGCTATGCAAAGACCAATATGGTTACTATATACTATATTATATATTTTAGAGGTTTATAAATGTTTTGTAACATCTACAACAATATATAACATGTGTTCTATTAAATTTACACATTTGAGTTGGATTGATTGAATAAATAAGTATCTTTGTAAATTATCAATTTGTGTTTCTTTCAATTTCAATTATTTAATTATTTCTTCTTCCCAATAACCAAACATACTATTTAAATCATAAAAGAAAGATTATTTTTCATAACTTACTATATAAGTTTACACTTATGACTTTTAAAAAAGCCGTGCAAAGTAATAATATTCATAATTTAAAAATAAATGTCAGGGACCATCATAATTAAATAAAGCCTAAAGAAAACTTAATTACCTTTATCTTCTCCCTCAAACTCTTTGATGTCTTGCAATTTTTCACCCACATTATCATCTTCATCTACAACCTTTAAAAAAACCTAAAAGTTCAAATTTATATGAATGAATTCTGAATAACTCTTAGAAAATTATAGAATACAAGTGACCCGTTTCTGCTCCGAACGGATGCAATTTGAATGTAATGTCATGTTTAAGAAAGCACTGTTTGACCAATTTAGAGTTTATTGCTTGGTGATCTTCAGTTCATTAGAAAATAAGTGATGTTCATAAGTCTGTAGGGTTACAACAACTTTCTATTATACGTCTAAACTAATACTCAATTTAATGAAAGATTTTTTGTTGCCCTAATTACAAAGAAATAAATTTTACCATCAAAAGAAAAACTTAAATTCAATGTATTGTACTTATAAACCATCAGGAAAGAATTCTCTAAACAATACAAAACCCATTGTATGGTTTAAACGAGTTAAGGGAAACCAAAACTCACGACATCATTGTATAAATATAGAGAAGATGAACTAATTAAAATTAATTTTAAAAGTTTAACTTAGTTTCCATGGGTGTCTTATTTAGTTAACAATAAAATATCTGTTTTTATGAAATAATTTAAAAGAAAAAATCATTAATTATAATGTCAGTTTATGGATTTATAAAAACTTTCCACTAAATTCTTTCATATTGTATGGAAGGATATAACTATTGGGTTGATGCAAAATTAATGCAGGTTTCCTCTATTGCAATATCTTAATTCCAATTGTGTAAACAAAGCTAATCCTAACATTGATCATTATTATACCAAAACAAACCTTATCTAATACCCTCTCTTTCACCATGAATTTGTTTAGTAAAATCGTTTTGTTCAGTGTGTTCAAAGGTCTTGAATCGAAAATGTCAAAGTGCGATTTTCGTCAAATTTATTTTTACGAATTTAAATTAGGACGCAGCGCTGCGCAAAAGGCTCGTAATATTAATGAAGTGTGGGGTCAGGGGGCTATTAATGAGTGCACGGTGCAGCGTTGGTTCCAGAAGTTTCGCAGAGGAGATTTCGACCTCGAAGACAAGGAAGGTCGGGGCCGTCATCTTGCTCTGGACAACGACCAGCTGAGGTCAAAAGTGGAAGAAGACCCAACCAAAACCACACGAGAAATGGCGGCGGAACTCGGAACTCAAAAATTGCAACGTCTTTGCCCAGCATTGATGAATCGGAAGGGGCCGATCCTGCTCCACGATAACGCCACACGTTGCACAACCAACGCTTCGACGACTGCACGAGTTGGGCTACGAAGTTCTCCAACATCCGCCTTATTCACCTGACCTCTCTCCTACAGACTTCCACTTTTTCAGGCATCTGGACAACTTTTTGAGGGAGAAAAATTTTCAAAACCAGGACGACATTGAAAATTCTTTTCGTGATTTCATTGAGTCCAGGGATTCGGATTTTTTTTCTGGTGGAATAAGAAAGCTTGTTGAACGTTGGCAAAAGTGCATTGATTCAGATGGAAATTATTTTGATTAAATATATATAGTTAAAGTAAAGATATGGCGTATTTACAATACCTACTAAAAACCTGCATTAATTTTGCATCAACCCAATACAATACTGTATGATGAATCATCATAACCTTCCTCGTGACAAAATTACAAATAACATATGTTTATAAGTTTATAAGCTTTTGTTTGTTTAACGTCACTTTATGCTACTATGGCTAATCAGACAAAGCTTCAGTGGGAGTCCTAAATTTTGCCTATCCAGGTTTTATTAGGATAGAGATCTTTAACGAGTACCTGACATCGCAAAGGCTCGGGACCACCTTTTAACGTTCACTCCGAAGGACGGCATAACTAAGGATTCTTTACTCTCATTAAAAAATCCTAGGACCACTTGCAGGGTTGAATCCGTGACCTTTGGCATAGGAGGCTGTTATGCTAGCCACCTAACTACAAGTGATCTCTAAGTTTATAAGCTAATAACAACTTTCTATTAACTTGTACGACTTATTTTATTGTGTATTAGTTTTTCTAAAAACTTTCCAATGATATATTATATGCCAATATTACCATTCATGTTTCAGGAATGATTTTTTAATGGCTTAATAACAGAAAAGTTAATATTCTCTGCTCAAGAAAAACCTAACAAGAAGCAATGTATTGCACTTTAAACCTTCAGGAACGAATTTCCTAAATGATAGTGATGATATAAAAAACCGTATAAAAATTTGTCTAGTGGTTTGGAAGGAGTTAGCGGAAACCAAGAACCTTGGCATTATTTTATATAAATAGCGAAGATTTATAATTTATAATAATAAAACATTAAAATATTCCTTGCGGAGTAAGGAATGGTCAAGATAAAATATCCATTCAATATAAAGTAACATATAGATTAATGAACATGCAAATACCTCCTCTAATGTTGTGTCCGAAACGCCAAAAGAATTTATTCCTAAACTGCTTCTGTTTTCTTCTAAATATTGAAAAAGTTTTTGATACTTGTGAACATTGCCTCCTAATTTGGGCAAGTTATATTTTATTTCAGTCCCAAATTTTTCCGTCACTTCAGCCTTTGGTACGTAATTTTTAACTTCTTTTGTAATGCCTATAAAACATAACAACAATAAAAAAAAATCAGGTTTTTATGTTTTATCGGATATAGAAATTATTAGAATATATCTCAATTTGATATTGCTAAAATAATCTTACTTGCAATAGTTTTATCTTCAAATTCTTCATTTGAATCATCCTAAAACAAAAGTATTAAAACCTAGAATAATAAAACAGAAGATTCTTGTTTAAATATTGTCAGAAATTACCTCAGATTTATAGTCAATGGTTAAAACATATCCACTGCCAAATCGAGACTTTAAGAAAGTCGGAGAGCCATAACAAAGGAGATGGCCATTAGTAAATATTGCTATTCTGTCACCCAATAATTCAGCTTCTGACATAATGTGTGTTGTCATAATAATTGTTCTTCCTGAATAAAAATACGATATTAGTTAATGTGATTTTAAATAACAAAGAGGAACATCACACTAGTCAAAAATATATATATAATACAATCACTCCTTAACATCACCAAAAAGATGTTTTACTTAATTATAAAGAAGTACCTTTACGGTGCTTTTGAAGCAGATTCCATATTCCTATCCTTGAATAAGGATCAACACCAGCAGTAGGCTCATCAAGTATAACGGTTCTAAAAAACAAAACAAAAAACCATATAATCATGCCATAAAAGATGCAAACACTCACATTGGAATATTTTCAGCAGGAAGTGGAAATATTATTTATTTTTAATACATACAAAACCAATAATTTTATAAGTGGTAAACACTTATAAAAAAAAAAAAAAAGGTGGATGTAGGACAAACAATTTTTTTATATTTCTTATTCAGATTATACACATTTTGAAACAAAGCTCTCAAATTTTAAGGAGATTTTTTTTTTTTTTTTTGGTCGATTACAAAGGTTCATTAATGAAAATAATAAACCAAAAGTGAAGTGTAATTTTTATGAAATGAGATACAATCTGATTAACATCCCATTAAGATAATGAAAGAAGTAATGAGTGAAGAAATGAAAAAAGAAACATTAATTAATTTAAATATTTATGTTATAAATTAATTACATTTTCATAGGAGTTAATAGGGTATGAATTTCACAAAACCAAATTATCCTTTTTTGCTTTAATAATATTTCATCTACAACGGTTTTTAAAAACTTGGTGTCAATAGAATTAATCAATTAATCCACCAAACAAAAATATAATACTTAATTTTAATAAAAATATAGACAGATTTATCAAGTCATGAATTTAAGAAACATGATTACTTTTAAACTAAGAAATTTTCTAATCTTAAAAAATAAATATTAATAATAATAATTATAAGTGCATACATAAAACTTACCGAGAGCCACCAATGAATGCAATGGCAATGCTTAATTTCCTTTTCAACCCTCCGGATAAATAAATGGGAAGAGAATTTTTTTTTTCAAAAAGATTAAGATCAGTAAGAATTTGTTGTATTTCTACTTGGACCTTGCCTGGATCATGGCCTTTAAGTCTTCCGAAAAACCATAAGTGTTCTTCAACGTAAAACTAAAAAAGAAAAAGTAAAGAAAGGGAAAAAAAAATATTGACAGTTTTAAAACATTAATAGGGACAGGTTCTAACAGAAAATTCTCCCTGATGGGGAAAAAGAATATATCATGGATATGTCAATCTATAATCTATTGATTTTCCCAGTCAGGAAAAAATTGAGTTTGCGACAGAATATTTAATTGAATTAAACAAAGTTGGAAAAAAATAAAGGTTTCAAAAGTAATTTTTTTTCTTTCAAAACCAAATATAGCTGCTAAACTGTAGGTCCTAAAGACAAATGTTATAGTAACTAATAATATTCTCCATTAAATATCTGTTAAAAAAAAGCAAATTTTCAATCCAAGCAACACTAACAAAACACCGTATTACATTTTTTAGAGTGAAAAAAGTAAAAAAAATGAAAAAAGAAAAGTTATGAAACCAATATATTCCAAAATGGTAGGTCCTAGCAACAAATGTTATATAACAAAAAATTTACTCCGACTAGATTTCTGACTAGAGAACTGTCATCAAAATTTTGATTTAAGCAACAACAACAAAGATAGATTTTTGTCAAAAAGCACAAGCACTAAACAAATGTACCAGCAGGTGGCCCAGGATTTTTTAATGGGAGCGAAAAATTCTTAGTTATGCGGCCCTTCGGAGAGGAGGTAAAAAGGTGACCACCTTGAAGGGACCCCAAGCCTGTACGATGTCAGGTACTCGTTAAAGATCCCTATCTTAATAAAACCTAATAGGCAAAATTTAGGACTTCCCACTGAAGCATGGTTGGATCAGCCACAGTAGCATAAAGTGATGTTAAATAAATAAACAAACTGAAAAAAATGTAAGATTTTACTTTCACTTACCATATATATGAAATATATATAAATGAAAGTACTGCGATCATGAAAATTTTCGAATTAGAGTTTTTTATATAGCTCCTAAACAGTAGGTTGAACATAAGACTGTTTACTTCTAGGAAACTGGGTGTAGCTAGTAAATAAAAAAATAGGAAACCACAACTTCAAAGCAGTGGAAAGATTTAAGTATTTGGGTGCACTAGTGACAGCAAATAATGAAATGGCGGATAAATTAAAAGAAAGGATGACCACCAGGAATAAGTGCTATTTCGCAATGCGCAGGATATTGAATTATAGAGTGCTGTCTCACAGAATAAGGACTATGCTAGACGAAAAAGTAGTGAGACCAGTTGTTACATATGGTTCCAAGACCTGGATGATTTCTAAGACTTCGGAACGGAAACTATTGGCATGGGAAAGAAGAGTTCTTCGCGGGATTTATGGACCAGTTTGCGAAGATGGCCAGTGGAGAATCCGTACCAATGAAGAGCTGCGCCGATCACCAATACGAACCAGATCTGATGGCTGGGGCATGTCGCACATATGCCTAGAGAATCTATTTCCAAGCACTTTCTCAAGGACCGTCCACATGGTGGGCATGGTAGAGGAAGACCACATTTTAGGTGGCAGGACGAAGTCGAGAACGTCCTAAAGAAGATAGGAATTAGAAGATGGCGTATGCTTGCCAGGGATAAGAGGGAGTGGAGGAGAGTAATAAGAGAGGCCCTGGTCCTTGCAGGAACGTACCGTAGTGCAAGGAATAAATAAATAAAAATAAACAGTAGGTCCTGGCGATAAATGTTATGTATGGAAATAATTTCAAATTTTCAATGCTAGCAACACCAACACAGCTTTTTTTGATACAGCATGGGTCAATAAAGCCCCAACACTTAATAAATGCAGCAAAACGTCACTTTTTTCAATAGAACCAATATAGTTCCCAAAAGGTAGATCCTAGTGGCAAATGCTATAAGACAAAAAAATATTCTCCACTAAATTTCTATTCGAGTAACACCAACAGAGCTAGAGATTGTCAAAATGAGGGTGAAAAAAAGTTACACAATGACAGTAAAAGCTCCACAGCCAAAAGACATATTCATATAGAAAAATAAGGAACAACAAATATAACCACCATTTTTAAGTAACAAAAGTGAACAATCACAATTTTCGACTTTCTTAGTTTTATTTATTCACCAGAAGCATAATTACAAAATAGCTAAACAAAAGTCTCAAACAAAAAAAAAAAAATTGCTATGGAAGCTTTGCTATCTCCCAGGCCTGGGTGGTGGTGCAATATCTCTGAAGAGAGGGTTAGCACAGGTCTTCAGCAGATCAAAAAATTTGATGTCCCTATGGTCTATGTAATCAGGTATTGGGGATAGCTGGAACTCCTTGTGAATTTGTCCTTCTCTCACCCTTTGGAGCGAAGGAAGACGGAGTTATGGTAGCTCTGCAGACTCAGGAGTGTTGTCTTATAAAGATGGTAATCTTATAGAATATTTTTAATTATCCAGTTTATTTAAGTTACCAAGCTTTAAGATTGAGACATTCTTTAATGAAGAAACATAGATGGAAATTTATAAATAAATGATATATAGAATAAAATTAATTAATATCTTGAATGAAAAATACTTTGCAAATTACTTTTTAAACAAAATGTTATGTTGGGGGCACACTCCAAGACTTCTTCTTATAGTGCTCATTTCATGGCGAATATCGTGTCCATAGATCAAAGCAGTTCCATCAGAGGGAGGAAAAAGCCCCATAAGGATGGATCTGAAAATAAATATAAATCAATTTTTAATTCAACAGACTAATTATATTAAGAAGTAAAAGAAGTATTTCAAAATAATCAAAATTACATTTTATTTATTATTATTATAGACAAAATAAATAGACAAATCCTAGGTTTATAATAATTTGGTTACAATAATTCCTCACTATGTGTCTAATATTTATTGACTGTGTATCACAAATAAGTGTTCTGATAAATGAAGCAAGGGGAGTTTGTGGCTGAGTGGTTAGCATGCTCGTCTACCACACCAAAGGTAGTGAGTTCGAATTCCAGTTCCGGAGGGACTTTTTCAAGCTTGTAATTAAATGGGGATTCATTCACAGCCTCTCCCGTGGGCATGTGAGACCCGTCGCCAACTGGTGGCTGCTCACAAAAAATGGACATAAGGAGTGATTACTCTACCCTATAAAATATCATGAAGAATCGCAAGTGCATTCACCCAGGTGATTACACTGCATAGCCATGGGCCTATACAGCCTGTCGTGCCAACTATATCTGGCTGATAAGCGTTTCCAAGTCAGACGAATTTACAAATTAAACGGTGAAAATTTGATGTTTCAACCATAGATTCAATCACCATTAATGAAAAATTATACTAAACTAAAAACTTTATTTCCAACAATTACAACAGTTCTTAGAAATTGAATCAATAGTAAGAGAAGTTAGTTTTGTAAGTTTTTTATTATAATTATTTTAGTTGAAAAACAAGTAAATCCAACAGTTAAACCTCAGTTTAAAACAGTACTGTAAAATTCTAAAACAGTTCAGATGCAACTATCACACATAAAACAACCATTCAATGATATAATTTATATTCTATAAAATAAGTATATTATATAATTTTAAGAAAAAATCAATTAACACAATATTTACTCATTATAACTCATTTACTCTCAGGGTATGGTATGGGTTCTTGACAATCAGGCACACAATCTTTTATATAACTTTTTTAATCATAATAATAACTTACAAACATAACACAAACAATATGCAGGCTAACCAAGATCCATCATATTCAGCAGCAGCTTCTCCTCTATCAGCTCATAACTCAAACTCCTCTCACAAGTCCCCTCTTGAAACCGAAAAACTTGACCTTTACCTGGTAGGTACCTTTTTTACCCCATCCTACCTGCCAGGGACCTTTTTTCTTAGCATCCAAAATGGATGCTATGTTTGTAAACAAACAACCAAATAGGAGCTGTTTTTTAAATTTAAATTTTACTTTTATCCTATAGTTAGCCTGCCTAAAACAATTATCAAATAATAAATAAATAAATACTAAAATTATAAAAGATGGGTATATTACATTTCTCCCCAATCCTAGGTAAAAAAAAAAAAAAAAATTTGGGAGGATTTTTTTTTTTTTTTTTTTTTTTATAACTATTTTAAAATATTCCCATTATTTCTTTCAATAAACTTTCTTTGTTACAAATATTTTCAATACTTTATAAATTGAGTTTATATACAATATTTTACATTGAAGGATAAATGTTAACTAGAGATAAAATATAAGAGAACTATATACACATAAAAATTATACAAGCACTCTATACAATTAAGAACATATAACTAATCACCTCTTCAAAATAAACTATATAAATAAATTTTACTTACAAAAAAGGTCTAGGTGCATAAAAAAAATAATTTAGAAAGAAATTATCTACCAAATAACAGGGTAACAAATTTAAAAAATAACTTTTGTGAAGACACCAATAATAAGATACGGTTCCATATTGTTTTAGGCTTACAATTGACAATAGATTTATAGCTAATTAATTTGTGAACTTACGTAACTTTACATATGAAAAAGCTTCAGCAAAAATTACATTATTTACAATTTATTAATTAATAAGTCCAGTATGGTGCAATCTGAACATTGTTCAGACTGCCCATTTTTTTAGCTCATCTAACGGAGGGAACGCTAATCATCCCTTTTTATCTCCTGGAAAAGGATAAAGACTGCCGTGTCCAAAAATAATATGGTGTCCGATTTTTCCTAACATGATCCAAAACCATATAACCATTATAAAATTCATATGTTAAAATTTTGCTGATGATATTTTTGATAGGCACATCCCTGTATTGATTAAATAAATTTACAATCGGTAACAAATAATTATTAAAGATGGAGAAACCACTTTTTGAATTATTTAAAATGTTTAACCTATTAAATACCTCCTGTGGTTGATTTTGGGGACTTAAGGAGCTTATAAAAGTTCTTAATGCTAAGCACTTGCTGTCACATGGTTTCATTTCACAAATTTCATCTTCTTTGATATTTACAGTTTCCTTCACATTAATTGAGCTATACATTAAGTCCTGGGCCTCTTCAATCATAACATTACAGGGACTAGTCATTAACATAGGTTCTACTGTCCACATTGGAGTTACTGTTTCTGTTTCACACTCTTGGTCAGTAGGATCTTCAGAAGGTACAGCCTTTGATAGAGGTTCTTCTGTACAAGTAGGAGTTACTATTTCTGTTACACACTCTTTGTCTGTATGCTCTTTCTTCTTGTTTTCTTCATCTTCAGTGGAGGTTCTTTTCTGGGGATCAATTTTCATTTCTGTAGTAACACTTGTAAAGTTTTCTAAAATTTCTTTTCCAAATTTATCCACCTTTTGTTCCAATTTCTCCATCATCATCATGAATTGTTTGAATATCTGAATCTTTTCTGTCCTATCTGAATAACTATTATTTCCTTGGTCCTCCATATTGTTTGCTCACAAATTAACACAAGTAACACATAAAACACTTATTAAAATATAAATTGTGCACTGATTGTCGTGGTCTTAATATTTAACAAATTAAGCCCCACGTTGGGCGCCAAATTATATAATATACTTATTTTATAAAAATTATTCTTTTAAGAAAAAATCAATTAACACAATATTTACTCATTATAACTCATTTACTCTCAGGGTATGGTATGGGTTCTTGACAACCAGGCACACAATCTTTTATATAACTTTTTTAATCATAATAATAACTTACAAACATAACACAAACAATATGCAGGCTAACCAAGATCCATCATATTCAGCAGCAGCTTCTCCTCTATCAGCTCATAACTCAAACTCCTCTCACAAGTCCCCTCTTGAAACCGAAAAACTTGACCTTTACCTGGTAGGTACCTTTTTTACCCCATCCTACCTGCCAGGGACCTTTTTTCTTAGCATCCAAAATGGATGCTATGTTTGTAAACAAACAACCAAATAGGAGCTGTTTTTTAAATTTAAATTTTACTTTTATCCTATAGTTAGCCTGCCTAAAACAATTATCAAATAATAAATAAATAAATACTAAAATTATAAAAGATGGGTATATTACAATTCATTAAAAATATTATTACTCTACAAATAATTCGATTAAGGGATGGAAACAATAAACTGGTCAACAATTTTGACCAAATTTATTTAGTACATTTAAAAGGATTTACACCAAATTTGGAGGGTTGGCAAAGTTTCTTAACTACCCAATTTGCTTTAATCAGAAAATTCGTAAGAGTTGTAGAACCAACATTAACTGTAAAAACCCTTATTTTATATTTCCTGATAACATTTTCAATACTGGAATTTTAGAAAATGCAAAGGCTGTTTATTAAAAGAAGAATCTCAAACTGAAAGCAAAAATAACGTATTTTCATTGTTATATTATTTTTTGTTTCAGTTCTTAGGGCCATTAGAACAGATGCTGGAGCAATATTCCTATATCTTTGTATAACAAATCCCTCTCATAAAAAATGGTCAAAATTAGTAATCCAATTAAATAAGCCCTTCCCTGGTGATTCATTCAAGAGAATTATTACAAAATATAACATTTCAGTTACTTTCAATTACATGGTTGTTGTTTTCCCAGCACCATTTCTTCCTAAAAAAGCTGTGATCTGATTTTCATAGAAATTAACGTTGAGGTTCGAGATAGCCTGTTTACCATTACTATACGTTTTTGATAGGTTTATAATTTCAACACCTTTTCTCAGATCAGTCGGTTCTGGTTCATTTGCATAGTTCACTTTTTGTTCTTCTACACATTTTAAACAAATAATTAGTTGAATTGAATATACCAAAAGGTATATTCCTTTAAAAAATAAATCAGAAAAATTTCTTAGGTGTAAATCAACAATCTATTTAATTAGGATTGCTGTTTCAGACAATAATCTTGAGAAATTCTGAAAGTGGAAAAGTCATTAGTTTTATTATTTATTCAAGGCACTGATTTGTTGGTGTGCAGACTTGATAAATACCATAAGGATAATTTTGAAACATTCCAGGTAGTACTGAAGTTCCCTATACTTTGAGTTTGAGGTTTTCCTGAAGGCATTTGATGGTCTTAGCTGAGACAGATTTTAGAAAATCTTAAAAATGTGAACTGTTTGGGTAAAATAAGAAAGAAAAGACTGGAATCAGAGAATGGAACTGTAGGATAAGGAAGGAGATTTTAGTTTGAAGTAAAAGATAGAATGGTTCAGGGAATCAAACACTGTGAATAGTCATGAAGTATTAGTACAGTTAGCTGTTTGTTGTCCATTGCAGTGTATATGTCATTGGTGATTTTATTAAGAGGAGGTTGGGTAGAGAAACGAGATCAGAAGCCGAATTGAAGAGGATTGATTGATTTGGATTCTTTGAGGAATTTTGACATTTGAGATTGTACTGATCTTTCTAAAGGTTTAGCAAGATTAGATAAGATGGAGATAGGGTGGAAGTCTTCAGGAGTTGTAGGATTGGAATTTTTGTTAATGGAATGGACTAAGGCTTTTTTCCACGAGGTAGGAATACTGAATTTTGAAAGGAAAAATTATAGATGTAAAAAAGCACTGGTAAAATTTATGGGAGACATAGTTTTAGTAATTTAACAGGGATTCTGTCAAAGCCTATGAAGTTTGTGCAGGATTTCACAACTGAGGTAATTATGTTAGTTGGTGAGGCGTCAGAGAAATAGAAGTTTTCAGAGTTAAAAGATGGAACTGAGAGATGCTGGGAAGATGGTGATGAGGAATTGCAAGAGGACACAGATAGAAAGTAAGAGTTTAATTCTTCAGGAGATACTAGAATGTTTTAAGAGGTGGTGGATTTACAGAGGGAGAGTTTTTTATCTAGAGAGAGTTTGTTATCTAGACTTAGGATCAGGGACTGAGGAGAGGGTTTCGTGAAAATAATTAGATCTTGCGTGCCTGACTCTTGTTAGTGTCAAGTTATGAAGTACCCTGAACGTTTGTTAGTCATCGTCTAGCCTTGTGCGTCTATAGCGTCTTCGGGCAGCCTCACGTTCTTAGTAGCATAAACTAGCATGAGAGTGGGATGGATAGAGCAAAATATCCTTTATGTGCAGGTTGATGGTAACCTTATATTACATATTATTGACAATAAAAGCTAATCATTAATAATAATTAAACATTGTTTTAATAAAAGTTTGAAAAACTAAGTAAGTCATATCAAAACAAACAGTTTTTACACAATTGTAATAATTTTTCATTTTGTTATTCCTTTATAAACCCTCTCCACAGCACAGAAGTGTGTGGGGTCGTATGCAGAGCTTGACTCAGGCATCCCTTTCTTGTACCACATCTCTCACTGATCTCCAGTCAATTACTCTCTTCTCACAAGCCTTCTTGACTCCTTCCTTCCAAGTGAAGTCTAGGTCTCCTTCCTTCCATTACCACCTCGTATGTTACTCTAGCCACACAAATCTAATCTTAGAACATAGCCAAGCCCTCTGAGTTTTAATCAGCTGATCTTATGATGAGATAGATACTTATTGTGGCGTTAAGAATTTTGTCTTGCCATCCACTTTCCTCAAATGGTGCAACTCCAAAGCTGGCTTTTCTTGGTAATGATGACCCAGGATTTGCTGATATATGTCAGTATTCGAAGAAATGTGCTATTGTATATCATTAATTTTGTGCACTTGGAGACCTCCCTTTTACCTTTAAATCCTCTCTTGAGGGATTCAAAGCACCTTCTTGCTGGCTTTATTATTTCTTTTATAGATTCCTCCATCCAGCCCAACTAATTAGTGCCAGTTTATCTGCTCAATCTTTTCTACTCCTAGTCTGATATGGTTTGAGGACCAGTGTCCAACTTGGTTCTCTCTTTCTATCTTCATAATTCTTGTTCAAGTAAAGTTTTTGTGGATTGGCTAAAGTGCTTCCTAGATGATACAAAGATTGAACTTTTTTGTAATGTAGAAATATAATTATAAACAGTTGAATATTATTTTTAATCAAAGCATAAATGTCGTTATATGCAGGCCGGATAGAATGGAATTCAGTAAGAATTATCATAAACCTTTCCTAAAGTGTACATTATGATAGTCACCGCATAGTGCAACATCTTCCCACTGAAACTAGCAGCATTCTATGGGCACTTTTATTTAAAATTGCAAAGAAGACAAATATTGATTGGATGTCTTTACCTGATAAGAATTCTACTCTGAGAATATCCCTTCTTTTAATCCAATAATTTCTCACAAAAGGAAAATACCATGGTTTAGGCAACCCTATATTACCTGTAAAAAATAATGGTGAAAACAATACCAACATGAGAAATAGATTGTATGTAATACATGATACAAACTTAATTAAATATGATGGAAATACAGACAGTAATAAGCTTTGTTTTTATATGGCTATTAATCCCTTAAAATACAAAATTTTCTAATGTAAGGTTGTTTTTTTTTAAACTGGTATAGTATTTCATTTTAAAATATGTGGGGAATCATTCTAGCGCAGAAAATAATATTTAAAGAAAAAAGTTTGATGGGATAACCTGTTAGAACATGGAGATTGTTTAGGGAATGTTCGCTGCTTTAATAATCACATTTATTTATTATTACATACAATGTTGAAAAAAAAGTTAATCTTGACACAATCTTAATCTTTTTTTGAAGCCTTAAGTATACAACTTTTCGTATTATCTTAATTGGTAACAGTTTATCGATACAGATTATTGTTGGGAAGAATGTGACTAGCACCAACAGAAAAAGTAAAATAAAAATCATTATTGTTTACTATTTTTAATTTTACTTTTCTTGAGGCAAGAGGGACTCTGGAGAAACAAAGATGGCATAATATAACTCAATGGTCTCCTCGATTCTCCTGCATGCATCCAAAATTCGGAACCTTAGATATCTTGATGCTATCAAAATTTCTCAAATTAAATTGATTAAATACCTATATGGATGGCCCAAGAATACCCCCAACTATATAGTTTGACTTAAGACAGTTAGAAGTCCTCTTAATTCAAAGGTAATCAACTACTGGTTCAAACTGTCATTGATGCTAGAAAAGAGACTCCAAAAACTTTGTTCAAACAGACTAAGGATGCTAAATGCAGAAATCCTTGATGTAGAATACAAGTGGGTTTCACAAGTCAATGTGATAGCCCACCAATATGAATGTAGAAATGTGTGCAATGCTTCATATGAAAAGGGAATATTGAAACATAAAGGCGATATTCTTGAAAAGATCCTGAACCACAACTTCTCAAGTAATATCAATAGAGTGAACTAAAACATTAACCCGATATACCGATTACTCTGCAAATTCAACCTACTCAAACCTGAAGCATATCTAACATATAGGCTAAATTAAAAAAAAAAATAGGGTGAATCAGGCAACTAAGAGTAGAAAATCCGGAACACAGCAAAGTACACCGTGGAAACAAAATCATTATTCTCAAGGCAAACGAACTTTTTCCATCCTGCAATAGTTATTTCAATAACAGTTTGTACCGCTTTCTCCTACTTGGTCCAACCTTTCAAAAAAATAGACAATATATCTTAAAGCCACCGATATCTGTATCTAGTGACCTACAAAACAGCAAAAATATATTGAACATTGTATTTATTTAACACATATTTATGTTGTAACAATATGTAATAAGTTTGGCTTTGTAAATAGCATATAAGTAGTAGTATGTAAATAGTTTTGAAGCCAATTAATATTTGTAGTTATATTTCACTTTCATTTAAAAGAATGCTCATTATTTTAAGTTTAATATAATGTAGTGAAGAATATTAAGTTAATAGTTTTGAATTATCCAGTTTTTTTATATTTTGTTTATTGTTTTGTTATGGATCACTTTTTTTTATCTTTTGTTAATTGTTTTTGAAATGGAGCACTAGACACTAGATTTTATTTTATAATATTATATTGTGCAATGAATTTGTACATAACTTAACCTTTTGCAAATAAAATATATTTTTTAATTTTACTATTCTTTAATTTTTTTTTTCAAATTATTGTGAAAGAGAGAATGTTAAATGATGACCTCATGCCTCTAGAATTATTGGGGAAAGGAGTGATCAAACCCTAGTTCCTCTTAAGTCTGTATGAATGGTCAGCATCATAATACATGAATTCTTTAAACAGACTGATGGATAGGGTCAGGACATTTAGTATTATCTTAATTGGTTATAGTTTATCCACGTAACTTATAGTTGGGAAATACGTGGTTAGCCCAACAAAAAAAAAAAAAAAAAAAAAAATACAAATCATTATTGTTTACTATTTATAATTTTACTTCCATTTTTAATAAGGTGTAGATTCTTTAAGGTGAAGGTCAATTTCTGTGAATAAAATTGGAGGCTGATTTATACTTCACCACTCCTTTATTAAAAATAAATGCACTGACGTTTCGGCTAAAATGCCATCTTCAGGTGCAATGGAACTAATTTATCTAAAAGTAAATGTACAAAATATTGTCACAATCACAAATAATCATCTTACAATTTATCATGAAAATTATTTAACAATGTTATAATATATGTTAAAAAAATTAGATAAATTAGTTCCTGAAGATAGCATTTAAGTCGGAACGTCGTGCATTTATTTTTAATAAAAGATTGGTGAAGTATAAATCGGCCTCCAATTCTATTTTTACTTTTGTTTAAACAAACTGAGGGTTAGGGCTAGGACTTTAGCAAACACTAATGAATAATTACTTAAAATTAAATATACAATTCAATAATACCTGGGAATACTCGTTCGATGTACAATGCAAGCAAAAAATAAAGGATAGAATCAATTAAAAGAATTATCATGATAAGAGCTAAAGTTATTCTCTTTTCCAAAAGAGGACTGTGGGTCCAGTTATGCCATGTAGAGCCTACACCAGCTAGTTCTTGAAGGGCTAAGATTTTCGATCCAAGCCCAAGTGCAACATTTGAAGAGAAGCACTGAATCAAAAAAAATGATTGTCAAGAGTATAGCAATTCGTCCATTAAAGATATGATTATATAAAGCTTACAGCAAGAATCTTTGTAATTCCAGAAAGATGATAATCCCAATATTCAATAAATGGAAATGGTAAATATGTAACAAAGAAAATAATACCACCACAGGTTGCTGCCACATTTGCTTTTGAAAAAAATACTGATAAAAGAAAACATTGGGATATAATAGCAAGTGTATAAAACAACAAAAAGGTCATTACAAGAGTTGTGTCAGAATTGGCTAATATTCTTCCATTCTGAAAAAAAAAAAAAAAAATGAATGGCTTAAATAAACAATGATCTTGATTATTAAAAAAAAAAAAAAACCTGTACCACTGCAACCCATGGAGGGTCTTGGGCTCAGTACATATAGACATAGAGATACCCATACCCTGGGGTTGCCCCCTGACTGAATTAACAGAATAACTAATATTCTGCCACAGCCGGGATTCGAACCCAGGACCCGAAGCACAGCAGACTAGTGCTCTATCCACTATACCATGCCGCTCCCAATCTTGATCATTATAATAATTTATTTAGAATAAAATTATAAGACTTTTTTTTTTGGTTTTATTGGTGTGAGTTTTGTTATTAAACCCCCATAATAAAGGATATGAAAATGAAAATGAGGCGAGGATTCCACAGTGCTCAGTGTGGGTCAATTCTCACCTGGATCAGTCAATTTGTATTTCTTTGTAGCCCAGAGAGATAACTCTTGAAACACACATTCTGGTTAGTAATGGGTGGCAACCCTGAAGTAGTAGTCATGTCTTAGTTGTACTGTAAGCAATTTATTAACTGGACAGAGGTTGGTGAGCGGTTTAGGTTAGAATTTAATCTATTGAAAAAGTTTGTTATTGTTCAGAATTCTCTGTTAATCATCATGGGTTTAAAAATCATTCAAAGGAAGTGATTATAAAATGAAAATTCGGATATTCTTCAGACGATAACTAAATAAAACTGATAGAAGCATGAATTTAATGCACAGTAAAGGGCCTAGTGGAATAAGCATGTGAAATCTGCCCCTGCGTATATTAGAACAAAATTTATACCATTGATTCACACCTATGAGAAACAACCTTATGCAAACTTTTAGCTCTTTAATCCTTATGGAAGGGAATTATGGAGAGAAAAAGAAAAAAACAAAAAAATTGTTTTCTCCTGAACAGCTCAACTGATTTCCGCGAAAAAAAAAAATATGGATTTCACAAAATAGTTTCAAAAAATATTTTTTTAAATTTATTTTCACGAAAATGTTATTCAAAAATTTTTTAAAGTTACGATGGTTTGGTACACCTCCAATTTTTCGCTACTTTATTTCATTGGAGGGTCCTCTGTAATATATATTTTTTTTCAATTTTATTGCATGTGTACCCAACATGGTGAAAAATAAAAATAAAAACATTTTTTCTTCTGAACGGAACTTTCAAGAGGATAAGAGAAAACAAAGAAATGGTTAGCAATTTTAACCGCAAAAGCAGGGTGACATATCCTTAGCGACAAATCACTACTCTCTTGTCCTGTAAACATCCCCTATAAGTATCTCTGTTGTTATTGTGAGTTTCCCGCCGGGTAATTTAAATTTATAATACAATTAATTAAATATAAATTTAAATTTTTCATGGACTACACTCGAAATGTTAGAAATGACCAATTTTCAGATTCTAATTTTGCAGTATCAGTCACTTGTCAGTAATCAACAGTAATTATAACACTAAAACATTGAATGTGTCTGAGTAGAGCATAAGTGATTCTTATTAGAAGCTAAGAATTCACAAATATTTTATGTTAAGGTAATTTAAAGTAATATCCCAAAGACCTCTCGCAGACCCTCTAAACATCATCTGTAGATCCCTTGGGTCTGTGGACCACTGGCCTGTAATACTCTAATATAAACAAGACATCAGAGGTGGGCAAAAGGATCTCCTTGTTGGACTAGTTTCCCTCACCTTAAAAATGTCCATTCTTCAGTGGAAATTTAATCATCAAAGAAATAAATTATACTACTGTTATATTTAAAATAGATTAATAATCAATCATACCCACCACTAACAATATAGACAAGAAAAAAGCTGTAATGCTCATAGGTATAAAGCTATCGATGAACCAACTACACCAATGTACAGCGTTGTTTAAGCCTAACACGTGCATTATTTCTTTTAGTTTTTCTTCTTTTTCGTGTACAATACTCTTGATTGTCATAGAGGAAGTATAAACCCATGATAAAACCATAAATAGTGGAAACATATGAGCTAGAGAAGGCATAAACCTGTAAGTATAATTAGTTATAAAGGAGATAATTAAATTTTAATTTCACTGACTAAAGTTCTGATAATTGCCATTACCAATCTTCAGTGTGACAGGGGTAAGGAAACTGCTTTAAAATAAAACCAGGGGTGTCAGTTCTCCCAGTTAATTCAGTAATTATACTTTTTTCAATAATATCTTGAATATAAATAAAGCCAAATGTAATAAAATGTAAATCTTCTATAGGGTCAAAGTTGGCACCAATCTTGGATGAATACGAATTGATTTCTCCACTCCTTGGAAGTCTATTACTGTTCATCCTAAATTTATAACATTATAAAGAGATGCTTCAGAAATATGCAGTTCAAGATTCAATATAAATATTTCAACATCAAAATTGCCATATATCTTATAATATGGTGATTTTTACTTTTGTTTACTATATGTAGTAAGAAAAAGTATTGCGATTGTGAAAATTTTTGAATTCCAGTTTTTGACGGAAATACGCGTTTTAGGGTCTTCTGAGTCCAAATGACCAAGTCCTGAAAAAAGGTCTGTGTGTTCGTCCGTGTGTGTGTATGTGTGATAAATCTAGCACAAAAACCATAAGTTGTACAAACTGAAATTTCATATTTAAGACAACTACACATCTGGGATGTTACAGCAACTTTTCACTAAAATCGGCTGACTGGAAGTCCTATTTTATCCCTTACATTTAGCACTTTTTTACGATTTTCTCAAAAACAGCTTTAACAATTTTGATTAAATTCACTATATCAATGTAAAATTTAATAGGCTTTAATATCATGTAAGTTTAATTCTGATTGAAATAGTATGAAAGGGCTTAAATGCGGATATTTTAAATTTTCTTCTTCTAAACTACCTTTAATTTTGTAGATTCCAAAATGTTAACCATATCATCTTAATGGCACTATTAAAGGACAGCTAAATATCAAAGTTGAGCGAATTTGATAAACAACTGAAGCAGAAAAGTGCAAACATATTTTTTTATGCAATTTTTTTGTTTTTGAACACAAGAATAGTAATATAGATGAATAATATACTGTTGGATAGCTAAAGATTTTAGAAAAAATATTTCTGATACACGGAATTGTAAAGGGTAATGGAAAGTGATGAAAAGCCAATAAAACTAACAGTTTCTGGTTCCTGAAAAGGGAAATTCATGTTGATCGTGCTTCAACCTGGGGGCATGTCAAGGAAGCAGAGCCCCTAGTTATGATCATCTTGAAATTTGAGTTGGAGGTGATTACCCCAAACACTAACTTATTGTTGTAGATAAAAATATAATAGATTATTTAATAAAACACATGTTTGTATTGAAATTCAATTTAATTAATTCTTTAACAATTTATTTTTATCTCTACAGGTAGTAAAAAATTCTTAAATTGATTTTAACAACAGAGGTAAGTGAAAGTCGTGTGTTGCACGCACCAGATTTTTCCACTTCAGAAGTGTAAGAGATTAATTTTTTACGAGAAAAAAATAACCACTTGAGTGTTTATAAGGTGGAACTCCAAATTCCAAAACTTAATTGCCTAATACATAAACTACCTTAAAACTACTCATTACTAATTTTATCAGTTACATTTTTTTGTACTATGTGTGGTCATTTTATGATTCCACACAGTAATATTAAAAAATAGAAACCAAACGTTATTCATCAGTTCTTTTAATATAAATTAACATCTAAAGTACCTGAGTTTATATTCTGTTAAAGGATTTAATTCTGTTCCATTCATGTTTAAAAAACTGATTTGTACTAATAGTTCATCGTTTTCACAAAGAAAATGGCTTCTCAATTCTGCCTCTTTCTCCGTCTGATACCCTTCAAATTGTATAGAACTGTAACACTACATATATTATATCACACATCTCCAGTCCTAATGCCACAAAGAGAAAATATAAATAACACAAATATAATAACCTTTAACATTTCAGCTAAAGAAATCCTATTTTCCCGAAAAGTGTCTTCTTTTAGCTTATCAATTTTTTCATATGATTTAAGCAATCTTAAAACAGGTATTAGTACTGAAAAGAATAAATTTCAAGTGGAAACAAACATTATAAAAATGATAAATTTACCGATTTTGAAGATCTAGAGATTTCATTACTGTTTCTTTTAAAGTGCCATCAACCATTTTCTTGAGCACATCTTCATTTTTATAATTATCAATAAAATTCTGAAATGTATTTTCATGAAATACATTTACTTAAAATATAATTCAGGTATAAATTAATCTTAGATCTTACTTTTAAAAATTCAATATTTTTACTAGCTTTGTCGTACAAACTGAAATCTATTTTAGGTAAATATGACCCAATATTATACTCAGGGAACTGTGGCATCATATTTTCCTTTACCCTTTCAATGATTCTAATAATAGCAGTTGTATTTGGACTAAATATTACTTTCCCTCTGAAATAAAAAGTAAACTAATTGATAATAAATAAATAAATTATTAATAATAAGAGTCTTTTAAAAATAACCTTTATTCCAAGGTTAGTTTAATATAACTTACTTAGCAAATGGTTTAATCATTTTCCATAATAAATTAAATACTTTGGATGTTTCAAGTTTTTCATAAAGTTTATTACACGCTTTCGAGACAGAAGGATCATACTCATAATTATCGGAGGTTATTGTAAAAAAATCATCATTTTTTATGTATTTTTCTATACTAAAATAAAAACAGAAATGGTATTAACTGTACAAAAATAAAATTATTTTATTAGTCACAAGTTAATTTATCCTTAAAAATATACAGTATATAAAATATTTAATATAGAGCATTTAATCCAACAGTTTTCTATATTCACAGGCTATTCTTCCAACATTAAAAATAAAGCTTATTTTATTTTGAACAGAGGAAACAAATACAATTTTTAAGACACCACTGGATTATTTACCTTTCATAACTTCGTTTATGTTTCCAAATTGAAGAAAGATTCATTGATTCTTTAAAGGATCCGCACAAGAAACTGTGCAACTCAAAGAATATATCATCAACTATTGGTGATTCACTCAATATCCTACTGAATTTTCCATAGTCTTTGTCTATCCTTTCAATAATTCTATAAAATTGAAACATTGCTAAATAATACATTTAAAATCAGCTTTTTATTTCCTCTTACTAACAAATATAAATGTAAACATTATAATAAATAAATTAAATTTTATGAATAGCATTTTTTACTTTCATTTAGCTACGTATGAAATATATTGTAAGGAAAAATATTGCAATCTAGAAAATTTCTGAATTCAAGTTTTCACATCTCAAAGTTCCCTGAATCCAAATGACTAAGTCCCGCAAAAAGGTCTGTGTATGTGGTAAGTCTAGCTGGAGTACAGTAAGTTGTATAAAACTGAAATTTCATATTAAGGAGTGTACATGCCTCAGATGTTGCAGTAACTTTTTCATATTCATTTTATTTCTTTTAATTTTTGTTTAAAGTTGAGTGTGACTGTACTCTACTCGACAAAACTAACTAGACTAAAAATTAGGAGGTACTTTTTACATGCCCTTTTATATAACTAAGGAAGATTTGTCAGTAATTATAATACAATAATAAATTATTAAATACTTAGCAGCTCTAGAATTTTTTCTATATACTGTAATTTTTCCTGAATTCTGTTCTGAACATCCATCAGCTGCGAGGTAGAATCATTAATGGAATTAGCAATGTTTCCATCTGATAACTGAAATTTGAATTGTACAAATATAATTTTCCAGAGATACTTACATGATATAACTTATAAAACTGATCAAAGTGTGTACCTGATCATCATGAGTTGTATTATTTGTCAATAAATTTTGTTTTTGAAGTTCACTCAAAATTAAAATTCCATGCCTCAGTTCATCAATATCTTTTGAATATTCTCGGAATAAATCCCTATTCCATGGATCTGATTTAGAACTGACTGAGTTCACATCAGTCATAAATTTGAGAAATCTGTAAGTAAAATGACTTAAACAAAGAAAAAATTGAAAAATTGTTGAGCTTAATGTTTTAAGGAGGTTAATAATACATGTGATTATTATATATAGCGATTTTACCACATGGCATAAAATTATAAAGAAAAAATTGGAATTAAAAAGAATTTGGGAGGTAGGTACTGACACAATCTTATGGTATCTGCAAAGGCTTGTCATTTTTTGTTTTGCAGATATCAAAGGCATATAAACTAAATTACATAGGTTTGTTTATTAATCACTTTTATGCGACTGTGGGTAATCTGCCGATGGTCCAGAGGAAGTCTTAAATTTTGCCAACCTATCTATGATCCTTGCAGACTTTAGTCTTCTTATAGATTCTGCTCCTGCCCTTCTTCATCCACTGACATCCAACGACTCAATCCTGCAGCCAACAAAGTCTAGGTCTCCCTCTGCTCCTTCTTCCACCAGGGTGTCCTTCCATCACCACTTTTGGTGGTCTACTATTATGTGTACGTGTTGTGGCAACAATATCTGGCATTTCATATAGCTTTTGAAGTTCCTCATTTGTTCTCATCAACCAGCATTCTCCTTCTTTCATAGGGCCAGAGATCTTTCTGAGGATTTTTCTTTTCCACATGTTTAACTGCCTTTCATTGTTGCGTTTCAGCATCCAGGACTCAGTTCCATAGATGATCACTGGCTGAAGGATATTATAATAGCACTCTTATTTTGAGTGCTCTGGATATATTCCGGTTTCAGAAAGTTTTAAGTAGAGACCATCAATTGCCAGCTATTATCCTTCTCTTAATTTCTTCTCTAATCTTATTATCCTTGATGATAATAGTTACTAAATACTTAAACTGTGGTATTCTCTTGAAAAGATAACCAGTTACTTCCATATGAACGTTTCCTCCTTCTCAGCTGGTCCTTATACTTAGTTTTTTCGGTATTAATAACCTGTTCTATTCCACTAGCAGCTACCTCACACTCCTCAAATTCTCTGAGCAATAAACTCATTGTTCTTCCAGTAATCACAACATTATCCGCAAACTCCAAATGTAGTGTCAGTCTTTTGGTAAATACATCGTTCAGACCTCATACGGATCAACCTCATGACCTATTCTAACACCATATAGAATAAAATTAGAGAAAGAGGATCTTCCTGTTTTACATATTTTTGTAGATCAAATTCTTTTGACAGTTCTCCTGAATTTTGACGACTCCTTTGCTATCCTGTAGGGTCATCTCGATAAGTCTGATTAATTTTAAAGGACATACTAGATATTTTGACTTCTCATACAGTCTGCTTCATGCTGTCATATGCTTGCTTGTAATCTATAAACAAATGGTGCAGTTCGATATTCCCAGCATCATTTTCATAAAAAGTAGCGATCCATTGTAGATTTTCCAGGAGAAAAACCATACTGTTAATCACACAACACCTATTCAGCTCTGTTGACAACTCACTTCATTAGTAAAGTTGACAGCACCTTACAGACTATTCATATTAATGCGATTTATCAATAATTGCTACAATCTAATTTGTCTCCATTTTATACTTTTACAATATAACAGCCACCATCCACTCAATAGGCATTTCCTCTTTCGCCTATTTCAGTACTTCCAACCCATCCATTTCTCTATGGAGTGCCTCACATCCAGATTTGATTGCCTCTGCTGGGATTCTATTGATTTCTGGTGCTTTATTATATTTAAGGCCATAATGACTTCTTCTGAATCCACAGGATCTGGTAGTTCGAGCTCTACTACATCCTCCTCTGTTGTTTTAAGTTCACATATTTTTTCTTCAAAGTTTTCATCTGGGTTAAACAGCTCTCTGAAGTTATGTCTATACCTATCTATCACTTCTTTTTCAAATTTTGCCTATCCAGATTTAATTAAGATAGGAATCTTCAACAAGTGCCTAACATCACACAGGTTCAGGTTCACCATTTTAAATCCCCTCCAAAAGATGGCAAAACCAAGACTTTTCTACTCCCCTAAATCCAATCTTAGGGGGGATCACTTGTAGCTGGGTGGTTAGCATAACAGCCTCCTATGGCAAAGGTCACGGGTTCAAAACCGCTAGTGGTCCTAGGATTTTTTAATAGGAGTAAAAAATCCATAGTTAAGCCGTCCTTCGGAGGGGACGTTAAAAGGTAGTCTCGAGCCTGTGCGATGTCAGGTACTTGTTAAAGATCCCTATCCTAATAAAACCTGGATAGGCAAAATTTAGGACTCCCACTGTAGCATCGTCCGATTAGCCATAGTAGCATAAAGTGACGTTAAATAAATAAACAAACAAACCAATCTTAGGGCCATCTGCCAGGTTTGACCCCATGATCTTGGGCATAAAAGGCAGTTAAGCTAGCCATTTCACCACATATAACCCTAATTATACAAGTCATTAACCATAATAATAATTATATAGTTATAACACTTACTGTGGGTCACATATCTACAACTTCATAAATAAGTGCAACAACTATGTATTCATTTTTACCTGGAAGAATTCAGATTACTGTAGTTACGGTAAGTGTCCCTACAGTCACTATGACAAGTATTATTCAGCGTGCAAATTAGTCCTTGGTAGCAAAACAATAGGCCAGCAGATGGTAGAGGTTTTTCTTCAAAATTACCTAGGTTCAAAGATCTAAGTCAGAAATATTTTCTAAAAGGGTACAAAACAAAACACTTTAAGATCATCTTACAGGGGTGCACATTAATAAGAAATCCCTTGCTCCTGACCCATATCAGAAGGAGAAATAAGCAAAGTGGCCATGTTAATTCAGAGAAACACCTAAACTGAAAATAATTATTGATAATGAATTATCTAGTTGAAGTCACAGTTACAAGTAGGTTACACCTCAAATACTTACTTTTTGTCTATTTCTAGCTTTGAAATTTTTCCAAAGTAAAAGCCTAAGTTGCAAAAAGAATGACATTGCATAATATTAATTTAGATAATTACTTGTCACAATATTGTCACAGCAAATAATTCATGCTTTAACACATGTGAATTATATCTACCCTACAACCTTTTCAAGTGTTACCCTTTTATTTTATTTCTATTTTAGATGAAAAAAATTATAAATTAGTAATTATAATATTTGCTATGACCAAATCGAGAAAATCACCAATCCAATATTCAAAAAATGAACTAGGAAAATTAATGGTTATTTAAATCAGAATTCGTACTTCATCCCCAACAAAATACTTTCTAATTAGTTCGTAAACATGTTAATTTTAACTTTAGTCGGGGGAGGAGAATTGTAATTTCAAGATAAAAGTACAATTAAATTGAAAGTAGTATGGTATCAAAAAATTTTTATTTCATTTTAAACGTGTAATATAAAATTTAATCCTTGAATCCTGAAATGATTCATTCAAAACCGTAAATTCCAAGAGTAAAGTTTTCAAAACCACTTTTAAAAGGTTGCGTTGGTTTTATTTTAAACAAAATTGCATTAATTAATAAAAAATGGTTAACTTTTGGTTCTTTCCAACACGAATATATGGCCGCTAAAAAAGTTCTTCCGACGTAGAACGGTACTGCTCAAGATCTGACGATTAAGAACTCAAGCTGGAATCAGGACTGCCAGTTCTTTGATACGTGTATAAAGTAGATCACAATTGAGACTAAAAACAAAACAAAATAAATCTTTACAGTCTAGTATTTTTTTTATGTATTGAGAAATATGTCAAGTCCACATAATACAAATTCTCTTTCTAATATGGTAACACTTCTTGAACTTTTAGGGATAACTCAATTGAATCCTTCAAGTGGTTAGTGGTCTCTGAGAGATTTATTTTGACCGTATCAAAATTTATAAGCAGGTAAGTTCACCCACGATGTAATTTCTTGACTCGGAACCATTTTACTTTTTCATAGTTGATGATATAGAGGTAAATAAGTCTAATGCAAACCTTGCACTGCATTAACTTTTAGGGCCTACGGAAGGGTTGGTATTTAAACAGATTCAAGTAAAATAAATGATTAAAAAAGTGTTTTTAGGTGTGCGTAATGCTCTGTTCGGGGTGATTTCAATGAATGTTGTGGGGTAATATTGTACCTAGGTGTAGGAATAAACCTAGTTATTTTTCTGGAGGAAGGGTACACTCCGGAAAAAACTGCTTTGAGACGCCGCCATATTTACTACGCAACTCGTTTAAGTTCAGTATAAACAACCAGAATATGATTTTCATCAATTGTTGATAATAAATAACTTTTACCCTTGTATATCATATTGTCTTTATTGTCTAATTTAAAAAAATGCAAATCGTTTATAGTTTAAAGAGATAATTACGATTCCGTTGTATGTTTTAGCACGATTTTGATTTGGTTATTCAAACTTTCATGGAAAAAAATGTTATTATTCAAAAATAGTTTAAGCCCAATATATATGTTATTATATATACTTAAATATGTTATATATACTTATATATGTTATTATATGTACTTATATATATGTTACGATGTATATAATCATTTTACTATTTATTTATTCGATTTGACCATTTGGAGATCAAGATGGTTAGACTAATTTGGTTCACATTTCAATTTCTTATTTGTTCTTCTTGGTTTCTGTTCTTACCTTATTGTGTTTAACATGGAAACGTGATATTCATTTTCAAGTATTTTTCTTTCCGTTATTTCTTCAATTTTGGTTTCAGCTCGTTCAAGATCTTGTTTTACTTCCTTAATCCAGGTTATAGCCGTTTTCATTTCCCACAGTTTGTGTGACTAATTTCTTAACCATCCTGTCTCCTTCCCTCTTTCCATATTTCCAAACGTGCCCGAAATGTTTTAATCTGTCTAATGGCTTCATCTATTTTAATAAAAATTAAAATCTGAAGAATTTAAGATAAAGTTACAGTATGCTGAGCATTGTGCCATGCAATGAAAACAAGAAATAAAACTTCGTTACTTTATCCATTGAAGAAAAATGTATCTCTGGGTATTGTCGAAAGTATTGGTAGGTTTCGAAAGAGATTAATCTTAAGACGTGGCTATAAATATATCTGAATGCAAATGCATCTCACCTACATCATTGTATACTATCTTTAATTATACTATATATTATATTAATTTTAATGAATGAAGGAGAACTTGAATGTGATCAAGGAAACAAGGCAACTTTATTGGGAAATAAAAATTATCATTCTGTCTTATTATTTCTTTCTGTCACATTTTCAACTTTCCTTTTTTTATAAACAGGTAGTTTAAAAGTATCTTCTTCAATAGAGGGATCTCCGCATCTAGGCCAACGCCTTTGGTTGGGAAACGATCTTCGAAACTTTTCCTTACAAACATTGCGCCGTCCTGTGCAATAAAAGCAGCTAATTAAATGTAATATTTATAAATTGTGACAATAACAGCTCTGGGGGAAAAAACAAGCATGCGATACGTTATTCTGGTTTGACTTACTCCAGAAGAGATGAGCACAGGGGCGAAGAGGGCCGGAAGGACGGAGCTCGCAGATGAAGGGCATACCCTTGGAGCAGTTCTGGGAGTGCCAGTACCCTCTGGAGCTGATGGTCGCACATTCCTTGCCGTCCTTGGGCTCGCCGGGGCCCAAGCCCGGTATCTCAAGCAGTCGAGGGGCATATCTCAAAGGAAGAAAAAATTGTATTATGTTTTAAGGTGTGGATTCATGGATAAATAGATAATTGTTTATTGTATTAACAACTGATTTTACAAATGTGTTGGATAAAATTATTTAACTGCAATAATTAAATCTTGTTGGATAAACATAATACAAGACAAAAAAACAAATAGCTACAAAATCTTTATAAACAAACAGGTATATTAAAATTATTATAACTAAATTAAATGCATATAAAGGTTTTTTTTAATTTAAATAACAGCTGTTTAGCAGCACCTAGTTTCCATTCTCCCACCATGCTCCATGATGATGACCCACAAAGGGGGTCGAAACGTTGGCAAACAATAAATAGTTAAACTATTTAGTTGTTTCATTTAATGACCGCACCCGCACTAATTCTTCCAGAAAGGTTTTTTTTTTTTTTTTTTTTTTTTTTTTACGAGGGAAGGTGGATATCTTCAAAAGACACAGTTAGTTCCTATCTGCGTGTGGGATTTTAACCCAATAAAACCACCTCCCTACACCTGTTTTTCTCCTCCACAGAACTACTGGAGGGGAATGGCTGTGTGCCTCCTTATTATGTATGATCTCTCCTCTTCAGGCGCCTCTCCTCAACAATTCTTCCGCTCAAAGTTTCTTTATGCGAAGTTTTTATCCCTGCCCAATGTTCTTCTGAGCCGCAAACATCATCATTTATTAAGTTTTCAGGGATTACCTTTGTTGCACACACTTTCTCCAATCCTTTCCTATCCACAGAAAATCGGATGCAGACGAAGAATATGTGTTCTGCGGTTTTGTCATACCCTGGACACGTAGGGCATTCAGCTGTATTATCCAACTTAAATCGATGTTGGTATGCTCTAGAAGCATCCATGACCAGACAACAGTTGTGTCATGTAAAAGTCTATCTCACCATGAAGGCGACCATACCACAAACCTAATATTAGGCACCAATCTGTATGTCCACCTTCCGTTGATAGCTGTATATAAAGGGTGTTTCAAGTTAAATGTCTAGACTTCAGGAATGGATTAAGGATCTCAAAAAAAAAAAAAAAAGAAGTCTTATGGAGATGTATCCAAAAATGTGCGTTAAGCAGCTATAGTCGAAATAAGTGGGGAAATGTTTTTCAGGCATTATCAAGCTCTAGCTTCTCAGAAATCGATTTTTCGACAAAATATCTGGAGTAAAAGTTGTACGTCATTAAATTGGACCAACATTGGTTCCAAGCAATTGAACCTAACATCCTTAGGTCTGAGATAACTCAGTGAAAGTCCTAAATATTATATTTTTTTCCTATGATTCAACAAACTCCTTAAATCCATTCCCTTGATTACTTTAAAATTGTCCTATTGGTTCATAGGAAAAATACAATATTTAGGACTTCCACTGGGTTATCTCCAGGCATCCTCAGAAATATATAATGCATCACAACATTTTATACAGAGGTCAAATATTGCTAGTGCAAAAGTCAAATTGGCAAACAAAAACGATTCTGTTTGAAGCAATGGTGTCCTCAACTTTACTTTATGCTGCAGAAATTAGGAGTCCATATTACTTAGACGTCATTGAAACTGCTCTGAACAAATTTTTAAAATCTTAATATTTTTAGCCCATATCTACGCCAAAGTACATTGTCCGACTAGAACACACGCGATTCTCTTACACTAATAGTCATGAAAGAATCATAATTTGCTGTTTGACGATCATGTCACTAAACCAACAAAGAATCCTGTAAAAAATAAACTGTGGACTTCAATGGTAATGAAGATAATAATGCCCTTGAACGATAATTTTTTTTTTTTTTTATTGAAGTTTATCATAATTATAATGACCTCATTAATCATTGTTTACATATATTATTTTTTATTTTCGATAAGCAATATGTTTTGTTAATACCCTGTGTAGTTATGAAATGTCCTCCCTCTTGAAACAATCCAACAAACGCCTTCCTTATGTGCTCTTTAGCCAGTGCAGATGCTAATTGGACGGTTTTCGGGGCATTACTAATGTCAGCAAGGTATCTGTAATCAAAATTTAAAAGTTTAAAAGAAACAGGTTAAAAAAATCATAAACGATGATTTTTTTTAGCCCCTTTTTTCTCTCGTAAAACTGGTATGCAGCTGAAAAAATCATTCCATCTCTGCAGCAATGTATTTTAAAGAGGCATATTAAGACTACCATTCTTAATTCATTAATATTATAATTATAACATCAAAACAAAGAATGACAAAAACAAGTAATTATAAGACAGGAGAATATTAGAAAACTTTCTTATATAATGAGATAAACAAACCCATCTTCAGATTCGCAAACATCTTGGCTTGTGTGAAGTTTTTCCTTTCTCTGTGCACCAAATAAACGCCCATTCGAGGTAAGCATGTCTGATTTATAGTTGCTGAAAGAAAGAATCAGATAAGATTATAAGAGGACATATACTTTTTATTTATTTTTTGGAATATACAAAAACAAATAAATAATTAACGACAATTTTCAGTAATTAATTAAAATATGTGTAAACGTACGCATAGGTCTTGCGTATGCTGTATAATAATCGAAAATCGTGTCCATATCGAACGATAACTGGACGTCAAACTCAGGGCAGTCGAATACAAGACAAGTGGGGCCTGAGTAATTTTTCACACCCTCGTACAACAAATCTGAAAAAAAACAACAACATAACTTTCATTGGATAATTTGCAATAAGTTTACGTTAACATGGATTATATTTATAATATATAAATTATATATATAATATATATACAGGTTTCAGAGAATTCTGACTTTAACAAGTAATTTTACACAATTCCGTCTAATAAATACTAAAATGGAAAAACTTAAGGTAAAGATAATGTCAAAACACATCGAAGTAAATTAAACTGGAAAAATAATAAAGTTCTAAACCCATCCGCCATTCCATAGTTACACGATTTATTTTCCAGATATTATTGCTTTTGAATTTTTTTACTGATGTTGACGTCTTCTGTTTAAGTTGAAAGAAAAAACTTATAGCCAAAATTAATCATTAAGACATTAATTATTTGAGCATACTAATAATTTTGTAAGTTGTACTAGAGCTGATCGAATAGTTTTTTGCTTCTTGATTATTTGGATTTACTTCCTAAACACTCAAATTAGTATAGGAATATTGAATTAACGGTTGTTAGTTAATCATCATTAATTAAAATTTCTTAATATATATATAAAACTAAGTTGAATAATGAAACTGAAAGCTCATCCGTCAACCATTTTTGTTTATTGAAATTCTATGCGGAACCAAAATAAGGAACATTCAAAGACTACACCAGAATGAGAGGAATTTTTGAGTCCGCCCTTAATTGTTGGGAGAAATAAAAATTGTAAAAATACAAGTTAAACTATAAAATAAGGTGTTATGATAAAAGTGTGGTTAGAGGTTGTTTTTCTTGCATGTGCATACATAATTATTAACTGCATTTTCACACAAACAGTGTTCGAAAAATAAAATTATATTTTCAGTCCATTTTCCCTCCCCTCACTTAAACGATTTTCAATTTACTAGTCCTCCTTCCCTTACGAAAATCCTTCTCACTTCCTCGTATATAGGTTCAATAAATATTTGTGCCTGTTTTTTTTTGTGTAAATGTATATATTTTGCTACATTTATAAAGTGTTAGGGCTTTATTGACCCATGGTATGTCAAAAAATCTGTGTTGGTGTTGCTAGCTAGCATTGACAATTTGAAGTTATATTCCATACATAACATTTATCGCCAGGACCTACTGTTTAGGAGCTGTATTCTTTAAATGAAAAAACTCAAATTCAAAATTTTCATGATCGCAGTAATTTCCTTACTATATATATATTTCATATACATGGTAAGTGAAAGTAAAATGTTACATTCTTTTTAAGTTTTTTATTTATTTAACACCACTTAATGCTACTGTGGCTATATCGATCGATGCTTCAGTGGGAGCCCTAAATTTTTCCTATCCAGGATTAATTACGAAAGGGATCTTAACGAGATTAGCCGGTTTTGATGAAAAAGTTGGTGTAAGATCTCGGGCGTATAGTTGTCTTAAATATGAAATTTCAGTTTCGTACGACATATGGTGTAGTGCTAGACTTACCACACACATACACACACGGACACACATACAGATCTTTTTCGGGACTTGGTCATTTGGACTCAGAAGACCCTAAAACGTGTATTTCCGTTGAAAACTGGAATTCGAAAATTTTCACGATCGCAATACTTTTCCTTACTATATATTTAATGCATAGGTAAGTGAAAGTATAATCAAATATAAATATTTTTTTCTCTCTTTTAATAATGTATTCTTGGATTATTATACTTTCAACCCATTAATTGTAGAGAAAATTTGAAATTTGGGTTCTAATATTTTTAGGTTTTCATTCAAAATAAATTTGTAAAGAGGGCTATTTCGAAGTTTAAACCATACTCGACTTGGGTTGTGTAAGTTACCTCCATGGACGTAGTTGAGGGCGAGCCCCTCCTCCGTGCCGCGAACTTCTTGCATTGCTCTAAGCTGCCTGAGAAGGAGGCGGCTACTTGGGTCATCCTGGATCTTGTGCAGGCGGAGGTGAAGTAGTAATTGGGAGAGTCCGTCCGGACGGTCTGGCCGCAGCGGAGGACCGTTCCTCGACCAGCAGGGCAGGGCCGAGAGCAGGAGGATCGTGGTCCTCATCGCAGTGCCACTTCTTCCGGTCTGCTGAAGAGGAAGCCGTTGCGGCTGTCTCTGTGTCCGGATGTGTTATTATCTTGTGTGATCCGAGCATCAAAAGGGTAATGATGCTAATTGAATGGCTTGATATAATAACTGACTAGGATGTCGGATGACACATCATGGATGAAAAAGTTTTTTTTTTAAGATTATTTTTTTTAATGCATTCCATCAGAGTGTTTGTCAAGTACCACCACTTATTAAAAATGCTTCTATTTTATTTTCTAATAATCTAATATAGAAAAACGCTGCAAATTAATACACAATGGTTTATTATTTCCAAATACCAATATTAGGGTATAACTGTTTATATAGCTGTTGTTAGGAAATTAAGTAAAATGAAAATCAATAATTCAAAGGATAATATCATATCACTACGCTGATTTCAGAACGCTATAAGCCAATTTCAATGATTCTTTTTTCATTTTGTCGACAATTTTATAATTTTGGTATTATTTATTTAATTATTAGGACAAATGGATTTTTTTTTATTTGTATTCGGATTCACGCATCCGAACGTAAGCCCCAATTTGGAGGGGATAGAGCGTTTTATTTTTGGTCGATTACAAAGGTTCATTATTGAAAATAATAAACCAAAAGCATTTATACAGGACTGCGACACTATTTCCTTTTCTTTCGATCATTCAAATAATTCAAATATAATTTTCTGATTCCCTACATATTATTTCAACCATCAATAATAACAGAGTTATCAGAGAATCACATCTCTTTTAAGTCGTGGCATGACCATATAAGATGATTTTTTAATTTGCTCTTTGTTCATCGCGTTGTCTTGATCTGGGAAATCTTTTCGATTTTTATTTATCTCCAATAATAACCGATTTTTGGTGGAATTACATCTAATATAATTTGTTACTTGAATATACATATGAATTTTTTTTTTTTTTTAATTAATTTGTCGCCCTTTACTGATTCCAAAACTCTATATATACTTTTCTATATCGTCACAAGTCAAAATGGTTATGAGCGTATTATGTGTGAAATTTCATTTTTTTCTTTTCCTTTTTTCCTTTTATATAATTTTATATTTTTCGGTTAAAAAACAATAATAATTTTTTTCTCTATCTTCAAAAAAACTGAGTTATTTCATTAAATCACGTATAATCGTCCGCCATTTTAAAACTAACCAGCTGATATCAACGGCTAGGAGTTAGGATCATCGTTGCATGGGCAAGTATTTTTGTGGTGAATTTCAAAAAAATTGGTCAGTAGTTTCGGAGAAATGCAGACGGACGACGGACAAACGGATTTTTTTATTCGTTATTCGGATTCTACGCATCTCGAAACAAAAAGCTCTCAAATTTTGAGCGGGGGTAATTTTTGGTTTTTGGTCGATTACAAAGGTTCATTATTGAAAATAATAAACAAAATAACGGCTAAATATATAAGTTCGATGAATTTGATAATCAACAAGAAACAGAGAAAAGAGCTAAAGTATTTTTTAAATGTAATTTTTGGATTTTCAAAGATAAGAACCATAATATATATGCATAATATACTTGGGAAAGATAAAGATTTTAGAAAAATACATCCATACACAAGTTGTAAAATGTAATGGAGAGTGATGAAATGTCGTGTATTGTCCGCACCAGATTTTTAGTTATATTTCCGATAGGATCTACCATTTAGGAGTCATATTGGTTCGAATGAAAAAAATCACGTTTTACTTAACTTTATTAAGCTTTGGGGCTTTATTGACATGTTCTGTGTCAAAAAAGCTGTGTTAGTGTTTTTCCTATTAAAAATTTGAAGTTATTTCCGTATATACAATTTGTTACATGAAGCTATATGGTTCTTCATATCTTTTTCTCCATGAAAAATGTCACGTCTGGACTACTTTTTTTTAAAGTGTTTGACACCCTCTATCTCTGTTGGTATTGCTGGAATCGAAAGGTCAACGACAGTTCTCTGGTCTGAAATTTATCGAAGAATTTTTATTGTATGATAAAACCTGTCACAAGGCCCTACCGTTTTACCTAAAATTTGACGACAGTTCTTTAATAAAAAATCTTAAAGGTTCGTAACACTGCTAGTTGAACAAATTCCATAAAATGATTCTTATTTTCAGAGATTATCTACTCCCTATTTTCAGTTGAAGGCCTTTAAAAATAATAATAACACAAAATACCAAATTACATGAATATTTTTTAATATGTATATATTTACAATATATATATATATATATATATATATATATATATATATATATATATATATATATATATATATTTATTTATTTATTTTCGTCTAGTGGATGCTGTTGCCCCAACATTAGCAGCTTCCTTTTCTTTATCTGTCTTACACTTATCTGAAAACAGTGTGAAATGAGAAGAAAGGATTGAAAAAATAAGCAAAGAGTTAAGAATGTTCTGCTTAGTTAAATATTATGGTCAATAAAACTCATAGCTTTTGTATTTTTTACACTAAAACATTTCATATTTTGCATTAAAGCACAACTAAAATTTAGTAACATCAGAATTTTTAATAGTAGATATAATTAGTTGAAAGTTGAGAATCACTGGAGGAATCAGTCCGGGTGGCGGTCAGTGAGTGAAATAATTGAGTAGTTTAGTAGACCCCATTGTGGCTAATCACCAGGGCGTATTGTAGGCGAATGAAAACTAGTCACAATTTTATCAAAATTCACTGAAATATTCACTGACCGCCAACCCGGACTAATTCCTTCCAATTTTTTTATATGATTTTCTCTTTCGTCCCAGAAATTGAGAGGAGAAGGAAATAAAGAAAAAATACGGATTTTTTTAAACTCACTTGTAAATTCTTTAATCTTTAACAATAATAAATAATTTATTATATAATACACAATCGAAATAAGGCTATAAACAATTTGTTACAATAATAATTGTAATTTGTTATCACAACTTTTAAGCGTTTTTTCTTTTGTGTTTTTTAAGTCTAATAATTTAGTCTATGATGTACATGGAGTATCTTGGTGACAATTTTCTTCAATTGATTAAATAAAATATTTTTAATTAAACAACAACTTGTGATTAATCGAAGCAGGTATTTGTTTAAAAAAAAAAAAAAAAGCATGTTTCAAAGGAATGCTCTTCAATCTCTATCAGGATAACTAACAAATCTGTAACATTTGCTCAGTAATTAACATATTTGGTGTTAAATTCGTAAAAATGTTATGTATAGCTACTCCACCGATCGTGAGAATAGTGATATATAAAACTAGTGACGAGATCTTATTTACTGATGGCATCAATGGCGGCGACACTTGACCGAAGATTTCTTCGACATTTCCTTCAGCATTTATCTGAAAAATAAATAAATATTTCACTTAAACTGTGAATCGAAATTATCTATCGTATAAAATAGTGATAATTTTAGAATAGAATAGAAAATAATTTTTATCCTGGGACAGTATGTAAAGGTCAGATAGAGCGACCTTGTTTAAGGGAGCAGATAGACGATTAAATGCAGAAGACTATGGAAATATGGAGGAGCTGGGAGTCAATGATTTGGTAAAGGTTATGATCTTAGAAAATATTGTCTGCGAATGGCCAGGATCCACTTTTACATTTTATATAAATGGGTCACATCAGACCTACTTCGGTGTACCAAGGACAAATATGTTCATGTTAAAAATATGTTCATGATTTCCTTTAGCCTGTCCTCTAGTCAGTCGAGAGGCTACCATATACCTCACAGCAGTAGTCAAAGGGGGTAAAAATAAGTGCGGATACAAAGAGCTGACGGTGGATAGGGGAAGAAGATGATGTAGCGATAGAAAATGTGAGGTTACTGATTGTTCTTCTGGAGATTTGGGAAATATGGGTTTCCAGGAAAGGGTTTGGCCAATGGTAATACTAAGGTTTTTGACAGAGGAACTGAATGTGATTAACTTAATTTTAATTTAACTTAATTTATTAAGTTGTTTGATCGTGCTTTAGGAAAATGGAAGTCAGTTGACTTCCATATTTTCTTTTGTTATGTATTGAGGATGCTGAGGGGTCTAAATTTATTATGAATAATTATATATTAATAAAGTAAATATTAATTAGCTTTGTTGGCAAAAGTCATAGGCATTTCCTAAACCCCTTGGATTGTCTGTGGGCTTGGGTGTCTGTGGGTGCCCTCCGCGGTAATCTGGTACTTTCTAGACCCAGCTACTAGTCTGGACAAAGGCTGGACTTCCATATCACCCGTCAGTGGTGAAGAGGATAAGAACGAAGATTCGAAGAGGCAGTCCGGTTCTATCCTCAAGAAGAGGTCATTCCAGCCTCGAAAGATGCAGTTCCATCTACAAGAAGAGGAGGTCCGTCGATGTTAGAGCAGCTGGAGGATGAAGCCTAGAAGGGGCGCCGAAGACTGATTCCACCTTCGCTAGCCGACTAAGTGTTTTAAAGGTATTTTCTTTGTTGTGATATTGTATGGCAAGGTTAACTATAATGTCCCTCAGTATTCTCAGACATTGTGTAAATAAATTATATATGTATTAAGTTAATTTAAATAATAACGTCATCTATTGAAACCTGTCTAATTTAATTTACCTGCATGCCACTGGGATGCACCTACTGGGATTGGTAAACACGATACCTTTGGAAAGGAAAACCAATAGTTTCAGTAATATTTGTCCATATTAAAGATATCAAGCAAGCTAGTTTTTGGAGGTACCGCTGCCTTAGAAAAGCAGCCGGTCAAAAACATAGCACTTTTTTAACGTGAAAATATTTTTTTAGATCCCCTGACCTTTGTTTATAGGTAATAAAAAAAAAAAAAGAACGTTCTTTGAAATGTTTTTTTTTCTAAACTATTCCATCGAGGAGGAAATCTTTTACATGAAAGAAACTAAATTTATAAAATCCTCCACTCCTGTTTTGAACTGGAAACGCTTACTTATTGGTATATCTTATATTTTGTTTAAAATATAATTTCAACTATTTACTTTATTGTAAGATAAAATTTGTTACAACTTTGTACTTGAAATAGCTAATAACATGACATACCCTTTTTGTCTTTGATGCGAACTCTTGGATGATGGGATCGTTGTGCGTGTGGAAGGTGCGGAGGCGTTTCTTGATCGTCTCTTCGTTGTCATCTTCTCTTCCTGAAGTTTTCGCTCTGTTGAGGAGTCGGCTTACCAACGTTTCGTCCTTGCATTCAAAGTAAAGGACGAGATCGCAATTTCCGATCTAGGTAACAATCAAATCCTTTAGTCAAATTATTAATCAAAGGAAACTATTAATCAATACAAAAGGTATAACATTACTTTTTGGTAAAATAAATGGAGGTTCAAACTCCCAAAATTTATTTGGTCAGAACCTTACCAAGTAGGTAAGCGGACTATTAACTTGTATTCTGATATTATACAGGTATACTGAATAGTCATATCTACTTGAATGTATGATTTTAAAGGATTATATTATGAAGTTCTTCTCTTAAAGAGGAACTTGTGGCTATGGCGTCTTACTTAGCTTCCGCTGGCTCTCACCAGTGATGCGGCTGAGAGGGAGCCGCTGGGATCCTTCGGACTCTGCTTGTCCTTCCACAAGTGGGGGGACCAGCCCCGTCCAGGGATTTCCTAGCTAATTGTACATAGGTATGAATGTGACATGTTTCGTTTATTTACTTGTTAACTTCATTTATTTGTATTTATTGTGTCTACAAATTTTGTTATCGTATACGTTTATTTATTTTGGTTTCATTTTATGTAATTTGACTTTCCTTTATATTGTATTTTATTTTATATTGTAAATATTGTATGAATGTGATCCTCTAGCAATATTATTATTGTCTGTTGTGACAAAGTGCAATATATACGAATAAATGAATTAAAAAAAATTATTATTAAAGAGGAACTATTTTTGAAATATCTCGTTTGAGCATTAAACTCTTAATCCTTACATTTGATTGAAGTAAAAATTGCTTCTTCTAGACATTCATAGAACCGCCGCACAATGGAAAATATGACCGATTTAGGAGGACAAAATTCTGATACTTGTCCATATTTAACTTTTGGGGTCCCAGATTACGGAAAAAATATTAAAAAAATTATAAAAACTAATTAATTTTTTGACAATATTGGTGAGTGCATAGTGGCCAAACATCAACTTTCCTACATTTTACGTTTAATGTCCCAGATTATGGGAAAAATGACACAAAAAATATAATTATAGTTAGGAGTGGCTGAAACCTGCTAATAGATGTATTTTAAATCATTTAGGAAACTCTTCAAATTATAGATTGTAAAACTTTTGATTCGGAGTGTCGTCTCTGAAAAAAAATATGTATCACCCAAAACGAAAAAAAAAATCAAAAAATCTTTGCAACAGTTTAAGGATTGATGAAACAAATCCCTGGGATAACTTGGGAGTTATATAGTTTTTCGTTATTGATTAGGGGCATACATTTAGAAATTGCTAAATTAACTCTACAGGTAGCCTGCAATGTATATTCAATAATGAGTGGGAATATATAATGTCTTACCCGTCTTAACAATGCCCATTGTTAAATAAAAGCAAAAAGATTTTGTGCTACACACACCTTGAACATAATAAATGGCCATCGAATAATGATAATCCCACTGCCAGTTATTAGGCACTTGTGTGAACAGGAATGATTAACTCATTTACTATTTATTTTTAAACACGGTATGGCGGGAAATATTAGTATTAAGCGTCTTACCAACTAATAATAAAAAGTTCAAGCACTCAAAAATTCCAAACTTTTGACTTGAATTTCGTCCACCTAAATTGGTGATTTTGCCCACTGTGCGCCTCAAGCGTGTGGTCTAACTACAATTATTCGCATTCGACTCTCAAAGACTAAATAGTTCTATGATTATGCATTTATATTTCGACTAGCTTGGAATTCCTTTTCAGACAGTATCAAGATTGTCAAGGCTTTCCCCACTCTAAATAATGGATCACCATAACTAAGGAACCAATTATAAACTAATAATTATGTTTTGCAGAAAAAGAGGAGGAAGATTAAAGAAAAATGAGACATGGTATTTCGAGGGACAAAAAGTGAATTGTGTTGATAATTATAAATATCTAGGTACAAACATTAATGTATGCATTCAACTTCAAATTAAGCAATAGAGAAAAGATAATAAAAGCTGAATTTGCCTATTTAATTTTTTTTTTTAATTTAACCTGATATATGTTTATCTTTTGCTAATGCTGTTACATTTGTTCTTACTAGTGATTATTCTTATAGTTAATTGTTTTCAACTATTTGTTGTTATTTGTTTTTTAGTAAAACAATTGTTCATTATTTAACCTTAAATTAGTTTCTAAAAATGAGTGTCTGGCACTGATGACCGAGATGTTTTGTGCCAATAAAATATAACAACCAATCAACCTAAATTTGCCATAAATAGTATATGGAGTAAAGTAATAGATAATCAAAAACCGCTGCTGATGATTTCACAATGGTTCATTATTTCCAAATACAAAAAATAGGGTATAACTGTTCATATGGGTATTGATAGGCAATTAAGTAATAAAAAAATCAATAATCTCAGCTAGTTGTTAGCCCATTTAAATGATCCTTTATTTATTTTGTCGAAAATTTAATAATCTATCAAATGACACTAAAACAAAAAAAAAATCTATTGTAATTTGTTACTTGAATATACAAATGGATTTTTTTTCTATTTATAGCCCTTTACTGATTCTAAAACTTTATACATATTTTTCTCCATCTTAAAAAAAAAAAAAAAAAAAAAAAAAAAAAACTTAGCTATGAGCGTATTTATAGGTGAAATTTCAATTTTTAAAATAATTCGCGGTTTTTTGGTTAAAAAACAATAATACGTTTTTTCTCTGTCTTCGAAAATAACGTAGTTACAAGCGTATATATAGGCAAGATTTCAATTTTCTTCATTTTTTTTGTTTATCGCGCTTTTCTGATTCTCACTCCTCACCCCTCTAAAATTATACATTGAAATTGCAGCTAAATTTTTCCAAAAGTGTTAGAAAGCCACTCTTGAAGTATATTGACGAATTTCTCGGCAGACGTTATAGTAGAAAAAAGATTAGATAAGATTACGAGATTTACTGGACAATCGACAGATGAGTTATTATGCCCTTAGTTGATTTCATTCTGTTTATTAATAAAAAGTTACTGGGTAGATACCATTGAGTTTCTTTTACTATGTATTTAACTTAATTTTATTTAATATCTTAGAGTTTTAGTTGATAAAATATTGACTTGTTTTATTATATTTTGGTGAATGATCGTTTTTTCTTTAATAGTTCTACTAAGCTGCCCACAACTTTAGTTGAATCTATCAGCGCTGTATCCATTCTGCGGGGAATGTTATGATTTTCGAATTCTGGTTGTAGAGCCTTACACTCCTCTATAAGATGTTTATATTATATATTTAATATATATTTAAGTCCTCCTTAAATATATATTATATATTTAATAATATTTAAGTCCTCCTTAAATATATATATAGTCCTCTAAATATTATAGTCCTCCTTTGTTAATAAATATATTTATTGAAATCAATAAAAAACATAAAATGTAAATGCGAATTGAAATACCCATGAGCGATAAAAAATACAGCTTGAAAAACGTAATCATAATCACCCGAAAGCACATTAGTTAATCCCTATATAAAAAAAAAAAAGAAAAGTAAATGCGAGTTGAAATACCCATGAGCGATAAAAAATACAGCTCGAAAAACGTAATTATAATACCCGAAAACACATTAATTAATCCCACTATCAATAAAAAACATTAAAAGTAAATGCGAGTTAATATGCACGCGAGCGATAAAAAATACATCTCGAAAAACGTAATTATAATACCCGAAAACACATTAATTATTCCCAAAAACTATCTCTCCCCTCTAAAAATTCAAAATCAACAACTATTTTAAAACTAAATATTTTTTAAAATATTAGTTCGTAAAAAACAGAACTTGATATCAAATATCTAAAAAAAACAGCGATATGATATGCCAAAATTATTAAAAAAGTCATAATTTTAATTAAACTAATTATTTTTCAATAAATAAATAAATAAAACGGAATATTTAATGCTAGAAGTGAAGAAAAAGGTGACATTTGACTTGGAAAAGGTAACATTTGAAATGGAAAAGGTGACATTTGAAATGGAAATGGTTACATTTGCTTTGGAAAGGGTTACATTTGAAATGGAAAGGGTTACATTTGACTTGGAAAAGGTTAAATTTGACTTGGAAAAAGTTACATTTGACTTGGAAAAAGTTACATTTGACTTGGAAAAAGTTACATTTGACTTGGAAATGCTATATATGAGTTAGATTGGTATGGCCTATTCTCATTCTTGTTATTACGATTTCTTCTTCTCTCCTGCTTCCTCTTACCGCGCTTGTCAACCGTTTAGTTGTTTGTTTAATATTTCATAACTTATTGGTTAGAGGAATTTCCGTTCACATATACTCCCAGTTTTGCTGAACCTTGGCTTTGAAGTATATCCTTACGTCATTGGTTCATAAACTAGTAGAGGTGGAATATTCATTTGGGCTGCTACTTTGGTTGCTCAATCCGACACTTCATTTCCATGTATCCTGCAATGTTCTGTGGTCTAAACGTAAGTTGGATTTTTGTCGAGATCGTGTAAGATTTCTAAATATTTTTATATTTTCTGCAGAGTTGGACCGGTTTTATTATTTCCTATAATTCGGAGTGCCGAGATTGGGCCTGTACACATTGGAATGTTTGAACGGTTACTTGTGAGTAAAGTGGCGTGGCATTTCACCTGTATAAATGGATGTGTAGGCGGGCAATAGGTATTTCTTTGGAATTACAGCGAAGCCGACATTCTCTTTTTATTTAGATCCTTCCGTATACTTTATTGATTGGGTATTTTTGTATGGTTTTGTGCGCTTGTGTTTCAATAGTTAAGTCTATTTTTGAAGATAGGTGTTTCCATGGAGGATCAAGTCAATCTCGGCCGGATCGGAGATCATATCATTTATTACTCTGACTACTTCCTTTGGCCTGATGCCCAATGGAGCAGGTTTCCTTTGGTTTACTTCATAGCTCCTAGTACTGTGGGGGTTAAATATGTGTGAGTGAGCAGGATTTGTTGGTTGGAGTTTAAGTTTTTTTATATAATTGTTTATCAATTCAATATCTTCGAAAAAGGAGAGGAACGATCGAGGTCCCGGCATAAAGGCTTTCTATTGGGCTGGTTCTAAATGCTCCAGTAGCAAGACTTATCCCGGTGTGGTGTATCGAGGCTAAGAGAAGGAGGTGTTTTTTTCTGATGAATAATCCATGCTGTCGTTATCTATCTTGGGTTAAATAATGCTGGCATAAATAAATCAGGGTCAAGCAATGAGGTAATTAGGCCGAGACCACGTTTAGTCGCCAGATGTTTCTGGGATGAATGAATGAAGTTTTGGGCTCCTACTGAGATATATATAATGGAATGAAATATATAAATAAATACGTAAAAAACTTACATCTTTCTCGAACTGCCGTCCTTGCTCTAGTTCCCTCGGATAACCGTCAATCAAGAAACCTTTAGCACTGTTCATCTCTTTGATTACTTTCTCAGCCAGCAGCTCCATGACAATATCCTGTGGATAAAATAATCTTATAGACAAACTAATAAATTGTTTTGATTAAGGTAGTGCGAAAACAGGTCTATAGTAGCAATGAAAATCATTGCTGTTGTCTCCAGATAGCGAGCGTTTTAGCTCAGAGGAATTTCTGATTGTTTGTGGTATATAAATAAGTAGAAAGTTTAAAATTTGTCCTTAACTCCTGTGAGAAGGGCGCTCTCAATGTTGGTCAACGAGCCCATCGGACAGCCGAAGGAAACTCCACATACCATCCACTGATCCGCTACCCGTGAGATGCTCCAACGCGAAGTAAGAAATAACAGCATTAAAAAAGACGAATGTGTTGAATAAAATGCTTTGTTTCTCTAGTATAGCTCTAATCAACCCTAATGGTGACCTTATAATAATGTGCTACCTGTGCATTATAATCAAACCGCGGAATCCGGAATCCTTCAGTTCCACTTCAAAGCCATTTAAGAATGATGTATTAGCTAGAGGAATTAAATAAATCATAACAAATCCCATCAAATCATCTTTTCCCTTTGCCGTAAATCCTTCCTGCCCTAAGGTATCCTTTATAATATTCCAATTATTTCTGTTAAACAAAATTCCATCTTGACAAGCGTCTTATAATCACAAAAAACGGAAGTGGCTACAAACTGTGCTTAGATAACAATAAAAAGTCCTTTTACGTTATCCTTTGGAAAAATACTTCTAAATCCTACTGAAACCAATCCTGAACTCTAAATGCCCTTAATGTGGTCACTAATAAACTCATCTAGAATGTCCTCAATCAATACCCGGAAGCAGCTCCGAAATAGATAATTTTTAACTTCCTATCTACAGTTATCCATTTTTCCAGAGTCCATATATATAATATATATATAATATTATATATATATGATCGAGGGACCTTCGTTGGGACCTTAAATATACATTGAAGTGCTATCAATGCCTGGTTCTTTCAAATCATTTTATAGCTTAGTATGTCACATGTGCTTGTATTAATTTGTTAAAGGTGAAAATTTCAATCTACAAACCCACTGACTAGCATAACATCCTTCTACTGACGAGGTTGTGATTTCAAACATGGCAGGTGGTCCTAGGCTTTTTTAATGGGAGTAAAAAACCCATGCCGTCCTTTGAAGAGAACGTAAAAAGGTGTTCCCGAGCCTGTACGATTTCAGATACTCGTTAACGATCCCTATTCAAATAAAACCTGGACAATCAAAATTTAGGAATACTTCTGTAGCATTGTCCGATTAGCCATAGTGGCATAAAGTCACATTAAATTAATAAACAAACAAATAACAAACCCTCTTGTCCCTTTGAGTTTGATAACCAAAACAAGAAAATCCATCCTTCCTTGAATATAAAAAGACATATATATTTTTTTATAAACCAAATAGAACGTTTAAAATACAGCCCTGTAGTACAAGGGGCTCGCAATAGTACATTGGCAACGGTTATACTTATTAAATGCGACAATTATACAACAACTGAGAGAGCGTTTAAAATATCGATGAGTCATGGAGTATTGGCTCCCAACACTAGTTCGAGTGCCACGTTATTTTAACATTGTATTGTGGGCCGGTAATGGTTCATTTAAATTGAAATTGCATAACGAAAATGAGATCACAGAGTATAGGATTTTTCCTACTGTTTCAAATCTAACTTGGGCTACAATTACCAATAACCACTACTATAAATACCACTTAAGAGTAACATGTAATTGGTGTAATACAGAGAGGTGCGAGGGATTAATGCCGAGTTAAAAGCCTCCCGGGACCGAGACATAAGCTTGTGATTATTTTTTCCGTTTAATGATATAATTAAATACCAAAGAAGCTTCTTACAGATCAATTAAAATATGATGTGTGTATAATATAATATAATATAAGTACTACAATATATTATGTATATAATATGATAGTAGCTACTATTGTACAATATGATATAATTGACTCAATTATAGGAGGTTGTTGCTTGAAGTCAAGGAATGAGTTTTAGTGCTGCTCTGATTGATCGACTGATTGTCTTTGTTAAAGTAATAATTAAAGTTAAATGTTGTAAATTAGTTTAAACTAAATGTAAACCTACGGCTCTTGACACGAGATTGCTAAAGCTATGCCATAATTCTTTCGGCCCGCCATGGCAATCACATACTTCCAAAACTGTGATATATATAGTCCTGTATATATGATAAATATACTCACACTAGACACTAAGAGACCTTCTTTCATGGCGGCTTCGAGTGACAACCCCCTGGCGGACTTGGACGCCACTTCTGCCCTGAGGAGGTCGCCTGTGGAGATGTGGGTGAAGCCATACTTTTCGACAATCTTGTCGCACTGAGTGCCCTTACCGGAGCCAGGGCCACCTATCAATAATTCAGACATTTTCATATTAATAATAATCAGCATAAAATTTCAATATTTTGAAATAACTAATGGTCGTTGGTTTATTTTATAATACCCGAGACTAAAAATATAAACTAGGGGAGCCCGCTGAGTGGCTAGCGCGCTAGTCTCTCATGCTATAGATTGTGAGTTCGAATCCCAGTCCCAGCAGAGCTTTTATAAGGATGTAATTAAATGGGGATTCAATCACAGGCTTCCCCCGGGTATGTGAGACCCGTCAGCCAAATGGTGGCCACTCACTAAATTAGGCGTAGGGAGTGATAACCCTATACCCTACAAAATGCATCAAGCAAAGTGAGTGTTATCTCCCAGGAGATTACACCAAGAGGCCCAGAGCCTACAAAGGCCTGTCGCGCCACTAGAAGAATAAGAAGAAAAATATAAACTAACTTATAATAATACCCAGTCTAGAAAACTGATATTTTTCAAATAAATTATTGGTATTAAAATCTATAAAAAAAATATTGAAAATTATTACAGAACTAGTGGGGTCTGTCCGACATTCGCACATTGAAAATTAGGTAAAATAATTGAAATTAAACGGCAAAAAACATTATTTTATTGACAGACTAATAATATAAAGTGAATGAAATTCACATAAATGTGCATATTCTAATTTGAAAATAAGGGGCAAAACGTGTTTAAAAATATTTTATTCATATGTAAATGTTATTTTTGACATCATAGAATATGTTTCTTTTTTTATACAGAAGAAAGAGATGTTTCTGTAAGAGAACATTGGATGATTTCTTATTTGTTCGAAAATTTGGGGCATTGTACAACGCCTACAAAAATTGCTATATTTTATAGAAATTGAAAGTTTTTATTTACGAAAATTTAAGTATTCATATACACACCGAAACTACAGTTTATATAAAAAAGAAAATTTCGTTTTCAAAAGAAACTGCAAAATAACCATGTTAAAAGCTCATTAATGGCTCCATTTCAACATTTATTCACTGTTTTTATCGTCATTCCAATCAACCATCCTTCCAAATTTTTTCAAATAATTTTTCACGAAAGTTTCTTCAGAAAATATTCATATTTAAAAAAACAACAACGTAAAACAATAAATCTTAGGTGATTTAATAAATATATAGTAGCTGACCCAGCAAGCCTTGTTCTGCTATAAGGCCATAAGATTAAGGAATTAATTACTAAATAACTGAAATGCATCGGCACCAGACCGATATTTACTCAAAATATCCAAAAACCACACTAAATACCAAAAATATCAAAAAGTTCACCATTGCCTGATGTTCATCAAAAATATTTTTTCTTTTGTATAATGAATAAAACATAATTATGCTATATTTTCCCTTGCCATGAGTGGCTCAACTTTAGATTATGAACACTTAATCGGTCGCCATTTTGTATTAATATATGTTAAAATTAAACGCAATTTTAATAACATAAAGATGTTTAAAACAAAAAAATAAAAATAAATTAAGTAGAAAAAAAAGTTGATGTTTAAATAGAAAAATGAAATATTCTATTGGCTGAGTGCATGTAGTAAAACATAAAATTTTAAATATTTTTGATTAAAATATTTAATACTAAAACAAATATAAATGGAAAACGTGGGAGTATTTTCTACTATTCTATTTTTTTTTTAAAAATCCATTCAAAATAAAAAGGTCAAATTTTAACAGTAAAATTTTCTTTGAATGTCTTATTTAACAATAAAGATGTTTTGGGACAAAACGTTGAAATGAGATCCACTTAGCCCGTTTTGAAATCTAATCTTGGCTGGTCTTCTATTTTCAGAAGTGCTACGATAACAAAGCTAATTTAGACCTATTAAAGTGCAACTCTTGAAATTCTCGAAACCATACAGTAATGATCCAACAAAAGTAGTAAAGTGACGAGATTATATTCTTGCATTTAAATTCTCAATAATCTCGTAATTATTACAGTATATACTTTAAGCCTATTTTTAGAATCATAAAATATTGAAAAACTAATATTTTATATAAAAATATGGAAGTTTTTAATACTTACAAGAGTTTTCTAAGTAAAAAGGTCAATTGCAAATACATTTCTATTTTTGGTTCATACTAAATAATTCGAATTTGACTTTAGCCAATAATTCAAATTTTGTTAAATTTAATAACCACATAAAGGCTGTATAATTATTAATGTTAATAACTCTTAAAATTACAATCTTAGCGATTATTCGGATACTTTAAGTGGGAATAAACTTTATAAAAAGTAATAATTAAACATAAATATTTTTAAGTATAAGTTTGTTAGTTTACTTATTTAACGTCACTCTATGGTACTAAGACTAATCGGACGATGCTAAACGGGGAGTCCTAAATTTTGCATATCCAGGATCGTTAACGAATATATGATATCGCACAGGCTCGGGACCACCTTTTTACGCCCCCTTCGAAGGACAGCATAACTATGGATTGTTTACTCCATTTAAATCCTAGGTCCACCTGCGGGTTTGAACTCGTGACCTTGGAATGTTATGCTACAGGTGACCAGTTTAAGTATAAGCTTCTTAATGTGTACATCAGTTTTTCATAACATACTAGAGCAATTGCAAAAATTCTGATAGTCACAATTTAATTTTTATAATTAATTTAAAATTGATTAACCGAGTTGCTAAAGAACATTTTCCTAACTGTTTTTTCTTTATAAAAATTATTTTAATGTACATTTAAATAAATATAGAGTGAAAATTACCTAGAACCCAGATGACGGGTACTTTCGTATTCAGCACTGGTGGCATCTTTCCCTGCTGACAAAAAAAGATTATTTTATTAATCTATTAAATACAATATTAGTAAATGTTTACAAACAGAAAGAAATAGTTTAGCTAAATGTTAATGACTGAATATTTATAAGGATACTTTAATAAGAAGAAATACCGACGTTTCTTTTAAACCGTGAAACAAAGAATGAATGAGTTCTTGCTAGCACTGCATGTTCTCATCCCCTGATAACAGCCCACATGTTTGGACCTAAATGTCGAACATATAGTAATGATTTACTAAAATGACTCCTGATTATTTTCTTCCTAATTAATTTTCTCTACCGCCAAAAATAAGGTGATTTTATTTGAATAGTTCAAAAAATAGAGTGTTTAAAAAAAATGACCGTTTTATCCAATTCTACATTTCAAAGGACTGTAAATATTTTAAATCCTATTTAATAGTCAATAATCCCTTCAGAGCATTCTCTGAATTGTTTAATCCCATGCAACTTTAAAAAAAAAAAGCCTCATTTCAGTTATATCGTAAAATTATTCAATATTATGTGAAAACTGTCCTTGACCAGCATACTGCGCGGCGTTGTTTTTGAAATTTTTAGCTGTGGAGATACGAAGTTGAAAAAAAGAAGGGCTCCAGACAACATAAATGGATATTGATGAGATTCTGCAATAACTGTTGAGTTAAATTTCCACAAGTACTCACGAACTTGCAGGTAGTGTGCTGTATCGAAAGATACTGTTATTCGCCATCTACTCTCCATTAAGAGAACAGTTGTAACTGGATCCTCATGACTTACTTAAGAATGGTATACACTCGTCAAACCAAAGAAACTTTTAAAGGACTTTATGTTTGAACTCCATGCCTCATCTGTCACAACCTGTATAATTTAAGGCACGATCCTACAAAACCCAGGATATCCTTATTGGTTCCAAATCCCTCCGATCATCATCACCCTTCCTCCGCTTTTGCTTAATGATCATTTGTTGATTATTGTTTTAGTTCCTCTGTAAAAAATATTGGCATCATCATTGACCAAAACCTGTCCTGAAACCCCAAATTGTCCAAATTCCCGTCAATCGATAAGTACCTTGAAATTATTTCACCGATCCCGCCACCTCCTCCACAATCCACTGTAAACTCCTGTTTCATCACTCATTTTCCCCTACTTTGCCCATGGTTGTGTGGCACATGGCGGCCTCTCAAAGGTACTGAGGACAGATTGAGAAGGATAATGAATTGTTTTTTAAGATTTGTGTTCGGTACCACGAGACTGTCGCAGGTATTCGACCTCTACGACGAGTTACAGTGGTTATCTCTCACCTTTCGAAGACAATAATTCCTTGGATCATTCCTTTATTAAATGATTAACTCCCAACATCCATTTTATGTTTACAGCCTTTTGGTATTTAAATCCTCAGCCCATCACCAGGAAACAAGATCCCGTCTCCCGACCACACGTCCTTTCCATAGAACCAAAAAATATGACTGCTCCTTTTTAGCCCGTTCCACTGTCCTTATGGAATACTCTCCCGTCAAACATCCGACATACTCTTCCTTATCATCGTTTAAATCCCTCCTCTTTCAATACTTCTATTCCCTCCAATCTGATGTAAGCTAATTTTTATTACGCCCATTTATGTGAGGTGATTGTGTATCTACTTCTAATGAGATGTAAAGATATATTATGTTAATTTTATTTATTTATTTCTCGAATATGTACTTAGAGATTACTATGACCTTTTCTTTATTTTTCTTTTGTTATTTAAATGTAGTTATATATTGTTTTTTAATAATAATTTTGTTTTTAATGTTACTCTTAAGGACATTGTCCCAAAATAAAGTTTCTTGTTCTATTCATATCTATACTTCAGACCTCACACCATTGAATTACTACTTGTACATCCATGACAATTTTCATTAAGGGAAAACTGTTATTTTGCGGAATCGAAATAGCGGTTCTGGTTCTTTGATAGCCATTCCAAAGAATGATCATCAACGAGGGATTGAGCAATTGCTAGCAGGTGGCTAACGTTAGATAACAATGAGTATTAACTGTATTTTATGATCTTTTTAATTCGTAATTGTTTTGTATTGTCTAGAACGACATGATGGAAGGGGGACAACTACGCTTTAAAAGCCTGGACGGATGGAGGAACTCCTGAAGAAATAGGGAATTAGAGAAGACGGTAGGTTCTTGGCGAAACAGGAGGAGTGGAGGAAGTGGTGTGAGAAGTGTAGCTCCAGGAAGAAATAAATGTAGTATAAATTAAATAAATAAAATATTTCCTTTGGAATATTTAAAAATGCAATAATTATTTATAAATATTATTTTAGCTACAAGCTTTAAGTTTACTCGAAAACGGTTAAACCAGATAAGCTATCACTAAAATAATTCGTATGCAAATTTTTTGCTTTAAGGTGTAAGCCACCAAGGCCATCAATGGCTCAGTATGCAGAGTAATATTTTTGCTACAATTTATTTTTTTCCTACCAAACATTTAAAAAAATATCATTCATAAGTTGTGGACGGTCTCTCACGAATTTCGTCAGTTGAGGAGGACATAATTTTATACATTTATTTCTTACAAATGCCTTTTTTTTAAATCATAATGTCGGACACCGATGATTATAGAGATTCTTTATAGCCTCCTAAAGGCGCATTCTGATAAATAGATACCATTTATAATTTTATTTTGTGTTTCTAAAAATTTGTAAATCGTTACTAAATAACTTATACATGATTGTATGTTTAGGTAAACTGAGGAAACATACGTGTCTGGGTTTAGAACAAGGTTTGCATCCCAAACAGCACCAGTTCATGAAAGACATCTATAAAAGAAATCTAAGATACCTATAAGTTATCTTTTTAAAAATCCATTTCTTATTTAAATATTCTGAAAACGATATTAACCGGATGACCAATTATAATTTTTTGTTCGTAGATGGTTAAAATATGGCTTATACATTTCATAAACCAGATGTTCAAATATCAGGGTAAAAAATATTATAAGTAATATTTTTTTTATATTTTAATATTATTATTTATTTAAATATTTAAGCGATTCTTCTCTTAAGCAGTAAATTATTCCTCACTCTGGGTTCGAACCCGGATGTGGTCCTAGGTTTTTTTAATGGGAATAAAAAATCCTTAGTTATGCCGTCCTTCGGAGGGGATGTTAAAAGGTGGTTTCGAGCCTGTGCGATGCCAGATACTCGTTAAAGATCCCTTTCCAAATAAAACCTGGATAGGCTTAATTAGACTCCCACTGTAGCATCGTCCGATTAGCCACAGTAGCATAAAGTGACGTTAAATAAATAAAATATTCCTCACTCAATTCCAATTTTCAAATTAATTCAAATTTCCCAATATTAGTTAATTATTAAGCATAGTAAATATGTATTGTTTTTAAACCAAGAGAGATTTAATTAATGTGTGTTGAAAAATTTGACTTTTTCCACATACCTACATATTAATAGGACTTTACAAGTCATTATTAAATTAAAAATATTGTACAATAATTCAATAATAAAAAAACACATCATGTTCGCAGGCTGTGACGCATTTTTAAAGAATTTCGATATATTACACATAAATTGAATGTTTGAAAGAAAAAGAACAGATTGCATCATTATTCTAATCACTCCTTTAGAGAAGACAACACTGCAAGCTAAGTAGCGTGTTTGTCCAACCTCGAAGCGAACGTTGAAGCAAATTATTCAACATTCGATCGATAGGTCGTGTCGTGGAAAATATCTTCACGGCTTAACTTTATATTTTTCAACGTGCGAATAAATTTACTAAGTACATATTGTCATGTTTTTTCATAACAAAAATAAAAAATGTATATTTGTACAACATGGCTCACCAGAGCATATTCTTTAACCTTATAGAATAATATTATATATAATATAATACAATTTGCCCAGTTGTTTAATTTATTAAAAAGACAATAAAACTGTTAGCAACAAAACATAGGAGTCATATAGAGTCCTCACTGATATTGTTGAACATAATTTTTAAAATCTCTCTCTCTCTCTCTCTCTCTCTCTCTTTCTCTCTCTCTCTCTCTCTCTCTCTCTCTCTATATATATATATATATATATATATATATATATATATATATATATATATAGGAAGTTGAAATGGCGATAGGAAAATTAAAACGGTATAAAGCTGCAGGAAATGATAATATCACGAGTGAATTAATCAAAGCGTGTGGAGATGCGGGCGTTTCCAAATTACATGTTTTAGTTAAAAAGATCTGGGAAAATGAAAAAATACCCGAAGAATGGAAAGAATCAATACTTATTCCGATTCACAAAAAAGGACCGAGGACGGATTGTAACAACTATCGTGGGATCTCTCTTCTCCCTGTATGCTATAAAATATTCTCGTCAATACTAACTAGCCGAATCACGGAATACGCTGAGGAAATTATCGGAGACTACCAATGTGGTTTTAGGCGGAATCGCTCGACTATTGATCAAATATTTTCCTTACGTCAAATATTAGAGAAGAAGCTGAAATACAACGGTGTAGTCCATCAACTTTATATAGACTTTAAAAAGGCTTATGATTCCATAGACCGTCAAAAGCTTTATAACATCATGATTGAACAGGGGATACCTAAAAAGTTAGTAAACCTAGTAGAGATGTGTTTGTCGGAAACATTTCATAAAGTTAGAATCGGTCATAAGTACTCCGAGAGATTTGAGGTGCGATCGGGTTTGAAACAGGGTGACTCCCTTTCACCTGTTTTGTTTAATATAGCCTTAGAATATGTTATAGAAAAGGTGATGTGTACCGAGAAAGGCTTAAATATGGGTGACAAGATTCCGGTTTTGGGGTATGCCGATGATTTGGTACTGCTAGGTGAAGACACGGAAACTATACAACTAAATACAAGTGTGTTAATAAAAACTGGTAAAGAAATAGGTCTTGAATTAAAAACCGATAAGACGAAATATATGATTAGTTGCAGAAATGGTAGCGATCTTGATGATATTAATATTTCAGGTCATACTTTTGAACACGTAGAGAAATTCAAGTATTTAGGTTCAATGATAACAAGAAAAAATGAAATCCAGGAAGAAATAAAGTCCCGGTTAAAGGTGGGAAATGCGTGTTATTATTCAGTTGCTAAATTACTTAGCTCGCGGCTTCTGTCTAAAAACTTAAAGGTTAGAATTTATAAAACTATTATTCTTCCAACGGTTCTTTACGGATGCGAAACGTGGCCGCTTACTTTGAAGGATGAACAACGGCTTAAGGTTTTCGAGAATAAGGTACTGCGTAAAATATTTGGTCCGAAGAGAGATGAGGCCACTGGGGAGTTTAGAAGGTTGCACAACGCGGAATTGCGGAGTTTGTACCCTGTGAATATAATTGAGTTGATAGCATCGTGGAGACTCAAATGGGCGCGTAAAGTTGTTGGGCTTAGTGAGGAACGGATTCCGAGAAAGTTGGTATTCGCTGAACCGACTGGTAGGCGTCCGAAAGGTAGGCCGAAGCGTCGATGGGAGGATTGCATTAAGGCTGATCTCGGGGGCTTGGGCTTGACCGGTGAACATTGGACGAGTCTGTGCAGGCGAAGTTTGGTGGTATCGGCATCGAACCTTCGGGTTCGGTAAGCCTATTATTATTATTATTATATATATATATATATATATATATATATATATATATATATATATATATATAAAATGATATCGCGATTCTTGGTTTCGGCGAACTCTTTCTTTCCTTAAGAAAAATAAAAAAAACGTAAAATATATAGCGATTAAGTATTTCTATGGAACAGAAAGTTAAATTTTCTGTAATAAAGTCATAAAAAAATTATTTCTGAACTATGAATAGTAAACTAGACGCATAATATACCGTTGAAAAGCACAAAATTTTAGAAAAGTTAATATGCAATAAAATAATTGGTATAAATTAATAGAAAATTGTTATGAGCGCATAAACGTTTGAACATATGTTATTTGTAATGTTGTGATGGGGAAGGTTATAGTGATTCAGTGTTGCCACCATGCAGTGTCGTACAGGTTGTATTCTTCCATACAGTGCTCAAGATTTTAGAAAAAAAAATGCTTTAAGTCGGCGATGATTAAATATAACAATGAATATACGTTAAAAAAAAAACATATTAATAAACAAGTTCAACTTTCTCTAACATTAATGACTTCTTCTTCTTCCTCTAACTCCTGCGTGCCGCTAAGCGTGGAGTTGCCGCCTCGGTCAATCAAGCCCACTCGTCTCTATCCCTTGCAATTCTTTTCATCTCTGGGATGGTTAGTCCTCTTGCTGCACCCAGTCCCCCAATGTAGTCTGAGTACATATACCTGGGTCTGCCACGAGAACGTCTTCCTTTCGGTATGATTAATGTCCATACAACTTCACCTGCCGCTTTTTCAGCATGTCACGCAACGATCCTACTCTCAAATCCTTGCGAATCCTGTCGTTTCTTATATGGTCCCTTCTGGTCTTGCCAACTATTCTTCGGAGGATTCTCTTTTCAGTCGGTGTCATCCTGCTTGCATGTTTATCAAGGCTTTTCTAGCTTTCAGATCCATATAAAAGTACTGGATGGAAAACCGATTTAAAAATCCTAATTTTAGAATCTCTGCTAACTTCATGTTCTCCTATAATCGCTTTGGATAGCTGGTAAATACAGTCCACCTGATTTAGAAACCACCTGGCCTATTTTACCATCGTTGCACATGACTGTCCCAAGATGTGTAGGGGTTCTAGTTTCTAGTGGTTCACCGTCACATAATATCCTTGGCTCCAGATTTTCTTTTCCCACACAGATTTTGCTTTTCGGTGGATTTATGTTCAACCCTCTTAGCTGGAGTACCTCGAACCAAACATTAATGACACCACATTTAAATTTCACACGTGCAATGCAAGGACGGATCGCTTGTATATTATGTTTCTTTTGCTATCCCTGATAAAAAATATTTATATTTATTTTATATATATTTTTTAACAAGAAAATTAAGTGCCGATACGTGTAAATACAATTAATGTAAATATTTCTTCTTTTTTTTCCGCATAAATAAAGATTAATTAATATTATTATTATTATCCCTTTTAAAGAAAGTTGGATTTACTAGTTAATTCAAAGTTTGTTTTGGTAATTAACAGACTATTGGTTGTTTTCTTTTTAGTTAATTAAGACACATTTTATTCCATATTTAATTGACTGGAAATGAGAATTTAATGTGCTCCATTCTTAAAAGCTTCTTTAATTTAGCATATGAGGAGCCAATTTTGGACGATATTAAAAGAAAAATAGACCTATTTATATACAATCAAAGATCAATAAATGTTAAATGTTTTTACAAAAGTGGGGTGTCTGTGTCCAGAGGGACTGAGAAATACATCCTTATTTATAATTTCATTTAAAAAAAAACGAATTTTTATTTATTGTTCTAAACTTTTAAACCATCAGATAAGCCAAAATATAAATTTGTACACTTCAAAATGGTGGAAGTTTTTGAAAATAATTTATTCCTAATAAACAAAAATTATGACTTATTCTAACAATAAAAAAAAATGTGCCTTTTTTTTGTAAAGAAGGGAGAGATTTGTGTTCTATTTATTATTTTTAAGGTCTACTAACATCTTTAAGAATATTTCCTATTAATCGCGAATTAAATAGAAAAATGTTACTAACTTATATTTTAAAGTGTTGGAAGAAAACAGTATTGTTAATGTACAATGAAGAAAAGAACTATCCTGAATGAAAGAGTTTCAAGAGAATCAGATTAAAAATAGTAGATATGCTAAAAGAAGGGGTTATTTGGTTTTCAGACTTAGCGCGGTCCTAGAATCGGATGGATCGAAAGGTATACGGTTTATGACTGTAGTATTTATTTATGTTGTGCATATCATTCCAAAAAAAAATAAGGAATAGAAAAAATATGATAAAAATTATATCAGTTTATCTAAATTTGAACTACATGTATTTAGATTTCGGATATTCAATTTTTGGTTTATGAATCGTCTGCAAAATCCGTTTGTGGAGAGTAATTTTAAGCGAGCCAATGTTGATTGCGTCTCTCGTTTTTCTGAAAAGTGTGGTTTCAACAGTTTGGCTAGTTTGTTCGTTTTTTTTTTTTTTTTTTTTTTTGTTTTTTTTATATATAAGTGCAACTGATTTTTAGTGTTGACATATCCTTTGGTTTAGTTACTGTGTTGTAAAGGTAAGGTTTTTGACAGTTATCATCAGTCTAGATTTCATATACTAAAATACATTTGATTTGTCTGAATGTTTTATTTCAATAAATAATCAGGATACAGTTGTAGTTCTTCTAAGGCTAATTAATATGAAAGATTAATCATTGTTATTTTTATCAAAGGTGAGTGCTCTGATCTCGGATGTCATTAAGAATGCAATTTCGCAGGTTTGCTTAATTAAATATATACTTATTAACAGACTTATTGTCATTATCATTGAATAATCTTTAAAATAAACTTTTGTTAATTAAATTGACATGAGATTAGGCTTAAAATTAATACATAATAACAGAGATTAGTATTTCCTTGGTATTAAAAGCTATATTTCGCCCCTATGAATATTAATATATTTTTGCGATTTTTCAACAATTTTGAAATGTTATTCTTGCTTCTTCTACTTTAATATCAATTAATGTACTCCCATCACTATTCTAGAATCCTATTCTTTCGATTTTATTATTTTGTTTTGAATGAAACATATTTACGCGTGACTAGCCATTTTTGGGTGTAGAAAAATTTGCTGGTTAGCTTTACCAAACCGGTGTATCACAAGCGCTCCATAAGTTTATTTACAACAATATTATAAGTGTCGACTGTGTACAATTTGAATTTATTATTATAGTATCAATATAACAGTACATAAGTGAGTCTTAAATATCTTGATATTTATAAGTAAATAAATAAATGGCGAAAAAAAGCTTTTTATTCTTCAATATTACAATTATTCATACCAAGATAGACTTTCAGAAATTTAAAATTACTCTTCATTCTTTCGATATTGAATCTCTACATTATATTTTATGAAGAGTATTCAGTAATAGCTTAGTAGTGATTGCTAATTGTTCGATATGTCTGTCGCATATTTAAAAATGAGATCAAATTAATTAAAAATTCAAGAAGAATAAAATTTGTGTTCCTCAATATCCTTTTATCATATTTGTTTAGATTCCAGTGCACAACGAGAAATTCAAAAATATTTTCTTTTCTCGTAAAAAGTACATATAAATCTAATATTTTTTAAATTAATGAATGGTTGAAAATTATGAAAATACATAAAGTATATATAGATAAGTGTATTTTAACTATTATTTATTTAAATTAGGCTTTTTTAGATCAGTATTACTTGAGGAAGATTTACTTATTTATTAATATTAAAACAGTACATTTTTTCTTCCTTATATTTTTAATTTTCATTGTTAAACAAATTTTCACATGTATTAGTCAACGTTTCGGGGCTTTTTCCCATTACCAAGACTAAAACATTTTGTTTTTAGTTACAATTTATTAAATAATTTTTTTCATAATATATAATTAACTTCAAATTACCTTTTTTTATCTGTACATAGCTCACATCTGCATCAGCATATAAGGTTGACTATTGGCTCACTATTTTTTCTATTGCAAACTTTGTACTTTAGTATTGTTACATTGTTCTAATTGCTGAGGCTGTATTTATCTCTATTTCGATGTTATTATTTATTTTGTTTTTCACTATTTTATTGTTCTATTTTTCTTAATTTTTTATATTATTTATTATGTCCGCGTAATGAGTACCTAGATTTTTGGTGTCTGTTTTAAAATTAACTGTTTTATTGTTATTTTTGGTTATGTATATCGCTTCTAGTATTTTTATATTTCTATTATTTTTAGATGTATCTAGTTTTTTTATGTTTTCAAAATTAAATTTATGTTGATACAGATCTGAGATATAGAAAATTAGAATGTACAGATAAAAAAAAAGGTAATTTGAAGTTAATTATATATTATGAAAAAAAATTTAATAAATTGTAACTAAAAACAAAATGTTTTAAAAAAAATTTTATTCTTGATAATGGGGAAAAAGCACCGAAACTTTGACTACTACATGTGACAATTTGTGTAACAATGAAAATAAAAAAGAAAGGGAAGAAAAAATGTGCTGTTTTAATATGATTAAATTAAGTTGTGTTTACATACTTTATACTGAGATTATATACTTTGCGACGTACAATGTATTTTGATAAATAAAAACTATATAAAAAGGGATGGAATTATTACTTGGGATACCAATAGATGTGGAAATTGGAAGAATATATTTTAGAGTTTTACTTTTTTAATATTTTTTTTTATTTTAGGTTTGTTTTTGACCTTATCTTTAGTATATTTTAAGATGAATATTTTTTTTAAATTATTTAAGAAAAGCATTTTCATTTATAATACCTGATGACAGCGCAGGCAGATGGAAATTAGACAAAAAGAACATAACAGTTTCCAGGCAAGCGGCGAACTTGACATAAAACTGAAGAAGGTAAGGGGCTCGTATTTTTAGTTTGGGGGCGAGCCATGCACCAGTTTCGGTCAAGCTTGGGTTTCATTTACGATTCGCTCCCCGATACCAGATTTTATCGTCTTCAAATCATCTTGTGTAGATAAAAACCATTCATTGACCGCCAACTTCAGGAAGTTAAATTTAAAAAAATCATTCACATTCATGTTTTCATGACAGTAATCAAGTTAATAAATCACAATACAAATTATGATCTCATGTCAATATACAAGGGTGTAATGGTTTATTCAGAACTAGGTTGTCATAATACGTAATGACCTATATATCACATCTCGAAAATATTTACATTGTTAAATGTAAGTAAAATATTTTTTTTTTACTTTCACTTACCTATATATGAAATATATAGTAAGGGAAAGTATTGCAATTGTGAAAAAAAAAACGACGGAAATACACTTTTTAGGATCCCCTGAGTCCAAATGACCAAGTCCCGAAAAAAAGGTGAGTGTGTGTGTTAAACCTTGCGCAAAAACGAAAAGTCGTACGAAAATGAAATATTATATTTAAGACAAATATTCACCCGAGATGTTACCGTAACTTTTTCATCAAAATCATCTGACCAGAAGAGCCACTTTATACCATTCATTTTGCACCTTTTTACGATTTTCTTAAATACGGCTATAACGACTTTGATTAAACTTCCTATATTGATATCATGTAAGTTTTATTATGATTGAAAAAGTCTAACAGGGCTTAAATGCCGATATTTTAAATTTTCTTCCTCTAACCTACCTTTAATTTTGTACATTCCAAAAGATAAACCAAATCATCTTAATGACATTCATGAAGGACCGCTAAATATTCCTTCCCGCTGGATGAATTTGATGACCAACTAAAGGTTAAAAGAGAAGAACTATTTTTTTATGTACCTTTTGTTTTGCTTTTATATTAAGAACAGTAATACAGACATATAATATACCGTTGGAAAGAGAAAATTTTCAGAAAAAATGTTACCTGATAAACAAAGATGTTAAAGGTAATATAAAGTGATGAATAGGAAATAAACTTATTACTGATTAACAATTTAATGTAGTTATATTCTTTAATCCAAATCATATGTTTGAACGAAAATGAATACACGTTGTTTTTTTTTTAATTAACTTGGAATATTTTTCAAATGGAAGTATATTTAATAGTTCTTAAATTGATCCTAACAGTCGAGGTAAGTGAAAATCGAGTGTTGCCTGCACTCTGGTGTTTTTGATTATGTGGTAATGCCTTAACACCGATCGTATTTATTTTTATGATATTATTTTGTAATGATTCAGTAATATCATGGTAACATAAGATGAAACTTAAACCATAGGCATGCGTAGTAAACAACGTTACTAGTAAACAAACGTGAGTTACGCAATGATAGAATTGCTACAATGAATAAGTATGTTACAATATATTGGCTCCCTATGTCGTAACAGCGAAGAGGCGCAACCACGTAGTTCAGTAGTTTTAATAAAATGAGAAGCAACACATTTATTTCAATTAAGGTAAATTAATATAATTGAGCTAAAATTAGATATAAAAATCTGGTGCGCGCACCACACGACTTTCACTTACCTCCATTTTTAAAATCAATGAAAGAATTTTCAAAAAACAGTTAGAGATAAAACTACGTGAAACTATTAAAGGATTAATTAAATTAAATTTCTATAGAAACATGTGTTTTATTAAAAAATCTATTATATTATTATCTAAAACAATCACTTAGTTTTATCGGCTTTTTATCACTCTCTATTAACTTTTAAAAGCTTGTGTATGAGATAATATTTATTCTAAAAGCTTTAGCTTTTCAACGGTATAATATACATGTATATTACTGCTCTTATGTTCAAAAACAAAAAATTGCATTAAAAAAATATGTTTTCTGTTTTCTCCTTTAGTTGGGTATCGAATTCATTCAATTTATATATTTACCTGTTTTTTATCAGTGGAAACAAGATAATAAAATCATTTTTACAGAATCAACAAAATTAAAGGTACTTTAGAGAAAGAAAAATTAAAATATCGGCATTTAAGCTCTGTCAGACCATTTTAATCCGAATGAAACCTAAATGATATTAAAGCCCATTAAATTTTACATTGATATAGCCAGTTTAATAAAAAACGCCGGAACCGTTTTCGAGAAAATCGAAAAAAGGTGCAAAATGCATGGTATAAAGTGTATCTTCTGGTAAGCTCATTTTGATTAAAACAGTTTTGTAACGTCTCAAGCGCATATTTGTCTTAAATATGAAATTTCATAGGGCTTACTGTTTTCGCCCGGGAGTTACCACACACAGACACAGACCTTTTTGCGGTATGTATGTAATTGGGATGTATGCGGTATGAATGGTAATTCCTCTATAGTTGATTTGAATTTTGTAAGCGCTAACCTAGCTTTTCGGAACAACTATTTGCACGTTAGTGACAAATATACCCATAGTGACCACCAGGCCATCTGCTTAGAAATTAATGCTGCAGATAGCTAACTAAAAAAATTAAAAACGCAGCCAGTAGCGGGATGGAACAATCGATCCTTCGACAAAGATTCCTTTGAAGTCATGATGAAGGAAAGCATTGTATTACAAGGGACAGTAGGAGAATCTGTAACATGTTTGATGAAATTTATTATTGAAGCATGTGACGCATCAATGGCCAGGTCTTCCACGAGATATCGACACATGGCAGTATATTGGTGGACTGAGCAGATAGCTGTTCTCCGGCGAGTCTATTTTCGTACCAGAAGATTGGCCCAGCGAGCGAGAGGTCGCTTACAATATGAGGCATGAAATCAGGAACATAAGCAAGCTAAGAAGGAAGGCAATAAAAGTTGAAGTTAAGGCAATAAAAGAAAGTAAGCGTAACTGCTGGAAGAAGCTGTGTGATGAGGTAGATGAAGACGCTTGGTGAAGGCCATACAAAGTAGTCATGGGCAAACTGAAAAGTTCAAAATTGTCGCCCCCTTTTGAAAAGCTACAAGGTTACAGGTGGCGTTCCTCAGGTTGCCCCTAACAGAAGAAACTATAACGCTCGGTTTTGCAGATGATCTGGCAATCATAGTTCGTGGGAAACTGTTGGAGGAGATAACTTATAATGGGAACAAGGCAATCTTTATCATTCGCCAGTGGCTTTCAGCGGCAGGCCTCCAGCTTGCTGATCACAAAACTGAGGCAGTATTGATAACCAGTAGGAAAGTAAGAGAGACAGTCAGTTTCACCGTCGGGAAGTACGATATCCTATCCAAGCCATCGATTAGATATCTCGGGATGCAGATTGACGCCAGAATTCGATTTGATGAACACCTGCATAAAGTTAGTACCAGAGCAGCGCAAATGGTAAATAAATTGGCCAGAACCATGCCAAATATTGGTGGGCCAAGGGGAAATCAAAGAAAGCTTTTGGCTAATGTAACCATTTCCACGCTTTTGTATGCAGCACCGATCTGGGCAGAATCCTGTCAAGTGAAGTCTTATGTCCGTAAAGTTATCAGCGTGCATCGAAGAAGTGCACTGCGTGTTGCTCGAGCTTTTCGCACTGTCTCCTACGATGCTGTATGCGTCACAGCAGACATGCCTCCGATTGATCTTTTGGCAGGTGAACGCAGGAGGATCTACCAAAGAAAATGAGAAGAGATGGATGCTCACTGGGCTACTTTAGAGAAACAAGAGAGAACACATACTCTTGAAAGATGGCAGAGACGCTGGAACGCCTCATCTTCTGGAAGATGGAGTACCGCCTCATTCCTGATATATCGACTTGGATATCCCGAAAACATTGAGCTGTAGATTTTTATCTCACTCAACTACTTACTGGACATGGTTGCTTCAGAGCTTACTTTACCCGATTCAAAATAGAGGATAGCTCATCGTGCCCATCCTGTGATCCCCTGGAACAAACAGTGGAACATACATTCTTCTCTTGTTCAGGATTCATTCGAGAAAAGTCCGGGCTAGACACTAAATTAGGAACGAAATTGTCACCAGAAAATGTAGTTGCTTCGATGATGACCAGCCAGGAGAGTTGGAGTGCTGTAGCTGATTATTCAGCACAAATTGGCAAAAGTCTTAGAGAACAGGAGCACGAAAGGAGATGCAGGACATTGACCTAGCCCAAATAGGATGTCCAGGAAAGAAGTAGGCATTTAGCCCTTCTGCCCCCCGCGAAGTAATGCTCGACAGCGGTTCCTTGGGGTGGTAAAGATGAAGTGGGAGGTGGTTCTTTTTGCGGAACTTGGTTATTTGGACTCAGGGGAACCTAAAATGTGTATTTCCGTTGAAAACTGGAATTCGAAAATTTTCACGATCGCAATACTTTCCCTTACTATATAAATAGTAAGTGAAAGTAAAAATAATACAAAAAAAAAACACTTAAGGTTAACGGTTTGTGGTTTATTGTTTTCAATAATGAACCTTTTTTATCGACCGAAAAAATAAAAATTATTCCTCCTCAAAATTTGAGGGCTTACGTTTCAAAATACATTGAACCAGAATAACAAATAAAAAAAAAATCGGTTTGTCCGCCCTACAAATTAGTTAATGAATAAATATCAAACATTTTCTGTTGTTAGTGCTATTCGATAGGAAATTGAATTCGTTACAAAACGAAAAAATATAGTGCGCGAAACACATTACTTTCACTTACCTCCGTTGATAAAGTCAATTTAGGAATTTTTAAATACAGTTAAAGATGAACAAGTTTTAAAATATTAATTAATTTTGATTTCGATGGAAAAATTTGGTTTATTAAGTAGTCTATTATATTATTACAAAAACAATCAGTTAGTTTGATCGGCTTTTCATCCATCTCATTAACTTTTACAAGTTTATGTATAAGATCGGTACATTATACATCTGTATTACTGTTCTTCAGTTCAAATATGGGTCAATCCATTTGAAATCGTCCAATTTTCAATAATTTTTCAGCTCAACATTGATGATTTTCCTGATTTTTTAACCAGTTATTCTCTATCCTTTCGTGAAAAAATGAAAACGCATGTGAGCTTAATTAATGTTTAAGCTGTTTTCAACATAACTATATATTTTAGAGTTTACTGTGCTCAAAAAGTTCATTTGGTCGATGGAGTATGGGTTCATTTCCTCAATTACTTCAGTGTTAAGAATGGTAAAAATAGATTATTTTTTTGTTAACCTTTAATTATTTGGATATTTGATAATAATAAGTAAATAAAATAAACCTACCTCGACCAAACCTCCACTGACTCTGACGCTGCCTCAACACCTTCCTGCAAAATGATACGTAAAAATATTATAAAATAAATAATTGATAATTTAAACAAAGTTTAAAAAGAAAGCCATCAAGCGATGGTTATATGACGTACGCAGGAGGGATTGTGTGAGAGAAGGAGTGCCTCTCCCAACTCTGAAACTATTAGGACAAATAAACATGATACAAATAAAAAAATCGGAAAAATGTGTGGTAAGAGATTGTTTTTTTATGCACGCACTCAATTTTTAAATAAATAGATATATGAGAGTGTATGGAAAAAGCAACAACATATATTCTCTACTCGCTACCTCCCTCTCCAAACGATCTCCACTCACTTTGTTTCTCTCTCTCCCTCTCTGAACAAAGTCCTTGGATGTTTTCTAATACATACATTTCTATATGAGATCTGAATAGAATTTTAGAGAAAATATCTCTTAATCAGAATTTTTTTTTTTAATTATACACTTAGTCCAATGATTCTAGACCACTAGGTACTGTTGAATTCCAATTTTAGGTGCAATTGGACCCCTTAACGGGTTTTAAAATATACGAAAAATGTTTTTTGATAAAAAGGTATTTTAAAATACAAAATTATTGTAAAATAGTGTACGAAGCTTTCCTATAAACATTTTTCCCTATATTTTCTTTAAAACCATTAAATACGTGTATATATGTGTGTGTGTGTGTGTGTATATTTACAGACATGCAATTATATCTATTTTAGCATATCTATGTATAACATAAAGAAGATTCTATATTTTAACACCTTTCATGTACAATTATATAAATTCACTTATCAATACTCGTATAGTTAGAGAATCACACACAGTTGAGAAATTTAGATATTGTTTTTATTGTAAAACATACATCTTCTAGATATATATACTGTGCTGAGGGGTTTAGGGTGACAGCATAGGTACATTCAAAGGTCTCCTTCTATGGGTATGACACAAGCAATGTTACGACAAGAGTGATCCTGTTACGATTAGTCTTGAGGATCCTAGTAGATATAGTAAGGGATAGTAGGAGGGAATGATAGACCGCCAGCAACGGAAAATGCAACCCATTTAATCTATAGCCAAAATATACACTTACTCAAAAAAGTGTCCATACACACATAAACAAATTCTTAGTTTTGAAAGCTGGGGTTGATTTCCTCAACAATTTTGACCTTCCAACTGGCCCAAAAATATTAAATTTGGGTTCCTAAGAGAATATGACAAGTTCCCAGAAATTTTTGGGTTTATTTACAAACTCTCTAGCAAATTACAGCCGCTTCTTCTGGTTTAACTTACTAAAGAAGGGCTTTCTTCTTGTGACTCGACCACTGTAATCTTCCATTCTTAGAATATTTTTGACAGTTTCTGGGTGGACTTGAATCCTGTAGTAACTACTTATAATGATGGCTATTGAGGTGTCGGAAGCGTGAGTATAGTATGGACTTCAGCAAGGATGGCTCGCGCCTGGCGATTCCCCAGTTTCCTGTCTTCCAGCACGTGTTCTATCCTCCAAAGATTTTAACTCTATATGTCTTTGTAGTCCTTAATGTACAGTAGCATATGGCTTATTCAACAGATAAGCAATTTTTCCAAAAGATAAGCCCTGCAAACTATAAGATCTCTCAAATCACGAGAAACGCGCATATTGAAAATAAATCAGTTTCCCAGGGCTAAGTAAAGTTAATACTGAACTAAGATTTGATTATAGAAATAAGATTTATACATATAACACTGGAAAGGCGGTCATAGTACAACAGGATTAATATTGAAAGTGTATGGAAACATTTTTGACCTACCATTAACAAATGACATTCTACCTCGTTTTACATGAATGTTGAAATGAAAATAAATAAATCTATTTTTTTTTTATCTAATATTAGTAATTATACTTTGTACATTAGGAAATTGTTAAGTTGAAAATAAATAGCTATACAAAATGAAAGCATGCTGTATGGAAACTTTTTTGAGTGAGTGTATATAAATAAACCATTTGACATTTTTGATCTCCTAGTATTTATTTTTTTTTTTTAACAATTCCTAATAATAATGAACATGAAACTTTATATCCTTTCATTAATCTGTGATTTGTTCTAAAATAGTTCCGAGAGAAACTCATAATATAAGTTAATTGAATTCCGTTCGAGTCAAGGGTTTCCCTTGATAATTATATCAAATTATTTATAATAGTTTGTGTAATAAGTGACATAATTAATCACGTCATAATTAATTACATGGCATAGTTAATTACCGGTCATCTTTTATATTAAGGACAAAATTTAGAATGAGAAGTTTTTAATGTCTATCAGGAGCCATGCAAGAGGGATCACTTATAGCTGGGTGGTTAGCATAACAGCCTCCTGTGCCAAAGGCCACGGTAAGTGTATACGGTGTATGGGAGTAAAAAATCTTTAGTTATGCCGTCCTTGGAGGGGACGTTAAAAGGTGATCCCGCGCCTCGCGATGTCATGTATTCGTTAAAGATTCCTATCCTAATAAAACATGGATTGGCAAAATATAGGACTCCCACTGTATCATCGTCCGATTAGCCATGGTAGCATAAAGTGACGTTGAATAAATAAATAAACAAACGCTAATAGCAATTAATGAGGTTAATGATAATTGTTTACGTGAAGGCAGGAAAGTCATAGTTGGTCCAGGAGCATTTACCTTCTTGCTGTGCATTTTCCATTGTATATTCTGGATAAATTTTAATGTTACATTTTCGTTATCATTTATTCGATAATATGTTTACACAAAAGGCAATCATATGTTATATTCAACTTTGTGAAACAATATCATATAGAAGGTTAGGAATACACTAGTTTGTTTATTTATTTAACGTCACTTTATGCTACTGTGGCTAATCTGACGATGCTACAGTGGGAGTCCTAAATTTTGCCTATCCAGGTGTTATTAGGACAAGGATCTTTATCGAGTACCTGACATCGCACAGGCTCGGGACCACCTTTTAATGCCCCTTCCGAAGGACGGCATAACTAAGGATCTAAGGATATTTTACTCCCATAAAAAATCCTAGGACCAACTGCGGGTTTGAACCCGTAACCTTTGGCATAGGAGGCTAGGAATACACTAGTTGTACTTTCTTATTTTTATTCGATTTAAATATCAGTGTATAGGCGGATCATAATCGGGTTAATACTTTAAATGACTTTCACTTTGGTATGCAAGTATTATAAGAGAAATAATGGAATGAAACTGGACGATTTCAATATAATAAATGAACCCGGTAAGGAACGCTTTGGCACCAATCCAGACTTCAAAAGGCGCCTCCATTCGGACCACAAACAGTTCTATTTTATTCAGTGTTAAAAATTGTAGAAAAGTTTAAAGAAATGAATCAGCAATTTTACAATCAATTATATCTATATATTCTGATGCTCTGATTCAGATGTCGCTGCAACGAGTAAAGGCTATAGCTTGACTTCTCTGCTTCGTGCTCATACTCTCCAATCGAGTGGCAGATTAGATATTGCAACTTCAATTCACACTTCAGTAGAAGCATTTTGGAAACTTCTTTATCATTCAGTGTTCACGCCATATGTTATGGCCTGGTAAGGTTTTTTTTTATGGCTGTTTAATTGAAAATATAAAAACTCCATATTTTTCATGATATTTATCATAAGATCATTTTTGTATTAATTTTTATTTTACATTTGTTTTAAAAAATAAATATTTTAAATATAATTGAAAGGTTTCGCTACGATCTTGAAAAAGGTAGAAGAGAAAGACAGTAGAAGACGATCGTACTTCGATTGTTTTATGACAGAATCGAGGCAAGTCGAGTATTAAGGTAGCGTCTGAACGGTGCGGCTGTGCCGTACATAGACCCAAATCTCGTACTCTGAACGTTTGCAAACGTATTTCTTCTTCTTCTCATCGTTACCCTTGGAACTTGGAAGAGCCGTTCTGCGGTCGATTTCTTCAACACTCAACACTATCTTTATCCATTGTTGGAACATTTAATTTCTTAATTACCTTTTCTTAAAACTGTTTAATTAGGTCAATTTGGATTCTTTTTTTTTTTTTTTTATTGAGGCGACAACCACCAGGGCCATGTTCGCCTTTGCACCGTTAGACACAGGTTAGATGATTATAGGAGTAGAGTGAGAGTATAGTGTAGATCTGAGAGTAAAGATGGTGTGACTTTGTTAGTTATATGAGGAGAGGAATCAGAGAGAAGAAGCGACAGATCGTTGGGGAGATTGAAAATAATACGTGAAGCGGCATATTGTCGGCATTCTGTGAGGATGTGGAGTATTGAGAGAGGAACCTGATATGATCGACAGAGGGGCGGATGTCCGCGGGCCATGAGATAACCGTGGGTCAACCGATAGTGCCCTATACGAAGTCGCGCGAGCACAACCTCTTTGCGTCGAGACGTCCAGCAGAAGGACTCCCAAGGGCCAACACGGGGCCGAATATGGCGAAGCTTGTTGTTTCCGAGGGCCGCCCACTCCCGCTGCCAGCAACCCAATATGCTCGATCGAATTGAAGTGACAAGGTCAGGCAAGCCACACCTTGAATTTTGAAGACCCTCGGAAACCGCATTACGTGCCGCTAAATCAGCCCGATTGTTCCCTAAGATCCCACAATGTCCTGGAACCCAGAAGAAAACAATGTTGACCCGGGAGGAAAAGGATGCAAGTGTGGTATGAATTCTTTGGATGAGGTAGTCAGAGGAATATATGTTACGGATAGAGGAGAAAGTGGAGAGGGAATCGGTGCATATGATTACTTGAGAGGTAGATTGCTGGGGAAGAAGGAGGGACAGGGATGGCAGTTACTTCGGCGGTATAGCTACTCGATATAGAAGGGAGGGCAAATATGTTAACTTGGGCCTCACTCACAACTGCAGCCCCAGCGCCTAGTTCTCGCCGATAGTCGTCTGAGTAAAAAACATTAACATTATGGTACCTTTGGATAAGCTCTAGAAATTCTTGCTAGTATACTTTTGGTGGAGTCGTGAGTTTTGGAAGTCGTGTGAGAGCCTGTTGACAATGGATAGAAGGGACGGACCAAGAAGGTGTAGGGGACGGCCCGATGGGGTATAGCTGCTCCAAACTCTGGCGGAAAGGAAGTATTTAATTAGGTTTCTCATATTTTCATCAATCTGTTTATTTAGGTTAATTTTGTTTTCTGTATTTTCTTACACCTGTTTAGTATATAATTAGGTTAATTTGGTTCTTATGTTGGTTATATGTAATTTTAGTTTAATAAATGTATTGTTATGTATTGTCATTATTTATTTTATTATTTTTACTCTATACATTCAACTAAATTTCTTTAACCGAACCACCCCGAATTGAATTATCATTTGGAAGTACTGTTCTTCCACGGTAGCTCAGCGTATACATTCTGTCATGACTCATTCTCCGTTTATGGCTTGTGTACAATCTTTGTAGACTTTAAGATGTATGAATCACATGCACGATGTCACTTCATTTAATGAGAATATTTCTCTACACACTGTTGCTCCATAATCCCTCAAGACGATTTCGATGCTTTCGTCAGTGACCGGCTAATTGTGCCATGCTTTTCTACAATGCTTTGTAGTCCTAAATTTTGCCTATCCAGTTTTAATTAGGATTTTTAACGAATACCACAAGCCACCTTTTTTACGTATTCTCCGAAGAACGGTACAACTATGGATTGTTTACTCCTATTAAAAAATCCTGTCACCTGTCAGGTTTGACCAAGAGCTAGGGTACAGAAGGGTATTGTGCTAGCCACTACACCATTATGACCCCTCATACCGTAGTATGATCATAAATAAGTCTTCATCACCACCAAACGTTTCCAGTACCATGACTTAGTTGACAAAAACCAAAACACTATCAGAGGTTCCTGAACATCCTAATAAGGATGACGTAGTCATTACTAAAAAAAAATTAAAATAATAAAAAATATCAGTAAGGTCCTTCCATCATAGTCCATATTGTTGTTTTATTTAACGTCAATTTATGCTGCTGTGGCTAATCGTGCGATACTACAGTGGGAGTCCTATATTTTGCTTATCCAGGTTTTATTAGGACAGGGATCTTTAACGAGTACCTGACATCACACAGGTCCAGGACCACCTTTCAACTTCCCCTCCGAAGGACGGCATAACCAAGGATTTTTCACTCCCATTAAAAATCCTAGGACCATCTGCGGGTTTGAACCCGTGACCTTTGGCATAGGAAGCTGTTATGCTAGCCATCCTTTAGAACAGCAACTTAACAAGGATGACGTGGTCGTCTATGCTCTGATAAGAGCTCCGGCTCCATTTCACTAGGAGAAAGTCACTATTTTTCGTAAATAAATTCTAACAAGTTAAGTATCACACTATCGTAATTAGTAGGTAAATGCAAATTTAAACAGGATAAGGCATTCATAATAATCAATATGATATGTTTTTATAAATTTATACTGTGACATCTGGAGAAAGACGAAGTACAGACTTGTCTAATAAATACAAAACCTTCCTAAAACAAACCAAAATATTATACAAGAACCCGAAAACATCTGATCCAGACTGTTACAGTTTGAACACGACATAGTATAGTTAGTTACGATTTCAATACCTGATTTCGGTATAACTAAGATTCTAGAAAGTAATTAATTTGAAATATGGACGCATTTGTTTTCAAGATACAAAAAGCGATCAACGGTAGTGTAAGTAAGGCTATAAATGCGTGATTCTTATTATTGATTGTTTAATAAATATTTTGGATTTGTAAATAAATTTCAGGTAATTACGATTAAACAAATACTAAACTAAGTCTTATCAGTGCATTTTCCAAAAGGTTCCACAAGAAAAATGATTATATACTTTTAAAGATTTATGTTTTGTACTTTTGAGGACATGAGGGGGAATAAAACTTTAATGAAATCAATTTTTTTTTTATTTAGAAAAATATAAACGAATACCACAAGTTAGGGACCACCTTTTTTACGTATTCTCCGAAGAACGGTACAACTATGGATTGTTTACTACTATTAAAAAAATCCTGGCACCTGTCAGATATTGTTTTATTTAACTTCAATTTATGCTGCTGTGGCTAATCGGACGATGCTACAGTGAGAGTCCTCAATTTCGGCTATCTAGGTTTTATTAGAACAGGGATCTTTAACGAGTACCTGACATCGCACAAGATTTATGTTTTGTACTTTTGAGGACATGAGGGGGAATAAAACTTTAATGAAATAAATTTTTTTTTTATTTAGAAAAATTACTATGAAACTAAGTGGCGAGTAATTAAATAAGTTATTTGGTTATAATCACCAAAAAACTGAACCAGAAAGATTTTAACCTTAGGATGAGAGTTAGCTATATTAGTCTCAAGGTAGGAGCAGAATAGACCCTAGATTACAATGCCGACCACTATATAAATAAACTGTAGGGATATTATTAAAGAGTTTTCATTATAGTAACTGACATTAACTGCTTTGTCACAAAATCAAATATAATTTCAGCTCTTTTAGATCGCTTATTGTGAGGTAGCGACCAATATCTAATCACACTTTCTCGAGACTATAAATATAGATATAATTTACATAATTTACGATTAATAATAATTTACATTTAAATTAATATAACGTGGGATAATTCACCATGAGAAAATATTGATAATGATACTAGTGCTGGGTGTGATAGTTTATATTTAAACCTGACATTGAAATCTATGCTTAAAAATTAGTATGCAAGTAATTTATAATAATGTAAGAAATTATAATTTTAACATTAATCTGACTAAATATCTTGCAGACAATGATCACTAAATAATTTCATGGCACTATTAGTTATCTAAAAGAAACAAATTATTACAAAGGAATATAATCATCCTCAGATGTATACGTCGACAGTTTCCATAAAAACGCTGCAAATTATAACACAATAATTTATTATTTCCAAATAAATTTTCAGGATATAACTGTTTTCAAACAATTAACTAATATTAAAACCAATAAATAGGGATCACTTGTAGCTGGGTGGCTAGCGTAACAGCCTCCCATGCTAAAGGTCACGGGTTCAAACCCGCAGGTGGTCCTAGGATTTTTTTATGGGAGTAAAAAATCCTTAGTTACGCCGTCCTTCGGAGGGGACGTTAAAAGGTGGTCCCGAGCCTGTGCGATGTCAGGTACTCGTTAAAGATCCCTATCCTAATAAAACCTGGGTAGGCAAAATTTAGGACTACCACTGTAGCATCGTCCGATTAGCCATAGTAGCATAAAGTGACGTTAAATGAATAAACAAAACAAAACCAATAAATTAATCAAAGGAATGTGTTCACATATTTTGATTTAATATTAAATTACTTATGTTTTATTGATTTTAGTTAATCCAGATTTAATATGTAGTTCATTTATCTTTTAATTATCATGTCACACATTGCACATCTATAATAATAATTTTGATTTTTAGGTAGATGCATTTGTGTAAATAAATAAATAAAAATAAATTTTAATTTTACAACTTTCGTTTCTAAGACTCTATCAGGAGACAGTTGAGTGTTGAAACACGTGATCTGTGTAAGAAAAATATGGAGTTTAAACCTGTAAAAACATTACAATAAAGGAATCCACTCTATTGGTGATTTAAAAGAAGCAAAAACAATAAAATATAAAATAGAAGAAGAAAAAAAATCAGTAACATCATATAGGTTGTCACACTATATTTTTCAAAACCTTTGTGTTTTTGTCTTTCTTTCTAATAAATAAAAGACTCATGATGGACTGTGAGAATATTACACCATGACTTATAGAGATAAAACTACATCTCACTTCCAAGTTGTATTTATATGTACTTCTTCTATATAAAGAAGTCTTGATGTTATGAATTACAAAATATATCACCTGGAAATCACATGTAGCATGGTGGTTAGCTTAACAGCCTTCTATCATGAAGGTCACAGGTTCAAACCCGCAGGTGGTCCTGGAATTTTTTAATGGGAGTAAAAATACTTAGTTATGCCTTCCTTCTGAGAGTACACAAGAAGGTGGTCCCGAGCCTGTGCGATGTCAGGTGCTCGTTAAATTAATCTTTATTAAACCTGGATTGTCAAAATTTAGGAATCTCACTGTATAGCATCGTCCGATTAGCCACAGTAGCATAAAGTGACGTTAAATAAATAAACAAAATACATCATTACATAATTTTTTTAAGACGATAAATAGATTAAGTTTTGAAATTTTTCGGGTATTAACAACATGTCATTTTAAAATAATTTTGATTATGTATTTGTTGATATACCTAATATTTTTTTATTCATAATCAACTAATATAAACAGTAACATTCAACATATAGTATCAACGTGTTTACTTTTTCCTTCAATATGAAGTATTCGAGGTCAGTCAATATGCCGTGCAAGATACAACAATATTCAAAGCAGTCGCAAAAAGGAGCGGAGCCAGGTCACGAAAGCAGATTCAATTATTAAAAATATTGTGGCTATAAACCAGCTATCGAAGATCATAACAATAGTGAATATAACAAACTATTTATTTTTAGTATCGTTGGCGTGAGCAACACAAAACATTTTTATAATGATTTCATGTTTATAGGGAGCCGTGCTTTTATAATTTAATTGTAAGCTAAATTTCAATCTGATGGTAGGATTGAAGACAACCAAGGAAATATTTAATAAAAGTAATAAATAACTTTACTCTTGGCAGTTAAAAGAGGAAGGAACCAGCACTCAATATGGCTTTATTGTTGCTAATAAAGATGCTTTATACGGATCGTTTTAATAAACATTTATTTTAACTAGTCTTTCTTTAATGAAGAGACCAAGTTCTGTAAGCTTCCATAATATTATTAATAATGCAATCAATATATTGCTATTTAATACTTTAAGTAAGATAAATTACCAAGACCATTTTGAATGGTGAATATTGGACGAGTCTGTGTGGTACCGGCATCGAACCTTCGGGTTCGCTAGGCCTATTATTATTATTATTAAATTCCTATAATGACAATATCTTCGTCCTCAGGCAGCTCATTGAAAAATTTCGGGAAATGAACCAGGAGCTGCATTTAGCCTTTGTGGATCTTGAACAGGCATACGACAGCGTCCCAAGGAGCAGAATATGGACCACATTGAGAGAGGCGGGCATCGATAGCACCTTAATAGAAGCTGTGAGACACCTATACCGAGATGATATCTACCGAGTGAAGATTGGAAAGCGGCTATCGGAGCCTTTCTCGGGAACTAAGGGTCTGAAGCAAGGATGCAGCATGGCGCCGACTCTCTTCAAGATTTACCTTCACATGTCTGTAAGGCAATGGTTTGACCAGTGTGGAGATGTAGGACCCTTTATCGACGATGAACAGCTGGTCTCCCTTTTCTTTGCTGATGACCAGGTTTGTGTTTGCTCGTAGGAAGGTGTACCTGGAGATGATAATATGCTCTCTATAGGATTGCTACGAGTCCATGGGACTCAAAATAAACTTCGAAAAGACCGAATACATGGCTATAGGCGCTGAAAATGACGGTGATCTAAATATTGACTCGGAGATATGTACAAAGGTGAATGTCTTTAAATATCTAGGATCGTACCTGGACTCCTCTGGGTCATCAGAAACTGATGTTAGGAGAAAAGCAGAGCAAGCTCGAAAAGCCACACGCATGCTGCATCCGGTTCTGTGGAATAGGACGATTTTAAAGGAAAATAAACGAAGAATCTTCCACACCATCGTCGAGCCCATCTTAACGTATGCAGCCGAAACATGGACCATGTCATCCATACTATATTCCAAGCTTCAAGCAGTGGAAATGGACTTTTGGCGAAGATTTATACGTGTTACAAGAAGGAACAGACTTCGGAATGATATTGTTCGGGAGAGAATGGAGGTTCGTCAGTCTGTTAACAGCAGAATTGGACAGCGAAGACTAAGGTGGTATGGCCATGTAAGGCGAATGCCTACAGAGCGTTGGCCGAATCGAGTTTTGGACTGGCAACCGCCAGGAAGACGGAGACGAGGACGACCCAGAGGTAAATGGATTGGTGGAGTTGAAGAAGAAATGGCAGGCCGAGGTCTTCAGGATGGAGATTGGCTGGACCGCGACCTCTGGTGCTCTGCCCTGATGTAAAAGGCAATCCACGTTGGAACGCCTATAAAAGTAAAAGTAAGTAAATTACCAAGACAATCCATAATTATATATCTCTTTATTGAGGTAGTTTTAAAGCTTTCGACGTCACAAGCACCAAATTCATGAGTAACATTTTTTTTTTCAATTGGTAAAAAGAGGAAACAATTTTATACAATTTGTTTTATAAAAAAAAATTTTTGTAACTTTTTTTTTTTAATAAAAATTTTGCATCAAATTGTTGTTTCCTCTTTTCACCAATTGGAATTCCAAAAATGTTAAAAATCAATATGGCGCTTATGTTGCCGAAAGCTTCAAAAATATCTAAATAAAAAGATATGTATATAAGTATGGCCTGTCCCGCCTTTTCCCTTGGTTATTGCATCACGTATGAACGGCTTGACCGATTTCTTTAATTCTTTTTTTGTTATGTTTATATCAGTCAGGAGAAGGAAAAAAAATAGGAAAGTAACTTTGGTTGATAGGTTGTTTTTAAAATATTCTAAGATAATAATAATCGCTCTATCTATATATATATATATAAAAATAAACCCCCTTTTTCTTAACCATCGCATAACGCATGAACGGCTTGACCGATTTCGCTAAGACATAGTTCAGACAGGACTTCGTCTGTCGGGTCAAATAGTAGTAAATATTTAATCATATAGTTTTTGTATATTTAAGAATTGTGAAATTAGAAATTTCCAACCTGAACTACTACTGGTGGAACAAGCTTTTGCCAGGCTAAACTGTTCTCAATAGTCTTCTCTTAAAAGCAATTTGCTAGTCCTTTGTTTATTACTTAATTATCAGTTATGTACTATAATAACTGTACATAACGGATAATGGCTTATTGTTGATAATTGTTAGTTGTTTAAAAATAGTTTATTGTTAATTTATAACAATTCATTGTCATTGCTGATAATAGTTTATCAACAATAAACCTTCAATTAAGAGTTAGTTGTTTATCTGTGATCTGAGATCAGTTACCTCGATATTTAAATGGTGAAGATAGCATCAATTTCAGATGTTAAAGAAAAAAAAGAAAAATGTACATTGTACTCTATTTTTGTAATGACTATATGTTTAATGTATGAACTACCAAATAAACAATAGTTGGAAGACTGGTGTATAGGAAGGATTTAAAAGGTGAGCTTTTATGTTGGGAGGTTTTTGTAATTAATGCATGAAAGGAATTCTAAAGGGAAAAGGATCGGATAAAAAACAACATTCCCCATTCAGAATTTCTATATATACACTCTTTACAGACGAATAGTTTTAAATTGTATTTATTTACGTAGATCAAGTTTTAAGAACAAATAAATATGGATCAATCCATTGGAAATCGTCCAGACCTTGCCGCCCAACATTTTTTATTTTAATGATTTTTTTACCATTTATTGTCTATCATGTCATGGATGAAAAAAAAACGTTGATTTTTCTCTGGCAAGTGCTTTTAGTGTTTCACCCATTTTAAGTCAGCTTCGTGACTGAAAATATGTGTTGATAAAATCTCTCTAATTCTGGTAATTTTGCAAATATCGAGTCAAAACAAAAAATAACAATAAGATAGGGATATTATTTATATTTTTTTCTCATTACAACTTGTTACTTTAAAAGTGAAGAAAGTGGCTAAAACAATTCTGGAAAATCAAAAAAATGAGACTTTTAGCGCGTTAAAAGTATATAAAGAAAAGAGACTCACCTTTGATTATTTTTTCATACATAGCTTAGTCAAACCCCTTCTTGCTGTAAAAATTTCGATCTTGAGAACATTATCTTTTTTTTGTATATGAATTACCAAAAAAAGTGGCAAAAACTCGTTTTCTAGAAATTAACACAGAAATATCTCAAAAGTGACTATGAGAAATTTTTTTAAACTAACACAAGTTACACATCTAGACGATGTTTATAAGTGACATGAATATGGTGTTTGGGACTGAGCTGGTTCCCGAGTTATACTCCTGTAGTTTTGCATATTTCAGAACGAAACAAAAACTAGAGTGGTGATAAGAATACAGTATACAGTTTTGATCCTTACAAAATATTACCCAAGTACTCAAGAAAATTGTTTATAAAATTCTCGAAAATTTATATCAACTGAAACTTAACGCGGCTATAACTAGGGTGGTTAGAAAGGAGTCGCTTAGTTTGTTTTTCTTGTATAGTCTTATCTTTGCACTACTTGTTGTAGAAATACTTTTTATTTAGAATAGCGATTTTTTTCGTATTTCTATAAATTAATGCAAGAATGAATGTGTCATTGGTAAATAATCTCGGTGCATAATATGTTTTGAATTCAACGCCAAAATAGGACCACTAATAAGACAAAAGCCAGAAATTGTGCGATGCTGAATTCTTCACTAATGAGCCAGTGAGGGTTCTAGTTGGCTATCAAGGTAATAGGCCGATCCTATCACACTTTGGCATGGGACCAATGTAGTTCTCCTCCCACCTTGCGGAGGCATCTGCTATTCTCAAAGATCCTACAAATATTATTATTTTAAATGGTTAAAGAAATATTTATAACCAGAGAGGTTATTACAGGTTGGTAACTGTTAAGTAACTCTACAACAACAAAAATCTGGTGCGCGCAACACACGACTTATTCCTCACGCCGACGTTAAAATATATTTTAAAATTCTTAAATTGATCAAAAGAGATAAAAATAAACCGTTAAAAAATTAATTAAATTGAATAGAATATTTCAATAGAAACATGAGTTTTATTAAATAATCTATTGTATTATTATATATTATATACTTTTTCATCACTCTCCATTAACCTTTAAAATTCCGTGTATTAGATAATATTTTTTCTAAAATCTTTGGCTATCCAACGGTAAATAATACATCTATATTACTATTCCCGTGTTCAAAAACACAAAAATTGCAACAAAAAAAAATAATAAAAAAATTGCACTTTTTCCCTTTAGTTGTCTATCAAATTCACTCAACTTGCATATTTACCCGTTATTTATCAATGCTAATAAGATGATGTTCCAAATTTTATGAAATCTACAAAATTAGAGCAAGAAAATAAAATTTTGGAATAAAAAACCCATTAAATTTTACATCGATTTAGCGAGTTTAATTAAAATCGTTTGAGCCGTTTTTAAGTTAAATCGTAAAAAGGTGCAAAACGCCTGGTATAAAGTGGATCTTATGGTTAGCTGATTTTGATGAAAAAGGTTCTGTAACAACTCGGGCTAATAGTTATCTTAAATAAGAAATTTCAGTTTCATATGACTTTTCGCTTATGCGCGGGAGTTACCTCACACACACCTCTTTGCGGGACTTGATCATTTGGACTCCAGGGAACCCTAAAACGTGTATTTCCGTTGAAAACTGGAATTCGAAAATGTCCACGATCACAATTCTTTCCCTCAGTATATATTTCATACATAGGTAAGTGAAAGTAAAAAAAAAACCAACTCCCATTGTCTTTATACATATTGTTTATTCAGTGAATCGAATATTGATTGGCAATAGTGAGACAATCAATATATGTTTAATAAAATATAATAACACTTCAAATCACTACGAAAATAATATAAGAGTCGGTAATAGAATATGTTATTTATGTATTTTTTGTTCGGAAACTGTAATTAAATTAAAATTTTGCATAAAGAATACTTGGATTGCATAGTAAAGTATTGAATATTTAAAGAATGATGAATAAATAACATATGATATAATTTCTAAAAAATAAATTAAAATACTAAAACTTATATTCTTTGTGAAAGAATTCAAATTATAAAGAGATACAAGTGTGTGCTGACCTACCTCATGCCTCACATACCAATTATTTCATCTATGATCTCATCCGCGCTTACAGTCACAAGCTGGGGGACTAGTACAGATGTAAGATTAGAGGTCAGTTATGTATTTTTGTAGGATGAATAATATCCAAAACTATTCAGTTTAAGATAAGTTTATGCTCATAGCTTTAGTTATGGGAAAATAAAATTGGTTTTGTGACATTGTGAAACTCATTCACTATATTTAATATTTTTATTTAAACGATACGTACATATATATCACATGTAGCCACATAAACAGTGCAAAAAATTAATTTAAGGAAAGATGTAACTAAAAAAAATATTGAAATGTATATTTGTATCAATATTAAGCTGCCTATAGAATAATTAGATAATAAATTAACAATTGAGCATTAAAAATTAGTGATAGGAAGATGGAGGAACCGTATTGGTATCGATAAATTTACATATAATCGATATAGCTGTTTTCATGATTCATGACTTCGAATTGTCACTTTTTATCTTTTTAAAAAATATTGTAGAATGAGTAAAATTTTTAAATGAGGATTAGTTGAAATAAATTAAATAATAATGTAATAAAACTATAATTTCTAAAATTTTCAAATCATAGTTTGAATATTTTAGCATTGGAATTTGCAAGGAAATCGGAATGATAGAGAACTATAAATAAATCAAATCAGAGTATCGATATTTTGATAATAATAGTAAACCGAACGTTGTTTAAAATTATTGTAGAACTGAGTTTTGAAATGTGGAAAAAAAGTAAAGGGGAAAATAAAACAGAGTAAATCATTAGAATATACAATTAAATAAAAATTGAAAATTAGGAGTAAACAAATTATTCATAGTTGAAGTCATATTTTTATAAAAATAAAATGGAACGAGTTGAATTGAATTCATTATATCGCTTCTTAAAGTGAATTGGATGATAAAATGTTTTAAAGATGAGTGGAGGAAAAGTAATGATTGATGTTCAAAGGTTCACCAAAACCTAGTAAACAATTTACAAAAAGGAAACCGATGAAGTATATTATCAGTATCAGTTAATGAGGTATCAGTCTTGCGTAATGGATGTCATCCATTATATTCTCACTTCTCATATTAAATAATAGATTAAACACTAAAATAATATTTACAGCTTTCAAAACATTATTTAATAAATTTGTACTTAAACCCAGATACTTATATATTAATTATAAAAATAATACACTTATACTGTCAGTTAAGTCCCTAGTCTCGGTTCCGAAAACATTTAAGCTGCCTCCTCGATTGAAAATTTCCAGACAATTAAAAACTTGTTAGATTTTTTTCTTTATAAGAATCTAAAGGTGATATGAAATAATATAATTAATTTCTGATTTACAAATTATCAGCCAGATTAGAAGCTATAAAATTAATAAATAAACAATAATAAAGGCATTTATCACTTAACCGCCTAAAATCAGCATTCAGTAACGAGCTTTCGAATTCTGAAACTATTCGTCTATAACTTTTGCTCGAACTGTTTTAAAATAAATGATACTATTTACAATATTTTAGCAGTTTTTCTGTGTTTTTTTTTAATGTTCAATATTCACAAACCATTAAAAAGTTATATTTAATAATAAAACATGATATGTTATGAATTCTTGAACTGTTTAAAAATATCTACAACTGCGTATAAATGTTACTTAAAAATTTATAATCCATCTTATAACATAGTATGTGTTATAATATCGTAATTTGTTTCTTTTAACTCTCACTCACCTCACAACTGCTTGGCCTGGGACCAGTACTGCCTCTGCTGGGTTAATTTTTGGCGGTGAGGTCGATAAAGGTGATAGCTAGCGACTCTGGTGGATAACCGTCTTACTAACCACATCTTACACACTAACTTATTCTAAATGACCGGCGTTTAGAGTAATTAAATATCGAATAACCTTAAATTATTATTATATTAAAAACGTTTTTTCAAGTTAAAAACATTGTAGTATATTTTTAGATAAATAGTCTTTTGATTAATAGTTTTTGATAAATCGGTTTGGTATGATTTACAAAAAATGTTTAATGTAAGGAAATACTATGATCTTTATTTGAAGTTAAAGAAAAAAAAAAACTTTATTTTGAATATAATTATAAGTTCAGGTAATATTATATTTTACAATAGTTTGAGTTACAATACTACAGTTAGACAATAAAGATTAATTTAATTTATTAAACAAGAAAAACATTAAGAAAAATAATTCAATCGGAATAGGCATAAATATAAATATAACTTCAGGGTTTTCACCTTTAACTATAGGTAAAAAAACGAACAATATATGCAGATTAAATTTCATTAGACATTTAAAAATAATAAATAAAATTATTACACAATGGTTTCTTATTTCTAAATAATTTTATCACGGTATAACAGTTAATATACATCTGTTTACAGGCAATTATCTAATATGAAAAGCAATAAATTAATCAAAGGAAAATGGTCAATCACCACAACTAATTTCAAAATTCTATATCTCACTTTTGGTATTTATAAAATACTGTACAGTAACAGACGGAACTGTTTTTATTTGTAATGCTGGATCTGGGTATCATGAATAACATTGCTCTAATTAAGTACCTCAAATTTTGAGGTGGGGTAATTTTTTTACAAGATCCATTACTAAGATTCATTGTTGAAAATAAGAAAGGTAGAGCAGACTTCTTTACTATTTCCTTTCCTTCTATTTTAATTTTCATTAAAATGATTCAAATGAAAATTCCTGGTTCCAGAACACATTTAATTTTTTCTCTATCTTTAATAATAATCGAGCTATGGGGGTATAACATATTTTATAAGTTTTGACTTGATCATATAAGAATTGTTTTTTTTTTTCTTTGCTCATCACAGTGTCTTGATCTCAAAAATTTTTTCTTTATTTCTCTATCTTCAACAATGACCGAGTGTTGGGGAATTTGAAAGGAAACATCTCTTATAATTTGTGACGACCATACAGACCATTATATATATCTGGTATATATAATTTTCTCCTCATTTATTGCTGTTTTAAAACTCTATACATATATTTTTAATTTAATTGATTCTTGCTTTAAAAATAATCCATAATTTTTTTTTTCAATTATTCAATGAAAAGAAGTAGTTTTAGCTTTTTAGATATTTTTAATAATTAGTTTTAAAATTTTAAGTATATTCATCTATATCAGAATTAGTCTTAAAAATACATATTGTTTTTAATTATTAAACCATTGACTGCAGTTTATTAAAACTTGTAAATATAAAACAGATAATTATTTCAGAGTTTATATATTTTTAATTAATATGTGTAAGAAAGTTGTGAATAAGTTAATAAATATTCTTACATATGAACAAAATGAGTCAGGTATACTGATGAGGTTTTAAGTACACTTGTAAATCTTGTATTAGTGGCTTAATGTGTTCACCCCGGGGCGAATATCTATGTTTTACCCTGTAGGGCGGGACTGTGTTAGCTGCTAATGCTTCGTATCGATGGGCTGTACAGTTGCAAGTTCCAGCGTGTTTAATGCGAGATCACCACAGTTCCAGGCTTCCAACGCAAAATATGCAAGATTGTAACAGTTTTTACATACACATATGACTTGAAGGAGTAATTATGGAAATACTTAAAAAAATATTCTTATATTATTATTTATTATTAAAAATGATTCTTATATTATTATTATTATATTATATTCTTACATCATATTATGCGAATAAAAATATAAAAATAAATCACGCACAGCTAAATAAAATTCTTAAAGAAGAGTAATCAAGTGAAATTAACCGATAAGAGTCCTGTGAGGGGGATGTAGAAAGTTATAAAATATTTAATAAATAAACTCTTATGCTTGTTAATTTCTACAACATATAATGTTGAGAAAAAATAAAATAAACTAATTTTCTAAAAATAAGCGACTCTCCTGTGATGCACGTCGCCCCACGGGGTAGCTAAGCGTGATCCACTGGTGGGTCACCCCAACGTGAACGTGTTAATTAAACCAAACGAAAATGGTAGGAAGATATTGCTGTATAAATTACAGGATTTTTAACTCAGAGGCAAATTTAAATTTGTTGCTGCATTCTTAAAAATTTATACTTTTCATCTTAAACACTTATTCAAAAACTTAAGTTAATAGTTTATTGATTTGTTTTAATAATAAACAAGACCTACTTATATATAATTAATTAATATTACAATGTTAATGATTTTATTACTTAACAATTAATTTTAAGTATAATTTAATTTAAACTATGAGTTAAATTGGTAGAACATTATAGGATGTGACTTTATTAATTCATTCATAACTAGGTGCATTTCAAAATCTTAATATATTCACTAAAGAATATGGGAATCATTGATTCTTTTGACACAATCATTCACCAAACTTTTAGATATCTCTTCTTCATTCACCTTAAAGAACAAAAAAAAAAAAATGAATATGTATAATATAAATTTATGAATACATCATTTTATAAATAAAAAACTATCCAGGAATAAAAAGGTATAAAGTATTAGCTATAATAATCTTATATTACTATTAGTTTTTTCATTGTTATTATAACAAAGATTTATTAAAAAAAAAAAAAAAAAAAGTCAGGCAGTCATAGAAACTGGGGATGGGACAGAGTTGGATACAAAACTGTGAAATATATTTGTCCTATTTCCATCTCTATTTGCACTCAAAGTAATAATCCTATCCCCCTTTTTTATATAGATTTTTATTAATCAAATGGAACAATATGTGGCAAACTCATTGTCATTATAAAATGTATATAACTTATATTATTTGTATATACTGTTACTGTTTACATAAACTTCAATAATATTTATTCACATCAATTTCAAAAAAATTTAAATTATTTTTATTTTCAACGAATTCATTATATTATAGATATGAGGAGTGTATGGTACTAATGTGTGAAACAAAAATTTCTAATTGAAATTTATGCAAATTACATTGATCTTCGTTTTATATTTTGTTGAATTATTTTTCTGATCATTGGACACAGTTAAACCTACTGTCTCATTCAAAAATTCAATTAATGGTAGATTTTTATCATTTTTAAAATTAATATTGAATTGGAAATTGATATTGAAAATATCATAATCACTTTTCTGACCCTATCCTAGTGTAGTAGACTGGTATACATAGATCGTTGTGAATGAGACAAGTGAACTGTCCCTCCTTTACACTGGTGCAATTTATGTGTTTTCATTTATTTTTAAAACTCTCTGTTCAATCAATATTTTAAAAGCCACAAAATATATTAATTTAAACTAAGTAACAAAATAAATTACCCAAGTAATAAAATATTTTTAAGAAACCTTTCATTTTTTTCAATGCCATAGATAACGTATAATGAAGGATAACAAGGCTCAGAGTCTTCCTAATATTCTGATATGTAGATCCTGATGAAGATGTGAAATGTTCATCAAAACATTGGTTTCAGTATAAATAGTTTTCACTATTTTTTTCAATAATTTATTGAACTATATATATATACCTGCCGTAACGGAACCTGTAGCTCAAGGTACCAGGCGGGTCCACAGGTGGCGGATAGTGGAACGGCCTACCTTGGTAGGTCAGCTGTGAATATGGTGAATAAGCAGCACCGGACCATGAGCGGCAGTCACCAGCAGAGCGGGGGAGGGCGCCCTGTGGCGTGGTCCCTCTCATCAAATACCTCAAAGGCTCCATGACGGTGCACTGTGACGAGGCGAGATTGCGCCGCCTCTAAAAAAGCGCAGCCACTCCCCACACTGCGGGAGCAGCCTAGGAGAAGGCACTCCGAAGATAACACCCGGGTGGACGTGACTCGATAGCTTTGGTCGGCAGCACGTCTAGGGGAAGGATACCCTGATCAAAAATCTCCGGTCCTCCAGGTTGGGGGTTGTCGTTCGGGTTAGCTGCTCATCGATGGAAAAATCAGCCTGCTAAAAGAAATCAGCGTGGAGCCTCGGATATATCGGACGGTCTCTCTGGCAAAAGATATCGGAAACGGACACGGACTATTCATTTGGGAACCTGGAACGTACAGAGTCTCAACAACAAGCGAAATGAGGTGCTAAAGGAAGTTGAACGTTCAGCGCTGGATCTCGTGGTGTTGACTGAAACGAAGATAAAAGGGAAAGGTCAGGAGCTCCTCGGAGAATATATGCATCTGTGGAGTGGTGTGGAGAAAGACAAGAGAGCTAGGGCTGGAGTGTCATTTCTGGTCAAGAGGAAGCACATGCGAAGAATTACCCATTGTGAAGAGATCTCAGAGAGGCTCATGAGGGTGGACCTTGACCATCTTAGCCGAAAACTTGTGGTATTCGGTGTATATGCACCCGGAAATAATGAGTCTCCGGATATGAAGGACGCTTTTGAGGAGGAACTCAGAGCTTCTCTCGAGAAGGTGAACGACGACAAAGAGATTATCATTCTGGGGGACTTTAACGCTCGAGTTGGATGTGAGATTGGAAGCCGAGTGGTTGGGCGCTATGGAGAGAAGATTGTCACCGAAAATGGAAGGCGACTACTCGATATATGCGAATCTTTCGATCTCACGATTCAAAATACCTTCTTCAAACACAAGTGGATCCACCAAGCCACATGGAATAAACCAGGATTCCAGTCTTCAATATAGGATTACGTAATCTCCAAACAACAAAGCACATTAAAGGTGGAAGATGTACGTGTGTTCAGAGGCTGGGAATGTGGAAGCGATCACCATATGCTGAGGGCCAAGATTTACTTTCCTTGGATTGCAGAGAGGAATAAAAGGAAAGGTGAAATAACGATGGAAGCAGAATCCATTCCACAATATCGGCTGGATTTACTGGGAGACCCAAGCTTCCGGGACCTGTACAAAAGTCGACTAGAAGCAAAGATTGACGTTGATGTTGGAGTGGATGCCTCAGAAAAATATGCACATTTAAAAAAATGCATACATGAAGCTGCGGCTGAGGCCCTCGGTGTGAGAGAAGGACGTCCTAAACCGGACTGGTGGTCAGATGAGGTGAGAAGGTGTATAGATCTGAAGAAATTGGCGTACCAGAGATATCTCTCCTCAAAAAATAACGACGATTGGGTCACCTACCGAAGATTGAATAAGGAGGTTAAGAGCCTTGTGGTGTGCGAGAAAAATGCGTCATGGAAGAGGTGCTGCCGACGTATAGATAGCACACTGGGGTACAACAGGGTCAAAGAATCCTGGGGTATTTTAAAGAAGCTGAGGGCACCTAGAAAAGGAAATATTCTTTCACCAATCGGCCAAGAAGAGTGGAAGAAACATTTTGAAAATCTCCTCAGAGAAAGCTGCACCCAGTTTATGGTAGAAGAGAGAGCTATCAGAACGCCGGAAGCTGGAATACGGGTCACTAAGGAAGAACTGATTCAGGCCCTAAAAAGCTCTAAAAACGGAAAGGCTCCTGGGCCAGGCGGGATATCGATGGAATTGCTAAAATGTGGGGGTAATAAGATGCTGAGCCTGCTTCTTGACATGATAAATTTGATATTGAGAGGAGATAGGATTCCTGACGACCTCCGGACAGGCTTTATATCACCCATATTCAAGAAAGGTGACAGAAAGATATGCCGAAACTACAGGGGCATATGTGTGCAGAGCTCGATGAGCAGAGTTATGGGAAGACTACTCCGTGATAAATTAGAGGATGCTTTCTTCACCCCAGAGGAACAGGCAGGCTTTACAGCGGGGCGCTCCTGTAATGACAATATCTTCGTCCTCAGGCAGCTCATTGAAAAATCCCGGGAAATGAACCAGGAGCTGCATTTAGCCTTTGTGGATCTTGAACAGGCATACGACAGCGTCCCAAGGAGCAGAATGTGGACCGCATTGAGAGAGGCGGGCATCGATAGCACCCTAATAGAAGCTGTGAGACACCTATACCGAGATGATATCTACCGAGTGAAGATTGGAAAGCGGCTATCGGAGCCTTTCTCGGGAACTAAGGGTCTGAAGCAAGGATGCAGCATGGCGCCGACTCTCTTCAAGATTTACCTTCACATGTCTGTAAGGCAATGGTTTGACCAGTGTGGAGATGTAGGACCCTTTATCGACGATGAACAGCTGGTCTCCCTTTTCTTTGCTGACGACCAGGTTGTGTTTGCTCGGAGGAAGGTGTACCTGGAGATGATAATGTGCTCTCTATGGGATTGCTACGAGTCCATGGGACTCAAAATAAACTTCGAAAAGACCGAATACATGGCTATAGGCGCTGAAAATGACGGTGATCTAAATGTTGACTCGGAGACATGTACAAAGGTGAATGTCTTTAAATATCTAGGATCGTACCTGGACTCCTCTGGGTCATCAGAAACTGATGTTAGGAAAAAAGCAGAGCAAGCTCGAAAAGCCACACGCATGCTGCATCCGGTTCTGTGGAATAGGACGATTTTAAAGGAAAATAAACGAAGAATCTTCCACACCATCGTCGAGCCCATCTTAACGTATGCAGCCGAAACATGGACCATGTCATCCATGCTATATTCCAAGATTCAAGCTGTGGAAATGGACTTTTGGCGAAGATGTATATGTGTTACAAGAAGGGACAGACTTCGGAATGATATTGTTCGGGAGAGAATGGAGGTTCGCCAGTCTGTTAACAGCAGAATTGGACAGCGAAGACTAAGGTGGTATGGCCATGTAAGACGAATGCCTACAGAGCGTTGGCCGAATCGAGTTTTGGACTGGCAACCGCCAGGAAGACGGAGACGAGGACGACCCAGAAGTAGATGGATTGGTGGAGTTAAAGAAGAAATGGCAGGCCGAGGTCTTCAGGATGGAGATTGGCTGGACCGCGACCTCTGGTGCTCTGCCCTGATGTAAAAGGCAACCCTAGTTGGAATGCCTATAAAAGTAAGTAAGTATATATACATATATATATATATATATAGTTTGTGTTGTTCTCAGGTTTCAGTCAATGAATAAACAATTTTATCTATGCGACGTTTCGAGAATTTATTGTTCTCATAATCATGCAATTTTGGACAAAATATTGTCTTAATTAGACATGTTTAGCCTACAAGCTTTGAAAGAACACAGTGTTCTTTCAAAGCTTGTAGGCTAAACATGTCTAATTAAGACAATATTTTGTCCAAAATTGCATTATTATGAGAACAATAAATTCTCGAAACGTCGCATAGATAAAATTGTTTATTCATTGACTGAAACCTGAGAACAACACAAACTTAAATTATCAACAGTCGAGAACTGATCAAACAATATATATATATATTAGATTAGATTAGTTCTCGACTGTTGATAATTTAAGTTATCTATGGGTCTTGATGCTCAGTCAATAAATAAGTAGTTTTGATTAGGCTACATTTCAATACAAAGGAGAGTGTACCAACACAAATACAGCTATACCTCAATAATAATAAACCCTAATAAACCAGATTAAACTGCCCTCACCACTCATTTCAGAAAAACGATTCATACATCCAACTCCATTCCATAATTATACATTTTGAAAAAAACAGCTTCAAAATGTATAATTATGTATGTATGCATGTATTCAAACACGAAAAACATATAAATTAAAAAATAAAGAAACGAGAAAGGTATAAAAATCGCAATGTAAACAAAAAATCAGATATTAAGGAGAAAACACTAATTCTAAGACCACAGTAATTAGGAAAATCTCCCTCCTCTCTCTCTCTCTGAACTATTTCTTGCATCTTTGTTTCAGTTTTCTTTCAAAGTTTTTAGTATACACACATGTCTATGTAAAACACTATTTTGTCTAAAAGTTTAAGTAAATTTGTAATAATTCCTTTTATATGTATTCATAACGTTTAAAAAAAAATCTAATTATTTAAAAATCTGATATATATTTAAATACTGTAATCTATTCATTGTTCAATGCATTCTTAAATTTATTCAAAAATGTTTTCTGTCTCTCTAACAATAACATCATCTAATTATTATTGTATGCAAATTTTAATATTCTGTCGTTTTAATTTTTTTTCCACTGTTAGGGCATGAATATGAGAACAATGATTTCTTAAAACGTAGACTAAACACAATTGCTTATACATATGTGTTGTTATGTATTGAGAATACTGAGGGGTGGAAATTAATTATTAACTAACTATTATATTATTTAAATAAATATTGATAAGCCTATGTCGGCAAAAGTACAAAGGGCGTGTACCTGCTCCCCTTGGATTCTCCAATAAACCTCCTGCCATACTTTGGGAAACTTCCTACACCCCTAGTGGCAGCCGACAAGAGTATTAGGCCTGGCCTAGAGATAGGCAAAATTATTTTAAAGGTCTACAAAGGCTGGACCGCCAACCAGGGCACTTCCCATATCAGCCCTGTCTGAGGTGACGAGTATGAGAAAGAAGATTCGAAGAGTCAATTGAAGTCCAGGAAGAGAACAGTCGAGTTCTATCCTCAAGAAGAAGCGAGGTCTGTCAGGGCTCAGAGGGCAGCTGGAGGATGAAGCCTAGAAGGGGCGCCTAAGACTGATTTTACCTTCGCCAGCCGACTAAGTGTTTTAAAGGTATCTTTTTGTTTTAATATTATATGGCAAGGTTATTTGTAATGTCCCTCAGTATTCTCAGGCATTGTGTAAATATATTGTATATGTTTATGTTAATTTAAATAATAATGTCATCTATTGAAATTTGTCTAATTTAATCTTACCCTGCATGCCACCTACTGAGATCGGTAAACATGATACCTTTGAAAAAGAAATCCAATGGTTTCAGTAATTTTACTCTATACATACATTAAATATATCAAGCAAGCTAGTTTTTGAAGATACCGCTGCCTTAGAAAAGCAGCCGGTCGAAAACATAGCAATATATAAAGTTATAATATAATTTTCCATCTATAAGCTATTTAATATATTCTAATTATTGCTTTATGGCTTGTGGCTTACTTTTAAAATATGTTTATGCTTTGATAATTCTGCTATCAATTTCTGATAGTATTCCATGTTTGTTTTAATAGTTGAAGGCTCTTCATCCTCTGTAGCCAGTACAGATTTCAACTTATCTTCAGAGAGCTCTACGTAAATGATTAATGTGACAGTCCCAATCTAGAAAAATAGACTCATCGATCAGAAATAAAAGAAATCTAAGTATTTAGAGCAAATTGAGTAAAAGTAATCGAATATAATAAAAAATATATATATATTTGTTTAGAATAATGGACATACTAAATTTTGAAGATGCCATGCTTGTTTTTTATCTCTTGGGATTCCATGAAACACAACTCCTTTTAGACCCTGTAGATTTTTTAGTAACTTCTCAATAGCCAGATCCAGTACAATTCCCTTTAAATAACATTTAATCTTTCATTAAGTTTGATGGATATCAAAACATTATCTTTTGAATTATTTTAAGAATTAATATTTACTTGAAAATCTGGATCATAAATAAACTAATATTTACTATATCTAACTTTATAAATTTTTAAATAATGAATGGCAAAAGTTATATTTACCGGGCAAACAGTCCCCTTGTCTTGAAGTATCTCTTGTATGATTCCCCCTCGCTCTGTTCCTTTGCTCACTTCCGTCTGTAATAGAGAATCCTCAGTAATGAAGAGGAACCCTCCTTCTTCTGAAATTAACTTCCCTAACTCCATTGATTTTTCTCTATCAGCACCTGAGGTAACAATATTTGTCTTTCTTTGAAATTCTAGTGCATGATATAAAAAAAATGTTGAACTTCAATCATTCTTGCTGATAGTTAATTAATTGTTAAGAAAATTATAAGAACCTTAGTTTTTTAAAAACATATTTATTGATATCTACAACTGTATTAAAAAAAAAATACATCAAGTAAATGTTATGGTAATATAGGAAACTAATCATGAAATACATGTAGAGACACTACCCAGTGGCAGCACTCTAAACATATTCTTAACTAGAAGGTCTCCTGGCCATCTTCTTTTCAGACGCCTCAGAGGATTACCGGGAATCGATGAGGAAGCAAGGATTGGAATTAATGGAGTGTAGTGGGAATGAAGTTTGTCATGGAAGGAATGGTACCTGGTTCAGGCTAAGTCAGCAACATATGGAATATTAAGGTCTTTATGGATGAGTTTATTTGTGACAAAATAAGGAGCATTGAGGATTTTCCGAAGGATTTAGGATTGTAAGGATTGGATATGAGAGGAATTCGATGCTTTAGTAGAGCTCCATAGCTCTACTCCGAAGAACTTTAGTTCAAACTATTACATTTGATGTTTATGAAACAATGTTGTCCTGATATGTTATTAGTGTTGGGTCTAGACCTAGCAGGGTTCTAGATGGGCTCTTCTTGTTTAGGAGGTTAGTAACAGTGTGGAAACAAATCCAGCTAATTGGTTTACAATGTATCTTCTTTGCTGGAGGAGGAGTCTGTGGAGAATAATAGTCAAATAATGTTAGGCCAAAATGTTATTATTTTATATCATTAGAGTGTTTTCAATTTTATCAAAACTCCAGCTTCAATATTTTATATTAAATTCCATATTTATAGATAATTGGATGGTTCCTTAATATCCCATTAAAAGTTTATTAAACATAAAAATCAATACGAGTCAACATTTCAAGGGCCTTCTCCATCTTCAGGACTCACTAAAATACATTAACAAATTATCATTTAACATTACAAGAATAGAGATCACTTTTAGGTGGGTGGCTAGCATAACAGCCTCCTATGCCAAAGGTCAAACCCGCAGGTGGTCCTAGGATTTTTTACTTCCATTAAAAAATCCTTAATTATACTGTCCGTCGGAGGGGACGCTAAAAGGTGGTCCCGATGACTGTGCAATGACAGGTACTCCTTAAAGATCCCCATCCTAATAAATCCTGGATAGGCAAAATTTAGGACTCCCACTGTAGCATTGTCCGATTAGCCATAGTTAGCATAAAGTGAACATTAAATAAATAAAAAACAAACAACAACATTACAAGAATAATTGTTTTCTTTTTGTAATGTTAAATGATAATTTGTAAATGTATTTTAGTTTTACCTGAAGGTGGTGAAGGCCCCCGAAACATTGACTCGTATTGATGTTAATGTTTAACAAACTTTTAATGGAACATTAAGAATTATTTATTTATTATCAATTTGTGTTCTTCTGATCCAGGCGAGAAGTCAAGCTAAACATCTACAAATATGTGTTTCTCCCTATATTGATATATGGAGCAGAAAGCTGGATTCTTACATAAAAACAAAGAAGCGGAATCACTGCTACAGAAATGAAGTTCCTCAGAAGAATAATAGGAAAAACCAGGAGAGACTTGCATAAGGAATGAAAAAGAAAGAAAAGACCTCAATGTGCCCCATCTGCTCAAAATAATTGAAAGAAGACAGCTAGAGTGGTTTGGATATGTCTGCCGAATGGAAGGGAAAAGAGACCCAGTCAAGGCTATGGAAGTTAGAGGATCCGGAAAGCGTCCCAGAGGGCGGCCCAGGATGTCCTAAAATAACTATGTTAAAGGAATAGGAAGGAAACGGGGACAATACATCATTCAGATGAAAAATCTAGCAAAGGATAGAGATGGCTGGAAAGAGTGGCTGAATGTACCTCCACGCTGTTATGAGGCAGAGAAGGAAAGAGAAAGACGAAGTTCTTCCAATCATTTAAATTTATTATGTTCAATATTTTTACCTAAAATATCTCCATAGAGGCAAAGATCCTTATTACATACAATGCTACTTATATTGCTTTATAATCACTTTGAAACATAGTTATTTCTTTAAATGTGATACTTTTTTAATACAAACTAAGTTTAAAAAAATATTCTAATGGTTATAATTAATTAAGCTTATAAAAACATGATAAATAATTTTTATTTCTCAATAAAAACTCTTACCGATAACCCAAACCTGAAGTAATTTTGCATTCTTAATGGGTTCTGCATCATATTTCTTCTTTAGTTTCACCAAATCAATCTGAAACATTTTCATCATTTATATCATTAAAAATGTCTCAAAGAGATTAGAAATTTTCATGAAATATATTTTATTTTATCATTAAAAGGACAAGTGACAGTCAAGAGAAATAATTAAATAGTCTAAAATATTTATTGCCAACATTTAAACTCATATTATAGGTCTTGATCAGGTCATCTTAAAGCACAACAGTAAGGTAGTGACTTATTTAAGTTTGAAATAGTGTTTCAAAGAGTGTGAATGAATCTTGCGCAAACAACACATGACTTTCACTCACCTCAGTTGTTAAATCAATTTAAGAACTATTAAATATAGTTGGATTTAAAAAATATTTAAAGAATTATAATTCGGTTCCGTTGGAAACATATGTTTTAGATTAAGCAATATAAAATTGTTATATACAATATTAATTTAAGTTTAAGCTCTATTCGCCACTTCACATTACTTTTTACAGCAGTGTACGTAAGAAAATTTTTTTTTGCAAATCTTTAGCTTTCCAATGGAATATTATACACCTATATTACTATACTTAAAACAAATTTACCTAAAAAATATTTTTTAAGATATTGGAATTAATGAAGAATTCAGCATCCCACAATTTCTAGCTTATAAGTGGTTCTTCTTGAATTAAAAACATATTATTCAGCGAGATTATTTACTAACGACATGTTCATTTTTGCATGAATTTATAGACTAAAATACGAAAAAAAAATCGCTATTATAAATTTTAAAAAATCTGGTGCAGGCCAAACACGACTTTCGCTTACCGCCATTATTAAAATTGATTAAAGAATTTTCAAATACAGTTAGAGGTAAAAATGAGTGAAACTAATAAAGAATTAATTAAATTGAATTTCTATTGAAACATGTGTTTCATTGAAAAATCTATTATATTATGATCTGAAATAATAATCAGTTAGTTTTATTGGCTTTTCATCACTCTTTATTAACTTTTACATGCTTGTGTATCAGATAATTCGACCTAGCTTTCCAAAGGTATATTACACATCTATATTTCTGTTCTTATGTTCAAAAATGAAAAATTGCTTAAAAAATATTTTTGCTGTTTTATCTTTAGTTAGAGATGGAGTTCATTAAACTTATATATTTACCTGTTTTTTATCGTTGATAACAAGATTTATAGGAACATGACTTTCACTTACCTCTGTTATTTATATTAATTTAAGAATTTTTCGACAAATTTAGAAAATAAAATAAATTGCTAAAGAACTATTTACATTTGATTTTAGTAAAAACAAGTGCTTTGTAATCTATTTGTTGTAATCTATTATATTATAATCTACTCAGTTTGTTTTATCGGCTTTTCATTACTCTTAATTAACTTTTACAATAGTATGTATAAGATAATATTTTTTCTAAAATCTTTAGCATTCCAACGGTATATTATACATATATATTACTGTTCTTAAGTTTAAAAACAAAAACTAGCAAAAAAAAAAATTTGTTCTTTTCTACTTTAGTTGGTAGTCAAATATGTTCAGTTTGTAAGTTTAGTTGTTTATTATCATTGCTAATAAGATGATAGTGCTTTTGAATCTATAAAATAAAATGTACTTTACAGGAAGAAAATGTATAATATTGGCATTTAAGCCCCGTCAGACTATTCAATCAGAATGAAATCTACATGATATTAAAGCCCATTAATTTTTACATTGCTATCGTGAGTTTAATCAAAATTGTTAAAGCCACTTTTGAGAAAATCATAAAAGTGTCAAAAAAGCATAGTATATAGTAGAACTTCTACTAGGCAGCTGTTTTTGGTGATAAAGTTGGTGGAACATCTTAGGCATGTATTAGTCTTACATATGAAATTTCAGTTTCGTATGACTTTTTTTTTTTTGTGCTAGACTTACACACAAAGCCTTATGTTCTTTACTTTAGAGGAAGGAAATTTAAAATATTTGTTTGATAAATATTAGGCCGTTCAAGAAGAAAATGGCCCTAGAGGCTGAAACGTTGCAATTACTGGAAATTAAATAAATTGTTTAAAAAAAATATATCCAAGATTTTTTTTGAAGAACGGCCTAATATTTATCGAACAAATATTCAACCAAAAGAACAATTACGACAATGATGAGAAATTTAAAATATTGGCATTCAAGTCCTGTCAGACTATCTCAATCAAAATGAAACCTGTAACATCCCAGGCAGATACTTGAATCATGTAAATTTTCATGATCACAATAATTTTCCTTACTGTATATTTCATAAATAGGTAAGTGAAAGTAATATAAAAAGAATAAACATCTATTTAATATTGTATTATAACATATCTATTGTATATAACAATGTTTGTGATATTAAATTTTGTTAATGAATCAGTAACTATTACAGATTCATTTTTAATTAATTATTAATACTTACATTTTTCGGATGGTCTCTAGAATGAGCACAGCCCATGTTGAGAGGAGAATGGAAGAATAACATGACATGCTCCAATGCTTTATCAAGCAAACAATAGCTACATTACTCCGTAACTTGGAAAACTTTTGTTATTTCCATGATGCTGGAACTTCATCCAACATGTAACATTTCTCATTAATCAGATGATTTTTTATTGCTACTAGGTTTTGAATCATTCCTGATTATAAATTAAATTTTTTTATTTGAATGACACCTGTTAATGATCATTCCACTATTTCTTTATAGTTATAAACAACAAAAATAAGGAAGGTATTAAAGAACTAGATTTAATTTTAAAAAATGTATTTTTATTTATTTTTTCCAACAACAATTAAAAAGCATATATATACATACTTAGATGTATACGTATGTATCTATAAATAACAATACAAAAAATAAAATTTAATTTATTAATGCTGATAATTGCTTATTAAAAATAAATACAATTTAATGAATTATTTATTTGTGTCATGGTCCACTTGAAGATTTGTTATATTTACATTCATTATTCATTTTAATGTTAAATTTAGTAAAGTAATACTACTAGTCTGTCTTATAGTTATTTTTATGATGCTAAGCCTTCCTGATGAAGAAACTCAAAATTTAATTAGAATTCTCATTTTATTTTAAGGCCATTGAACGTTATATTATGAACTTTGGAATTACAGAAAAAAGATGGTATTGATTGAGATTGAACTGTTTTTTCTTTCAGATTTCAATTGTTTTTAATAGTAATATTTGTGTTCTCCTTAAGAATTTTTAGTTTAAAATTTAATGGAAATCGCATAAAAAAAATGCTGAATCAATAATCGATTCTATTTACTTTGAATAACTCCAAGAAAGAAAGCTTTTTGCCAAGAACATCATAATTCTTAACGCCTATAGATATTAATGTGTTTTAACAAATCTAAGAATATGACACTTGTCATTTGAACAATGATGAAAACTAATCCTTAACTTGTGTGTTAACATTACTGAAAAAATATACGAAATTTCATACTTAAGAAAAATGTACAAACTTCATTTTATCTATGTTATTAAATTAAAGGCACAACAATTCATATCTAATGTTTCACACTAGTGAAATTACAATAATATATACTGTATTTTGTGCATTTCATGGCAATTGTGATCATGACATGTTTTTTATAATCATGATATACATTAAAATATTTTAAATAAAAACAACTGAATGGTAAGTAGTTGTCACTTGATGCTAAGAGGCGAACATTTTTGAGCTTGTTTTTTTATTGATATTGAATTTTTACATGGAAATAAAAAAAAATGTTTGGAGGTATTCTTTCTGTTGTTATGGGAAACAATTAAGCCTTTACAAACAGATTTAATCCTTATTAAACCTAAAAATAATAAAAAAATTAACAAGAATATTTTTAGTATCAAACAATTTGATTACAAAATTACCAATTATTTGTACTATTTAATGTCATTTGGGAGTATTTTAAGATCAGCTTGAAATTCAGTTTGGCATTATAAATAGTACAGTAGATAATAGATATTTTCAATGAACGAGTCAATAATTTTAGTAGAACGAGTAAGTTTTATTTAATGGCTTTTATCTTTTCTGTTTCTGGCAAGACATTTATAAATGTTATGAAATTGTAAATTATTTTGCAAAGCAAATAATCATTTAAAAAACAAATAGAATGCTTTGCCCGAATCATACCAATATTCAATTCATATATGTGTGACTTAATCCATATAACAAAATATTTTTTCCAATCACTGACTTTTTAAAAGACTACTCAGGTACATCCATTTGGTTTTTTGTGCAATAAAGGTATATTCATAGTTAAGATTTGTTTGTGTACAGTACATCTAGCATTCTTGAACTTTCATTTTTATTCATGTTTACTATTTATTGATTGAACTATAGCATTCATGTTTACTATTTATTAATTGAACTATAGCATTCATATTTACTCCTTCTATTGGTACTGGCAACATGTTGTTTTATAGAAAGGCAATATATATATTATATATATATATATATATATATATAATATATATATATAATATATATAATTAATCTAACAATATTTTAATATGCACTTATCTTGAGAGGAATTAGTTTTAGGCTGGGTATAGCTTATATGAGGAAGGGTATTTCTGCTTTTCAGATTTTTTTTAATTTACAAGAATTTAGTTCGATCAATATTTTATTGGATATATAAAAATGAATTTATTAATAATTGGAAAAGCATTGTTTTTTTTTTATTCTTCTATTTGAAAGTTCAATTTTTTCTGAGATTGTTAAAGCGGAGCGGAGATGGTTAGTAATGTAAAAAATTGAGTCATTATATTTTAGTAGAGCAGGTCCCTTTGGTTTTAGGTCCAGTACTCCCTCATTATAAGGGTATTAAATGCTAGTGAAGAGAAATAAAATATTAATTAATAATTATTTTATCTGAAATTCAGTTTGAATAATTTAATATTCTAGTGCAACTTATTTTCATTTATTATTATTAATTATTTTATTTGTATTTTCAATATACATTTTAATGATTATTACTTATTTAAAACCCAAAATAAAAAAATCATTTAATTCCATTTCAACGTTTTGAAAAGTTTTTAAAACTTCACAATATCAAGCTTTTCTGTAATGTATAACTTCAATTATTTATCTATAATATAAATCATGATAATAAAGATGTTTTTCTTTTGGTTTTTAAAGTTGCAACATTTTAGAATGTCTCTCTCTTTTTTTTTTTTATTCTATTTTTTTTTTATGTTAACATTTGAAATGAGTCAGGATAATAACAATGTTACTGGATAAATTTCAACACCTTCAACATTCAGAATGAAAGAGGTACTATGTTAAATTGAAAATTGAAATATTAACATAGAACACTAACATATAAAAGACCAGCTCTCACATATCAGGCCAAAATAATAGAAACAATACATGATCCATGTACAAGTGTTACAGAAAACATAGTGTAAGATGTAACCTTTTTCTTATGTCCATTTCAATAAAAAAAGATTTTTCATGTCGATTTCAAAATTACTCAATAAACTATTTCAGGACGGTTTGCAAACTGTAATTGGTGTCACATATTAGAATCCAGCCTATACGTTTCAACCCCAGCGTACATGTCCCTTATAGCTTCCCTCGAAGGCCTTCCCTGTGGGTAAGCAGCGACAGTCTTGCTTATGGTTCTTATTTCTTCATCTTCTTCCAAGTCTTGAAGCAGATTGTCCAAATCACCGTTTGGGACAGGCTGGCTCTCAGGAACGATGAGACCATCCGATTTTCTGAGACGTTCAACTTCATTTAAAATTATTCGTGTGAATTCTTCTTGAACAGAAGTCAAATCAGTGTCTCCATCGACCTAAAGAAACATCATATTATATATTACAATTTACTAATTTTGAAAAAATGGGGTAGCTTGAATAAATATAAAACTTATATCTTACTATTTGTAATCTATTTTCATTATCTAATGTCTTAAGCATTGGAAGGGTCTGTTCTCTGAATATTTCAAGCCTTTTCCGAAACGAAGCCACACTATCGTCTACACGCCCTCTGCCTAATTGCAGCTTAGAGCAATCAAGTAGCACAATCATAGGTTGCTGTTTGAACTGAAAATAAAGACAAAAATAAACTTAATTCATTTAAAATTGTTGAAGTATATTTGTTTATTTATTATACAATATTATTTCTTGATATACAATGTAAACAACAAGAAAAAAATCAATGTGTTCGAGCCTAAAATAATGTAATTTAAAAAAATATTTGTACTGAAAACAAGAGTAATTGTAGCAGTTAGTTCAAAGTTTATTTTAATATTTATAAAACTTTATTATTAAATGTAAAAAATTATTTTGTCTAAATCAAATGGAGACGAAACATCTTGCTAAAAGATATAAATCTTAAAAGCAATAAAACATTAGTATTTATTATTATTAATGATGGCATAAGCTTTTTTAATCAAGAAACATATTTAGCAAGTTTCTTGAAAACAGTCCAAATCCCTCTAAATTTCTTCTTTCAACTGTGGAAGGTAACTGATTTAGGTATATTGGATCATTAATAGCTACTAATGATTAAACTAAACCCCAAGGAACAATTTTTTGGCTAATACAACACGTTAGTAAATAGTTTAATCAAAATTGGCCAAAACTTTTTAAATAACAGAAGAATGTAGTACGGATTCTTCTGGTTCAATAGATTTTTATAGAAGGCAACAACTTTATTTATTTATTAAAAGTTATATCTGTTTTTCATGTAAAAATATTGACTTTTTTAAACAGTAACATGTCCCAAAATTCTCAGCTATCACTCTAGCTATTAGCAATAGAATCAGCCTTCAGAATCTTCCAGTTAGTTTTATAGTGATGAAAGAGGAAATACTGCTGATAGAATTTCTATACTGTTTTAGGCCTTTTAATTCTATTTTGGGCATTTTTTAATAATATTTCTGTTGTAGATATGCTCCTTTAATGTAAACTTTTATGAAATATAAAAGATTGTCTTATATTCTTTGCATTTAATGTGATTATGGATTATCTCCAGGTTTGAAGTATACATATTGCTTGTCACACCTTATCATTATAAAATTAAAAACATATATTTGATTGATACAGAGTATCAAAACATTTATATTTTCATATTCATGGATGAGCAATTTTTCCTAATGAGAGAGCTATGTAAGATTAATTTAAAATTATTTTTCATTGTAAAGGTTTAGTTTAACATGTTTATGCTGGAGTGAATATCTACAGCGAATATCTATGCTGTGGGGCAGAGCTGTGTTAGCTGCTTACGCTTCGTGGGGTGGGACTGTACTGCTAAAAGTTCAAACGTGTTTAATGCGAGATCACAACAGTTCCAGGCTTCCAACGCGCTATATGCAAGATTGTAACAGTTTTGACATACACATATGACTTGAAGGAGTAATTATGGAAATACTTGAAAAAAAGATTCTTATATTATCATTTATTATTAAAAATGATTCTTATATTATTATTATTATATTATATTCTTACATCATATTATGGGAATAAAAAGATGAAAATAAATCACGCACAGCTAAATAAAATTCTAAAAGAAGAGTAATCAAGATAAATTAGCCGATAAGTGTCCTTAGAGGGGGAATGTTGATAGTTAAAAATATTTAACAAATAAACCCTTATGCTTGTTAATGCCTACAACATATAATGTTGAGAAAAAATAAAATAAACTTATTTGCTAAAAATAAGTGACTCACCTGTGATCCACGTCGCCGCACGGGATAGCTAAGCATGAGCCACCGGTGGGTCACCCTGCCCCATGGAACACGGAACAGACAAGTATGACCCACTGGTGGGTCACCCAGCCCCACGGAACAGAAAAGCATGATCCATTGGTGGATCACCCCGCCCCACGGAACAGACAAGTATGACCCACTGGTGGGTCACCCAGGTGTGAATGTCTTAAAGTAACTCAATGGTAATTTAATTAGAGCTCTAAATAATAATAATGATGGAAGTTTAGTTGACCATTGAAAGTATTAGATGAGGAAGATAGCTGACGGTGCAGCCACAAAAAAAAAAAAAAAAAAAAAAATTAAAACAAACACTAACAAGTAATGGTATCAAGATTATTTTAAAAAATTTTAAATGATACCTTTTCTTCAAAATCTTTAACTTGTTCCATATCTCTCGGGAAGCCCTCCATTAGAATTCCTTGTGCGTTCATATTTGTGGTCATTTGAGTTTCAACAAGTTGGATGACAATATTCTGAAAGAGAGAAAAAAATAGAGCAATTGAAAAGATGACTTAGACAAATATTTGGTATAAATTATTTGAAGACATTGTTTAATAAGAGATCAGAAATAAATTAGAATACATATGATGAAAATACTTAGTTGTTTTTTTAGCAATAATTTAAAGGGCGAAGAACATGAAAACATATTGTGAATTATCATTTTGATTAACTATAATTATGAGCTTACTTGGGGAACTAAATTTCCTGAAGCGACATGAGCCATAATGAGCCCTGAGTCCCCTTGCCTCGGATCAGAAGGTTCTGAGGCTGCACGGAGAAGGCGTCCAACGCTCAGGTGGACCCAACCATTTGCTTTTTTTATTACTTTCTGGCAGAGGGACCACTTATTACTTCCTGGGCCACCTAGGATGAATATCACAATTTTATATTCAGTTTAACAATTGTATTTAATTTATAATTAATATTTGTGTTATTATTAAATGTGTACAATATAATATAGTTAGAATATAACCACTAACATAGAAACTTGTAAATCAGAATCAAGATGCCATTTTGCAATACCTTTTTAAAATCATTTCTAATCAGTGTCCTTCCTCTAAATAAAAATTGTTGATCCATTGCCTTTTTTGTGTCTCTCACTTTCAATATGATTTAAGTAATAGAATCCATGTGAAGACATTTATAATTATAATTTACAAATTTACACATAGTTATCAGCATTTTTTCTCACAATGGATATCCAGCGATATGGCCACTGCTCACAGCAATTCCCAAAAGAGCATCACGACAATAACAGTGTAAACAGAAATATTAAGCTGAGTTTATATACATATATATATATATATATATATATATATATATATATATATATATATATATATATATATATATAAGATAGGTTATTTAGTAATTTATAATTTAATGAATTTAATAAAATTTAGGTTAATAGTAACTAGTCCAGCTGCACTGTTAATACTGACTTTATTTTATCATTTACATGAATCGATTAAATTGATTACAATTAACTAGATATAACCTTATATAATGTTAGCATATATACTTAACATATATATATATATATATATATATATATATATATATATATATATATATATATAAACATTTTTTTCAGAAAAACATCATCTTAGATTTTGTTTTCTGTATTTTCTTGCTGGAATGCTGCCAATGGGCAGTTTCTCTACATGTCTTTTTCATGTATTTTATCTTACAGATAATTTACTTGATGTATTAGTATATAAATTATGAACAAACAAAAATATATTTTCTTGAGTGGCCTCAAAAATTAGACAGTATTGTCACTGTCCAACTTGGTTATTTCACAAATCAATCTATGAAGAAAGATTTAAACATTCTTATTTTATGAAGAGGTTAAAAAAAAAAAAAAAAAAAAAAAAAATGAATACATCTAGTGGAAATCCTTTCTACTTAATGAACCCCTAACTAAGGTGCTTCAGACCGTGTACATTGCTAATCCCGCCGAACCCTCACAACCGTTCAGTGTTGCGGGAAACGTATCGTCTGCCCCCGTATATATTTCTTCATAAAATAAACTGATTGCTGTATGGTATTACTTTGTTTTAAAATTATTTTTGTTTAGTTTAAAAAAGTTTATTATTTCGAAATAGGAGCTAAGGCAATTTCCCCGTGCCATGCTAAATGATTCGTACAAAATTGATCACAGAACCTCAAAAAAAAAAAAAATAAATAAAAAAATAATAATAAAAAAAACATGGTAACAACTAAGTAAGTGAAACATTATATAATGCTGACCCTCATGAATTATTAAATTAAAAAGCAAGCAAAATTAATAGGTTTTTGGCTATTTTATCTGTAATGTCATTTTTACTAAATTGTAAGAAATTGAAATTTTAAATTTGAAAAACAGGGGAATTGTATAGAAATACCTACTGATCGGTTAACTATACAGATTGAGATTAAAATAAAACACATCTCCAGCTTCATTCATGTTCTGTTTTATTTTGTTAGATTTTTTAATTTGTATTTATTTTATTTTTACGCTTTTTGAAGACCTCGGCGTAAATATCAAAGCTGTTTTGGTTGAAAACATAATTTTAGACTCCCTGGGGATTATACACCATCACCTACACGGCAATTAAAAGAGAAAGTAAATTTATTTATATTAAGCGTAGAATTTCGATATTGTTATCTGAGCACCAAAGGATTTAATTTTACTCTTAGTTAATGAAAGAAGATAAATCATGATTTTCGGGAGAAATAAATGTTAAAAAGAAACTGTAAATAATTAGAATATGTTAGAATAAGCTAAGAAAAATGTATGTTCAATATGTCCAGTATGGATTGATGAGTATGCTATGTGACAAGCAACCAGATATATTTGGGCAGCATTGCCAGGAAATGAAGCATTTCTCTTACGTGATGTTCATTAAACTGCCTACCCTCAATTGATAACAATGTGATTATATTATTACACTTTCTTACGACTTAAGACTTATTCTAAAGATCTATAATTGATGATTTCCAAAAGGTACTATGTTCACTTTAGAAAATTTAACAGGAAACGCAAAAATCTGTCATTTATTTATTATTGGACCAATTTACGTGAATCTTTTTTCATTAAAATCTAAAGTTAATTTTTAGGCGTGTTACCAAATTTGTTTCCGAATTATTGCACTTTTCCGATGACTTTTAAACAATGTAATATGGATATAGTACTTTTTGGAATAAAACGTGGATATAGTACTTTTTAGAAATAATTAAAAGGGATATAGTATTTTTTGGAAGTTGATAACAGTCCCTATAACATTCATGATACATTACCGATAACAAACGTCTCTCTATTGTTAGTTACGAAGTTATGTATATTTCCTTATTCTCCCTCTGAGAAATATCCTTCTTTGTTAGTTAGTTACGTTGACTATCTATTCTTCATAAAGAAAGTAAATATTCAAAGGACAATTTTTCTATTTATGGCACTATAATAAGAAAGTATGTAATTATGAAGTTTATTTTGAACTTGTATTTACTATTTGTGTGAATTTAGCAAATTATCTATATTATTAAATACGTGTAAACAATACTTAACTATAGAGACTGATAAATAAATAACTTTTGAGCATTTATTTTACATTTTAAAAATCTACTATTAAGTTAGATCAGGCACGGATTTTCCTCTCATATTTAGCAAGCTCGTGGAATACTAATTCCAACTATTTGCTGGATCAAATACCATTATTCTATTAAAATATGAGTTTCTGAATTTTTTTAAACTAAATTTATGTTGCTGCTAGAAGAAATTCTATAAAAAACTTAATTCAATTGACACCCTACAAGATCCAAAGCGACGCAACTAAGTTGTTTAAAACAGTCTAAAAACCGATTACTAGGTTAAAACCATTGTTCAAAATAATAGGGGTGATTTTAGACGTGCTAAATGAACCAATAAAAATGGACAAAATGAAGAAAACAATAAAGTATTTGTAATATATCACGGGGTTAGGTGCTTCTGCTGTATATTAGGAAATATAGTACCTTTTGGAATGAAATGAAAGGAAAGGTTATCTATCTGTTTACAGAGGACATAAGAGGATATATTGGAAGGAAATGTTTTTAGTACCTTTTGGATTTAATGAAATGTGGATTTAGTACTTTTTGGAATGAAATGAAATTTTTAAAGGATTTTTTAGATAAAATCTGATGACGGATCTAGATAAAACTAGACCATTATAATACAAATATGTCAAAATATCAATTTCGAAAAAAATGTCCTTTAGTACCTTTTGGAAATCAACGTCTCAATTATTGCTTATTAGAGCAAACGTAAAAAATTAGTTATAATTGTGAATAATTAAAATTAAAAAATATGAAATAAAAATAAAACACTACAATACCTATGACCCAGATGACTGGCGGATAGCCCTTCGCTGGAGGTTTATAGACCGAGGCAACAGTGACAGGCGGGGCAGTATTAAGGTCGCCATTGCTTATGATTCCGTTCTTCTTTCCTTCCTGGCTGCCAATGATCCTTAAGACAGCTGTACGGAAGTCGTTGTACACTTCCGAAGGATTTCTTTCTCCATTCACCTGGAAAATCGTTCATCTTCATTTTTAATGAATGCCCTGTTACGCGAACAATAGATCTAATAAACGCAACAAACAAAATTGTTAGCACATTGAGATTATTTTTGCTTTGAAGGATAGAAAATCCTTACTAACTATGAGTTTCATGGGTTTTTATTTACTATTAAGCTTCCGTTAAATTTTACTATAATTCCGAAGGTCTCTAAGAGATATAATCTCTATTAAAAATATGTCATAGAATGATATAGACTGGGCTAGTTTTTTATTTTTTCCAAAAACGGTTTATTAAAATACAAATGAGTGAAAAATGTTAATACCACAGCATTAGCTTAGTAAAGTATACAACTTAAGAATAAATTTGATTTTAAACGAATTAATATACCAGAAATAGAAAAAATAAGTATAATAGAAAATTAATCGAATATATATACATACATAGACAGATCGATAATACGTTCGATTTAAAAACTGATTCGAGACAGTTAAGTTACCACTATACTGATACCATGAAGATTTTTGGGGGTAGATCTTACTATTTCAAAACAAAGGAATACAGTGAAAAATATTATTAAATTAGTCTAGTCCTAATCCAGTTGGAGACAATGATCTAGGGCAGTGCCTAATACCAGGTATTAATTTTCAGAATATTTTTGTAATAACTTTTTTAATTAACAACAAATGTTTAATCATTTATATTAGGACTAATTTTGTTAATGGATATTAAATGATTTGTTGAAATTGTTTATAGGATCCTGAAAATAGATGAAATACCCCGTAACGTTGATAACTCCTTTTAATTAATTAATTAATAATATATTTTTTTTAAAAAATGAAAAAATAGCCCATTTATTTTACACCTCAAAAATACTGTAATTTCTTCCGATTAATTAAGATAAAATAATAATATCATGATTTAATTTCTTTGTCCGACTTTCTTATGTACTTCTTTCTGTTAGATACTATAAACATCTATTTTAACAAAAGAGAATTTTACATCCAAATCTGTGCTATAAGAGATCTAAATCAGAGATTCAAACCACCGCCTATTTGATAAAAACAGTAAGTTTCGACGCTAGATTTTGTCAGATATATTTTTTTGATAAATCACGTGAATATTACAGGAATTATTATTTTAAAAATTCTAAACTAGGTTTACCTCGATAGCTTTTACAACTTCTAAAACGAAGTTCACGGTCCTAGCTTTAGGAGAGATAATAATCTACGAAGTATCGATTCATGGCTTTATCAGGATGAGGCTTTTCAAGAGTTATATTTTTCCGATTGATCAGTAAGGTTGGTCAGGCATTGTCATGGCAGCAGTTTACTTACCTCAAAGGAATCGTTATAAGAGATCGTACGAATCAGAAAGAATAAGAGATTTGACACATTTTTATGTTTTATATATATTTTTTTATTTTTTCGTTACCCCTTATGTTACCTCTTCTGAGATTAGCTAAGTTATTTAAGAAATTTCCATTTTCTTTAAGTGAGCTCTTAAGAAGGTCTGTCAGCAACTTAATCTCTGTAGTAGTGTTTACTGTCTTAATATATTTATCATAATTAGGGAAAAGTTGGTTAGGAGGTAGTAAGTTTTATTCCATATACAGTATCCATTATTGTTCTTACTATTATATAGATTTTTATTTTAAGAATTTCGTTACGCGGATGACACTTGTGTGTTATCCGTCCATAACGATCCAACCGCTGCATCCCAAATCCTTCAGTCCCACATCACAGCCATTGAGGAATGGTGTCGGAACTGGAGGATTAAAATAAATCCTAAAAAATCCCATCAAATAACCTTTACCCTTCGTCGAAAACCGATGACCTCCTGCCCTACCGTATCCTTTAATAATACGCCACTCATACCTGTTGAACAAATCCGATACCTAGGACTCCATCTTGACAAACGTCTTACATGGAACCCTCACACGAGACTAAAACGACAGGAAACTGCCCGTAGATACCGATTACTACAACACTTACTAGACAAACGTTCAAAACTTCCAATTCACTACAAAAAGCTCATTTATATCACTGTCATCAGACCAATCTGGACATATGGAATCGAGCTTTGGGGCTCTACTAAGCCATCTAATTCCTCCCGCATCCAATCCTTACAATCCAAAATCCTTCGCAAAATCCTAAATGCTCCTTATTTCGTCACAAATAAAATCATCCATAACGACCTTAATATCCCATTTGTGGCAGACCTTTCTCGAACCAGATATACCACTTTTAATTCCAAACTCCCAACTCATATAAACCCTCTTGTCCGCAACCTATCAACCTCGCATATTCCTGACAACCCTCCGAGGCGATTGAAAAGAAGATGGCCTCGGGATCTACTTACTTAAATAAACATCGAAGTACTACCGCTGGGTAGTTTCTTCACAAGCCTTATACGCCTTTTATTATAATTCATCACTTTTACTTATTGTATTTATGTAATATACAGTTGTAAAATTCAATAAAATATAATTTAAAAAAAAAAAAAAAAAAAAAAAAGAATTTCGTTAAACCATTTTCTAGTAATATTATGTTGTTATTACTATTGTATGTTTAATCTGATTATTTCTTTACATCTTAGTATTACAATTTTACTCATTGTTGTTAGATCCCGTCTAAAATGCGGTCCGTATTTTCCATTTTACCTACCTTACCTACGTACGTTCCTATCTACCTCCTATATTCCATTCTACCAAATTGTACCTAGTTTCCATTCGTCTACAATACAGTACTTATCTCCACTCTACTCCATATTCCAATGTTTCTTATTTCATGTAATTTCGTATACCTTTGTACATTATCTTTAGTCATTATCTGCTCTCTAAAGCCCTCTCATTATTATACCTTAGTCATTGTAATTTAATTAATAGATTTCTTTACGCATCTAGTTCCTTTTTTAAGTTTTAATATTGACATCCTTTAGCTCAGTATTTTTTTAAAATACTATATTTAATCTTATTGTAAATGTTTCTCATTTGTATCTTTTTAGCCCTGATGACCCACCCACAATGGACATTGTCGAAACGTTGGCAAAAAATAAATGGTTGAAACTACCTAATTGTTTCATTCATCGACCGCCACCTGGACTTATTCCTTCTAGTAATTCTGAACGGTCAACTAATTATATCCAATATATAGGGTATTGTTTATAGGTTTGACCGTTTCAAAGATCTTGTTATTCCTCGTAGATATGAATTCGGGAATTTCGGCCATGCAACTTCAATCGGACCAGCTTGGTTCTCTTCCGGACGTGACCTGAGAAGGTAAGATATCTATCCAAGATCATGTCGACGTGGAGGATTGTGTTAGAGAAATGAGATACCTCTTCATCCACGGTAAAGTTTGTCATAAGGCGCTTGTTCCCAAGCTGAAAATACAGCATGTCATCTCTCTTAGTCTCGCTCACTCTGATACCAACCACATCATTTATGATTGTGCCCTAGGCATTATGTGCCTCCTTAATCGACAAATTAGTGCGATATACAGTGGCAAATATTTTACATTGCACTGACTGATAAAAATACTAAAAAAAAAATCCGCAAATTATTAAACAATGGTTTATTATTTCCAAATAATCGGAAGCATACCAAGAAATTGTTGAAACATCGACAGGTGTAAGTACCACAGCGAAAAAAGATGGTTCATAGGCCGTGTCAGATAGAGAAAAATCGACTGCGACTACTACCTAATACAGAACATGAAAACTTAGTTAAAAGTACTCTGGACATTCCATTACAGTTAACACTACATCCTATATCTTTCACTCCTTCACAAGTCGCACAACAAATGAGACACTCACCTAAAAGAAAGCCCTAGGTTATGATTTAGAAACTTCCGAGGCGCTCCAAATGATGCCCAAGAAAGCTTTTAGTGTTCCTCACGACAATATACAATTGCATACTTAGGACAGCTAAATTGTAAACCCAGACAGTGGAAATAATCAGTCATAAAAATGATACACAAAAAAAATAAAGACACGTACAAACCCTCCTCTTACAGGCCCTATTAGTCTCCTTCTGATATGCTCTAAACTTTTTGAAAAATTAATTTATAAAAGATTGGTTGACATACTGACTGAGCAAAAAATAATACCTGACCATCAATTCGGTTTTCGCATGTCACACTCAACGACACATCAATTACACAGAGTCACTGACTTCATTGCAGGAGCACTAGCAAATACGCAACTGGGGTATTTTTTGATGTTGCCCAAGCGTGTTTTGATAAATTCTGGCACGAGGGCTTCTCTTTAAACTTAAGAACGTACTACCTTACACGTACTATCTTATTATACTCTATTTCCTCTTCGATAGGTTTTTCTCTGTTCGGCAGGACTCAGAAATTTCTTCAATCCGACCAGTCTTGGCAGGAGTACCACAAGGATCGATACTGGCTCCTCTCCTATACATTGTGAACACACATGACATACCAACTCACCCCACCACATTGACTGCTACTTACGCGGACGATACTGCAATTCTAACATCAAACGGCGATCATCTATACTGGCCTCACTGACTGTACAAAATCACTTAATGCTACTCAAAATTGGTACAATCACAAGCGTCGTGCGGAACTGAAGAATTTATGGACAGTTAACTATCCTTGATATTTTTTTCTCATTATATTTGTTCATTTTTTTGTACCATTCGTAGTAGTACTAACACACTAATCCAATTTTTAAACTTATTTTTTTTACAGTTTGGTTAATCGAAAATTTTTATTTTTTTATAAATCAAATGATTTTAATTTTACTGTAAATTTTCCTCATTTTTTTTTATAAAACTTTTATTTATTTTGTTTCCTTTCAATTTTATCTTTTTTTATTTAATGATACCTTATTTTTCTTTATTTTAATGTTAAGTACTTAAGACCAGCTCTTTTCGAAACGGTCGAGTCTACGTTGGCCTACTTTCTTTTATTTGTTTTTAACGTCACTCATCCCAACAATGATAATAATTCTTTATTTATTCTGGGACGAGTCATAAGGAAATAATATTACAGGAAATAAACAATGGTCTTAAGACTAGAGTCTAAGAGTAAAATTATTAAAAATATAACTAAAAATAACAACAGAATTAAATTAATTAAATGAAAAAATAAAATAACACAAAATACACCTTCTAATAAAATGTGAAAACAAGAAAAAAAAAAAAAAAAAAAAAAAAAAATATATATATATATATATATATATATATATATATTAAAATGAGAAAAGAGAATAATTTATAATTAAAAATATTAAGTTAAAAAAAAATCACAATGCTTTTATATGTTTGTAAAATTATATATGATTTAATCTTACATCTTTGAAAAGATAATCTTTTATTTATTATATAAGAAAAGATAATCTTATATTTAGTGAGATATTTACCGCAATGACCATCCCCCGCTGGTCGAAATAGTCTGCGACTGGGGTGACGTTCTTGAAGAAGTTGTTGAGTTCCATCCTGGCGAGGCTGAGGACGACCTGGCCTAGCTTGGCCCCTAGTCGATCTGCCGCTCCAGCACCCGTTGCCTCCAAGCGATCAGCACCACTCCGTTCACTATCTGGATCTGGGTGGAAAGGGTGTATGTTGTAGGTAAATTAATGTATCGTATAATTGACTTTAAATCAAAATTAGCTTCGTATGCATTTAAAGCATAGTAATATATATATATATAAATAAATAAATATTCCCTCAAGAAAACAGCGCTCGACTTTATAACGTTAGGAGCAGATCAGGCCAGTTACTTGAAGATGAATTGTCGGTCCGAACTCATCCCAACTCTGATTTAAGCACATAATGTCGCTGATGCCCAAATTTGAAAAGAGTATTCTGGAACAAAATACATTCTGCACATGGAGGAGAGTGCGCTTCTGCAAACCCAAAGGAGAAAGTTGCATATGACAAAAACTAAGATTGGCACAAAGCCTAGTTTTGATGAGAAATTAAATGAAATGATATGAAAAAAAAAAATATTCTGAGAACGTTATTCCCCTGAGAATAAAATAAACGCTCATTTATAATTTTACTTCTGGCTATAAAATTATTATAATACTATTTACATGATTTTGTGCGTAATTCATAATATAAACTTATATACATACACTTATAAACTTATATATCCCTATACAGATATATACACATACTGTATATCTTAATCTTTGACTTCCTTCAAGCATTAACAATTCATCCATCTCCTAAAATATCAATCTACAGTGCCTTCAGTAAGTTGAAATATTTAGTGTTTTTATTCTTTATTCATTTTAATTTTTTTTACTTTCACTTACCTATATATGAAATATATAGTAAGAGAAATTATTTCCCTAATTTTCAACGGAAATACACGTTTTAGGGTCCCCTGAGTCGAAATATCCAAGTCCCGCAAAAAGGTCTGTGTGTGTGTGTCCGTGAGTGTGTGGTAACTCCCGGGCGGAAACGAAAAGTTCTATGAAACTGAAATTTCATATTTAAGACAAATATGCGCCCGAGCCACTTTATACTATGCATTTTGCACCTTTTTTCGATTTTCTTGAAAACCGTTCCGACGATTTTGATTAAACTCGCTAAATCGATGTAAAATTTAATGGGCTTTAATATCATGTAGGTTTCATTCTGATTAAAATGGTCTGACAGGGCTTAAATGCCGATATTTTAAATGTTATTTCTCTAAAGTTCCTCTAATTTTGTTGATTTTATAAAAATAACTATATTAGCTTGTTACCACTGATGAAAGACAGCTAAATATGCAAGTTGAGCGAATTTGAAAAGCAACTAAAGGAGAAAACTGAAAAAATATTTTTGTAATGCAATTTTTTGTTTTTGAACATAAGAACAGTAATATACATGTATGATATACCGTTGGAAAAAAGATTTAGAAAAAATATTCTCTTATACTCAAGCTTTTAAAAGTTGGTATAGAGTGATAAAAAAAAGGTAAAACTACCTGATTATTTTAGATAATAATATAATCGATTTTTTAATAAAACACATGTTTCTATATAAATTCAATTTAATTAATTCTTTAATAGTTTCACGTATTTTTATCTATAACTGTATTTGAAAATTCTTTCATTGATTTTAAAAATGGAGTTAAGTGAAAGTCGTGGGTTGCCCGCACCAGATGTTTTTGTTTCTTGCTGTTCTGGTATGCTTTTGTTTTTTGAGGGAGTAGTATCACGTTTGTATTTGTACATATGTGTATGTATCTGTATAAGTATATATAAGTTTATAGATGTATGTATATAAATTTATAGTATGGATTACTCACAAAATTGTGTACGTAGTGTTATAGTAATTCAGAATGGATGGATTCTGAATCCAGAAAACAATTTTTTTTTATAATAACCAGAATCTTGTTTCAAAATAATCGGCAAATAGAAAGACATTTCCTGAAAGGTGTAATATAAATTCTTTCTTTTAATATTGTTGTGTTGATCCCAATTTGATCTACAGCAAGACAAGTAAACTAACAACGATTAGATATCCAAAGTAAATTTATAATCGATACTATTAAGTAAATTCGATCATCGATACTCTTGGACACAGAGACATTAGTTGGCTATTAGGTCAATGCCGGATCCTATCGATGTTAGGAACTAGTTTGGGTCAAGAACGCCTCCTCCATTAGGTGAAAAAGTTAAATGGCTATCTAAGACAATTGTTAATAACTGTAATAGCTTGCATCCCTTTGAAATATGAACTAGTTCGGAGGAATGATCAATTTAAATTATACTTTTGGGTAATGATAGTGTCATTTTCGATTCCAAGACATCCAATAAACATGCCAGTTAATGTATGACATAGAAATAATCTTCTCTGATTACCTAAACTTCGCAATAATTTATAATAAGATAAGAGGGAAACTTAGTTTAAAACTCAATAACTAGGAAAAACAATAGAATAGGGATCAATTTACAATAGTCTACAATCTACTGATTTTCCTAGGCAGGAAGAAATTGAGTTTACGGTGTGAACGGGGAATTGATGATTAACTGAAAGAAACAAAAATGACCGAAAATAAGGTTAACTTTTTTCATTCAAATAGGTAGTTAGGTCCTGGCGACAAATGATATATATATATATATTATATATATATATATATATATATATATATATATATATAAATCCACTAAATTTCGTCTGATTTTCGTAGATTATTCCGTCAATTTCTCCATGATCTATTATTTTTCCGAAACCGAGGGAGAAATACTAAAGCTACATTTATTTATTTGATAAACATATGTCAAAAAACACATAAATTAAAAAGCGGAAGAAAATAGGTCTACCCATTCAAGGGCGGTTGTTGAACAAACTAAACGTCAAAAATGTGTGTTTTTTGTCGCCAACTTGCTCAGAAACATATAAATCGGTAACGGTAGGAAAGTAAACATTTTTTTTTTCTATTTTCCAATTTTACCTGAAGTATTGAAAATGTTAAAGTTAATCGGCAAAAGCCTTGGAAACTCTCTTTCTCGTTTAAATGCTTGTTTGAAGCTTTTGCGCAATGCTCGTTATGTTGTATTTTAGACTAATTATGAATTAAAAGCCGAGATGACAACGTTTTGGGGTGATTGTTTTCAGTCGTAATGCAAATGCGGCCTTTGTTATTGCGGAATTAAAGGCTAAATGTTAATTTATCGTAAATCTATAACTTCCTGCCCCACTATATCCTTTAATAATACCCCACACATCTCTGTAGAAAAATAAATCTTATTTGAAATCCTCATACAAGACTTATACAACAATAAATTGCTTGAAGATTACTAAAACATTTACTCGACAAACGTTCGAAACTTCTTTGCTCATTTATCCATCACTCATTTATACTCGGGGTCCACTAAACTATCAAATTCTTCCCGCATCCATTCTTGCAATCCGAAATCCTTCGAAAAATCCTCAACTCTCCTTACTTTCCTAATTATAAACTCATTAAAGAGAACTAAATATCCTAATAGTGGCAAGCATAGACCCTAATAAATACATCTGCCCATACAAACCCACTTGTCACTAACCTCACATCTACATCTATTCCCGATAATCCTCTGAGGCACCTGAAAATAAGGTGGCCACGAGACCTGCTAATAAAAAACACATTGAAGTTCTACCGCTGGATAAATTCTTCAAGACTTTTTTAAGCCAACCATTTCTGTATTGCACATTTACTTTTTGTATTTATGTACAGTGGTAAATATCAATGAAATAGGGAGAAAATGTTTATTATCAAAATGAATAGATTACAAAAATAACTTTATTTTGGGGCTAAATCCCTAAAGCATACAATTTTTATCTATGGATAGAAATCTCTGGGCGAGCAAAAAAATTATTATTTTTAAAAAATTACACATATATCTCTGAAAAAGATGATTATCATCATCATCCATGGCAATACAACTGTTGAAGAGCCAGGGCCTCCTGCATCTTGGTCCGCCAGTCTTCTCTGCTTGCCGCCACCGCTCTCCAATTGCAAATCTTCAAGATGGACCTGTCATCCGCTGTCACTCCATTAATCCATCGGAGCCGAGGCTTTCCCACTCTTCCTGTCCCATAAATATTTTCATTTTGGACCATCCTAGGAATCTGGTTCTGGGCCATTATACACAAATAACCTGCCCAACGAAGCCGACCTACTCTGACAGTCCTTACGACGTCTCAATTCTTGTATAGCCTTGTTAATTCAGCATCCTCTAGACTCCATCGGTATCCTCCTTAATACTTTCCCCTCGATTCCTGTGAACTCGGCAATGTCCAGCATTCGGAAGCATAAGTGAGAACTATTCTTATGAGCGTGTTGTAAAGTCGCACCTTTGTGTTTTGAGAAATGGTCCTGCTCTTAAAATGCTTCAGAAGTCCAAAATAACATTTATTTGCGGACATAATTTATAATTTGCCAAAAAAGATTATGTCAAAGATAAATTAAAAAAAATTCTTGCACCACTACAACTCCTGAAGGGTCAAGACCCAAAGGGCTAAGTACATAAAGAGTTCGTACTATTTCTAGGCCATCGGCTTTATCTATTTAGAGGCTGCGTATGCCCCAAGACGGTCTCCATACCCAAGAGTCACCCCCTGGCTGAAATAATAGTATAAATAATATTCTACCACAGCCGGGATTCGAACCCCGACTAGTGCTCGCTGCTTATCGAAACGAGATACATTAAAGTAACTGAATTAATTCGAACTAATAGTATATGGGGTTTTAACATGAATATTAACATTCTTAGATCAAATTGTGGTTCGAAATGTTTTTTGGAGGATTAAGTTTTTAGTTTTAGTAGATTTTAAATTACCTTGTTTGAGTATTCTACGACATCCCTCATGTTCCTAGGGTAGCCTGATATGAGGAACGCCTTTGCTGCAGGAGCCATCTTCATCTCCAGCATGAGTACCTCAGTCACGGTTTTACTCGAAAGTTGGTTAAAGTCCTTCATTTCCGCTAAAAAATAAAATAAGATTTGTTATATTATAAGTACCGTAAAATGAGGCGAATAGGAACACTCCGTGGTATCTTGAACAATAACATTTTTTTTTTTTTTTTTATATCAATTAGTTGAACAATAGATCAAATTTTAGGTCTACATCCCCTCTATTACATATTTACTGGGTGTTCGTTTTTGAATAGTAATTTAAAAAAAAAAAAAAAGTATTACCGTTCCCATTTACCCCACAGTAGGGGTGAATGGGAACGATATTGAAAATGTAATTTTGTTCCCATTTACAACATGTGGGGTGAATGAGAACAGTTTAAAATGCTTATTAAATTACTTTTTCTAAATGAAATCTTTTAAAATTAGAAATTAGGTCACTTTATTCACTTATATTCTAGAAATTAGGTCTCTTATATTCTAAAAAAGTTCTAAAGCTTCACGCTTCTATAGGAAGAAGAAAAAATGTCAGTAAATGATGTATGCACGTAAATCATTGATAAATGAAACAGAGCCCAAGAATCTGGTAGATTTAGAAGATCCGATTCGCTCATTCAACTTCAATTGAACTTCACTAGGGACAAAATAAGCTTCCTCGTGAGTTGGGACAAATCTATAACTTTTCTTGATTCTTTTGTAAAACAAAGCGATGTATTCTCCATCATCAGGTTCTAAAACTTTACAAAAATAAAGTCGAAACTTCTCAGAGTTTTTTCCAAATACTTTAATAAGTAAAAAGTCGCCTATTTAAATGTCATAATTTGTAGATAATGATTCAAATCCAGGTTCATCTTTAGATGTGCATGGCAACACCAACTCAGCTTCACTGTCTTGCAAAGAATATTCATGTGATGTGTCTTCTGACAGAAAACAGTTGTGTTCCCATTTAACCGACACTCCAGAAAATGTGGATGCCATAATCTTAAAAATCTGTTGCTAAGGACGTCTCACATCTAGCGCTTCTTTTCAGCCTCATTAAAACAATAGTACTTAATTTGAACAATATTACTAATTATGTAGGAAACTAGTTGACCCGACAGACGTTGTCCTGTCTGAACTGTCTTAGCGAAATCGGTCAAGCCGTTCACGTGTGATGCGATGACCTAGAGAAGGGGGATTCATTTTTATATATGTAGATAAAGAGATTACCTTAGGAAATAAAAAAAAAATCTTATTACCAAAGTGACTTTTCTATTTTTTTCTTTCATAAGACCCTTCTCCTGACCGATATAAACATAACAAAAAAACAATTAGAGAAATCGGTCAAGCCGTTCACAAGTGACGCGATGACCAAGAGAAAAGCCAATTAATTTTTATACATAAAGATATATCATGGCATTAGAGACTTCGTATCCACGCTTTATGTGTTACCATGAAAACAAGTTTAATTGTTATCGGTTCTTTTAAGTGATTTTAAAAAGATAGAGAACGCTTCGCTATTGGAAAATAGAAAAACATAGATCTGAAATCTGAACAACGTATTATTTGAAGGGAAAAGCTTCACACACAAATGGAATTAATTCAAATTTATTTCCAAATAATTTGCGACGATTATCGGTGCTCCTACAGAAGTAGAAACTTATGTGTCATTTTTGATTTGAAAATAAAATATCCGAAGATCTTGAACAATACATATTATATATTTATAATAATATATATATATAAATAATATATATTATACACTAGCTGTAACCCGCGGCTTTGCTCTCGAATAATGGGGATGAGGTAACAAAGGAACTACCAATAAAACACACTTATTTTTGTTTTCTTACTGGTGAATTTACTTGGTGACTGCACCCTCAAAATTCTACTATACTGTATAGTCAAAACAGTCAACAACTCCATTATTTTAAGACGCATAATTTTTCAAGAAATATAAATATATTTTTTACAATTACATTTATAAAAGTTGTTTTCACGTGAAAATATTCCCATTCGTTGTACCAATGTACATCAATCATATTTATGTTGCAAACGTGACTATATACCACGTTTACGTTACATCTAAAATATATTAAGTAATTTTGGGTATGCCTACTTCTACTGGATCGTTGTTGTATATTAACCAGAATAAAATGGCAACTTATTAGACTAAAGTTAGAATTATGGTTGATGAGTGATTTTAAAACAACTTAACATATTATTATAATTAATCTAATATAACTATAAATATTTTGTTTCTAATATCGAGACAAGTTGGAAAAATAAAACAAAAACTACACTTCATTATCTTCATTTGCGGTCTGGCGAATTCAATTTGGTAAATAAAATAATTTAAATTAAAATTTCTATAAATTACGATAGATGTTGATAGTGACTATGTTGAATGAGGTTGTATAAAAGCAATACAGGTAAATAGCAATGAGCTACTATTTTTATGATATATATAGTATTAGTATATTTTTTTAGCAACTATATACAATCATTATTATATATAATTAATATATATATATATATATATATATATATATATATATATATATATATAATATATATATAAACTAATTAGAAGCCTATATAAACACCGGAAGACTACGGTTGCTGAACCAGTGATATTGAACAGAGAAAGTAATCAATAAATTGTCATCGTGGGCCTATCGTGGTCAATACTGATGTTATCCCTTTCGCCAACCTTGGATAGTCCTCTTTTATTTTATATTTTGTTTCATATCGCATGTTTGTGACGTGACAGCTTGTATTTTTCGTGAGAAGTATTTGCTAACAATTTTATACGTCAGAATCCAGGTTAGTTAAACTGTTTTATATATTACATCTTCGATCTAGTGTCCTCAAAGTTTACGAGCAATAATATCAATTAATACCATTATAAATGATCAATAGACCTACATCAAATTTAATATGACTTTTTACGTATAGAATTTTTAATATTATGAATTGTAAATAATCTCTGTCAGAATCAAATCTAAGGAAGTATATTTCATTATTATAGAAAGAGAGAAAAGTAATTTTTATTCCGGGACCTTCAGTCCCCTAAGAATTACAGTAAAGTACGAAAATTAAGTCTTTTGTCGGGTACAGAAAACATTAACATTAAAACAACAAACGTAAGGTAATACTAATATCATTTACCATATAAAAGTAGTAAATACAACGATAGTAATATAAATATGTATTTATAATAATAAACATATGTGTAAGCAGAGAAAGTTTTTGTTTACATATTTTTAGTGCTCCTAATTTTAGAATGGAATATGACCATTATTCTAACTTTTTGTTTAAAATTATTTGTTAGATTCATGGCTGAAGAGATAAAGGAATAATTTATTTTTAAATGAGCTTAAAGAAGACGATTTGGGTATTGAGGTAGGTATGGAATTCCAGGACGAAGTAGCACCACTTATTGTATCTACCATTAAAATTTCTACGGAAGGCTGGATAAACCAACTAAATGCAATTATCTTTAAGAACTAGGAGAGAGTACTACGATACGAGTTGATTGATATCAAACAAAAATGCTAAACTGGAACACCAGTACTAGGAAAAGAGAAACCATATTATGTTCACTTTGAATAGGGAACTGCATATTCACTCGCGACTGTCTCCTCAAAAGTATGCAGGCGCCAACATGCGATTTTTTGATAATATGTTACAGACAGTAAGATGTGTGGTGCTAGATTGCCCCTTATTTGAACTATCTTGATTAAAATTAAATTTATTGGGAAGTAAAGCTGAAATTTTAAAAGGTAAAGAAAATTCAACAGTAAAATTGTTCAATCATTTTAAAGAAATAAATTATTATAATATAATAATATTTTCATATCATACAAAGACCCTCTGGGGTAGAAGCAAATGAAAGAACACTTTTTTCATCGCATTTTAATCATGAAAAACGTATAGGATATTGGATCCCTCTATAATGAGATACTATAAATGCAATATAAACTCTTTATTTCTCATAACTTAATTTCAGTTTTTTACCTTGCTAACACTTATTTTTCATGCCTTCTTACACAAGGGCACAACACTTTTGATAGGTACATTTAATTGCCAATGCAATTTAAATTCTTTTAATGGAATGAGGTTGAAAGAAACCGGAAGGAAAGAAGAAACCGATTATCTTGAAATATGTACGTTATTACAGTAGCGTGGTAGATAAATAATTTACTGCGGTGTCGATGACTTTCGAAGAATCCTTAAAATATGCAAAGGCAGTCTCTAGATAAACAGGTCACTATCGCTTCCTGGCTCTGTTATCAATTAATTTTTGTTTGTTTAAATTGGTAGCGGTCCAGTTACGTCAAAGTAGGGCGTTCCAATATGCGTGTAAAATTAATCTTTATACAAACCATATCCTCGATATCTTATAAATCTATAAATATTATCATATATTAATAATAACTTATTTGTATTCAATTTTAAATATACACTTTATTTACATGTTAGATGCATTACTACTAGAGTTCTGACTCTAGTCAGATCCTCCTCTCATGTATATTTGTGACTATGGCACCCTAACTCAGGCTTCACTGGCTCACAACAAGTATCAGTAAAGCGTATCGTATACAAGTATCAGTGACGCGGCTGAAAGAGAGCCATCGTGATCTCTTGTATTCTACCTCCCCCTCCTCCCCAAAGTGGAGGGAAAACCCAGTTAGCAGATTGTATTTTTTTTTTCAGATTTTTATTTTTACAGATGGCAACAAACCTTAGAATTTTAACATGTTGTTGTATTGCACCAATTACGGGTTACTCTAAGTGGTATGTACAAGATGGGTTAATGGTAATAATAACCTAAGTTAGTTTTGAAAAATAGGAAAAGTAGGAAATTCTATTTTAAAAAACCTACACAACAAAAAAGATTAAAAATGAAAAAAAAATTAGCAATTAACACAAAGACAGGTAATTAACATAAAAAGTTACAAACTGTTGATGTTATGTATATTTACTAAATTAATTAATTTGTATGTTCCACAGTTCATGAAGTAATACTCGTATGTGTTTTGTATGATTGTGGGTGTAATATTTTTCAGTAGTTCGTCGTAGTCAAGGTCACCTATTTTTCGAACGATTAAGTTGTAGGGGTGGGCATAATGGAATGATCGTCATAATCGGATGATCGGACTTCGATGATTTAAATAATCGAATGATTTCATAATCGAATGATTAATATGCGTTCTGAGAGACGATATGCCACAATTCCCGTCTCTATCATAGCTGAGCTGCATATAATTTATGCGATGAGAAAAAAAAAAAAGAAAAAAAAAATTCGATTATCGTTTGACTATCTGACCTCCTTATAATCACTCGATTATCGTTAAACAATTCAGTTCGAATGATCATTCGTTTCTCCAAACAGATTAATCCGAAAATCGAATAATTCGAATGGTTAGAATAATTGAATGATCCGATAATCGTCATTCGATTATGCCCACCCCTATTAAGTTGTCTCAGTGAAATGTAGGAGAAAAAATTGTTTGTGCCAAAAAATATATAAATATATATTATATATATATATATATATATATTTTTTTTTTTTTTTATTTATTTTTTTTTTTATTGGCGGAAGTTGTACATCAGATGACGTAGTCGAGTTTGTTGTGTATCGAGAATAATTCTTTACAATCCCCATATCTTTAGTATGTTCTGAACCACCACCGTTTTCCCATAGTCAGAATTTCTTTCCGGTAGTGTAACTTTAGACTAATACATAATAGATAAATATAGGAAGAATGGCAGTTTTGTATACTTTTTTTTTTTTGGTGATAGTTTTGAATGCCTTTGCAATATGGGGTCATTTTGTTGGTAACATTTTTGGCTCTATTGCATTTGTTATGTATGTGTTTTTTAAAAGTTAAGGATTTGTTCATTTCTAGTCCTAAATGGTTTATTGACTGGGCCCATGAGATTGTGTTTTCGTTCATAACTATGTTTTGTAATAGTAATTCTTTTCGTGAAAATTACTGTCCGAGTTTTCTTGACATTGAATTTAGTCTTCCTCTCCAAAAAATAACTGTTGCATTTTCTGATGTGTGTCTGTAGTTTATTAATTATCTATCCTATACGAAGATGTATAAATAATAGAAATAAATAGCTGTGTCACTATGTGTATATAGGGATCGGTGTGAGGACAGGTCTGGTTGAAAGTTGAAGAAAGTTGGTTTAGGAACAGGTTGACCTTTTTCCTGTCAGCAGTAGTCTATATGGCACTCATAATAGATTCAGATATCTAAAGGTAGAGGACGTTTGAATTTGTATTCGAGGCGATAGGAATATACGCTGCAACGGAAAACCAGTTCTCTTTTAACCCGCCGTATCAATTCCTAATAGTCCCAATTGTTTTCTTCAAAGCGTGTTGCCTGCAGACAAGTCCACGCGAAACGCTACCCTCATTTCTTTGACTGTCCCCTGATTTTGACAATTACATCAAAGCTGTCTCATTATACATTTAAGATATCAAAGAAATGTTTTTTTAATAAGGACCGTTAAAGATGCTTAATATCGCAAAAAGGTCACTCACTGATGTCAAGTTCAGATTCTGACCGAGTGCCTTACTTCTGTATTTTTCTCAAAGCTTTAAGAACTAAACCGATTCCGTTCTTCTTATTGCTGCTTATGTGATTTAAATATTTTATTTTCCAGTTGCTTAGAATTATGAAGAAATATAGAACAGATATGTGCAAAAGATGTATAATATTGCATATACATTTTTGTCACAGACGGCTATGCAGCATTTTCATTTAAAATCGTTAGTTATTTATTTTTAAAAACTAATACTTACAATAATATCAAACACCACCTTTGCTCTTAAACAAGTAACAATAATTTTTTAAGGAATGAAAAATAACTTTTATTCTAGAACATGTTTTCCCTTTAGACCAATGTGGTTTCATTTACATTATTCAGACTAAAATATAATTTTTGTTCTTATTATTTAATTTTTTTTTTATAAAATTAAGGTACTATTCAATTGCAGTATCTTTCCAATTCCCACAACTCCACCAATATGTGAACACTGTGAGGTAAAAGTCACAGCAAAACACATAATGGTAGACTGTATCAGATACCAAGAAGAAAGAAGAAAAAATGGAATCGACGGGCTCGAGCTACAAAAACTACTAGAAGATGACACGAAGTTCCACAATACAGTTATATAATTCATCAAAAAGATTAATTTGTACAAAAAATTGTAATTAATACAACGAACGGTGCCTCTAACCTAATGTTGTGGTACACGGCATCTAAATGTAAAATAAATAAATAAAAATTGCAGTATCTCAAAATGAAAATGCCTATAGACCTGATTTTTTTACGAGAGAATCTTCTTACTAACGAAACGTGCAATAAGGATGGTTTAGGAAAATTAGTACTCTAAGGGGTTGAATAAAAATCTATAATGATTAAAAAAATTGGTTCTCGAATAACTCTTATACTAAACATATCCATAAAAATATTAAATTATATAATCCAATTTCTAACCTCGTGGAAGGAATATTATCTTGAACTGACCAGTATTAGGCAATATCCTAAATTTACAACAAAAATGTGTAAAAATTCGGAATGTACAATAATTCGTAAAGTATTTTTTGTTTTTTTTAATTTTAAAATACCACTGCAAGAATTCGAATATTATTTATAATAAAATATGATACAATGGAGATACCAACTACATACAAAGAAAGCTCCTGGATGAGTATAGCGCATGGGGTCTGGAAGTATGTAAAGAAAAACCAAGCATATGGCATTTAATGGGAATATAAAAACCTTATCGCTAGAAAATTGGGAATTAGAAAGGGTAAAGGAGTTTAAATATCTTGGCAGGTGGATAACTGAGGATGGCAGCTCTTCCAAGGACATCATAGAAAAAATTACGAGAGGCGGGTAATTGGGACACTGAATTTTGTATTATGGAACAAGCAGGTGAGTTTCCAAACCAAAAAAAAAGCTATACCATTCATTTTTGGGAAGTCACGCCGTATGCATCAGAAACATGGGAGATTACCAAAAAGGAGGAGGCAAGGCTAATTTCATTGGAGATGGACTTTTGGAGTAGCTCTTGTGCCAAGACTATAGCATCTTTCCAACCAAACTATTAGGCGGAATGTCAAGAAGAACAAAATTTTCTGAAAGAAATAGATATAAAAAGGCTAAAATGGTATGGGCATGTACAAAGAATGACAGAGAAGCGATGCACAGTGGGGAAAACAGCTGTTCTAGGAGTGTAATATTCATAATGATCACAAAAATGTTTCAACAATTTTTAATGCACCTTAAAAATATATTGAATTGAGTAATATCACCATTTTCAATCCAACCAACAAGTTGGTTATTTGCTTTTCATATAAATCTACTTGAAAATAAAAAAAAATCTCATTTAGAAAAAATGTTTTCTATCTAGTTATGAACCAATTTTTTCATATTGAATTGTTATCCACTAGTCCTAATAGGTGGAAAATATCTACTAGGGATTAATGAATATATATCATGGCGTAGGTTGCATATGGGACAAGTTAAAAAACAAATTTTATTTGACCAAAAAAACACTGTTAATATAAATTCTTACAAAATTGTACAAAAATGAATATCCGTAGCTTTACCTCTAATTAAAGGATGTTTCAAAGGCAGTGGGATTTGTTTTCATTTCACTAGACACTTGTGTTTACGTTTACATCTCAATCCCATTGAGCTTCTAATCGTTCTTCCGAATTTTGAGTTTTACAATCGTAAGAAAGCCGTTTTCCCCGCAGTGCGACACCATTGAGATTCAATGTTTTTTTGGATTCTACACCCAGGAATTGTCAAAATATCGAAGATTTGGGCGATTTCAATACTTTCATTATCCAAGGAGTAAAAATCTATGGGTTTCTAAAAAAAGTATTATATGAACAATATATGTAACTATCGATGCCGCAAATAGCCGCAGATGATTCTTGTAAAAATTGTTTTAATAGTCCATATTTGTTGGATTCAAAGTGGATCCACTTACATATAATCCTAGAGTGTAGGAATGATTGAAAGTAAATTTTCCAAAAATTACAAAATTCATATGTACCATCGAATTTTAATTATTAATTTTTTATCTGTTATCTTCAATTGAAGCTGCCATTTATGATTATAATTAAAATAAAAATTTTAAATTTTCACAACCTATCTAAACGGAGGTCTGAACCGAACTGAGATATCAACACGCATTACGGTCTGATGATAATTACTTACATATAAAGGATGTTTAAAAGGTAGAGGGAATCCTTTTTATTTCTCAAGACACTTGTGTTTACATCTTTAATAATATTTGGCTTTTTAAGGCACTTTCGAATTTTGACTTTTGCACTCCTAAAGTTTCAGTTTTCCTCACAGTGCGATGGCCAAAGATGACCTTTCTCTATCAACATATTGAAAGGCGAAAAAGGGGAAGACCCATGAAGAGATGGTTACAGAATGTGGAGGAAGGCATGGCTGCCAGGGGTCTTCGAAAGGAAGACTGACTTGACCAAACTATATATAGAAAATATAGTTTTTGTATATTCAATAACACTCCTCTTGTCCCGGTTGAACAGATCCGATACCTAGGACTGCACCTGGACAAACGTCTTACTAGGAACCCTCATACAAGACTGAAAAGACAAGAAACTGCCCGATGTTTTCGACTACTTCAACACTTCCTGGACAAACGCTCTAACCTTCCACTTAGGTACAAAAGGCTCATCTACATGACTATCATCAGACCGGTATGGACTTACGGAGTAGAGATTTGGGGCTCAACTAAACATTAAATTCTTCCCGTCTCCTATCCTTGCAATCAAAAATCCTTCGAAAAATCCTCAATGCTCCTTATTTTGTCACAAATAAACTCATCCATAAAGACCTTAACTTAACGTTCCCTATGTTGCTGACTTGGCGCGAACCAGGTACCACTCCTTTCATGACAAACTCCATTCCCACTCTAATCCACTTGTTTCAATCCTTGCTTCCTCTACAATTCCTGATAATCCTCCGAGGCGTCTGAAAAGAAGATGGCTAGTTTAACAATGTCTGTGGAGTGCTGCCAATGTGTAGTATCCCCTCATGTAAATCCATGACATTTTGTATCTTGTATCTCATTTACTAGATGTATATCATTATAAAGTTGTAAATAGCAATAAATCTATTCAAATAAGAAAAAAAAGTTTTTGTGTATTTATTGTAATACGTTGAAAGTGTGTGGTAATCCATAATCGCCGACTAATAATACACTTTCCGCTTTCACTGGCCTGTCGTAGTTTTGGGCTGGTCCTTAAGACAGTTCTTTTTGTAGTACCATCAGCGTATGAACCTTAGCCAATTATAAAAGCTTAATTGTAACATTCACCTTATATATACATTTGTTTCGTATTTAAATATATGTTGAATTTTTTTAGAACAGCTAGGTTTTCTCAATTATATAAAAACGAATTTCACAGTTTAAACATAGCACAAGGTCAAAGTACATAAGGGCCGACTGGAGAGGGATGGGATAAAAGGGTCTGACCTAGGCTTTCAAGTCCCTGTTGACAACTATCGACTTCCTTCGGATGAGGACGGTCCTGAATAATTGAACAAAGTGGATATCTCCAACCCTCCAATACTTTATCATCGATTTCAACTCCCATTTCCTCCGCTAAAAACTCTTTAGCTCAATGGCTTACGTCTTATCCGCTTGGGCTAGTCTTCTCATTTTCGGTATTAACATATCCACTTCACCAATCAAATTATTCCGATTGAGCTGAGATAGTTTCTATATCGGGTCAATCCATTTGATATCGTTCAGACTGTGCCGCTCAAATGGTGATTTGATAGATTTTACGTTTGTTATTTATATGTTTTCCCTTGATTATCCCAATAAAAAGTTGCTAGTCGTTATGAAAATATCGGTATATCATCCGACTTACCAAATTTCAAAAGGCATTATCTCTCTTTTATCCTTATTTTATTTCTTCCTGACGATTTTTAGTGAGATCAGCTCTGATTAACGGTTTTCGTTCCAACATTCTGCAAGTTGCCTAAAGAGCTCAACCTTTTTCGTTGTTGTGGTGGATATAATTAGTTGAACGTTGAGAATTACTAGAAGGAATTAGTCCGGGTGGTGTTCAGTGAATGAAACAATTTGTAGTTTCAACCATTTATTTTCTGCTAACGATTCGACCCCCAGTTTAGTTTCCATTTGCCTACAATCCCTACGCCCTGATGATGACCCACAATGGGGTTCAAACGTTGTCAGAAAATAAATGGCTGAAACTACTTAATTCTTTCATTCACTGACCGCCACCCGGACTTAATTCCTTCTAGTAACTTTTTCGTTGTTTTTCTTATTTTATGGGCACTTTAACAAATCTCAGCAATACTACATTGCAATTAAACACTGTTAATTTATTTGCAGAAAAAATAAGTGAAAATCATCCAAGTTTAATAGTTTGAGGAGAATTTATTTTTTTCCTTCATAGTTTTTTTTTTCATTTTCATTTTCTTCACGGCAGTACACATAAAGCGGTCCCTGACCTCTTCATCCTCTCTTCCTCAGTCCTCTCTATCGATGACACGCCTCACAAATACTCCCGCTTTCATCAGATCCTCGGAGACGCTATCCTTCCATCTTCCCTCCGGTGTTCCACGAGGCCATTTTCCATCGGAGTTTTCATGGTACAACTCACTACCCTTTCTTAACTCTTTCTGATTACGTGGTATAACCACATAATTCGCTAAACTCTTACGAACTGAGAAACACTCAAGCCATTAAAAGTGTGTGCAGCTGGTTTTTTCGGAGTCGAAACAAACCATTCCCCTCTACAGGTCCGTAAAAACGCCTTAGGATCACCCTTTTGAACTTGTCAATGCGGACAGCTGATGCTTTGCTTAAAGTCCAGGTTGTGAATGGGTATATTAAAACTGTCTGACGAGCGATCTATATAGTCTTACCTTGGTCGTGCGGCAGAGCAGTCTACTTCTGCAAAACCTTAGATAGTCTTAAATAGGATCGATTTGCTGCCATTATTCTGTTCTTCATTTATTCTTCCTCGTTAATCTTAAGTATTTAAACCCTTTGACACACTCCAATCTATAACTCCCAATTATGTGGTGTCTCTGTGGATGACCTGGATTTTTTTCATGTCTTCATTAATCTGAAGACCCATTCTTCTTCCTTCTTTCTCAAGTTCTGTAAATGCCTGTTTTATGCTTTTCGAGTACTTCTTTCAATGGATATATCGTCTGCATATACCATAATTTCTGTCTTTTTGCTGGAGATCGATCTTGAGACAACAGACCTGATGTTTTATAATCGCATTTAGAACGATGTTGAACAGAAGAAGAGTCAAGAGAATTCCTAGATTAGCCCTGAGCTCACTATGAATGGGTCTTCAAATTTTAATTTTTATTTTTATTTTATGGAATCGAATAAAACAATACACCTAGTTTGCCTTAATTTTAATAGGAAAGGACATTAAACACATCCAGAAAAAAAATAAGACCACTTAATTTGATTGGCGCTAGCTTTGATAAACTGAGCTTGTTTCTGTATTGGGTCAATCCTTTGGTTGTCTTCTATCATTCTATAAAAACAAATTATAGGCAAAAAAAGTCGCTGACGAAAGAAAATAAATTATCTTAAAGCAATGATTTTCGATTATTTTTTCTAAAAATTGAATAATGTTTGAACACAATTACTGCTGAGATTCATAAAGCTGTCCATTAAAACAGAATTAAATCACAAAATGATGAACTATTAAGGAAATTTGCATCATGTTAAAAAAATGAAAGTACTAATCAGAGCCAACTCCTTCAAGAATAAGTAAAGTACCGATAGTAGAGAGAGTCTGCCTTGTGAAATTCAGCTAGTTGGATGAAAAATGTCCGAAATGTATATGTATATATATATATATATATATATATATAAAAGATATATATATATATATATATATATATATATATATATTATAGATATATATTATAATAATATATATATATATATATATATATATATATATATATATATATATATATATATATATATAATATCAACTTTGTGTAAGGATAATCAAGGGAAAAAAGTTGTAAATAACAAACGTAAAATCTTAACTAAGTACCATTTTCAAATTACATTTAGGACATTAGGTCGGGTTGGTCTGAAAGGCGCGTAGGGCTCTACGGGAAGGTATATGTCAACATAAGAATGTTGTCAAATTATGTTTATACGTCATCATTTTCTTATGTGCTAATAAATGAAATAAAGAGATGTTTCATAATTATATCTTAACAGGAAGTCCATTAGACTATCGCTTCTCAATATAATACAGCAACCCATTTGTTTAAGGTGATAAGTAAATGAAGCCTTATTAAAGGATTTGACGAAACAATGACGAAGCGTGATGGACAGAATCGATTTCGCATCCTGCCCACCATCGCACCAACGGCTATCGTCATCAACCAATACTCTTTTAATAATGACTCTAATTTTTATCTTATATATCTTCACTTATACCAGGTTCTAGTTTGATGGATTTTTAACATGGTAGTTAAACAATAGTGTAATTACTCAAATAAAATATAACCAATATAGACTGTTGAACTAACTATAAGGTTTCTAAGCCCAAGTTGAAACTATGATTTTTCAAAAGGAGTAATAACTTCTGACCAAAAATGTGGTGCCGAGCCACCAATGTCACATCCTAGTTAAAGGTCCTTATCCTAATCAAACCTGAATAGGGAAAATTTAAGAATCCCACTGTAGCATCGTCTAATTGGCCACAGTTGCATAAAGGGACGTTAATTGAATAAATAAACAAACAAACTATAAGATAAACACTATATAATAGACACACTATAGGAATATAATAGGAACATCACCAACAGGCTTTTTTCATTAAAAATCTATATGGATAAGCTTTGCAGACAACTATAATTTAGTAAGTACACGGCGTAACTTATTCAATTGTGCAGTTCTTCAGTTAGGAAATTTTTCACGATATCTTCAAACAGCAGCAGTACCGTTTCTATGTACCTCGCCATTAGTTAAAAGCATGCCTTACTAAAGGGAATAAATTGATGGTGTCCACAATAATTATAAATTTAACTGTGCCACAGGATTCGCTCAAACTAAAACACACAGAACTAGACAAACAGATGAGCGACTACTGCCATTGCTTATCGTTCATTTGTTTATCAGTTCATTAAAACCTGTTATTTAGTATTAAACACCTCAAACGTTCTACAGTCAGTCTTATAGTAGTAAATAAATAATTAGCCTTTAACCTTTTGATATATGTTTAATGAATGAGTTTGAAATAAATTTTAAAATTAACTTTTTTTGTTTATTTTCTGTTAGGGAACACATATTAAAATAGTGCGGTGAAATTACGAAACATACTGTATATGCGTGTGAATATATATTTATTTATTTTATTTTTTTACGAGGGTAGGTGGAAATCTTCAAAAGACGAGGATAGACCCGTAACTATCAGTTTGTGGATACTTACCTCTAAAACCACCTCCCTTTACCGGTTTCTCACCTACTACGGGACTACCGTTAGGCATTACATCGTGGAGAGGAGTGACTACGTGCCGCCTTACTATCACAGGCTAACTCCTGCCTTGCCTTTTCTACTCTTCGGTCCTCAACTTCGTCATAACATTTGCTCACATGCGTTGGTCAGCCATCCAATAATGGTACGGGAGCAGTATTGGGCAGATGATATTATTGGCCGTTGGTTCATCGCCACAGATACGCTTGAAATCTCTCCTGTCTCCCAGAAAGCGGGTACAGCAGAATAAAACATAGGCCACACTATCTTCTACTACTGGGCACACTGGACACTCTTCTGTATCGTCCAAATTTAAACTTATACTGATAAGCACGAAAGCAGTCATGGCTCGTTAGGAACATAGTGAGGTAGAAGTCAATCATGCCGTGCTTCCTTGTGACCCTGGATCCTTGAATCTGAGGAAACCAGCCTTTTGGTCCATCTTCCTTTCGTTGCAGCACCCTCGTCGATCCTGCCATTTCCGAACTGTCTCCATTCTCTCTTCAGTCCTGGAAATACAGGACACTCTGATATATAAGCGTCTTCGCCCTTCAGCGATCAGCTATATTTGAGGCATTTTGTCAATCACACATGCTGCCTCATAAGAGACAGTTCGGAAAGCACTTATAGCTTTTAGAGCACTACGACGATAAACTGAAACCATGGGACTTCTATAGCTGAGCGTATTTCAGGTCCTTTCTCTTTTCACGGCTGCATAGCAATATGGACGTTACGACGTCTGATACTAAACATCGATGACTGAGCCTGGGTCCTCCTACGTTTGGCATTAGTCGGCACAACTCCGTAGTAATCTTTGCTGCGTTATCACGTCCCCGTTGGATATACTCCTTGAAGTTCACCCTTTGATCAATAATCACTCTTAGTTACCTTAAAGAAGGCTTGGAACGTATCTCCTGATTACCAAATCTGATCGTAAAATGCTCCATTATTCTCATGCTACTAATTAGCACAACCTCTGTCTTGCCATCTGTAAGTTGCAGTCCAACCGATGTTAACCAGTTCCGGATTGGCGCAATACTCTGGTTCGCCATCCGGGTCACTTCCTCTTTATATTTTGTCTCAACCACCAAAGCAACATCATCAGCAAAACCAATAGTTTTAGTTTATTAGTAGTTTAATCTGCAGCAAACAACCAGTTATCTTAAGGCCCTTTGGTCCTTCCTCTGTAGAACAGATCAAAGTCCTATCCTTGGAGTTGTCACGGACTATATCAACAAGATACGTAGGAACACCCATTTTCTGTAGAACATCCGAAATGGAGCTCCATTTAGAGGAATTAAATGTATTTTTCACATCTAATGTGACAATCGCACAGTAACCTTTCGCGCTTATCCATACCTTTTTCCAGCAATAGCTTAAAGCGCCGTTTCAACTACCATCATTTTAGCCTCCAGCGATGACCTTGACTTTCGGAATCCGTATTGCGATGTAGAAAGGCTGCTCTTTTGGTTGTCTCTTGTATTCTGATAGCTACAAGTTTCTCGAAAATGTTGCCAGTATTATCCTGTAAACATACTCTCCTATAGGCCGAAGGTTCTGATGAAATTTCCTCATCTTTAGGGATCATTACGCTGCCTTTTCCATAGACGTGGAAAGGACCCTTCACTCAAGCACGAATTAAACACCTCCAACAATGAATCTGGTCTACTGTTTATTGCTGTCTTCAGTGCCAAGTTCGGAATGCCATCCAAATCCAGCCCTTTCCTTATTTTAAGGCTTTTGGATTTTGGAGATATCGATGAGCTCCTCAGTTGTCACCGGTGTTACGTCAAGAACTGATATCGGCCTAGTATACAACAATTCATCCTGTTTCGGAAACAGAGTGGCAACGATTCTTTGCACGGCTTATACGGCTGTGTGTGAGTGTTTGTCTGCATCTACGCTTTCGGGTCATGGAATAGGAATTATTTGATGTCGCATGAGTAATCATAAAAATAATTCTCTTGTAAGGGAAATTTTTAATTGTGGTTGGAAATGGCATGAATCTTTGCGTAAAAAAGTAGCTCTTACATGGATTCGATCACATCGTGGTATTGCAGTTAATGAAAATAAATAGATACATATATAGATCTTAAAGCAAAGAAGCTAGAATGATTGTTTTTTGTTAGCTGTTATTGATTTTTTCATAAAACATTTATATGTTAATAAATATATAAATTGATTATACATCTAAAGTAGATCATAAACAGAAACTAGGTTTTAAATAATGAAAGTTAACGATAGATATGAGATAAGTCCATATAGGTAAGATATAGTTGTTAAAGTAGTCTAAAAAGCTATATGGAGCAAATTTCTTTTCGTAATATTGTAATTTATTTACTTCTTTTTAATCTCTTGACATTTTCTTCTCAACAAAGGAAATATGAGGTCATGAAATGAGAGGTCCTCTTGATAACGATCGAGTGAAAATATCCGACAACCATCATCAAATAATTGACCCGACTGTCAAATGTTATTTGTAAGAGAGGGATTGGAGGGAAGCCGAAGAGGAGTATTCCCGTATCGAGGATATTAGAGAATCGATTTTCCCGTCATTGCTTCCCAACCGGCGGTTAGGCCTCTTCTCTGAGCACCCACTGTTTGCTCATGGCTTATCCGTTTCCTTGCCCACAGGTGACAGCACATTACATGAACCGCTTAATTGTCTATCTCATAATATCAAAGCCTTAACTTTCAGGTTGTATTTATGCTTTTAGTTTTTACTGATCATATATTTATTTATTTTAATCTTGATAGAAATCGTTTTTCACTATCTTTAGAAATTAACAATCCTTATACGGAATTGTGTTTTTCATGGAAGTCAAGTAATATTGATGAAAGAAACAACATGCTGCTATGTATTCAGAGTACCCGAGGTGGTTAAAATAAACTACCTAATAATTTATGTACAAATAATATTAATAAGCCATTGTCCATTTTCGAGGCCACACAGGTATATGTCTAACCTTTAGGTCTTGTGAGCCTTTTATGGTTTGTTTTGTTTGGTTTTAGGTACAACAGCTTGGTCATCAACGCCCGGTGGTTAGTCATGGTCATGGTTCAATGACGGTTTGATAAGCGGTTACTCCAGATAGCAAGGGGGGCCCGATAACAGGGGACAACGCCGAAGTATACCATATTAAAAAGTAGCTGTGTAAGTATTGAGGGTACGAGGGTCGTTCTGAGGATGTGGATAAATACCACGCAGTCCTATGCCTGTCATTTACATTATTTCATTCCACCAATATTTACAATTTGGTATCTATACGTGGAAAAGTCCAAACATTCTCAACTCCTCGGAGCTAACGCTTTCTGGTGGAATAGCGCGGCACCTCCCTGGGTGTTCATGACGACGCCTCTAGGCTATCAGGAATATCCTTCAAAGTCAATTATTACATTTATCTATTGGGTTGATGCAAAATTAATGCAGGTTTTTAGTAGGTATTGTAAATACGCCATATCTTTACTTTAACCATATATATTTAATCAAAATAATTTCCATCTGAATCAATGCACTTTTGCCAACGTTCAACAAGCTTTCTTATTCCACCAGAAAAAAAATCCGAATCCCTGGACTCAATGAAATCACGAAAAGAATTTTCAATGTCGTCCTGGTTTTGAAAATTTTTCTCCCTCAAAAAGTTGTCCAGATGCCTGAAAAAGTGGAAGTCTGTAGGAGAGAGGTCAGGTGAATAAGGCGGATGTTGGAGAACTTCGTAGCCCAACTCGTGCAGTCGTCGAAGCGTTGGTTGTGCAACGTGTGGTCTGGCGTTATCGTGGAGCAGGATCGGCCCCTTCCGATTCATCAATGCTGGGCAAAGACGTTGCAATTTTTGAGTTCCGAGTTCCGCCGCCATTTCTCGTGTGGTTTTGGTTGGGTCTTCTTCCACTTTTGACCTCAGCTGGTCGTTGTCCAGAGCAAGATGACGGCCCCGACCTTCCTTGTCTTCGAGGTCGAAATCTCCTCTGCGAAACTTCTGGAACCAACGCTGCACCGTGCACTCATTAATAGCCCCCTGACCCCACACTTCATTAATATTACGAGCCGTTTGCGCAGCGCTGCGCCCTAATTTAAATTCGTAAAAATAAATTTGACGAAAATCGCACTTTGACATTTTCGATTCAAGACCTTTGAACACACTGAACAAAACGATTTTACTAAACAAATTCATGGTGAAAGAGAGGGTATTAGATAAGGTTTGTTTTGGTATTAGTCCCGCCTCTCTTGACGCAATACCCAATAGGAATTCAGGGGGTGTGTAAATTTCCATAAAATAGTATTTTTGAGAATAAGAGAGGTAGAGATGAAGAGGGTGATAATGTGGAATGAAGATAGGTCAGTCTATGTCTAGCCAGGTATAAATAGAGTCGGGGTTCAGCGACGGATAGGTGAAATGTCGAGCAGCGACGGACACGATAGCCATGGGTAAAGCAGTAGCATAACGTGAGAGAGAATGCCTGCTGAAGGTCTGCACCTACTAAATAACCCCCGAATTTTTTAGTCCAGTGAGTTTTTACCTAATATACATTATAGATACCGTATACGTAAATTGTATGGCAAAAAGTTTAGATACCAGTATCTCAGTATTCTCAATTACTAGTTATGTCAAATGTAAATATGTGCCATTATTAAATATATGTGTAATTTAGTATCAATACTAACTTTTATTCAGTACTCTTAATTATTTTATTCCCTTGTATGCTATCTGATACGGTAATTTATAGGTTAGTATGATCCCTTTAGAAAAGTTTACTATCAGTACAGGTAAATAATAGAGTAGAAATACTTGAAATAGCTAATCTTTGCAAGGTCTTGGATCTAACACTGCCTTAGACTAGCAGTCGGCCAAAACTACAGCTAGTATACATATTAGGTATGTAGTATATTGATTATCAGTAAAATTTCAATCAGGGCGATTAAAAGACCACCATTGATAGAAAACACTGCTTGCTGAGATAATTCATGCATTATCCCCTCCAATCAACCTAAGGAGGGAATTCAGAATTATCGAGTGTAAGAGTAACAACTCTATTCAGTGTACCTTAATTATGATAGCGTTGTGGTCTTCAAGAACATAGCCGCTCGGAGGTTTTATGCATGGGAATTTTGTTCCGGGAAAAAAATAGAGGTTTCATTCTACCTGCTATCTCAGAATGGCAATAATCTGTAGAACTCAAAGGAAGTCAGTGTGAAAGTAAGATGACGGGAATGATGAATAACCTTAGAGCACTTGGAATAATTTGGGCAATATAGGTATTGTGGTTTCTTTATTTTGAACCCCTGAAGAAACAGAACGAATCACCCAAATAAGGTTTAATAATAATAATAATAAATTCTTTATTTATTCTGGGACAAGTCGCTTCGGAATAATGTTACAGACAAATTAAATTAGAGCTTCAATGTCTTAGAGTAAAAAAAAAAAAAAAAGATAAATAAAAAGCAACAGAAATGACAAAGAAAATGAATAATAGTTATAAATTCATAGGTAGCTTCTTATAATAATTTAGAATAAACAAATTAGATGAGAATAAAAAAATAAAAATATGTTCATATATACATTGCAAAATAAATTATACATAAAATAAAATTCATAAATCTTTAATATACAAAATAAAATTTGATAAATAATCGCTTCTCTCTGCCGATTTTTATTGAAATTTGCAAATCACTTGAGGTCATTTGAAAATTGGATAGACAGGAAGTATTTGAAGGAACGGGATTTGTAGATAGGAAGAGTATTGGGATGACGGATATAAGAAGGAATAGAATTCCATATGGACGAGGATCGGATAAGGAAAGATCTGTCGAAAGCAGTGGTTCGATGAGGCGTTATATGCAGGTCTGAAGACCGTGAACGAGTGTTGCGGGAGTGGATGGAGGATTTAAATGAAAGTATATCAGAGATGTACGATGGACGTTGAGATCGGAGAACTTGGAAGAGAAAGGATGCCAGGAAGTACTTAAAACGGTAGGATGGGTAAAGCCACTTTAACTACTCGTAGAATCGGGTTACAGAGGTGTTCCTGGATATCCCAAAGATGAAACGTACCAGACAGTTAAATAATTGTTTTAGTTTAGCTTCAAGATCCCCAGAGACAACCCCATACACCGCGCAACAGTAGTCAAAGTGGGGAAATATTAGTGAGCAAACCAAAAGCCTGCGGGTTTCTAATGGAAGAAGGTGACGATTGTGATTTAGGAGTTTTAAGATGGAAATTGTGCGTCGAGAAATTTCGGAAACGTAGTTTTTCCAGGAAAGAGATTGGTCGAGGGTTAGTAGGAATTAACAGATTGTTCTTCCAGTATTCCATCTTACAACTAAAATAAATTTTAACTTTTATAATGTACTAAATGTATGTTCTTTTTAACAATTAAATAGGATCGTGTATTTCTGTGGAGTAACTCGATTCTTGAAAGCGCATCATTATAACATTCAAGACCCTAAATACACAGAAAATATTGATAACAATGTTAATAAGAAAGAATCTAACAAAATTAACAATATGTCAAATTATTCACTTGTGACAGATTGTAATTCGTCTTATAATATAGGTAATTGTGCACACTTAATTGTTAAAAGTAATAACTGAGAGAGTTAATAGAATATATAATTATGATTTCATATACATTTATATAATTAACTTCAATAATACATATGCACTGCTAATTGATTATTCACCCGACAAATTAACAACCTTTATTATTTTTTCTGTTCGATCAATCAATAAATAATTAGTGTTATTCGTAGCCTATTACATAAATAATAGGTGCCATATGAAACAAATAGTATATAAAGCTATAATTAGGAATACAATGCTAGTAATTAAAAATATATTAAGGTCTGCTAATGTTTCCAAGAACAGTCTATGCATCTAGATCTATAGGAACGTTAAGTGAGTCTTTTAAATGTATGTCACTGGGTTTGAAACTGGCCTACTACTGTAAATAGGCTGATAACATTTAAACAATACCCTAAATATCTAGTGACTACAAAAAATTAAAAAATCAATAATATACGACATCTTGTTTAGATAATGTTTTTCTTAGATAAACATTAAATATAGAGATTCAAATTCTAGGGAATTCAATCAATGGACGGAAAAAAATAGGAAGAATTTAATACAAAATAAATTAATTGTGATATAGCAGTTTGATTACTAAATTTTGACGACTTACTTGGAATCCTCACACTAGACTGAAACGACAAGAAACAGCTCGCAGATATCGCTTATTACAACATTTACTTGACAAACGTTCAAAACTTCCCACCTACTACAAAAAACTAATTTATATTACCATACTTAGGCCTATTTGGACATATGGAATTGAACTATGGGGATCCACCAAGCCATCAAATTCCTCTCGCATCCAATCCTTGCAATCCAAAATCCTCCGAAAGATCCTAAATGCCCCTTACTTTGTCACCAATAAAATAATCCACAAAGACCTGAATATCCCATTAGTTGCAGACTTAGCCCGAATTATATATACTTCCTTTCACTCCAAATTACCACTCCACCCAAACCCACTTGTCCGCAATATCTCATCTCCTCCTATTCCTGATCATCCTCCGAGGTGGCTGAAACGACGATGGCCTCGAGACCTTCTTGTCTGAAAAACCTTTGAAGTGCTACCAATGGGTAGATTCTTCTCACGCCTATCATGTCCATATCTCATGTGTGAACAGTCACATTTACTTGATGTATTTTTTGTGTTAATACAGTTGTAAATATCTCTATAATAAATAAATAAAAAAAATAAAAAAAATTTTGATATCATTTTTTCTCCCTGGATTATATCCTACATTGCAACCTCAAGTAGGCTTATTGGACGGCGCCATTTTCCTGTTAATACAGGTCTATTATTTTTGTGAATCTGAACAAAGTGATGAACAGAGCTTAGGACCATAAATAGGGGCACTGCCAAAGCGGTAAAACCGTAAACTAGCTTAACTGCGTACCAAATGAGAAGCAGTTGTAGAATCTGCAGATCCGTGGGGCTACTAATCCTATATTATGGAGGTGCTTGTTAAGCTGACATTTTCTCTTATATGGTCCATTCAGCTGTAGTCTTTTCCAAGGAGTTTATCCTGTCTATTGAGATAAGAGTGCGACTTCGAGGGATGGAGGTGCCGGAATTTATATTGAATTTCCTAATGGAAATACTATTGAATGATGCCTTCCTACTGGCCACACCTCAACAATTTATAGGGTGGAACAAGAGGCTATCTTGGGTGCCATTTAAACCATTTCCTCACTTCCGAATCTTAGGAATGCATATGTGTTGTTTCTGACGGATGCAGCATCAGTTCTCTCCAAATGCTGCTACAGGCTGGAAAAAGGCCTATAGTGAACTGACAATTGAGTTATGGAAAATTAATGAAAACACCAGGAAACTGGTTTTACAGTGGATTGCTGCATCAGAGGAAACGAGAACACGGACGAGCTGGCTAAAGCTGAGACCCTCCAACCACAAATAGATGCTTCACTCTCTCTGGATGAAGTTAAAACCATCAATATAGCGGCCTTAAGAGAACGATGGAGGGCAAGGCATCCTAAAGACCCCTATACCACGGCCTCAACAAAAAAGAGCAAGTGGTAATTTTCCGACTGCGCTCGAACCACAACAGACTAAAATCGCACCTCTTCCGAAAATTCAAAATAGGACGACTTAGTCTTATGTGCGAATGTGGTCAAGGAGAATAAAACGCTGAGCACACCCTGAAAAGCTGTGCCCTTCTGGAGGAAGCGAGAAGAGAATCCTGGCCTGAACCGAAGGCGCTAAAAACAAAGATATACGGAATACTGGAGGACTTAAGGAGAACTGCCCACTTTGTAATGTTTGTCGCCAGACGTGACTATTTAGAGAAGAACGAGGAAGAAGAAGTGCGACTTCTTACTTTGTAGAGTTACTCCAAGGACAACTTAAAATGATGCTGCTTCTCAGTATCCCTGCAGTAGAGGTTGTTTTATTTCTAGCAGCAGCCTTGTCAGACCTTATGCATAGCTGAGGCTTATCCCACAAATAGGGTGTGGTGTGGAGGGTGACCAGGCACCCTCTGTACAAGGACCTTATTCCGCAGAAAGGGTATCAAGGTTTTCCTTGTCCTCTTATAGCGTTGTTTGTTTGGACCAAGCCTGGATAGTTTTAAATATGTCTCTGAACCTTTCTGAGATTAAGGTTTGAGCATAGATTACCATTATCTTGGGTTTTCCCGCTATCTATATTCCCGCCCTTCAGCCTAATTCTGTTCTGAATATATTTATAATATCTGTGGTGGTCGTGAATAAGTGGTTAAGTCAAAATCTTTCATTTTACAGGTGAGCGACTTAAAGTTTTACGTAATACCAAAATAGAGTAATTAATTAAACCTTTCTTTTATCCTAATATCTCTTCTAAAAAGAAAGTTCTTTAACCAATTTAACACGATGTAGGAGAAGGTCTGAGATAGCGATACGTGAAGTTAACTCATTTTTAATATAACTCGAGTTTAGTTTTTCACGACCGCTACAGATATAATATAATTAGATAGTTCACATTGTTGACCTTTCAATTTATATATTCTGTTAAATGATCATCAAAAAACTTTAAAAAAAGGTGTTAGATTTCTTTGAATAATCTCGAAAAATATTGATATTTAGAATTTAACTAAGAAATATTCTTGTTTCTGATAAATTTCATTGTAGTATTTTATCTACAAACAGTTTTTCTACATAATGTACCTGATTTGTTAATTTATTTATCGGAAAAAAATTTTTTCCCACTAACCTATAAATGAAATATATAGGTAAGAGAAGGTATTGAGATCGTGAAAATTTTCAAATTCGAGTTTTCAACGGAAATACACGTTTTAGTGTTCCCTCAGACCGTGTGTCTGTTCGTGTATGTTTGTGCGGTGAATCTACCACGAAAACAAAAATCGTACGAAACTGAAATTTCATATTCAGGACGACTATATGAACGACTAAAGTGTTACACCAACTTTTTCGCCAAAATAGGCTGACCGGAATAGATACTTTATAATGTGCATTTTGCATCTTTTTAGAATTTCCTCAAAAACGGTTATAACGATTTTGATTAAAATTGCTGTATCGATGTAAAATAAAATTTAAAAGATTGGATAATGATTAAAATAATATTAATAACAATAGGCTTACCGAACCCGAAGGTTCGATGCCGATACCACCAAACTTCGCCTGCATAGACTCGTCCAATGTTCACCGGTCAAGCCCAAGCCCCCGAGATCAGCCTTAATGCAATCCTCCCATCGACGCTTCGGTCTACCTTTCGGACGCCTACCAGTCGGTTCAGCGAATACCAACTTTCTCGGAATCCGTTCCTCACTAAGCCCAACAACTTTACGCGCCCATTTGAGTCTCCGCGATGCTATCAACTCAATTATATTCACAGGGTACAAACTCCGCAATTCCGCGTTGTGTAACCTTCTAAACTCCCCAGTGGCCTCATCTCCCTTCGGACCAAATATTTTACGCAGTACCTTATTCTCGAAAACCTTAAGCCGTTGTTCATCCTTCAAAGTAAGCGGCCACGTTTCGCATCCGTAAAAAACCGTTGGAAGAATAATAGTTTTATAAATTCTAACCTTTAAGTTTTTAGACAGAAGCCGCGAGCTAAGTAATTTAGCAACCGAATAATAACACGCATTTCCCACCTTTAACCGAGACTTTATTTCTTCCTGGATTTCATTTTTCTTGTTATCATTGAACCTAAATACTTGAATTTCTCTACGTGTTCAAAAGTATGACCTGAAATATTAATATCATCAAGATCGCCACCATTTCTGCAACTAATGATATATTTCGTCTTATCGGTATTTAATTCGAGACCTATTTGTTTACCGGTTTTTATTAACACACTTGTATTTCGTTGTATAGTTTCCGTGTCTTCACCTAGTAGGACCAAATCATCGGCATACCCCAAAACCGGAATCTTGTCACCCATATTTAAGCCTTTCTCGGTACACATCACCTTTTCTATAACATATTCTAAGGCTATATTAAACAAAACAGGTGAAAGGGAGTCACCCTGTTTCAAACCCGATCGCACCTTAAATCTCTCGGAGTAATTATGACCGATTCTATCTTTATGAAATGTTTCCGACAAACACATCTCTACTAGGTTTACTAACTTTATAGGTATCCCCTGTTTAATCATGATGTTATATAGCTTCTGACGGTCTATGGAATCATAAGCCTTTTTAAAATCTATGTAAAGTTGATGGACTACACCGTTGTATCCCAGCCTCTTCTCTAATATTTGACGTAAGGAGAATATTTGATCAATAGTCCAGCGATTCCGCCTAAAACCACATTGGTAGTCTCCGATAATTTCCTCAGCGTATTCCGTGATTCGGCTAGTTAGTATTGACGAGAATATTTTATAGCATACTGGGAGAAGAGAGATCCCACGATAGTTGTTACAATCCGTCCTCGGTCCTTTTTTGTGAATCGGAATAAGTATTGATTCTTTCCATTCTTCGGGTATTTTTTCATTTTCCCAGATCTTTTTAACTAAAACATGTAATTTGGAAACGCCCGCTTCTCCACACGCTTTGATTAATTCGCTCGTGATATTATCATTTCCTGCAGCTTTATACCGTTTTAATATTCCTATCGCCATTTCAACTTCCTCTTTACTCGGTGCGTCTACCCATGGTTCAGCGCTCTGGTATTCAGAGAGAGGAGATTGATTATTATTTTCCGTATTAGATCAGCTGATGCGCTCGATGATAACAGTCATACGTTACTTCGTCTCTCAGATTTTTGCTTTTTTCAGTAGGAATTCGCTTGAGTTCAGTCTGGAAAACATCACTAGACCTCAGGAATACTACAGCAGTGAGTATTGAAGAAATTTCGGTAAGCAAAGTTATAATTTACTTTGTACAATCGCGAAAAAGTGAAAGGAGGGTCACTGATCAGCTGATTGCCGCTAGCTCGGCAAGCTCGGGCTTGCTTTTCTTTTCCTTATCTTTCTTTTATTTATTTTTCTTTTCCTTCTTATTCTTATTCCATTATATATTTATTCCTATTTTTTTTTTTTTTTAATCAATGCGATATTTCCATCAAGTGATGTCCTCGAAAGTTACAAGTAAAAGATCTAGATCTGCAGGTTCAAACTCGTCTCCCACAAAACAGAGACCTCGCTGTGATAATAATAAAAAAATGATTCCACCAGCGACTGCTTCAGCTACCTCTTTAGGATCTGAACCACAGCCTAGCACATCATCACAAGGATTAACTGAAGAATCGCCGCTTTTTACACCGAACCCATTTCAGATCCTTCAAATTGAAAAAGAAACAATGGAATCTTCTCCTATACCAAAAGAACCACAACCTCCACCAATATTTGTTAAAAATATTAAAAACTTTCAACTACTGTGTGCGCATCTAAACAAATTAACCGATCCTAACAGTTATTATTGTATAAGTAGAATCAGTGATACTAAAATATCCCCGACTACCGCCGAAACCTACAGAAAAATAGTAAAATATGTGACTGAGACCAAAGCTGATTTTCATACATATCAGTTACGCCAGGAGAGAGCTTTAAGGGTTGTAATTAGAACCTACACCCTTCGACACCAGCAGCAGCTATCCAAGAAGAACTTACGGAGATAGGCTATAAAGTGCGACAAGTCACCAACGTCCTAAAAGATAAAATTCCACTGCCTCTATTCTTTGTGGACTTGGAACCATCAGCAGGAGTTGAAAAAATTTATGATCTCAATAGATTATACTATACTAGTGTAAGAGTTGAAAAACCTTACACTAAGAAAGAAATAGTTCAGTGCCACAATTGTCAGGCATATGGTCATACCAGAAGTTATTGTCACCACATACCACGCTGTGTGAAATGCGGTGAACGACATAAGTCAGAAGAATGTACAAGACCAAGATCAACACCCGCTGTTTCTGCTCTGTGCCTCAAGGACCACCCGGCTAGCTACAAGGGGTGTCAAATCTACAAGAACCTCAAAAGCAGATACCAAAAACCTCAGAATCTGGATGAAACAGCTGAACCGATCAGAAGCAGAAGACAACCTTCAAAGACAATTGATTCCAATGTAACATTTGCCCATCTACTTGGAGGTGGGAACCAGAACAAAGAGGCCGAGGCCCTGCCGGAACAACGCACTCTTCAAAATCCTCAATCCGTTCCACAACCAGCTATTCCTCAAAATTTACCAAACCCTCAAAATCCTCACCTGCATCAAACTTCTCATATTCCTCCTCCATCAAATGTCTCAGACCTTACAAGTTTGATGACATCCTTCATCACTGAAATCAAATCCCTCGTTATGCCGCTAATATCACTACTTACTAATCTTGTATCAAACTTAATCCCTTCCTTAAAAAATCCTTAAATGACTTCACCTAACTCCTTATCCATTCTCCTATGGAATGCGAATGGTGTTAGAAATCATACTGTCGAACTTACAGCTTTATTGCAAGACAAAAACGTTGACGTAGCACTTATTACTGAAACTAGACTAACCACTAAACAGTTCTTCAAAATACCTCAATACGTAACATACCGTACGGACCACCCAGACGGCAAAGCCCATGCCGGTACTGCTGTCATTGTGCACCAGTCCCTCTCTCATCACTTACTCCCACTTCCTACCTATGATTTCCTACAAACCACAGCCATAGTAATCAAAACTTTTTCCTTTCCGGTAACCCTTACATCAGCATACTGCCCTCCCAAACATTCCATTTCCAACACCGAATTTGTATCCTTTCTAAATTCCTTAGGAAATCATTTCATTCTGGGTGCAGACTTAAATGCCAAGCATCAACAATGGGGTTCGAGAACCACGAATTCTCGTGGACGAAATCTGCTGTCTGCCCTTAACTCCCGTCATTTCAATCTCCTACCTCCTGATTCCCCTACCTACTGGCCAACCGATCCCAACCGTAATCCTGACATCCTTGACTTCTTCATTCACAGCGGATTAGGCTCCCTCAACTTATCTGTAGCTCGACTTGATGAACTATCCTCAGACCATAGTCCACTGATCCTAAAAGTATCTCTCACTCCAATTCCAAAACCTATCCCACCGTCATTTATTCCCAGGCCCTGTCAACTGGAACCTATTTCGCCAAATCCTGACCGATAATATTAACCTCAGAGCGACCCTCAAAACCCCAGAAAACCTTGACGATTCCATCTACTCCTTCACCACCGCCATTCAGCAAGCTGTCTGGACTGCCTCCTCTCCTAAGCACTCCAATAAAACTCCTCACCAAAACCATTTGCCTCAACACCTTACAGACCTAATCCATGCAAAACGTCGTGCCAGATCATTATGGCAGCGCACCCGACACCCAACAGATCGCCGCTCCTATAACTTCTATTGTAGAAAATTGAAGCAGGAGTTGGCGACCTTCCGTTCCCAGTCCTTTAATTCCTACCTCTCCTCTCTGTCAGCTAGTGATAATTCCCTGTGGAATGTCACGAAGAAGATTTTAAAATCCCATCAAGTTTCCCATCCTCTCCGGCGTGGTGACGACTCCTGGGCTGCGTCTGATGAAGATAAAGCCGAGGAATTCGCCACACACCTCTCAAAAGTATTCACTCCTCACCCGGAATCCCAAAGCAATCATACCGCAGCAGTACAAGACTTCCTTTTGTCACCAATACCTCTTTCCCTACCTCCTAAAGTTATTAATCCCTCTGAGGTTAAATATCTTCTCCAGAAACTGACCCTCCGTAAATCTCCTGAACATGATCTTCTTACCCCCCAGATCCTCCGTCAACTTCCACAGAAAACTATTATATTCCTTACCTATATCTACAACTGCATCCTACGTACCACCTATTTTCCTCTCTTGTGGAAACATTCCACAATCATTCTCTTCCTAAAACCAGGTAAACCTTCCAGCAACACTTCATCCTACAGACCTATTAGTCTACTCCCTATCCTCTCAAAAGTCTTTGAAAAACTCCTACTAAAACGAATCCTGCCTATATTAGAATCACAAAATCTTCCTTCCCATCAGTTTGGTTTCCGTGCTCATCATTCCACTGTTCAACAAGGACTCCGAGTTGTAGACCATATTTCCTCTGCCCTTGAATGCAAAGAGTATTGTTCTGGTGCGTTTCTGGACATAGCGCAAGCTTTTGACCGGGTATGGCACACCGGATTACTCTTCAAGCTTAAAACGCATTTACCCCAGTCTCTATACCTCATTCTACGATCCTATCTCTCAAACCGCTCCTTCCGAGTTCGCTGTGGTGTAGAATTTTCCAACTTTCATCCTATTGAGGCCGGTGTTCCTCAAGGCAGCGTCTTGGGACCCGTTCTCTACATCCTTTACACTGCTGATATTCCTAATCATCCTGACACCTTTCTGGCAACATTTGCAGATGACACCGCCATCCTATCATCCAATTCCGATCCTGAAATAGCATCCTTAATCCTGCAAAGACACCTTTGTCTTATCGAGGACTGGTGTAATGCTTGGCGTATTAAGGTTAATGAAAGCAAATGCACCCACGTCACCTTCACCCTTCGACGCAAATCCTGCCCAATGGTTCATTTCAATTCCATACCGCTTCCTTCCTCAGACACAGTCCGGTATCTTGGCTTACTACTAGACAAAAGATTGACTTGGAACCCACATACAAGACTTAAACGAAAAGAACTCAACAGACGATTCGGACAGTTATACAGACTATTAAACAGAAAATCTGAACTTACAGTTGACAACAAATTATTAATTTATAAGACAATACTGAAGCCCATCTGGACCTAAGGACTTGAACTGTGGGGGACAGCTAAACGTTCTAACATCAAACGCATTCAATCCTTTCAATCCAAAGTCCTGCGAATAATAGTAAATGCTCCTTATTATGTATCCAACTATACCTTACACCACGACCTTAATGTTCCATTTATTTCAGACCTGATTCCATCTAAATTTTCCAAATTCCACCAGAACCTCATTCATCATCCTAATCCTCTAGCACAATCCCTATCCAGCTCCACTCATCCATACAACCCTCCTAGAAGGTTGAAACGGCAGTGGCCCCGAGACATATTGTAAACATATATTCTGGAGTTCTGACACTGGTCAGATTCTCCTCTCATGTGCGGTATGATTGTGGCTGTGGCGCCCTCACTTAGCTTCCGCTGGCTCCCACCAGTGATGCGGCTGAGAGGGAGGCGCTGGGATCCTTTGGACTCTGCTTGTCCTCCCACAAGTGGGGGGACAAGCCCCGTCCGGGGTTCCCGAGCTGATTGTAAATATTGTACATAGGTATGAATGTGATATGTTTTGTTTATTTATTTGTTAACTCCATTTATTTGTATTTATTTTGTCTATAAATTTTGTTATTGTATACGTTTATTTATTTTGATTTTATTTTATGTAATTTGACTTTCCTTTTGTTTATATTGTAAATATTGTATGAATGAGATCCTGTAGCACTATTATTATTGTCTATTATGACAAATTGTAATAAATACGAATAAATAAATTAAAAAAAAAAAAAAAAAAAAAAAAAAAATTCCGTATTTAGAATGCCGTCAAAGTGTTGTTTAAATTTATTTAATATCTCAGTCGGATCCGCAATTACATTGTTATTCGCATCTTTAACCCCATTCAATAGAGGTTCAAATTTTTTACGCGATTTGGTTATACCTTTGTACATCTCTCTTACGTTATTTTCGCTTCTGTGTTTTTCTATTTCTATTATTTTGCCTTTGAGATACTCTCTTTTCTTATTTTTTAAGAATTTTGAAGTTTCGTTTTTTACTAACCGAAAGTAAGCCACATTATTATCGCTTGGATTATTTAAGGAATTCAGTTTAGCGGTTTTTATTTTTTCTCACATATTTTGACAATCCCTGTCGATCGTCATTTGTTCTTTTTATTTTCGATTTTTCCAAGACATAAATTACCGACCTCTTTAATATTATCCCTGATCCCTTCCCATAATTTGTTTACATCTTCGTGTTCCTCGTCTGAAGATTCCAAAGCATCGAACCTATTTTTTACTTCTATCGCGAATTTTTTCTAATTTCGGGGTTGTTCAATTTAACATCAAAATTCTCGGGATGAATATAGTTCGGTGTTCTCTTTTTAGTATTTAGTTTTTGTCGAAGTTTCGCGATTACTAATTCATGATCAGAACCGTATTCTACACCACGATACGATCTCACGTTAATTATGCTACTTTGCCATCTGTTTTGTACTAAAACATGATCTATTTGATTCCGAGTTTGTCCATCCGGCGATGTCCACGTATACTTATGAATGTCCTTATTTTAAACGTAGTACTTTTGATTATTAGGTTTTTCGAAATGGCAAAGTTTATTAGTCGGGTCCCATTATCATTACTATATTCGTGCAAACTTTCTTTACCGAATGTAGGACGATATACTTCTTCCCTTCCAACCTTTGCGTTCGCGTCACCTAGTATTATTTTAATGTAATTTCGTGGTAACTTATCGTAAACCGACTCTAGTTTATCATAAAATTCGCATTTTACTTCATCATCACTATCTTCGGTGGGAGAATGAATGTTTATAAACGCGATTTTAGACCAACGACCCTGAAATATAGCAACCGATATTCTTTCACTAAAGAACTGTACATCCCATAATGCGGAAATAAATCTATTCCTAATCAGAAACCCGGTACCTAAACAATAATTAACGCCCCCTCCGTACCAAATAGTATATTTTCCTTCTGTTAACGAACCCTCCCCTGGCCAGCGAACCTCTTGTAATGCAACGATATCTAAATGGTACCCCTTAACTTCATTCGCGACCGACTTTAACCCACCTGCCTTATTTAAACTCTAACGTTCCACGTTCCTATTGTTAGATCTTTACTTTTCATCTTGCGCCTAGATTTCTCTGAAGCAGTCCCCCCGGAGACCCGAACGGGGGACTAGCTTACTTCCGGATAATGGGCGTTTTACCTCAGAGGAATCCATGACTGTTTGTGGTATTTTGTGAACTAAAATATGTGAATAGGGCGTTCGAACCTACGTCACACCCTCCAGCAAGCCTGGAGGGCCGCTCTCATTGTTGTTCAGCGAGTCCATCGGACTTAGCCGGCAGGAGCTTCCGAGGAAATTCCACCGACCATCCCCACATCCGCCACCCGTGGGACGTTCCCCATACGCGGTAATGAGATCCGCGCGAGGTTAAAATAGTATTACAGGACTTTAAAGCCGGATTTTTTAATTATTGTAGGTCCAAAAACATTAAACATATCATCACATATTATTAATAAAAAAAAAATTAAAAAAACAACCAAATATACATTTAGAACGAATTGGGTAACCAACTAAGAGCAAATACATTTTATAAGTATTTTTTCCCCGAAGATAAGAATAGTAATATAGATGTTTAGTATAACTTTTTTTTCGAATCCAACTTTATTTAATAGTTCTTAAATTACTTCTAACAACCAAGGTAAGTGTAAGTCACGCATTGCCCGAACCAGATTTGTTCCTATGTTATAAAATCCTGCCTTGGATAAACCTTCCTATAGCGTCAATATGCAACACTATTTATTCATTGTTTTAGCCACGTTCGGTACTTTTTATAACTGGTGAACTGAAATGTTATTAATTAAACATCTTTATCACTAATCGGAAGCCGGAAATTCATCAAATGGCTAAAATCGACTTCGTTTGACATGTAACCAATGGTGTTATTACCTACATTACAAACTGGTACGAAACATGAAAGCTAATCACTGCGTCATTTTCAAGCCATTTCCAAATTAGGGGGTTAAGATTTTTATCATTGTTTGCGCCGCAGCTCTGAGGTGAAGGACCTAGCGAATAAAACATCAGCGGTCCCTTGTAATCGAATGGAGTAAATTTTTAACGCTACCGCTTTCCCCTCTAAATATTTCACTGCCATTCAATTTCGGATAGTTCCTGGCTATCGACTGTAGGAACGAATATGTGGGAACTGAATTAGGTTATGCTCGGTTTTATAATCAAGTAGAGAAAGAAGTAAAAAATGCAAGCGTAAAAGTGAACTATTTCCAAGAGTATAAAAAGGAAGATTTCAAAAGGTGAATGTAGTTCATTTTTTTCTTATTTAAAATTTTTACTTTCACTAACCTTTTATATGAAACTAGCTGTTTCTCGCCACTTCGTCAGCGTCACTGTCTGTTATTATGATCGCTATAAAGACGTTTTTAAAAGAATGTATTGGATTGTCTGGAAAGTTCGTAGAGAAATTTGGATAATAATTAAAATTGATGAACTTAAGCTGTTTTAAAATTTATTTATTTAATCTACAAAATATTTACCACCGTTAGCGATTACCTTTCCCAACGGCTTGAAAGGTCCACTATCCTTTTTTTTTTTTTTTTTTTTTTCCAAAAATCACTGTTCTTACTCCTGAAGAACAATAAAAGGTCCGTTTTGAAGTCATCTTCTAAAGGGTAGGAATTACCCTTGTAGACAATTTTTGAGGGAACGGAAATGATGAGCAGAAGCAATGTCAGGAGAGTACGGCTGGTGAGGTAAAACCTCCCATCAGAAGCTTCATAACTTTTGCCGAGTCCTTAAAGACACATGGGGCCTAGCGTTGTCTTGGTGGAATAGCACTCCTTTCCGATTCTCCAAATCTGGCCGTTTCTCTTTAATAGCTGCCTTCAATCGATCTAACTGGGCGCAGTAAAAGTCCGCATGGTTTTGTGGTAGGAGCTCAAAATGTATAATAATGTAGCTATCTCACAGACAGTAATTCGTGGATTGTTTGTGATGACCGTCATAATATCCTCGATTTCAAAAGTTGAAGTCCGGGAAGCCCTGGGCTGGTCTTCCAAATTGAAATCTCCTTATGTTAACCGCGAAAACCACTTCTGAACCATGCTATCAGCAACTGAATTGCTGTCATACACTGCACCAATCTTTCTTGCAGTTTGGGATGCTTTTTTACCTTTTTTCAAAAAGAACAGCATAATATGTCGAAAATAAACCGAACCGTCACTCATGTTAGTTTGCAATGAACTACACCACTGAGCCTTAATAAAGACGAATTCAGTGTGTAAACATATTTAATTCCATGAGGATTAAAGGCATATAAATAAACTTAGCTTCGTGATTCTTTTTTAGTGGACAAAATAAAAGGTAAATTTTATTTTTAAAATCTCTACGAACTTTTAGGAAACCTAATATTTTAAAGTACTTCTGCGTAAATGATATATTTTTTTGTATTTTCTTGTTGCAGAAGAACATACTGATTTTCTCCGCAACCTTGACGTAAATCGATTCCTACGTGTTTAAATGTTTGCCTATGTGATTTATTAATTGTTACGGAAAAAAAAACTTATCGGGAAATTGTATTATTTTAAAATTAAAAAGTAAATCATTTAGAATCGTTGGGATGCGAGGTTGATTTCACCCTTTTTTTTTCCAGATGTTCCACTGATTCTTCGCTCCTATTGGTTTCAGCGTGATGTTATATAGCCTATAACCTTTCTTGATAAATGGACTATCCAACTTAAAAAGATTTTTTCAATTTGAACCAGTAGTTTCTGAGATTAGCGCGTTCAAACAAACAAACAAACTCTTCAGCTTTATAATATTAGTATAGATATATAGTAAAAGATCGTATTGCGATCGCAAAGATTATCGAGTTTGAGTTTTTACTGAAATACACGTTTTTGGGACCCTTGAGTCTAAATGGCTCAGTCCTGTCTGTGTGGTTAATTCGGGATCGATAACGATATGTCTAGGATGTGGCAAACACCAGAACCAGATGGATCACTTAATACCAGACTTTTTGCACCTTTTTACGATTTTCTAAAAATCGGCTTTAACTTGTAAACATTAACAGGCTTTACAATATATATATATATATATTATATATATATATATATATATATATATATATATATATATATATATATATTTTTAAATATAAGAATAGTACTATAGATGTATAATATACCGTTTGAAAGAAAAATATTATCTTCTATACAAAGTTTTATAAGGTGATGGATATTGATGAAACGCGAATAAAACTAAGTGAATATTATAGATAATAGATTATTTACTCTGAAACTCATGTTTCGTTTATTTGTTTGTCTATATATTTAACGTCATTTTATGCTACTATGGCTAATCGGACGATCCTACAGTGGTAGTCCTAAATTTTGCCTATCCAGGTTTTATTAGAATAGGGATAGGGATTGCAATCCGGAAAAACGGATCCAATTATACCAATTTATAGCAAAAAATAGCGCAGTTTAATGAGTAGGTATTTTAAATGAGCTACATTTGGTGTGAATGTTAAGTGGTGAGTCGTTTGACTACAAATTGCATAACTTTATTGGTTTAGTTCAATACCATTAGTTCGCCTGGCGCGAGACAATAAATGTGTTTTTGGTGCTTCGTCTAAATAAATATATTATTTCGTAAACAGATATTATTTTCTTGAATTTACGCGTGCTATAGCATCCTATAAGTTGGTTCTAGAGTAACTTATGAAAGAATCCTAAAATTTATTTTAGAAAAATTGCTCTCATGTTAAGTACTGAATTATATGAAACACTGCGTACGAATCTATTAAAATCTAGGAACGTTATTACTGAGTTCTTCCTAAATTTCACTTTCTCAGATAGTTCAATTAATTTATTATTGAACTATCTGAGATTAATTTATCATTAACTATTTATTAATTTAATTATATATATATATATATATATATATATATATATATATATATATATATATATATATATATATATCAAGGAAAAGTATCAAGATCGGGAAAATTTACGAATTTGAGTTTTCAACAAATATATATATATATATGTATATATATATATACCATATATAGGTAAGGGAATGTAAAAAGAGATTTTATGACATCCACGCTCCCAAAAAATCTGCTCAGTTACCTGATGCAAATTTATATTTCGGTCTTTCAGCTTTGAAGTAAAACGTAATGTACGTGTAAATAATATTTAATCCATGTTTATTATTTTATTACATTTAATAATTGCTATAAAAATAAATGATCTACACTCACCGACGGTGTATTGCTGTAAGATATCAGTCATATTGATGTGGATGATACCTCTCTTTTCCTCCATAAAAGTATCACAGTGTGTCACCTTCCCACTACCTGGTCCACCTGAAGTTGTGAAAATTAATTTTTAAAATATATTAAAATATTATCATTCAAAGCAATTCAAAAAAATAAATCAATAAGGTTTCTTATTTAATTTATATTTAAAAACATATGAAAAGCTAGCCAAAGCAATAAATAATATGGGCAAAGAAAAAATATAATTGTATTTCATTTTGCTTATAAATTTATAATATTAGGTGCTGATTTTGTTAAAATACTACTTTTGTTTCCATGACCAATCTATTTACCTATTAAGACTGGAAAATCAGACAACAGTTAAAAAGAAGAACAAATAGTTTATATAGTAAACTAAAAACTTTTAAGATGGGGTAAAAGTTGGTTGCGATGTGGTCTTAAAAAAATAATAAAAATACCTTATTTTTTTTTTTTTTTTTATTAGTTGTTATCTTGTTTTTGGATTTGAAAGCCACACTTTCAGGATGGGAAGTTTAAATATTTGTGTGCTCTTGTTAGATCAAAGAATGAACACCATGAATAATCTAAGACAAGAGGAGCTGCTGGAAATAGGTACTATTACGCTCTTCAAAAGATATTAAAATTCAGAGGTCTGACCAACACAGCTAAGGTGGTCTTACATGAAACAGTCATTAGGCCGGTTGTGTCATATGGCTGAGCGACTTGGGTACTTTCCAAAGAAAGTAAAAGTTAAGTTTGGGGAAAAGGCAACTGGAGAATAAGACAGGATGAGGAGCTGAAAAAAATGTTCAAAGATATGTTCAGATCTGGTTTCCTTAATTAGAAATAATCAGTTGACATGACGAGGACACCTGGCAGAGCGGATGCTAGAAAGCCTACTCTTGCTCATAAATATGCCCATACCTTATACCCAAAAAGATGCTTGATGGTAATCCTGGAGGAGAAACAACGATTAACAACAACGAGGACGTCAACGATTAAAATGGTCGGATGATAGTAAAGAAAAAGTATTTTGAAATGGGAAACAGAGGATGGAGGAAAGTCGCCCTCAACTGGGAAGAGTGGAGTAGGATTGTAGATGAGGCACAGGCCATTCTAGGACTAGCGTCACAAAGTGATTGTTAATTTAAGCCAAACCACTTGTACACAAATATTATAAAATTGTGTTATTAGTGTGATTAATATGATCGCATTCTCAACATGATTATTACATCATTAAAAGCTTTAAACATTAGTTAATCTTTCGTGCTAGAAAAAAAAATATGAGCTAATGCTATGTATCAAGCTCATGTATCTATTTTTAAAATAATCTTTATACAGGATGTGTTTGTTAACTGCTAGTTATAACGAGATTCATATCGTTTGTCCCCCATTGGAAAAAACGGATATCCGTACCTTTAGGAAGACAGAATAAGACACACCCACGGATGAGGCAGAAGGAAGATACCGGAGGAGAGGGACACAGAAAGAAGTAAATTGTATTAGAATTAAAATTCGGGATTATTTTTAAGTTATCGGTACTGACCAAGAACAAAGACGACAGGGACTTTGGGTGCTTCGAACTTGACTGTTCCCGCGTTCTGGGAAGGGAACTGTCCCTCAGGCGGCGTCCTCGCGTAGCGGAACTCGCCCTGGTCTCCAAGCCATCCCTCGTTGCTCTCCTCTTCGAACTCATCCTCTGCGTTTTGTTCCCTCTCTGCAATACAATAATCATTATGTTCATTAAAGATGATCACATTAATTTTAAAACTAAAATACAGAAACACAATATAATAAAACAGATATTTCAAATAAGTGAATATAGTGTAACAGTGGATTGAGCGAGCCAGAGTTTTGCAGAATTCTCTTCAAAAACATGACATCAGTTTAAATGGAGACAGTCAACAATATGGATTATTGTTGACCGTTAAGAATATGTAGAGAAGTTGGTTAAGAGTGTGACCTTCAAGGAAACACACTAATATGGTAAACTTATTTTATTGTGTTCCGAAGTTTCAACATAAGAATTAACACTATTTAAAGAAAAAAAAATAAGCTAAACACAATAACAAATTAACAATTATAAAATATGGAATAAACATTAATTTAAAAAATCTGGTGCGGACAACAAACGACTTTCACTTACCTCCATTTTTAAAATCAATGAAAGAATTTTCAAATAAAGTTAGAGAAAATCTGGTGCGAGCAACACACGACTTTCACTTACCTCCATTTATAAAACCAATGAAAGAATTTTCAAATACAGTTAGAGATAAAAATACGTGAAATTATTAAGTAATTAATCAAATTGAATTTATATAGAAACATGTGTTTTATTAAAAAATCTTTTATATTAGTATCTTAAATAATCACTTTGTTTTATCTTCTTTTCATCACTCTCCATTAACTTCTAAAAGCTTGTGTATGAGATAATATTGTTTCTAAAATCTTTAGCTTTCCAACGGTACATCATTCATGTATATTACTGCTCTTATGTTCAAAAACGAAAAATTGCATTAAAAAAATATTTTTTCTGTTTTCTCCTTTAGTCGGGTATCGAATTTATTCAATTTATATATTTACCTGTTTTTCATCAGCGTTAACAAGATAATCTAGTTATTATTATTGAATCTACAAAATTAAAGGCACTTTAGGGGAAGAAAATTTAAAATATCGCCATTTAAGCCCTGTCAGACCATTTTTATCCAAATAAAACCTACATGATATTAAAGCCCATTAAATTTTACATCGATATAGCGAGTTTAATCAAAATCGTCTGAACCGTTTTCGAGAAAATCGAAAAAAGGTGCAAAATGCATGGTATAAAGTGTCTCTTCTGATAAGCTGATTTTGATGAAAAAAGTTTTGTCACGTCTCGGGCGTATAGTTGTCTTAAATATGAAATTTCAGTTTCATAGGACTTACCGTTTCCGCCCGGGAGTTACCACACACACACAGACACACACACACACACACACAACACAGACCTTTTTGCGGGACTTGGTTATTTGGACTCAGGGGACCCTAAAACGTGTGTTTCCGTTGAAAACTGGAATTCGAAAATTTTCACGATCGCAATACTTCCCCTTACTATATATAGTAAGTGAAAGTAAAATGAGTGAAACTAATAAAGAATTAATTAAATTGAACTTCTATAGAAACATGTGTTTTATTAAAAAAATATTCTATTCTATTATTATCTAAAATAATAAATTAGTTATATCGTCTTTTCATCACTCTTCATTATCTTTTACAAGCTTGTGTATAAGGTAATATTTTTCCGAAAATCTTTAGCTTTCCAGCGGTATATTACACATTTATATTACTGTTCTTATGTTCAAAAACGAAAAATTGCATTAAAAATATATTCTTGCATTTTTCTTCTTTAGTTAGATATCGAATTCAGTCAAATTATATATTTACTTGTTTTTTATCGTTAAAAACATGATTATATTGTTATTTTTTTAGTATCTACAAAATTACTAGAGAAGAAAATTGAATATCGGCATTTAAGCCCTGTCAGACCATTTTTATCCAAATAAAACCTACATGATATTAAAGCCCATTAAATTTTACATCGATATAGCGAGTTTAATCAAAATCGTCTGAACCGTTTTCGAGAAAATCGAAAAAAGGTGCAAAATGCATGGTATAAAGTGTCTCTTCTGATAAGCTGATTTTGATGAAAAAAGTTTTGTCGCTGGCCGCCCGGAACATTCCTGAACACTCTACTTGCCACCCTGTCACAGTTCATCCTCATCACGTGCCCAATCCATTTTAACCTTTTTATCTTAATATGAGAGGAGATACTGATATCCTGGTAGAGCTGAAACAATTCCCTATTTTTCCTTCGCCGCCACTCTCCATCCTCAAATACGGCTCCCAGGATTCTCCTTAGGATTACCCGTTCAAACCTATCAAGCAGCTCCACTAATTTCGCCCTATTGATGATGACTTGCAGAGCTATATTGAACAGAAGAGGAGCTATTGGATCTCCTTGTCTCATACCACCTTCTACTTCAAACGGCTCCGATAGCCCACAGCATTTAACTTGGCAGATTGTATTTGCCATTGTGCATTTTAATAAACGAATTAGTTTACATGGTAATCCCAGTTCATGCATGGCTACTACGAGCTTACTATGGTATCGTAGACTGCCTTAAAATCGACAAACAACATCCAGGTAGTCTGCTGAAACTCATTCATCTTCTCACAGATTTGCTTCAGGGCGAAGATTTGATCAATAGTGGACCTATTGGCCCGAAAACCACCTTGATAGTCACCCAGTTTCTATTCCACATATGGGAGGAGCCTGTTACAGACTTGCCGCACTTAGCAAACTAATCCCCCGATATTTGATGCATATTGTTGACTCTCCCTTCTTCTTGTACACGGGCACTAGAAGAGCCTTATTCCATTCTTCAGAGAGACGTTCCTCTTCCCATATCTGAGCTACCAGTTCCTGCAGTTCCTTTGCAATTTCATTATGTCCCACTTTTAACAACTCTGCGGGTAGACCATCATTACCTGGCGCTTTATTATTTTTGAGTTTATTGAGGATGTCTTCGATGTCCTATACATCAGGTGGAATGGTTTCCAAGTCATCCTCATTTTTCCTCAATGGTAACTGGGCATGATCTTCCTGATTGGTCTCCGAATCTCTTGGGTTCAGCAGGTTTAGCTGATTTTAATGAAAATGTTTCTATTACATCTCGGGCGTATAGTTGTCTTAAATATGAAATTTCAGTTTTATAGGACTTTTCGTTTCGGCCCGGGAGTTACCACACATACAGGCCTTTTTTCGGGACTTGGCCATTTGGGCTCAAGGGACCCTAAAACGTTTATTTGCGGTGAAAACTGGAATTAGAAAATTTTCGCGATCCCAATACTCTCCCTTACTATATATTTCATACATAGGTAAGTGAAAGTAAAAATGTTTCCTTAATTAAACCTAACCACGTGACTTAAAAAAATCTGATTACACAAATAATAATATTGTTTATTGAAACACCGCTTTAGGCTACTTCAACACTTACTAGACAAACGATCAAAGCTTCCTCTGAACTACAAAAGGCTCATCAACCTGACTATTATAAGACCAATCTGGACTTGCGGAGTAGAGCTTTGGGGCTCTACTTAACCATCAAATTCTTCCCGCATCCAATCCTTACAATCCAAAATCCTTCGTAAAATCCCCAACGCTCCTTACTTAGTCACGAATAAACTTATCCATAAAGACCTTAATGTTCCCTATGTTACTGATTTGGCCCGGACTAGGTATCAATCCTTTCATGACAAACTACAATCTCACTCTAACCCACTAGTTTCAATCCTTTCTTCCTCTTCAATTGCGAATAATCCTCCGAGGCGCCTGAAAAGGAAATGACCCGGGGACCTTCTAGTTTAAAATATTTTTAGAGTGCTGCCACTGGGTAGTGTCTCTACATGTTTTTCATGACAGTTTTGTATATTACCATCACATTTACTAGATGTATTTTTATTTAATACAGTTGTAAATATCAATAAATATGTTTAAAAAAAAATTATTGAAAATTAAAGAAATGTACATAAAAATTAATGAAGAAAAGATAGAAGTTTAAGTTCTCTCGTAAAATGAATTTTAATATTAATTTACAAAACTAAGACCGTACCCTCAACTAACTTCTCCATCATATGAAAGATCAATATTAGAAAATATTTTCAGTAGATTTATCGATGACTTCCTGAATCTATAAAAGCTGATACTATTTAAAGGTCAACCAATTAGAGATTAGGTAAATACTGACATTTAAACTATAAACATAAAATATTATCTAACCACCTAAGCAACTTTATGCTATAATTCAAAAAGCAGGTAAACTAAATTACTATAAAACATATATAAAAGTATACCATTCTGTTTGTTATGAAATGCTTGATAAATTATGCATAGTCATCGATTCTACAACATTACTTTCCCAAACGAACCTTACTTTTATGTCGTCTGCACCAATTTACTTTAACAAGTACAACACAATTAGAAGATGGAAATATTTTCTTGAATTTTTCATGAGATAAATTTGAAGGCATCTTCTGGTCTTTGTCAAGAGATCTCTTTGTCTCTAACATCTATGATATACTTATAAGTACACGTACATATATCTACCTGTAATAATTTTAGAGATATTTTTTCTTTATATGTTTATATCTATGGATATAGATTGATCTAGTGATCATCGTTCAAGCCAAAACCCCCGAGATCAGACATCACACAATCCTCCCATCCACGCTTCAGCCTACCTCTCATACCGGTTTACTTTACGGTTTACCAACGTTTTGAAAATGCTTCCTCCGCGGAGCCCAACAACTCCAAGCTCATTTGATTCGCCGCGATGCTATTAACTCAATTATACTAACATGACACAAGCTCTGCGATTCTGCGTTGTCTAACCTTCTGGCTTCCCCGATGACCCCATCTCACTTTAGACAAATATTTTACGTAGAACCATATTCTCGAAAACCTTAAGGCGTTGTTCAATCTTCAAAGTAAACGACCACGTTTCAGATCCGTATAGAACCGTCGTAAGAATAATATATTAACAAATTCTGATCTTTAAGTTTCTTGGTAGAAGCCGCGAGCTATGCAATTTTGCAACTGATATTTTTATACAGAAAAATAGACTAGAAAATTTTAATTAAAAGGCGTTTCTCACCTGGGACCGCGACTTTATTTCCTTCTTGATTTCGTTTTGTCTAGTTATCATAGAAACTAAATACTTACATTTCTACATGTTCAAACGAATATGACAAAAATACCGGATATATCAACATAACCAAGATCGAGATTTTCAGGAGCCTGCGATTTCTTGGCAGCCAAGAGGATAATCTTTTACATAAGGATTACTGCGCTCCAAAGCAAGCGTTTTTTTCTTCCTCTCTTCAGAACAAAATAACCATTCTTATTTTTATCCTTTAGGTTGTAGTTCAAACCGAAAATGTTGTGAACCTCATTCTTAAATAATATAAACTGAGCATAATAATAATAATAGGCTAACAAACCCGAAGCCAATACTACCAATATTATCCTACATAATTCAATCGAGATCAGACAATACAAAAGTCCCACCTACGCCTCTTTCTACCCCATGGACGTCTACCATTAACTTCATTGCAGTTCAGTGCATATTAACTTTTAATGAATTCACATTCAAATTGCATATTAAGCCTAATTTCACATGTCCGCGATGCTACTTCATTCAACTGAACTGGATGGATACAAGCTGCGTAATTCAGTGTAGTCTTCTAAAGCCTCCAGTGGCCAAACCCACTTTGTTCTAAAAATGTGACGTAAAACCTTTTCCTCGAAAAATTTAAAAGCGATCATGATCTTTATATTGGTTCCACATCCGTAAAGTACCGTGGAAAAGTCTTGTCTAGATTATATCACTGAGCAGGGTAGTCTTTCACTGGAGAAGGATGTGGGATGATCGGTGGATATTTCTCGATAGTCCGAAGGACTCGCTGGCCAACAATGAGAGTGTCACGTGGATTCGAGCTCTACTCAGATATTTTAAGTTCGCAGAAGTCCTGGATTCCTCTGATTTGAATTAAACCGTTCATTATCCCGTTGTAAACTATTCCCGAGTTAAGGTTCTAGTTGAGCATTATTATGCTTACTTTAAATAAATCAAAAATAGTTTACTTTCACTTACCTATCAACAAAATATATACAGTAGTAAGGAAAAGCTATCTTAGAAATTTTTTAATTCCAGTTTTCAACAGAAATAAACGTTTTGGGGGCCTCTGAGTCCAAACAATCTTGTCACACAAATTGTGACGTTGATTTCCAAAAAATACTGAAGGAAATTTTTACGAAATAGATTTTTTTACATAATTGTATTCTCATCATTCAGTTATTATTAGTTAATCTTCTGTTTGATTTTATGTAATTAATACTTAAATCCTTTAAAAACAGGATTTAGAAATTCAATTATTTTTTAGGTACTAATTACACATTTAATTTTGTTCCAAATCATTCTAAAAAAAATTATTTCATAATTTTAATATGGTGTTATTAATATAGTAAAAAATAATATTCTAGATTTAAATGCGAAAACAATCAAATTAGCTGTTTTAATTTTATAATATTCCAGCCAACACCCTTTCCTCATTCCTTCTCGATCTACAAAATACAATAAGACCCCTCATCACTCTCCTTACAAGACTCCTTTCAGCATTCCCTCTTAGTTTCCCACAATGAACAATAAGACCCTAGTTCTTCTGCTTTGGAATGCCAATGGTTTGAATAATCACCGGGACGAACTTGACATATTTCTTCATGACAATTACACAGACATAGCCCTGATTACAGAAACTCATTTCACTACTCATTCTCACTTTTACATACGTGACTACATTACCTACAGATCAGATCACCCAGACAACACATCCCACGCTGGTTCATGTATCCTTATTCACAAATCCTTACCCCACTCCCTGGTTCCCTCCACTCCAACCGACACCATTCAGTCGACCTCTGTTACTTTATCCGTCCTACCATTTAACATAACCTTCTCAGCTGTATATTGCCCTCCGGCTACTTCTCTCACCTATAACAACCTTGAATCCTAATTCCGATCCTTTGGTCCGCGCTTCATTGCTGGGGGCGATTACAACGCCAAAGACCAACGGTGGGGATGCCGAACGTCCAACACTCGTGGCAGGATTCTTTCCAACGTCACAACCTCCAATAGCTATTCCATCTTGTCACCCCAGAATCCCACGTACTGGCCAACTTCCCTTAAAAAACGTCCAGATATACTTGACATCTTTATTAGTTCCCGAATTCCCTCCGCTCAAACTACAATCAAATCCCTCGATGACCTCTCCTCAGATCATAGTCCGGTTCTTCTCCTCATGCATTCACAACCAGTTATTAAACCCTCTCTTCCTTCCCTGATTAAAGGTCGCGTTGACTGGGACTGTTTTCGTAATGATTTAGAGATCAAAATTGACTTAAACATTCCGTTAAAAACTAAACATGACATAGACTCCGCCATACAAGAACTTACAAAGTCGATAGAAACTGTCATAGACACCAACACATCGCTTCGCAAAATTGGACATCTTCATAAAACAAACTTACCGAATCACATTCGACTCCTACTAACTGACAAACGTAGGGCAAGAAAAAAATGGCACAACACAAGATATCCATCTGACAAAAAGCATTACAATCACCTGACAAACAAATTAAAAACAGAAATAAGAAAATTCAAAATACAAAACTTTCAGAACTTTACAGAGAACTTGACCACTTCAGACAAATCTTTATAGACAACAACCGCAAAACTGCTGAAATTTAAAACCTTTAATCATCCTCTCCTCACTAAATCCCAAACCTGGTCGAGATCCGACGAAGAGAAATCCCAAATTTTTGGAGAACACCTTTTCAACACGTTTAATCCGCATCCTGATATCCTTAATCCCAGCCATAGTGAACATGTTGAAGCAGAACTAACTGTTCCCCTCCAAATGTCCCTTCCTCCTAAGACCTTTCACTCTTCCGAAATCATTAATATCATTCAAAGATTACCATCCAAAAAAGCTCCTGGCCATGATCTCATTACATCCCATATCCTGAAACAGCTCCCCAAAAAAGCCATACTCTTATTCACCTACATATATAATGCTACACTTCGTTCTACCTACTTTCCCGATCCTTGGAAATTGTCCATTATCAAAATGATTCCTAAACCTAAAAAGTCTCTAGAAAATCCATCATCCTACCGTCCTATCTCTCTTTTGCCCATCATGGGCAAAATACTGGAAAAACTCCTCCTAAAACGTCTATATCCAATCCTTGACATTCATCACGTTATTCCTGACCACCAGTTTGGATTTCGCTCATCCCATTCCACTATACAGCAGTGTCACCGTGTGGTGGATGTGATATCTTCCACATTGGAGCGCTGAATGTATTGCACTGGAGCCTTCCTCGACGTGGAACAGGCTTTTGACCGAGTTTGGCATCCTGGACTGCTCTACAAACTTCGTCACTTCCTCCCTCCTACCTACTTCTTATTAATCCGTTCCTACCTCACAGATAGAACTTTTAAAGTAAACCATAACCTTTCCTTCTCCGCCACATTTCCTCAGAACGCAGGTGTGCCCCAAGGTAGCATCCTGGGTCCAATCCTTTATACCATATATACAGCTGATATTCCTACTCATCCTTGCACTGTCCTCACTACATACGCCGATGACACATGTATGTTATCTGTAAACAATGACCCAACTATTGCTTCCCAAACTCTTCAGTCTCACATTGTTTCCATTGAAGAATGGTGTCAAAAGTGGAGGATCAAAATAAATCCTACTAAATCCCACCAAATTACCTTTACCCTGCGCCGCAAACCTATGTCAGCCTGTCCCAATATATCCTTTCGCAATATTCCACTCACCTCAGTTGAACAGATCCGATATCTTGGACTGCAACTTGACAGACGACTTACTTGGAATCCTCACACTAGACTGAAACAGCTCGCAGATATCGCTTATTACAACATTTACTTGACAAACGTTCAAAACTTCCCACCTACTACAAAAAACTAATTTATATTACCATACTTAGGCCTATTTGGACATATGGAATTGAACTATGGGGATCCACCAAGCCATCAAATTCCTCTCGCATCCAATCCTTGCAATCCAAAATCCTCCGAAAGATCCTAAATGCCCCTTACTTTGTCACCAATAAAATAATCCACAAAGACCTGAATATCCCATTAGTTGCAGACTTAGCCCGAATTAGATATACTTCCTTTCACTCCAAATTACCACTCCACCCAAACCCACTTGTCCGCAATATCTCATCTCCTCCTATTCCTGATCATCCTCCGAGGCGGCTGAAACGCCGATGGCCTCGAGACCTTCTTGTCTGAAAAACCTTTGAAGTGCTATCAATGGGTAGATTATTCTCACGCCTATCATGTCCATATCTCATGTGTGAACAGTCACATTTACTTGATGTATTTTTTTGTAATTATACAGTTGTAAATATCTCTATAATAAATAAAAAAAAAAAAAAATTTATAGTAAGGAAACATTTTCGCGCTTTCTGAGACAAACGACAAACCTAAGGGGTGTTTTAAGTCGCATATTGTAATACTAACTACTTTAGACGTTCGTCAAGAAATGATTATTAAATAAAAGAACGTTTTACGTTATTATAGATAATCCAAGATAGTATATGCTAGATCCAGACTCTAAAAACCGACTACGATCCGGGAAACATTGTACGCTGAGATTTACTAAAATTTAGAAATACAATAAGGTAACCATTTCCCATCGAATACCAAACTAAATATAATGTAAGTGTGCAATGTGAAAGTGATTTTTGTAACGGCCGTGCGTACCAAATAATTTCATTAAGGTAATTAAAAATAATTTCACAATATCTCGCGGACAACTCGAACATCTTCTGCAGACCACCTGTTGTGAATCACTGGTCTAGACTAAAGATCATACTCGCATCTTAACAAACTCCAACGGGCTTCCCCGATCGGCTCCTGTCATCTAATCATTCTCATCTCCTAAATTACAGTTAAAGCGGCAAGGTTAAATTCTTGAGACATATTAACTTCCTCATTTGCTGGCATTTCTTTATGATAACCTAAATCAATGAGAAAAAAGATACCAATCCATAAAATAATGTTCAGATAGAATATAGACGTTGTTATATTGACTGGTTTATTATTATTTATACGATCAGACCATTTGGAGATCACGATGTTCTTCTCCTTTCTCAAGAAGCCTCCATCTGTTCAGAAAACCGATGTTTTCGTTCTTCCGTCTACTTGGTTCCTGTTCTTACCCTCTTGTGTTCGACTTGGAAACAACTCTTCATGACTTTTTCTCCAAATATTTTTCTTTTCGTTATTTTTTCAATTCTGATTCCAGTTCGTTCAAGAACTTGTTTTACTTCCTTAACCCAGGTTATATCCGTTTTCATTTCAAACATTTTTTTGGACTAATTTCTTAACCATACAGTTGACTGGTTTATTATTTTTATTATTATTATTTAAAAGGTGGCCTCGTAACCTACTGTCTTAAAATAGTTAGTAAAGTGCTACCACTGGGTAGTTCTTTCTCAAGACATTTACATGACTTTTTATTTTCATACTACACATTTATTTATTGTATTCTTTAGTACAGTTGTAATATTACTATAAATAAATAAATAAATAAAATAATAAATTATTATTATTTTATTTATTTATTATTTTTTTGGTTTAGTAAGACCCCAAAGCTTAATTCAGAGCCTTTAGTAGTAAAGTAGAAGGTTTGAGCGTTTGTCTAGTAAATGTTGAAGTAGCCGATAACAGTGAGCTTTCTTTTCGTGCCAGTCGTGTATGAGGATTCCAAGTTAAAAACCTGGTGCGAGCAACAAACGATTTTCACAATATGTTATAATATTATCTATGAGATTTAGTAAGTTTTTTTATTTTTCATCATCCGGTGACCAAGCGGTGAAACAATTTCATTACAAAAGTATTTTTTCAGTTTTCTCCTTTAGTTGGATATCGAATTCGTTCAACTTATATATTTACCTGTTTTTTATCAATGGTAATAAGATTATATTCCAATTTTTATAGAATATACAAAATTAAAGGTACCTTAGAGGAAGAAAATTTAAAATATCAGCATTTAAGCCCCGTCAGACTATTTCAATGAGAATGAAACCTACATGATATTAAAGACCATTAATGTTTACATCGATATAGCTAGTTTAATCGTTGAGTCGTTTTTGAGAAAATCGTAAAAAGGTGCTAAATACATGGGGTAAATAGGACTTCCGGTCAGCCGATTTTAGTGAAAAAGTTGCTGTAGCATCTCGGTCGTATAGTTATCTTGAATATAAAATTTCAGTTTCATAGGACTTTTCGCTTTTGCCCGGGAGTAACCAAACGTTATATAGATGTTGTTTTCATGACTGGTTTATTATTTTTTTTTTTTTGGTATAGTTAAGCCCCAAAGCTTAATTCAGAGACTTTGGTACTAAAGTTGAAGGTTTGAGCGTTTGTCTAGTAAGTGTTGAAGTAACCGAAAACAGTGAGCTTTCTTGTCGTTCCAGTCGTGTATGAGGATTCCAAGTCAGACGTTTATCAAGATGAAGTCCAAGGTACCAAATCTGTTCAAGAGAGATGAGAGAGTAATTATTAAATGATACTGTAGGGCAGAAGGCCACAGGTTAACTACGAAGCCTAAAGGTTATTTGGTTGATTTTTCAGAATTAATTTTTATTCTCCAATTTTGACACCATACTTCAAGCTCTCTGATGTGTGGATTGAAAAGTTTGGGAGGCAATAAATGGATCGGTATTGACTGATAATACACAAGTATAATCAGCATAGGTAGTTTATTACTCAAAAATAAATTGATCCTTCAACTGTATGAAATGGAATAATTAAACTAAAAATTTCCAATTACTTGTAACCGGTGTTTATATTGATTTCAACCTAATTCATGTACCGAAAACATCAATAATTCATGAGACAATTCCTTTAATCATTTCCTAAAATCGCTAGGTGGTGCCATTGTGTCTCATGTTGCTGCAATTCTCAATGACAGGCGACAAACGATATTATCTTGTCATTGGTCACCGATCGATGGACGATCACATTCAACCCCAACTGAGTTGGTCTCCAGGAAATGTGCTTTTCTTTTGCTTTGCCGTTTTCAATAACGAGGATGGCAGCGAAGCCTACCAGGTCGCTCAAAGCGATTATGTCCTATCGATCACTAAATATATCCCTTTATCGAGTTACCTGACCGGCATTTTATTAATTGCCCCGATAAAAGACAATGGTCACGAATACTAGCGTGTCATAGAAAGGGAACGGTTAGTTTAGCAACTCTCTTCGTGAAACGTTACAGGTCTGGTGCTTATGTAACTTGTTACATCCAAGTTACAGGAGTAACATCTACATATTTCTCTTATTTTAATTACTATATCTTCCCATATTAAACTTTTAATGTTTATATATTATTTCCTTTTTAAATATGAAGCAGAAGGATATAAATCAATTACGTAATAAACTATATAGCAATTTTGAGATCCATAGATTACTGTCGTAATAAATATTCAAGTACTAACATAGTTATTCTGACAGACTCCGCCTCCTCTTGTAAGCTACTAAAAACAATCAATAGTAGAAAAATTACTTCATACTTAATCTTTGAAATAGTCAACTCCATAGTTTCCGGCAACAACCACTACATATTTCAAACGATTCCAAGCCACGCAGAATTATCTGGAAAAGAGGCTGCTGACAGAGCTGCTGGGACAACGCAACCATTGAAAAAGAACGCCAAGGTACCCATGATGGATCTCCTCAGACACTCAAGGAAAGAAGAAATAAGAGAATGGCAAGATAGGTATGACTGGGGGTCACAATCAAAGGGGAGAGACTTCTTTAAGGTACAGCCCACTGTGAGCCTTGTTCCATGGTTTGCTCGACATCAGCAACTTACAAGAACGAGTGTCGTACAAATCGTAAGACTGAGGACTAACCACGGGTGCACTAACAAACATCTTGCGCTTATGAAAATAAAAAAAGATGGAAAATGTGAAGTCTGCGGACAGCCAGAAGATCCGTGGCACTTAGTTTTCAGATGCAAAAAGAATAAGAGAGAACGCGACTTTACACAAGAGGAAGAGACTGCATTTAAAAAAAAAAAAAACGGACAAAGTGAATATCAAAAAGATAGAAATTTTCTTTAAAAAAAAATACAAATTTTAAACTTTAGTTTTAAGTAATCCTTTCAATAACTCTGTACTTGTACATATATCTCTTTTAAATTGTACACTGACCAGATAGGATTTGTTAACAAGTCTTGATTTGTAATATAAATAAATAAATAAAAGTATATAGAGAAGAAGATAAAATCTTTTAGATATAAATTATTATGATTTTCAAATATAATATTATTAAGCATATTTTTACTAAACGCAGAATTTATCCATTTTCTCTAAGGTCTGGAAATGGAAGCCATGAAGGACAAATCCTGCAGGAACATTTTTTTAATTTTTTTTTATTGTACAATAGTACATAAAATCATATACTATACATACATAATGTTATACGAAAAATAGAACAATCTCTTCATTGACCACGTATTAACATTTTTTTTTCAGTAGCTCGACAGACCGTGCAGGCCCGGGCCTCGCGTTTCTCGATGGAATTTGTAGTGTAGGGTCATCACTCCCTACGCCTAATTTTGTGAGTGACCACCATTTGGCTGACGGGCCTCACATACCCGGGAGAGAGGCTGTGAGTGAATCCCCATTTAATTACAACCTTATAAAAGCCCCGCCGGGACTGGGATTCGAACTCTAGCAACTTTAGCATGAGAGACTAGCGCGCTAGCCACTCAGCAACAGGCTCCCCCTAATCATAAACTCATATACTATACATACATAATGCTGTACTGAAAATAGAACAATCTCTTCATTGACCACGTAATAACATTAACATAGAATATAATTTGTCATTAATAAATGAACGAAAAAATAAATATAAAAAGTTCCTCGACTAGAAGAACAATAATAAAAAAGCTATGGTTCAAAACAAAAAAATTTTGCAGACCCCATATATTACGGTTTTGTCGAAATCCCTCGTCCGAATTCACCTAAAGAACATACAAGTCCTTAAATAACGCTTTTGAAATTGCAGTTGTTTCCAAAAGGAAGTAAGTTCAGATTTAGTTTTATAACAAAACATCTTTTTCCACAATGTAAAAAAATATATGATACAAATATATTTAAAAAATATTCTAGAACTTTATTATTATTTATTGAAATTTACAAACTCTTTAATTTAGGGTCATCTGTCTGAAGTGTAGTGGCTAGCGTAATAGCCTTCTATGTCCAAGGTCGCTGGTTTTAAACATGGCAAATGGCCTTCTTCTTCTTCTTCTTCTACTGGCTCAACAGGCGCATGAGGCCGCCCTTGGCCTGCTCAACAGTCGCCAACCATCGCTCTCGATCCTCAGCTCCTCTCAGAGATCCCGAGCTGTCTAAGATCCTCCCCTACTCCATGTTTCCATCGACCCTTCGGCCTGCCACGCTGGCGCCGGCCATCCGGAACATTCCTGAACACTCTACTTGCAACCCTGTCACAATTCATCCTCATCACGTGCCCAATCCATTTTAACCTCTGTATCTTAATATGAGAGGAGATACTGATATCCTGGTAGAGCTGAAACAATTCCTTATTTTTCCTCCGCCGCCATTGACCATCCTCAAATACGGCTCCCAGGATTCTCCTTAGGATTACCCGTTCAAACCTATCAAGCAGCTCCACATTTTTGTTCTTGAGGATCCACGTTTCTCCACTGTACGTAACCACTGGTCTTAAAAGGGTTTTGTATAGCATCAATTTGGTGGAGCGGCTCAAAAGCTTGCTTCTAAATAGCTTTGATAAGGAAAAACAGGCTCTATTACCAGCCGCTATACGCTTCCTTTTCCTTACCTCTTCTTCTTCCTTCAGGTCATCATTTATAATAGAGCCTAGATACTGAAAACTTCTTACCAGTTCTATTTTATAGGGTCCCATTTCATAATGACTCTGCCTCTGGTCCATTCGTGTGCCTAGTACCATTATCTTAGTTTTCAGCTCGTTGACTTTTAGGCCGATCTTTCCTGCTTCCTTGTCCATTGGCAAATGGCCTTAGGGGTTTTTAATGAGAGTAAAAAATCCTTTGTTATGCCTATAATTGCCTACACATCTATGTTTGTATTATCTTTAAAACTTATTTCGATTTCGGTCACTTTATCATTAGTTCGTTATTTCAATAACAAATATTATAGTCGGATTAACTAATAGCATATGCAATAGATACTGTATAAAATTTATGAAATATTTAGTAATTTTTTATCTAACCATTTTACTTGATTATTTTTGCATTGAACTTTATAATTTATTCTCTGAGGTGTTTGAAAAGATGTCCCATAGACCTTCCGGTTGAGATTACTTGGGTTGTTGCCAATAGGTAGTTGTTAGTTTATCGATTTAACGTCACTTTATGCTACTTCAAGTCACTACAAATCGGACGATGCAAAAGTGGGAGTCCTAAATTGTGACTATACAGGTTTAATTACTATAAGGATTTTTAACGAGTAACAGACATCGCACAGGCTCATTTTTTTACACTTTTCCTCCTTTATTTTCAAACAACAGAGTTATGATATATACAGATAATTTTTGTTTTATTAATTAATTGCGGTGTCATGATTCTAAAACTCAATACATTCTTTTCTCGATCTTCAAAAATAACTGATTTACCGACGTAAAACATTTTAAATCCATTTTGAAACCAATCGGCTAACATCAATGTCGAGATATTAGGACCATGGGGTGGTGGTTAGGGGTGGTCAGTAATTTCGAAGGAAATCAGTAGAAGGCATAAGGTGTACAGGCGGATTTTTTAAATTCTCATTAAACGTTTAGAAAATACCTGTAAAATAATGTAATAAAAAAAAATTTAAAAACTCAAGGTGTCATCAATTAAATTCATCCAGTAATTTTATTGTTTATTTTCTAATCTGACATAAATTACGAACGGATTATGCATTTAATAAAAAAAACTTAATACAAAATAAATCTAGTAGGGAAACTATAGCAACTAACTAAATGTATACACATATAATGTTATAAGACGAAAAACATGTTTTTTGAATCATTTACGTCCACTTAAAGAATTTTTTTATTATTGCTAAGACTATTCGTCTTCAAAGACTACTGGACCAGGTCACATAAAATATGAGCTTCATTGTTTAGCAAAATGAACACAGGTTTTTCTCAAAACTCATTGATGGTGAAGTTCCGAAACCAATAATTTGAGTAAATACAAAATGATAATAATAGAATTATGTCCATCTTATTTTTGTCCATTCCCAACCATGACACTTAAAACTAATTGAATTTTTTTTGTCGGTCAGTTGATTTATTCTCATTAACGCCCTGCTAAAATAATATACCAGTTTTGTAATAATAAATTGGTGAAAATCTATAAGACATCATTAGAGACAACTGACATAGAGATGCTAGTTCTACAAGTTTTATGATTTAGAAATAATAATAATAATATTGCTTTATTGAGAAATAATACAATCTGCCACTATCTTGGGCAATAAGTATTAGGGCTAAATAGAAACTGAATTATTTTAATCATATTGGAATAAAAAAACATGCAATAGCTTCTTCTTCTCTCATAAGCTCCTTGGTGCCTTTCAGCGTGGAGCACCAGCCTCAGTCCATCGCTTCCACTCGTCCCTTGAATGGCCATATTTTTCATTTGGGTAACTGATTTGCCTCTCTTTCTTCCGAGTCCTGCATATACGTAGTTATGGGTCTGCCAACCATTTTCTTTCCTACTGTTTGGCTTCCATGAACCATTTCACTCTCCTGTCTTCTGGGAGCCTGCACACATGCCCAAACCAGCGCAGTTGGCGTTCTTCTATTGTCTCCTTCAGTGCCACCACTTTCAATTCTTCCCCGATGACTTCGTTTCTAACGCAGTCCCTTCTTGTTTTTCCAACTATCCTTCGCAGGAATCTCATTTCTGAGGCCGTCATTCTATTTATAACTTGCTTTGGGCCTGTCCAGTGCTCTGCTCCATACAACAGGATAGGAAGGAAAATTGTTTTATAAAGGACTAATTTGGTGGCGTTAGTTATTTCTTTTGTTCCAATTATGTGACTGATTTGATAGTATGCGAGGTTGGCCTTTCTTATTCGGCTATTTACTTCATGTTCTATCCTTCCATCATTGCTTACGGTTGTGCCCAAATACTCGTATTTGTTTACAGTTTTGAGCAATTCACCATTGCAGGTCACATTCATGTTTGTTCGCCTCGCCCTACTTTCATGATTTTGCTTTTCTGTGCATTTATAGCCATTCCCTTTCTATAAAGTTCTTCTCTCCACTCATTAACTGCTTGTTGTAAGTTCTTCAGTGAATTTGCTACTAGGACTATATCATCAGCGAAAATCATGGCTTGGGCTGATACAGGCATCAAGTTTCTATACCCAATCAGGGTTCGTGTAGTCCTTCTCTTACACATTTTTAATATTTTGTCCATGAAGGTTATAAATAGCAAAGGACTAATGCTGTCCCCCAGTTTGACCCCAACGTGGAAATAGAAAGGCTGTGATTCTTTTACATTTAGGCGTATTACTCCTTTTGGACTCAGATAAATGGACTGCATAGCTGCAATAAGGTTTGAGGGAACATTTTTATACTGCAAAGCTGCCCATACTTCATCCCTTGGAACTGAATCGAATGCAGCTTTGAGGTCTATAAAAGCCAAATAAATATCCTTCCCTATTTCCCATGTCTTCATTATCATTTTGAGGGAGAATATATGGTCTTGTGTTTGTCTACCGGGTCTGAACGCTGCCTGTTACTCTTCCAGGTCTTTCCCTATGAGTTTCCTCAGCATTTGTTCCAAATTTCTGGTATATATTTTATACACAACTGGTGAGAGACATATAGGCCGATAGTTTTCACATTGGGTTTGCGATCCTTTTTTATGAATAGGTACAATAATATTGTACTCCCATATCTTTTGAAACAGCACTTGGAGTGTCTTAGTTATTTCTTCGCCTCCATACTTTATAAATTCAGGCACTATGTTGTCTCTTCCTGAGGCTTTACCCAGTTTTAGTCTCTGTATTGCCAGTTCCACCTCCTCTTCACTGATACAGTCATCCATATCCTCCACATCTCTTTGTCTTACTCTTCCTTGGTCACCATTAGGAGCAGATCTTTCAGCAAATTTTTCCTGATAGTGTTTTCTCCATTCCTCCAGTATCTCCTCGTCTCTAGTTACTATCAATTCATTCTTATTTTTAATGCTTCTGACTGGCTTTCCCTTCTGACCCCTCAGCGCTTTAACAGTGTTCCAGAACTTTCTGGTATTGTTCTTGTAGTTGTTTTTGCACAAACCTTCCGAACTCTTCCCACGCCTACTTTTTTGCTTGTTTGATCACCAATTTCACAAGGTTTCTTTTTTCAATATAAACATGCCATGCTTATGGATCTTTTGAGCGCAAGTAAATTACTTTTATACAGTTCCTTTTAGAAACGAAATCCAAGTATGTTTTTTTCAAAGTAGGTTTTGACGTGAGAAAAAATTTAAATAAATGAATCATCATAAGAATAAAATAAATTTGAATTGCCATTATGTTCAATGGAAATTAAACTTTTCTTTTGTACAAACTTTATTGCAAATCTTAACTTATTTACATATTGTCTATTCTTTCTTAACTACATTTCAGGGTAATCATCCATCTTTAAGGTTTTTTTATGAAAATAGAACAATAAACTAATTATAATTATTTTTAAATATTATTCCACGTTTCTCGTAAACCAATATAACACCTTTTACTACCTTGAACACAAGTGTCTTGTACCTGAATTTTATTTTTTGGATGTAGATAACAAATATATACTATTGTAAGAGAATATATAAAGTTTTAACCGATTCGAGAGGACGAATTTTTCATTCCTTTGTATAGTTCATTTTTAATTAAAAAAAACAAAACATGTTTACTGTAGAGATCACCAATTCGTAAGTGAATTCACATAAATAAGATCATTGCACACCGGGTGTGCAGCTCGCTCCTCGTAAACTTTTTATGGCAAGGAGCGAATTGAACAGTATGTGTGCAATGTAAAGTAAAATGAAAATTCATCATTAAGAAATGTAAAAAACATTTATTTCAAAAATAGTTAGATAATATAAAATCGTTATTTTGCTTTTAGTCATAAAGCAAAATTCAATATAATGCAAAGAAAATTTATTATTCATTCCCGGATAAAGATGGGTCAAAGAAAAGAAAAACTTATTGTCTTAAGCCTACATAGCCTGCGTATCGCCTTCTATTCATAGAGCCTAAACGAAACTTATTATTTTAAGCCTTCTCTGCATGCGTTTTTCATGTAAGAAAGGGTTCAGATGATTTTTAGATTTTATGTTACACAGTAAAACCAATGTCAAATTTTGTTTTCCTGTACTTTACAGATTTCATTAGTTTCAGAATAAATCTTATTTCGACGACTATTTTACTAAGAATAACTGATAATTGCACAACAATGTTGCAATAACACATGGTGTGCAGTCTGTCTTATAGGCTCGAAAATCCATTGCACACACGGTGTGCAAACGATCTCGAAAGGGTTAACAAGGAAGTTTAGTTTTCATTAAAAATAAACATAGTATATAAAGTTTTAATTTTAGCTAGTTAGAATTAAACATATATGATATAGTTTTTTGTGTTCCTATCAAAGTAATCTGCTTTTATTACATTGAAATGGTTCATGAATTTAACAATTTCGCTGTCAAAAAGGGAAACTAAGTCATACAATATTTAAATCGAAGTACATCATTAATCTTTTTAAACCCACATTTAATTTTTTTATTTTCAAATTAAAATTGCTGCGATGGGAAGTATATCAACGTGCGTATTATTTCATTATATAATGTTGTCTTCAAGATTTGGAACCACGACCGTGGGCATAGAAGGCTGTTATGCTTACCACTGTACCACAGGTGACCCCTAAACCTCATCTTTATAAATAAGGTTTGGCTTACAATTACCCAATGTTAAGAGGTTTTCGGGAGAGCCAATAATATTAAGTTTGATTTAATTTTTAAAATGTATATGCTTACCGATGTGTCATAATCCGTTAACAACACAATCATACCAACAGTCAATGAAATCATTCCGACTGTTTCATGAAAAATTAAACGTAAAGTTCATTAAAATCTGAAGAGAAATGATCTACCTTTGTTCCCGGCTATAACAAGCAGAAAATTAAAAAAACATTTTGTTTCCTATTTCCTAGTAGAACGTCGATCTACAGCTTAGTCAATATGTATACGTATATAAGTAGCAAATTCTACTCTTTTATTTATTTATTTATTGAAATTTACAACTTTATTAGTAAATACGTCAAGTAAATTGACTGATAATATATAAAGATAGTATACATGAAAAGGCATGAAGAGAATATGCCCATTGGCAGCCCTCCACTAGGTAATATAAACTAGAAGGTTTCGAGGCCATCTTCTTTTCAGACGCCTCGCAGGATTGTTAGGAATGGAAGAGGAAGCAAGGATTGAAACTAGTGGATTAAAATGAGAGTGGAGTTTGTCATGGAAGGATTGCTACCTCGTACAGGCCAAATCAGCAACACATAGGACATTAAGGTCTTTATGGATGAGTTTATTCGTGACAAAGTAAGGAGCATTGAGGATTTTTCGAAGGATTTTGGATTGTAAGGATTGAATACGGGAAGAATTTGATGGTTTAGTAGAGCTCCAAAACTCAACTCCGTACTGTAGTGAAATAGATGAGCCTTTTTTATTTAAGTGGAAGGTTAGAGCGTCTGTCCAGTAAGTGTTGAAGTAAACGAAAGCGGCGAGCAGTTTCAGTCTTGTGTGCGGATTCCAAGTTAGAAGTTTGTCAAGTAGGAGTCCTTGATAGCGAATCTGTTCATCTGTTATTAATAAATGTCCTGTAAGGCAGGATGTCATAGGTTTACGACGAAGGGTAAAGGTAATTACATATTCTACTTAAATTGTGAATGTTCTTCACAACCCCATACGAGGCTACAAAGGTCCAATTTTTAAATAAAAAATTCTTTTGTTAAAATTTCTTTCTTTTTTTAAGTTTATTGTTCAAAAATAGCTTATATGTTTTGTTTTTTTATTGAAACTTTTTGACGTTCCAGCATAACCTTCGACTTGAACGCTGCTCATTTATGCTCGATGATATTACAGAACACACTATCTTCTAAAGATACTAACTCTTTTTATTTCCAAAGTAAAAGTGGTGCCGATGGTTAGTATGTCAACATGGGTATTATTACATAACCTTCATTATATTATTGTTCCTTCGCTTTTCTTTTTGATTCAGTTGTAAATTTCGACAGTATTTAAAAATTAGTATTTTAAAAATAATAATAAATAAAACAATCTGGTGCGGGCAACGCACGTCTTTCACTTACCTCCGTTGTTTAAATCAATTTAATAACTTTTAAATAAAGTCAGAGATGAAAAAAGGTTAAATAATTATATACACTTTCGATAGAAACATGTGTTTCATTAAATAACCATTATATTATTATTTGCATCAATCAGTTAGTTTTATCCGCTATCAATCATCTCCATTACATTTTAAAACTGTGAGTAGAAGATAATATTTTTTCTAAAACCTCTAGCTTTAAACGATATATTACAAGGCTATATTTCTGTTCTTATGTTCGAAAAAACAAAACTTTCATGCAAACATATTTGCTCTTTTCTCCTTTGTTAGATCAGTGTTTTATCAATGCTAAAAAGATGATATAGATATTTCTTTTCAAATCTACAAAAGCAAAGATACTTATTAATAAGAAGAAAATTGAAAATATCGGCATTTTAGTATAGACTGACTATTCAAATGACAATTAAACCCACAAAATATTAATTATTTTGTTGAAATAGTCCAAACTACCAAGTCACGCAAAAAAGTCTGTTTGTGTGTCTGTGTCTGTGTGTGAGTGAGTGCGTGTATGGTAAGTCCAGCGCGAAAAAGAAAAGTCCTTTGAAACTTATATTTCATATTTAAGACAACCCGAGATGTTACAGACTTTTTCATCAAGATCGGCTAACCAAAATAGCCACTTTATACCATGCATTTTGCAACTTTTAACGATCTTCCCAAAAACGGCTGAAACGATTATTATTAAACTCGCTATATCGATGTGAAATTTAATATGCTTTAATATCATGTAGGTTTCATTATGGTTGAAACAGTCTGACAGCGCTAAATGCCGATATTTTAAAATTTCTTTCTCTAAAGTACCATTAAATTTGTGTATTTTACAACTAGATCACTGCACAAATATTTTTGTTTAATGTAATATTTTTGTTTGGAACATAAGAACAGTAATATACATATATAATATACAGTTGGAAAGCTAAAGATTTCAGAAAGAATACTATACTACACAAGCTTGTAAAAATAAATAATGAGTGATAAAAAGCCGATAAAACTAACTGATTATTTTAGATAATAATAAAATAGACTAGCTGTTGCCCGCGACTTCTACTGTGTCAATTTCTGTTATGATCGCTATTAAGAAGTTTTCAAAAGAATATATTTTAAAGTACTTCTGCGTAAATGACAACTTCAGTTTTATTTTCTTGTGGCAGAAGAACATACTAATATTCTCCGCAACCGGATTTTGACGTAAATCGATTCCTATGTGTTTAAATGTTTGTCCCTGTGATTTATGAATTGTTACGGCAAAAGATAAATTAACGGAAATTGATTTTTTTTTTTGTTTTAATTAAAGATAAATCAATTGGGATCATTGGGCTCCGAGATTAATGTTCTCTGTTTTTTCAACATATTCCACTCCGATTCTTCACTCCTATTGGTCGCAGCGTGATGTTATATAGCCTAAAGCCTTCCTCGATAAATTGACTATCCAACACAAAAATATGTTTTCAATTGGAACCAGTAGTTTCTGAGATTAGCGCGTTCAATCAAACAAACAAACTCTTCAGCTTTATGATATTAGTATAGATTTGTTTAAATAAAACACCGTTTCTATGGACATTAAATTTAATTAATTCTTTATTAGTTTCACTAATTTTCATCTCTAACTGTATTTGAAATTTTTTTAATAAACGGAGGTAATTGAAAGTCGTGTATTGCCAGCACTAGATTTTTATAAAATTAATCGTTTTCGAGACTGACCACAAACACACAGAGACCTTTTTCGGTGGCATATTCAGATGGATTCAGAGGAACCTAGAACGTGTATTTGCGGTAAAAACTCTTCTGGTACAACCTCAAGTAGTGAGAAATCTTATTAAAGCAGGCTTCAGAAATGAGTTATTCCCATTTATTTTATTTTATTATCATACTAAATCATTTCCTTCCACAACGTAAAAATAATTTCATTATTATGGTTAAAATTAAAACGGTATAAAGCTGCAGGAAATGATAATATCACGAGTGAATTAATCAAAGCGTGTGGAGAAGCGGGCGTTTCCAAATTACATGTTTTAGTTAAAAAGATCAGGGAAAATGAAAAAAATACCCGAAGAATGGACAGAATCAATACTTATTCCGATTCACAAAAAAGGACCGAGGACGGATTGTAACAACTATCGTGGGATCTCTCTTCTCCCAGTATGCTATAAAATATTCTCGTCAATACTAACTAGCCGAATCACGGAATACGCTGAGGAAATTATCGGAGACTACCAATGTGGTTTTAGGCGGAATCGCTCGACTATTGATCAAATATTTTCCTTACGTCAAATATTAGAGAAGAAGCTGAAATACAACGGTGTAGTCCATCAACTTTATATAGACTTTAAAAAGGCTTATGATTCCATAGACCGTCAAAAGCTTTATAACATCATGATTGAACAGGGGATACCTAAAAAGTTAGTAAACCTAGTAGAGATGTGTTTGTCGGAAACATTTCATAAAGTTAGAATCGGTCATAAGTACTCCGAGAGATTTGAGGTGCGATCGGGTTTGAAACAGGGTGACTCCCTTTCACCTGTTTTGTTTAATATAGCCTTAGAATATGTTATATGTTTATTTATTTAACGTCACTTTATGCTACTATGGCTAATCGGACGATGCTACAGTGGGAGTCCTAAATTTTGCCTATCCAGGTTTTATTAGGATAGGGATCTTAAACGAGTATCTGACATCGCACAGGCTCGGGACCGCCTTTTAACGTCCCCTCCGAAGGACGGCGTAACTAAGGATTTTTTACTCCCATTAAAAAATCCTAGGACCACCTGCGGGTTTGAACCCGTAACCTTTAGCAAGAATATGTTATAGAAAAGGTGATGTGTACCGAGAAAGGCTTAAATATGGGTGACAAGATTCCGGTTTTGGGGTATGCCGATGATTTGGTACTACTAGGTGAAGACACGGAAACTATACAACTAAATACAAGTGTGTAAATAAAAACCGGTAAACAAATAGGTCTCGAATTAAATACCGATAAGACGAAATATATGATTAGTTGCAGAAATGGTGGCGATCTTGAGAATATTACTATTTCAGGGCATACTTTTGAACACGTAGAGAAATTCAAGTATTTAGGTTCAATGATAACAAGAAAAAATGAAATCCAGGAAGAAATAAAGTCCCGGTTGAAGGTGGGAAATGCGTGTTATTATTCAGTTGCTAAATTACTTAGCTCACGGCTTCTGTCTAAAAACTTAAAGGTTAGAATTTATAAAACTATTATTCTTCCAACGGTTCTTTACGGATGCGAAACGTGGCCGCTTACTTTGAAGGATGAACAACGGCTTAAGGTTTTCGAGAATAAGGTACTGCGTAAAATATTTGGTCCGAAGAGAGATGAGGCCACTGAGGAGTTTAGAAGGTTGCAAAACGCGGAATTGCGGAATTTGTACCCTGTGAATATAATTGAGTTGATAGCATCGCGGAGACTCAAATGGGCGCGTAAAGTTGTTGGGCTTAGTGAGGAACGGATTCCGAGAAAGTTGGTATTCGCTGAACCGACTGGTAGGCGTCCGAAAGGTAGGCCGAAGCGTCGATGGGAGGATTGCATTAAGGCTGATCTTGGGGGCTTGGGCTTAACCGGTGAACATAGGACGAGTCTGGCGAGCAGGCGAAGTTTGGTGGTATCGGCATCGAACCTTCGGGTTCGGTAAGCCTATTATTATTATTATGGTTAAAAAAAAAATCTGGTGCGCGCAACACACGACTTTCACTTACCTCCGTTCTTAAAATCAATTTAAGAGTTTTTTAGAATTTTCATCACTCTTTATACATGTTTACAATTTTATGTATAAAATAATAATTCTCCTAAAATCTTTAGCTTTCCAACGGTATATTGCACATCTATATTATAGTTTTTATGTTCATAAACCCAAAAATAGCATTCAAAGATATTTTTGGTCTTTTCTCATTCAGTTGGATATCGTATTCGTTCAAATTATATATTTATCCGTTTTTTATCAGTACTAAATAGATGATTTAGTTTTTTTTTTTTTATTATTAAATTCTACAAAATGAAAGGTACTTTAGAGAAAGAAAATTTTAATTATTGGCATTTAAGCCCTGTCAGACCATTTCAATCGGAATGAAACCTACATGACATTAAAGCCCATTAAATTTAACATCGATATAGGGAGTTTAATCAAAATCGTTAGAGCCGTTTTAGAGAAAATCGTAAAAAGCTGCAAAATGCATGGTATAAAGTGGCTCTTCTGGTTAGCTGATTTTGATGAAAAAGTTGCTGTAAGATCTCGGGCGCATAGTTGTCTTAAATATGAAATTTCGGTTTCTTAGGATTTTTCGTTTACGCGCTGGACTTACCACACACACACCTTTTGGCGGGACTTGGTCATTCGGACTCAGGGGACCCTAAAACGTGTACTTCCGTTGAAAACTGGAATTCGAAAATTTTCACGATCGCAATACTTTCCCTTACTATATATTTCATATATAAGTAAGTGAAAGTAAAAATTATATCAAAATAAAATAAATTGGTTTAATTAAAAATTAATAAAAGATTTTTGCGCGTCTTTTAATTTGATTCTATAATGTATAAAGTACCTGTTTGAAATCAATGTTTCAATCAAGGTAAATATTTCATTTTATTTGGAACTCCATATAATTTTGGTTTTACGTTAATTTTATTAGTGTTACATAATATTGTTCTGTTTATTATATATATTGTTTTATAATATATAATATACCTGTGTCGAGACAGATGCCCATGTTGGCTAACCGAGGTCCCGCCACATCTTTACCGTTGGGGCACCGCTGATAGACTGACCGCTGTCCAGCCCTGCGCCGTAAGGACGGTATTCGGCTCTAGTCTCAACATAATCGCCGGTTGTTAAAGTAATTTCCACTGTAAACTTAGGATATTCGTGGAAAGGTAAATAACGATATGTTAGAGAAACGATTAAAAAGAGTTTAAATGATGTGAAATACCGATTTTAGGTATGCGAAGATAAACGAATTTTTATCATTCCATGAGTTCCTATGTTGTGTTTCTTTGATTATTGTAAAAAAAAGTCCTCTCATACTCCGAATCACGTAAACCCGGTAAAACACGGAGAGGAAATAATCCCTAGACCACCAATTTAGAATTTTTTTTGGGTGATTCTACATTCGGGAATGTTGGACAAGCGCATCGACTACATACCAATAGGCACGAGGAGTATAGGAGAAATCTGGTGCGCGCAATCCATGATATTAATTAACTGTCGTTATTAAAATAAATTTAAGAACTTTTAAATAACTTTAAAGTTGAAAAAAGGTTAAAGAATTACATTGAACTTCGGTGGAAATATTTGTGTTAGATAAAACAATCTAACAATAGAAATCATTTTCTACAATAATAATTCAGTTTTATCAGCTTTTCAAAATTTTCCATACCTTAAACAACTTGTTATACTTAAAAATATCGTTTTCGAGCTGCTAGACTAACTACAGAGACACAGGCAAACACTTACACGCTCGCTCGCACTCGCTCATACACATTGACCTTCGTCATTTGGATTCCGTGGGTCATAAAACGTGTACTTCCGGTGAAAACTGGAATTCAAAAACTTTCATGATCGCAAAACTTTCCTTTACTGTATCTTTCATATATAGATGATTGACAGTAAAAAGAAAAAGTTGGTAAGTTTCTAATATAGCATTTCCAAGTCAAATTCAACCTTTTTTAAGTCAAATTCAATTCAATTATTCGTTTTTATTAACCATATAAAAATAAAATAATGTTAATTTGATTTTTATCATTTTATTGAAATTAAAAAAGGTTGAATTTGAAATCGAAATGGTTGCATTTAACTTGGAAAAGGTTGAATTTGACTTGGAAATGCTATATATCCAAAAAATTTAAGCCACTACATTATGTTTGGATTTTAGCCCAAGTATCTTGTTAAAAGTTTATCCCATTTCAATATTCTTGGCTCGTAAGAAAGTGAACATTATCTACTGTCCGTAGATACAAACAGATTATCAGCTAAGAATACTGAAATAAAAACTATAATTAAATAATAAAAACAAAGTTGATGTTGTGTTTAGGAAAGGATGGCTCTAAACCGCGGAGGAACATTTTAGTTAATGCAAACTAGGTTTTCCTAATTTTGGTAATTTTTCCTATTCATTTTTAATGTTTTGGGTTTTTTTTTTTTAAATAATGTAGGAATTTTTATTTATTTAGGAAAATTCTGGCAGCGCATAATTTTCGCTTATTTTTATTTGCTTGTTCATTTATTTATTTTACGTCACTTAATGCTACTGTGGCTAATTGGACGATGCTACAGTGGGAGTCCTAAATTTTTCCTATCCAGGTTTTATTAGGATAGGGATCTTTATAGAGAGTACCTGACATTGCACAGGCTCCGGACCACCTTTTAACGAAGGACGGCATAACTAAGGATTTGTTACTCCCATTAAAAAATCCTAGAACCACCAGTGGGTTTGAACCCATGACCTTTGGCATAGAAGGCTGTTATGTTAGGTACCCTGCTATGAGTAATTCCCATGTTTGATACTTGTTTTGAAAAGAAACCCTGATTTGAAATCTGAAATATGTACAAACGTTTTCAGTATTACAATGTATGAACAGTTAAGAAATAATATGACATGGCAATGAATGTCATATTATTTTATTTGAAAATTTAGACCTGATTTAATCTATTAAACTAGATTATTATTTGGGATCCAAAAATAGTACATCTTATAGTGAATATCTGAATACATTATATATTAAACTACAGTATATGCAATGAAATTAGAATTATTTTGCCTGCCGTAGTAGATTAAAAAAAAAAAAAAAACGTGTACCACTACAACCAATGAAGGGTCTTGGGCATAGTAGATATAGAGATTCGAACTGTTCCTAGGCCAACTGCCAAGCAATGAGGTGATTAGGTCTTGATCACGCTCGACCACCAGGTTTTTCCCTAAACTTTTTGTGTACCCAGTTTATAGGGTGGGTCTGCCCCAGGAGGGTCTCCATACCCTAAGGTCACTCACAGGCTTAATTAACAGAATAAATAAAATTCCGCCACAGCCGAGTTTCGAACCAAGGACCCAGAGAACTGTAGACTATTGCTCTATCCACTGGACTGCACCGCTCCCTAGATTAACAGATTATTATTTCATTAGAAACTGGGGTCAGTTTGTTGGTTTTGAATGAGAAATCATGAAAATGAGTAGTAATGACATCAAGAACAGAACGTCGATATCCTGGCATCATAAATTAAATATCGCATTAAAACAATTTATATAAAAAGATCCACAAATGATTATTACGCTAATGATCATATTTTTAAAATTTTCACTAAATTATTACTATTAGTTATACAAATATGGGGTAATTTTTGTTATGGAAAAAAGAATTTTCTTAAGATCTAAAATTTATTATTTTGGAAATTTACTATTGGTAGTATCTTGAATAACAAATTAAATTACTATATGGAACTCCAATAGTAAAAATAGTAGTTAGTACAAAATCGATCTATAGTATATCATATGCTGGAACAAAAAAAAAAGAAAAGAAAAAAATGATAGCTCTGGATGGAGGAGGCACATCAATCAACATTTTTTATTCTCTCCATAAAACCATCCATGTATTTGTACCAATGACCAGACTATCTTAATTCCAAATCCAAAATATTTTCCTACATATCATATGATGGATTTTCTCTTGGTAATCTCATGAAAATGGTTAATTATTGTAAATTCTTAATCTCCATGTAATTATCATGTCACACTGATAAATCTTTTTTCTTCACCCATTCCTAACCTCTGTATATTTGCAACTTTCCCTTTTTTGTGGAGGCTGCCCTAATCTAAACACTGAATACAATTAGAGTTATCAATTCATACATTCTTGACATGTGATGCACTTGTCACAATATCTCCCAAACCAAACCATTAACCGCTAAACATTTCCCCATGAAAATAAGCTATTTACCGTCCCTTTCTGTTAATGATTTTCACACTCAGTACTTTTCATACCTACATACATGTTTAATTTAAAAAAATACCAATTACTCTCCAACCTTCATAGCTGGAATAGTTAGAAAATAGTTACAGTATAATGTTTGTTACAGACTTGGGTGATTTTACCTAAATTTTTTTTTTTTTTTTTTTTCTTGTAATAATTTTACAAATAATGTTGGGATCACTTGTAGCTGGGTGGCTAGCGTAACAGCCCCCGCAGGTGGTCCTACGATTTTTTAATGGGAGTAAAAAATCCTTAGTTACGCCGTCCATTGGAGGGGACGTTAAAAGGTGATCCCGAGCCTGTGCGATGTCAGGTACTCGTTGAAGATTCCTATCCTAATAAAACCTGGATAGGTAAAATTTAGGACTCCCACTGTAGCATCGTCCGATTAGCCATAGTAGCATAAAGTGACGTTAAATAAATAAACAAACAAACAAACAAATAATGTTTTCTCAACTACATCTCTCAACTCAAACACTTTGAGCCAGTGAGTAAATCGATATTTTTCTTTTACTTTCACATACCTATACATGGAATACATAGTAAGGGAATGTATTGCGATCATAAAAATTATTGAATTCGAGTTTTCACTGAAAATATTTGTTTTAGAATACATTGAGTCCAAATGACCAAAACCCACAAAAAGGACTGAATGTGTATGTGTGTCTTTGTGATATGTCTAGCCCAAAAAGGATAAGCTGTATAAAATTGCCTGAGATGTCACTAGAAGAGCCGCTTTACTATTTTTTAGTATTATTTTTTATTATATAATTTTGCACATTTTTACTATTTTCTACTTCTAACAATTGATTAAACTCTTTATTCCAATGTAAAAATTAACCATATCCTCTTGTTGGCATTGATAAAAAACATATAAGTTGAATGAATTTGATATCTAACTAAAGGAGAAAAAGAGCTAAAATATTTTTGTTTAGTTTTAAAGCAAAGCGTTCCATCCTTCGGAAATATCTAACATCATTCAGAGTTTACCATCCCGCAAAGCTCCTGGGCATGATCTTATAACTTCCCATATTTTAAAACTACTTCCTCGAAAAGCTATCCTATATCTCACTTACATATACAATTCCGTACTCCGTTCCACATACTTTCCTGCTTCCTGGAAATTATCCATTGTCAAAATGATACCCAAACCTAAGAAACCGCCAGAAAATCCATCTTCTTACCGTCCCATCTCACTTTTACCGATCATGGGAAAAATCTTGGAAAAGCTTATACTGAAACGCCTGTATCCCATCCTTGATATTAATTCCATAATTCCTCATCATCAGTTTGGATTCAGAACGTCCCACTCCTCTATCCAGCAATGTCATCGTGTGGTGGACGTTGTATCGTCTACATTGGAGCGCGGCTTGTATTGTACGGGAGTCTTCCTCGACGTGGAACAGGCCTTTGACCGAGTCTGGCACCCAGGGTTGCTTTACAAGCTCCGCAAATTCCTCCCCCCAACATACTTCCTTATTATCCAGTCCTACCTCACTGACAGATCCTTCAAAGTCAATCATAATAATTCCTATTCATCCATTTTTAGTCAGTTTGCTGGTGTTCCTCAAGGTAGTATCCTAGGACCCATTCTTTACACAGTTTATACAGCTGATATCCCTTCCCATCCTAACACTTTCCTTTCTACCTATGCTAATGACACTTGTTTGTTATCAGTCAATACTGATCCAACTATTGCCTCTCAAACTCTCCAATCCCACCTCAGAGACCTTGAGGTATGGTGTCAGAACTGGAGAATTAAAATTAATGCCAACAAATCCAACCAAATTACCTTTACCCTTCGTCGTAAACCTATGACATCCTGCCCTACTGTCTCCTTCAATAATACTCCTCTTGTTCCGGTTGAACAGATCCGATATCTAGGACTGCACCTTGACAAACGCCTTACTTGGAACCCTCACACAAGACTGAAACGACAAGAAACTGCACGATGTTTTCGACTTCTTCAACACTTACTAGAAAAACGTTTTAATCTTCCACTTAACTACAAAAGACTCATCTACATGACTATCATAAGGCCGATATGGACTTACGGAGTGGAGCTTTGGGGCTCTACTAAACCATCGAATTCTTCCCGTATCCAATCCCTACAATCCAAAATCCTTCATAAAATCCTAAATGCTCCTTATTTTGTCACGAACAAACTTATCCATAAAGACCTCAACGTTCCGTATGTTGCTGATTTGGCCCAATCTAGATACCATTTCTTTCATGACAAACTCCATTCCCACCCTAATCCTCTTGTTTCAATACTTTCTTCCTCTTCAATTCCTGACAATCCTCCGAGGCGTCTGAAAAGAAGATGGCCTCGAGACCTTCTAGTGTAGAAAAGTTCAGGAGTGCTGCCATTGGGTAGTTCTTCTTCAAGTTTGTATCACGCCATTTAACTTTTGTCACATTTACTTGTTGTACCTTGAAGTACAGTTGTAAATTTCAATAAATGATGTTAAAAAAAAAAAAAAAAAAAAAAAAATTTTTAAAGCAATATAGATACATAATATACCTTTGTGAAGCTAAAGATTTTAGAAAAAATATTATTTTATACACAAAGTTGTGAAAGGTAATGGAGAGTAATGAAAAGCCTATGCACTGATTGTTGCAGAAAATAATATGATTATTTAATGAAACACATATTTCTATCAAAACTCAATGTTATTTATCTCTAACTTTATTTAAAAGTTTTTAAATTGATATTAACTACAGAGATATGAGAATTTTGCGCTCACCTTATTTTTTATGTTTTAGTTTTCATCAAATTATATTACAAATATTCATTTACATTAATTTGTATTCACTTCTTTTTAAAATAAAATTCTCAACTGAAATCATCTATTGAGTTTTATAAATATCTTTTATAGCCATAAGAAAATACTTGAAGAATTTATCTATATTAATAAGCAGTCATGAATATTACTGAGAAAATACCTGTTTTTATATTTTGTGGAAAAGAATTTAAATAAAGTTCTCTTCAACATGATTTCCTCTTTTGATTGTGATAATGTAAAACAGTTGGCACAAGAAGTTCACCTGTGTCCTCTTTTTCTATCATTGTATTCCATAATATGAAAACAAAACCATCTACAGTGAGTGTCAAAAGTATTTGGAATTCGTATTTATTATCATTAAATAAGTATATTTCACAACTATGAATTTATATAATTATTTTTTGACTCACAAATCTTTAAAATAAACTCCCATAAAGTTAAATCACTGACCAGATAAGCGAATAGTTTATTGTTTTTAAAAATATCTGATTAATAATGTAAAATTACAATGTTATTCAGTGTCAAAAGTATTCAGAAATCGTAAAATCCTGTTGTTTTATGATTTCAAATGTTCATATTCTCACTAATCTTCGATATAATTTTGTTTTCTAAACAATTCTTCTTCCTCATGTTACATATACTCAACCTTGGAAAGATTTTTTTTTTTTTTTTTTTTTTTTTTAAATAAGGCCGTAAAATAAAAATGCAAGGATCGAACAACGGCTTCGAATAATTTTCAAAAGAGAAATAGTCGAAATGTAAAAAAAAAAATCATGAGAAGATCTGGATGGCTAAGTTTAGCATAGATAATATAATAATGAAATATAAAAGTAAAAAAGGCTGAATGTTTGTTACAATTTTTAAGGAGAAGGATGATGCATTAAAATGTTAACAGATGACTCCCACACTAAAATATGTGGTTCTTATAAAAAAATTATGGTTTGGAGGAAACCAAATAAAGACTTTAGAATGGCATAGTAAAACACCTTGAGCAGTCAGTGATAGTTAGGTTTGTTTTTCCTTGAAAATATTTAATAACATTGGATTCATGGGAATTATTAGTGATAGGTTTGTATATTTTTTCAGTATAAAAAGCCAGAATTAAAATTATAAAAAAAAATAGAAATAAATTACACTTTTTAAATACGCGGGACCATGACTGTCGACTTATACGTTATCTATTCAGATTTAGTTGCTGCAAAATTTTCAAAAAGTTCTCAGAATCCCTCTTCCATTATTTCTTTCAAATACAATTAGCTATTTGTGGGTCCTACTAAAAAGGAAAATCAGGGAACACTAAATTCAAAATGAAAATGGCCTAAAGATACAATAAGTGCTTGAGTGGGATAATATTCAATACTAAACAATCAATTAATTAGTAAGATCAATTCCCAGTAGGCTAAAATGTATAATTATACAAACATTTTTACCACCTGGATGTTTATTTATAATCACTGCACTAATGTAACTAGGAAACCACAAAATTCCGAATACTTTTGACACCATTGACATACACTATTTTAAATTTTTTCGTAAATGAACGGTCAAAACGTTAAAAATAAAATGATTGATGCCATAATTTGTGGTTTTAGCTATTGTATACCTTCCTTATAACATTATAAAGTGGTTAACAACTCCTTAAAAAACATAAAAAATAAGTTAAAAGCAAGTAAATTACGGAATGGTAGTGAATTCCGAGTTTAAATAGTGAATTAAATATTGCAAATAAATAATTAAAACATGAATCAATCAATGCAGATATTAATAAAAAATAATAATAATTAATTACTTTATTAAAGTATCAATTTTTACAAAACATAAGATTTTTAAAATTAACATTTAACTTTAAAATAATGACTCTCTAAAAAGAATATTAATACTACAAAAATAAGACACTTTAAATATACAAAAATACATTTCTAGATACAAATATAAAATTTTGAATTTTTTAATTATACAATAAAGACATATTGAATATACTAAATTAAACTATAATACTCATGCAACGTTTTAATATTACAATAAATCTTTATTACTTTAAATGCTTGTTTTCTTAAAACAATCATATTCCATTCCATAACTCCAAGCTGATCATCATAATCATAATGAGAACTGAATCTGGAAAATTGATTCATATTACTTTTCCACAATAAATAAAATCAATTATGGATTACATCTATGATTAGGAGTAGCCAATTGAATAACAGGGTTCGAATTACGCCATGATCTGAGGCATCTCAAATGAAATCTGGAAAAGAAAATAATAAATAAATTTTATAACTTAATGATTCGCGAATACATGTAATGAATTCATAAGGGAAAAAAACCTAAATAAATTAAATGACATTTAAATTGGATTTGAATAAATTCATAAATAAATAAATGATAACAATAATTCAAAAGATTAAAGTATATAATATTAATCCAGTAATATTTTGTCCTTAAGGTATAATTATATAAGCAAGTATTATAAAAATATATAATCAGTATTATAAATATATAAGCAAATCAATAAATAAATCAAATAATTACTATTAAAGATATTGTCATCGTAATCAATGTCATGAGATTTGGGATAGTTAGAAATACTTTGGAGGGAGTGGTGTGGCCTGGTGGATAGAGCTTCAGGCTTCTGTTCTTATGTTTCCCAGGTTCGAATCCTGGCTGAGGAAGAATATTATCATATAGGGAGCGACCATGGGGTTCCCTATAATTGGGGGAAAACCAAGGTAAAGGTAGAGCATGATTTAGTCCTAATCACCAGTAATAAGTACAGAGCCAAAGAGAGATATATTTTTTTTTAAATGTTTTTTACTAAGTATTGCGATTGTGAAAATTATCGAATTCCAGTTTTCAACGGAAATGCATGTTTCCCATGCAAATGCAGGGTTTCCTGAGTCCAAATAACCAAGTCCCACAAAAAGATGTGTTGTGTTGTGTGTGTGTGTGTGTCCATGTGTGTGTGTGTGTTCGTGTGTGATAACTCCCGGGCTGAAACGAAAAGTCCTATGAAACTGAAATTTCATATTTAAGACAATTATACGCCCGAGATGTTACAAAAACTTCTTCATCAAAATCAGAAGAGGCTAACCAGAAGAGTCACTTTATACCATGCATATTGCACCTATTTATGATTTCCTCAAAAACGGTTCTGACGATTTTGATTAAACTCACTATATCGATGTAAAATTCAATAGGCTTTAATATCATGTAGGTTTCATTCTGATGAAAATAGTCTGACAGGGCTTAATGCTGATATTTTAAATTTCCTTCCTCTAAAATTCCTTCCTCCTTAAGTACCTTTAATTTTGTTGATTTTATAAAAATAACTATATCAACTGTTTTTCTATTCTATTCTATTATCTTGTTACCACTTATGATAAACAGCTAAATATATAAATTGAAAGAATTCGATACCCAACTAAAGGAAAAAACTGAAAAAATATTTTTTTAATGCAATTTTTTGTTTTTTACCTTAAAAACAGTAATATACATGTACAATATACCGTTGGAAAGCTAAACATTTTAGAAAAAATATTTTCTCATACACAAGCTTTTAAAAGTTAAAAGAGAGTGATGATAAGCCGATAAAACTAAGTAACTATTATAGATAATAATATAATAGATTTTTTAATAAAACACATGTTTCTATAGAAATTCCATTTAACTAATTCATTAATGGTTTCACTCATTTCTATCTCTTACTGTATTTGAAAATTCCTTAATCGATTTTAAAAAAGGAGGTATGTGAAAGTCGTGTGTTGCCCGCACCAGATTTTTTAACTGCAAATAATTGTTATATATTTTTCATATTCATTTTTCAATAAAATATTTAATCATTGAAATAAGATTCTTTAATTGTTAGTATATTATTATAATTCTCTAAAACTTGATTTGAATAGAATTATCAATTGTTTCTTCATTTAACTACTTCTCAATAATTCACAAAAAAAAAAATAAATAAAATAATAATAAAAATAAATAAATAAATAAAAATGAAAATCATAGAATATATAACTGATCTTTATTTTTTACTCACCTTATTGTCATATATACCCATAAAACGTATGCCATCAAAATAGTAACACTTATTACTGCAAGTCCAATCCCTTCCCATAGACCTCTCCCAAAGTAAGCAAAAGCTCCAGCGGCACATAAATAAATAGAAACAAGACAAAGAGGAGTTAATAGCAAAATGCATATTATATCTCCATAAAATCCATTCGGCCCTGCGAGGCCTTCTCCAGACTGCAACCACTACGAATATAAAATTATACCCATTAAATAACCAATCAAATAAATGTAATAAAAGCTATATTACTTTTTTATGATTCGAAATATTTGTATGAATATAAGACGAAAAAAAATTAAATTATTTATATCAATTAAAGTATTTAACATATAAAACTATTAAAATAAAATAACTATTAACCATTGCTTTTCAAATGTTTATAATCTACCTCACTCTTTGTATTATCTAGACCTGAAAGGATTAACTTTTGTAAATATTGAGAGGCAAATGAAACAAGAATTTTTATAATTCTCTAGTAAATTTAATATTTTAATAGTAATAATATCACATCTACATAAAATATATTTTTATGAAATTGTGGATTTAATAATAAGCAAAAACTGAAGAAGAAAAAGTGATTCATAAAACACTGATAAATCAAATTTTTCAAGTCTTAAAGTAGGGACAGATTAAAAAATAATTGATAATTGTATGGTACGTTTATTATGTTGTTATAAATCAAGATGATAATTTGAAATAAATACTTGCATTATTAATTTATATTAAAATTAATGTCCTGTTACCTCTTTCAATGTCCGTTTTTCTCTGTTAATTTTAAAAATGAATTTACATATTTCACATTGCTCACTGTTAGAGGTGGATAACCAAGTTTCCAAACACCTCCTATGAACAAGACCTACAGTTCCCGTGCATTCACATGGTGAAATAAGACCATCAACACAATCTCCTGCAATAGAAATAATAATGCAGCAAATTTTATAGTTATCAAGAAAACAATTCAATAATAATTTTGAAATTATTTTTTGTTTAAAATACTGCATTAGATTACTATATAAAATACCTTCATGGCATATTCTACATGCTGATGCCGAGCTACAGTTGCTCTTTGTAGGAGACTGTAGTCTCTTGTGGGGTACAGAACCAGATAAATTTTCTTTGGGCTTATTAAAGAAAATAGATATTTCAGGATGATTGGATTCACTACTGTTCTGAAATAACACACTGTCTCTGTAAAGTTCGAAATTATACTAGAGAATTTTGTCACTGGAACATATGTACATAAATCATACTTACAGAAATCATGATAGGTAATAAAAATAGATGTGTCACAAGTAATTAAAATAAAATAATGCTCACATATTTATTTTGATGGGATGCATTATTCATTAATATAAATATAAAAAGCTCTTTTAAACTGACATGCTTAATTAGTGTTATTTGACCCTTTTGATCATAAGTCTTGAACTACTTCCTTTCAAAATAAGATTACCCTCCAACTGATGTGACATCAAGAGCCCTCTATGATGGTTTAAGGTAAGCTTCAAGTGTCAAGGTAGGTTTTATCAGTGCAGGTTATTACGTTAGTATGAAAATTTGATTCTTATCAGACGTATGTCTGAGCCGTTCGTATTATAAGTTACAAGTTTTCAAAGTATATGAAGCGGAAAAATTATGAAATTAGTTTTATTTGTTACTTACTGGTCATTACTATTAGCATTAATATGTTCGAGGTGCCTTTTCCTTTTTGTGATTATTATTTTGTCAGTTATTTCTTCGGTTTTTAGTAAGCTCATTTTCTTTATTGCAGCTTCATAATTTTTACATTGGCAACGGCTGAATTAAGCAATCTTGAAGGAAGAATTCTACAAACTAATTCTTCTATTAATGTAGTGAAAAATGATACTTTACCAGAAGAAATAGTTAGCCCACCAATAGTACCCCCTTTAGTTGATGTGATCCATGGAAAGGTAAATGTTTATATTCCAGAAATTAAAAAGGGAATAAGAATAAATTGCTAATAATGTTGTGATTTGAAGGTTAATTCTGTGGTTCATGAAATTCATGGTAGTATCGAAGAAATTCCAATATTAATCAATACAGAAGTGAAACCCGATGATAGTTTTCCTTCTGCAACAGTGGATCTCAATACTCCTATTATTGAGTAAGTAATGATTTTTTTAACTTTATTTATACACTGTTCACCAAAAGGTTAAGATTTTTCTTATTGGGATAGGTCATTATCAGTCGTCACTTATAAGAATTAAGGTTAATTATTTATGCTGAGTGATATTTAAGCAAACCTTAACATTATTAATTGATTATGAGAATAAATACGTGACCTTTGTGTATCGGTTCATAAAGATCCAAAGCTTTGTGATGAAATCTTACTTCAGGAAATCCCATGTTATGCCATTTATCTGTGTTTTTCTTAGCATAATATACAAACTACATAACTGTGTACATTGACTCTCAGAATTAGTCACTAAATCCATTTTATTCTGAATTATATTCACTAAATATTAATATAGCCTGTTTTAAAATGAAAATATACATCATTTTTGAGAAATTTTACTGAATTAATGAATACAGTCAGAATGTATGGATTGTAACAAATTATTTTGTTTTCTTTTTTACTGTCCATGATGACTGCTAAAATTTCTTTAATAATTCTATTTTATAAGATTGCTTTTCACTAATTCCTAATAAAAATTCTTTTTGTTAGTTTCTTGAATGGAAATACAAGTTTTGTTTTCCAGCTATAAAACCTTGGTTTAGATTAAGTTTTTTGGTTGGAAGAGGAATTTAATATTAAATTATTGTTGTAGTTTTTTTTAATGATAGATTAACGAAAAAGTAAACAAAAGATATAAAAAAATTTTTTGTCATAAATCTGTTTTCTGTAGTGTTAATTGCCTTAAAAGTAAACTAATCGATTACTTTTATAAGCTAAAAACAGGTTCTTAAATCTCAAGGGTCATATTCGATCTCATTCTCTATTTATTTTCTGTTCATCAGTTTTCTTTTTCTGTATATAAAACTTTCTTCCCATTTATTTCATATATTTTGTGTGCTTCCTCCACATCTATTAATTCTTCAGACGTATCTTTTGTCCTATTCATAATAAAGAGAGTAAAAATTAAATTTTATATGTAAGCTGGTTCATTTAACTTATTTTTCACATTATTTTCATCGATACCCGTTATTAGTTTATTACTGTTAGCGTTAATATTATAATATTATTTCTGTATTTTCATTTTTAATAACGTTGAGATATGTTTACTCATTTTATTTTGTTGGAAAAAAAACAAAAAACAGAACTCAAGCATGTGACCAACATAGTATAAAGAGACCTTATATAATCTGCTATTATGCCCTGATACTAATGAAATTTAGCGAACTTGACCTTCAAAAGTAAAGGCCAATGTCTATATGAAATTTTTAAAATATTATTTTCACCCTCTCCTCTCCATCCCAAAACTGAATGCAGGTGTACTTCATCTTTGAATTTTCTCACTTGACGTTTCAAAATACTAATTACTTAATTTAAATACTAATTAATACTAATACTTAAATACTAATTAATAATAAAAAGTAATAATGACCTATAAAAGGAAGCGACAATGCGAACTCAAAAATATTATGAAGACAGACTTAAAAGTATGTAAAAATCAGATGAATTTATAAAAAAACCGACAAACTTTCTTAGTATTTTGTCGATATATTGACCGTTTGAAGTAAACATTCGAACGACGATATATTAAGTTCATAAGGGATGCTTAACCGCCAAACGTTAAATTCACGGACGCGTGAGAGAGGGTAACAAAAAGAATTATCTTGAAACAGTTAAACCTTGTCTATTCGTGACAGATGGAAAAATGGCGGATGTAATTGTGTTAGTTAAACTCCATTTATTGTTAACATTTTTTTCTCTAATCTTAAAATAGTCAGTGTTAGATTTATTCATTATTTAACTATTACATAGAACCTGATTTTGTGAGATTATTGTCATGAACGTGATGCGGTCATAGAAGCAACTATTCTCGTACTATGAGAATTTCTTTGGTCATAAATCTTTTAATGATGTTTATTTACATAATGAAGTAAAGCTGTAGTGTAACTGGTTTTCTTTAATAATATGTTTTTACGAGCGAATTATTCTCTCTCGATATTGGTAGTTATAATATATTAAGTAAATCTTGCTTGTGTAAGGAATTTAGAACGAGAGGAGAAATTGGACTTGTTCGGTTAGAAAACGAATTTTTGGTAAATTTGGTATGTAATAACCAGGTAATAATAATAACCATTAGACAATGGTGAAATCCATAAAAAAGTGAATAACCATTTCCTGAGTTATTGCTACCGTAATATGCAGTAAAATATGCAGGACTTATCCACTGAATATGGATATAATTAACCTGGGTCTAATTATCTGAATGATTCATAAAGAAAAGGCTTAGAGATCCTATTTAGTCTCCTTATTAACTAGTCAGCCATAATGCATGGATCGAGGCTGATTCCTCCCTGCCCTTTGGCAAGAATGTTTGAACTTGGTGCTTTGGGAAGGATACTGATATTAAGTTGTATTTACTCTGAAGCTACATCATTTAAATAAAAATGAAAAGAAAACATTATTTTTGTAATGTAGTAATCAAGATGTTGAGTTGGACCAAGTTTATTTGAAGAGACAGAAATTCTTGGCTGTTAACTGACACTGGCTCCATTTCCATTTGGATGTGTAAAAATGTATACTTCAATCGTGCTTTGATAGTCATACGTATTAATAAATGAAACACTTACGTCGGGTATGTTCTTCTAAAATTTTGAAATAATGCATTTCGATATGTTATTCCCATCGCACTTGCCCAATTTTGATTTATTATTTTCAATATTAACCTTTATAATTTACCAAGAAAATTTATCCCCATAAAATTATCTTAATTGTATGTGTGTTTTTTATACATAGATCATGTAAATGTGTGGCATAGATTATTGGAATGATATGATGGTGATAGATTATGTAAATGTGTATCATAGATTATTGGATTGATATCGATCGGTCATGCCGACAAGATGTAGATGGAAACAAATAGCCCTGATTCGACCTTACCTTGCACTAATCGGCCTAGGAAGCCAAACATTAGCAAAAATGTTTTGTGTAAACGCGACCTTCATGAGCTGTTTCAATTCAATAAACCGGCGTTTTCTCCTGAATTAATTTTTTATTAAATATATTTTTAAATTGTATAAAACTCCCACTCTAATCCATTAGTGTCAATCCTTGCTTCCTCTTCAATTCCTGATTATCCACCGAGACGACTGAAAAGAAGATGGCCTCGAGACCTTGTTTAGACTCACTACTAAAGAGTGCTGCCAATGGGCAGTTTCTCTTCATGTTTTTTTTTCATGTATTTTATCATTAATCAGTATATTTACTTGTTGTATTAGAATATACAGTTGTAGATTTCAATAAAAATAGATTTAATTTAAAAAAATATATATTATATTATTATCTAAAACAATCAGTTAATTTTAACCGCTTTTCATCACTCTCCATTACATTTTACTACTTCGTGTAGAAAATATTATTTTTTTCTAAAATTTTTAGCTTTCCAGCGGTATTTTTTACATATATATCATGGTCCTTATTTTTAAAATGACAAAAAATACGTTTGCACTTTTCTCTTTTAGTTGATAATTAAATTCGTTCAACTTGAATATATGCCATTTTTTATCAATGCTAAAAACATGAAATGGTTAATTTTTTCGGATCCACAGAATTAAGATATTTTAGAGAAAGAAAATTTAAACTATGCGCATCTAAGCCCATCTAGAGACTATTTCAATCAGAATGAAATATACCTATATTAAAAATCAATAATCGTATCAGTAATCTGCATTATTTTCCGTAAGTTATAGTGATGTAGGTAGGAATTTGCTTTGTCTGTCGAAATTCAATCTTTAATCTGTATTAGTTAAATATTTTTTACTCTTTAACTTTCATTTGTTTTCCAATCCTAGCCTAACATTCAATAGCAATGTGTACCAGTACTGTTGCTCACTTCTCTAACTTATTCGATGGATTGCTTTTCCCCTCTCGTTTTCCCTTCCCGGAACTGAACCTGTTTTCCTCCTGCCATCTCCAACATTGTAGTTGGCCGGATTTATATTATTATGTGCCTCTGAATATTTTCCAATTGAGTTGCTATAGCACCTAGTATTAACCTCCTGCCTCAAACCCATATGCTTTTATATAATCCGTCCTACGTTTATTCTATGAAATATTTTAAAGCCATTTCTTCTCTTATGTTTAGTTGGTCAACTTTATAAAAAATGAGCTGTTCGAGACACAGATATCATTTTAGTAATTTATTTTGTTTGGCAGCTTGAGTTCAAATCCGCCTATCCTTTTGAGAATCGTCGTTTCTCATCCTATTTAAGGGTTGTATATTCGTTGGTTTTATCTCGTGATCGTTTGACCTTCGTTATATGATTACATCTTGATTTTACTTTTTCTGAACTTGGCTGAGAGAAAGTGACGGATGATGATGTTCGCCTTGAGTAGCATAGCTCATGGAAGCCTTCGGGTCACGAAGAAAGCCGTACTTCCTGCGGTTGTGCTACTTGGAAGAGAACTTCTATGTGTGAGCCCATGAGAACGAAAGTTATGCCGGTACGACAAGCATCAAGGGTTTGATGGCAAGTTTACTTTTCATACTATATTTTTGGATATTTCGCAGGGGAAATGAAGTATTTTTATTATGTACTCAATTAGTTATCCTCTGATTACTCTCTGACTGGTCTACATAATGTTTATCAATTAAGCATCATGCGAATTGTTCACACATCAATTTAATTAATGTGTTATATCGAATGTATATTGGATAATGTTATGGTGTTTGGCAAGGATAGGCTTTTCTGAAACGTTTAATGATGAATCCAACCAATAAATGTGATGAGAAGTTTGAAGTAATGCATATAAGATATAAAAATATTGCATTAAAAAGCATACTGCATATCAGAAAAGGTTTAACATTTTTAGGCTGTAGAAGATACTTTATATTTTGATGTACTTTTGGAAGCCATTAAGTAAAGTACAATTCGTTGATTGATGCTTGTAAATAGTTAGGTATAGAAATAAAAATGAAAAACGAAATTTATTTTTTTATATTAAAAAATAAATAATCAAGGTTTGGATAGCGGGCGATCGTTACAAGAGGGCTATTTATAGAAACTTGGAGAATATTAGATCTATACATTATTCAAAATAAATAAAAGTTTATTCAAACAGAGTAAAGCGTAAATATTGCTCGTCATGAGTAACAAAACAATCCATGCAAACCTTGTACGATTGCCCTCAGAAAAACAGGCAATTTAAGTTTAGTGCTTTTTAGGTAAATCACAGCTAAGCTGTACAATGAGAACTTATTTAAGGTAATCTAGTTCTAATAATACCATAACAACTTCTTATTTGTTTTTTTTTTTTAACGCCACTTGATGCTAATGTGGCTAATTGAAAGACGCGACCTAAATTTTGCCTCTCCAGGTTCAATTACGATAGGGATCTTTAACGAATCATACAGGCTCGGTGCACTTTTTACATCTCCTCCTATGGACGGCATAACTAATAATATTTTACTCCCATTAAAAGATCCAAGGGATACCTACCAGGTTTAAATATTTGAACATGTGACCTTAGGCATATTAACCAGGAAGTTTGTTTTTGATTAATAGTAAATATAGTATGTAACATAGTAGGTAAGTTTTAATTTTAGGGAGTTAAAACGAAAAATATATGATGTAGTTTTTTTGTGTTCCTATGAAAGTAATCTGCTTTTATGACATTGTAATGGTTCATGAATTTAAGAAGTTCGCTATTAATAAGGGAAACTATCTAAGCAGAAAACTATCATCAATCTTCATTTTACACGCATATTTAATTCTTTTTAATTTCAACTTAAAAATGCTGCCGATGGGTAGTATGTCAACATGCGTATTATTTCATTATATGTTGTTTGTTAATGTTTGCTTCCAGGACCCGCTACCGTAGGCATAGAAGGCTGTTATGCTTGCCGCTGCACCATAGGTGACCCCAAAACGTCATCTTTATTAATATGATTTGTCTTAAAATTACCCAATGTTAGAAGGTTTTCGGAAGAACCAATAATATTAAGTTTGATTTGATTTTTAAAATGTATAAGTTTACCAATGTATTATGATCCGCTTACAACACAATCATACCAATAGTCAATGAAATCTTTCCGACTGTTTCGTGAAAAATTTAACGTAAACCTCATTACAATTAGAAAAGAAATGTTTTTTTTAAATGTTTTTTTTTTCTGATTGGAAATTTTTGACTTTCCGGCATACTCTTCAACTTAAACGCAGCTCATTTATGCTCGAAGGTTCTACAGAATAAACTATCTTCTAAATATACTAACACTAAACCGTTCGTTTAATTCAACGAATATTAAGTGTCATAAAGCCTGTTACTACTGAGTGGATGTCTCATCTTGAGAATATTCATGGCTTTTAATTTTTTTATTAGTCCTTAGGCAGCGAACAATATAAGAGTTGAAATGGTTTTAAAGCTTTTAAATTGTAAAGAAGTTTCCCTGAAGAGTGATCTCTCCTGGAGAAAGTCTATCCTTTGTTGATCAAGCCAAAAACATGCTATATCAATCAATATAACGTAATTTTTTATATTATGATATTAAAACCCTTAATATTTAATTTATCTTAATTGGAAGATATTTTTTTATCAGGAGCCTATTTTATATCAATCTCTAAAGACATTTCAGCTTTAATTATTCAAAAATTAGGACTCATTAAAGGATAAGTTTTCCTCAAAGTTGGAAAAAGGTAACGACCAGAAAATTATTTTGTTACCTTAACGTAATATATTTGTGAAGCCATGACATGCAAGAATAATCTCACACGTTTGATATTTCATAATTACTTTTCACTGACAAGTTACTGCTACAGCACAATCACAACCTTAAAAATCTAGTGCGGGCAATACACGACTTTCACTTACCTCCATTTTTAAAATCAATGAAAGAATTTTCAAATACAGGTAGAGATAAAAATGCGTGAAACTACTAAAGAATTAATTAAATTGAATTTCTATAGAAACATGTGATTTATTAAAAAATCTATTATATTGTTATCTAAAATAATCAGTTAGTTTTATTTTATTTTCATCACTCTCTATTAACTTTTAAAAGCTTGTGTATAAGATAATATTTTTTCTAAAATCTTTAGCTTTCCAACGGTGTTTCATACATCTATATTACTGTTCTCATTTTCAAAAACACAAAAATTGCATTAAAAATATTTTTGCTCTTTTCTCCTTTAGTTAGTTATAAAATCAGTTCAACTCCTATATTTAGCCTTTTTTAGCAATGCTAATCAGGTTATATGGTTATTTTTACAGAATCTACAAAATTAAAGGTACTTTAGAGGATGAAAATTTAAAACACCGGCATTTAAGCCCTGTAAGACTATTTTAATCTGAATGAAACCTACATGATATTAATGCTCATTAAATTTTACATCGATGTAGCGAGTTTAATCAAAATCGTTAGAGCCGTTTTAGAGAAAATCGTAAATAGGTGCAAAATGCCTGGTATTAAGTAGCACTTTCGGTCTGACGATTTTAGTGAAACAGTTGCTCTAACATCTCTGGCCTATAGTTTTGTTTAAATATGAAATTTCAGTTTTGTACGTACCACGTACGAACACATAGACACACACACCTTTTTTCGGGACTGGTTATTTGGGCTCAAGGGACTGTAAACGTATATTTCCGTAGATAAATGGAATTTAAACATTTTCACGATCCCAATACATTCCCTTACCATATATTTCTTATATAATTAAGTGAAAGTAATAATCGTTGAGTTATTCCATTTTATTGCTCTGTAGTTTATTTATTTAGTTTACTATGTGTGCAGAAAGAATGGGTTGTTCTGATATATTACTCATATTTTTTGGTGAACTGTCTTGAATAAAACTCGAGCTCTCCTAACGTTAATGTAATCCACCCTATACAGGCTGCATCATGTTTCCTTGTTTTAAATTATTAAAAATGATAATTTAACTTTCAGAAGGTCGATAAATGAATATCTGAGGCATTTAAAAGTAATTTACACGTTACATAATTTCCTTTTGTTCATTGTCCATGATTCTTTAACGGACTTCCTCTACGATTCTCTCGCTTGATATGTAAACCCAATATGATTCCATGCAGTGTGGAAATTGTCTAAACTTATTATTCAGCATTTGGGAAGTGTTAAAATAAAATTTAGAAGTAAATTGAACAGAAATTAAGTGCTATAAGTATGCAATGGTATAGGTATAGGGTTAGCTTACTCTAAGTGTTTTTGTTGAGTTTTTACTTTCACTTACCTATATATGGAATCATATAGGAGCCAAATCCAGGCCATGGAAATGAGGTATCTCCGAAAAATAGAGAGAAAGAGAAGGAGAGATAGGATACGGAACGCCACTATACGGGCTAACCTTGATGTCAAACCGGCGGAGACCATTCTAGAGGAACACAAACTGAGGTGGTTTGGACATCTTCTTAGGATGGATCCGGAGAGAAGTGCCAGGAAGACGTATGAGACCCGCACAGAGGGAAAAAGGCCCAGAGGAAGACCCCGCATCTCCTGGGAGGACGGTGTAAAGGAAGCATGCAGGAGGCGTGGGATAGACTGGAGTAGGAGAATGGAGTTGGCACAGGAAAGAGACATATGGTCCAGAATCTACAGGCCGGATCCTCACACTGAACATCGGTAGAAGAGGAAACGATTATGATGATGATGATGATGATATATGGAATATATAGTAAAAGAAAGTATTGCGGTCTTGAAATTTTTTTAATTCTTCTTTAGGGTCTTTAGGGTCCCATGAGTCTAAATAGCCTAGTCCCGCAAAAAGGTCTGTGTGTGGTAAGTCTAGCACGACAACGTAGAGTCGTACAATACTTAGATTTCATGTTTAAAGCAAATATGCGCCCGAGATGTTACAGCAGCATTTGCATCAAAATCAGATAACCAGAATAGCCACTTTATACCATGCATTTAGCACTTTATTACAATTTTCTCAAAAACGGCTTTAAAGATTCAGATTAAACTGCCTATATCGATGTACAATTATACGGGTTTTAATATCATGTAGGTTTCATTCTGATAATAATGAATGAATGAATGAATAGTCTGACAAAGCTTCAATGCCGATATTTCCAAATTTCTTCCTCTAAAGTACCTTTAATTTTGTAGTTTTTATGAAATCTAATTAGCATTGCTAAAATACAATCAAATATTTAAGTTGGACGAATTCGATTGCAACTAACGGAGAAAACTGCAAAAATATTTTTTTAATGCAATTTTTCGTATTTTGACTTAAAAACAATAATATACAAGTATGTATAATAAACCGCTGGAATGCTAAATATGTTCAAAAAATACTATACTATCTTATACATACTATTTTAAAAATTAAGGGTGTGATGAAAAGCCGACAAAACAAACTGATTGTCGTAGATAATAAATAATAAATTATTTAATAAAATACATGTTTCTATTAAATCCAATGTAAATAATTCTTTAACAATTTATTTTCGTTCCTAAATTTGTTTTAAATTGGCTGTTTCCTTCTTGTTCTCTTATTTCGCCTTCTTCATGCCGCCTAATTTCTCGGTGTACTCTTGTTACATACAAGTATGAAATTTCCTTTGGATCGAGTTGCTTCCTAGTTGGCTTCTGGGAACCATCTAGTTTTCGGTTCATGGCGCGTCATGGAATGCATGACCAAATCATGAGTTGCCGAATTTCGGTTCTCGTTTAACCGAATTTTCACCGAGAATATTTCTTACTTCCGTCGCCATTTTTAAACATAAACATTTATCCAGCATCTCTTCTGCTTAGCATATGTCAGTACCTTCTTAAGCCCTTGTAGCACTTAGCCCTCCAATATAATCATCTTCCACTAATTCCATTGAACTGTGTAAAGTTAAACTCACTTTTATTTAAATGCTTCTCTAGTGTAATTAATCAAAAAAATAAAATAAATGTTATTTATTAATTGCAAAAAAAAAAAAAAGTTAAATGTTTATTTGTTAAAAAAATAAATGTTTGGTATGCCGGCGCCAGGTGTTGTGTTGCAGCCTCGAAATTCGAGTATGTTGTGTATCAATAACCGCTTAAACTGCGCAGCTACTCCACATTTTTTTTTACGTCAACTGTTAGCATAAGATTATCTTGCTAAATGTTTAAACATTGCTACAGAAAAAAAAAAGTTTTATGGATACTAAACTGAGCAAAGCCTTATCATTAATTATGGCTTAATTTGGGTTTGTTCGTTATTTAATTTTAATTACTGTCTCTTCAGGTTTACTTCTGATTTTATTTAAATTTGTTTAATAGGTGTATTTGATACTCATTCGTGATTCCAATTGACTTTATTTAATATTCAGTTATTTCATGTTATTATACTGTTTTTAAGGATATAAAGAGTATTTATTTAACGTCACTTTATGCTACTATGGCTAATCGGACGATGCTACAGTGGGGGTCCTAAATTTTGCCTATCCAGGTTTTATTAGGATAGGGATCTTTAACGAGTACCTGAAATCGCACAGGCTCGGGACCACCTTTTAACGTCCCCTCCGAAGGACGGCGTAACTAAGGATTTTTTACTCCCATTAAAAAAATCCTAGGACCACCTGCGGGTTTGAACCCGTGACCTTTAGCATGGGAGGCTGTTACGCTAGCCACCCAGCCACGAGTGATCCCATATAAAGAGTGTAATAAATTCATGTAGAGAGTTGTGTTAGTTTGTTTTGCAGAGAGTTCCATTTGTCCGCCGTTCTTCTTTCGCGGTATTTATCCGAAACTACTAGTTAATTTTTTTTTAAATTCGCCAGAAAAATATTATGGCATGTAATGATGATCCCAACACCTTAACGTTTATATCAGCTGGTTTTTTTTTAAATGGAAAAGAAAAATTTGAATTTCACACATAAACACGCCCATAACTCAGTTATTTTTGAGGATAGCTGATTAGCAGCTATAAACAGATATATCCTAAAGTAGTTATTTGGAAATAATAAACCATTTTGTAGTAATTTGCAGCGTTTTCCAATCTACCTGAAGTTTAATTAGAAATAAATTGAAGCAAAAATATTGAATTGGTTGAAGAGTTCTTAATTGAAAAGCCCGCCACTTTAGATTCGTAATGGGAGGCAATTGGTTTAAATAGGTCTCTTCTGCAATAGGCCTATACGCTATCGACAGTATAATTGTTAGTCTCTATTATTTCTATTTCTTACTTAGAATGTATTTTTAAATTCATAACTAGTTGTTGTAAGTTAGATAACATCTACTTTTTAGCAAGCTTATTCTAGGTCGTTAAAGAGTTATTAAACACAAAAGAAACCGCAATTCGATAGCCTCAAAATGAAAAGATTGATTCAATTTTTGTAATCTATATGTGATTATTTAATCTATACTAATATTATAAAGCTTGAGAGTTTGTTTGTTTGTTTGTTTGAACGCGCTAATCTCAGAAACTACTGGTTCAAATTGAAAAATTCATTTTGTGTTGGATAGTCCATTTATCGAGGAAGGCTATAGGCTATATAACATCACGCTGCGACCAATAGGACCGAAGAATCAGTGGAAAATATGGAAAAAAACAGGGGAAATTGACCTCGAATCCAAATGATTTACCTTTTAATTTTAAAATAATTCGATTTCCCGTTAATTTATCTTTTGCCATAACAATTAATAAATCACATGGGCAAGCATTTAAACACGTAGGAATCGATTTACGTCAAGATCGGGTCGCGGAGAAAATCAGTATGTTCTTCTGCCACAAGAAAATAAAACCAAAAATAATATTTAAGCAGAAATACTTTAAAATATTGGGTCGTCCGAAAAGTTGGTAGAGGTTTTTAAAATAAAATTTACCTTGTTTTTTCTACTAAAATGAATCACGAGGCTAATGTTTATTTATATGCCTTTAATCCTCATGGAATTAACTATGTTTACACACTGAATTCGTCTTTATTAAGGATCAGTAGGGTAGTTTATTGCAATCCAACATGAGTGACGATTCGAAATAATATGCTGTTCTTTTTTAAAAGAGGGAAAAACGTAGCCCAAACTGCAAGAAAGATTCTAGTATGGCAGCGATTCAATTGCTGACAGCACGGTTCAGAAGTGGTTTTCGCGGTTTAGAGGGTCTTCAATTTGGAAGACCAACCCCATTTTTGTAGATTAAATAAACATATTTAAGCTGTCCAATTTTAATTGTTGTCCAAATTTTTCTACGAACTTTCCGGACAACCCAATATATTCTTTTAAAAACGTCTCAATAGCGATCATAATAATTGAAATTGACGCAGACGAAGTCGCGCGCAACAGCTAGTCATATATAAACTGCAAATCCTTTAGAAATGATACTTCATTTAGGTGTACTTTCATTTTTATTTATTTTTTAATATTACTATGTCAGTTGATGATTTTTCTTATAGAACGTGCACAAAAATTAATTTCTATAATTTGTTTTCTTGAATTATAAAATGAGAATTGATTATTTCTGAATGTTAGTAGTTTTTACTATGCAATTACTTATTCTCATTATAATATATATTATCAATGAAGTTCAAAAGAATAACTCTGAAATCATGTAATGGCACTGTGCATTACTGATACAATAGGTAGTTAATTCAATATGATGATTTTATGTGTGTAATTAATTTTTATTACAGTCATAACGTCTTTTAACAATTCTATAATCGAATGTCCGATACTGTCCATAAAGTAGATAGGAAGATAACGGCGAAGATGTGGTGTAAAATCTGTCCTAATTCCATAAACCTAAGAAGCGCAGGTAGCAGTCTGTTAACTTCACGCTACGTCAAGCTGTCCGTCCTATGACAAAGACGATCCCGACACATTGCTATTACTTTTTTATGAATCTCTCTGTAACCCGTGCCGAAAATGATATCCGGAATGAATCAGCGGAAAGGTCATATGTACATTATCTAGCGCTTTAAGACTAGGGATTTCCGTTTAACGCTGATGCAAGAAGCTATGAACACTCAGCTGCGTTTTTTCGAATTTGTATCTCATCCTCAAGGTTTTAGTCCTCCCGCCTAGATGTGTATTGTCTTAGTCGACTTTAATGTATATAGAATTGTTCTTTAGCATATGAAGTATATTATAGATGGTTGCCTAATGTATTGAGTGCTTTCTGAGAAATTTGACATGAGATTCAAAAGACTAATGAATTGTTTTATAATATTCACATCTGGAAAGTCGAAACATCGAATTACGCCTTTGCTATAATTGAGTGTATTATGGGGCGTTATCTCAACAGGAAAAGGGAAATTGATTACCAAAGTTTTTATATGACAATAGTTTATTGGATTGTTGTGCATTTAGTGTTGGTATTAGTAAAGTACCTGGGGAAGCCCGTGGCTGAGTGGCTAGCGCGCTAGTCTTTCATGCTACAGGTTCTGAGTTCGAATCCCAGTCCCGGCGGGGCTTTTATAAGGATATAAAAATGTGTGGATTCACTCACAACCTCTCCCCCGGGTATGTGAGATCCGTCAGCCAAAGGGTGGCCACTCACAATAATTAGTCGTTTGGAGTGATGACCCTACACTAAAAAATTGCATCGTGAAACATGGGTGTAAACTCGGAGGAGTTTACACCGCGAGGCCTAGGGCCTACACGGCCTGTCGCGCCACTGGAAGATTAGTAAAGTACCATATTTTATCTTTTTTACATTTTTAACATTCCCTACCAAATTTGTGATAACCTTATGGATGAAAAAGGGAGAGATCTTTTTAAAATCATCTTGGTCGGTTATTTTCACTATTAAATAGGTTGGGACGATATTTTCAACCCTTTGAGGAATAACTTTATCGGGGCAGAAACTTAATTCGACCCCGAGCTCATTTTCTTTTTTTATTTAGGGGGCTAGAGAGATCAGGAGGGTCGGGGGGCTCTCCCATAATTAGTAAACGTCCTTAAAGTGAATTAATATAAAACCAGATTTAACAGATATTAAAAGAAGACAAAAAATTATAAGTATAATAGATAAGGCAGAAAGGTCATCTGTTAAACTGTGGAGATCTAGCAGCAACCGCCTACGCCGAAGTCTTAATGGATTCTTCACTCTTGAGAACTTATTTCGACAAAATTTAAAACAAACAGCACAGAATTACAGTAAATAATATCTAATTTAAAGCTAAGAAGTTTTTTCAACATTTTGTTTCACATGCGGAATTCAGAGACGCTCCCATGTTTCTAGTAGGTTTGGATTGGAGTTGAATTGACTTTCCGTCGGCAATACTTACATGGTGTCTTTTTCGATTTTCCCAACCAAACAACCTTCTTATATTCTCGATATGCTTACCATATGTTCCTCTGTCCATTTAGCAAATGCAAAATCCCAACCCATAAACTTGTATTTACACTCATTCAATAAAGTTTCCATACACCCATAAATGAATTCTTAGGTTTGAAAACTAAGGTTGATTTCCTCCACACTTTTGACCTTCCATTTGGCCCAAAAATGTTAAATTTGGATTTCTGAGAGAATATGAACCTTTAACAGATATTTTTGGGTTTATTTACAAACTCCCTAGCAAATTACAGCCGCTTCTTCTGGTTTAACTTACTGAATAATGGCGTTCTTCTTGCTACTAGACCACTGTATCCTTCCCTTCTTAAAATATTTTTGACTGTTCCTGGATTGACATGAATCCCATAGTAACTATTTATTTTGATGGCCATTGAGGTTTCGGTAGTGTGAGGATTTGCAGAGACCAGCAAGGATGGCTCGCCCCAGGCGATTCTCCTGTCTTCCAGAACTTGGTCTATCCTCCAATGATTTTAACTCCCTATGTCTTTATAGTACATACAGTAAAGTAGCATGTGACTTATTCAGCATATACGCAATTTTTCTTAGAGATAAGCCCTGCGAACCACGAGCTCTCTCAAATCACGAGAAACGGGTATATTAAAAAGAAATCAGTTTCCCAGGCCCAATTAACGCTAATACTGAACTAAGATTTGATTATAGAGATAAGATTTATACATATAACCCTGGAAAGACGGTCATAGTACAACAAATAGGATTAATATTGAGAGTGTATGGAAACGTTTTTGAGCCATCATTAACAAATGACATTCTGCCTCGTTTTATATTAATGATAAAATGAAAATAAATGTATCTATTTTTTTATATTGGTATCGATAATTCATACACTAGGAAATTGTTAAGTTACAAATAAATAGCTATGCAAAATAAAAGCATGCTGTATGGAAACGTTTTTGAGTGAGTGTACCTTCCCACAGATCCGCCTCCTTCAAAAAACCTTTGTCATTCGAGCTAGCCTATTTTCGAATTCATTGCCTACATCCATCCGTAAAGCCTTATATTTAGCAACTTTTAACATTAATTATTTATTCATCTCCTTAACTGTTAAACTTCCCAACATATGTAGAATCTTGAGCTATAGATGATAACTATTTATTGTTTCAAAATCCGTCTATATATAAGGGGTACTCACTACGTTTGCTATAGCATGCTATTTGTGTGAATTTTGCTAAACCCGTCGAGTTTCTACAGTTATTTCCTGTATAAAATTGATGGGTTTAGCACAATAACACAAATAGCATGCTATAGCAAACGTAGTGGGTACCCCTATAGTTACAAAAGACGTATTATAGAGAAGTCTTAAACGACCAGAGAAATAACATTTGTAATGGACATTTTTGTTATTTTTCGGAGACTACTCGTCCAAGAATAAAATTCATTTCCATTTCATTTCATGGTTTAAGAATGACGCAGAAGATGTTAGTGATAGAATTTTAAATTTAATAAAACTATTCCGATATTATCATTTTTTTTTTTTTTTATTTTATTGTAATTTTATGTTGTGTAAATATTGTATGAATGTAGTATGTTTGATATCATTCAGCAATACTATTAATGTCCAAATTGGGACAGATTGTAAAATTTTCTCAATAAAAATTGTTATTATTATTAAATCATTTTTAAAATAATATGATGTCACGAAAATGGTAATAATAAGTATATTTCGGTGGTTTATTTTTAGATTTTAATCTTTCATGCCCATAAACGTAAATCAATTTAACAGTCATTTAAATACACCGAGTCATTTCGTCAAAAAATGTTCGCAAACATTATATAAAAGTAACTGCCCAATATCTCATCTGAATTCGTTCGATTCGAGTGGGCATCAATATTTAAACAGATGTCGCCGAAAGAAACATGTTTATTTGTTTAACTCTCACTTCTGCGTTAGTTCGAATTTACTAATATATTCACACAATCAAAAAATAAATGTGTAGTATGATTAGACTGCGGGACTTGTGAAGTAAGCAGGGTAGCTGAGCGAGTTAGCGCGCGTTGCTTAGCAACACAGAGGACCAAATAATTTGAAACCAAAAATTACGAGTTCGAGATTCGGTGCATGGGGGAGAGGTTTTTTTTTAAACATTTATTCCCCGCCCTCACCCCTTGGCCCGAGAAATCCCGTATAACCTTCAAAGGCGAGGTAGGGATGAATAAAATATAAATAAAAAAGTAACTACGCTTTGGTAGCATTTCAAAAGTTCCTATCCTATTGAGATAATTCTATAATGCTGTTTGCAATGAAAAGTTTTTGCAATGCCTAAATAAAACAACACAACAGTACTACTTAACGGAGACCAATGACCAATTTATTTTTACTTTCGCTCTTCTTGACACTACAGTTGTTATTATTTATTTTTTTTTTTTTCTCAATATCATATTTTCTTTTTTTTTCTCTCTTAATTTATTAACTTAATTTTCTTTACATACTGTTTTTTATAAAATATGTTCTGTAACATAATTTATATTATGTAATAAAAATACGCGTTGTATCGCAAGATGGTACGCGTAGAAATAAATGCATCCATTGCAGGGTTACTGTAATGAGGAAAACCGTGTCACAGTGGGGTATCAATATGAAAGAATTACATCCTGTTTTAGTAGCAAATATTTTAAAATTCATTAATTATGTTATTAATTATTTAGAAATAGTATCATATAATCTCTTATTTTGCCGTTATTACTAGCTAGTATTGCAAATAAAAAGAACTGGTATAACAGAAAGGAAGGCTGTTGAAGTTACTTGAAGCCTTGTTACCAAGCGGGATGTAGTACCATCTATCCATTCATCCATCATACCATTAGCTGATCTCTCGTGGTACGACTCTTGCTCCTCTAACGTTATCTATATTGTAGTATTTTTTTTTTTTTTTTTTTTTTTTTGCTAAGTCTGGTGAAATATATGTAGATGTTTATATTCTACTGTTGTGGAATTACTTCTTGATACTCGGAAAAAAAATTTTGACCTACCACATAGGTTCGGAGTGGAATTCTAGAGACTTACGTCTTGGTGAATCTGCCTCTAAGAAATCTCATCTAAGACAATTAAGGTTACTTAATCTAAAAAATCTGGCGCTCGCAACACACGACTTTCACTTACCTCCATTATTTATATCAATTCAAGAATTTTTAACAAATTAGTAAACGAAAATAATTTGTTAAACAATTATTTAAGTTGGATTTTAATAGAAACATGTGTTTTATTAAATAATCTATTATATTATTATCTAAGACAATCACTTTGTTTTATAAACTTTTAAAATAGAATGTATAAGATAATATTTTTTCTAAAATCTTAAGCATTCCAACGGTGTATTATACATATAAGTGTATATTACTGTTCTTAAATTCAAAACCAAAAAATTGCTTTAAAAAAATATTTTTGCAGTTTTCTCGTTTAGTTGGGTATAGAATTCGTTCAGCATATATATTTACCTGTTTTTTCAGCAACGCTAATCATACGATATGGTTAATTTTTCGAATTTACAAAATTAAAGGTACTTCAGAGGAAGAAATTTTGAAATATCGGAATTTCAGCCCTGTCAGATATTTTCAATCAGAATAGAAGCTACATGATATTAAAGCCCATTCAATTTCACACCGGCATAGCGAGTTTAATCAAAATCGTTGGAGCCGTTTTGGAGAAAATTATTAAAAAAAAAAGTGCAAATTGCATGGTATAAAGTGGTTAGCTGATTTTGATGAAAAAGTTTTTGTAACATCTTGGGCGTATAGTTGGCTTAAATATGGAATTTCAGTTTCATAGGACTTTTCGTTTTCGCCCGGGAGTTACCACAAACACACAGTTGTTTGTAGTTTTATCGGCTTTTCATCGCTCTCTATTAACTTTTAAAAGCTTGTGTATGAGATAATATCTTTTCTAAAATCTTTAGCATTTCAACGAAGCTTTAGCTTCAAATCTTTATTATACATGTATATTACTGTTCTTATGTTCAAATATAAAAAATGGCATTAAAAAAATATTTTGCAGTTTACACCTTTAGTTGTTTTTCAAATTCGCTCAACTTGCATATTTAGCTTTTATTTACCAAAGCTTACAAGATAGTATGGTTATTTTCATATAATCTACAAAATTAAAGGTACTTTAGAGGAAGAAAATTTAAAATATAGACATTTAAGTCCTGTCAGACTATTTCAATCAGAATAAAACCTACATGAAGTCAAATCCCATTAAATTTTACATCGATATAGTGAGTTTAATTAAAATCGTTTGAGCCGTTTTTGGAAAAATCGTAAAAAGGTGTAAAATACTTGGTATAAAGTGGCTCTTCTGGTCAGCTTATTTTGATAAAAAAGTTTTTATAACATCTCGGGCCTATATTTGTCTTAAATATAAAATTTCAGCTTCATAGGACCTTCCGTTTACGCGCTGGAGTTACCACACACACACAGACCTTTTGCGGAACTTGGTTATTTGCACTCAGGGGGGCCCTATAACGTGTATTTCCGGTGAAAACTGATATCCGAAAATGTTCATGATCGCAATACTTTCCCTTACTATATATTTCATATGTAGGTAAGTGAAAGTAAAAATCATTCTCATTTTACAATGACCCAAAGGAATTGTTTTTATTTAGGGAATATTCATTGTCTTTCTAATTGTACGAATCTCATGACATTTGTTACGATGACGATATCTTTAATTGTAAATATTTGATTTTTTTTTTTTTTCATTGTTTGTTTTCTTCTCTTGTATTGACTGAGAACAGTATTAGGTTAAATATTTAGATTCAAGCCAACAGATTCACTGAGGTGTTTATTTTGTAGGACGGTATTATTGAAAGTAAAATGAAGTTGAACCAGGACAATTCCTCTGATGAAATGTTTTATGTTGATAGTTCTTATTGAAATCGAGAGAGTTTTACGTGATTTGGAATAATTTTTCTTTGATGTAATCGGCATTGAATGTTTATTAGGAACAGGATGTAGTGCTGACTGGCATTTGGCATTGCCCTTCCCATAGGCTTCCGAGCGGCCCAGTCTCAAGGACCAATATAGATTTTAATATTTCAATTTTACTTTCACTTACCTATGTATGAATTATATTGTCAGGGAAAGTATTGAACATTTTTCATTTCGAATTTTCACTGGAAATACACGCTTTAGGGTATCCTGAGTCCAAATGAACTAGTCCTGCAAAAAGGTCTATAAAACTGGAATTAAATCATTTTTAAGCCTATTTGCCTAAAACGTTCTAGCTAAACATTTTTTTAAAAAATGTGGTGTGGGCAACGCACGACTTTCACTTACCTCACTTTTTAAAATTAGATTAGAGAATTTTCAAATACAGTTAGAGATAAAAATGAGCGAAACTATTAATTATATAGAATTTTTGTATAAACATGTGTTTTATTAAAAACTCTATTATATTATTATCTAAAATAATCAGTTAGTTTTATCGGCTTTTCTTCACACTTTGTAAACTTTTACAAGCTTGTGTATTAGATAATATTTTTTCTAAAATCTTTAGCTTTCCTTGTTCTTATGTTCAAAAACAAAAAAATGCATTAAGAAAATAGTTTTTCAGTTTTCTCCTTTAGTTGGATTTAGAATTCGTTCAACTTATATATTTACCTGTTTTTTTTTATCAATAGTGACAAGATAATATAGTTATTTTTATAGAATCTACAAAATTAAAGATAGTTTAAAGAAAGAAAATTTAAAAAATCGGCATTTAAGCCCCATTAAACTATTTCAATCACAATAAAACCTACATGATGTTAAATTTTACATCAATATAGCGGGTTTAATCAAAATTGTTAGAGCCGTTTTCGAGAAAATCGAAAAAAAGTGTAAAATGCATGCGTTTCTGGTAAGCTGATTTTGATGAAAAAGGTTTTGTAACGTCTCGGGCGTATATTTATCTTGAATATGAATGAAAATTACTGAAAAGTTTTATAGAACTTTTCGTTTTCGACCGGGAGTTTCCACACACACACACACACACACACACACACACACACACACACACACACACACCTTTTTGCAGGACTCGGTCATTTGGACTCAGGGGACCCTAAAACTTGTATTTCCGTTGAAAACTGGAATTCGAAAATTTTCACGATCGCGATACACTACCTATTTCATATATAGGTAAGTGTAAGTAAAAATCGGTTAACAATAAGAGCCACTATATACTATCGCTTTTTTCTATTTTCTCAAACTGCCCTAAAGATTTTGTTTAAACTCGTTACATCAATGTAAAATTTAATAGGCTTTAATACCCTATAGGTTTCATTCTAATTGAAATAATCTGACAGTGCCGAATTTCCGAAGTTTTTTCCTCTGAAGTACGTTTAAATTATTATATTGAAAAAAATTAACCATATCGTGTTTTATTCGCATAGATAAAAAATGGCAAATCGAACGAATTTGTTGACGAATATTAACTAGAGGAGAAAAGACCAACATATTTTTTAGGGTTTTTTTTTTTCCATTCTGAACATGAAAACAGTAATATAGATGTACAATATACCGTTGGAAAGCTAAGGAGTTTAAAAATTCTTATCTCATTTACAAAACTGTAAAACTTAATGCTGAAAGATGTTTAGATCATAAGATTAAATGATAATTGTAAATAATAATTTCTATTGATATATTATTTAATTTTAAACATTCTTTAATTGATTTCAACAACGGAGGTAAGTGAAGCCGGGTGTTGCCCGCACCAGATTTTTTTATGTAGGAGAGATCCAAAATATCATTGTTTTTTTAAATATTCATTATTATCATTATTAACAATATTTGTTATAGACATTGACAATTTTGCTTTTCGAATGCCAATAAAGTTAGTCTTTAGACCTGGGCCTTGACATTGTTCTGAACAATTTTTTCAAAGCCCAGATCGATTCCGTTTCTTGTTAAACATTTATTAAGGTCATAGTTCGTAAAACAGTTTTCTACAATGCCCCGTTCCAAAGGTGTTTTATTTACTGTAAATATAAATATTTTATGGTTCTTTAGTCCGTCCAGAAATGGCTCTTTTTGTGATATCGCCTGTTATTCTATCGTTTACAGTAAAAAAAAAAAAATTGTTTATTATTCCTTGATCGTTTTTGTTTATATTATTACAAGATTAGTTTCTACATTTATTTTTTTTTTTTTTAATAAGAAGCTTATTTTTATAAAAACAATTTATTAATTTTTTCGTCTATGAAAAGATATAAAAGTATAAATATAAATTTAAAAAATATTTTTATTTATTTTAATATTATAAATTTTTCCAATAAGGGCAGTAATAATTGTGCTCTTTGATATTTTGAACCAGTTTTGAACTACATCGCTTTAGAAGCACATATTTAATTTGATGTAAAAAAAAAAAAAATTCAAGTATTAAAGTGTAAGCTCAACTATTTCCTAAGTCTAAAAATTGGATTTCTTATATTCACCATCCTCTATACCTAACAATTTGAAAAAATTCCGAAACTTTTACCTAATATACGACATAATTTTTACGGTTCCCAATTTTTTCAGGCATTTTTTTGGACACCCTATTGTTTTTCAATGTTAATACTACAACAACTCAAAATATTGTTATTAAAATATTCGTCGGATTATGACTATTTTTACCACAGGCTATTATCTGTCAAGTATTACAAAAATGAACTGTATTTCGTATATATATATTATTTTCTAATGTTTTACTTATTTTTAAACTCCTGAAATCAGGCGCTGAATTTCTCTGACCAAATTTTTAGAAAAATGTGTGTTTATTCTAACTTTAATTAATTGGAGTACATCTTAATTAATTAAGAAAATAAAAAGAGAACGTACAGATACAGCACACCTGTTTGAGCTATAATAAGTACTGAGTTTGGACCAGTTCCCAAAGATGGTACTACAACCTTCCATGCCACCTCACTTCCTCATCCTGTGTATGGACGGCGCCGCTGTTCGAAATAGATTGTCGTATTCTCAGGTGCGTCGTAGTACTGGAGGTTAAATCAACTTCAGTATTTTCATGTATAATATCTGGAGGCCACCTGTGGTGTAGTGGGTAATGTAACAGCCTTCTAACTCGTTGAAGACCATTCTAGTTAAACCTTGATAGGGAAAATTGAGGACTCCGTAGGTAGCTTCGTCCGATCAGCCAAATTAAATAAATGAATATGGAATAATATAAATAATACTTAGTTTCAAAATATATATAATTCAAATGAATAGTTTTATGTATTTATTATTATTTATTTTTTAAATAATCAGTAAACAAGAAAAAAACTTGTTTTTGCGCTTATTAAATTAGAGGTACGTTTATTATTTTTAATTGCTTGTCCCCGAGGTGTTTTACCTCATTTTATATCGATTCTTTATTATTATTTTTTATCTGTTGATAATTAAATCTTGGATTAGTAATCGCATAAACTAGATAAAAAATTTTGCGTCTTGGTTTCTTATTATTTGGATTCTTCAAAATAATCTTGGCAGAGAACGTATCAACATCTGTCATAATGAACGATGCTCTCGGTTGAACTAATCGGCCATTGAGGGCTAAGATTATTAAAGTGAGATGTATCACTACTTTTAATGAAGCCCATTTTTACTTTCACTTACCTATGTATGAAATATACAGTAAGGGAAATTATTGCGATTGTGAAAATTTTTCTAATTCCAGTTTTCGACGGAAATACACGTTTTAGGGTCTCCTGAGTCAAAATGACCAATGTGTGTGTGTGTGTGGTAATGCTAGCACGATAACGAATTGTCATACAATACTAAAACTCCATATTTAAGACAACTATACGCCCGAGATGTTACATCAACTTATCATCAAAATCGGTTAGCCATAGCAGCCATTTTATACCATGCATTTTACACCTTTTTACGATTTTCTCAAAAACAGCTCAAACTATTTTGATTAAACTCTCTACATTGGTGTAAAATTTAATGGGCTTTAATATCATATAGGTTTTATTCTGATAGAAATAGTCAGTCTGAAGGGCCTTAAATGCCGATCTTTTAAATTTTCTTCCATTAAACTACATTAAATTTTGTATATTCCAAAATATTAACCATATCATCTTAATAACATTGATGAAGGACGGCTTATTATATAAGATGGACGAATTTGATGACCAACCAAAGGATAATAAGACAAAAATATTTATTTATTTAATTTTTGTTTTTTTGATAATAAGTACAGTAATATATATGTATAATACACCGTTGGAAAGCGGAAGTTTTTATCAAAAAAAAATATCTGATTCCTAAAGCTGTAAGATGTAATATAAAGAGACGAATAAGGGAATTAACTTATCACTGATTAACAATTTAATATAGTTATACTAGTTAATATAAACCATATGTTTCCATCTAAAATGAATTCGCGTTTTATTTAAATCGACTTTAAAGATTTTTTATATTCAAGTATAAATAATAGTTTTTAAATTGATTGTAACAGTCGAAGTAAGGGAAGGTCGTGCGTTGCCCACACCAGATTTTTTTTTTTAAACGATTGCTTAAAGTAAACATTAGGGTTTCAGAATTAAGATTGAGATCGGATGTCGGATTGGTATTTCATGCATTGAAGGGACATCTGACCGAAGAAATTATATTATTTAAACTGGTAGCATCTGGCCAGCGTGAATGAAACTGCTAGTTTGTGCAAATTAAATAGGTTTTCGAATCCGACTTCTGTAATGTTATAAGGGTACCTCCGACTGAAGTAATTTTTATGATCCGACTGTGACAATCATTAGGACCGCTTGAAAGGAATTGTAGGTTTTCTGTGGAAGTTTTATAGGTTGTCGGATCCAAATTCCTACACTAATCTACTGTTCTCCGGATCCTGTGTTGTAATGTGGCTGTGGCAAGATTATTTATTCTGTTAGTTCAGCCGTCGAGCGACCCTGGGGTACACAGACCCTCCTGTGTCACACTTAGCTTCTAAAGAGTGGGTATCCGAAATTAGGGGAATACCTGGAGGCTATCGGGTCCTAATCACCTTACACTGTTTTTGACCAGCACACTGAAAACAGTACAAATCTCTAAGTACTGAACCCAATACCATTCATGAATGAACCCAATACCGAGTTGTAGATGTTTATTTCTTATTGGAACAGAAACTAAGTTTACTAGTTGTATTTGCACCAATTTATTTTGATTTTTTGGTGTAATGTGGTAAAAAGAGAGGAGTAGCCCGAATTCGGGGTTCAATTTTTCAATCCATAGTTATACCATACCGTCCTTCGGAGGGGACGTAAAACGTTGGTCCCGAGCCAGTGAGTTGTCAAGTATTCGTTAAAGATCCCTATCCTAATTTAACCTGGATTGGCAAATTTTAGGACTCCCACATTAGCATACATACAGCATACAAGTTACATGAAATGAATAAACAAACAAACCAGGTGTAGTTTTCCGTTTTAGCAACTCTCTGTTCAAAGTTGTGAGGTGTCGTAGATATTACGAAATTCAATAAATTTATAGTTGGTCATGTATTGTTAGTTTTAATGTATCATTGTTACATTCTGGTAATACTAGTTTTTAAGAAGCGTGTTGCAGTGGCGTATCGAAGGTTGATTGCGCCTTAATGCAAGTGTTTTCTTGTTTTCTCTGTATCCGCTTCGCATTTAAAGAAAATATTTTTTTCTTAACATATATGCTATTTCTAGCTGTATCCCTCGGCTTCGCTCGCAAATCTTTTTGTGTTGATTTATTTTACGTCGATGGATATGCGTTTGTGGTAAGAGCTGCTGTAACAAAACATAACTTACACTATCGGTCATTTACTCCAATTATTTTTATGTGCTTTGTCTAAAGTTATTGATTATAGTAAGATCCTAATTTTATTCTGTCCAGCTCATAGTACATCAGGAGAGATAGGCACACCCATAATTAATTAGTTCGGTATAGCTTTTAAGCATTATCGTTGTTTATCGCCACAACTCCTTTAGAACATAACTGAGAATTTTTCCTAAACTTAAGAGAAGGTTTCCACCTTTAATATCCGTGTCCATAGGTTAGAGAAATATAATTTTCTTAAAATGAAACTTAATACGAACATGTTCCTATCGGAACGTAAACACGAAACATGGATACGAAAACTAATTCGCTTGAATATATTGGTTATAAATTTAGTATCTTTGCTAATACTGGTCTGGCTAAGATGATTTTGCTTTTATTGTATTATAAATTTGATTATCTTTCAATTGAGTACTTATAGTTTAATTTTTTTTTTTATCAGCCTCTTAGAGAATGAATTTTTTAAAAACCCAATCTTATTGCACAAATATACAGTAAGACGAACCTCCATGAAAAATTTCGGTTTCACAACCATAGTCATTTTGAAGAAATTGCGATAACAAGAAAATTGAGTAAAATGTTTCTTTTGTTTGTTTATTTATTTATTTAACGTCCCTTTATGCTGCTAATCGGACGATGCTTAAGTCTTAAATTTCGCCTATCCAGGTTTTAATTAGGATAGGAATCTTTAACGAGTACCTGACATCGCACAGGCTCGGGACCACCTATTAACTTCCTCTCCGAAGGACGGCATAACTAAGGATTTTTTACAATAAAAAATCCTAGGGTCACATGCGGGTTTGAACCCGGGACCTTTGGCATAGGAGGCTGTTATGCTAACCACCATGCTACAGGTGACCAAAATTGGTTCTTTTACCTATGAGTATAGGTAGAATGATTTTTACAAAATAATCTAGCACTTAAGTTTCAAAAACTAACTTTAAGGTACTATATATTTAAAGAAATATTTTTTTCTTTTATTTGTTTGAAATATTCTTTAAAATAGCCTTCATATACTTCACTACGTTTCAGTCCGTCGCGTTGGTAGCTCTGGCGATGTTTACGCTGTTTTCGTTGGGACTGCCATTGTATATTTAGTATTGTTCAATGCTGGTTGAATTATAATTCCACCTGTATACACTGTGGAGCAGTGAGGTCTAGAGTATAACCTTGAAAATCTTAATCGGAATGTCTCATGTTAATTGCTTTCTAGAATTTATAGAGAGTTAGAATTTTATTTAATTTTAAGTGAACTCTAGTTCAGTCTTAATGAACTTTGTTCTAACTTTATATCTTTTCATTTTATATGAAGCAATTTATTTTTACTTTCTCTTCCTATATATGATGTATGAAGATTGTTAGAGAAAGTATTGTGATCGTGAAAAAATAAAAATCCATTTTTAGAAAATCAGGAAAGCATTTTTGCTGAGTGGTTGGTCTATATATGGTAATTACGACTCACAGTCTGAAATCTCATATTAAAGTCATAATTTCCCTAGAATGTTACAGGAACGTTTTAGCGAAAATGCCTGGTAATCAACCTTCTCGAAAAAATTATCGATTTTGATTAATATATAATTAAATTTCCTTATCCTTATACTTGTAAAAATAGTCTGACTATACTTCAATGCCGAAATTTCAAAAATTCTTTCGCAAACATTTTTTTAATGATTATCTTCTTCCAGTAGCGCGACAGGTCGTGTAGGCCTGCGGTGTAATCCTGGGAGATTACACTCACGTTTCACCACGATGCATATTGCAGTGTAGGGTCATCACTCCCCACGCTTAATTTTGTGAGTGGCCACAATTTGGCTGACGGGTCTCACATACCCGGAGGAGAGGCTGAGTGAATCCCCATTTATTTACATCCTTATAAAAGCCACGCCGGGACTGGGATTCGAACTCACAACGTTTAGCATGAGTGATTAGCGCGATAGCCACTCGGCCACGGGCTCCTCTAATTATTATCAGTAACACAAATCATAAACTATGAGAGACTTTCGCATTTTAATCTAGAAGGATTGTTATCTTAGGTTGAAAACAAGGTTCTGGAAGTATGAACTGTAATAAACCATTGCTAAGTTTATTATTTTAAATCCTCTGAGGCGTCTGAAAAAAGATTATAGCTGGACCTTCTAGTTTAGAAAATGTATTGGCAGTATAATGGGTATTCTCTCCACGCGTTTGTTTCACATTATTTGTATTTAGCATATTTACTTGTATATACAGTTGTAAATTTAAACAATTAATAACTAAAAAAGAGTGTAGAAACGTTATCTGAGGTGCTGTAGTGTTGTAGCATTATAGCCTAAAGGAAATATTGGACTGTACTGTATAGGAAATAACTTACTGTAGCATCATCCAAATAGCACAGAAACATAAAAATCTGGTGCGGGCAACTCATGACTTTCACTTACCTCCTTTTTTAAAATCGATTAAACAATTTTCATATACAGTTTGAGATAAAAATTAGTGAAACTATTAAAGAATTAACTAAATTAAATTTCTATATTATTATCTAAAATAATTAGATAGTTTAATCGACTTTTCATCGCTCTCTATTAACTTTTAAAAGCTTGTGTATGAGGTAATATCTTTTCTAAAATCTTCAGCATTTCAAGAAGCTTTAGCTTCAAATCTTTATTATACATGTATATTACTGTTCTTATGTTCAAATACAAAAAATGACATTAAAAAAATATTTTGCAGTTTTCTCCTTCAGTTGTTTTTCAAAATCGCTCAACTTGAATATTTAGCTTTTATTTACCAAAGCTTACAAGATAATATGGTTATTTTCATATAATCTACAAAATTAAAGGTACTTTAGAGGAAGAAAATTTAAAATATAGACATTTAAGTCCTGTCAGACTATTTCAATCAGAATAAAACCTACATGAAGTCAAATTCCATTAAATTTTACATCGATATAGTGAGTTTAATTAAAATCGTTTGAGCCGTTTTTGAAAAAATCGTAAAAAGGTGTAAATTACTTGGTATAAAGTGGCTCTTCTGGTAGGCTGATTTTGATGAAAAAGTTTTTATAACATCTCGGGCGTATATTTGTCTTAAATATATAATTTCAGCTTCATAGGACCTTCCGTTTACGCGCTGGAGTTACCACACACACAGACCTTTTTGCGGGACTTGGTTATTTGCACTCAGGGGGGCCCTATAACGTGTATTTCCGTTGAAAACTGGAATTCGAAAATTTTCACGATAGCAATACTTTCCCTTACTATATATTTCATATATAGGTAAGTGAAAGTCAAAAGAAGGGGTCAGGTAGTTTCTAGCATTACAGCCTAAAAGAAATTAGGTTTAGAAATTAGACTCCTACAGTTTACATCATCAGATTAGCCACAGTAGCATAATAAATAAATGTAAGGTAAACGAAAAAAACAAACGAAAATTGTTCATATAATTTACTTACTTAAGAATAAAAAGAATTAATATGTACAAGTTAACCCATCGGAGGCCATCTTTATCACAACTCATTAACTGGAGTGATTGTTCTTGATAATATTTTCTATTGTTAGATTATTCAATAAATGAAAATGTTTCCAGGGAAACTAAATGTTTAAATTAAGTATTCAAATATAGGCGAAGGAAGAAGTTATATAAAAATTAGGTGGTACTAAACTCCACCACTTGATGGTTGATGATGGAAAGTTGAGTTATGCTCAGATCAGATTTTTAATTATTAAATTTTAAAAATTAGACTGTTTTATAGGACAGATAGTATTCTGTTAGGTCAGCGTAAAATCAAATATAGTCCTAACTAATTACTGCTTTACGAATATATATATATTGTTTGATCAGTTCTCGACTGTTGATAATTTAAGTTTGTGTTGTTCTCAGGTTTCAGTCAATGAATAAACATTTTTATCTATACGACGTTTTCATTATTGTTCTCATAATCAGTGTTCTTTCAAAACTTGTAGGCTAAATATGTCTAATTAAGACACTATTTTGTCCAAAATTGCATGATTATGAGAACAATAAATTCTCGAAACGTCGCATAGATAAAATTGTTTATTCATTGACTGAAACCTGAGAACAACACAAACTTTTATAAATTAAATGAAAATAGATTTTATTCTTGGACAGCTAGTATCCTAAGAATAATAAAGATAATAATATAAATTTACAATAAAAGATCTTCTGGCATTATAAATTTTATCATAGTTTATACATTTTATGGATATCAAATTATATTAGTTGTGGATTTATATATATATATATATATATATATATATATATATATATATATATATAATTTTTTTTTTTTTTTTTTCAATATTCTGACACTATTTTAGTTGTCTTATTTACTTTTTCTTTGCATATTTTGAACTCTGGCAGTTATCATTTTTATACTAAATATTTCTGTTTTTAAAGGAATTTTCGGTTTATTATTTTCAATAATCATTTCATATCATAATAATCATCAATAACCTTTGTAATCGAAAAAAAAAAAAAATACCGCTGCTCAAAATTTGAGAGCTTACGTTTCCATACCAAAAGCTTTTTGTGCCATTTGATATAGAATTAAATTTTGGACCAAACGAAAAAGGAATCATTGTAGTTGGTTAACAATAGCTTAGATATTGCATTTTGTAATCAGTGGTAGATGTTATGATATGATGCTTTGAATCAGTGATTTTCATATGACTAAATTGCATATCAACATCCATGTAAGCAGTTGTTATTTGGAAATAATAAACCATTGTGTAATGATTTGCAGCGTTTTATTATTGCACTTTCTCTCAATATATTTGAATAAATTTTCTGCAACGTAATTCGGTTCTAGATCAAAATAGATTTAATTTAATTTAACTTATATTTAATAGTTATTCTATTATATATATTATTTTTGAGTGAATTATTTCAATATGGATCAAAATAATTTATAAACCTACAATTAAAGTTTATTTAATAGTTCTTTAATTTTTTTTAAAAACCGAGTTAAGTGAAAGTCGTGTGTTGTCCATATCAGCCTTTTTTTTCAAACTCGCGATGAAGATACTTTCTTGCTGTATTAAGAATAGGTTACTTGCCTCTAGAAAACCAGCTCTTACCCTAACTGAAGTTTACGAGGGCGCCGAATACAATAAACGTCAAATACCTAACTTTATTATAAGAGTAATAACATTTTTCTATTATTTTATTGCGAGTGTATTTACGACTCCATCCCTACATGGCCTAGGATTTGGGCGTGGACGTGAGTAATAAATAATTTTAACGATTCCTTTTACCGGTAACCTGTTACGATAATAGGTTACTTTCAACCCCCAGACACCCCTTCACATCGGAGGGGGGCGAGGATATAGAGAGAGGCAGACCCGGCGGGTTGATTTAGTCAGTGCCTAGCCGCCGTTGTGGAGTAGTCGCGGGGTCGTGCTTCTTGTCCGAACCACGTGTGTCAGTGGTTCGTGTGTATCATACATCATCAGGTAACATCCCATGTTAATTAAATAATATTAATTATTTTTTATGGCTGTTCGGAAGTTATTGTCTAGAATGTGGTGATATAATTCCGTTTATTTTTTTTTTTTACTTCATTAATCCCTTTGATAACATAGGACTTAATTAAGAAAATGCATAAGTGTCTTTCAAAACATTAGATATTATAAAACTTAGCTAGTAAAAAGGTTTAATCAAGGTAAATAGTCAGTACATCTATCATTAAAAAATTGTGAACTGTCTATTTGAATGCAGAATAGTTTAATTAAATATTAATTTAAAATTATAAGTGAAATTTAAACAGGAAATTTTTTTTTCTATTATTTATTTCTACTCCAATTATTTTTACATTCTAGTGTTCTTACTTTATCACGTATTCTGTGTGCGGATACTAGGAGTACTAACATAGGACTTAATTAATGAAATTCGTAAGTGTCTTTGACATTATTAGAAATTTTAGAAATTAGCATGTAAATAATAATAATCATTTCTTTATTTATTCTAGGACAAGTCCCTTAAGAATAATATAAAATACAATAATGTGAGATGTACTGCCTTAGAGTAAGATTAAAAAATAATAATAAATATACAGTGAATATATAAGTAAAAAAAAAGTAGAAATTAAAACAATAAGACAAATGACAAAAATAAATAAAACTATTATAAACCAATATATATCTTCGAATAATCTCGTGAAAATATTCGTAAAAAATATAAGTGATGATTAAAGAATATAATAAATAAATAATTATCATGTTCCTATACATAACCTAGACTAAAAAATAATATAAAATTCTTAGTTGAAAAAAAACAATAAAAAAAAATTACAAACATAATTAATTAAAATATTTAAAAATAAATAGATTTAATTAATGAAAATAATCAGATTTTTCTAGTATTAAATATTTTAAACAGTGGATTTAAATGTAGAATTGTATAATTAAATATTAATTTAAAATTAGAAACGTAATTTATACATAAGATTTTTTTTTTATGATCTATGATATGTTTTCCCTGTTATCTATTTAATTATTTCTTACATTCTCCCCTTCTTCCTTTACCACGGATACTTTGTGCGAATACCATATTCCGGCATTAAATGTCTTTTCGCTGTTTAACTTTGATTTTCATTAGCAATTTTACTATCTCTAGTTTCAGATGACCAAAAAAAAAAAATAATCTTACATTTTAAAATTTACTGAAATATTAATCATTAAACATTATTTTATAGAAATACTAAACCTTTCGGACCCACAAATCCCCGACTGTGAAAAATTCTCTTATCTTAATCGTTAGCAGTCTTTATTGTATTAAACCCAAGTTCGTTATTAGTATTATTTATTGTTTGATCATAAATATTTATCGCTTTATTTAATAAACGCATTTAGTGTTTGTTGAGATATTTTTGTTATGTATGTATTAATCCTGTGTTACATCTTCTCTTTATACAGTATTACATATTAATCAGTCTGAATGCTTCTCATGGCCAAACGTATCTACTAATAAAAAAATAAATTTTTAAGGCTCTAGTTTCTCAAATTTTTATTACTCTATTGAGGTCGACGAGTGACGAACCTTGTGATTTGCTGATTATAGTATAGTAAGTTTTTTAAAAGCGTATTAATTATTAAAAATTATGAAAGTTCTTGCTTATGGCATTTATGTACCTTCGAAGTAAAGGATTTACACAATTGTCTTGTCTTACAGTCATATTGTATCATCTGTATTTTATTTTTCATTTCTATAGAATTCATATAGTTTAATAGTTGCATATAGAATCTTTTATTTTATTTTTTTTTTTTTTTAGTACGAAAAATTAATTTCTAAAATGATTTCTTTCCTTAACATTCAAGGAAATTTTATCTATGATTCAAAATGAAAAGCAATTAAAACAGAACAAAAAGTAGCCATATTACGTAAAAAAAAGAAGACTAATTTTAATTACCATTGCTTTTAAGATTAACTGAACCGTTTCATTATATATATATATATTATATCAAGTGATTTGGTGCCATCCTCCTATAGCAGCTGGATGGAACCCGCGTTGTCTTTCTTCCACTCTCCAGGGCCTGCTGCAGCTGTTCCTGGTTGGTACAGGTCAGTTCTCATTCTACATCGTCCGTGAGATCTGGGGCGGTTTCTTCATCATTGAATGGCATTATCATTAATTTCGTGTAGGAACGAATTTTGATTTTTTCTAATTTGACAAAATATATTTCAATGTACTCGGTTTAAAATTCATTGAAAGAAAATCATTTAAAAATTTGGTATTATATCTGATGCGGATACCTTATTGCTCATTACATTATGACCGCACCCCCAACCATCTTCCTCATCGATTGGGTTGTTTCACATGAAATGTCCGTTTTTATAGTTTCTGAAATACATAAAGGATTTTGCAGGTCTCTGTTGTTTTCTTCCGAATGTTTACATATTTAAAGTAAACAGTTACTAATCCCCTATCTTTGTATTATAAACATTAGCTTCCCAATCAATTACCCATTTTTAGTATACCTCCAAATATGAACATGGAAACACGCGGTTTTCGAGTAATATTTTTGTACGAGTTTAAACTCGGCCATTCAGCAGCTGAGGCCGCTAGAAATATTTGCAAGACGTTTGGTGAAGGGACTGTTAATGAACGGACCATTCGCCGTTGGTTTGCTAAGTTTTCAGCTGGGGATACCGTCTTGGAAAGCATGTCCCGAGGAAGACCTCCGTCCGTAATCGACAACGATGTCCTCAAACATACAGTAGAAGGAAACCCTACCAAATAGTTAAAGGACTCTTAGCACAACTAAATGCAAATGCATCTACCGTTTCCAGACTTTTAAAGTGTATTGGGAAAGTAAAAAAGCTCGATACCCATCCATAGTTCTTCCGCACCCACCATATTCTCCCGACTTGTCTCCAACAGATTACCACCTGTTCAGGAATTTAGACAACTTCGTCAAATGAGAAATTTTAAAAATGATGATCAAGTGAAAAGTGCGTTTTCAGATTTTGTTTCACTTCAAAGCTCAGAGTTTTTCAGTTCGGAGATAAAAAAAAGTTGGTGTCACGTTGGGAAAAATGTTTAGAAAAAGAAGGTAAATACTTCGAATAAAATTATCTTGTTTTCATATCGCATTTTTAATAAAAATCCTTTACCTTGAAAACGGAAATTGCATGTGATACAGCCCAATAATATTCTCAACGGTCAACTAAACACCATCATTATTCAAAAATATATATTATTTATTTAAATTTAATAGTTTCAAGTTACACACCAAAAGGTCTTTACTAACCCGAACATTTACAAAAGTGAAGCATTTTAAGTTTTCTGAAAACTTTTATCTTAATAAGGGAGTTTAGCCCTTATGCCCTTACTGGATTACTGTCATCATCTATTGTTCAAGATCCTAGTTATGGTTGTTGTGAACTATCATTTAATAACATGCTTCTTGAACAATGACTACTTAGAATTGCAAAGTTTAATCGAGAAATCCTTTTTGTTGGGGCTTTTAGAGTGAACTTGTCAAAGCATTGTCTCTTTATCATGCTCTATTACCTTTTGTGACTCAACTCAAGAGTTCATCGACCTTTGTCATCTTCCTTTCCAACTTACCAATTACCAACTACTTTGAAATAATGCTTTTCACTAAGGAATAGGAAAAAAAAAAAATTAAATCATAAACGTATAACACATATTTACATAGTTACGTCATTAGTAATTATTATTCTATGGTTTTATATTTTAATGCGCGTTGTAAATTTCTAGTACTCTTAATGTTGTAAATCTTTTATATTTCTTGTTTACTACATTTTTATCTTGTGTGATATATTGTGGGTACACCTCAGGTTCACGAGTGCAAAATTTGACATCACTATGTAAACATGAATCATGTACGAACATTTGCAACACTCGTTGATTTAAAAAAAAAAAAATAGAAACTTGGGTAATAGTTTTGTTTGGTCTTTTGAATTTTAAACGGATGCTCGCAAGTGTTTTAATATCCCTATATCCTACAATTTTGGGGGTTATAAAGGTGTTACTAACCTATTCCGAATTAAGTATGTCGAGTGTACGATCTTCCACTCTTTTATCCAGAAATTCTGAAAATATAGATAAAATTACACAGACCTTCTCAAAGATTATCGAGTTACAGATTTAATTACTCTAATTCAAAACTGGATATTAATTAAAGCAGTCTATCTTCCCAGCTCCAAGGATCCATTACAACGAATGTATGGACACGCGTTTAATGTTGCTCATTTTATTTTTAAAAATCAGGTCCGCGCACGAAGAAATCCCAGCAAAAAAAAAATATAGACCCTAGAGATGGTTTTTTGAATAAGAAGTTGTGCCGTGTCTAGGTTAGAAAAAATCCCCAATAATCAAATGAGGGAAAGAGTGGAGGTCGAGCTCACCATTCTCGAAGAAGGCTGGTGTGGTATGGGCACGTTATGAGAATGGACGAAGCACGTTGGCCTCTTCGATTTGTTGAATAGTGCCCACGCAAGAGGAAAAACGGGGGGACCTCGGAAAAGATGGATAGAAGATATAATGGAACATATGGCAGCCAGAGGTCTGACTGAGGGCGACTGAAATGATCGAGACTGTTGGAGAGACGGAGTACTGAGGACCGGGATGTGACATCATTGCAGAACTCGGAGGAAAAAAAAATGTTTCAAAAAATTTTTTTTTAATTATGTAGTCGCATTTATTCCTTGAAAATGATCGTTGTGAACTTCTAACATAACTATTATGAATCATGATAGACATTCTTATTGCATATGGGGATTCATTTTATTTCTGCTATGTCCCTTTTTTATTTTTAAATTTATTTTTTAAAAATACTCGAATTTTTCGTAAAATTTTAAAATTAAGAATATGTTTTTATTCATTGACGATCAATTCTAAAAAAATCATAAAACTTAATTCTGTATCATTATAGAAATTTTTCTTTTTACATATTTGTTTTTTTACAGTTATTCGGAAGTATAACCTTACAGTCTTTAGCAAATAAACATGTTTTTAGAAAGTTCTTCAAATATGGATAAAATTACATTGACCTTCTTACAGAGTATCAATTTGCAGATTTGTTGATTCAACTAATTCAAAACTTTTCGTTTTGTTCATTTGTATCAATTTGAATGAGTTTCAAAAACATCAGTACTAGATATCGAATTCGCCATTGCAATTTCGGGCTGAAACGTTAATTATATTTCCGTTTTCTTTCTATGGGATATTTAATACGTTCATTATGATGTAATCCTTATTGAAAACAGAATTATCATTCGAATCTTTGATTGTATTTCGAAAATAGACGTTATCTATTGATTCTTCCAAACAGAGAATATCTTATGTATAATAACATATTTACATTTGTTTCGTATGAACCTTTTAAAAACACTATCTGACTACTACGCATGTTAAATTTATAGTTAGTAGCCTCTTGTTCCGGTCTCATGTTTTTGGGATTTTTTTTTTTTTTTTTTTTTTTTAATGAAGCCAATAATCGTTAAACTAGTATTATGAGCAGTAAGCTTGTTATCATACGTGATAGTCATTTATTAAAAAGTACCCAAGTTTTATGAAAACATGTATTCTATTAATATATTAATTTTTAAACAGTATACCTTTATTCCAACCACTTGAGAAATGGACAAGTTACATTAGAACCGCCTTTTTATAAATTGCTATTTTGACATTTTATATTCTAATAGTTTAGTTATATCGCATTTCACCATTCGATTTCATCTTGTTAAAAAAAAAAAGTACTTTAAAAATTGCAATTATTGCCAGAATGTATTAACTGTGTTCAAAAAATTTAATTCTTAACAATACTAGAAAATAAATATAATTTTCTACAGAAAATTTATTACTACAGTAAATTTAAAAAAAAAAAATCGATTTTAATACAAATTGGTTCAATAAAATTTAGATGTGGTACTATTGGAAATCATTAATTGTTTGTTTGAAGTTTAAAAATTCCTGAATCTAGCTAACCCCGAATCTCAAGTGAATCTTTTTAGTCTTAAATATAATAATAATAACAAAATGAAGCATGAATAAATAAAATAACTTTTATTATATATATTTTTCAATCAAAAATTCTTTTATTGTATTTTTTTTGTCTCCTACGTTTCAGGCATTGGCCATTTTCAAGGATCCTACTAACATCATTTATTTTAAAATTATAAGATAATCAACATTTAGTTTTCACACTATTATAAAATATTTTGCATATATATATATATATATATATATATATATATATTATATATATATATATATATATATACTATAATATATAACATATATAATATATATATATATATATATATATATATATATATATAATATATATATATATATATATATATATATATTGTCAATTATAATAAAATATACTTAATTAATAATTATTATTAGGTATATTTTTTTAAATTATTACATTCTAAATAAAGATAAAGAAAAATAATGTTTTCCAGATCGATGTTTTCAAAAGTTAATAGATATGTTACCTTATCCAGTAGATAATGGCAAGCTGACAAGGCTGATTCTAGCCTGAAGTACTGAAGTATATTTTATTATAATGTGACAAAATATATATATATATATATTTACTTATTTATATTACAAATGACACTCAAGACTTGATAACAAATCCTATTTGGTATATATATAATATATATATATATATATATATATATATATATATATATATATATATATATATATATATATATATATATATATATATATATGCAATAGAAAGGACAGATTGAACGAATGTAAAAATATTTTATAATAGTGTGAAAACTAAATGTTAAACTAAATCTTTTAATTTTAAAATAAATTATGTTAGTAGGATCCTAGAAAATGGCCAAAGGCTGAATCGTAGGGGAGAAAAAATAAAATAAAAGGATTGTTGAGTGAAAAATATGGATCATTTTTTTTTTTTTTTTTTTAAAGAACCTACAAAAAAAAATAACTTTCTTATATCAATAGAATTATAGTTTAACCCATTTACCGCGTGTTATCATCTTTGTGAAAAACTTGATTTATTATCATGTTCGTAAACTACTGATTGATGTTAAATAAAACTTTTCTTAGGAAATCAAAAATTAAAAAGAGATGTCATTGAGTGACGTCATACTATCGTGGCGCTCCATGGTTACACCACGTAACCCATTGGCCTTCAAAAGAATGATTACGAAAACCTCAAAATTATTTGATGATTTGATATTTTAATAACTCATTAACATAAATTATTACGTTGAAGTGTTCAATTTTGAAGAGTAACATTTAATTTTATTTTAGGTTTCAAACGTTGTTCGTTGTAATTATTACTAAGGATTTTTTGTAAATATTAATTATAGTAATTATAAAAATCTGGTGCGGGCAACCCACGACTTTCAGTTACCTCTGTTTTTAAAATCGATTAAAGAATAGTCAAATACGGTTAGAGATAAAATGAGTGAAACTATTAAACAACTAATTAAATTTAATTTCTATAAAAACATTTGTTTTATTAAAAATCTATTAAATTATTATTTAAAATAATCAGTTAGTTTTATTGGCTTTTCATCACTCTTTATTAACTTCTACAAGCTTGTGTATAAGATAATATTGTTTCTAAAATCTTTAGCTTTCCAGCGGTATATTATACATATATATTATTGTTCTTATATTCAAAAACAAATAATTGCATAAATTCCAATTTTAGTATATGTACTGCCGAAGCATTAATATTGCATTAAAAAAATATTTTTTTCAGTTTTCTCCTTTAGTTGGATATCGAATTCCTTCAACTTATATATTTACCAATTTTTCATCAATGGTGACAAGATGAAATGATTATTTTTATGATATCGACAAAATTAAAGGTAGTTCAGAGGAAGAAAATATCGACATTTAAGCCCTCTCAAAATATTTCAATCAGAATGAATGATATTAAAGCCCATTAAATTTTACATCGATGTAGTTTGATCAAAATCGTCAAAGAAAGGTGCAAAATTCATGGTACAAGGTGGCTCCTATGGTTAGCTGATTTTGATGCAAAAGGTTCCGTAACATCTCGGGCGGATTAAATAAGAAATTTCAGTTTCATAGGGCTTTTCGTTTATGAGCGGGAGTTACCACACAACACACACACAAACCCTTTTTGCGGGACTTGGCCATTTGGACTCAGAGGAACCTAAAACGTGTATTTCCGTTGACAACTGGAATTCGAAAATTCTCACAATCGCAATAATTTCACTTACTATATATTTCATACATAGGTAAGTGAAAATAAAAATCAATAAGTCTAATTTTTTATTCTTTGAAGTATAGGGTTTAAATGGATGTATCTAAAATAGTTCTAAACCACTTATGGTTAATATCGCTTACATGATCGGTAGAGTAGTGATAAAAATATTATGAATCATACAAGGTATTCTTAGTTTATGTGGGAATTCATTTTATTCTTTTGAACTGATTGAATCACATTTCCGTGAGAAATGTTGTTAGCGCTATATGTGGAGAGAAAGTGAGAGAGAAATGAATACGTCTGAAATGCTGCACCTTTTCTGTTTTTACTTGGATATTAAATAACTTTTTGTTTTTCCATGTGATTATTCAACATTATGATTATGGGTTTTTACCTTCAACTGCGCCCGCTATAATAATTAAACTACATTGATCTGTTATTCATTTCATGATTATTATTATTACTAATATTTTTAGTATACAGTTCCCCTTCCAGTTAGTATGAATCAGTTAAAAATCCTATATGATAGTTACATTCTGAAAATAAACATCATCTTTACTAATTTATGTGAAGTTGAAGCCTATAAAACGAAAATAATGTATTATATTATATGTGTGTGTGTGTGTGTGTGTGTGTGTATGTATTATCCATGGCTTTTTATATTCCTATTCGGCTAAAACTTGGTAATTTTAATGTACAAATAAAAATATGCAAAATTAAATTCAAATTTGATTACAGAGGTTGCCATTTATATATAGTGAAGTGTAGTACTTCTTTAGACACCGTCTCAAAGTCAATCCTGATGAAGGCCCACAATGTTGGCCGAAACGTCGGCACATAATTAAAATATCACCAGTTTTAATGTGTGTTTCTCTTTAATGACCGCATCCCCAGCCATCTTCCTCATCTAATTTCTCAACGGTCAACAAAAGCTCCATCATTATGCTAACTAATAATTCAATGGTAATTTCTCTACAGAGGATCGTTGATTTACATGCAAGTATTGTTCATTGAAAGCGATCGATAGAATAAATTAAACTACATTTTCTAAGCGAGCGGATGTTTCAATAACTGTTAGTGAACCTTATTATGTCGAATCATTTTTTACCTTCTTCTTTATCTTCAACTTTATTATATCAAATTATGTAAAAAAACTAATAATATTATTATTTATATTATTTACTAATGTTCTTATTAGTTTTTTTAATTGTTATAATTGTGTACTTCATACAGTGGCTGACTTTAGGCCCAGACCTTAAAATGAATAGAAATACACTTAGCAAACTAATGACTATTGTACTCTCTTTTTACCTAATTGTTAAAAATAAAAATTTAATCGAAAACATTGAAGAACAGGAGCTTTATGGTCCGTTAATAGGATAACAGTACATACCGGCTTATTACAATCAACTATTGACATACACGTCATACAATCAACTATTACAGATATATCCATAAAAATAAATGAAAAAATCTGGATGAGAGATCTGCTTTAATGAATCAAACGTTTAAAATAAGACTAGGAATTTCATTTGATGTGTACATTCTTCCTCATGCCTTACATGCCATAGCTTGTAGCTCTAGCTCTTATTCACGACCACATCTGCTTATTGTCTTTCTCATCTGTGTTAGGTGTTAATAATAAAAAATTAAAGTGAAACGAAAACATTTATTTTGTTTTATAAATTAAATGAAAATAGATTTTATTCTTGGACAGCTAGTATCCTAAGAATAATAAAGATAATAATATAAATTTACAATAAAAGATCTTCTGGCATTATAAATTTTATCATAGTTTATACATTTTATGGATATCAAAATTATTATTATAGTTTGTATATTATATATAAATATATATATATATATATATATATATATATTATTATATATATATACACACACATACTCATTTATGCATATGTTCACACACACACACATATACAATGTCATATAACTCGCCAAAAAAAAAAAAAAAAAAAAAAAAAAAAAAAAAAAAAAAAAAAACCTGTACCACTACAACCCGTGAAGAGTTTTGGGCTCATTACATGTACAGATTCGTAGTGTTTCTAGGCCAACGGCCGTGCAGGGAGGTGATTCGGCCGAGATCACGCTCAGCCGCCTGCTTTTTTTCCCCATTTTACGGTACCCACTTAGTAGAGGCTGGGTGTGCCCCAGGAGGGTTTCCATGCCCCAGGATCGCCCCCCCCCTCCAGCCAAAATAACAGAATAAATAATATTCCGCCTCAGCCGGGATTCGAACCCAGGACCTGGACAGGACAGTAGACTAGCGCTCATATTACTACCTAAATAAATACAAATAATAAAACAAAACATTGAGATAAAAATGAAGAGGCCAAATAGTTAAGTTTATGAAGGCACGACAGATTGATGATCGAGGAGATGGATAAATAGGTGATGCTTAAAGGAAGTTAAGGATGGGCATGTACGAATCTACATAGGTGAGGAATTCCGAAATGAAGATGCACAAAGGATCTCTTAAAGGAAGCAGTTCTGTGGGATGGAATGAGCAGGTTCGAAGGCTGGGATCTTGTGTTGATAGAGTGGACAGAGGAGAGAGGGGTGAACATGGGGATATAGAGGGGTGTTTCGGTTCTGAAGGATTGGTTAAGGGAAGTTCCTAGGAAGTATGGCAATCGGAACTTTGGGCAAAGTCACTTCAATTCGGCAGGAGAGGGAGTTGAGGAGATTTTTGGAACCGATGAGGATGAATTTGGTTTTATCAACATTAAGTTTTAGACTATTCTTGATGGCCCATAAATTGATGATGTCGATGTCTTCTTGTAATTTTTGGACCATCTCAAGCATTACGGAGGGATGGAAGAAAAAGTAAATTTGGAGATCATCAGCATGTAGGAAGAACTGAAGTATGGAATTTGATAGGTTATTAACATAAATAGAGAACAAGATAGGTGAAAGTGCTGATTCCTGAGGAACTCCATGTGTTAGCAGAATCAGTGTGGAAGGAGATTTATTTGGGATTATCAAAGTTCGGACAGATAGAAAGGAGAGGAACCTTGTTTAATATGGATATGCCTATTGGCTGGGGGGTCTGTAACTTTCAATGTTTTTTCATCCTCAGTTTGACACTCGCCAGCTGTGTTGGTGTTTCTCGAATAGAAATGTTGACAACAGTTTTCAGGTCAGGAATTCAGTGTATACAAATCCGTTTAGGAATTGCATTGGTTCGAATGAAAAAAATAACCTATTTACCGATGTCTAAATGTTCATAGATGACTAAAAATAAAGTTTTCTAGTAGAAAATTTCTTTCTTTCTTTGCCGTCTATACTTTATCAATCTCACCCGTCCGTCCACAATCTCAAGCTTCTTTAGATATAACAAAAGTTAATTGTTCTGTGCTTTCATAAATAATTAGTTTTTCCCAACTCTCTGTGGCGGCAGAAATAGAATGTGAACTTTTATGTGACATAACTATTTTATAAGTTAAATTGTGGGAAATTTATTATTTCTTTATATACGTCACAAGTTCCTTTCTGTTAATTTTTAAAGATAACACAATCGCTTGCTGGGATAATTTTTTCTATGTTGAGATAAGTAGCTTCTAATCAAATAGAGTTACAGATTTAATTACAAGATGCATCAAATATTAATCAAGTCTACAATCTTCTAGTAAATTAACAAGTGACCTACCCCTGCGTGGTAGGGGTGCAATCTGAATGTGGTGCAATTTATATTAAAAATTAGTGCTATTCTTTGAGGCATAAATGGCTTATATATATATATGTATTATGTTAACAGAATAACAACAAAACAGTAACCTAAATATTAAAATAGTCAATAATCACAAAAAATAAGAATAAATTGAGTTTTATTCTTGAAAAACTAAATAATATAACTTAAAAGCAGTAATAATTGACACGAACGTTCATAAGTGGTAACCTTACATAATAATAAGAATAAATGATATGGGAAAAATAATATCACAAACAAATTAAATCTACTTACACCAGTGGGGTTATGCTGTTTTTATTTTTTAAAAATAATAATAATAAATATTGCGAGCATAATCAAAATCGTTAGAGCCATATTTTGTAAAATCGTGAAAAGGTGCAAAATTTATGGTATAAAGTACAACTTTTGATCAGCAGTTTCTGTAACATCTTGGGCGTATGGTTGTCTTAAATATAAAATTTCAACGTGCTAGACTTATCAAACACAGACCTTTTTGCGGGATTTTGTCATTTAGTCTCAGGAGACCCTAAAACGTGTATTTCTGGTGAAAACTGGAAATCGAAAATTTTCACTATCGCAATACTTTCCCTTACTATATAGCAAGTGAAAGTAAAAAGTAAAATTCGAAGTTCTTGTTTTGGAAATTTAACTTATGTTTCAGTAAAATGTAGGTTGAAGCTCTGGCAGGAAGCATTGGTGGATGTTTTACCACGGCCGTAGGGCGGCAAACGTCCCTATTTTCATGGCCCAAAGGTCAAATGTGAACCTTGCCCTTTTCCTATCTACCTTACTAAACCTGAGATATAGGGTCATCTATTTTATTTTTAACTTGTGTACTCTGTTTCCCTTCATATTATTCAATTTTTTGAAAAAAGAAAAAAAGGAAAAAAATCAGTTGTTTCTGTATAAAAACACTATTATTATAAATGATATTAAGGTATAAGCTTGGTATATCTTAGTAATAGTAATCAGCATTATCGGTGAACCAGAAGAGCCCCTTGTACCATGCATTTTGCACCTTTTTACGATTTTTTGTCGAAAACAGCTGTAACGATTTTGATTAAACTCACTATATCGATGTAAAATTTAATGGAATTTGAGTTCATGTAAGTTTCATTCTGTTTGAAATAGTCTAACTGGGCTGTAATAACGATATTTTAAATTTTCTTCCTATAACAAACCTTTAATTTTGTAGATTCTATAAAAATAACCGTATCTTTTTTTCTTTTCATTGACAGCGTGGGTGTGGCGTGGTCTTGTGGGTAGAGTGCTAGTCTACTGTGCTCCGGGGTTCGAATCCCGGCTGTGGCGGAATATTATTTATTCTGTTATTTTAGTCGGGGACGATCCGTGGGTATGGAGACCCTTCTGGGGCACACCCAGCCTCGATCGAGTGGGTACCCTAAAATGGGGAAAAAACCTGGCGTCTGAGCGTGATCTCGGCCGTATCACCTCATTTCACGGCTGTTGGCCTAAAACAGTACGAATCTCTACATGTAGTTAGCCCAAAACTCTTCATGGGTTATAGTGGTACAGGTTTTCATTGTCAGAAAACGGATAAATATGTAAGTTCAACGAATTCGATATCAAACAAAAGCAGAATGGAGCAAAAATATTTTTTATGCACTTTTGATGTGTTTTAGCGATAGTCTGCTGTGCTCCGGGTCCTGGGTTTGAATTCCGGCTGTGGCGGAGTATTATTTATTCTGTTAATTCAGTCGGTGGGCGACCCTAGGGTATGGAGACCCTCCTGGGGCAGACCCAGCCTCTATAAAGTGGGTACCCAAATTAATTGGGGAAAAACCTGGCGGCTGAGCGCGATTAAGTCCTAATCACCTCATTGCACAGCCGTTGGCCTAGAAACAGTACGAATCTCTATACTGAGCCCAAGATCCTTCATGGGTTGTAGTGGTATAGGTTTTTTTTTTTTTTTTTTTTTTTTTTTTTTTTATGTGTTTTAAGAGATGTATAATTTACCGTTAGAAAGCTAAAGATTTCAGAAAAAATATTTTCTTATGAACAAAATTTTAAAAGTTAATGGAGAGTGATAAAAAACTTGGTTAACTTTTTTAATGCTCATTTAACATTCATATGTTTATATTGACTTATGATGCACCAGGTGGATCATGTTTTGAGTCTGTGTCTTAGAATAACGAGTAGGTAAGTTATTTATGAGTCGGTGTATTTTTAGATGTCCTATGATATTTTGAGTCTCCATACCTAAAGGGTTTCAGTAATTGTAAGTATTCTTTCTGTCTCCCACTCAAAGAAAGCGAATCTCCTTTTTATCGCTATTCGCTGTTTACGAGTACGTCGTGTCTTGAGGAAGGTCGAAGGTGCTGCGAAATAGCACGTTGGAGTGGAAGTAATTTCATTTCGTATGCTGTGTTCTCAAGGATAAATCATAGGCTTCTTATAACAACTCTATTATATTAATAACTAATATTTATACTACCGATACAGTTCCACTACGCAGAATAATTTATTTTAATATGGAATTTATTAACTATTGTTTTTCACACGGATACAGTAGAATGATTTATTTATTTATCATTGTTGCACTTTGTATTGCATAATATCATTGTTGGTGTTGCTTTGAAAGAATATTTTGGCTCGTGCTCATTTATTGTAAATTATGACGTTATCTTTTTTATCAGTAGCGCTCACGTGTAGGGCGTTTTTTTATATTTGGTATAAAAACCTTCATTTTTGTTGCTTCCAGAGATTTTAATGTATTGTTATCACGTAACTTTATTTAAATAACTCCTAAATTAGCTGAATTGCCAATGTTTAAAAACCGTCCATTGAAAAATCTGCTGATTATGTTGTTTATAAATAAAAAAAAAGAAAAAAAAAAAAAGGAATCTATTCTTGTATGCACTTCATTCATGTTTGCTAGCGTATGCATTCGTTATCCTTTTCCATTGATAATGTGTGAGCGGTTTGATAAATTATTTTATCTTTTCTGATGTAACCCGTGCTATCCTCTAGTTCTATGTTGCTGAATATTCATTTTCTATCTGTCTCTCTTCCCTGTATTCTAGTAAAAAAAAAAATCTACTAAATATGATAAATCAGAAATACTTGTATAATCATAATTCATACATCCAAAATGAATGCCGTGACTTAATTTATTTAGATATTATGTAAATAGACACGTTTTAATTTAAAAAAATCTAAACTGGAAGTTTCGTATTCTACCACATTTTGTTTCCCACTAAAGTTTGTCAATTTAATTGTTTAAAGTATTGACTTAATCTTGATACAATAACTCCTGTAATTTATATCCGACCGCTGCGCTTTTTATTAGAAAACAATCTACTATTTGGAGGAGTCTACATTTTTTCTATCGTTTAAAATGTATTAATCTAAAATATTTTAAACTATTTAAATGACATAATCTTAAAAAATAAATGAGTTATTGAATTAAATAACTTTTAATCGGCCGCCATTTAGTAAATAACCAGCTGATATCAACGTCTAGGTTTTAGGATCATCGTTGCATTGACTACTATTTTTAAATAAATAAATTCTTTATTATTCTGGGACATGTCCCTTTAGAATAAAATATACAAAATGTACAAAAAAAGGGCTTGAGAGTCTTAAGTCTTAAGTTAATAATTAATGGTATAAAATATACATATTTAAATGAGATGAAAACAAAAAAAAAAATAAATAAAAAGCTTATTTAGAATACTATTGAGCCTGGATGTTCAATAAGTGATCCAATATGCGGGATTTGAAGGTAGAAAGAGAATTGGAGTGACGGATGGAAGAAGGGATAGAATTCCATAGGATTGAGGATCGAATGAGAAAGGATCTGTCGAATGTGCAGTTCTGTGGGCAGTACTGTATAAATCCGGAGACCTGGAGCGTGTAGAACGGGGATGGACAGAGGATTTTAACTGTAGGAGGTCAAAAATATATGATGGACGACGGGATTGGATAATTTGGTAAAGGAATGACGCAAGGAAATATATTTTTGTGGCGAATTAAAAACAAAAATTGGTCCACTACTTTCGGAGAATGGCCGCGGACGGCGGACTAACTCATTTTTTTTGTTCGTTATTCGGATTCTACGCATCTTGAAACGCAAGCTCTTAAATTTTGAGGAGAGGTATTTTTTTTTTTTTTTTTTTTTGGTCTATTACAAAAGTTCATTATTGAAAATAATAAACCAATATTGGAACATACCACTTTTGGCATTAAATAATAATTCCAATTGAGTTCCATCAAAATTTTAATTACATTGATAGAAGATTACTCACACCATCCATTTTATATTTGGATTATCGATTCAGTGGACAGCCTTGATTCTCAACGATCTCTGGGAATGATTAAGTTTTAATGCTACCTTCACTGAACTTGATCTTGACCTAGGAGAAAGTGGCACATTGTGCTTTTGTAATAGTAATGTAGATTGCCTTGTTGCGTGCCTCTACTTCAAGTTTCGTCTCGGCAAAGGCTCTAGATGAACTGATTACTATAGACGTAATTAATTACCAATATTAACATTTTCATAAAATTATCCAAATTTCTGAAAACGAATATCCTTTCTGGCCTAAAAAACCTCTGATATCCCTGATTTCTACTAATAAAAAGTTTTTTAATATCTTTAGCAAAACGAAATATAACAAACATTTCAAAATATTTTACCTAATATATTCCAATAAGCTTTTAGTTTACTAGACTTGTATGAGTTTTTACTTGTTGGAAAATTAAATCAGAGGGTATTATAACTTTTTACAGCTTAAATCTTGGCAATTCATCAATTTACATCATCATCTTTAATCACTTCTATTTAATATCATAATTAAATTTGTATTCCCAATTTATTTTTGTAAAAAAATCTGGTGCGGGCAACACACAACTCTAACTTACCTTGGCTGCATAAATCAATTTGAAGAACTATTAAATAAACTTGAAAATAAAAGTTGAAAAAAGTTTTAAGTTAATTTTTATTCAGTTTCGTTGGAGAAATATAATTTAAATTAAATTGTTATGTATAATAATCCGTAATAAGTGCATGCATGCCCTTTCCGTCACTATAAATTACCTTTGACAACTAAAATGTTTTTCTCAATTATTTAGCTTTCCAACGGTATATTATACATGTATATTACCGTTCTTATGTTCAAAAACAAAAATTGCATAAACAAATATTTTTTTCAGTTCTGTTAGTTGGGTATCGAATTCGTTCAACTTATATATTTACCTGTTTTTTATCAATGATGATCAGACGATATGGTCAATTTCATAATCGTAATTCCTAAACTTATTTTCAGCTCTAACTTCATTTAATAGTTATTAAATTGATTTTAACAACCGATTTAATTGTGTGTTCTTTTGACTGCATCCTTCTCACAAAAAATAAAGGTTCTTTAGAGGATAATAAAATCAGTATTTAAGCCCGGTCCAGATTCATTCAATCAGAATAAATTTACCTACATAATATTAAAGTCCATTAAATTTTACATTGATATACCTATTTTAATCAAAATCGTTGAAGTCGTTTTATGAGAAAATTGTAAAAGTGTGTAAAATGCATGGTATAAAGTTGCTCTTTTGTTTTGCTGATTTTGAAGAAAACGTTGCTGTAACATCTCAGGCCTTTACGGTTCTAAAATATGTAAATAAATAATAAGTTTCTATGTGTGCTAAATAACGATTTAAAAAAGGAATTTACTTAATTTGTCGTTTTTCTTTCATTTATTTATAAAATTCATTTATTAAGTGCCTCTTAGAATTATGTGCTTGCCAAGCGTAGCTGTGGACCTCATCCAAGATGTGACTCCTAGCAATGCACCATTCAGTCCTTAATGTTGATTATGAAATGTCGCTTGTTCATCGGATTGTTGATCGTTAAAGAAAAATAGAGAATCATTCTATGACTTTTGAAGTTCTCGCCTACGCTGCATTATTTTCTGTTTCCATTTTAATAGCCTAAGTAGCCTTTGAAGTGTTTTTCATTAACAATAAAATCTTGATTTCTCCTCGGGAATATTGGATTTTCCCCTATCTATTGTAACGGCCTTGGTGCAGCTCGGATCAATGTCGGATCTCAAACATGGAACAGGGATCTCCACTTAGCCGTTTCCAGTGTGTATTGCTTCAAGTATTATACTTTTTCAGTTATTATTATTTTATATCGTTACAACTCCGTTGTTTGGTACAGAATAAATTGCGTCATCGCGTTATCCAAAAAACATGAATCCAAATATTTGATATCATTTCATTTAGTAATTACATCATCTTGTTGCGATTCATTTTCCTGTTAATCTTGTCAAAACATCGCACGTTTCATTTCGGTAAACACATAAACCTTCTAATATGTGATGCGTATATTTGCAAAGCATATATTGCTTTGAAAGTGAGATATTCAATTTTATGACATTTTTGAAATTAATGATGTTTTCTTCAAGATCTCAAAATGTACTTATTTAGATTTGATTTTGGTTTCATGATTATTTTAATTTAATTCATACCAACTTCACAAGTTTTATTAACAAATATCAATCTAGATTAGTAATACAACCTTTTAAAAAAATATGGTGCGGGCAACACACGACTTTCACTTACCTCCGTTTTAAAAATAGATTTTCAAATACTGTTAGAGATAAAAATTAGTGAAACTATTAAATAAATAATCAAATTGAATTTCTAAAGAAAAATGTGTTTTATTAAAAAAACAATTATATTATCATCTAACATAATCAGTTAGTTTTATCGGCTTTTACCGCTTTTTATTAACTTTTACTAGCTTGTGTATTAGATAACATTGTTTTCTAAAATCTTTAGCTTTCCAACTGTATATTACTCATATATATTACTGTTTTTATGTTCAAAATCCAAAACTGCATTAAAAAAATATTATTTCAGTTTTTTCTTTTAGTTAGGTATTGAATTCATTCAATTTATATATTTACCTTGTTTTAATCAGTGGTATCAAGATAATATAGATATTTTTTATAGAATCTAAAAAATTAAGGTTACTTCACAGGGAGAAAATATCGGCATTTAATAAAAAAAAAAAACCTACATGATATTAAAGCGCATTAAATTTTACATCGATGTAGCGAGTTTTATCAAAATCATCTGAACCGTTTTTGAGAAAATCATAAAAAGGTGCAATATGCATAGTATAAAGTGGCTCTCCTGGTTAGTCGATTTTGATGAAAAAGTTTTTGTAACATCTCGGGCGTATTAGTTGTCTTAAATATGAAATTTCAGTTTCATTGGACTTTTCGTTTCCGCTCGTAAGTTACCACACACACAGACCTTTTTGCGGGACATGGTTATTTGGACTCAGGGGATCCTAAAACGTGTATTTCCGTTGAAAAATGGAGTTCGCAAATTTTAACGATCGCAATACTTTCCCTTACTATATATAGTAAGTGAAAGTAATAAAGTTAATTGCCTTTATTAGTTAAATTTCTTAATTATTCCTCTCTCCAGGCTAACGGGCTGGTATAGATTCGAGTAGTATAGTTTACTTATACCATCCTGTAGTTTAACTTTTAAAAAATGCTTTCACGATAGTGAACAGTTTATCATAAAAAATATGCTGCAAATATGAAAAGCAATAAATAAATTAAAGGTAAATGACCAATCACCACTAATTTGAAAATTCTAAATGACTTTTATTTCTTCACCAGATTAATTATTCTATTTTGGGTTTTTGGCAATTTAATTATCTTTGTTATGGTACTAATGAGAGAATTGACTGAGTTATAGGCATAAATGTAAATAAAATATATATTGTTTCCCCCCTGTTTTATAATTAATCTCGCTGTACTTATTCTAAAAGTCTCTACAACTGTTTCTTTATTTCCGAATATGACTGAGTTATGGGCGTTTCATTGTTTTTTTCAATCGTCGCAGTGTCCTGATCCTAAACTCTATACATTTTCTCTATCTTAAAAAACAACTGAGCTATAATCTAATATAATGGGTATATATGAGTAAAATTTCAATTTGTTTATTTTTACTTTCACTTACGCATATATGAAATATATACTAAGGGAGAGTATTGCGGTCGTGAAAAGTTTTGAATTCCAGTTTTCAACGAAAACACACGTTTTTGGAGTCCAAATAACCAAGTCCCTCAAAAAGGTCTGTGTGTGTGGTAACTCCCTCGTGTAAACGAAAAGTCGTATGAAAAAGAAATTTTATATCAAAGACAACTGTACGTCCGAGATGTTACAGAATTTTTTACATCAGCTAACCAGAATAACAACGTTTTGCCACTAATTTTGCATTTTTTTTACGATTTTCTCAAAAACGGCTACCACGATTTTGATTAAGCTCGCTATATCGATGTAAAATTTAATGAGCTTTAATATCATGTAGGATCCATTCTGATTGAAATAGTTTGACAGGGCTTAAATGCCGATAATTTTTTCCTCTTAAGTACCTTTAATTTTGTAGGTTCTACAAAAACAACCATATCATCTTGTCACCATTGATAAAAACCTTTAAATATATAGGTTGAACGAATTCGATATGCAACTACAGGATAAAACTGAAAAAATATTGTTTTAATGTTTTTGAACCAAAGAACAGTAATATACATGTATAATATACTGTTGGGTAGCTAAAAATTGTAGAAAAAATATTATCTAATTCATTAGCTTGTAAAAGCGATGAAAAGCTAATAAAACTAACTGATTATTTTAGATACTATCATAATCAATTTTTTTTTCAATGAACCAATCATTAATTAATTCTTTAATAGTTTCAATCATTTCCATCTCTAACTGCATTTGAAAATTCTTTAATCGATTTTAAAAACAGAGGTAAGTGAATGTCGTGTGTTGCCCGCACCAGAGTTTTTATTATTAACCGTGGTATACTGATTAGAAAATCTTTTAAAATAATTGAGTTATTGCTTTAAAGAATTTTTGATCGGCCGCCATTTTAAAACTAATGGGCTGATTTAAACGTCAAGATGTTAGGAACATGTTTGAATGCCCTTGTATATTTTCAGTGATTTTTCGGTACTAACAATGATGCCGAAGTAAAAGTCGCGGACAGACGGATTATTTTTTTAATCGTTATTCGGGTTCTAGTTGTTGAGAGGTAGGGAATATTTTTTTTTTTTTTTTTTTTTCGATTTCAAAGTTTCATTATTGAAAAGTATTGATAGATAAAAGTAGTATGTACCTTAAAAAGGAGTTATAGTGAAATTCATAGAACCCCCATTTACTGTTGGCCATTGTAAAATAATTTCGTGTGCTTTGCAAATTTACTGCTATTTTCATTATTGCTTCAGTTGCATGGCTATATTTGCTCTGAACCCTGGCAATAACTTTCTTTGAGAAGCTAAAAGCGAGGAAAATACATGTATAGAACACTTAATAGTGTACCGAAGTAGTTAAGTATCCCTTATAAGGAAGTTGACTATGATTAACACGCCGAGCCTATAAGCACGAGGGAAGGGTTGGCCTTATGCGTCTCGTGCACATAAAGGCCCTTTCCCTGTTACTTAACTTACTTTCCAGCGAGTGCTTTCGAAACTTGGGATCGTAACAGAAATGGCCAAAGCATCTTTTCTCACTTCTACCATACGTAGAGCCGCTTTCTATGGATATCATTTTTGGCTTTGTAGGATGAATACCTTAAAAAATATATTAATTTTATGTGCATAAGTCTTGGCTGACCGTATCAATGCTGTTTAGCGTCTCCTAGAATACTTTGGTAGTAAACTATTCCGATACAAAACTTTTGTCAACTTTGTTGATTATATTTTTGAATTAATCATTCCTCAAAACTGACAGACTTGCCATGATTCCCGTAGTTTAGGTTACTTACACCACCATTTAGCTTCGCCAAAAAAAAGAAATGCATTTATGTTTGATTTTTAACCTTCCAATTTACTCCTCCATAAAAACCTTAATGTTCTATATGTTGTTGTTTTGGCCCCTACGTGGTATCAATCCTTCCATGACAAACTTCACTCCCACTTTAACCCACTAGTTCCAATACTTGCTTCCTCTTCCATTCTTCACAATCCTCCGAGGCGTCTGAAAAGACGAGACCTAGATTAAATTAACCAGTGGAGTGCTGCCAATGGGCATATTCTCTTTTTATGTCTTTTCATGTATGTTATCTCTAGATATTGTCAGCTAATTTAATGATGTATTTATATTACTAATACAGTTGTAAATTTCAATAAATAAATTTATAAAAAACCTTCCAATTTACTGCAAAAGGCTAATCTACAGGACCACCATAAGGCCTATCTAGACCTACGGCGCGGCGGACTTGAGTAGAACTTTAGGGCTCTGCTACACTATCGAGTTCTTCTCGTTTTCAAGCGTTACAATTCATAATCCTCCTTTCTTTGTCACGAATAAACTCACACTTAATGTTTCATATGTTGCTGAATTGCCCTAAACCAGGTATCACTTCTTCCAAAACTCAATTCCCACTTCCCTCAACTCGCTTGTTTCTATACTTCCTTCCTCTTCCATTCCTCATAACCCTTAAATAAATATAAACGAGGCGTCTGAAAATAAGATGGCCTTGAGACCTTCTGGTTTAGATTACCTACTGGAGTGAGTAGTTTCTCTACATGTTTTTTTCATGTATTTTATCTCATAGCTTATTTAATTGATTTATCCAATCCAGTTGTAAATTTCAATAAATATTAATTTTTAAAAAAAGTTTATTTTATATTTATTATTTTTTGACATATTTAGCAAACATTATGGATTTTCAGTTGTCTGCATTGGATTCGGGAGAAATTTGTTCGTGAATCCCCAAAACACTATTAAATATTTCCAAATAGGTATAATAATGTAAACTTGAATGGCATATTTTTTATTAAGATATAAATTTATAACGTTTGTCAAGTTATTACTGTAATATTTATATTGGTATCTACTAGCAGTTTCTTGTCATTTCAGTCTTTTTGAGGGTTCCATGTAAGTCGCTTGTCATTTTTATATTTTTTCCTCGTGGACATTCTATGCATTATTATTCATCCATGATGTTCATGTCTTGGCAATTTTGGTAACATATTTTAAAATTTGATGTAAGAATTGAATAATTTGTAAAAATCATTCTTAACAAATATGCAATTTTTCTTAATCTAGGATTATGTTGGCTTAATAAATTTGATATATTTGGTTGGCTTATTTAGTGACTATTTTCCTGTTTTATTCTCTTCTTAAATTCTTTGTCCAATAGTTACGTATACCAAGTGTAGAAGTAGGAAAGCGGATTTTTTGGGATAAGAGACCTGATCTGAAAAAAATAGTTCTGCTGAAAGTAGGATGCAACACAGTGTGCTGTCTCTCCATCTGAAACATGTTTTCCTTAGACTTTTGCTTATTGTAATTTTGTTATAGGTGTATATAATTTTTTTTGAGACTTTAAATAAAAATAAATCTTTTTATATCGTAATAAATTTTAATTAATTTAAAATAAATTTAATCTATCTAAATATATCACAAACTTGTAAAGAATCGCTTCCAAATGTCCGAATAAACCTCACCTATGGTTGGTTCATCGACTATTTGAAGGCCGAAGAGCACTGGCCTTGCATTGCAGCAGGCATCTGTGGGCGCCAGTTTATCGGCTGCTGGTACAGTTGGCGAATTACAGCTACGTACATTTATATTTACACACCACATATGTTTGTGTGTGTATATATATATACAGTTTTGCTGATATATGAATACTATTTCACTATTAATTCCCAAAATATAACGTTTTTTGTCTAATAAATTAGTTTCATGTAAACTAATGAGTAAAAATAATGACTTAAAATGTTCATACATTTTGGACATTCTATTTTTCTAAATTAATATTTTTCTGCATGTTTCTAAATAAAATTAATATTCTAAATGTAATATTTGAATTAGTGTTTTTATTAATTTGCATTTCTTGATTATTCATTCTGATTGAAATAGTTTGAAAGGGCCTAAATGCCGATATTTTAATTTTGCTTTCTATAAAATACCTTTAATTTTGCACATTCCAAAAGATTAATCATATCATTTTAATAGAATTGGTAAAGGACGACTAAATATACAGATTGGACGAATTTGATGACCAACTAAAGAATAAAGCAGCAAAACTATTTTTTAATGTAATTTTTGTTTTTTTAATAATGAGAACAGTAATATAGATGTATAATAAAATGTTGGAAAGAGAAAGATTTTAGAAAAAACATTATGTTGTTCTCAAAGTTCTAAAAGGTGACATAAAGTGACAAAGGAGGAAACTTATTACTGATTAACAATTTAATAGTTCAAATATTTTGATCTAAATCATATATTTCCTATGAAAATGAATATACGTTTTATTAAAATCAACTCAATATGTTTTTCAAATTGTCGAGGTTTAACTGTCGAGGTAAGTGAAAGTCGTGTGTTGCCCGCACCAGATTTTTCTGAATAATGAGGATAAACGGAACAAAAGTGAAATATGAAAAACTTATCTCGAAACTTCTTTTATGTAAGACGTTTATGATCAGTGTCGTGTTGTAAATTATGACGTTTTTATTAGTTGTTTATTCCTTTTTATGGTCAAACGCGCAAATTTATTTTTTATTTTTTAAGATACATCTATTTGCTTCATGTCGTACGAATTATTTGTCTTTCTACATATTTAAATATATAATTACCGTTGTAGTTATTTTTTCATATTCTGCATCGATAGCAAAGTGAGGATATTTTCTATTTGCCATAGTGAGGATATTTGCCAAAAACATAATCCTTTCGGAAATAGATGGATAGATAATGAATTTATTTGTCAAAAAAATATTCTTTTACAAATATACAACCAATAATAAATACACTTCAAATATTACACAATGAAATATTAATTATATAATCAAAGAAATAATAAATAATTCAAAAATTATAATAAATGATATTAATAGAAACAGTAACTGTGACAATGACAAAAAGTGAACAAAATAATATGATAATAAAATAAAATAAAAATGAACTACTTCTTTTCTAATTTACAAATAATTATATATACATTGAGATATATAATAATATACTTTGTTTAATTCATCAACATTATAAATATTGAGAATGGTCTCTATGTTTCATTGGTCACAAGCACTTGTTATATACTGTCTCAAATATTTATCTCTATATTTATTAAATTTTGTACAGTTGAGAAGTATTTGATACAAACTGTTGGATGTAAGTTGGTCACAGTTTTTGCAGAGTTGTTTAGCTGTAAGTAATAATGATTTATTTTCCAAATAAATCTTAATGTTTTCTTCGCTGCTGATTCTTAAACGATTGACATATCTTACTTTTTTGATACTGACACTGTAAGAAAAGTAGCTTTCTGGAGTATTAATATTAAAATTTGATATTAGTCTATAGTAATTGTTATCTACTGGAGTTCAGAGCACGGCTGATGTCCAGTGATAGGGTGTGATTTATCATGTTTTCTATTACGTCATACTTTTGTCTTTTTATTTCTATCGGAGACATGTATATAAAATCCTGTGTAAAACCCAAAGGTGCGTGTAGTATCTTTACTTGGGATACCCAGTTGTATTTATTATCCGCTTTCATTGAATCAAGACAAATCAGCCTATTCAACACTGTTAGTAGGCAACCTATCTTCAGACATTAGTAACGATTTCGTCCAATAGTTAATAATTTTCTTGTTCTTGATAATCCTGACAGGATAGTCCTTTCGGAAATAGTTTGATATAAAAATCAACCAGAATCAGATGTTCATCTATTCAAAGATCGTTTCTTTAAATGGAATCTTTCGTTCATTTATTGAATTATTATCCCGTTTTATATTTTATTTTCAAGTACAATACCTAATAATTTTCGGATTAAGTTTTTACTTAATTATATTAGCCTACATTACTACATAGCAGTTACATCTGCGTGTTTCTCTATCTGTGAAAAATATTCTTCTGAGGATTACAACGGAAGTATTCAGGTATGTCCGGTGTAATTCTGTTGGTATGCGGTCTACGGAATCGCACGTACCCTTCCAATCTGTTCCTCAGAACATAATTTTTCACTCATATGTATAGAAGATATTGTTACTGTACATACACGGGCACTGATATGTGTAAATCCGCCAAAATCGTTGATAGTTGCAGTTATCGCACAGGATCTTTAAGTTCTAAATTGATTCAAAAAGATGTTATACTTCTTATATTTGGAACGGCATCAATTTTACCTTTCAGTGATTTATAAATTTTAATTATCATCTTTTGAACCCAGAAAACATTACTTATAAATACTTAACTGATGCAAGGAAAATATAGGATATTATTTTATGTGCCCATTATTATGAAAGTGGTCTAAGCCATATATTTTTTGTTTCGAGATATTTATTGAATTGCATTTGAACGAATTAAAAAATATGTCTACATTATACTAAATATTAATTTGTAAAGGTTCACTTTTAGGATTGTTATTGAAAATTTCCGCTTTCTAAATCAGTTCGTAGTTTTCATTCATACAAAATTACTAGTTTAATTATTATATAATATATATATATTATATATACACACACACACACACATATATTATATTAAATATATATATATTAACAAACATATTTTTCCTCACATTCTTTTGTATCTAAATGGTGTCTCTCGTGATTCATGGTTTCGCTCAATCAGGGCGTGTCTTGCATCCTACTCACTACTACGTTCCTCCACGTTGTAGAAGGAAGTGCTTTATGTAGGTCGACATGTTGACACTTAACTATTATATTTGCCTCCTTTTTTTTTTTAATATAGTTTGAAAAATTATGGAACAAAAACTGCTTATTTCTATCACAGCAGAAAAGTCTTTTTTTAAATCTATTCTCAGTTTTTAAATATTTATTTGTTTCTTTATTCATTTAACGTCACTTTGGCCTATCGGACGATGCTACAGTGGGTATCCTAAGTCTTGTCCATCCAAGTTTTTAGAATTTTTTCTACCTTTGAAAAATCGTAGGGGCATCAGCTGAATTTGAGACCGCGATCTTGGACATAGAAGGCTGTTATGATAGCTACTAAACCACAGATGACCACTATATAAATATTTTATTGTGTACATGCAGTTCATAGATGTAATATATCTCGAAATAATTTTTATGCGGGATATGATATCGGTGGGGGTTTTATATATGATCTAGTATGATGATGTCTTTATGATCTTAATGATCCCTTCAGGAGCAAATTTGAAATTCAACATACATTGTTGGAATCTTTTATAATACCAAAGATTAAAAAGTAATGGAGATAAATTCATTTAAATATCATCCGCTAAAAAATAATTAAATATAATGTATGGTTTTAATACAAAAATAAAAACAATTCGTTTTATTGTTTTCAAAAAATTTGAAATATATTTCGTATAAAAGTGACCCCATATTGCTACTAAATTAAATCTTAGTGCTATATAAAGAAGAATCAGATAAACTTAATTGCATATTTAATAATCCTTACAGAAAATTATCAGACATCAGAAAAAAAGGTTATGTGATGTGGCATATTTTTTTTTTCATCTGTCGTCTTTGCTAATCTTATCGTTGCTTTCAGTCGTTAATTTTACTTTATTTTTTTAGTTTTTAGTTTACTTACATATTTTCTGTAATGTATATGTTCTTGTCATGATATACACACTAGCATTTACCGAAAAAAATACGTTTAAGGTCTCTTATGTCCAAATAACCAAAGTCTGGCCATAGTATCTGTGAGTGTGCGGTTACACCCACCCTGCTGGCCATATGCGTGTCGTTATGAGAATTCAATAACCGTGGAATCTAGTAGAATTTTAAGCAAGACTGAATTCATTGTAAGGAAAAGTTATTTAAGAAAATAAATAAATTGAAAAAAAAATAAAAATTTAAAAAAAAATTTAATTCTGCTTCTTAAATTATTTGAGTTTTGATCCTGTTCAAAGAATAAGACTCAAGACCATATTCAAAGATTTATTTTAGATTTCAATTTGTATTTAAGATTTCACGCAAATTTAACCCTGGGAGATGAAACCGCAAGCTAGTTGCCCTATATTAGTTTTACATATCTAGCCTTATTTTGTTTTGCCATAATTGGTCTTAAAACCTTTATTAATATATGCTGAACTATTTTTAGCTTTTATAATTTAACACAAAACTATCTCCGTTGTAGATATTGTTATATAATATATAGATATTGTTTGATCAAAACATATCTTTAAGGTTCAGTCTTCTGTCGCAAATAAAGCTATCTTTAGTTTTATCATTTTCTGCCATTTCAAGAGGTCAGTGAATGCTTGTGCCATTTCCTTGTTATGTCCCTCGATAAGCTTCGAGATATTATAAAATAATTGTATTTTAATGTTTATTTAACTATATATAATATTATTCATAAAGATATAGAAACAAAAGGGAGTTAGTTCGTTCTGTAGCAGATATTTATTTATTTTTATATTTTGAACTAATTACACGAAGAACTTGTGTGTGAATCTCTTTCTAATTACATTCAGGAAAAAGAAAGTTTTTAATTAATGCCTGGTTCATATCCTCTTTATTTAAGAGAATAAACATACAATGGATTCAAATGTTAGTTGTACTTCATGATTTCATGATAACACAAAGAGATGAGGATGTCATTTCTTCAAAGTATACTACTTAGCTTAACTTTTTTTTTTTTTTTTTTTTTTTTTACAGGAACATTAATCTTTATTTGTATAGAATACATCTGCACAGTTTTAAACATTGATTGGAAATCCATTACAATGCGCTACTTATTTGCTAAAATTTATTTTGTACATCAATTGTTTTTATTGTTGGTAAAAATTGAAAAACCCCACTAAGAAAAGAAAAAAAAAAAGAGGAAGTAAACAAAAAACTGAAATAAACAGATAAAAATAAATAATTAAACAAAATCACAGATATTAAAATCATATGATGAGATTTAGTAATTTAGGATTTTATAACAGTATATGTTTAGTTCTCTTATGCCTATATTTAGAGGTTGATAGTTTAGTATAATTAACAATTTGTTTTAAAAGGATATCGTCAGTACTTAACTTACGAGACTAATTCAACCTATAGTTATGGTAAGAGCATAGATTACATTTAATTTGAATATATATGCTTTAATTTTCTTACTATATCGCTATCACATTTCTGTAATTTTCTTCGAACTGTTTTATTATAATCAATTTGAAGCCGAAAAATGACTTGATAAGTTTTGGTTGTATGCTGACTTATAGAAAATATGTAACGTTATTGAACTTTTTATTTCGATTCATATTAAGAAATGCATTACTCTATGTTCAGCCAGAACGCTTAAGACATGATATCCTATCGTGTGCATGCAAACTTGAGCAATATATAAAATGCTTTTAAGGTTTCATGTCGATGTCTGATTTATATGCCGACTTCGTATCGACTGGTGCATGTCAGCATACGGAATTTGGCAGAATTTAAAACATATCATATTAGATTAAAACAAGCTTAATTTTAAGACTCAAATAAGCCGACTGTTGCACAATGCTCACCAAACAATTAAAAAAAAAAAGAAAGATAAATAAAATACTCTATGACTTATTAAAAGGCTGGTTTTATTGTTTTAAAAGAAAAAATTAATTTCTTTTAAACCATAAACTCAACAACCTATTTAAAGTCTTGGGTTAAGTATATATACAGATTCGTACGGTTTCGTGGTCAACGGCTGTGTAAGTAGATGATGTTTGGGTACCCACTTTATAGAGGCTGCGTGTGCCCCAGTAGGGTCTCCATACCCCACGGTCATTCCACGTGTGAAATAATAGAATGAAGACTTTTGGTTCGGTGGGTATGTTCGAACCAAATATGTATTTGGTATATTTGACTCGGGACCCGGAGAACATAAAATGGGTTCTATCCAGTAGACCACGCCGCTGGCCAGTTTGTTTTGTTTTAACCATAAAATTCTAAGTTTCCTTTTAATAATGTAAAAGTAGAAGTTATTAACTATAAGAGCGTGAAGTCAACTGAGTATATTGTTGAGGAAAGAATTAATTCTTAGTTGGGTTAGGTGCATTGTGGATAGAGATAGAGTGCATATAGAGAATTGAGCTTCATTTTCTTTTGTAATCCAGTTATAGTTATAATCCATATAGTTATAGTTATAAGAAGATATCTTATATCGATAATGATACTGATCCGAATTTTGATAGTATTTTACTTCTCTAAACTTTTGAGTCAGGAGCAGTTTTTTTTTTCTTTTTCTTTTTTTTTTTTTTTACTTTCACTTACTATATATATTAAGGGGAAATATTGCGATCGTGAAAATTTTCGAATTCCAGTTTTCAACGGTAATACATGTTCTAGGGTCCCCTGAGTCCAATTAACCAAGTCCCGCAAAAAGGTCTGTGTGTGTGTGTGGTAACTCCCGGGCGGAAACGGTAAGTCCTATGAAACTGAAATTTCATATTTAAGACAACTATACGCCCGAGACGTGACAAAACTTTTTTCATCAAAATGAGCTTACCAGAAGAGGCACTTTATACCATGCATTTTGCACCTTTTTTCGATTTTCTCGAAAACAGTTCCGACGATTTTTATTAAACTCGCTATATCGATGTAAAATTTAATGCCGATATTTAAATTTTCTTCCCTAAATACCTTTAATTTTGTAGATTCAATAAAAATAACTATATTATCTTGTTAACGCTTATGAAAAACAGGTAAATATATAAATTGAATAAATTCGATACCCAACTAAAGGAGAAAACAGAAAAAATATTTTTTTTTAACACAAGAATAGTAATATAGATGTATAATATACCGTTGGAAAGCTAAAGATTTTAGAAAAAATATTATCTCATACACAAACTTTTAAAGGTTAATAGAGAGTGATGAAATAAACATAAAACTAACTGATTATTTTAGATAATAATATAATAGATTTTTTAATAAAACACACGTTTCTATAGAAATTCAATTTAACTAATTCTTTAATGGTTTCACTCATTTTGATCTCTTACTGTATTTGAAAATTCTTTAATGGATTTTAAAAACGGAGGCAAGTGAAAGTCGTGTGTTGCCCGCACCAGATTTTTTTTTTAGTTTAGATCTTTAAGAATTTAAAGATATAACTTTGAACTTTGGCCATGTTCATTTAAATCAATCCAGACTCCGCCGAGACTTTAAAAAGTAAATAAAACCGATTATATAAGATGTCATCTCCAGTAAGTCAAATTTAGGAAAGTTGCTGGAATTTCGTTTAATAACTATACTTTTCACGTTTAGACCATTTTCGACTTATGTTTATTTTTAACATATATTTAAACTTTCCACATACTATATATTTCATAATAGATGTGTGGAATACTATGGCCAGTAGTGAAGAAGACTTAGGTATTCTTCTAGAAGGATTAATAACGTAAAAACATAGTCACCCCCTCTACTCCGCAAATTCCACAAGCATGCTTCCTCTAAACAAACATGTCAATTAGACCAACACATCCTTCGAAAACGTATATTTTAGCCGTTCAATTCCTATTGTTTCTCCTTAAAGAAACCAGAAGTGCCAGAAATATGTCAGATATTTGGCAAGGTGTGAACTATCACGTTACCAATGTTGGAGTCATTTATAATTTACTCTGGCCCATTGACGTAAATCCACACCTCTCTTTCTTTTGAACGATTTAATATCTAAATTCCATCGAATATTTTAATTGTATGCCTTCATTCAATTTTATCATTATTTTTTCATATGCCCCAGATTACAATTTCTTCTACGTTTTACTATTAACAAATCAAAATCTGATCATTTGTGAAGCTATTTATCAGCTTTATGTATATATACAGTATGTTTGTAGACTCGGCGCAATACAGTTTTTATTCCTATACCTCCGATTTCAAAGGTTTATAAACATTTAACGCTGGTGAAACCGCAAGGCTATATTAGTTATACATCTTCAGAAGATTTTTTATTTCAGAAAAGTTTTCAAAACCTTTATTAACACTCCTTGAATGTCAATGTATTATAGTTCATAGAGTAGATTTATCTTGAACTATTATCATTTTCTACCATTTTTTTAATTATTTGCTGTTGACTATTAGATCTTAGAAAACCTTAAAAACTCCAATTCTAAACATAAAAGATATTAACCGATCATTCACAAAAGTAATATCTCTGCTGACAGAATGCTGGAACAAACCACACATTCCTTATCAATAAACAAAGTTTATAATCTATAATTATCTGATATTTTTTTAAAAAATATTTATTGATATTTACAACTGTATTGTACAAGACATGAACATGTATTGTACAAGACATGAACATAATAGAGAAGCTACCCATCGGCAGCACTCTAAAAATATTCTAAACTAGAAGGTCTCGAAGCCATCTTTTTTTCAGACGCCTCGGAGGATTGTCAGGAATGGAAGAGGAATCAAGGCTTGAAACTTGTGGGTTAGAGTGGGAGAAGAGTTTGTTATGGAAGGAGTGATATCTGGTTCGGGCTAGATCAGGAAAAAAGGAACATTTAGGTCTTTATGGATGAGTTCATTTGTGACAAACTAAAGAGCGTTGAGGATTTTGTATTATAAGGATTAAAGGCGGGAAGAATTTGATAATTTAGTGGAGCCCCAAAGCTCGATTCCGTAGGTCTTATTATGGTCATGTAGATAAGTCTTTTGTAGTTAAGTGGAAGGTTAGTGCGTCTGTCTCGTCATTTCAGTCTAGTGTGCGGATTCCATGTTAAACGTTGGTCAAGTAGAAGTCCTAGGTAGTGGATCTATTCAACTTGAACAAGCGGAATATTATTAAAGGATACTGTAGGGCAGGATGTCACAGCTTTACGACGTAGGGTAAAGGTAATTTGGTGGGATTCGTTGGAATTTATTATAATTCTCCAATTCTTACTCCATACCTCAAGGTCTCTGATGCGGATTGGAGATTTTTAGGGGGAACAGTTGGATCATTATTGTCTGATAATACACAAATGTCATCTGCATAAGTAGAAAGGAAAGTGTTAGAATGTGATGGGATATCAGCTGTATAAACTGTATAAAGAATGGGTCCTAGGATACCGCCTTGAGAAACACCAGCATGGACTGGGTAAAGATGAACGAACTATTGTACTAGTAACAATTGTTATTTATTCTGAAGGATCTGTCAGAAAGATAGGATTGGATAATGAGGAAGTACGTTGGAGACAGGAATTTATGGAGTTAGTAAAGCAGTGAAAATCTCGGATTGATTTTATTAATGTAAATAGTTACTTAAGGACATTCTTCTTCAGTTTTCCTGAGAGTATTCTTAATGTGTTTCAGTATTATCTATATATTATATTTGTAATAATGAGAATTTCTATAATCTAGGAAAAGTGCAGATTGAACCAATGTATAATTCCATTGTTATTTCATGTTAATAACTATAAGGTAATGATAAAAAGCATCAGATCAGTAAGGATTTATTGAGACCTCGGCAACCGCGCGTTATGCGTCACTTAGCATTCTGGGGTCAGGAGTGGCGCCGGTTCGAATCCGGCGTGGGCTGATTGAAATTTATTTCGTGGCGGACCATATATAAATCCCAACCATAATCCGAATAGAACCTAGCTTTATTCTAGTGTAGATGCTCGCGACTATAGTAGTATCTATAACACGTTCCGAAATAATACATTATTTTAGAATACTTTCCTGTTTGTCAACAGTTCGTTCAGGAAACCGAATTTGGCCTTTTGCCATCTGCGACTTTCTCCAAATATTGTTTATCACCCAACGCAGTTCAACTGTAGCTATATGCAGGTGGGGAAATCCTACGTATATATGTTATTTTCTTTCCGCATTACAATGGCCACTTCATGTGATTTGTAGTTTAGTTCTTTATAGAACTTTTATTTTTTCTATTGTCATTCGAAGTATTTCTTATCACACATCGAGGTTTAAAGTCTAGATTTACTTTTTAATTTAATTAATTGTAGGACTTTAATTGTAAATTCTTTTCTAGAGTTCTCACTATTCCTGATGAGCTGTAATTTTTTTCAAATTTTTAAATTCGAAATCTTCAGACTATTTTCCTATTTTTATAAGATGTAAATTAATGTACGTAATCCTCAAAGGGGATAACAATTTAGATGGAATAAACCATTGTGTTATAATTTACTGTGCTCCTCGCTATTACATTTTTGTTTGTACTCTTAGCATTTTATTAGTGTATTTCCCATCATTTTATCCGGGATAAATTACGTGTAAAATTATTTAAAAGGCTTTGAAAGTAATACTTCAGTTAAGTATCATGAGATGTAGGTTCCATAGGCTTTGAAAAAAAAGTTACCATCTTTCCAAATAATTAACTTAGGTGCTCCTTAGGAGTAAAAACTCCTTGATTAAGCCATCCTTTGGAGAGGAACCTGTGCGATGTCAGCTACTCATAAAAGATCTTTATCCTAATTCAACTTGGATCGGCAAAATTTAGGAATCCTCAATTCAGCATTGCCGATTAGCCAGAATAGCATATAGTGACGTTGACTGAATAAACAGGGGTCACCTGTGTTGTAGTAGCTAGCATAAGAGCCTTCTATATCCAAAGTCGCACCTTCAAACTTGGCAGAGGGCCCTAGGTTTTTTTATTAGAGGAAAAATTCATGATTATGCCATCCTTCGGAGGGGACGTAAAATGGATGTCCCGATCCCGAGCCTGTGCAATGACACGTACTTGATTAAAATCCCTATCGTAATTAAACATGGATAGGCCTAATTTAGGACTCCCACTGTAGCATCGTCCGATTAGCTACCGTTACACGCAGTGACGTTAAATGAATAAACGAACCAAAATTGTAACTTAAGGTATTAAATCATCGCTAACTCTGACAATAATCACTAAATCGTTCAATGTCAGAGTCGAAATACGGACAACAGTCACAGTTCCTTTTGGCTTATTGAACATCATTTGGATGAATTTTCAAGGAAAAAATTACGAATAATATTTAATATTAGGCCTAATCACCTCATTGCACTACCGTTGGCCTAGAAACAGTACGAATCTCTATATGTACTGAGCCCAAGACCCTTCATGGGTTGTATTGGTACAGGTTTTTTTTAGGTTATTGCACAATAAGGCCACTTGGAACGCGATTTAGATGCTAGTTTTTTGTTTTATTAATGATAAGTACTACATTTTCTCTCGAATAAAAACTGTGACTAGAATTGAAGTTCTGATGACACGTGTATCTTATCTGTCCATAATGATCCATCTACTGCATCCCAAACCCTTCAGTCCCACATCACAGCCATTGAAGAATGGTGTCAAAATTTGAGGATTAAAATAAATCCCACCAAATCACCTTTACCCTTCGTCGCAAACCGATGAGTTCCTGTGTTCCCCTCCTCTCCCCAGTATCCTTTAATAACATTACCCTTACTCCTGTTTAGCAAATCTGATACATAGGTCTCCATCTTGACAAGCGCCTTACTTGGAATCCTCACACAAGACTGAAACGACAAGAAACTGCTCGAAGATATCGATTACTACAAAACTTACTAGACAAACGTTCAAAACTTCCAGTATATTACAAAAGACTCATTTACATCACTATTATCAGACCTATTTGGATATATGGAATCGAGCTTTGGGGATCTACGAAACCACCTAATTCCTCCCGCATCCAGTCCTTACAATCCAAAATACTTTGCAAAATCCTGGATGCCCCTTATTTTGTTACAAATCAACTCATTCATAATGACCTTAACATCCCATTTGTTGCAGACATAGCCGTGATAGATACTCCTCTTTTCATTCTAAACTCCCTGCACATACAAGCCCACTTGTCCGTAATTTATCTTCCTTAGATATCCCTGATAACCCTCCAAGGCGACTGAAAAGAAGGTGGCCTCGGGACCTACTGAGTTAAAATAGTTAGTGAAGTGCTACCACTGGGTAGTTATTTCTCCAGACATTTTCATGACTTTTTTTTTTTCATTCCTCATATTTACTTATTGTGTTCTTTAATACAGTTGTAAATTACTATAAATAAAAAATAAAAACAAAAATGAAGTTGGAGTCGATTGGTGATATTACTTATAAATTTTAACGATGCAACAATCTTAAGTAACGTCAATTATGATTATTTACGAAAGTTGAAAGATTTACCTAATTATTGTTGTTAACACGTAGCCGTTAAGAGCCGAGACCTGAGCCCATGAAAGTTTCTCGGGGAAAGTGGCCCTAAGATCTCTCCGCAGGATCAGCTGTGATCCTCTCACCTGCGCTATAGTGCTCTGTGAATGTCCTCCGGTATCCTCATCAACGATTGTCCCAGGATATTATCCCTTAACACCTTCCTCGCAGGATGTCCTTTCTCCTTCGTGCTTACGTGCAGTACCGATAACGTACTATCTCATCGTCAAAATGGTCTTTTTTTCAATGTAGCATATAATTAATGAATGCTGCTTGCAAGAGATGTATTTTAAGAAAAGTGGGTTGCCTGCCTTTACTCAATTAAAGTAAACCTACACCGTCTTCGTTCTTTTTTCTTTTAACATTATAAGTCGTTTTACCTACTATATTATCCTGTTACTCTAATATTTTTTCAGGAAGCTTCATTTAACATTTCACCCTCAAAAAAGCACTCATTAACTTCCTTTTCTTAAAAATATATTTTTCTTCGTTAATGACATTGTTTTTCTATGTCCCCATTATCAAAATATTTTATGCTTTTCTAAAAGTTCGTCCATTTTTACTTTCACTTACTATATATAGTAAGGGAAAGTATTGCGATCGTGAAAATTTTCGAATTCCAGTTTTCAACGGAAATACACATTTTAGGACCCCCTGAGTCCAAATAACCAAGTCCCGCTAAAAGGTCTGTATGTGGTAACTCCCGGGCGGAAACGGTAAGTCCTATGAAACTGAAATTTCATATTTAAGACAAATATACGCCCGAGACGTTACAAATCCTTTTTCATCAAAATGAGCATACCAGAAGAGCCACTTTATACCATGCATTTTGCACCTTTTTTCGATTTTCTCGAAAACGGTTCCGACGATTTTGGTTAAACTCGCTATATCGATGTAAAATTTAATGGGCTTTAATATAATTTAGGTTTCATTCGGATTAAAATGGTCTGACAGGGTTAAATGCCGATAGTTTAAATTTTCTTTCCTAAAGTACCTTTAATTTTGTTGATTCTAAAAAAATAACTATATTATCTTGTTACCATTGTTAGAAAACAGGTAAATATATAAATTGAATGAATTCGATACCCAACTAAAGGAGAAAACAGAAAAAATATTTTTTTAATGCAATTTTTTGTTTTTCAATATAAGTGCAGTAATATACATGTATGATATACCGTTGGAAAGCTAAAGATTTTAGAAAAAATATTATCTTATACTCAATCTTTTAAAAGTTAATAGAGAGTGATGAAAAGAAGATAAAACTAACTGATTATTTTAGATAATAATATATTAGATTTTTTAATAAAACACATGTTTCTGTATAAATTCGATTTAATTAATTCTGTAATAGTTTCGCGTATTTTTATCTCTAACTGTATTTGAAAATTCTTTTATTGATTTTAAAAATGGAGGTAAGTGAAAGTCGTGTGTTGCCCGCATCAGATTTTCTTCTTCAGATTTCATGAATTGTTGGTCATATGTTTGGTGCTAATTTCCATATTTAAATTTAGTTTATTTTCTTTTATAATTTTTTAGGAAGCTTCATTTAATATTCCACACTCAAATTTCCGGTGAAAACTCAAATTCTCAGGATCGCAATATTTTACCTTACTTCATATTTCATGTATAGGTTAGTGAAAGTATAAGTCGATAATTAATATATATTGTATAACATACCGTTGGAATAACTTATAATTTTACTAAAGTTGATACCTAAAAAGTAAGATGATTAATGGATTGACAAATCATTTACGAATTCAAGTGGTTTTTGTATTTAATGGTTTCTCCTTCTATTTGATTGAAACTAAAAAAAAACATTTTCGAAAAACTGATGTAACCTCTTAAAATATTTTTTCATAAAATACCATATTGCAATTGTTTAACAAATTAGTATGTTGTAGTCTTCAGAGAGAAAAAGTGCATTATTTAATAATGGTAATGTATGCAAATATTGTAACATTTATGTGAATTCCTTAAAATCATTTGAAAAAATGGATAATAATTATAGAAAGACAATGCAAAATTATTATGACTATTTTTGAAAATGTATATCAATTCTAAATATAGGAAATTTATACCCTGCCTTTGCAACTTTTAATGATTTTCTCAAACGGAACTAACGATTTTGATTGACACGTTCACGCAGGCGCATACCACCTGTGGCCCGCACTAGCCTGTCTTGTCGGGCGGCGCGTACCATAGGTATTTCTATATCCATGTTATTTATTATTTATAAGGACAAAATAATAAAAAAATGCTTAAATAAACATTTTAACTACCTTTCTAGTTATACTTACTGTCAAAAATCTGAGATTAGGATGAAAAACCACACAAATTATACAAATTTCAAAATAAGCACTAACTTGACTGTTAGCAAACGTACAACTCGTATACAGGCCTGGACAGGCAATAATCGATGAAACGTCACATAAAATCGAGCGCCGCCCCATAGAGCACACATTTAAAATCGGGGCCGGCGTGAACGTGTTAAACTCGCTATATCGATGTAAAATTTAATGGGCTTTAATATGATGTAAGTTGCATTCTCATTGAAATAGTCTGACAGGGCTTAAATTGCCGATATTTTAAATTTTCTTCCTCTTAAGTACTTCAATTTTGTAGGTTTCAGAAAATCAACCAGATCATCTGACTAGCATTACTAAAAAACGGCTAAATATACAAGTTAAACGAATTTGATAACCAAATAAATGAGAAAAGAGCAAACATATTTTTTTAATGCAAGTTCCGAACTTATCTATATAACTTCTTGAAACAGTTATATAGATGTATAATGTACCGTCAGAGATCTAAATATTTTAGAAAAAAATATTATCTTATACACAAAATTGTAAAAGTTACCTGAAAGTGATGAAAAGCCATTAAAAATAGCTGATTGTCCTTGATAATTTTATATTAGAATATTTAATAAAACACATGTTTCTATCGGAACTCAATTTCATTAATTCTTCAACAATTTATTTTCATCTCTGTATGTTTTTAAAAACTCTATTGAAAGTCGTACTTTTTTTTAAGTACCAGATTTTTTTTTTTTTTTTTTTTTTTTTGCAACACTGTAGATTTTCTATTTCTCTATGTAATCCTCTCTTCATCATCTTTTATATACTAAAGGTTTTATCTTTTATCGTATGTTTATCTGTTGTATTATGAAGCTGTCTAGGAGAAATCTCATTAGTGACCTTAAAATATTAGACCTTTGTATTCTTTCTTTTTTGTTTTAAAAATTAATAATCCTATTAATTTATAAATAAATTAATATAAATTAATAAATTATCTTCTAGGATGATTTTATTCATATTTTAAAATATGACTTGTAGTAGTAGTAAATGAGGCTTGCTTCGGGCTTTTCCTTATTCAACTTGTACAATCCATAGTATTCCATATTATATAATTTATTTGCTTATCCAATTCTATATGATGTTTTTTATTGTTTTGAATTTTATTTGAAATTATTTATGAATTTTCGTTTTAGCTTTTAATCTAAACTTTTACACTCATGCTCATAGAAAATTTGAACAGAAACTTTAATGAAGCCAGAATTCTTATTTTTATTCTAACGATAATAGTATTAAGTAATGTTATAATTTATTTCAAAAAGATCCATTTAAAATTTAGTTTTGGTCCTTGATGGAACGAATCTAATGGCTGGTTGAGAAAACAGTTGAATTGCCCGAGCAAAAGTTAACTTTATTGGAAAAGATAGTGAAATCTTCACGGGGCGATTTTACACTTTCCGTTCAAGCCGGAATTAACTGAACCTTGAAACGTGTTGTAGGAGGGATCGCATTATTGAATTTGTACATAATTACTATTTTTAATATACTAGGAGTTTCGACGCTATTATAAAATTTTCGGTTATATGTATAATAAAATGGAAGGAAAATGATAAACTTGTTTTTTAATCTGCTTAATTATTCTTTGAGAGCAAATCTTTCCTTACACGATGGTTTCGAATCTTTCCTTCCCGACTTTCGAATAAATTACTCAATTAAACATTCTTAACTCAATTTCAATAATTTCTCACTCAAATTATTCAAACTTGGATATGAGAAATGTGCTTTTAGCGTCTTTCGGACCTACATTTCGTGTTAATGTTTCTTCTTTTTTATATCACGCAGCTCTAGGCTCGAGTGTTAATGTCGTTTCATAACGATTATGAATATATGTGATATTTTTCATAAGGATCATTGGAAATGAAAAAAAAACGTAAATTAAACAATCGTTTATAATTAATCATTACCTCATCTTATTTATTTCAGATAATATTATCAGTCTTACATTTAAAAATTATTTTATGATTATAGAAATTTAAAAACAAAATAAAAAAATAAATACTATTTAGCTTATATTAAACAAATTATGAAAAACTGAACATTTTAGTCTGGAGAAGCATATAATAAAGCGTAAATGCGACATCTAGACTAGTCTTCTTAGCCCTCTTCTTGGCTTTCTCAGATGAAGTGGACTGAAGAAGGTTGAAAAGGTCTGTCTGGAAGCCGATGTCCGAAGCCGGGTTGTCGCTGAAGGATGGGCTGACCTCAGTACAGCCGACCTGAACAGCTCGATCGGTAGTGTTGAGTAGCATCTTGTAGCCGCCCTGTTCCTTCGGCTTGAGGTACTCCCTCGCCTGGAAGATGATTCGGTCCGGACCAGCAGGCATGTTCCATCTAGACCAGGTGTACTGATAGGAACACGCCATCAGAGCCATGCTCAAATAAACATGTTCCTCTAGCACCTTCTTCTTGGCTGAGTTGCCTTCCACGTAGAGGAACGAATCCCAGCCTGGAAAAAGGTCCAGCCCTGCCTGCCGCATTATTCTAATCAGCTGATTTGGTGGAAACGGTATACCCAAGATACTGTCAAGCGCAGCCCCTGTTGCGTTCTGAATACTGTTTAGAGACACCTTGTCAGCGTGTATGGTGTATTCTACAATAACGGCCGAAGCTGTTAGTGAGAATATAATGTTTTTGGAATCCTTCCAGTCTGCTGCTGGGCGTATCTCCCAGGTCTGATATGGTAGATTATAGAATTTGAAAGAAGCTATCCCGATAGGTGATGTCTTCCCGATTCTGAATGAAAGCAGTTGTTTCTCTTCGTTAAAGCGTACATCGTATATGTTCTCCGAAGACCATAATTTATCGTCTGCGTTCCATAGATATGGTGCTGGTGTTTCAAACCATAGGACTGTTTCAGGGACCTGTATCTCACAGATATTAACTTGTCTATGTCATCGTCGACTGGTGCTTTTGCGTCTTCGTCGTCATTCTCTTCTTCCTCTGTTATCATCGGTGGAACGTATTTGAAAAAGAATTCTTCCTTACTTATGTTGTAATCTCCATAATTTATCTGTACTATAGTTCCGTCCTTGTGTTTATGTGGTTGTGGAACTTGTTTAATCAGATCTATATGAAAAACTCCTCCGAGGATCGCAAACTTTCTTAGGTTAAGTTCGTTTTCCCTCACATGCACTTTTAATTCATTCTTATAAGCATCCATGTATCGAGTTCTTGCTTCTTCTAAAAGCTGATTAAGCGATTTAAAACCTTTTTCTTCTTCCTGATCACTTTGAGCTGTGGTTTTCTTTTTTTCACTTACAATAGTAATGCCCAGTATATCAGACAACATATTTTTCACTTCTGGTGACAAATTGAGGTAAGCTAAGCCTCCTGTTTTGGGACTCACCTCTCTTAACATTTCTGGAAGCGTTTTTAATCTTTTCCCAGATTCACTTGATTCCTCATTTGATAGCTTACCACCATAATAAAGGATGTCAAATATTTCCATTTCATCTGGTATTTCCATTGGGTCTGAAAGATTCACCCATTCTCTGAATTCTTTGGCGATATCCACCTCCTCTTCCTCTGGTTCAAGCTGCAAGCCTCCGTCCTTTCTAACTACATCAACTTCTCCTGCACTTGTTATTCTGTAAATCTCTGGCCTATCCGGTACTGGCAATGTACCCACGTATATTTTCGGATTCCTGGAAGAGTTCGGTTTCTCCTCCGTTGTTTCGGTTTCTATTTGCAATGTTCCTTTTTTAATTTTTTCTCTATTATCTGCGATATAATTTAAAAGTTCTGTTTTATGCCTTCTACTTATTTGTTTGCTTATCTCACCTTCTTTAATGGTTGTAAGATTTCCATTTTCCTCTATGTTTCGGTCAGTTTCTTGGTCTCTTAACTCAGCGTCTTCAAGTAATTCTTGTGGTGCAGTTTCGATATCCAAATCTTCTTTAGTTCCTTGGAACCAGCATGGCACTTGTTCAGCCTGCTGTAATGATTGGAAATGGTCAGAAATGATATCAACTTTTATAGCATGCCACATTGTTGTTTCATCATATAGGTCGTGATCTATGGGATTTCTAGGTTCTTCCCAAGTACTACACCCATCACTGTAATGATCGTAAGTGGTATGGAGGATCCTCAAGAGTAGCTGTGAGTTAGCGAAGGATAGTGGCAACTTGACCGTGACCGTACCGAAATTCTTCGTTGGGTTTGAGCGTGATGCGGATTGTATTGATCTGACCATCCATACCCACATCCATAGGGATATATTTTCGGAACTCTTTTTGAATTCAGATTCCCAATAATTTATTCTGTCGAATCTGGCTTCAATGTCTCTTATCATGTAAAAGCATGCCAAATCCAACTTATTTCTCATCTCTTTCCTGTAATTTTCCCTCACTTCCTTCCAGTTGTTTATTTTTCTTTCACTAGCGTCTAGGGGTTCATCTATATAATCTTGTAAAGTATACAGTAAAGATAGCATGGCTTCATTCTTTTCAAATACAAACTCCATTCGACCTGTTTCCTCTGTTTTGTTCCATAAATACAAATACGTGTTCATACTCGGCACGTCATTCGGATACGGTAATCTGTCGCAAGCTATGTAACGTTCCCATTCTTGGTATTCTCTCATTTTTAAAAGGTGTTCAAAGTTCTTTTCTCTCAGGTTTTGAAAATTGTCGCATGTGTCTTGAAGGATTTCATCCCTGGCTAACTTCTCCATGATTTCTGTTTCTTCCTTCTTTCTTTTGGCCTGCCTCTCTCGTTCAAGTTGTAGAAGTCTTTCTTGCTCCAGCCTCTCTTGTTCTTCTTTTTCTTCTTCTTCGCGCTTTTTCGCTTCTAGCTGAGCCGCTTTAGCTGCTAATTTCTCTTTTCTACCCGGTGTCTTTGGTCCCATTGTGATATATTCTACAAACAAAACAAAAATTATGATTTTTAAATTTTATATGCACTGTTTATTTTCTTGAGTATTGAATAAGCTTAATTTAAATGTGCTTAATTTTATTTTTTATCATGAATGTTACTTTAAATTCATTTAGTTTTTTAAATATTTTATTGATTATTAATTAGATATAACAGTTAATAAAACTTAATTTGATGAAAGAAACACTTAACGTACGATTAGCCTCATCTAACTAACGATTCATTGATTTATTTAACGATTAACGATTTATTGATTGGATAGTTTCATATTGGCTGTATACTGCCTTCTTAATCATAAAAATATCTTGTTTTTTTAATACTTAAAAGGGGTCACCTATGGTATAGTTGCTAGTATAACAGTCTTTCATGCCCAAGGTTGCTATTTCAAACCTGCAAGGTGGCTCTAGGATTTTATAATGGGAGTAAAAAAGTTTTGCCGTCTTTCGAAGGGGACGTAAAAATGTGGTCGTAAGCCTGTGCGACGTCAGGTCCTCCTTAAAGATCCTTATCCTAATTTAAACTGGATAGGCACAATTTAGAACATTGTCCGATTAGAAAAAAATGAAGTTAAATAATAAATAAACCGACGGGATGAATAGCTGACGTCATCAATTAAACTAGGAAAGATATATGTATATTTTTTATTTATAATGGTGCCGATATTTTCCGTCGTGTTATACAACTTAAAATGTCCTGTAACACGTAATAGTTCCCCTAACAGTATTTCGCTTCGCTCTAGTTCTAATATCACTGTTTTTAGCCCCCTTCTTCCTTCTTAAGTTTTATTTTATTTGTTGTTCAAGAAATAACTACTTTATTAAAACCTTTTGTATCGTGTTTATTATTATAGAGATTACTTACTTCCGTAGTGGTCAGGTTGCAGAGGACTAATTTGTTTTTCAGTTACTATGGTGCTTGTTAGTTGATCGAACACTTAGCAACGCTGCATAGGAACTTTTTTTTACAGTTTTGATTTTTTCATATTTTTTTTTTTCTGTTTTACAATCTTTGAAATTCCTAAGAATTATTTTTGAAAATTCCGGTTTATACATCCGTTCATGATTACAAAGTTATGTTTAATAAAATTACCGCTTGTATCTCCTTTTACTTTCATTCTTTCCAAGAATTTCGTTTTAAAACTTTAAAAAGATATGGTATATAATAAATTTTCTACCGGTTTGTCCATTAAATAATCATACACTTTGGTTCTTAAAATAATTATTCATTGAATAATTAATACACGTTGTTTTGTTGTTATTTAAGAAAAATAGTGTTACAAATCGGCTTACTATTTTTTATTTCATTCACTAAAAGAGTATGTCATAAAATCCAGAACTTTTTTTTTTTAAATGACAAGAAAAACGTTATACAATAATTTATTAAAATACACTGCAAATTATTGCACAATGGTTTAATCCATTCAACGATGATCATAAAGCCTAGACGTTGATATCAGCTGGTTAGTTTTAAAATGGCGGCCGATAAAACGTGATATTTAATAATATCAGTTATAATGGGCAATAACTCAGTTATTTTTGAAGATACAAAAATAAAATTATTAGTGTTTTTTAACCAAAAATCCGTGAATAATTTTTATAAAAGTGAAAAAAGAAAAGAAATAAAAAATTGAAAAATTTCACAAAAATACGCTTATAACTCAGTTATTTTTGAAGATAGAGAAAAGTGTGTGTAGCGTTTTAGAATCACAAAAGCACCCTAAACAAGAAAAAAAAAAGCAAAAACTAAAAAAATTGAAATATCGCTTTCATGTACGCTTGTAGCTACGTTAGTTTGGAAGATAGAAAAAAAACTCATTATTGTTTTTTTACCGAAAACCGCAATATTTATATTAAAGAGAAAAAAAATTGAAATTTTTAACATAAAAATCGTTCCTTCTAATAAATAAATACCAAAATTTTTATGCCAAATTTGAGAGCTTACGTTTCCATACCAAAAGCTTTTAGTTCCATTTAATAGAGAATTAAATTTAGGACTAAATGAAAAAAGAATCATTGAATTTGGTTTACAACTATATTGCGTTTTGAAATCAGTGGTAGTCTTATGATATGATGCTTTGTATTAGTGCTTTTCATATTACTAATTCATTTTAATATCTAAAGCCATATAAACAGTTAAAAACCTAATATTGTTATTTGGAAATAATAAACCATTGTGTAATAATTTGCAGCGTTTTTTATTTTCGTTTCGTTTAAAATTAAAAAATAGGGTATTTATAAATTCATACGGCGCGCAGACTTATCTTGAAACGTAAAAACCATATATATATATATATATATATATATATATATATATATATATATATATATATATATATATATATATCTTCTTTTCTTTTTTCGGCCGCTTGCATTTATGAAAATAATAAACATAAAATTACAACCTTCTTTTATAGAACAAATAGAAACATTGCTATTTTTAACCAAGAAAACCTATGAAAATATTACTCCTTCGAAATATTTCTTAAGCTTTTAAATCTCTAAGAATAACGGTTCTTCTGTCTAGCTTCAGCGGTTGGTTGAGGAGTGGGTCGGAATTTCAGCATCGGTAAACGCACCTGTCCCACATTCTTAATGTGTAGATAGTAAAGTCTGCCATTAGTAATGTAGTTTTGGGAACGTGTAATATTCAGGCACACCGTTCATTGCTGGCTGGGCCTTCAAAAATGAACCATATTATCAAGAGAGAAGGTTGGCCGTGATCTGGTCATCCAGATGATTTTAAACTGTTCCGACAAACTCGCTTTCTAAGTAGTTGCTCGAAAGAAAAAAAATCTTTCCGTCGGCTATTTGTAATTAATAGACACAAAGTCCTTATAAATCAAAGTGCTTCCTTTATTAGGTGCACAAGGTAGGGATAAAAAGCCGGAGAAAGGCCATGTCCATTCTCGATTTCTCGTCAAGTTTCCTGTCAGCGGTTTCTAATCGCCATCTTTGATCCTGTTAAATGAGGTGATTTTTTTAAAAAAATCATTATTAATCATTGGCTTGTACGTATTGCTGAACATTATTATTATGTTCTTTATTTTTTTTAATTTCGATTCTGATACACCTTCGATAAGATTCACCCATACGTCAGTTGACCTCGGAGTTATCATTTATCATTCCAGTGAATTGGGATTTTTAAACTTGGATTAATTTTAATCATTAGTATTAATGTATTAATCTTATCTCTTGATAGTTATTCATGACTGTTTGAGAAATATTAAGCCGATTTTTTTTTTTTTTTTCTTAATGCGTTTAACATCTAGATTGAATTATGTTAAAGAACGACATAAGGCTCCTCTGATGGTACTTATGTTTGTTCGGACCCTCATACTTTGCTATAAGTGTTCCATATATGAATGTAGGAAATTAATTCTTAACAAATAAAAAGGAAATTACAACTATTTACGTTATTAAAAATCTGGTGTGGATAACACACGACTTTCACTTACCTCGACTGTTAAAAGCAATTAAAAAACAATTAACTATACTTCAATTAGAAAAATATTTTGAGTTGATTTTATTAAAACGTGTATTCATTTTATACGTTATATAAAATGGTAACATATGATTTAGATTAAAAATAGAACTATTAAATTGTTAATCATTAACCGTTAATAATGACCGCACCCCCAACCATCTTCCTCATCTAATTTCTCAACGCTCAACTAAACTCCATCATTGTTAATTATTGACAAGTTTATTCCCTATTTCGTCACCTTTCACAACTTTGTGTATAACATAATGTTTTTTTCTAAAATCTTTCTCTTTCCAACGGTATATTATACGTCTATATTACTGTTCTTATTATTAAAGAACCAAAAATTACATTTAAAAAATATGTTTGCTGTTTTCTCCTTTATTCGTTTATCACATTTTCTCAACATGCATATTTAGCCGTTATTTATCAATACTAATAAGATGACGTGCACAATTCTTATACATCTAAAAATTAAAGGTACTTTAGAGGGAAAAAAATTAAAATATTGGCATATAAGCCCTGTCATACTATTTCAATCAGAATGAAACCTACGTGATATTTAGCCCATTAAATTTTAATTTCGATAAAAGCGAGTTTAATCAAAATCGTCAGAGCATTTTTTCATGGTATAAAGTGGCTCGTCTAGTTGGCCGATTTTGATGGAAAAGTTGCTATAATATCTCGGGCATATTGTTGTCTTAAATATGAAATTTCAGTTTTCGCTCGGGTGTTACCACACACACACACCTTTTGCGGACTTGGTCATTGGACTCAGGATACCCTAAAACGTGTATTTCTGTTGAAAACTGGAATTCGCAAATTTTCACGATCGCAATACTTTCCCTTAGTATATATTCCATATATAGGTAAGTAAAAGTAAAAATAAACAAATTGCTCTACCACTGTCCGTACTATTATAAATGTTTCCAATCAGATTTGCAAGGCTCATCTTTGCATTCAGTATTTGCATTAGAAAAAAATGCCGCCTTCTTTCATTATGCATTAAATGATATAGATCTATCTCCTACTGATTTAACAGCTGGTATGGTGTAGTGAATTCTAAGAAGTCAATCTTCTTGTAAAAGATACATCGCCAAAAAGGAGGATAAAGAAAGTCACGTTCTTCGGTTTTTCGTCTATATTAAACAAAAAAAAAATTAAAAATAACACCACATTTTCTACTGGATTGTTCTTATTTTTTGCTAATCTGTTACAGTTTAAGGAATATATACATTTTTATGTTATTGTTCGAAAAAATTATACGCTATAAAAACCTAGTTAAAGTGCCTTGGGTAAAGTATCGCCTGCTCCCAGGAGCTTTCATCCCGTCAGTCTGACTGAGGTTGAATATATCCAAGAGGGTGGGTACGTACGTAGGGTGAGGATTATTGTGTCTGGTCCATGGGACTTGGGCTCGGTTGGAATTGTATTGGCAAGGAATGGTGGTATCGGATCCTACGGTTTGTTAAGGATATTCTCTTATTATGCTTGTATAGTTTTAAATATTAGGTAACTTTACCGAATCAATCGTTTATTACCACCTTTTCACAATAAGGACAGTCCTGAGAAAAGGTGATTTTTGTCTTATATAAAACACAACACTTGAAGGTCTTTGGACCACTGAAGAATGATCTACTAAAATACAGGACTTATTAATTGTTTGTGCATTATTTTCAAAATTAGGTGAATGTTCAACCTGAAGTTACTGAATCCTTTTATCATTAAGTGATTTAGTTAGCGTATGTGTTCATTAAACCTGTATAAATAGAAAGATAAGAATAGATCTTTGCCTTATATAATCAGTATTTTGAGATCATCTGTAGTGGATGATTTGTTTGACCCTAGAGTAGGCAGCAAGCGTATTCTGATTAGCTATAATTATAGTAATTAGAAGAGCTGGAGTATTTTTAGATCTTTTCGTGTTTGAAGTCTGACATTGAAACGGAAAGTATCACCACATTTAGATTTAGCGAACGCTTACCGGACAGCCTTATATTGTAATGATAAACTGGTTGTTGATTGGTTGATGTTACGATGCTAACAGAATGTGATGGGCTGTAAGTGGCAGGAGACATGGCCTCCACCTCTTCTCAACGTCTCCTTCCTCTACCTGGCTCTGCTCTCCGCAACCTGGACATTTTACTTACGGTATGTCTAAGCTTCTAATTTTAATATAGATAGCGCCTCAATCATTTCAGATCACGAACAGTTATATTTACTTGTGTATACATCAATAAAACATGTTTAGTTGATGTATCAAGACATTACTAATACATCGACAGTATTCCAATGATTATTTTAAGCTAAAAGATTCCGAGATCATTTCATTTGCATTCTCTTGACAGGAAAAGAAATGGTAGCTTGTGGGGAAGCATATCAAAATTTAACAGACCGAGGTAGTAAGTTACCCACGCCACACAGTGGAAAATATGACCGATTTAGGTGGACAAAATTCTGAAACTTGTCCATATTTAACCTTTGGGGTCCCAGATTACGGGAAAAAATTATAAAAACTATTTTTTTTTTTACACGATTGGCAAGCGCACAGTGGTCAAATATCAAATTTCTTTGCTAAAATCTAAAACTTCACAAAATTTTACGTTTGAAGTCCCAGAATACGGGAAAAATAATACAAAAAATCTAATTATGGCTCGGAGTTGTTGAAACCTTCTAATAGATGTATTTTATAACATTTAGGAAACCCTTCAAATTATAGATTGTAAAACTTTTGATTCGGAGTGTTGTGTCTGAAAAAATTATATATAACCCAAAACGCAAAAAATTGCATGTCTTTGTAATATTTAAAGACTAGAAGGATTGATGAAACAAATCCTACAAAAAAATCCTTGGAGTAACTTGGGGATTATATAGTTTTTCGTTATTGAATAGGGGCATACATTTACCAATTGCTAAATTAACTCTACAGGTAGATTGCAATGTATATTCAAGAACGAGTTTTGAAATATAATGTCTTAAATGTCTCAGCAATGTCCATTGTTAAATAAAAGACTTGGCGCTACGCACACCTTGAACACAATAAATTTAATTTTGAAGATGTATAAATATTAGATCATTCGCCAACTAACAGAAACATACTCGAAGGTTTATTATTATTATTACCAAAAATAATAATAATACAATCAACTACAAAACTGATACAAAAAACTAGGGTACACATTATGCAGATAAGGTCTTAAATTTGCACAAGTAGAAAAAATGAGCTAATATGAAACAATAATAATTGACTTATAGCAATATTAGCCATGAAATATAAATAAAAGGTAATAACTGTTGTATACGTTGGGCTATCCGTGAAAGAATTGTACTTCTAAGTGACAACTCAAAATTGAGGGTGGTTCTATTGAAATAAATAAGTGGACTGTATAGATTTAAAATAAATAAAAATAATGAAAGCAAACGACGAATCACAATACATTTAATACCCCGAAATACATATAAAGTTGATAAGAAACAAATTAACCTAATAAATTTATATAAGAAAAATTAACCTAATTATAATTAAACAGCTGTAAGAAAATGTAGGAAACAAAATAAACCTAATTAAAATATTGTAAAAATAGAAGAAACAAACTTAACTTAATTAATGCTTAAAGATGTAAAAAAAAATAGTTATCAAATTAAACAGTTTCTTGAATAAGAATTAAGAAATTAAATGTTCCATTAATGGATAAAGATAGGTTTTATTCACGTAAATATGTCCAGTTGAGTGTTGAAGAAAACGACCGCAGGACGGCTTGAACGAAGTCGTCTTGAGTATTGAAGAAAATGACCGCAGGGCGGCTCTTCCAAGTTCCAAGGGGAACGATGAGAAGATGAAATTCGTTTCCAAACGTTCAAACGTTGAGAGGAATCTTGGGTCTATATACGGCACATCTTCACCGCTCAGACGCTAGCTTAAGACTCCACTTGCCACGAGGCAGTCAAAAAAACAATTGAAGTACGATCGTCTTCTGTCTTTTTCTTCTATTGCTCTCGTTTAAAAACTTTTAATTATATTTAAAATAACTATTTTAAAAAGAAATTAAAAAAAAAAGATTTAAACAAAAAAAATGATCTTATTATAAATATCATAAAAATTATAAACTTATCATTTTTCGATTGAAAAACTATAAAAACCTTATCAGGCCGTAACATATGGCGTGAACAACTGTCATAAGACAATTGCTTTTGGTCAATGTGTGAAAAATAAGTTACTTCAAATAATATGGTATAACAAGTAAAGAATGTTGATATAATTTATTTATTTAAGTCTTAATAATGGAGTAAGGCGTAAGACCATTAAACGTGAACTTTGATATTTTTAGAAAATGTACAAGAAAACTGCCTAAAGCTAACGGAATAGAAATAAATAAAACATGTATGTACATTTTAGCTGTAAGTAGTAAAATCTTCATATAATCTTTATTTAGATCATATCTATGTATGTTTCATTTGGTAATTAATATATTATACATTTGCGAAATTCACAAGTTTATAAAAATGTGATTTGCAATTACTGTTCGAAAATTCGATTCGCATACAATTTTCATGCATTAGATTTAGCAACGCTTTGTTAGAAGCTAGAAAGTTTTCTCTTTGTGCATTGCCGTGACCGCTCTGTAACTTAACTTTTTTTTTTCAATGCGCTTTTCGTTAGGCTTCAAAGGACTTAATCGAATGCAATTAATCATGCAGGGGCCAATGATTGATTTCATAATTTTGTATGATAATAAGTTTAACAAGTAATGCCTTCTAGGAAAATCATCGTAGAACTGTCATAATTTTGTATGATAATAAGTTTAACAAGTAATGCGTTCTAGGAAAATCATCGTAGAACTGTCATAATTTTGTATGATAATAAGTTTAACAAGTAATGCGTTCTAGGAAAATCATCGTAGAACTGTCATAATTTCTGGGTTTTTTTACTGAAAATCTTATTATTTGGTGATATTATACTTAATACACATGTTCATTATAAAATGTAATATTTTTTTAGACATTAGCTATATTTCCGTAGTATTTTTTTAAACTGGATTGTGTGCAAATAAAATATTGATAAACTATTAATTAATGGATATCAAAATCTTTCGTCTACATAAAAGCTCTTCTTAAAAATATTTGTATAAGGTTTTATGGGTCATGTATCTCACGGGGTGATTATTTGTAATCAACTCGAATGGGTTATTTAATGGTTTTAAGACCGAGGCATACTTAAATCTCACCCCTAACCATTCACGAATAACATTCTTAAGTTTTTCCTACCGTTTTTATATTTGTGCTTGCGTTTCGCGACCTAACCGCTAAAAAAACTATTTATTTTTATTTTTAAGCGTAACCATTTTGGTTCGGAAACATCGTTATGAATATATGAAAGGCTTTGATCACCCAGCAGTGGCTACGAAATATTAACATTAACGAATTTCTATTAATTTTGACTAGAGCTTTTTTCAGTCAAATTCATAATTTTTCAAACATAGTGGATGGCTCTTGGATATTGTTTGTTTATTTAATTAACATCGCTTTATGTTGCTGTAGCTAATCGGACAATGCTCCAGTACCCCCTTAAAATATCCAAGAACCTTTAGGGTCACCTGTAGCAAAGTGCCTAGAATAACAGCTTACTATGCCCAAAATTACAAGTTCAAACCCCCATATATTTTAAGGGGATAAAGAACCCTTGGTTATTTCGTCATTATTATGAATTTGGTTGAAAACAAATAGCCAAAAAATATCCAATTGCCAACAGGCAGGTTTGAACCCGCGACCATGGAAAATAGAAGGTTGTGCTAGCTCCTATTACATACTTATTAGATTTAATATGGGTTTCAGGATTTACTTTGCCCAAAATAACGGGTTTAAACCGGCAGGTGGCCCTAGGATTTTTTCAATAGGAGTTAAAAATCCTTACTTGTACCGTCCTTCGAAGGGGAAGTAAAAAGTGGTACCGAGACTGTGCGATATCAGGTACTCGTTAAAGATCCCTATCCTAATTAAATCTGAAAATGCAAAATTTAGGACACCCCCTTATTTAATAAAAATATTTAATTCTTGGAAGCCAAACCTCATTAAATAGGTAGGTATATAAAATCGATTAAAAATTGGTAGAAAAAATTATGAATACGATTAAAAAAATGATGAATTTTACTGAAAAAAGCTATAATTTGCTAAATAAAACTACACGATATTGAAATTCGTGAATTAGGGATATTCTTCTTCCTTCGTTCTATTCAGTATATGGTTCATGTTACAGATTGCAAAACATGAAATGACTCTAAAATCTGAAAAAACTTAGGCAATTTTTCAAATACACTACCGTAAAAGCACACTCAAGTATTTAAAGTACAACTACTTTGTTAAACCCTACCTTATTTATATTTCGATTATGTATTCTAAATTTCAAATATAGTTGTAGAGAGAAATAATTAAAAAAATAAAATAAAATTATGTAAATAACTTAAAGGGAAAAAAAATTAAATATTAGAAATTTGTATTAGAATAGAAAAAAAAATTGAAAATGTATTTGAAATATGTCCAAGAGATTGATATAATATGCAGTGTTATTTAAGCATCCTAGTGTATTTGGGCAGCATTGCAAAATAAATAAAGCATTTCTCTCTACCATATTTGAAAATGTAAAAACGAGGTAATACTGATATGACGTTGAATGTTCTAATTTTATATTAATTCATCTTCCTTATTCAGACTAACACTTTAATGATAGAGTCAAAATGATCTATGCAGTAAAACTTCTATGACTACTGAATCTGCACAGCTAAGTCCGTGTGCTTCTCTGAAACAAAGTACGTATAAGATCCAGTCTGGCCTGTAATAACTGTCCCTTATTACTGTAATAGTTATATATATATATTAATGTAATATAGATTACTACCACTATTACTACGATACAAGGCCGAGGATGGACGAGGTCATTGACAAGATGCTCTGACGTAACAAAGCCGCCAGAGTACAGTGGCCATTGACTGTGTTAGTAAAGCAGGTTACCGTTGCTGTTCTCTTCGTCATGCCTTAGTGGCGCTCTGTCCTTTCTTCATGCTCACTTCTCTCTCTATTTTTTATTATATTTTATATCATAAAGTATTATATTTAACAACAAGATATTTATAGTTATACTATTGGGTTGTGTCACATGAAATGTCCGTTTTCAAGGTAAAGGATTTTTATTAAAAATGCGATATGAAAACAAGATAATTTTATTCGAAGTATTTATCTTCTTTTTCTACACATTTTCCCAACGTGACATCAACTTTTTTATCCCGAACTGAAAAACTCTGAGCTTTGAAGTGAAACAAAATCTGAAAACGCACTTTTCACTTGATCATCATTTTCAAAAATTTTTCCTTTGACGAAGTTGTCTGAATTCCTAAACAGGTGGTCATCTGTTGGAGACAAGTCGGGAGAATATGGTGGGTGCGGAAGAACTTCGTAGCCCAGTTTTTTCAATTTTTGCTCGGTATGTTTTGAAACATGGGGTCTAGCGTTGTCGTGTAAGAGTATAGGACCCTTCCGATTTACCAATCCAGGTTTTTTTAAAAATAATTTTGTGTGAATTTGGTCAATTTCATTGCAGTACGTTGTAGAGGTAATGGTTTCACCTCTAGGTAAAAAGGAATAATGAATTATCCCAGCCATGGACCACCATACTGTAACCATCAATTTTTTGGAATGCAAATTCGATTTTGGCATTTGCCCCGGGGTTTCGTCGATGTTCAACCACTGCCCTGACCGACGCTGATTGTCACATGCGATCCATTTTTGCCTCGCAAGCAAAGAAACGCAGGTCTCAAGACGTTTCAATTGCTGCCGCTCAATGAGATCATGAGGTAACCATGTATCGAGCTTTTCTACTTTCCCAGTACACTTTAAATGTCTGGAAACGGGAGATGCACTTGCATTTAGTTTTGCTGAGAGTCCTTTAACTGTTTGGTAGAGGTTTCCTTCTACTGTATGTTTGAGGACATCGTTGTCTATTACGGACGGAAGTCTTCCTCGGGGCAAGTTTTCCGAGTCGGTATCCCCAGCTGAAAACTTAGCAAACCAACGGCGAATGGTCCGTTCATTAACACTCCCTTTCACAAACGCCTTGAAAATATTTCTAGCGGCCTCAGCTGCTGAATGGCCGAGTTTAAACTCGTACAAAAATATTACTCGAAAATCGCGTGTTTCCATGTTCATATTTGGAGGTATACTAAAAATGGGGTAATTGATTGGGAAGCTAATGTTTATAATACAAAGGTAGAGAATTAGTAACTTTTTACTTTAGACCTGCAAATCCTTTATGTATTTCAGAAACTATAAAAACGGACATTTCATGTGAAACAACCCGATAGATTAATTATAGTAATAGGTTAAGTTGTTTTAAAATCACTTTCCTCATCAACCATAATTCTAACTTCAGTCTAATAAGTTGCCATTTTATTCTGTTAAATATACAATAGCGATCCAGTAGAAGCAGGCACACCCAAAATTACTCAAATATATTTTTCATTATTTAGTATTATATCTAGCTTACTTAGATTTTATTTTGTATTTATTCCGATATTATATATTATGTTGTATCAGCTTTTTTATCACTCTTTCTGAGATTATGGGATTTTAATCATTTAAGGTCTGTTCCACCTACTCCGAAGGTTGTGAGTTCGAATCCTAGCAAATAATTAAAAGACTATTCATTCACAGCCTCACCGGTAAACCAAATCCTGCGACCAAGGATTAACATAGTCGCACTAAAGAAATATTTAATGGTTATTCCAGGACCCTTCCAATCATTTAACTACTCTATGAGTTTTATTGTTTTGCTTCCTCGCTGCCGGAAGTATTTTTTTAAATTTTATTTATACGCTTATAATACATTTTATTCATGGAGTCTCGCCCTATCACAGTTTAACAAGTACATCATTTAAAAAAACTGCTAATAATAATAAAAATTAAATGACATAAACCAATGACCACTATATAAGAAGACAATATGAGAAATACATAATTATAACAAAAATTGTACTTATCAACATAAGCTCAATTAAAATTAATTTTTTTTTTTTTTGTTAACCCCTACCTCGCCTTTGAAGGCTATGTGGGGTTTCTCGCGCCAGAGGGTGAGGGCGGGGGATTAAAGCTGACATAAAAGCCCCCAGCTCCGAGACACGAACTCATAATTATTTGGTTTCAAATTATGGTCCTCTGTGGTGGTTGCTAGGTTGCTAATCCACTCATATTATTCATATTTCTTAAATGTATATTTCTACAAGTCGTAATTGTAGGATGAATTTGTCGAAACATAATTTATATTTATATTATACGAATGAATAAAAAGTTACTTTAAAGTTGAGGATTAGTGGAGTCGAATACAAACATAATGGAGTAAAACACATTGTATAAGTACTAAATACTTTTAATTACTTAACCCTTTTCGCGTTGAGCCATCCGTTCCCGCATTGTTATTATTTATCGAAATATATCACACACTGCGGAAAGTATGGACGAAATTTATTCGGAAAATTAGAGGTGGAGGGCGTTAAGAAAACAAATTAAATTATCTCCAAATCCATTGTTTTGGCAAATTTATCCCGTAAAAGTCACTCTTTATCAAAGTGTAGTAAAAATCAGCCGTATTTTATAGCTCATCTTCATCACTGGTCATAATGTTTATCAAACTGCTACAATCCCTTATTAAGTTAGAAAAAATAAAAACTTCCTTTAAAAAAGTATGTTGTTGCATCTCTCGAATTGAATAAGGAAGAATCGCTGGGATTTTCCTTTCTTTTTTTTTTTTTTTTTTTGTCTTTTCTAAAAAAATTATTATTTGCTGTTTTTACCTTGAGAATGGCCAAAACAATTATTTTTTACAGTTCAAACATCTTCAGTTAATCATCATACCGTTAATTTTGTTTTTCAATTAAATTATTTACGATCATTAATTTTTCTGTTTTATGGAGTGTTTACTCAGCAATTTTCTTATAAAATTTCAATAAATTGATTGTCTTTAAATAATGTTGAAATATTGAATGGCCATTGCGACATTCAACTCAATAACCATTGCAATATTTCATTCAAAACGTTAAGTCACTAGGTTAACCAAGAAACCTCGTATGTGCTTCTCACTTAATTTTACAGGGGACAAAAAAAAAACTTTTGCTCCTCTTAAGCCGTATGAACTTATAATAACTTTTCATATGCAAGGGACATTCCTGATTAAGTAAAAATGACGTCTCTTTTGGATGTAGAGTTTTATATATAATATATATATATATATATATATATATATATATATATATATATATATATATATATATATATATATATATATATAAACCGATTTACATAAGAAATTTTTTTTGTGAATATTTTCGAATTCCAGTTTTCGAACGGAAATACACGTTTTAGGATCCCTTGAGTCCAAATAATCAAGTCCCGAAAAAAGGTCTGTATCTCCGTGTGTGTGGTAATTTAGCGCAAGAACGAAAAATCGTACGAAAATGAAATTTCATATTTTATAAAGAAAACTATACGCCTGACATGTTACAAAACCTTTTACATCAAAATCGGCCAAACAGAAGAGCCACTTTATACCATGCATATTGTACCTTTTTGTGGTTTCCTCAAAAACTGTTCCGACGATTTTGATTAAACTCTCTATGTCGATGTAAACTTAAATGGGCTTTAATATCATGTAGGTTCTTTTCTGATTAAAATATTCTGACTGGACTTAAATGCCGATATTTTAAATTTTCTTCCTCTAAAGTACCTTTAATGTTGTTGATTCTATAAAAATAACTATATTATCTTGTCACTACTGATGAAAAAAAAGTAAATATATAAATTGAATGAATTCGATACCCAACTACCCAAAAACAAAATTTTTTGTTTTTTAACTTAAGAACAGTTATATACATGTATAACATACCGTTGGAAAGCTAAAGATTTATTATATTATTATCTAAAATAATCACTTAGTTTTATCGGCTTTTCATCACTCTCTAATAACTTTTAAAAGCTTTTATATGAGATAATATTTTTTCTGAAATCTTTAGCTTTCCAACGGTATATTACATGTATATAACTACACAAGCTTTTGAAAGTTAATAGAGAGTGATGAAAAGCCGATAAAACTTAGTGATTATTTTATATAATAATATAATAGATTTTTTAATAAACACATGTTTCTATAGAAATTCCATTTAACTAATTCTTTAATGGTTTCACTCATTTTTATCTCTTACTGTATTTGAAAATTCTTCAATCGATTCTCAAACCGGAGCTAAGTGAAAGTCGTGTGTTGCCCGCACCAGATTTTTTATTTCACTATAGGTAAGTGAAAGTAAAAAGACAATCTATAAGCACATCTCAGATAAAAATCTTACATCAAACCTACCTAACTAACCGAGTCGAAATCTCGGTTCACTAATCTCATTCTAATTCAAGATTAAATAAAATCAAAAGTTAAAAAAGAAGAGATAGATTGCGACGTGAGGGTTTTTGGCCCGAAGTGGTCGTTGCAGACGATCTTGGCAAACCCCAATACAAATCTGCTAGCAATGTACACCCACCATTGGCTGATTTGTTTCGGGAGGCCCACCTTGTTTACTTAACATCCGACACAGGACAAAAATAAATTATCGTCAAGTTTAATAAAACAGAATAATAAAAATTTAGAATAAATAATTAACTCCATTAAATTTTATCTAGAGTAAGTAGGTCAAGACTACATGTGATTCGAAGTGGTGGGTAAAATGCTTTGCAGACCATTCATTAATACTATAAATATTTTTTATTATATATCTTTATTTCCAGATCGGCTGCGTGAGCCATACATGATTTTTTAATATAAAAAGAATAATTATTACAACTGGTAACAATAGAAAAAGTGGGGGTATAGTCTCATACACAAGACACCCCTAACGATAATAGATTTATAATTATTCCTAAGAATTGAATAATGAATTAAATTGATAACAGAACGAATGAGTAAAATATAAATTACATTTTTTAAAAAAATAAGATAAAAAAGAAAAGTAATGAATATACAAAATGATATGTAGAAGCCTGGGTTTGAGCCTGCGAGATGAAGTTGGAACTCCTATGTTGTATGACACTGCACCTCTGACTGCTGGTAGCTGTGAGTGGTATTTTCTAAAACGGTTTTTGATAAAATCTTCGATGTATTCTATATGTAGCTCGCGGTGTAGTTGACTATTTCTAATGAACCATGGGGCATCTACGGCTATTCTTAATATTTTGTTTTGAAATACTTGTAATTTTTTTCTTTCCGTTGAGGAAGCAGCTCCCCACACTTCACAACCATACATAATACTATATATAAAATACTCATACACCCACTAATAGATTAAAAAAAGTGTTATAGAAGATAAAAATTATAATAACCAACGGAATCTTTTATTCAAAACACCACACGACTTCAGATTTCAATAATATTCGCTTTTTAAATACATATTATTTTTTTATGGAATAGCATAACACCGTGGCTCCTAAACTTTTTGTCCTATTGCCAAAATTTTCAGAAAAAAACATAACTTAGCGCCTACTGAAAATAAATTTTAATAGAAATTTTTGATAGAGAAAGAGAAATATAAATGAAACAGTAGTTACTAGAGAAACAGCAGAAATTAGTTTAGTTAAAAAAATAAAAAAAATAACGAGACGAGGACGAACTGGTGATGAGCGCACATAAAAATAAAGACAATAATACAACAGTAGTGAGAGGTTAAAACGGATTTGCCACCAATAAAAATAAAATAATGCTTCTACAATAATATTGTACATAAAATAGAATAACAAAGAGCTAGAAATAAATACAAAAAAACGATAAACTTACAGATGTTATTAATACACATCGGCTTCTCTTTGTTTAAATGAGACAAAATCTTTTCTTGTAGTCATGTCGACAGCTGAATTGCGGTTTTAGAAATGGATCAAGTTTGCCGCTAATTCCTTACCCCGAGTTATGTCACCGATATTATATAAGGAAAGATGCTACGAGTTGCTAATTTGGCCTATTGCGTAAAACCGGAACACTTCCGTTACTAAACTTGGAAAACTTGTTAAGCTACTAGCCTATTATTTGTTTCAAGGTCTTTTGGGAAAATAATTTTTGTTGAACGCTTTCTTTGAAATAGTTTTATGTATCGAGGTAAGTAGGTAAATATTTTTTTGAAATTTTTCATATATCTCAAATATGTTGAGGTTATATTTCTACAAATTCTTTCCTTAACTATTGTTAATTATTTTTCTGATTAGCTCTTCTTCTAGCTATTAATTTTATTATTCTAATATTTTTACAAATTATTGGATTTATAAAAACATAGGTAGAAATAATCGAGAGTCAGTCTTTTTTAATATTTTAATTTTTCCCGATGTTTCGGCTCAAACTTAGTGTGAGCCATACATCAGTGCATCAATTGAGCCATGTTAAAGCATACAAAATTGACTTTATGCTTGACATGGCTCAGTAATGCCCTGATGATGGCTCACAAGATGAGACGAAACGTCGGAAAATTAAAATATTATAAAAATACTGACTTCCGATTATTTCTACCATGTAATTTCACTGTCGGCTATACATCCTCAATATGATTTATAAAAACATGTTTTCTTTAAAATAAATTATCGGCTTCTCAAGAAAAGGTCAATTAGATTAATCTATATAAATGTGAATACAGTTGTGATATGAAAATGAAAATATTAGCGTGGAAATGCACTTTTTAATAACGAACCTTTGAATTTGACCAAGATAAAAGTAATTTTAACCGCCTATCCAAAGTAATCTATTAATTAAATTTTGGGTTATTGCTATTCGATGAGTAATTAAATGCTTTAAAAATATATATATATTAATACGGATTTAAGTATTAGCCGGTATATGTCGTGTTTAATTGAGTTGTCTTGATATGTAAATTATTATTTCGCACATAATGATATTGTAACTCATTTCTTGTATATGTATATACAATGATATTGTAACTCGCATTTCTTCAGTTCTTTGATTATTCTGGAACTTAACGGCCTCCTGAAGATATCAGATTAAAAATATCAGAACCATTTTGTGAATAGGAACACCTTATAATTTTGAAGTATTGGGTTGTTTCACATGAAATGTCCGTTTTTATAGTTTCTGAAATACATAAAGGATTTTGCAGTTCTCTGTTGTTTTCTTCCGAATGTTTACATATTTAAAGTAAAAACATTTACTAATTATCTACCTTTGTATTATAAACATTAGCTTCCCAATCAATTACCCACTTTTTAGTATACCTTCAAATATGAACATGGAAACACGCAATTTTCTGAAGTTCTTCCGCACCCACCATATTCTCCCGACTTGTCTCCAACAGATTACCACCTGTTCAGGAATTTAGACAACTTCGTCAAAGGAAAACGTTTTGAAAATCAAGTGAAAAGTGCGTTTTCAGATTTTGTTTCACTTCAAAGCTCAGAGTTTTTCAGTTCGGGGATAAAAAGGTTGGTGTCACGTTGGGAAAAATGTGTAGAAAAAGAAAAAAGTGGTATATACTTCGAATAAAATTATCTTGTTTTCATATCGTATTTTTAATAAAAATCCTTTACCTTGAAAACGGACATTTCATGTGACACCAATAGAAATAACTACGTATTTGGAAGTAACAGAGCATTGTGTAACAATATGCTACATTTTTTTAATATTTTTATTATAACTCAATATCGTATCCTCTTCAAATACTCCCGCATAGCTTTGTTAAAGTTGTGATTAAATGTGACCCTTTTCTGAAACAATTTCTTTGGTACTAAATAATCTTCAACACATATTATAATTTTTTTTTACAGTTAATGTAATTTTAGTCACACTTAAACTATATTTTTTAAAATTAAATTAAACCAATGGGAAGCTTTCCTAACGAAGAAGGAAGTGACGTTATTCCTTAATTTTTTTTTTTTTTTTTTTTTACTGTGTTTATTACCATGACAGGAATGCATTTTCGTTCTGGTCTTTTCTTCCATTGAATAGGCTATGAAATTTCAAACGAAGAAGGTCACTTGTTTGAATAGATTTGAAATAAGATATTTTAGTGGAGTCATGTTATCTACCTATTGTCTTTGCGTTATGGTATTGCACACCTTAATGTTACTAAAAAATCTGGTGCGCGCAACACACGACTTTCGCTTACCTCCGTTGTTAAATTCAATTTTAGAAGTTTTAAATACATTTATAGATTAAAATAAATTGCTAAAGAATTAATTATTAAGTTTAGATATAAATGTGGCGGATGCTACACACGCTCGCTCACAGATAGCGCCAGCGGCGTCCATATGGCTCACCAGCCAAATATAAGAAGACGCTATATCCAATAATATTGTATATTGTTTAATAATTAATGTCATTGTAAATATTTATATAACTGTTTTATGAGAATAAATAAAGCACTCAAGGTAATTTGACCTAGGGCCAAGACCCTAGTCTGGTAGCAAAGCTCTCACCAGCAATTATTGACATGGATGACTAACATCCCCAAGAGCTGGCTCAGTACTTCAGATCACCTAACAGGTTTCTCTCTAGGACAGATGAACTGTGCCTTTGTAACATAATGTGTTCTATCTTTATTCACTTCCTTTTTGTTCCTTCTCTCTTTCTAACCTACGCTACTGTCGTGCTACTACCCCGCAGGGCGAATTCTCTTCTTACCCACACTACTGGCGTGCTTCTACCACACAGAGTGTAATCTATTCTAACCAGTCCCCTCTGCTAATTAGTAGGTGCGGGTTCGCCCCCTACCTAGCAGAGTAACCTCATGCCTGGTGCTGCGGTACGTGCTACTACCACGGCGAGCACCATCTCCATCAAACTCTTTTCCTTGCATGAATACACAATTGTCGAGGCCTTCTGATGCCCTTTCTTGTCTATTGTAACAACCCTATCTCGACAGAAACATGTGTTATATTTAAAAATCTATTATATTATCATCTGAAATAATCATTTAGTTTTATCGGCTTTTCATCAATCTCCATTAACTTTTACCATTCCGTTTATTAGATAATATTTTTTCTAAAATATTTAGCTATCCAACGGTATATTATACATCTATATTACTATTCTTGTGTTAAAAAAAAACAAAAATTGCATAATAAAATATATTTCCACTTTTCTCCTTTAGTTGCTTTTCAAATTAGCTTAACATCCATATTTAGCTGTTATTTTCAATGCTAACAAGATGATGTGGTTATTTTTATAGAACCAAAAAATAAAAGGTATTTTAGAGGAAGAAAATTAAAGCCTATTTAAGTTTACATCGATGTAGCGAGTTTAATCAAAATCGTCGGAACCTTTTTCGAGAAAATCGAAAAAAGGTGCAAAATGCATGGTATAAAGTGGCTCTTCTGGTTGGCTAATTTTGATGAAATAAGTTTTGTTACGTCTCGGGCGTATAATTGTCTTAAATATTAAATTTCAGTTTCATAGGACTTACCGTTTCCGCCCGGGAGTTACCACACACACACACACACACACAGACCTTTTTGCGGGACTTGGTTATTTGGACTCAGAGGACCCTAAAACGTGTATTTCCGTTGAAAACTGGAATTCGGAAAATGTCACGATCGCAATACTTTCCCTTACTATCTATAGTAAGTGAAAGTAATAAATTGCAAAAGAATTAATTAAATTGAGTTTGAATAGAAACACGTGTTTTATTAAATAATCAATTATATTATTATCTACGGCAATCAGTTTGTTTTATCGGCTTTTTATTACGCTCCCTTAACATTTAGATTTTTTTCTGAAATCTTTATCTTTCCAATCTGTTTTAATGTAAAAAAAAAAAAAAAAAAAAAAAAAAATCGCATTAAAAAAATATGTTTGATAGTTAACAAAAAAAAATGTTTGATAGTTAAAAATAGTTACCTGTATCAAATTCGCTCAACTGCATATTTAGCAATTCTAATAAGATGATGTGCCTGATTTTTTTTTTAAATCTACAAAATTAAAGATACTTTAGTGGAAGAAAATTTAAAATATCGGCGTTTAAGCCCTGACAGACTATCTCAATCACAAAGAAATCTACATACTAATATTAAAGCCCATTACATTTTACATCGATATAGCGAGTTTAATCAAAACCGTCAGAGCCGTTAATGAGAAATTGGTATAAAGGTGCAAAATGCGTGGTATATAGTGGCTCTTTTAGTTAGCTGATTTTCATGAAAAGTTGCTGTAGCATCTCGGGCGCATAGTCATCTTAAATATGTACTCGTAGTTTCAGTTTTATAGGAATTTTCGTTTTCGCGCTGTACTTACCACAAACACACGGACATACGGACACACAGACTTTTTGCGGGACTTGGTCATTTGGACTCTAAAACGTTTATTTTCGTTGAAAACTGGAATTAAAAAATTTCACGATCGCAATACTTTCTCTTACTATAAATTTCATATTAGGTAAGTGAAAGTGCAATAATAATAAATTGTGTAAACACATTTCTTATGTAAATCGGTTCAAGTGCTTCATAAGTCTTCTATAGTTTCGCTTTTGATTTTCGGATTCCTTGGTAAATGTTTAATGACTAAATGTGTTATCTAGCATAAAGGGACGTTAAATAAATAAACAAACAAAATGAGGAGGTAAAGTTATTAAAGGGCCATTTGAACTTAACTTATAGATGTATTTTTGGTTAAAAAATAAATTTAATGTCTCAAAAGATGGGCCTTGTGAAAAACAACCCTATTCATAAGATTGAGCGATTCATATCATACTTAAACTCTTTAGATGTACAAGAGTTACTTACTGTTTATTAAATCAAATCGTAAGGTTATATTTTTTGAAGTTACCTGTGTAATAGATTGTTATTTACAATTTAGATTTTTTATTTCCCAATCCCAACTTCTGGAACCGCTCAAGACAGTTCCGTTGCAAAGATCCGTAACGAATAGCATCGCTACCAGTTATTTCAAACAGCAAGATCTTTCACCATTTGATCCGGTAAGGCGTACTTGCAAGGACGGCGATCGAACGTCCTTGAAATATATTGAAACAGGTTTCAAAGATTTTTCCCTCATGATCTGAGCCTGATGGAGTAGAATAATAGTGTTCGTGATTACGCGAATTAAAAATAATAATATTTATTTTTATTTATTTTAATTTAAATTTAAATAGGTCTCGCCATGGATACGGCACAGATGTTTAATTCGACTAGCTTTTGTTTTTTTTTATATAGTGTCAGTGTGAATTGAGATTCTGTCCCGATTGCATGTTTTTGTAGTCCGTGACGATATTTGTGGTGATATTCGATTCCCGGTCACGATAGAGGGACTCAATTTTAAGAATTTAAGTTCTCCTAAGTTTTACAAGATAAATCTAGGAGCAGCTGGAGGAGACTGCCGAGCCTGAGCGGGCCCGTTCTAGAAGACACAAGAAGGCGATTTGGTAAGCTGCTGTCTATCTTAAATTTATTTGTAAAACGGCTTGGAGATCCCTTATTCTGGGCAGAATCAAAATTTAAAGTTTTTTATTATTATTTTTATCATACAGTCCACAACCAGAAAATTTTTAATTGGTACAATTCGTACCATAATTTATTGGTCCAGACCGAGCCGGATTTTTAGAAATTGGGATTGATCGTTAAATCCGTTTTATACAATTTCTATTCGTAATCTGGGCAAAAGGGTTGATTTTTTGAGCCCAAGAATCGATAGGAACCGTATCGATAAATCGATATCCGATCGATCTCTTTATCGATATTATATCGAATTAAAACATCTGTTTTTTTGTTGTTATTATTTGGTAGGTTGTCTTAGTGATTAATTTTAGAAGTAAAATTAAAAGTTATTTGCAAACATGTCCGAATCATCTTTAAGAGTACTTATTGCAAAGAAAGAAAAATACTTTAAAAGGATTCAACGTCTATATGACCTTGCTTTAAAAGTCAATAGCCAAGATAAAAAATTACTTGATCAATTTCAAATTTTATATCAATCCTTAGACGAAACGGTGGTTGAGTTTGAGAAGACAGAATTTAGGATTAATGAAATTCAATGTGAGTTAGATAAAAATTTTACACCGGAGTTCGACGATGTATTGATAGATATGGTAGGATTGGTAAGGTTAGTCGCTGCGAGGGAATTGACTAAATCAACGGTAGGTCCTAGTGATTCGAGGGGCGGAAAAATGAATGCTGAGCCGGAAAGGAAAGTACAACTTCCAAGAATTGATATTATTACCTTTAATGGGCGTGCAGATGAATGGCCAGTGTTTTATGAATTGTTTAAAACATTAGTTCACGAAAACGAGGGCTTATCTGAGTTAGAAAAATTACAATATTTAGTTTCAAAATTGAACGGTCCAGCCGCTAGCATTTGTAAAACACTAAAACCAATAGCCAACAATTATAGAGTAATATGGAAGAGTCTTTTTGATCGTTATAATGATGATCGAAGCTTAGCCGATAGTTATATAGATCAAATTTTTGGATTTAAACCGCTCAAATCAGAAAGTCGAGAAGGTTTGACGATGGTTTTAGATAAATTTTGTGCTTCGATCGGAGCGCTGAAGCAATTAGATTCTATTAATTCTCTTGAGGATTATATTTTTTTGTATATGGGTCTAAGGGTTCTTGATCCGGTTACACGAAGGGAATTTGAGGCCGCTCATAGAAATAAAAATATTCCCGAATACTCGGATTTGGTTAAATTTTTAGAAAAACAAATTAAGACAATACCTCTATCAGAAACTTTCCAGCATACAAAGCGTAATATACGCACTACTCATTCATTTGTTACAAAATCTGTAACCCCAGACTCCATTCCAGGATCTTGCTGTGAATTTTGTTCCGAGGGTTCGCATACAATTCTAGATTGTGCAAAGTTCTCAAAATTGTCGCCTTGGAATCGCTATAGGCAGATTAAGAATAAGAGACTTTGTCATAAATGTTTTTCTCAGAACCATAGGTCAAAAGAGTGTAGCATAATTAAAAGTTGTTCGAAATGCGATCTACCTCATCATACTCTCTTGCATTTCGAATTTCAACGCAACCATGCCGATTTAAACGAAGTTAATTCCCCTAAAGACCGCACATCGGATCCGGGTACAAGTCTTTGTTCATTGTATAAAGAAAAACCTCCTCCTCCCTTACAAACTACAATGCTTCTAGCTACGGTAGTAGGAAATGTCCGAGATAGTTCGGGGCAATTACAAAGGGTACGAATGTTGATAGATTCAGGAAGTCAGTCTCACTTCATCACTTGGAGCGCATGTCGCCAATTGGGTCTCTCTATTGAGAAAATAAAATCCTCTATTTTGGGTTTTGGAGACATATCGGAATCGGTTGGGGGCAAAACAATGTTTGTGTTGTCATCAATAAGAAATCCTCATGTAATGTATGACATTGATTCGTTCGTTGTTGACAAAATTGTTGATAGAATGCCGTCAACCCCGATAGATAGGGCTCAAATGGATCATTTTAAAAATTTAGAGCTAGCAGATCCAAATTTTGACACTCCTGGTGCCATTGATGGAATTATTGGTTCGGAGCTTTGTCCATATTTTCTGGGAGGGCGTCAAGTTCGTGGTTCCTCTGATCAACCGATAGCAATACAAAGTCCGTTTGGATTTGTATTGATGGGAAAAGCGCCAATCATTCAGAGCGTAGAACCTAAGATATCACTCTGGTGTACTGTCGAGACGCTGATAGAAAGTTTATTAAAATCCTTTTGGGAAATAGAGGAAGTTCCTTCTCCTCCAAGACCTATCTTAAGTCCTCAAGATGCTAAGTGTGAGGAGATATTTTCCTCGACTCTAAGGAGGCTTCAATCTGGAAGGTATATTGTACGTTTACCTTTCCATGAAGATCCTTCTGGTTTAGGGTCATCCCTTGCTGTTGCCAAAAGGTGTCTCATAGCCTTAGAAAAACGCTTTAGGCGTTCACAAGAATTTAGGAAAACGTATAAGGATGGTATCCTAGATTATTTAAATCAGGGCCATGCATCATTAGTTTCTAATGCAGATTTGAATCCTGAAGGATATTATATCCCACACCGAGGAATATTCAAACCTCAAAGTTTGACCACTCCGTTGAGAATTGTTTTCAATGAGAGTTCGAAAACAACTTTCGGAAAATCATCGAATGACATTTTATTTGTCGGACCGAAGTTGAAAATCGATATTATGTCGTTATTCATAAATTTTAGAATTTTTGAAGTTGATCTTACTGCAGATATCAAGCAGATGTATAGAAAGAGGTGGGTAACTCCTGAACATAGGCAATTTCAGATATTTCTATGGAGATTTTCTCCCGATGAGCCCGTTCAAGTTTATGAACTCAATCGTATAGTTTTCGAGATGTTATCCTCTCCCTTCTTAGCTCTGCGTACGGTAGACCAGCTTGTCGAGGACGAGAAAGGAAGTTTCTCGGAAGTCGCAAATTTTATACCTCGTGATACGTATATGGAGGACTTGGTCAATTCACTCCCTTCGATACAGGAGTCTTTAGAGATCAGTCGAAAGGCTCGTGATATGTTTCAAAGTGGTGGTTTTGAATTAACTAAATGGGGTTCTAATCTAATTCAATTTCCCTCCTCAAAGCACAATGAAGAGCCGCGAGAAAGCCGTGAAAACCTTTCAGAGAAAAATTCGTCGTACGTTTTGGGTTTGAAACGGGTTCCAAAGAGCGATTTCTTACACTTCCAAATAGATAATGAACTTAAGGAAGGCACAAAGCGCAACATTTTGTCCACTGTCTCCCGGATTTTGGATTCGATGGGACTGCTAGATCCAGTTATGCTTTATGCGGTTTTTATGAAATGGCTTTGGAAAGAAGGGGTAGATTGGGATGAGCCACCGTTAGACTCAGTTGCTAAACCATGGCAACAGTTTCAGTCCGAATATACTAGTTTGGAAGATGTGAGAATTCCACGGCATATAGGAATTTACCCTGAAGCAAAAATAACTTTAATCGGGTTTTCAGATGCTTCGATGGTGGGTTATGGGGCTGTGCTATATGCCAATGTCGAGCGATTTGGTTATGAACCTAAAGTCAGTCTGATCAGTGGAAAATCGAAAGTAGCTCTTACAATATTATTGTCTATTCCTAGACTAGAATTATGTGCCGCATTACTTGTAACCAACTTAGTTAACACGCTTACCAAGACGTTGACTCATCGTATACCCGTCAATCGTACGATATATTTTACCTACTCAGAAATAGTTTTTTGCTGGATCCGTTCTTCTTCAGACAGGTGGCAAACTTTCGTAGCCAATAGGATAGTCAAAATTCAGGAAACAACACCCAATGGTTCCTGTCGATGGAAAGGAAAATCCTGCCGTTGGTGTTATCTGTGTGGCCGTAGTTCGGACTTGGTCCGGTTATTATAAGCGGCTGGTCGTGAAACTATATCCTCTACCATCTCAGTAGGTCCCGGCTCAGTAGTCGTTGTATATATTGTAAATACGTTTGGATTGGATTTGTGTTTATTTGGTGTGTTTAAAAAATAGTTCTAGTTAGGTTATAGTTAAAAAAAAAAAAAATGTTTTGAATACTTTATTTGATTTTGCTGAAGGTAGGACCCTTCAGGGGCGGGTGTGTGTTCGTGATTACGCGAATTAAAAATAATAATATTTATTTTTATTTATTTTAATTTAAATTTAAATAGGTCTCGCCATGGATACGGCCAAGATGTTTAATTCGACTAGCTTTTGTTTTTTTTTTATATAGTGTCAGTGTAAATTGAGATTCTGTCCCGATTGCATGTTTTTTGTAGTCCGTGACGATATTTGTGGTGATATTCGATTCCCGGTCACGATAGAGGGACTCAATTTTAAGAATTTAGGTTCTCCTAAGTTTTACAAGATAAATCTAGGAGCAGCTGGAGGAGACTGCCGAGCCTGAGCGGGCCCGTTCTAGAAGACACAAGAAGGCGATTTGGTAAGCTGCTGTCTATCTTAAATTTATTTGTAAAACGGCTTGGAGATCCCTTATTCTGGGCAGAATCAAAATTTAAAGTTTTTTATTATTATTTTTATCATACAGTCCACAACCAGAAAATTTTTAATTGGTACAATTCGTACCAAATAGTATTAATACTTGCCAAATAAAAGAAAAAATTATTAAATTTCGAGTGAACCGTTGAAATGTTTTTTTCTTTAAACTGCGATTAACTAATACTGGGAGATTGTTTCAAATATGTCTCTCTTTAGTTATACTTGCTTGTCTAGTTCTATAAAACACTTATTTTATTTTATTTATTATATCTGACGTTGGGGAGTGGTGTGGTCTGATGGATAGAGCGTTAGTCTACTGTTCTCCGGGTCCTGGGTTCGAATCCCGACTGTAGCAGAATATCATTTATTCTGTTAATTCACCTTGGGGGGGGCGACCCTAGTGTATGGAGACCCTCCTGGGGCAGACCCAGCCTCTATTATCACCTCATTGCACGGACGTTGGCCTAGAAACATAGAAACGTAGAATCTCTCTACGTACTGAGCCCAAGACCCTTCATGGGTTGTAGTGGTACATGTTTTTTTTTTAGTTGTTTTTTTTTATCTGACTTAGCGCACTGAAAACCAATTTTATAGTAGTATCCCAACCATCTGTAATATCATTGACATCAGTCCATTAGAGATGGCATAATATATCGTTTTTTAATTGTGATCACTCTTTGCTTTGAAAGCTCCGAACGCTTCTCCAGCCACATCATAAATTATGAAAATACTATTAAAAAAAAACCTAAATCAACGATTTTTTGTTTGTTATTTTTTAGTTCAAATTACGCTCAATAAGCTGCCGTGGTCCATCTAAGTAAAATGTAAGTGCTTTTTTATCTTAAGAGACTAAAGCTGTTAATTATGTTAACTATGAGCTGTTTTCTCTCGAAATTTGAATAAAATATTCTAGAAAGCTTGCATTCTTATTAATTTTTTTTTTTTATAATCAGCCAACAATTTATACAATAATTACTCAAAAAATGTTTTATCGACGTAAGCATATTTTTTTTTAATTTATTTAAATTTAAATTTAATTGGGTAATTTGAAAACTGGTGAAAACTCTTATAAGCTTAGTTTACATTTACTAGTGTTGACATTTAATTTATGTCACTATAAAACCCTCTGCCTTAAAATAACCCACCTTCCTACTCTTGTTATAGTATACTCGGGTTTAAGACTGGAATAAATAAACAGCTATAACTATAAATAAACTGTAGGTCTGATCTTATGGCTTGTTGAATTTTTATATTTTATTGTTCGGTTGCAACAACAAGGGTTTGCGATTTCTAGCTGAACTAAAATCTAAACGATTTAGAAGTACTAAGATACTACTGCTCGTTCAACAAAGTTACATTTAAGCTAAAACAAAATAAATTTTAGCTATAAGGATAAATAAACTTTGTCCTAAAAGAAAATTTTGACTAATAAAGTTTCCATCTCATTAAGATATCATTTGTCAATAATTCAGAACCAAACCATAAGTAAAACAGTGTCAAGTACAATAACTTTTGTTACAATCAGTACAAAACCTGGACTTCCATTACTTTATTTTATTTATACTGCGTTTCAGCATAATTATTACAATCTTCAGATTTGCAATTATTTTCTTATTTATCGAAACTTATCCTTATTAAAAATGTTGTTATTTTTCTAAAATTTTAATTTATGTTAAATTAAAAAATGACTGGTTAATAATTTTTTTTTAGTTTATTAATTATTAATTTCGTTGAACCACATATATTTATTGTCTATTTACTTTTGTAGGGATTTAGGAACCCCAGTAGAGCCACCCCCACGGCTGGTGGAGGAAGTGGCCAACCTCACCGCCCCCGAAGCACCCCCACCGGAGGCCCCAGTAAACATGACCACCCCCACCACACCTGATGATATACCTTCCTTCAGTGAGTGGGCCAAAAAGCACATGGCTGAAGCGGGGAGGAATAAAGGTAAAATTTTATAATTTCATCTCTATTTTTATTTTATTTTTTATTTAATCTGTACCAATGACCTTTGAGATTCGAGACCAAATCCTATTTGGTCTATACATTGTTAGTATGTTTTAGTACAAAGTAAGATAATTCTGCAGGTTACATTATAAAAAAAAACAAAAACAATAATAATAAATAAACAAAACAAAATTAGAAAATTATTAATGAGAGAACAGAGAGATACAAAAGGATTTCTTTTTTCAAAAAATAAAATAAATGAATTCTATAGATTTATCAGAACTTCACTCAGATTTTGCTCTGAGTATTATGAGAACTGAACTGAAATCATCGCCAGCTTTCTTCTATCTAACTTTAGTAAGAAGATGCCTTCTTCATCTAATGGAATCATCTATTCTCTTTTCTTCCTGTATTTTCTACATCTTGACAGGATGTGGGATAGGTCTTAAGGGACTTTGCACATTACACATTTACTGTAATTTTCTATTATCATTAGGTTTAGAAAAATTTTTGTGCAACCATGGTAGTCCGCAACCTTAATAATTATGAATAATAATTATGAAATTTCTTGGCGATCAAGTTGCTAGTTTTTGAAGAACCATGCTAGTTTTGTCATTAATTGAATTCAACCTTTATTTTCCTTTTAATCTTTATTTATTTTTTTTAAAAAGTTTATTTCAAATCCTTTCTCAATTATGAGAGTGAAGTGCATGAGGGTTCCCGAGCTGAATTCCATATTTTTGGTCTGGATATTGATCCTCAATACCCACTTTTACTGTTCTGGGTAGTACTGATCATGTGCCAACACCTGCACTTTATTCGATGCGCTAAGAGCCAAGGTAATGAATGAGTCACGGGAATATTCATCCTCATTCAGGAAGTTTCTCGGTTATAGTGTGTGACAAAGTGTTGAACAAATTAATGGATGGCTGGAAGACAGCTTTGGATCCAGCCTGAATTCAACCACGGAGCCAGAAGAAAATGAAGAACACTGGAAGACAGAAACTGTTTGTTCATAGAGATACAAGAGTCTAGAATCGACCTCAGTCAATGGGAATCATTGTTGCTAATAAATCCCTTTTGCTTATAGCTGAGAAAGGGGAGTTGACTTAATAATTGTGGGTGTGAGATTGTCCTGTGGACGAAAAAAAAAAAAAAAAAACTGTACCTCTACAGCCCATGAAGGGTCTTGGGCTCAGTACACATTGAGATTCATACTGTTTCTAGGTCAACAGCCGTGCAATGAGGTGATAGGTCTTGATCACACTCAGCCGCCGGGTTTTCCCCATATTTGGGTACCCACTTTATAGAGGCTGGGTCTGCCCCAGGAGGGTCTCCATACCCTAGGGTAGCCCCCTGGCTGAAATAGCAGAATAAATAATATTCTGCCACAGCCGGGATTCGAACCCAGGACCCAGAGAACAGTAGACTAGTGCTCTACACACTAGCCCACGCCACTCCCAGTGTCCTGTTGACAAGTTTTTGAAATGATTACTAGCTGCAGTTTTTTTTTTTTAATATCTAATAGTAGAAGATCCGAACTTGAAACGATCTGCACCGAGCTGATAATAGAATGAAACATATTTTATAACAAATTTAGTATATTATAAAATGTGTTAAGAATGGGTTGCCTAAAAAAATCTTGGACAGACTATTTTTAAAAAAATTATTTTTAATTAAATTTTGCAACATCATGATAATAAGAAAACTATTACCGTGTAATTTGGTATTTGGTATTTGTGTAAAAAATGGTCCTGTAATTTTATATGGAATATCAAACTTTCTTATATTCAATGTCCAATTTCGTGCGACTGCTATGTTGGGTCCTTTATGATTACATGCTATACTCAACTCGGATCTCTCTGTTACGCATTTCCACTCGCGTTAAAATTTAATCTTTAAAAACCGGCAACCCAGATTTTTTGCGTTTGCAAAACAATGCTTATATTGATATACTTTTTTTTCTATTATCAAGCCGGTGCAGATAACTGATATCGACATACCCGCTTTTACCTGACAACCAATAGTTTGTCCAGGAATAGATTAGGCAACCCAATGGCTGCACTTTCCATACCTTTGATACTTTAAGTCAGGGTAAAAGTTTTCTTATTATTATGATGTTGCAACATTTAATTAAAAATATTTTTTTTTTAAATAATTAAAAATAGTCTGTCCAGGATTTTTTTAGGCAACCCATTCTTAACATATTTTCTGATATACTAAATTTGTTATAAAATATGTTTCATTCTATTAACAGCTCAGTGCAGATCATTTCAAGTTCGGACCTTAGACTATAAGTATTTAATTGTTTCACTTATTATTTATTATTATTATTGTTTTTTATTCCCAACTGCATTGCTGCGCAACCAGCGAATGTGAGGTATTATTTTCTTCTTGACCAGCGTCCTGAATTTTTAGTTTAGAAGATCTCTCGGCCATTATCTTTTAATTCTTCTTTGGGTCTACCCTGGTAACAGAGAGGAAAAAAGACAAGAAACAAGTTGATTTGGATAGTGATGTGTCGAAGAATAAAACGTGTTATATTTGTCATGAATGTAAGAATTTACTGTTGAGATGTTTTTGTCATTGTATATCCTGTGATTCGAAACATACCATGGTAGGTGAACAATTTTTCATAAAATTTTGGATTGAGTTTTTTGTATTTTGTTTGTGTGTACGTGTTTTGCAGAACCCTAAAGTTCTGCTCCTTATGTCCAGATTGGTCTCAGTAGAGTAGTGTATCCTTATTATTTAAAACTGTAAATAATAAAGTAATAAGTATTATACAGTAATTAGTAGTATAGTATTTTAATACTATACTATAATAAATAATGATATAAACTACAGATTGATTAGTAAAAATACATACAGTAGGTAGAAATGATATACATATTAATAATGTTTTCTTATTGTAAATATGATTTGTTAATTTTTAGTAATCATAATAAAGTAAATATTCTTACCCATTTTCTGTTTCAGGTGAAAATTTGACTGTAGGAAGCAGTGGAGCTAAGTTAAGGATAAAAAATTACGCATCACCTGATTGTGGTGCGAAAGTGATAGCTGCCAATCCTGAAGCAGCAAGCCCTTCAGCCATTCTTTCCCCTACTAGGGATGATTACATGTTGAATCCTTGTAATGTTAAGATTTGGTTTGTGGTTGAGCTTTGTGAGCCCATTCAACCACAGAGGGTAATACATTATTTTTATTTTTAAATCATATTGAAATCACACCATCATCTTTATTAATGTTTTTCTCCCCCCTTCAGATCGAGATCGCAAATTTTGAATTGTTCTCTTCGTCTCCTCAAGATCTCTCTGTCTTCACGAGCGACAGATTTCCTTCACGCGAGTGGGCTCAAACAAGCGCCCTCACTGCCAAAGATGAAAGGACTGTCCAGAGTTTTCAACTTCCAAGAGTTTCGCACTTTGTCAAGTATATCAAAGTGGAACTTCACTCTCATTATGGCAGTGAACATTACTGTCCAATTTCTCTTTTTAGGGCTTACGGAACTTCAGAACTTGAGGTAAAATTTATACTTAATATACAAATTACATTGGTAGTTTTGGCTTTATATTTATATTCCTGTAAAGGTTATCTTTGTCAAACCCATTATTAACAAATTTCTTCATTCTGCAAATTATAGTTTAATTTAATGGAATTAAAATATTGCCAGCTTTCAAAAACTTTTTGGGATTATCAAACTTGGAATCGTTAATCATTATAATCTTTTAGGAGAATCGACAAATTTTTACACTTTAAAATGAAATTATCATTTATTATAATAATAATTTTGTTGACAGTTATATCTTAAAGAGATCATACATTGCAGGGTTTTTCAAAATAATTATATCCATATTTAATGAATTTAATATGTAAAAAATCTGGTGCGGGCAACCATGGCTTTCACTTAACTCATTTTTTAAAATAGATTAAAGAATTTTCTAATACAGTCAGAGAGAAAAATTAGTGAAACAATTAATGAACTAATTGAATTGAATTTCCTTAGAAACATGTGTATTATTATTTTTTTTTCTTCCTCTCAAATAACTGGAACATCATCTACTTCCCGGACAAAAGTCAAGGGAAAGTAGAATTTTTACTTATTTAAACCTTTTCTCACAATGCTGCAGGTATCCAGCAGAACTGCTTTCTGCGCTAATTTTAGATTCTTTAGGTATAGGCCAAGCTCTTCTGTGCTCTCCCTGGTTCTTTTTAGGATTAGCCCATTCGAAGAGAGAACAATTGGAGTTGTTACTTTTTCTAGGTGGTAAAGTGATTTTAGTTCAAGAGCGAGTTCTTGGTATTTTCGGATTTTTTCAGCTCTAGTGCATAACAGATTAGAGTCACTTGGAACAGCAATATCGATGATTCTGGCCATTTTGTTGGTTTTATCTAACACCAAAATATCCGGACGATTATGCAGCACTCTGTGGTCGGTGATAACTTGCTCATCCCAATAAACTTTTACATCTTTATTTTCCATAAGTTTCTCAGGGGTATACCGATAATAGGTTATCTCTTCACCACCTAACAATCCCAGAGCTCTGCATAAACTTTGGTGATATATCTTAGCAACATTGTTATGTCTTGTCAAATAGTCTGTCCCAGCCAAAGCCTCACAACCATTTGTCACATGTTGAATAGACTCATGGGTCTTGGAGCAAAGGCGACATTTATCTATTACCGTATTTTCCTTCATTATGTGCCTCCTGTATGCTCTTGTTGCAACAACTTGGTCTTGTATAGCAAGAACAAAGCCCTCTGTCTCACCAAACAGTTGACCTATCCTCAACCAGTCGACTGAGAGCTCACTGTCAATATCAGGCGAGTTTAGTTGATAGTAAAACCTCCCATGCAATTCTTTTTCTTTCCATATGGATTTATAGTAATCCGCATTTTTTATTTCATGCAGCATGGGGTCTTTGAGATTAAGTGCTGTGAATTCATCCTCTAAATCTCGCATCACGTTGATGATTGAAGATGGGCATGTCAGAAAATACTGCTTCATGGAATTTTCTTGTTTTCGACACAGATCTTCAATTGAGATAAGCCCATGACCACCTTCTGTTCTTCTTAGATAGAGTCTATTCACAGAAGCTTTTGGGTGATGAATTTTAGCGTCCGTCATCATCGTCCGAACCAGCCAGTCGATTTCCTGTAGTCTGGTGGTTGACCATTTGATTATACCAAAACTATAAGCTACCAGTGATATTGCCCAAGTATTAATGGCATGGATTTTATTTTTGCCATTCAGATGACTTCTAAGATCTTTCTGTTGCAGTCTTTTCTTGAATTTAAAAGTTATTTCGCAGAGCACCTCTTTCTTGGGTGTCTTAATAGCTTGCTTAATGCCCAGATATTTGTAGTAATCTCCTAGAGATTGGTGTCTCATAGTCTCTCCTGACATTATTATTATTATTATACTATTTCAATCAGAATGAAACCTACATAATATTAAGCCCATTAAATTTTACATCAATATAGCGAGTTTAAACAAAATTGTTAGAGCCATTTTTGAGAAAATCGTAAAAGGGTGCCAAATGCATAGTATAAAGTGGTTCTTCTGGTTAGCTGATTTTGATGAAAAAGGTTCTGTAACATCTCGGGCGTATAGTTGTCTTAAATATTTTATTTCAGTTTCATAGGACTTTTCATTCACGCAAAGGAGTTATCACACACAGACGGATACACACACACACACACCTTTTTTCGGGACTTGGTTATTTGGACTCAGGGGATCCATAAAGGAGTATTTCCATTTAAAACTGGAATTCGAAAATTTTCACGATCGCAATACTTTCCCTTACTATATATTTCATATTGGGTTGATGCAAAATTAATGCAGGTTTTTAGTAGGTATTGTAAATACGCCATATCTTTACTTTAACCATATATATTTAATCAAAATAATTTCCATCTGAATCAATGCACTTTTGCCAACGTTCAACAAGCTTTCTTATTCCACCAGAAAAAAAATCCGAATCCCTGGACTCAATGAAATCACGAAAAGAATTTTCAATGTCGTCCTGGTTTTGAAAATTTTTCTCCCTCAAAAAGTTGTCCAGATGCCTGAAAAAGTGGAAGTCTGTAGGAGAGAGGTCAGGTGAATAAGACGGATGTTGGAGAACTTCGTAGCCCAACTCGTGCAGTCGTCGAAGCGTTGGTTGTGCAACGTGTGGTCTGGCGTTATCGTGGAGCAGGATCGGCCCCTTCCGATTCATCAATGCTGGGCAAAGACGTTGCAATTTTTGAGTTCCGAGTTCCGCCGCCATTTCTCGTGTGGTTTTGGTTGGGTCTTCTTCCACTTTTGACCTCAGCTGGTCGTTGTCCAGAGCAAGATGACGGCCCCGACCTTCCTTGTCTTCGAGGTCGAAATCTCCTCTGCGAAACTTCTGGAACCAACGCTGCACCGTGCACTCATTAATAGCCCCCTGACCCCACACTTCATTAATATTACGAGCCGTTTGCGCAGCGCTGCGCCCTAATTTAAATTCGTAAAAATAAATTTGACGAAAATCGCACTTTGACATTTTCGATCCAAGACCTTTGAACACACTGAACAAAACGATTTTACTAAAAAAATTCATGGTGAAAGAGAGGGTATTAGATAAGGTTTGTTTTGGTATAATAATGATCAATGTTAGGATTAGCTTTGTTTACACAATTGGAATTAAGATATTGCAATAGAGGAAACCTGCATTAATTTTGCATCAACCCAATATATAGGTAAGCGAAAGTAAAAAAATTCATTGATGAATTAAAAATAAATCTTCATCTTTCTTTTTTATTTGAGTATTTTCAATTTTGGATAGTAGTCATTTTTATTGTTAATTTTTTCAGGTTTTGGAAACTGTAGATGGTGATGACAATGAACCTGATGAAATCAATGATGAAGAAAATGTTGGTGAGAAAAGGGATCTTCTTGAGGAATTGGAAATAAACAAAACTGCAGAACATGAAAACAAAGAAGTTGAAAATGGAAATAGTAATCTATTTGGTTCAGCAAAAGCAGCTGTGATGAGTATCGTCAAGAAAGCTGCTGAAGTTTTGGTCAAGGCGCCTGGGAATCACAGTGCAGTGTGCAGTCAATCCGGGCCTCCCGAGCACAGGCACTGTTTTACACCGAGTTACCAGATTGTATGCGACAACTGCTCTGAGGACTTTTATCATAAGTATGTTATTTCCTCTTTTTTTTCTTCTATATCTTTGTATAACAAAATAGATCAGTGGTTACCAACAAAAAAATGTTTACAGGGCCCTCATTCAATCACTATAATCTCAAGGAACTCCTAAATCCTTTAAATTTATATATGAATATTCATATATATATATATATATATATATATATATATATATATATAAAACTATCTGTAACACACAACTTCTCTCACAAATATTTTCTTTAGAGTTTATTAGTTCATAGTCAGAGTAATAATAAGTATAACTTCGTTATCAATCAGTTACTCTTTTAACTACTTTTATGAACAATGAATGAAGTTATGAATTATTGTCATATATTAATTTTATTCAGTCAACTTCACATTAGCTCAACAAAAGAGGTAATCATACCCCTATTAACTTAATACATTTTTGGTTGTGAGAATAATCGTTGCATACCGTCTCAACTCATTATGAATATTAATATGAATTATTTTATAATGAATTATTATGTTCCAATTAAATTTTTAATAAATTATATATTAATGATTACATATCTATGTTGTGCTACAATAGAAGCAATCTCTGATAGGTCTACAAAATTTAGAGATAAAATAAATTAGCTGTTGTTAATGGAATGGGATAGAACATGTATCAAACTTTTTTGTTATGATTGTGTCAACTAAAGAGCATTTATTATACATTACTAATTGTATATAACTTTCTTCTGTTTATTTGCAGACTGTATGAAATCCTTTGCTGTCGTGGAACAGAAATACAATGCTTATTGGCTAATCCTTATGTGAATTCAGTTATATCAGACAGCCAACTTTGCAATGAAATCGGCCTCAGTTGGAACGATCCCAAAACTTCGTTGAGCTCCTCAACTAATGTATGGTCTCCAAAGGTGGCTTACCTCAGGGCGCTTCTACCTAGGTACAATTCAATTCAAAATCACTTTAACAAACAACAAACAAAATTTACTTTTTAACTCTGGCACTAACTCCCCACCATTACGCCCTTCCCCAAAAAAACTCACGTATAGCCTAAAAAGGTGAGCTTGAACAAAAAGGAAAAAAAACTATTATGATATATAATAAGTACCATTATTCTACATTTATGGCACATATACATGCACTCAAGACCATCCTTAAAGTAAATTCAACAATATAAAATTGGAAAATATAAAACTATTTTGAATGATCAGAATGTACTATTATGAAACATGATAAAGTTCCATTATCATTGCAATTATTATAAATATAATATTTGTTAAATAATTGACAGTTAGTCACATCATAATTTATCTAAAATTATAAATCCAAAGACCAATCAATCTGGCTGAAAGTTAACATTTTGATTTTCATTTATGTTTTTAGAAAAATCAAGTTATTTATAATCTATTAAAAAATAATTTAAAATATTTTTTTTGTTTTGTAAACACTTTTCTTAACAGTTGGCGTAGTTATTTGGAAACTTATAAATCTGAGACTTATTCTTTTAGTATAATTCTGTTGGTTTAATGTTTAATGAAGAGTCCATTTTGAATCACCCGAATTAGTTATTTAATTTTAAGTTTTTTATTATTTATCAACTCTGTAAATGTGGCACAACTAAACTGACAATTACTGGAAGGAATTAGTCTGGATGGCGGTCAAAAATGAAACAACTAAATAGTTTCAACTATTTATTGTTTGCCAACATTTCGACCCCCCTTAGTGGGTCATCATCAGAGTCTTTTCTGAGTTTTAGATGTTCATTCATAAAAATTTAAATGTGCTCAAATTTCTTTTTGTTTTAGGGAAATCATTGCTGCTTTGTGCAATTATATAGCTGTTAGTAGAAAAAAAGTAATTTTAAATGTAACCAAGGATGACTCATCAATCAAAAGCCATAGTGAAGTAGAAAATAATATAAGTAGCACACCTGTAGAAGATATGACTACCCTGGAAGAAACAAGTTTTGTCATTCAGCCCACAAAAGTAGTTACTGCAGAATCTGTTACAGTAAATGAAGGTATTTCAGAAACTGTATCTGTTTTGAATGAAACCAAGGATGAAGTGACTGAACCAGACCTAACTCCAACAGAAAACACACCAATGCCACTAGTTACACAGAATGAGACAATTGATCAAGGTATTTACAGACTTCATCAAATGGTTAAAAATATATAATTATTTTTTGTGATTTATTAATTAAATTATTTATTTATTCAGTTATCATTGTGAACAATTCTCAACCTGTTGTCGAGCCAACGACTGATGAACCAGTAGTTGATTCACTGGCTCTAGATTCTCTTTTTCCTGAATCGGAAGAGGAACCTGAAGAAACCAAAACGGCAACTGCTGTCCCAGTTCAGAAAGAATCAGTTTTCGTACGACTAGCAAATAGGATTAAGGTTTGATATTAAATAAATATGGATATATATATATATATATATATATATATATATATATATATATATATATATATATATATAACCATTCTGTGGACCTTTTTTCCCCATGATATTAGTTTTAACCAATTTTTTCTTTATGAAACAGGCACTTGAAGTAAATATGTCTCTTTCAAGTCAGTACCTCGAGGAGCTTTCAAGAAGATATAAGAAGCAAGTAGAAGAGCTACAGCGAACTCTAGGGAATATGGTGGAGGACAGAAGATTGGCTGCAGAAAGAGAGACAATGCAAGGTGCCCAATTGGCTGCTTTGAACCGCAAAGTAGAAACATTATCAAATGCTTTAGAAGAGCTGGTAGCTGAAAGGGATAGCTGGTCTACCAAGGCAAGTCATTCCAATATTTAATATAAAATTATCTTAATCATAAACAACAGAATAGCAAAGATTTTAGATTTTGGTTTAGCAGAACATCGCAGCGAATTAAAATATTGCATATATAGATATATATATATATGCTTATAACTCAGTTATTGTCGAAGATAGAGAAAAATATGTAGTCTTAGAATCAGTAAACTGAATTTTTCAATTCTTATAAAAATCATAAACAACAGAATAGCAAAGATTTTAGATTTTGGTTTATCAGAACATCGCAGCGAATTAAAATATTGCATATATATATATATATATATATTATATATATATATATATATGCTTATAACTCAGTTATTGTCGAAGATAGAGAAAAATATGTAGTCTTAGAATCAGTAAACTGAATTTTTCAATTCTTATAAAAATCATAAACAACAGAATAGCAAAGATTTTAGATTTTGGTTTATCAGAACATCGCAGCGAATTAAAATATTGCATATATATATAATATATATATATATATATATATATATATATATATATGCTTATAACTCAGTTATTGTCGAAGATAGAGAAAAATATGTAGTCTTAGAATCAGTAAACTGAATTTTTCAATTCTTATAAAAATCATAAACAACAGAATAGCAAAGATTTTAGATTTTGGTTTATCAGAACATCGCAGCGAATTAAAATATTGCATATATATATATATATATATATATATATATATATATATATATATATATTTATATATGCTTATAACTCAGTTATTGTCGAAGATAGAGAAAAATATGTAGTCTTAGAATCAGTAAACTGAATTTATAAGAATTGAATTTATAAATTTATTTATTTTAGAACTGAATTTATAATTTATAAGAAAATTAATCTTATATGGTCAAGCAACAACTTTTAAGAGATGTAATTCCCCAAAACTTGTTTAATATTGAAGATAGAGAAAAGAGGAAAAGTGTTCTGAAATCAGAAATTTTTATTTGAATTAAAGTAAAAGCAAAGAAGCAAAGGATTATTGTATAAATGTCTTTGGTTTATTATTTTTAATCTTTTTTTTTTTTTTTTTGTAACTGACCCCAAAAAAAAAAAAATGAGGTCTTACATTTCAAGAACCAGAATGATGAATAAAAAACATCCTTTTGTCTGCCGTACAAATGATTTAAATTTATTTAGAAATAGCAGTTTTGAAATTAGTAGTGGTAATAGGCCATTTTTCTTTGATTAATTTATCACTTTTTATATTAGTTAATTAATTGTAAATAGCTTTATGAAATGTTATACCCTAATATTTGGTATACCTAATATTATTTTTAAATAATAAGCCGTTAAATAATTTGTAGTACTTCTTTTTTTTCAAGTTTACTTGATTTTAATCCGTATTTGATTTGTATTACTGATAAAGAGTATAACTTAAAACTACTAGTTCTCTTTAATCACTGTAATTTTCTTTAATGAAATAAAAAACATGAAGGTATCATTTATAAATTGGCTTAAAGTAATTTCAGATCTAAATTAATTTTGGTAACTTACATTTGCATGAATTTTTAAAAAACGACTTGTATATTTTGTTTTAGGCCTCTGTACTTGGTCAGCATGGGCTGATAGTTATTTTAGAAGTATTTGGCTTTATAGCGGTAGTTTGGGTCTGGAGAAGGCTTGGTGGGTCTCCCCCTCGGGAACCAGAGCGCCAGCAGCAGGCTCCAGCCATGAGGAGGCACAGTGCTGAAGAACCTTGCAAGCGGAACACTGTCAGGAGGCCGTCAGAAGAAGCTTGTCTTCCATCAGGTATGCATTATAGGTGTGTTCAGAAATTGTTTTCAACCACTCTAATACTTCCCCTGCCAAGAGCTCTCTTGGCGAAGAAAATTCAAAATACCATTAATTGAAATCCACTGTCGGGATGATTCATGATGCATGATTCCCCTCTTCTAAATGAACCTGTTTCTTGTCTTTATTCAAAATAAGAGTATTTTCTTGACTTTTTTTTTTTTTAAATATTCTTTTAAGAAAAAAATTAATTCACACAATATTTACTTAATTATAACTCATTTTACTCTCAGGGTATGGTATGGGTTCTTGATAATCAGGCACAAATGTTTATACAACTTTTTAATCATAATAATAATAACTTACAAATTAATACAAACAATATGCAGGCTAACAATAATTATTCTCCATGTTCAGACAGCAACTCCTACCTCCCCAGGTTCCCACTCAAAAACTAACTATGACTATCTTTCTCCTACCTGGGGTGTCCCTTGCATCCAAAATGGAGGTTATGTTTACAAACAAACATTCAAATTGGAGCTGTTAATTTTTATTTTTATTCTATTTTGTATCTGATTGTTAGGCTGCCTAACATAATATTTAATTAATAAATAAATAAATAATTGTATCTTTTATTAAAAAATGGGTATATTACAATGTGTTACAGGGAATCACCAAAATCTGGAGAATGTCGACTTTCACCAGTGATTGTCGCTTCGTGTATATATAAAATATTTACTTAAAAAATCTTATTTTTAACTTACACTGAGATTCGCCATTCACTCACTACTGGTGAATGTTGAACATGTTGGAGATTTATATTTCCTTCTCCGTAATTCAGGTGCAATCTTGAGTTTTATTGGGCTTTAATATCATGTAGGTTCCATTCTGATTGAAATAGTCTGACGGGGCTTCAATGCAAATTTTTTAAATTTTCTTCCTATAAAGTACCTTTAATTTTGTATATTCTATAAAAAAAAAAAAAAAAACATATCTTATTACCATTGATAAAAAACAGGTATATAAATAAGTTGAACGCTTGGTCACTTGATGGCGCTGTCATCGCCGGATGCTCCATGTACTTCTAAAATGGAGTGATGAAAAAAAAACTTACTGAATATCGTAGATAATATTACAACATATTATTTAATACAACATATCTTTCTATAAAAATCAAAGGTAATTAACTATTTAACAATTTATTTTCGTTTCTAAATTTGTTTAAAAATTCTTAAATTGATATTAATAACAGAGGTAAGTGAAAGCCGTATGTTGCGCTGCGCGCACCAGATTTTTTTGTATGCATTGACATTCCCCAAATCCGGTCCTTCACGGTAACATGTACATAAGCATGACAACATGGACTTCATAAGTATATGATGTTCAATATTTTGTAGAAGGAGTATAAAGTAGATGGTTCAATCCAGACAACCTTTAAATTTTTTTTTATCATTGTAACCAATCAAAAGCCAAAGACCATTTCAATAGTTCAAGTTCTCTTATAACAATTGCTTTAGACAGTATTAATTGTTTTATCTATCTTTGTTTTATCAGGGGGTACCCATCTGGAGTTACTAACCGAAGGGGCCAAAAGAAAAATTTCACGAGAAGGAGTGCGTAAAAGAAAGAGAAGAAGGAAGGGAGGTGACATAGTTGTCCTCGGTAGCGATGGAGAGTGGAAGCCTCTGGAGCCTGCGCCAGACTTCATGAAGACAGCAATGTGGTCCAGGGGAAAAAGATCCTCTCAGACCCAAACTTCCTCCAGCCAGGAAGCTTTGTCCATCTGCAGTGAAACTGCCAAACCTAAGAAGGTTGGAGCCTTTAGAAGGTTCGTTAAGAAAATCTTTTGATTTTAGTAATCTACCTCCTAAAGGTTTTGCCTCATCTTATGTGTGAAATGTGATATAGGAATTACTAGAGAAATAAAAATCACGGTTCATGTTGGATTTACTTCCGAATTAAAAGTTAATTTACTGATTTAAAAAAAAAAATCCATTCCGTTAAATATTGTGAATTTTGGTATTTGTTATAAATAATAGTACTTTTGTATAAGCAGTTTTTATTTTAAATGATTTGTGACTAAGTTTTTTTTAGTTATTTTAATTTGAGGTTATGTTACTTATAGATTATGTTACAGTTGATAAAACCAAAAGATTAGTTTGTACCTGATTTTTATATATAGATTTATATGGTTATTTTTATATGTTACTGATGTTTATGGATCGGATTGAATACTTTCTCTTATTGCAGTCAAGTCTTAATTTTTTCTTTTAGACTAGAAAACTGTGAAATCCCTTTGAAAATAGAATGAATGGCTCGAACTATTCATATTATGTTTGCAAGGTTCCTAGCCTTTGAATAGTATTTCCATGTTTTAGGTTAGATTAGTCAGTTTTAAATATTCTTTCACATTGCATCGGTATCATCAAGTAGATAGCCATATAGGTATTAAATGTGTCATTGGAAATACAGATATAGATGCAAAACAGATAATTACTTATTCTGACTGAATCTATTCTTGTAGATTTAATTTACTATTTATATTTATTTGTAAATTATTCTAATTACTTTCTGTATAATAATTTCCTTTAAAAAAATTAAAGTTTAGAATTACTTAATTACAGTCTATGTCAATACAATGGGAATTGATACATGTCTACCAATTTTGGTTTTATTTTAATTTACTTAATTAATCTTTAAATATAAAGTAAGGTACTTTAAGAGGTTATATCATGTGCTATTGTGCACCCATTTTCAAACTATCATAATATCTGAAACTGTAAAGGATTAATTTAGGTTTGGGTTTATGTATTAAAATATGTGTTTACCATTTATCACTATTAGTTATAAAATTCTAACTTACATGAAGCATAGATGGAATATACCATTGAGTGAAATAAACATTGGATTTTTCTGTTAACCGCAGAATTTCTGTAAAACATGAATATTAGCGAACTTGTGATCTGTGAATTTATTTCTTGGTAATTTACAGACCGACTGAAAAGGCCAATGATAATAATCTCTTTAATGAGACTAATTAAAACCCTAGTCTTTGAATGTTACATCTAGATTTTAAATTTAGTTAAAAATAAACTAGTGTAATATTGAAAAATGTAAAATAAAACATTATTTTCTTTATGAGAGAAGAAAGCACTGTTTTAATAAGGAGTGCCAAAGAAAAGTATATTTGTAATTTTAAAATGCTTTATTTATTAAATATTACAATTTTATTTGTTGACTGATTTTATAATTCCATTACAGTTGCATTAGGTGTTTGGAACATTTATGCAGTTATTTATATGGTGCATGATGTGTATATTTATTAATTTTGGTTCGTTTAAAGTATATTTTGTATTTATGAATGCCATGTCTTTTGTTTCAGTTTTATTATTATAATGATAAAATAAATGTTATGTTATACATGGTAATTTATGATGATTAAGTAAAAATGGGATTAAATATTGTATAAACGATCTGATTTTTATATTTTCAATTGTATATATACAATTAAGTTACTTCATTTTAATTGTCTTGAATGTGTAAGATTAAGTCCTGTAAGTTGTAAAATAAAATCAAGATGAGCTATATTGGAATTTTTTTCAAAAATGTAACCTGTGCATTGAACTCCTAGTGATAATCGCAATGCAGTGATTGGCTTTTATATTAATGCTTATAGCATAAAATTCAACATACGACTTTCACTTACCTGGACTGTTAAAATCAATTTAAAAACTATTAAATACACTTCAATTTGAAAAATATTTGAAGTTGATTTTAATGAAACGTGTATTCATTTTTGTTAGAAACAAATGATTTAGATTAAATAATATAACTATATTAAATTGTTAATAAGTAATAAGTTTATTTCCGATTTGTCACTTTATATTACCTTTTACAACTTTGAGTATCAGATAATATTTTTTCTAAAATCTTTCTCTTTCCAATGGTATATTATATGTCTATATTTCTATTCTTATTATCAAAAACACAAAAATTAGTTACACAAAGTTACATTAAAAAATATGTTTGCACTTTTATCCTTTTTTGAAATCTATAAAATTAAAGGTACTTTAGAGGAAGAAAATTAAAAATATCGGCATTTAAGCCCTGTCAGGCTATTTCAATCAGATAAAAACCAAAGCCATATTAAAGCGTATTAAATTTTACATCAACACAGCGAGTTTAATCAAAATGGTTAGAGCTGTTTTTGAGAAATTCATAAAAAGGTGCAAAATGCATGGTATAAAGTGTCTCTTCTAGTTAGCTGATATTGATGAAAAAGTTGCTGTAACATCTCGGGTGTATAGTTGTCTTAAATAGGAAATTTAATAATAATTTTGTGCGACTTATGGTTTTTGTGCTAGACTTACCACACACGCACAGACCTTTTTTTGGGACTTGGTCATTTGGACTAAGGAGACCCTAAAAAGTATATTTCCCTCGAAAACTGGAATTCAAAAATGTTCACGATCGCAATACTTTCCGTTACTATATATTTCATATATAGGTAAGTGAAAGTAAAAAGTGTAAAATAAATGGATTTACTATATTTTTTTAAATAAAACTTTGTTTTATGCTAATAGGCTAGGGCTTCACAAATATTGATTTGGCTCTTTGCATCAAATGTTAATTAAATAATATCAATTTGGACAAAAACTATTAACTATAGTATTTTTATCCTTAAATAAATAAATTATTATTATAGTTTTATACAGCTATCAGCTTCCTCTCAACATACCTCCAATGGATATTTGTCTATTATTAAAATGCATGGATAACAACTACCATTGTATATGAATCAATAGTATAATTTTTAATTAAAATTAAGACATAGACCCTACATAGCTATAGTATACTTGTAATTTTGTTCAAATAAAAGTAAAAGTACTAGTTGTATTATTTGTTGGTCAATATATAAGTAGCGTTAAATAAAATAGGAGGCAATAAACAGGAAAAAATAAACACGTCTAAGGAGCCTGAAGCAAACAGTGCATATAGGAAGAAATTGGAAAAACTTCTTGCAGGAACAATAATGGAAGGCTCAACTCATGACCAGTTGAGTGCTTGCTCACAAATAGATAGGCAGCTAAGGAAACTCTTGGAATAGCTGAAAGAATTATAAGATTACCCTGGTTCAATGAAGAATGTGCAATTGTTACAGAGAAGGAAAACAAGGCCTTTTAGAACAAGCTACAGAAAAAGCACATGCAGCTGTCCTTAGAGGAATATAGAGCCAGCTTTTGAGATGAAATAGGATTCATAGCAGAAAAAGCAGTGGGAGTAGGGTGAATTGGTGATAAAAAAAAAATACTGGGATATAGGTTTGAATGATGTCAGAATGTTCTATCGCTTGGTGAGGGAAGGTACTTCAAACCTCCTATAACTACTTGTATAAATGAGGATGGCTCCTTATTTACAGATCGGTCTGAAGTACTGACTAAGATGGATGAAAAACTTTGATTAGTTGCTAAATGAAGACACTGAGATTGAAGAAGTATCGGGCACAGACATTGGTGAAGATGAGGATATTGACCCTCCAGAATTTGAAGAAGTCATTGAAGCAAGAAATAAGCTTTAAAATAACAAGGCACCAGGTGATGATAGAATTCCAGTTGAACTTTTGAAACAGGGAAGTGAAAGTATCATCTATGACAATATTTTGTTGATCTGGATTGGAAGAAAATGCCTGAAGATTGGAGAAAGGGTCCTATATGCCCAATAAACAAGAAGGGGGATGTCTTAAAATGTAACAATTATCGTGGCATTACACTCTTACAATGTGCATATAAAGTGCTATCCAATATCCTCTTTATGAAGCTCTTCCCATTCACTGAACGTGAAACTGGCAAATAAATCAGTCGGGATTTAGAAGGTGTAAATCCATGGTGGATCAGATATTCGGACTGTATATAATTCTGAAAAAAACATAGATTATAGAATGGTGATATACCATCATTTTATAGGTTTCTGAAGCACATAAGACAGCATCAAGAGGCCTGAGCTCTACAAAGCATTGCACAAGTTCGGAATCCCACATTTCTGACATTTCTTTCTCTTAGTTTCCAATGTCATTGTTATTGGTATAATTTTAATCCTAACACTCTATTAAATCATTTTGTAAACATAATGCCTCCCTGTGAGACTCAGTGTTTGTTAGCCATTCCTTTAACCAAAATGACACTAAGTTACGATTCAGGTCTTATTGCGGCACTATTAGAAACAAAAATTTACAGCTGCCAAAACCACGCATATAATACAGAAAATTGAAGAGGAACCTCACCTAAATGAACGGACTGTGAGGAGGTGGTTAGCTAAATTTGAAAGTGGTGATACAAGCTTACAAAAGCAGTCAGGCTCAGGGAGGTGCAATTGAAGATAATCTGACAAAAAGCACTAGGATGCTGTCCTCCGAACTTGGAGTGTGTCAGTCAAGTGTGAATCGTCACTTACACCAACTGGGGAAAGTGGAAAGATCATGTTGAAAAGTTCCCTATGAGCTCAACCAGCAGCAAGCCGAACATTGTGTGGAAACATGTTGTTGGCTCCTTCAAAACCTAAGTGATGAACGTTTCTTCAAAAGAATTGTCACCTGTGGTGAAAAGTAGATTTACTGGTGCAACCCTAACACATCAGGACAATGGATAGATCAAGGTCAGCCAGCTTTACCGGTCGTTAGTAGAAGTCAATTTGAAAAAAAGGCCATGCTTACGGTTTTTTGTAATTTTGGAAGAGTACTTCACTATGAGTTTGTACCAGATGGGTGTTCTATTGATTCAGTATTCTATTAAAAACAGCTGCAACCGATGTACAAAGTGTTAGAGGGAATACCCGGCTTTAGTGAATAGGAAGAAAGTTTTGTTCAAGCAAGATAACGCCCACCCACACACATCTCAATATACGAAGCAGAACCTTGCTGAGATGGATGCCAACGAACTTCTATCGCACCCAGCATATAACCCTGAAATTGCACCATCAGACTACTACTATACCTCTTCAAAGCTATGGCACACTTCCTTAAGTAAAAAACTTTTCGTACATTGGAGAAAGACAAAATTGGGATAGAAAAACCTTTTTCAATTCAAAACCAATCCAAAGCTTGATATAGGCAGGGAATCGAACAGATGGCTTATAGATGGCAACAAACCATTTAGCATAATAGACTGTAACTTATTTGAGGTAAATGAAAATTCAAGTTAATTTTAATACTTAGAACGGTCTTTTTTTTTTACTCCCCTCAATATTACAAAAACTGTCAAGATCTAAAACAGAAAGGTAATTATTGATTTAGATCATATAGATGAACTTCTTTTACAGATAATAAAGCAGCTTTAACAACCTTCCCTCTTTTTATACTCATCTAAATAAATGGCCAAAGAAAAATGAAGTATTAAGAACTTTAAAATGTTAGCGTTTGACTGACAGGTCTTGCTCATTGAAATTTAAAACAAAATGACTATTGATGAATACCTAGTTGTTTGAAATATATTAAAATCTAATTTATTCTTAATCACCTTAGTAATCGACAACTTTTTGCTCTTCTTCTAAACCAGAAGTCTCCAAACTAGAACATATCATGAACATCTACCAGGTCGGCCACTATTTATTTTGATGAAAATGTAAAATTTACAATGTAGAAAATTATACAACACAAAATAATAATTATATGGTTGTTTTTAACTAACTATTAAGAAAAAAATAACTGAAATACGTAATGAATATGGGAACTTTTACTTTTAAGTAAATGTATGAGTGTATAGTTCTGATAAACTAGCAGTGCCATTAAGCATTTAGTGAAGGAGCCATCAATGAAGCTTTTAGGCTAAAATGCTTGGGGACTGAGGCTTCTCATCCAGGCCATGCTCCAATGAAAATCATTCACTCTGTTGAGAATTTATTTATTAAGAAACCAAATGAAAATGAAGCAAATATATTCATCCTAATGAGTGACTTGGTTAGCATACAGTAAATTTAAACAATGCTTTTTGTTTTTTATTTCATGGGTGGAAGAGAAGTGTCAGGCAGAACTTGGGATAACAGCATCATAATTTTAGCTACCTAAACTCAGCCCCTATTGTAGTGTAACCATATAAATATCTCTTTATAGTCTCTTCACTCACGCAAAAAAAAAAAAATTGTACAAATTTGAATCTGATCTTTAATTTATCTGCAACATATTTTTAAAATAAAAATGTTTTTTAATCAAACCATTTTTTCCAATGAATTAAGAATTTTTTTTTTTTTTTTTTTTATCAAACCATTTTTATTTTTAAAATATGTTGCAGATAAATTAAAGATTAGATTCAAATTTGTACAATTTTGTTTTTGTTTTGTTTTTTTGCATAAATTAATCGAATATTTTCTTTGAAGAAATCTATCAACAAAGGTGTATATAATTTAAGGTGAAGCTCAAAGTCTTAATATAGAATTGGAGGCTGTAAACATAGAGATTGAATATTGAAGATGGAATAATAGCCAAAACATGCATTTTAATAAGAAATGGTGAAGTATAATTGCAGCCTCCAATTCTAAACTGCTCCACAAAAAAAATAGCGCACTTTGAAAAATCATTTTATTTTTTTCCTGTGAAATTAATGTGCGTTACATCAACAGTTTTATAACATAGTATCCTTTCAGGATGATTTAAAGGTAAAATTAAGATTAAGAAACAAAATATAAAGATTTATTTGGAAAAAATGGAATGAATGAATGGAATGAATTTTAAAAAAGAATGAATTTAATGAAAAAAATATACAAAAAAAAATTTTTTTCTCTGTTGAATTAAACTTTCAATAAAGGTTATTGCCTTCTCTTGCTTGAATTACTGCCTGGAGCCTTGTAGGCATACTTCTAATATGGTTTGCTTCAATATCTTGCTAGATTTCCTCCCATGCTTCCACTAAAGAAGTTCTTAACTCCTGTGAGTTTTCTGGAGGAGTAATTCTTCTTCTCACACGTTTACCAAGTTCATTCCAAAGATGTTCAATAGGATTTATGTCAGGGCTACAAGCTAGTCATCTTTAAGTCTGAATTCGTGTATCATTAAAATATTGCTGAATACAGTTTGCAGTGTGAGGTCGAGCATTTTCATACATAAAAATAAAATTTTCTCCAACAAATGGAGCAAAACGTATAACATATTGTTCAAGGATCCCTACAAATCTGCATGTAGTGAAGGTCTGTTGAAGACATGGAGATCAATTTTCACTTCCAGAGATATGCCTACCCACACCATCACTGAAACATCTCCAAATCGCACTCTCCCAGCAATGTCACATTCAGAATAGCGCTCACCTGACATTCCTGACCTGCAGTGTCTGTCTGGAGAGCAAAGTGGAAAACGTGACTGATCAGAAAAAGTACTCTCCTCCACTCATTTTCATTCCACAATATGTGCTATCCAGGAAACTTTAAACAGGCTCTTCCATGATTTACAATGACCTGTGGACCTGTGGTAAAAATAAGTTTTTATTTTGTTTCATATTATTTCAGTTGCGGGACAGACCGTGGAGGCCCTTAATCTCCTGAGAGGTTACACTCGCGTTTGTCGTTACAATTTTTAGGGTAGGGTCATCACTCCCTACGCCTTTCAAAAAGGTTAAAAGTATATATATTTTGATTTTCATTCATCTAATAAAAAATCGGTTTTTCGTTTCAGAATTACGATCATGTATTTTTTTTATGTCGTTGACTCCTAAAAAATATCCGAGGCTGTTCACTGAATTTCTTTGAAGCGGTTGTACTCCACTACGGGTGATTGGCCCAGTAGAAGAGGCCCCGGTACCTCAGGACAACTGGATGCCAGTTATACTGGCTAGAGTCTTCCCAGGAGAGGTGATCCTGACACTGTTAGTGTCCTTAATGTCAGTGTGTGTCTTTAGTGTACTGTTCTGCTTTGTGAAAATGCACTGTGTACTGAACTCAGGAGACCGGGGGATCGTTAAACCCCACTAGTAGAGCACATCTACTAGCCCTTGCCCCTTTTGTTTATTGTATATATTGATGAGATTGCCTCAATTTGCAAAAGACGCACAGCCAGAATGCACATGGGCCAATGGAACCTGTATCCTGTTGTTATACAGTTCCTCTTGTTTGCTGACGGTATAGTCCTTATAGCGGAATCCCCAGAGCAGCTTCAGCAGGCAGTGACAGAGTGGAATGAGGAACTGAAAAGAAAGGGAATGACAATCAATTCCAGAAAAAGCAAGGTTCTTCAAGTTGGTAGGGTTCAAGAAGATGTACAGATCTCCTGTGGTGGAGAATTGATGGAGGTGGTGACAGATTTCACGTATTTAGGCAGGGTGATCAGTAGATCTGGGAAATTGGATTCTGAAATCTCAAGTAGAATTTCCAAAGCTAATTCCGTCTATTACCATATCTGCAATACGGTTATCGGAAAAAGAGAAGTAGCAGGGAACGTGGAGTTACACCTGTTCAAGTCTATCTTTCTACCAGTGCTTCTCTATGGAGCAGAGAGCTGGATTATGAATGAAAGGCTACAAAGTCGCATCACTGCCTCGGAAATGAAGTTTCTTAGAAGAATTGTGGGAAAGACACGGAGAGACTGTGACCGCAATGAAAGGGTCAGGGAAGAGCTTAATGTATGCTCTGTTCTGGAAGTCCTAGACAAGAGGCAATTGAGATGGTACGGTCATGCCTGCCGAATGGACCACCACCGGAACCCAATTAAAACAATGGAGGTAAAGCCCTTAGGAAGAAGGCCTAGAGGACGCCCAAGGACCTCATATATCACCCACATGGAGCGAATAGGGATGCGTAGAGGTAAAACTCTGGGTGAGATTAGAAACCTTGCCAGGAACAGAGACGGTTGGTAACAATGGCTGGGAGCTCGCCCACGCTGAAAGGCAAATGGGTCGAAGAGAAAGAATAAGAAGAAGACTCCTAAAAAATGATTATTTAGTTCTTCATCTATATTTTTTTTTTTTTTTTTTTTTAACTTTAAATCTTTATTCACACCTGTAAATAATACAATGAACAATCAGTGAATGTGCGGTCAATTTTAAGAAACATGGCGTGATAGGCATGAGAGAGAGCAGCACCCAGCGGTACCTACTCCTGGCATGAAATTAGTGTATATTACTAAAGGAGAAGGTCTCTCATCCAACTCCTCTTCAGCCTTCTGTAGGCATTTCCTGGCATGAGTGTTGTGGCCATGTCATTGATTAGTGTGTTAGGGTGACCTTGTAGTTTGTCGTGGAAACGTTTGTAGTGTGTCCGTATGTGCTCATTGACGGTTGGCATCTTAAGGTCAGTATGTAAAGTTATGTTGCTAACGTACCACGGTGCTTTTGTAATTGTTCTAAACGTTTTAGCCTGAAAGATTTGAAGTTTGTTAATGTGAGTCTTTTTAGCTGTCCCATATAGCTGTGATGCGTAAGTCCAAATAGGTTTCAGTAGGTAAGTATAGGTGTTTAATTTCTGTCGAAGTTTTAGTTTCGAGTGTTTTGAAAAGAGTGAGTAAAGAAGTCTCAGTCTTTGGTTAAGGGTTTTCTTTTTTTGGTTAATATGCGGGCCCCAAGTCATTCTTCTGTCAAACGTCAAACCAAGATAATGTACAGTGTCCGTCTGTGGAATTTGTGTGTTGTCTAAGAAAACGGGAGGACTCGTGTCATGTCGAAGAGTAAAGGTGATATGGTGTGATTTGTCATTATTCAATCGGATTTTCCAGAGTTTGAACCAGTCATGTAATTTTATTAGATGTTGTTGTAGGATCTCTGAGGCGTGGGTTGCAATTTTATGTTTTGTTAAGATCGCCGTGTCGTCGGCATAAGTCGCTGTTAGAATATTGGGGCTGTAAGGTATGTCATGAGTGTAAAGAATGTAGAGTAACGGAGCGAGCACTGCACCTTGGGGTACTCCTGCTGCGATAGATCTCATGGCAGATAGCTCTGATCCCTGTCGAACGGAGAAAAATCTGTGAGAAAGGAAAGAATGAATAATGAGGTAGTAAGTAGGCGGAAGGATAGTCTTGAGTTTGAAGAGAAGCCCCTGGTGCCAAACTCTGTCGAAGGCTTGAGCAACGTCGAGAAATACGCCAGTAGTGTATAACTTCTGCTCTAGTGCGGTGGATATGTAGTCCGTCACTCTGTGTAGTTGGTGCAATGTCGAGTGATGTCTTCTAAATCCAAATTGATGATCTGGTACGATGTCGTTGTTAGTTAGTACATCAAGAAGTCTTTTATGTAGTAGATGTTCGAAAATTTTGGAGCATAGCGGAAGTAAGCTTATTGGTCGGTATGATGAGGGAGTATTTTTGTCCTTGTTGGTCTTGTGAATCATTGTAATATGTGAGTATTTCCATTGAAGCGGGAATTTGGTTGTCCTCAGTATCGCGTTATAGATTGAAGTCAGAAACACTAGAGCTTTCCTGGGCATTTGCTGGAGTACCTCAGCGTTAATTAAGTCGTGTCCAGGGGCTTTCTTTTTAGGCAACTTTCTGATTTGTTCAGCGACTTGAGCAGGTGTAAAGGAAGGAGGAGGTAATGTCAGTTGTAAAGGTTCATCCAGAGTTTTAAGTACAATTTTATCATGTTCGATGTTGTTGAATTCTGTGTGTGGTGTAAAGATAGAAGATAGATATTCGGCGAACAGTTCGGATTTTTCTCCGTCAGCCATGGCCCAGGAGCCATCTTCTTTTCGGAGGGGTGCAGGCACTTCCCGATGCTTAGTAAGGTTTTTAGTATGCCTCCACAAGCTGCCATCATCAGTCGAAAGGTTACTAATGTAGTTATCATAAGTTGTTCTTTTAAATTTTGCAATTTGTCGTTTGAGTTCGTTGTTGAGTCGGTTGTAAATTTGTTTGTCTGATGGAAGTCGGTCTGTCTGCCATATTTTCCGGGCTCTTCTTTTTGCTCTGATCAAATCCCTTATGTACTGTGGATAAATTGGTAGCTTTTCATGTTTTCTTCGTCTAGGAATTGATGAGGACCATGCAGCGTCTTGTAGCTTCTGTGTGAAGCATTCTACAGCATCCTCAAGCTCTTCTTCATTTTTAATAGCCAAAGGAATGGAGAGAGCAGTATTTAGACAGTTTCTGAACGCATCCCAATCCATTATGCCATTTGTGAGAGATGTGTGTTTCTTAGCTACAAGTGGTTCTTCAAATAGTTCTAAATGCAAAAGAGAATGATCAGAGCAAAGATCTGTGCTCGTACTTATTGTGTGAGGTGTAGTGCGGAGTCCTTTAGTTATGAAAAAATCAAGTAAATCTGGTGTCTTACGTCTAGATGTTGGCCAGTAAGTAGGTGAGTGTGGTGATATCGTGTCTAATGAAAGTTCGTGAAGGACATACCTGAGATTTCTTCCTCTTGGGGTTGATAATCTAGATCCCCAAGTCGGGTCTTTAGCATTATAATCGCCACCTGCGACAAAGCATCTGCCGAGACGTTTGAAGAAGTTACTAAACATCGTGGAAGTCAGGACATATCTCGGAGGGCAATAAACAGCAGCAAGAGTAATGTTGTGATGTTCAGAGAATAGTGAAATGGCTGTAGCTTGTATGTCAGGTGATATGGGTAATTGCAAAGGATGGTGTTTTAGTGTTGATCTGATGAGAATAGCAGTGCCTCCGTGTGAAGTATTGTCTGGATGGTCAGTTCTATAGATTTTGTAATCATGAATGTAAAATTTGGATTTTGGTGTAAAATGTGTTTCAGTGATTAGTGCTATGTCAATTCGTTTCTCGTGTAAATATATGTCTAGTTCTGTCCTATGTTGATTAAGTCCGTTTGCGTTCCATAGTATGATAGAGATGGAGCCTACAGTCATCTGATTAATGGGCATATAATTGTCTAAGGGCAAGGGTAGTTTGAGAGAGTTGTTGAAGAAGACCGAAGAGGGGCTGAATGAGATTGTTTAAGTTATTGATAATATTGTATAACTGGCCAGAGGAGTTATCTACCGGCGGGACCGGTAGGGTAGTGCCCCCACTCATACCTGTATATCTGTGTCGTTGGTGTGGCGCTTGAGCTGGTAGCTGTTGGTGTGGGGCTTGCGATGGTTGTTGCGGCTGTCTCTGGTGCTGTTGGTACTGGGCTTGAGCTGGTTGTTGTGGCTGTCTCTGATCTTGATGGTCTGGTGCTAGAGCTGGTTGATTCAACTGCCTCTGATGCTCCCGGTCAGTTCTTGGATGAGGTGGCTGAGGTGGATTTAGTTGTGGAAGAGGTGGAAACTCATTGAGGGCAGGCGGTGCATGTCTTACTGTTGGAGGTCGCTGAGGAGCGTACTGCTTCGAGCGATGTTTTCGAAGTTCTTTCAAAGTTTGGCAGCCCCTATAGTTGGCGGGATGAGCGCCATTACAGTTGGCGCAGGTTGCAGCTGTTTCTCTTGGTTTTGTGCAAGCACTGCTTTCGTGGCCCAGTCCACATCTTACACATTTTGGTGGGTAGTTGCAGTACGTTTTTGTGTGTCCGTACTGCTGGCATCGAATACATTGAGGAATCATTTTTCTTTTGCGCGGTTCCTCTATTTTTATATGGGTATAGTACAAAAATTCAATGTCAAAGATTTTGTCATTGAATGTTGCTCTTGAGACGTCCACGAAAAACATGGGAAGGGGTGTTTTAAATCGTGAAATGACGTTGACAATACTTGTTGCCTCATATCCATATTTGGCCAGTTCTTCTTTTATGGTGGTTAGTGGTGTGCCGTAGTGTAGGTTTTTGATAACAACTCGTGGACTTTTTTCCTCTGGTAGTTGATATGTGTGGAAGTACGCACCTCCCTTTCTTAAACTAGTCACTAACTTTCGGTAAACATCTGAGTTTTCAGGGTATACGGTTACTCCCCTGACAGATGTCTTGAGCCTGAAACTGTTTGCCCCTCCCTCATTATGAAGGAATGTTATGAGTGCAGGGTAATCTTTAACGTCAGATAAATGTATGGGTGGCGGTTTGGTGTTGGTAGGTTGATTAGTTGATGGCTCAGGTTCATCTATTGAGGGTGATAACGGTTCGAACCTGTTCTGAGTATTTGTAGGTGGACTAACCTTCATAATTTTCCTGGGGTCTCTTTCTGCAGTTAATTGTCTTTTTCTTCCTGACACAAGCTCCCAGGAGATATTTTCGTGCTCGATAGCATTATTGGAAATATGTAAGCCACTGGTTGGAGCACTTGAAGTTGAGGCTTCCGTCATTTTTTCAGTGGGAGAACCCACTTCACTAAATAAATTTTACTTCTCTTCTTGTTTGCTTGTTCAGCACACAGTTAGGAAGCAAGTTTGTTTGTAAACACTAAATTTTTTCACTTAAAACATAACAAAAATCGGAAAAAACTAGAGAGCAAACTTATCACAGTTATAACCTTCCGCGTCCAAAATCTTCATCTATATAAAGTTTTAAAAAACTCCGTTTTTTAGATTTTTTTTGTAGTATTTTAAAATTAATTATAATGCTTTTCTGAAAGGTGTCAATCACCGATTTTTTTCAGAAAGTGTCTTTTATGCTTCACTGTACTGCAGAATTTTTTCGAAGTGGTGGAACAATATGAATAAAAATAAAAACTGTTTTTTTTTATATTTCGAAATCTTGCGTTTTAAGAAACTTATAGTTTTTAGATTATCGAAAAATGTGGATACAATTATTTTTTTAACCGAAAATACATCCTTCGTGACGAAAACCATAGAGAATACTCAAATAAGCGAGATAAGAAATTGTTGATAGAGGCTAAATAGATGACGTTACAGAGCGCTAGCTAGCCTGGCGCGCGTTTTTGAAAAACATAGCATTAATCCAATGATTTTGTAGAAAAATGATTGAAAATGTTTTATAAGTAATGTAATTCTGAATTTTTTGTGAGAAATAATTGTTTACACGTAGTTCAATAATAATAAGAAATATAAGTTGAATGCAAGACTTCAGAAAAAATAAGTTTTTATTTATTTTTCACATTGTTCCACCACTTCAAAAAATTAGAAAAAAAAATCCTGTGTATAAAAGACATTTTCTGAAAAAAAAAATCGGTGATTGACACCTTTCAAAAAGATTAAAAAAATACATATTTTTGTTTTATTTCTTCCGCTAAAAATTGGCTTTTCGTTTAAGAATCATGACCATATAATTTTTTCATGCCCTTGACTCCTAAGAATTAGAGAAAAAATCATCATTATTTAATTTCAAATTTTACTATTAAAAAAAATTAAAATCGAAAAAAGAGTTTTTTTGAAAAATCTCAAAAACCATTTGAATTAAAAAGCTAAAATGTGGGGTGAATGTGGGAAGGGTAGTGCTGAGAAAGTTTTGAGAGTAAAAAAGGAAGTATTTTTCGAGACAAACTATTTACATGTTGATCCAAATAATTAGCTTTAAAATATCTTATATTACATCTATTCATTATCTCTTTATTTTTGTAGATCTAGTGTCGAATATATTATCTAACAGGTTTCTCATTGCCAGAGTGGAATTCATGGTTAAGACAGGACATCGTCTGTTTGATCAGCTAGTATTGTTATATTATTTAATCTAAAACATATATTCTAACGAAGCTGAATATTTAATTTTTTCAACTTTTATATTCTTAAAAAGTTTTTAAAACTATTTTTTTTTTAATAGTTCTTAAATTGATTTTATTAACCGACGTACGAGGATGTGGTGTGTTATGTGCACAAAATCTTTTTATCAATATTTTGTACTATAACCGCTTTTGTGACGGAACCCGTCATCTCCCTCAGTTTTGTGCACACCAAGTATTGTTATGAGAACTTATATTAATATTATTATCAACTGAACGAAAACTGCTCTGCATTCTTGTCGTCTATGATAAAGTTGATCGCGCGATCATGATCGATTCATTGTAGGCACCTTTAATTCAAATGATAATATTGTTTTTTCTTTAAATATTTATTTATTACTCAGATTTAAATATGAGTACAATCAAAAATGGATCTATAGAGGCTTTAAAAATGCTTAGAGCATTGCCCAGAATAGGTCTGGCTAATATTAGAAATACTGGAGCTCCCAAAAAGGTAATTCTTTACATTAGCAATAAATTATTTTTATTTATTAAAATAAAGTATTATTAATTGTCATTTAAGATTATAGTGTTACATGGTATTAATGTTTTTGATTAAAAATATTTAGTGTTGTACAGTTCCTATTCACTATATATTTTTGGCATGCATATCACTTTTTTTTTTCAATAGTCTCAATTGCGTGTTTTTTAGTCTGTGTTGATCTAATCTGATAAAATTCTATCTATACTTATCAAAACTAAGACAACGTTTTTAGGTTTAAGTTTATTTAGTGATGCTTATAGGCCTCAATTTCCCAGTAGAATTTATCCCTCCAGAAAGTTATTTCAAATATTAAATATCCAAAAAGACCAAAGATAAAACACATTATTTCTAAAGTAGTGATGCCCAACTATATTGGGTTTCTTACAAACACATCATATTACTACTGTTTTTAAGTATTTTTCTTAAAACGTTCATGTACAAAGTATATGTATAATATAATATAATTACAGTTTTTTTGTTTAAATAAATTCTGGAGACTGACAAACTGTTTTTGATCTCTGCAGCCATACTGTGATTTATTTTGATAGACTCCCTCAATTGATAGACCCCCTCTAGAAAAAATAAATAAAAGTGAGTATAAAACAAGTTCTCTCCACGTGTTGATTAGATCATGAAAGACACTAATAGAAATAAATTTATGAAGTATTTTTTAAAGTTTGTTTTACTAATATTTATTTTTTCATCTTACATTCTATGCATATTAAAATTTGTTTACTTTTATTTATTATTACTATATAATAACTCACTACCTAGAGATCTGGCAGAACATGCGAAATTAACTGAAAACTAGGGACATGCGTGAATGGTCCTGATCAGTCAAAGTTCACACATGCGCAAAAAAGTAATCAGTGTCAGCCCAAGAGGAGAAGCGAGAATAAACTGATTGGAAATAATAATATTGGGGAATAACAAGTGGCTAAATAAATGCCAACCTGATTTTAGTTATTTGTCTGTTAATTTCGGGATCTATTTACATGTTTTTTATTATTTACTCCAGTGGTTTCATTTTTTTTTCTTCAGTGGCCCGACAGGCCGTGCAGGCCCTGGGCCTCGCGGTGTGATCTCCTGGGAGTTAACACTCGCGTTTCACAGTGCAATTCATAGTGTCAATACTCCCTACGCCTAATTTTGTGAGTGGCCACCATTCGGTGGTGAGGCTGGGAGTGAATCCCCATTTAATTACATCCTTACAAAAGCCCCGCTGGGACTGGGATTCAAACTCACAACCTGTAGCATGAGAAAATAGCGTGCTAGCCACTTACCCACAGGTTCTCCCAGTGGTTTCAACTCAATTATATTTATTAGATAAAGACCTGAATTTTCTTGCCTCATCCTTCTTTAATCTGAATATTCCATGTGATATTAGTCTTTTAAAGTACTTCAGGTATTCTCATAATTTAAGGAATAACATCTGTATGGGTGATTTTTTTGTAAATTCCTATTTTCCTGTTTCTAGATATAAGATGAATATTTGTTTAAAAATGTTTGTTTTTTTTTAAGCACGTAAGGGGTCGAGGTCAATATGGAGGAGATAAGCACGGTGCTGGTAACAAAGGATCTGGGCAGCGACAGAATTATATGAGGCTTGGTTATGAGACTGGAAACAATCCCTTTTATTTAAGATTTCCTTATGAACCATATTATAAAGGGCATCAGTAAGTTTCAGTAGTATATATCTCATATGTACATGTATGTATATAATCAATCATATCCAGAATACTGTAAACTTTAATTTTGATGTTCTTAAAAACAAAGGTACGTATGTTAGAGGACTTTAATGTACAAACCAAAATATAGCAGTGTCAACAATTCTCATATAAGCATGCCTATGCCAAAGTAGTATTTTGATGATATTTAATAAAATACTATAAAATAATAATTAGACAATCTAAGTTAACACCACCTCAATCCTTAAAATATTTTAAAAATGGATCAGTAGTGAAATAATAAGTAATTACCCGTTCTTTTGTTCCAATACTTTTGTGTTTTTTATAATTCTACTATTCAGCTAGATTTTACAATAGATCTGTCTCTTTATAATTATTCCACAGTATTTCAATCTTTCTCATTTATTTTCATTTTCAGCTTAAGAAAGCAGTATCCTCCACTTTCTCTCCTTAAGCTGCAAAAAATGATTGATACTAATAGAATTGATACATCAGAGCCGATTGATTTGGCTACACTTTGCAACACAGGGCTATACAAAATACGACCTGAAGAGAAACATTATGGAGTTCATTTAACTGATGAGGTAATTTCCTTTATTTATTTAAATTGAAAAAAGAAAAAAATCAAACTGTACAAAAAGATATTTTGTAAGTTAAAAAAAAAAAAGACTGACATTGAGTGAGCAGAGTTACGAGTGGATTTATCATAGATTTAAATTCATTTAGGAAAGAATTTAAGGTTAATGAGAAATCTTGAGTGCTGTGAATGAGCTGATGTGTTATTAGGTCTTGAATAAGATGAAGTTTTGAAAAGAGAAGTGACATACTCTACATTGAGGTGTTTTGTGTTGAGGGACAGTGTATTGATGTGCTGTATGTTGGGGCTTAGTATATTGAGGAGTTGTATATTGGGGAGTAGTGTGTTGAGGAGTTAATTATTGTTGTCTTACGACTTAAGGTGTTATGTATTGAGGAGTTGTGTTTTGAGAAATTGAATATGGTAGTTGCATGTAGGGTTATTACATACATCTGACATTCTTCTGATTCTAGAGGAGGCAGAGATTCTTTTACTTCTCGCCTCCAAGCACCCTGAATTCTCAAGTTGAGTCTTCTCTGTAATTCGAGGTATACTGAGCATCCCCTGTAGTTTGCTGGGTGAGCACTGCTGCACAAACTGGGGGCTCTTCTCGTGGTCTCTGGCGTCTCTCACTGGGATGATCTTGACCGCGTTGAACAATCTCCCTTCTTTTATGAGATTTCTCAATTTTAACCTTTGTTTATGCTATATTTGTTATATTGAAGATTTCGGCATTGTTCGGATCAGGTTCAATGTCGACAAAGACAAGCGGGAGAGGTTCTTTCGATCTTGGGTGTAATGAGGCACAGTCGAGTCTTTTTCTCTCTACATCATATTTGATCATCTCATGGGGTGTAGAGTGATGAAGATTTCTAATAAGGAATCGATAGGGTTTGTCTTCTTTCTGTTGGTAAGTGTGGAAAACATAACCTTTATTCTCCAGATGTCATATACAGGTTCTATTTACTGTTTTTTAACGTAATAATAGATTTGTTTGACATGAATTCGAAATTATTTTCTGCTATTAAACTTAATATGTCTTGGCAAAAGAACTGAAAATTTGTTATGCCTTTAATTTTGATTGGAGGTGGCTTGTGAACAACTGGCGTTATGGTTTGGTCTTCTTCTATTTCGGTAGACAGTGGTTTTAACATATTACTTATATTGGGGACTCTATTTAAAGTGGTCGATGTATTGCTATTTGTGATATGAGAATTAGTAATTAGTTGAAATGTAGAATTAGAAATTGTTGTACTACAACTATTATTTGTACTATTTAACAGAGGTGTTTCATTGTTTGCTAAAGCACGTTGTTTATTTATATAAACATATGTTTTGATTTGGTTAGATTTTGTTGATGAAGTTTTTGTCTCGGAATCTTCGGATTTGGAATTCATCCTTTTCTTTTATGCAAGAGTATCTAATTTGGAAATATTAGAGGCACTTTTCACCTTCTAGGCACATCTTTGACAGTGTAGAAACAACCGTTTGATTGGATTCATTGCTCATACCAGCCAATCGATTGTCATTCATGACAAAAGTGTCCTTTTTCACTTAAACACTTAGTTATGTGACTTTTTTAAGACACCATGCTTCATTAATTTAACAAATAACCAGTTATACAACTAAAAGACTTTAGAAAACAATTTTTTTACTACAACACAACACAAGGCTTAACAGCTGATCTTGTAGTATATCTTCAACAAATAAATATGATTGATTTCAATGTATTGACTAAAATTATAACAGTTGTTTTTATTTGTTTTAGGGTGCTGATATTTTTAGTAGTAAAATAAACATAGAAGTCCAGTGGGCTAATGAAGCAACGATAGCTGCTATTGAAAGAAATGGTGGTGTTATTACTACTGCATTCTTTGACATTCATTCTTTGTGGATTTTGAAAGATCCTGAATTATTTTTCCGAAGAGGTTATTTTAATTTAAACATTATTTACTTTTGCTTTTACTAATAGTTATTAGTAAAGACCAACTTTTTGTACAATAACCTCAGTTTGTGCAAAAACGCTCAGATAAAAAAAAAAATAAAAAAAAAGAGTAAAATTCAGCTTAAAACTACTAAAAAAGAAAATAATAATAGCTTTTGCTTGATTTATGAAATTGAAATCACAGAAAACGTGTGTTGGAATTGCAATATCTTCATGAAAATTATGTATAACATTCAGTAACTCTGTTTCCACAGAGGGAAGTGAGAACTGAGGACAGCATTGCTAAGTACCTCAAACATTCTAATCCCTAGAAGACATAAGTTACTCCTCCTTCCCAAATAAAAAAAGAAATAACTTACTCCTGTATACGCCATTAGTCACTTGGAAAAACTCTAGATAATTTTAATTAAAAAAGAAATAGCAATAAACTTATATCTACATAGAAGAGAAGATAGAATGTAACTGAATTAGAAACACCTAACTTCTAACATTTACAGTACCCTAAACTATTATACAATTAAACATTAACAAATATAAAAACAGTATTAATGAAACATCATTCAAACTTTATACCTATACAGAGAGACCCCAATAACATTGACGCCCATCACCCAATATATTGATCCATAAATTTAATAACGGTTAAGATAAATATAAAAATTTTAATATGTATGTAGATATCTTGTTACACATGTAAGTAAGACAATTAAATAAGTTAATAAATTCAATTTAATGCATTGTAAATTATCAAGTTTGATCATAAAAGTGCAAAAATGTGCAATTTAATGGAGCTAAAATAAGAAATGTGCAATTTAATGGAGCTAAAATAAGAAATGTGCAATTTATCCCAAAAAGGGCAAATGTGTTATTCCGTGCAATATTTAATTATAATATTAATTGCCTACTTGATGAACGATGAATGGGATAGCTTTTCGGGCTCGAAGCTGATACATGCAAGCCAAACGGAATAAGCAAAGACATGGAAATCTGGTCTCTAGTTTTTAGTTAGTGTAAAGATGTTAGAATTATGAATTGTCCACAATTCAACTTTTCAGTTTCTCCTATTATACCTCTCAATCTTACTTTTATTTTGTAAAGTTCCTTCGCCCACAGAGATCCATTATTTTACAATGCTATTCCCCTCCTTTTGGCTACTTATTTCCAATTACCGATTAATATTTTATAACCTTACATTCTATAAATTATAGTAAGATTTATAAATTATATTTATCATTTCAGGCCAGCCCATTCCAAGGCGAATGCTACCAAGTGAAGATGTTATTCTTTATTATTCTAGTCCTGAAAATCGGGGCTATTTAGCTGATCCTGAGAAAATTAGCTATGAGAGATTATCCTTATCCCAAAAATTTGGTTATGAGCTCCCATCCTTAAGTAATACGGACCCGATGTATGAAGTTTTGATGGAAAGAAAAGATCCTCGACAGATTTTTTATGGTTTGGAACCTGGATGGATTGTCAATTTGGTTGAAAAAGAAATATATAAACCGAAAGATGAAGAATTAATTAAATATTATAGAGCATAATCTAATTCATGTATATATCTGTTCTTTTATTGTAATAAATTTCTTTTATTTATATTACTACTATTGTAGAATTGGATGTTGTAATTAGACTTTGACCTTCACCTTAAATTACCTTACACATCACTGCTATTGTATTATTATTTGTTTATTTATTGATACAGTTTGTTGATTATGTTAACTGCTCATGATTCAACACATCTTATTACCTATCAGGCATATAGCCTAAAGAGGATGAGGGATTCATCCTCTTCTCTCTTTCCCATTCATGTTTTAAAATACTGTGTTTAAAAAAAAAAGTAGTAGATTTATTGGGAATCATAGTTGTCTAGATTAATAATATTGATCGAAAGTAAAAGACAAATTAATGCTCTCTATCCACCATCGAGAAGAAGTAGTGGAGGACAGTGGCCAATGCACAGAGATTGTTTTTGCAGACGATCATGGAGACTTAGGAACACTTTTATCAGAAGGATTACTGGTTTTGGCTTGATAGATGCTGCTAAAAGCATAGCATTGGGGAGACTTCAAATTAATTGAAGATCATTGTAGAGGATTCTACCAAAGATTAGAATGAATAGCGAGTCAGAAGGGTACCACTTTGAGGAAGTTTTTTCCACAATCTATTTATGATTACAAGTGACATAGGTCATCCATGGTAACTGGTTCATGTAGATTCTAACAGTGCATGGAGAGATCAGGGAAAAAATTGAAAGCATAATTTAACTCCTGGATCCCGTATATTGTCTAGAAAGACTATTTTTTAGTATTACTAGGTTCATTTTATTTTCAAAAACTGTAACATGATGATTGTAGTTGGGTCTTTTCCAATATGACCTTCGACTATCAAATTACTGTTGTAATAGACCTGCAGTTTCTTGGACTTTATATGAAACTACACTATGTATAGAAAATAGAACCTGGAAGATAGTTTATTCTATATGTTACTAAGTTTTTTGTTTTGTTTTTTCTCAAAAAATAACAGTATGGGAGTGCCAAGACCTGCTCAAATAAAACTGTGCAATTTGACAGGACTTTTTAGCTTCTGCAGACAAATAAAATGAGTGTAGGAAACATGTGTACTTGGGATGGGCTGCAAGGAGACATCAGAAACTTATACTATTAACTACATAAGTCACTGAATGTATCCTGACATAGCTGTCAAATAATGCAAGGATGCCTGACAATTAAGGTGTATAGGATTATCACATCTGATTGGAGAGTGAGAACAAATATATAATAATAAATTACATTGAGGTAAAACCAATCATAGCCAACAATATCATACATGTGTAAAAAATTGAACTAATAATTCCAATAGACAATTCGTTACGGAGACACAAGTCTCTATGACGCACACGCAGCTGTTGGCCAACCAAGGTTGATTGGAGTGATATTAAGGCTCTAATCGAACACGACTGGTCAAGAAATTGCAGAGAGTAATTCTCAAAATATTCATTCTCAAATTATTGGATCATCTTCGACACTGTAGTGCGCAGATGGTGAAAAACTGCATACGAGCCGCCTAATGTCACTCTGAAGGTTGGCTTATATCCAAAAAAGATTTTGTTTTCCATGTGGGATAATACGCGGCGTCCTGTTTTATGAGTTGCTTCTATAAGAAAAAACAATTGAGATCTACTGCAAACCGTAACGAAATTGGACCAAGCATTGCCACAGATATGCCCAGAACTAGTCAATCGCAAAGTTGTTGTATACCACCATGACAACGCAAAACCATACTCCTCAATAATGGCACAGCAAAAAGTAGTGCTACTTGGCTCGATATAGCGAGTTATAGCCTTTTTTGAGAAAATCGTAAAAAGGTGCGAAATGCGTGTTATAAAGTGGCTCTTCTGCTTGGTTGATTTTGATGCAAAAGTTGCAGCAAAATCTCTGGCATAGACGCTCTTAAAATATGGAATTTCAGTTTTATACTGCTTATCATTTTAGAACTAGACTTATAACATAGACACACATTCATTCCCATGAATACCGCAGTTGCCCTGAATCCATTGGAAAACTACCTGCATACCCTGTTTAAGCAGTTGTTCAATTTTAGTTTGGCAGTTCACTACGTAGTTATCCTGAGACACATTTATCAGCGTAGCTGCAATGATGGTCGCCTGTGAATCCATAAATAAGACAATACTCTTTACATCTATATTTGAGCGTATTATTAAGTAATAATAAGAATAAATAAAATAAAAATTGAATAAACTTGACCTCATTCATACCTAGGAATGAACTTATGGATCCACCCAACAGTTGTAATCCTTTCTTTAATTTACGTAGTTATGACTATATTTACATAAATCATTACACTTATCAATAATATTTATCTTGTAAGGTTTCAAGAGTTCAATTTATTTTCGGTTTGTGAACTGTTTACGTTAATTATGAATTTAAAATACTAACTTCATAAGAATGTAATAATAAAAACCAGCATTAATGGGCTATGTTGTATGACGTCATAAAAAAAATAACCCAATTTAACTTCTATGGTTGTTAGATAAAGCCCAGAACCTCTATTCACAGGCAACTGCGAGTTTGCGAAGTACTTTTAATATCAAAACATTTGTGTTTGTTTTGAAGTGGCGTGAGGAGTCGCTAGACTGAATTAATTTAATTTAGTTTATATTTTTAAACAATGCCTAGTAAGAAGAAAAAATACAATGCGAGATTTCCTGCTGTAAGTAGCTGTCAGATGTAGATGTTTACTTTTTTATTGCATCAATTTAAAAATATTTTTATTCAGGGAAGGATAAAGAAGATTATGCAGACTGATGAAGAAGTTGGGAAAGTAGCTCAAGCTGTACCTGTCATAATTTATATCCTTTTTTAAACAGAAACATTTTCAATACCTCCAGATACAAATTTTCATGTTTTGTTTTTGATATTTTAAGTTTTAGTTATAGTTCTTCCATTAAGTAATAAATCATTATCAACAGCAGTAAATAGTTTTCTAGTTATCATACCTTCCTTGTTAACATTTTTGATTTTAATGTTTGTGAAGCTAAACAATTCGCTTTACGATTGAGCTACAATGTTTACCTTATGTTATGTTATTACTAATCCAATATACCCATGCAGTTTTATTTAAGAGGAATACAGTACAACAGGAATACATCCAATATGAAGATGGGAATTTTAAGCGTATAGTTTTTTATTTTTTCTGATATTCTGGTAAGTGCTTATGAGTGTATTTCTAAATTTCATCAAGACTTTCTGAAAAGTCGTTTTTTATTCTGCTAGTGAGCATATTAATGTTTTTCATTGATATTTTTATTTTCTCAAATTTTTACTAAAGTATAGTTTTCTATTATATGAGATATGCACCTACAGTTTGCATGGGTAATATTAGGTTATAAAAATTATTAACTACAAGAGGAAATGCATATTAATCACTGCTTTATTATAGTATTGGGAATGTGTGCGTAAATGATGCTGGCTCATGCTGTGCATGAAATTGTTATCCTTTGGAATTAAAATTTGCTTTTTGGTAACTTGCTCTTAAGTAATTTATAAATGAACAAGGGTTGAGTCAAGAAAATGACTTCTCTAGTAGTATTTTAATGTTTATCTTATGTTTTCTTTGAGAGCAACATTAGTTCTAAGAAATATTGTTATTTCCTCACATATAGTTACCCAGTTAAAGAGTTCATGCAAGTGATACTTGGGTTATATACACATATTTTCTTCTTCCCTTCCATACTAACCAGCAACCCGTGGAAGGTTTTTTTTTTTTTTAATATATAAAGTTTATAGATACAATAAGATAACTATGTATGTAATAACATTTTAGTGGTGTTTTATTTTATTATTGATTTATAAAAAGACATTAAAGGAACATCAGTACTGTGAATACCCTCCATAAAAAATAATTTAAAGCATAAAAGATGTAAAAAAAAAAAAAAAATAGTAAATCAATTCAGAAATAAACAATAGTGTCAATTAAAAATAATTACAATAAACAAGTAAAATAAATAATCAAAAATAAAAATGTTACAAAATAAAATATATAAATCATAAACATAATAATCAATTGTATAGGAATATTAAATACCACAAAGGATAAATGGTGGAGTTATGGTTCGAATATTGGATAGATCTTTACTGCATGTCGATTGATATGACGAAATCGAGCTATTCCTTTCTGTATTTAGTATATAAAGAATTTTACCAGAAGCTTCACCTTGTATAGGGTCATGCTGTCCATACAACTGCATGACAGGTGATGAAGTTAAATTCCTGCAGAGAAATTTCGGAAAGATTGGCAGAGACAGTTTCAGGTATGAGCGAATAAGAGAGAACCTCTAGTTAAAGATAGCTTAGCTAAAGACATCGAGTGAAAACTGTTAGTTTTGGTATGTTCCCAAGATTATTATACATATTGTGAAACAATTAGAAAAATGTTGTAATTGCTCTTTTGAAGTTTACTTGCTTCAGTTCTTTGGCAAGTGCTCTATTGAGAAGATTTTTGAGTGATGTATTTTTATACATTTTCCTCAAAGCTTCTAGTTACAGTCACTATGGTGTCTTGCAAACAACACTTCATCTTTTCTTTTTTACCTTAATATTCATATGGATTAGATTTCCTTTTTTAAATTTACTTTAAAAATAATATTTTGTCTTGAAACAATAAGAGTTCCTTAACATGATATACCTCGCACTTTAGAGCTGTTTGTGGAATCTTTAATAACAAAGACCATGGAGATTACTACTATGAAGAATGCCCGAACGTTAAGTCCACATCACATGTATGTAAATTTTTTATGAGCAAGTTTTAGGAATACATGAATGATATGATTTTATTTTATGATAATGATTTTCTATTACAGGAAACAATGCATTTTGTCTGAAAATCGGTTTGATTTTTTGAGAGATCTTGTAAAAAGTGTGCCAGAAGTATCAGTTTCAGATGACGATTTAGGATCTTTTTCTGATAATTCTTCATCAGTTCATCCTGCAGCGAGGTAATTATTTAATAAATAATAACAATGTCCTCTCTTATAATTATTTGTTCAACATTTTCCTGATTCTGATCTTTAAGATCAGAGGAAAGAAGATTAGGCATATATTTTCCGTATTAACTAATTAAGATGAGAAAAGATGGTTCATTCTGGGTAATTTTCTTAGTAAGGGAAAACTGTTCCACACAGATAGCTCTAGGAGAAATATACAATTTCAGATTTTTTCCATTATATAAACAGCCTCCATTAAAATGTACCGTTTGTTAGGAAAGTAGCTGTTATTACTATGATTAGGTATTTACTTCAGGAGGAAAGTAGGCTTCTCTTAGCCTACGGTTCTTAACTTAACGATGTAAACTAAAACACTATTTATGATAATAAGCCTCCATTATTTGTTATTCATAAAGGAAGTTTTCTCAAAACTTTTAAAACACTTTTTAAGTCTTTAAATAATAAAATCATCTAGATACCATCCAGCAGTCAGTGTCAGAAATAAGTTCAATTTATGCTCCTCTACAGGGACGGTGTAGAAGAAATCAATTATGGTAACAATTTATTAATAAAAGCTCATACTAAAAAAATTGGTGCGGGCAATACACGACTCTCACTTACCTCAGCTGTCAAATAATTTAAGAACTATCAAATAAACATAAATTTAAAATTAATTTAAATAAAAAAGATTATTCAGTTTGTTGAAAACGTGTGGATTAAAAAAAAAAAATTTACATTAAAAGAACATTTTTTCTCTTTCCTCCTTTGTTGGTTATCATATTCTTCAACTTTTATATTTAACACTGTTTAGCAATCCTAAAAAGTTGTTGGGAGTAATTTTCTGAATCTATTAAATAAAAGGTACTTTAGAAGAAGAAAATTTAAAATATCGGCATTTAAGACCTGTCAGTCTATTTCAATCAGAATTAAACCTACATTATATTAAAGCCTATTTAATTTTACAATATGGCTAGTGTAATCAGCTGATAATTTACAGCTGTTTTTGAGAAAACTGTAAAAGGTGAAAAAAGGTTAAGTAGCACTGTTATCACCCGATTTTGTGAAGGTTGCTGTACATCAGTCGTGTAAGTTTCTTAAATATGAAATTTCTGTTTTGAAATTGTTTTCGTTTTCGTGCTAGACTCACCATACACCCACGGGCTCACAGACCTTTTTTTGGGACTTGGTTATTTTGACTCAGGGGTTTTTACTGAATTACTGCTGAAAAGCTAGAATTAAAGTTTTTTTATAAATTCATTATTGCAATACTTTCCCTTATTATTATTTTATATATTGGTTAGTGAAAGTAATAAAATATGATTTTGATGGTGTTACTAATGAATTAGATGGGTTAACATTTTCTATAATTTCTAATAAAATTGATTTTAGTTATAAAGATAATTTTAATACTGTAGTTGTGTTGTCGCAAGTTGACTGTAACCGAAAAAAATAAAAAAATGTAATTATTGATCCCTAAAAAAGTCCTTTCAAAAACATTTTAGTTTTTAAAGGCTGCATTATAAACTTCAAATCCCCTTCTAATGTTCTGATTTGATTTAATTAACCATTTCCAAACCATCTTATTGATTTGCCTAATGGTCATCCAGTGACACTGAAATATCTAAGATCTTTAATTATATATTGTAGGAGTATGAAGAAGCTTGCAAAATATCTTTCAAAGCAAATTAGTATAATCTATTTAGCTGTTGCATTTCTAATTGCTTTCAACTTGACTTTTATAGTATTTAATTGTTGTATATTTCATGCTCCATCATTGATAATAGGAGATGCTCACGAGAAGATTCTGAAATGGTTCAAGATGACAGCCCTCCACCAGCTGATAGTTCTAATTTTAAAGAGGAAAACAAACCATCTGATGATGAACAACATAATTCTGATATAGTTGACGAATGGTCTTTACAGATTGACGAATCTGAACCAAAACCTGAAGAATCTCTTCCTTCAAACAGCGTCGTACCATCAATTTATAAAAATGATTCTGATTCCGAAGACAACCCATGATACACATTTCAGTTCACATTCTTTATGTGGTGCTATTTATTTTAAAAAGTAAATAAATGTACATTTTTTTTTATTTTGATATTTATTAAAATTTAAGGTATTTATGTACTTTACTTGTATTATATGATGATATATGTGGAAACAATACTAAGAAATTGGCACTGCATGCTTTGTGAAAATCATTCCAGATTTTTGTATATTTATTAATTTTTCAATTGATTAAGAAATAAGCTGTTTTTTTTTTTTTGTTTTTTTCTATACATGCATCAGTTGATTTGTTTTATATTAATGAAATTAATTTATTACAACTCCATATAGTTTTCATTTTTTTTTTAATATACATTTATAAGGCTGTTTGTTTATTTTATCACTAAAGACTTGGTTATTATGTAAATATATATATTTTTTATGAATTTTGTAGGATTTGTCAATTGTCTCACTCCTTATGTTCTTGTATTTATGATTTGTATAGCAGGTGCCATCTTTCAATATTGTGATGGAACGGAGCAATGTGATCAACTGCAATAATTTATCAAGAGTTGTTTTTATCACATGCTCCTTTTGTATGATAGTCTTATCAACGTATGATATACCACACTTTTCCATTGTTTTATAGTTCCACTGTAATTTATTTTTGTATATTCAATTTGTTTGTAAAAAACGTCAATAATTGTGTAAAACAAAATTTTTGCATAAATATTGTTTACGATGAAATTTAATATTTAATAACTTTTCGTTAATCTGATTGTAATTTATCTTGTAATAAAATTATGTGTAAAGCTGATTTTAACCATTACTAGATCCTTTATTCATATTTAGATTTTAACCGTTTTTTATTTTTATTTAGAGGGCGTTGTAGTTGAGTGAGGAGGGTTCTGAATCATGAAACACTGATCTTCAGTTTGAGATTTGAGTGCCAGGATAATTAATTATATCAGATGAATTGACTCTTTATGCGATTTGCATACTAGAAATATGTTGATTTCAGTATAAAAAAGCTCTATTTTCTTATTTCTCAAATTTCTTTACTTATACAATAAATACATATGGGAGTTCCTTTAGGGTAGGAGAGTATAGTGGTACAATCAGGAAATTTTAATGGAGAGGTTTTCTGTGGAATCAAGAGTGAACTACAGCTTTTGATAGGAAGTTTCACAATTATTTGAGATGTTGTTAATCTATTTTATCATTATGTTAAAATTATTGTAAGCTGGTGTGATAGCGTTAAAAAAATAAGTGGTATTAATCTATTTTCACTATATATTTGGATTAAATACATTAGTGTTTTTTTTAAAATTTAAATGGACATAATTACATTGCAGCTGAAAAATACATACTCTTTAGAATACATGACATTTCAATGCTTGATTGAAATGGGAAAGAAGTGAACTGTTTTTCTATTTCTACTTTCTTTAAAAAAAAAGTCGTTATTTTGCCTTTTCTATATTTTTTTCATATTCTTCCTTGAAAAAACTGCATCAACCATATTATTCCTTATTATCCTTTCCTTCTAATCATCTTGATCTCACTGGTAGACCCTTAATACCTTTTTAAATATAAATTAAGGTATTTATATCCGAAACCTGCAACATACTGATATCTTCAGTATTAACATAAGTTCCTCTTCTTGTTCCTTCTCTATTCCTGGTTACCATAGAATAGGATGAGCATACATAGTTTAATTTGGTAATGTAAAGTTGTCATTAATCAATCCATCTGAACAAAGTTTCATTCTTTGCATTAGTACTATTATTAAGAAATGATTAATCATATTCATCAGATTAATGAATCTGAACATCGTAATCTCATCTTGATGCGATTACAAAATATCGACGCTGTCTTCTCTCACAATGTCTACTCAACCAGTATGGTGTATAACTAGTACTTGGATGTTATAAAACAGTTCCCACACTTCTCCAAGTCTGTGTCGTTTTCTGATATATTATCTTCGTTCTCATTTTCCACAGGAGTATAGATGTAAAGTGCAATCCTGCCAACACAATGTAAAAACAAATATAAGTATTTTTCAAATATTCACAATGTTTTAGTAATCTGTTAAAAATTAGATTAATCAATGGGGTATCAAGACTAATTTGTTAACAGATTGCCTAAATGGTAAACATTTCCTCTCATTATTCAGACTGAAAAAGCTAGTAACAAAGAGTTTTAGAACAATCAGTCTTTTTAACATTTTATAAAAAAAAAAAAAAAACTACAACCAATGGAGAAGATACTGAAATATATCTAATATACTTAGTACAGAAAAAATGTATCAATTTCAGAGGCAGTTGATACTACTAATGAGTCTTCACAGCTCCTATCTGTTTCAAATGTATCAAGTACAGGGCTAGTTGATACTCATCTTGAGCTCGAATTAGATACACCACTTGATACTACTATTGTGTCCCCCGTTGATAGAGAGCCAGTTAATACAGACATTTTCAATATTCAGAAGAAATTCAATATATTTCCAATATCAATCTATTTATTTGTATTAAACAACTTTCTATTATTTTCAAATTTTAGTCAGGAAAATAAGAATTCCTTATTTAGGCAAGGAATAAATATTTGAAATATAATGGATAAATACAGATTAGCATGTAAAGAAGGTAATTCAAGTTTAGCACTCCCATAAGGGCAAAAATGATAGGAATAAAACAATATAATATACCCATCCCTAACTCAGTTTCTCATAGCCTGTTGAATAATTATTTTAGGTCAGGATAATCGGGATTGTTGATTTGGGATGACAGAAGACATTGTTCTTAGTCCAAGGGCCAGATGCATCGTTGACTACCTCATCGAACATACATCTAGAAATATTTTTGAAAATTTCTTTGTACCATACTTATTATGAAAATGCATTTCTTGCGGTCCTAAACAACCTCTTACCAAGTTGCTAATTCATTTAATAAAGTGATCAATCACATCAGATTTTCTAGCCCATCGAACATTCCATTAGCTTGAGTTTTAACTCATATTATTTCTCAAAAATGAGAAAGTACATTTCTTGTGGATTATAAACCCATACTAATGACCACCAGCAGAGCAAACGTCCAGCGAAAAAACTTGGAGGCTGGCAGCCCACACGTTAATATGGCCCTTGGTGTGATTATTTTTACTACTTAAATAAGAATATATTGAGTTAATAATAACTATATTATGCAATTTAATTGTGAGATTGTATGATTTTGTTAGTTTATATCAGATTTTAATTTTGTTTTTTAATATAAAATAAAAAACAGAATCAAAATTTTTCCAGACCTATACAACCATATTCCCATACCAAACCAATTCCCAACACCTCCCTATATCTATAATCACCTGCAGTTCAAACCCTCAATTCATCCACTAGAGATGAGGTCCTGTCTATCCAATCTTTATATCCCTTCCCACAGAAAAAAAAAAATATGAATGCTCCTTTCTGGCCGTTCCACTAGTTTCTGGAATTCCCTCCCATCAAACATCTGTCATGCTCCCCCCCTCTCCACATTCAAATACCTTCTAGCATTCATAAAACATTTAGTTCAAGCATCCAAATATATTCATATGTCAAATACAGTACCAGCAATAATGTATCATAATTCATGATATAGAAATAAATTAAATTTATTTTATATTAAAAATTAAAACTGAAACATATTTTAAAATTTTGTTATTTTCTCAATTTCAAGACTTTGGAGTCCTCAATCAGCCTTATCATCATCTTTTCATCACATTTTTTTCTTTTGTTCAGATTTCTTTTGACAATTTAATCTTTTATTACTGCTCTAAGTATTATCATATTGAAATTTTAGGTATTCATTACTCATAGCAGAAGAAATCACTAAATCCTAGATATTTTACATTAAAAACAAATTAAAATCAGAGATAAATTAACAAAATCGTATAATCTCACCATTAAATTGCATTATACAGTTATTATTAACTGAATATATTCTTATTCTAAGTCAATTTGCACTGAAATAATCACACCAAAGGACATCTTAACGTGTGGTCTGCCAGCCTCCACCGGTTGCTCTTCTGGCGGTCATTAGTTATAGGTTTATAATCCGCAAGAAATGTATTTTCGTCATTTTCGAGACATAATAAATTAGTTAAAACAAAAACCAATCGTATGTTCGGCGGGCTAGAGAATCGCATTCGTGACCACTTCATCAAAGCTGCTTACTAAGAGTTTTAGGACCATAAGAAATACACTGTCGTAATAAGTATTGTACAAAGATTTTTTTAAAAATAAACTGCTGTGCAAAAATATTGCATCACTTCGATATTTTTTAATATCTCATAAAACATTACTTCAATGCTTTCTTTTCTGGCGATTTTATTTAATAAGACTGTTGTGAAGTATGTATAAAACAAATGTATAGGATTAAAAATTATCTGGGAAGGGATAAATAAAAACAAACAAACAAATATATGAAAATGTCTCTTTATTGATGTTAGAAAAATAGAGAAAAAATGTAAAAACATTTAAATGTAGTTAACAATCTTCTAACAATATCTTGTCAGTCCCTCCCTAGGATGGATAATCTCTCTGAGTCTCTCAGGCATCGAAGAAATAACGTTCACGATGACGGCCTGGTCAATATTCTCCCATTCCTCCCTGAGAGCTGTCTCCACCTCATCCAGGGTTGTCGGGAGGTTTTGCCGACCTCTGAGCCGCCTCTCTATCACATCCCAAATGTGCTCAATGGGATTGAGATCAGGGCTTCTTGGTGGAATTCCAACCTCTTGTAGGTATTCGCCGTATGGGGCCCTGCATTGTCTTGTAAAAAAAGGAAGTTATCACCCAAATATGGAGCAAATGGATCACGTAATCATCAATCACCTCTGTTAAGTACCTGTCAGCAGTCAAAGCCCCTCCAGTTATCCTGTGGAGCTCCGTTCGTGCCTCGATGCTGATTCCGCCCTAACCCATTATTGAGCCCCCTCCAAAACTTAATCTGTAGGACATGTTGCAAGCTGCGTACCGCTCTCCTCTCTTTCTCCACACTCTTTCCCTTCCATCAGGTGAGTGCGAAGCGAATCTGGACTCATAACTAAACAGAACTCGCCAATCATCTCCTGTCCATTCGACGTGTTGTCGAGCGAATGCCACTCGGGAAACTCTGTGTGCTCAAGTAAGAAGAGGCCCAGTTGCAGGTCTTCTAAACGATAAGTTGTTCTCCCTAAGACGCCTTCTAACTGTAGAACTCGAAATTTCAACATTCCTGAATTGGCTGATGAGTCCTCGTAGCTGATTTCCCGTGAAAGTACGATTTCTCTAGGCAGATAGCCGAAGAAATCTGTGTTCTTAAGCAGTAGTTATTCTTCGCCTGCCTATCCGGGTCTTCTACCGTAGCTTCTGTGCCTACGAAGACTCTCGAGACTGTGGATTGGTTTACTCTAAGTCGCTGAGCAATTTCACGCTGACTCATTCCAGTTTCAGAAAACGTCACTATTCTGACACAGTCTGTTTCAGTTAAGTGAGTCTCGCGGTTCATAATTTGCATAAAAAAGACTCTTTGAAGAAATCACAAGAAAAAAATTGAAGAAAAAAACTTGAAAAGCTATTGTGAATAGGACAAAGGAAAGTTGCATACTGGCTGATTTAGGAGTAATTGTCTTTTGGCTTACAGAGTAGGATATAGCCTTAATTCTCTACTTATGACCTTTGGCATAGACAGTATTATCTTAAAGTATCAAGATATCAAGTTTAGGAAAATGTGAATAAAGGAATACAATTTTTTTAATTTAATTTTATCCTGATGCAATATTTTTGCACAGCAGTTTATATTTTGATAGATTTTTACAACTGTATATACAATATATACAAGTAAAAGGGCTAAAATTACAAATATGGTATGGAATAATCTTGTGAAGAAGCTACCCAGTGGTAGTACTTCAATCATTCTTTTAGGTAAAACTGTAATAGATTATTTTATTAACATGTCTCGAGGCCACCGTCTTTCAGGCGCCTCGGAGGATTATCTGGAAGATACGAGGATAAGAGTTTACGGACAAGCGGGTTTGTGAGGGCTGGTAGTTTGGAATTAAAGGAGGTGTACCCAATTCGGACTAAGTCTGCAACTAGTGGGATATTGAGGTCTCTATGGATGGTTTTGTTTGCAACAAAATAAGGAGCATTGAGGATTTTTCGTAGGATTTGGGATTGCAAGGATTGGATGCGGGAGGAATTTGATGGTTTAATAGAGCCCCATAGATCAATGCCATAAATCCAAATAGGTCTAAGAATGGTTAAATAAATCAGTTTTTGGTAGTGAATAAGGAGTTTTGATGGTTTGCCAAGTAAGTGTTGAATTAAACGGTATCTACGAGCAGTTTCTTGTCGTTTATGTCTTGATGAGGATTCCAAGTTAACGTTTGTCAAGATGAAGTCCTAGGTATCGTATTTGTTCTACACGGATGAGTGGGGTATTATTAAAGGAAACAGTATGGCAGGAAGTCATAGGTTTACGACGCAGAGTAAAGGTGATTCGATGGGATTTATTTTAGTTCTTCAGTTTTGACACCATCCTTCAATGGCAGATATATGGTTCTGTAGGATTTGGGATGCAGAAATAGGATCGTTCTTTACGGATAAAACACATGTGTCATCAGTGTAAGTTTTAAGGATAGTACTAAGATGGGTAGAAAAATCAGCTGTTATACATTGTGTAGAGGATCGGGCCAAGGACACCACCTTGAGGTACACCAGCTGACTGAGTGAATACTGAGGAGGAGGATAGGTTATGACCAACTTTAAAGGTTCTATACAAAGAAATTAAAAACAAAAGCAATTTTCTAGATGTATTTTGATGAGATAGTCAACCATGCATCCGGCTCTTGGACTAAGGACAATGTCTTCTGTATCCCTACTATCTCTGACCTCAAATAATTATTGAAGATTTACTGTACTGTTTTGTTACTAAATGTTACAATCACTTAATTAAAAAATATTCACATTGAAATAGAATATAACATAACTAAATTTAATACCTGTATAGGATAATCAACATCACGGCAACAGTCGCACTGGCAAAATAATATGCTCCAGGTAACAGTTTTGCTGTTGCAGTGAAAATGAACTCGTAACCGTAAGAAAAACCTCCATTCAATATGTTTTGTCCAACATAACACAAGCTTAGGTATATGCCTAGAATAAAGATAAATCAAACTTTTTCATAAATTTAAATATTTATAGTTTATTTTTAAAAAAATTCTTACTTAATTTATTAAAACTTATGACATTTATTAAAAAATATAATTATTTATAAAAACCAATATATATTTACCTATTTCATAGTCGTTTACACATCTTGTAACAACAGAAAGGGGTATAGTTATCAAGAAACATTTCGAAAAATCCAATAAAGCAACTGTAAAGAAATAAATTAATGATTTCCTGTATGTTATTTTTTTTTTTAAAGAGGTCGTAATTAATGATTATGTACTTACTTAGTAAGAGCTCAGGTTTCGTTCTTCCAAATGCCATCGCAGTGGATGAAATGATTGATATCATGGCGCAAATCATTCCAATCTTGAAACCAGAGGTCTTTAAGAAAGATAACAGTAAAAGAGGCAGCGAAAACGAACCTGAAATAAAGATTTTTTAAAAAAATTTCTCATCAATTTACTATATTTATAATTTTTTTAAAAATAACTTACTGGCTGCTTTAATTATAAGTTGGTAAGTCTGAAAATATTCCACTTGTTTAAAGGAAAATCCGAAACTGTTCATCATGTAATTCCAAAACTGATTATCTTCAGCTGCAAAAGAAAAAAAAATGTTTTTTAGTAATGAATATGTATTAAAGGTGTGTTCACTGCAACATGAATAAATAAATTTGTGTGCTTCCCTTGTTTCTAATAAACTGGTGGTTTGACTAATGTTTCTAAACTATGTTTAAATGAAAAGATTCTTTTAGCTAATGGAAATTATTATAATTGATTTGGACCCAGTTTCTCTGCTGCACTTCACGTTTCTCCTCAGAAATGATCTGTGAATATGTGAAATGGTATGAACAGGTTATAGAATCTTGAGTGGAAAGGGGCTCCTCAAATGAGGTTCTAATAATTTAAAGAAAAGCAGCGAAAAAACAGAAAAAAAGAAGCCAATTATTACAAATCTTTTTTATTTCCAAATTATATATAAAAAATATTCGATGTCACCACTTAAAGATCTTTCATTATAGCTTTGGTTGAAAATCCAATATAGAATGAACGTGTTTGTTGTTTGGCTGTTTTCCTGCATGGAATTTCCGGTGTTTCTTTATTTATTTAACGTCACTTTATGCTATTGTGGCTAATCGGACGATGTTACAGCGGGAGTCTTAAATTTTGCCTATCCAGGTTTTATTAGGATTTGGATCTTTAAAGAGTACCTGACATCACACAGGCTCGGGACCACCTTTTAACGTCCCCTCCGAAGGACGGCTTAACTAAGGATTTTTTGCTCCCATTAAAAAATTCTAGTACCCTCAGCGGGTTTGAACCCATGATCTTTGACATAGGAGGCTGTTATGGTAGCCACCCTGCTACCGGTAATCCCTGGAATTTCTGGTATGACTAAAATTTAATAATAATAGGCCTACCGAACCCGAAGGTTCGTTGCCGATACCACCAAATTCCGCCTACACAGACTCGTCCAATGTTCACCGTTCAAGCCACAGCCACCGAGATCAGCCTTAACGCAATTCTCCCATCGACGCTTTGGCCTACCTTTCGGATGCCTACCCATTCGGATCAGCGAATACTTTCTCGGAATCCGTTCCTAACCGAGCCCAACAACTTTACTCGCCCATTTAAGTCTCCGCGATGCTATCAACTCAATTATATTAACAGGGTACAAGTTCCAAAATTCGCGTTGTGCGACTTTCTAAACTCCCCAGGAGTCTCATCTCTCTTCGGACCAAATATTTTACGCAGTACCTTATTTTCGAAAACCTTAAGCCGTTGTTCATCATTCAAAGCAAGCGTAAGACTAAAATTTAAAGAACCTAAATTGTGGATCTCGCTAAATCAGTGGTTGATTATAGTCCCCGTAACCCTCTAAAGTAGGTTATTTTAAAGTTAGGCCGGCAATCAGATTGTTTTTAGTGCATAACATTAAATGTTTTACTTTTTATAAATTACCAATAATCCTAAAAGTTGGAAAACATATAGCTTTTAGCCTGAAATATGAGTCAAGTGAATTATTTTTTTAAGGACACAAATCGTGCATCTCATCCTCATTACCTTTAATTGTTGCGGTAGACAGGGCACTGCAGAGTACCATCAGCCAGATAACTTTGCCGTTCGGTCTTGACTTGAAGAGGTCCATGAACTTGCCAAAGATCTGCCAGCTGTCACGCTTCATCAGCTTGCTCCTGTCTTCGAAAATGAAGATGACCAGAAGGAGAGACAGCAAGAACATGGCGTTGATAGATATAAAAGAATTCTCGTAACCCACTTTCTTGACGAAGTGTCTGGAAAAAGTGCTCGCCAAGCAGGCTCCAGATGCGCCTGCAGCCAAGTTCAATGTCAACCTGTGATGGAAGATTTTTTTTTTTTAATTTACATTATTTATGAAAATCTAAATATACAATAATAACAACTAAAGGGAAATTGAGTTATTTTAAGCATTAATGAGCTAAATTTAAATTTTATATTTGAACTATCAGCTAATATCAATTTACGGTAAATCAGGATTTCGAATTTATATATATATATAGTTATTGTGGATGTAATTAGTTGACCGTTGAGAATTACTGGAAGGAATTAGTCCGGGTGGCGGTCATTAAATGAAACAACTAAATAGTTTCAACTATTTTATTGTTTGCCAACGTTTCGACCCCTTTGTGGGTCATCATCAGGGCGCATGGTGGGAGAATAAAAACTAGGAGGTTTTCCATTCTCCCACCATGCGCCCTGATGATGACCCACAAAGGGGGTCGAAACGTTGGCAAACAATAAAATAGTTGAAACTATTTAGTTGTTTCATTTAATGACCGCCACCCGGACTAATTCCTTCCAGCAATATATAGTTATGTATTGAGAATAGTGAGCGGTGGAAATTCAATATTGAATAACTATTATATTAATTAAATAAAAATTGATTAGCCTATGTCGGCGAAAGTACAAAGGGCGTGAACCTGGCCCCCTTGGATTCTCCAATAGGCCCCCCGCCAAACCTCGGGAAACTTCCTAGACCCTCAGCAGCAGCGGGAGGATTAGGAAAAAGTCACACTTATGATAAAGGTCTACAAAGGCTGGACCGTTAACCGGAGCACTTCCCATATCAGATCCGCCCAAGATGACGAGGATGAGAAAGAAGAGTCGAAGAGGACAGTCTTATTCCAGCCACGAAAGTTGAAGTCCCGCAAGAGGAGAGTCGGGTTCCATCTACAAGAAGAAGAGAGGTCCGTCGGTGGTCAGCTGGAGGATGAAGCCTAGAAGGGGCGCCTAAGACTGATTTCACCTTTGACTGCCAGCTAAGTTTTTGTAAGATATTTCTTTATTGTATGGCAAGGTTAATGGTAATGCCCCGTAGTATTCTCAGGCATTGTGTAAATAGATTGTACATGTACAAGTTAATTAAAATAATAAGATCAGTTATTGAAACCTGTCTAATTTAATCCCACCCTGCATGCCACCTATTGTGGCAACACGATACCTTTGGATAGGAAATCCAATCGTTTCAGTAAATATAGTATATATATTGATTAAAGAAATCAATGTATCTAGTTTTTGAAAGTACCACTGCCTTAAAAAAGCAGTCGGTGAAAAACATAGGAATATATACATAGCTTTGCGTTAACAGATAGTGAAGTCATTAATCTTTTAAACGGCTCTAACTGCACTGTCTTAGTAAAATTTTTAAGAGAAGCGTTACGTAATAGAGCTTTTTTAGTTCAAGAATTTAATTATAATTAAGAAGGAAAAAAAAAGAAAGACATTTTGTTGAAGAATTTTATTTTCAATATTTAAATAAGTAATTCCTATAGTTTATTAAAATTTACGTCATCGTTGGTATTTTCTTTACTGATCCGTTTATTAGTTTGATATGTGGTGTTATGATTCCTTTTTAATTATTTACTTATCTAAGTGTAATATTACAATTATTTCTTCATTTTATCTTCAGTTTATTTCAATTTATAATATTTGCAACTCTGCTGACGAAGTAATCCAAAGCAAGAATGTTTTTATTTTGTATTTATAATAATAATAATAATAGGCTTACCGAACCCGAAGGTTCGATGCCGATACCACCAAACTTCGCCTGCACAGACTCGTCCAATGTTCACCGATCAAGCCCAAGCCCCCGAGATCAGCCTTAATGCAATCCTCCCATCGACGCTTCGGCCTACCTTTCGGACGCCTGCCAGTCGGTTCAGCGAATACCAACTTTCTCGGAATCCGTTCCTCACTAAGCCCAACAACTTTACGCGCCCATTTGAGTCTCCGCGATGCTATCAAGTCAATTATATTCACAGGGTACAAACTCCGCAATTCCGCGTTGTGCAACCTTCTAAACTCCCCAGTGGCCTCATCTCTCTTCGGACCAAATATTTTACGCAGTACCTTATTCTCGAAAACCTTAAGCAGTTGTTCATCCTTCAAAGTAAGCGGCCACGTTTCGCATCCGTAAAGAACCGTTGGAAGAATAATAGTTTTATAAATTCTAACCATTAAGTTTTTAGACAGAAGCCGTGAACTAAGTAATTTAGCAACTGAATAATAACACGCATTTCCCACCTTTAACCGGGACTTTATTTCTTCCTGGATTTCATTTTTTCTTGTTATCATAGAACCTAAATACTTGAATTTCTCTACGTGTTCAAAAGTATGACCTGAAATATTATTATCATCATTTTGTATTTATAGAAAAAAAAAAAAATAAATGTATTATATTAAAAAAAAACAAAAAAAAACCTGTACCACTACAACCCATGAAGGGTCTTGGGCTCAGTACATATAGAGATTCGTACTGTTTCTAGGCCAACGGCAGTGCATTGAGGTGATTAGGCCTTAATCACGCTCAGCCGCCAGGTTTTTCCCCAATTAATTTGGGTACCCACTTTATAGAGGCTGGGTCTGCCCCAGGAGGGTCTCCATACCCTAGGGTCGCCCCCCGACTGAATTAACAGAATAAATAATTTTTCTGCCACAGCCGGGATTCGAACCCAGGACCCGGAGCACAGCAGACTAGTGCTCTATCCACTAGACCACGCCGCTCCCTATTATATTAATAAACATTTGTATTATATATATATTATATTATTTACATAACTTTGGTTTCGTAACTCTATATTACTTGATATTTCTTCATAAATTTCTGATTTATGGTCGTATAAAATCCATGACTGGCTTGAATTTTGAATCCAAAAGACTGACGTTAATATCATGTTCTGAGAATCTGTCTGGGATCTTGATGCCTAAAATCGGTCTATGTATCTCATAAAAACCCTTTGACCGAGGACTGGTTGGTTTTTTTTAAAATGTGTATCATACGTATCTTGAAACAAGAAATTCAATTTTGAGTAGATACTTATCATTAGCAGGTTTTAAAAAATGGAATTAATACGGCGAAAAAATATTTAGTTAGAAGTAATAAAATTGAGGAATTAGTAGAATAGGTTCTTATAAGAGATTTCTTGATGATGTATAAAAAGCACGAAATGTTGCATAATGTTACAAAATGAACAAATAAAAGATTTATGGATATGTAGAATTAGAGTGGTTAATCCAGAATAAGATGATAAGAAATCGGCTTACTTTTCTTTTTCTTTCAATCTTCAAATCTTTATATAATTAAATAAAGAATGTGTGAAAAGTGAACCATACATATTTATAGACGAAAAACACCTATTTTATAATTTTAATAGTAACCAAACTTTTATTTTAAGAGGCTTTCACGTCTCAGACCAAACTATGTCAAGTGTTCAGCACCTTTCTGATTAGTTGTTTTTATTTTTAGATTTTTTAGATATTATGGAAGTTTTTCCTGGTAATAACTATTTATAAAGAGCAGTATTAAAACTGTTTTGAGATTGAGAAACCCTAAAATAAAAAATTCTTCATTTAAAAGTCGTTTTATGTTTACTAGAGATGCAGTGATGAATATATTGTTAATTTTAAGGCATGTAATTTTATTTTGTTTGTTTTCTCTGCAGATGTCCATTTCGTTACAGCATTTAAATTATGCTTAATTCAAAATTAATTATTTCACATATTTCAATGTTTGCGTCGTGCTTTTGATTATTAATGTATATCAGTAAGCCTGTTAACAAAAATTAATTTTTCCTAAAATTAATAAATTGAAACAAAAACATTTTTTTTTTATTTAAAAGAAATTTACAACTGTATTATACAATAAAATACATTAAGTAAATGTTTTAATAGATCAAGTGGGCGTGATACAGGCATGTGAAGAAACTACCCAGTGGTAGCACTTCAAAGTTTATTCAGCTAAGTAGGTCTCGAGGCCATCGTCTTTTCAGCCGCCTCGGGGATTCTCTGGAATAGATGGTAATGAGAGTTTGCGGACGAGTGGGTTGGAGTGGATGGGTAATTTGGAATAAAAGGAGAAATATCTAGTTCGGGCTAGATCTGCGACTAATGGGATATTTAGGTCTTTATGAATTATTTTATTGGTGACAAAGTAAGGGGCGTTTAGGATCTTTCGGAGGATTTTGGATTGCAAGGATTGAATGCGGCAAGAATTGGATGGTTTGGTGGATCCCCATAACTCAATCCCATATGTCCAAATAGGCCTAATGATAATAATAATAAATAAGTTCTTTATTATTCTGGGACATGTCCCTTTAGAACAAAATATACAAAAAAGGGCTTTAGAGTCTTAGAGTAAATTAATTAAATATAAACAAGTTAATAATTAATGGTATAAAATATACATATTTAAATGAGATGAGAAAAAAAAAATATATATATATATATATAAAAAAATAAATAAATAAAAAGCTTATTTAGAATTCTATTGAGCCTGGATGTGCAATAAGTGATCAAATATGCGGGATTTGAAGGTAGAAAAAGAATTGGAGTGACGGATGGAAGAAGAGATAGAATTCCATAGGATGGAGGATCGAATGAGAAAGGATCTGTCGAAATGTGCAGTTCTGTGGGCCGTACTGTATAAATCCGAAGGCCGGGAGCGTGTAGAACGGGAATGGACAGAGGATTTGAACTGTAGGAGGTCAAAAATATATGATGGACGGCGGGATTGGATAACTTGGTAAAGGAATGACGCAAGGAAATACTTGCGACGATTGGAAGGGTTAAGCCACTTCAACTCGCCATAAAATTGGGATACAGAGGTGTATCTAGGGACCCCGAAGATGAAGCGAACAAAGGAATTGATTAAGCGTAATGATGGTAATATAAATTAATTTTTAGTGGTATGTGGAAAGTTTTGATCGTTTGTCCAGTAAGTGTTGTAGTAAGCGGTATCTACGAGCTGTTTCTTGTCGTTTCAGTCTAGTGTGAGGATTCCAAGGAGGACGTTTGTCCAGATGGAGTCCTAGGTACCGGATCTGTTCAACTGAGGTGAGTGGAATATTGTTAAAGGAAATAGTGGGACAGGCGGACATAGGTTTTAGACCAAGGGTGAAGGTAATTTTATGGGATTTAGTAGGGTTGATTTTAATTTTCCACTTTTGGCACCATTCTTCAATGGAAGAAATGTGAGACTGAAGGGTTTGGGAAGCAACTGATGGGTCATTATTTACGGATAACACACATGTGTCATCTGCGTAGATTGTGAGGACAGTACCAGAAACAAAAATAAATTTAAAACAGAGGGTAGATATGATAAGCTCCATTAAATATTTTAAAAATATATAGGAATTAATTTAAATATTATTTCACAAGCAGAATTTAAATACTACGTTTATATTTATATAAGGCTACATATATTGAGGACGTATAGTCGAGTGTTGTATCATTGGTTGAAATAATCAGGAGTCAGTCGTGTGAAAAATATTTTAATTTTGCCGACGTTTCGGCTCAAACATGTGGGCTATCATCAGGGCAGCAGTGAGCCGCAACGTCGCACAGTGGAAAATATGACCGATTTAGGTGGATCCAATTCTGAAACTTGTCTATATTTAACCTTTGGGGTCCCAGATTAAATTTGTGATTTGTAATTGCACAAATATAAGATACAATTATAAAAAACTAATTAATTTGTTGACATGATCGGCGAGCGCACAGTCGCCAAACATCAAATTTATTTGCTAAAATCTAAAACTTCCCTACATTTTACGTTTGAAGTCCCAGAATACGGGAAAAATAATACTAAAAATCTAATTATCGGCTCGGAGTTGCTAAAACCTGCTAATAGATGTATTTTATATCATTTAGGAGATTCTTTAAATTATAGATTGTAAAAATTTTGATTCGGAGTGTTGTATCTGAAAAAATTATGTATCACCCAAAACGCAAAATATCGCAAACATTCTTTGTAATATCTAAATACTAGAAGGATTGATGAAAAAAATACTACAAACAAATCCTTGGGGTAACTTGGGAGTTATATAGTTTTTCGTTATTGAATAGGAGCATACATTTACAAATTGCTAAATTAATTCTACAGGTGAGATTGCAATGTATATTCAATAACGAGTTTGGAAATATAATGTCTTACCTGTCTCAGCAATGTCCATTGTTAAATAAAAGCAAAAAGCTTTGCTCAAAATACACCTTGGGCACAATAAATGACCATCGAATAAAGATAATCCCACTGCCGGTTATTAGGCACTTGTGTGAACAGGAATGATTCATCCATTTATTATTTATTTGTAAACACGGTGTGGCGAAAAATATTAGTATGAAGGTTCTTGCCAACTAATGATAAAAAGGTGAAGCACTGGAAAATTCCAAACTTTTGACTTTACTTTTGTCCACCTAAATTGGTGATTTTGCCACTGTGGGTCGGCGAAATTAAAATATTTTTCACAGGACTGACACCTGATTATTCCAATCAATGATAAGGCTACATAAATACGTATTCCTTTAAAAGTCATTCAAAATTCTACAATGTAATAATGTAAAACTATGATTATTTTTATTTTACAGGCAAAGCCTTTAACAATTTATAAACATTTACAAAGTAATAATAGTAATTCAAAGTAATAATAATAAATCCGCAAAGGCAACTGATGGACGCAGTTTCTGGGGTCTTACGCTCCCTAGGTATCTGAGTATACTACACCGCTCACAAACCCACACATTGCAGTACGCTTTAACGGTTACGGTTACTCAGTCACAAAGTACATTAACTGTACATATTCTAGAGCTACTTTACCTAGGAAGACATGGCAGTTGGTCTAAAATGCAATAACCCAGTAAAAATGGAGTCGAAAGATCGACTTATAGCCTCGGACCAGTCTAGTACTGAAGGCGGGATCTTCAACAGCTTCTTTCAGGTGATGGCGGAGCCTGTGGTGCCACCCTGTCGCAGCGGATCAGGAGGCCGCAAAAACCTGCAACTAGTTCGAGTTCGGGCTTGGGCGAGATCCATTCTCCTCCCGCGCGAGCACAACAGAGACCGAGAGGTACTGGAAGGAAGAAAATGGATGCCGGAAATGAATAAGGCTGTCATCCAGGCATAGCTTTTGGCAACAAAATTAGAAACAGACAATACAGGATATCTCAGCAGAATTCAACACTACTGGCAGGAATCATACCCACAAATAATTATGAGTACCCAAAGACTGAGTGATCCGATCGCGCACTTTCCTCTCATGTCTAGAAACGGAACATATAAAAGGATTAGTGTCTGAACGGTTAGAATTGGTAAAATAAGAGCAACCACCAAACCCCAGCAATTAGAAATATCGCTACCAACACAACACAATTAGAAATAAATTCTCCCGAAGGAGAAGACAAAGAAATCCTGAGACTAACTGAATCTTGTTAACACAACATAACCTGTTTGACGGAATTCCGCATCATGTGAGACCATCACTACCAAGAGTCCTAGTAGCTTTAAATCAGATTAATGTGAAGCACTTAAATGATGCTCTAAGTCAACTTGTTAGCAGACGTGGAAATTGAAGCTGAATGTCATCGAACTAATGTTACAGCAAGGGTCGTTATTATCGAACTTAGGCTGGAACAAATAATAATAATGCCTTAATAGTTACCTGGCTGCCCTCTGTGAGCGTTTAGAGCGTTCGGTAACGACGCAGGCAGCGCCAAGGTAAAACATCATGCCTCCTCCAGCTATTCCCCGGACTACTGCTTCGGAGATCGCTGTGTACCAGGCAGACATCTTCCAGCTCCACGACGAAAAGAGGTTTATCGAGACACCGATGGACTCACCCGCAAGCCCGACGTACATCATCGGCTTGCTAAGCCCTGTGGCGTCCCGGGCACACCCAGCCACTAGCAGCGGCACCACCGACAACAACTGGAACCAAGAGTTCCTTAATGCCATCAGCTCTGAAACAGACAGGGTAAAGATCTTTAATATTTCTTTCGTTATTGTAATTTGTATATAAAGGACCTCCTATTTTTTCCTTGGAGCTCTACTCTCGTTGTTCTTTATTTATTTTGTCTATTAACACAACACTGGTTCATTATGTAATTTGTATGCTATTGTAAATTGAAAAAAACTCATGACTGAACTTCTTCATCTTTCCTTCAACCTAAAAACTTAGCTATTGTTAAAATTTATGATTACGCCGGGGGCTGAATAGTTAGTGGGTCAGTCCATTCATAATATTATGCTCTACCCATTATTTTTCCTCCAAAAAAATTACAGTTTCAATATAAAACACATATGAAAAGTATTTAATAATTGCTTTCCTAGGAATAAACATTTTTCCTTTTTATATTTCTTTCGATTTTTTTAACATTTAGGTTCATAGACGACCATGGTTTTTCTGAATTATTTTCTGAACAAGTTGATAAGAAGTTCTTGTTAAAGATGTCATTTCACATTCCTCTTCTTATATAGAAATTAAATATTATAAAAAGAAAAGGTACAATTTAGAGTATACTAGCAAAAAAAAAAAGAAAAGAGTACACCTAATTAATAATTTGTTAACTGATAAAACTCAATTGAAACATCAAAATTTCATTTCTTTAGCATTGCTAGTCTCATTATTGTTATTGGTGCCAATGAGATAAAGAGATTTAACGATTATTTAATCAGTACTCGCCTTAAAAATGCGATTATTGATTTTTTTTTTAATATTGAGGAATTACTTGGTATTTATATTGATTACTAATTTGGTACATGATCAATATTAAAATAGTATATAACCAAATGATTTTTTTTTTTTTTTCAGATGAAATAATCAAAATCATACTTCCAAGAACAATAAACCTTCTATATGATCCATATGTAAGACCAGCACTGTTATTATTTAAAGAAACGTAGAAAACTATGTACTAAGTGCATAGAGAATATAATTGCAGAGCTTATGTCACTGGAGAGCCATCCTAAAAATCAAAAATATATAGTTTTTTTAACTTCCTTGGAAACTAACTCGAAATAAACCCATGTTTCTTTATTTATTTAACGTCTCTTTATGCTGCTGTGGCTAATCAGACGAGAGTACAGTGGAATTTTTTTGTTCTCGCGGTTTATTTAGTTACCTTTAATTTTTTTTAAGTGGATAAAGTAAACAGAAATCATTGCCTCAATTATTGAAAATCATATATTAAAATTATTAATCTCTACTACTACGATTATCCTTCAGCCAAGACACTAGTAGTTGCTGGATTAATTTATTTATTATTAACTGTAAGATATAAAAAAAAAAAAAAAGTTTAACACTACAACCCAGAATGGGTCTTGGGCTCTGCACATTAGGCCAACGGCCGTACAATGAGGTGATTAGGCTTTAATCACGCTCAGCCGCAGGTTTTTCCCCCATGTTTTTGGGTACCTAATTTATAGAGGCTGGGTCTGCCCCAGGAGGGTCTCCGTATCCTTGGTCCCCATCGCCCCACGGCTGAATTAACAGAATAAATAATATTCTGCCACAGCCGGGATTCGAACCACAGGTCTCGGAGAACAGTAGGATAGTGCTCTCTCCACTAGACTACGCCGCTCCTAATATAAGATATATAGTTATAGTATAGTGATATAATATAATAGTGATATAATATAGTATATATAGAAGCCGCTCCTATATAAGATATATAGTTGAGGTTTGTAGTGCGATTCAGTTAGGTCAATAAAAGCAATTCAAGAATAAATCCATTAAAAAAAATCATAACAAATGACGTTGTTGTTTATTAATATGACAGCGGCGTCATCTTGACTCCTTATCGTTTCAAAAACATTTAAAAAGAATGCATTAGCCATAGTTACAAATTTAATTTAATTCATTTTATTTCTCAACTATGACAAATACACACCTGAGGATGATTTAAAACGTTTTAAGTATCAGTAGGTGAGATTTAGTTAAATTATATGGTATGGTATTATATGTTACTTATACGGTACTTTATTATTGTTAATAATGAAGTTTTTAAGGAACCAATATATATATATATATATATATATATATATATATATATATATATATATATCTTCTTCTTCCAGTGGCGCGACAGGCCGTGTAGGCCCTGGGCCTCGTGGTTTAAACTCCTGCGAGTTTACACTCACGTTTCACGATGCAATTTTTAGTGTAGGGTCATCACTCCCTACGACTACTTTTGTGAGTGGCCACCTTTTGGCTGACGGGTCTCACATACCCGGGGGAGAGACTGTGAGTGAATCCCCATTTTTTTACATCCTTATAAAAGCCCCGTTGGGACTGGGATTCGAACTCAGAACCTGTAGCATGAGAGACTAGCGCGCTAGCCACTCAGCCACGGGCTCCCCCCAACAATTATATATATATTATATATAGGATATATATATATATATATATATATATATATATATATATATATATATATATATATCCTAATTTTCTCCTTTCAAACTTGGACTCCTTGATGAGTAAATCAAAAAACAGGAGGGAGAGAGGATAACTCCACTCGTCTTCCTTGTTTTATCCGAAACTATGAATTCGATATTTGTAAAGATTTTGGAACACTAATAATCATTAATCACACCCGAAATATCTACTGAATCAAGCGCACGCAGGACTTTCGTATTTAAGGAGTTTGAAAATAGTAAAAAAGAGATCAAGTAGGTTGAAAAAAAAGTTATTTATATATTGTACATAATGTGAAAATGATATATTTGATTGGAGATAATTTTTCCTTATACTTCATTTCTTCTTTTTTTTTTTTTAAATTATTATCAGTTAAATTATCATTATCATTCACCTGTTCATACATTAAATACCATCTAGGTCGAGGAAGTATTTTAAATTATTTATATTAATCTTAAATTATTGTTTTTAATTTGTTAATATTGGGTAAGTTATTAATATATTTTAATTAATTAGTTTTGTTTTAAGCTTTAGTGATTTTCAATTGTAAATAGATATGTATATATTTTAAGTAAACCCAGTGAACATAGATAGGAAATTACTGGAGCCCTGTTTGGTGGGAACAGCTCTCCAGTTGCAGACAGCCCATTAGTATTTAAACCCGTGATTGATTCCCATTTTAAAAATATGCCTCACGTTGGTTTCAATTATTTTTGGGATCAACATGAGTGCAGTCCTGCCCGCTCGGTTATCAATCTTGATGACCGAGCCCATGCAAATACGTGAAAATAAATTTAAATAAGAAATTGGAACGAACCGCTGGTATAGGGCTGCCCTAAGGTACAACGGGGGGAAAGAAAGACAGAAAAAAAAAATTAAATACCATCGGTTTAGCTAAAGTTTCCTTATTAAAATATTGGTGAATGTATTTCACGTAAAATCTGATATGCAGTTAAATATAATGTGGAAGTTATCTTTGTTCTGAAAAGAAAAACCGAGAAAAGGAAACTCCGAAAAAGCATTTTTTTTTACATCCTACAAAAAATTAATTTATATTACCATCATTAGGTCTATTTGGACATATGGGATTGAGTTACGGAGATCTACCAAACCATCCAATTCTTACCGCATTAAATCCTAGCAATCCACAATCCTCCGAAAGATCCTAAATGCCCCTTACTTTGTCACCAACAAAATAATTCATTAAGACCTAAATATCCTATTAGTCGCAGATCTAGCCCGAACTAGATATTCCTCCTTTAATTCCAAATTACCCGTCCACTCCAACCCACTCTCCGAAACCTCTCATTAACATATATTCCTGATGATGAGGCGACTGAAAAGACGACGGTCTCGCGACCTACTACATTAAATCACCACTGCTAGTGTGCTACACATGCCTGTATCAAGCCCATATAATTAATTAACATATTTACTTAATGTATTTTATTATATTGTAATTTCTTTAAAATAAATATTAAAAAAAAAGATTAAATTAATTATATGCCTCCATATATTATATCAATCCAAGTTAATGAGCTTCATGTGTATATATATATATATATATATATATATATATATATATATATATATATATATATATATGTATATACACAGTGGTAGTAATTACTCTAATTTCTTATGAAAGTACTTAGTAGTCATCATATTGGAGCTAATATTATACATTTATTTATTTAATCGTTTTTTTATATAATTAATTTTGTTTAACTTGATAAACAATACAATAACAATATCCAAACACACTTTCTGTAAATTTTTAAACAGTTTCCTTCCGATGTTCTTAGATATGGGAATAAATTCGTTTCGGTAACAAATTTGTTTTATTGTTAGTCCTTTTTATATTCTCGTATCTAGAAGAGAGAAAATTCGCCGTATTTATTTTATACTATGAGATAATGAAGTGGTAGTGAAGATCAGTTTTATTCTAATTTTTAGTTTATTATTATCAATAAAGCACCTTTGAGTGTCATCAACCATGAACAAAAAATTTAAAAAAACATAAAATTTTGAGGTTTCTCGTTTCATGATACGTATATTCCAAATGTTGAATACAAATTGGCTACTGCCCGCTTCATCGGTTTTTTTCTAAAACGACTGAACTCGTTTTGATATGGGTGCACTTACACAATCCTTCTTGATCGTCGCAGTGGGCAAAATCACCAATTTAGGTGGACAAAAGTCAAGTCAAAAGTTTGGAATTTTCCAGTGCTTCGACCCTTAATACTAATATTTCCCGCCATACCGTGTTTACAAATAAATAGTAAACGAATGAATCATTCCTGTTCACATAAGTGCATAATAACCGACAGTGGGATTATCTTTATTCGATGGCCATTCATTGTGTTCAAGGTGTATTTAGAGCCAAATCTTTTTGCTTTTATTTAACAATGGACATTGCTGAGACAGGTATGACATTATATTTCCAAACTCGTTTTTGAATAATATTGCAATCTCACCTGTAGAGTTAATTTAGCGATTTGTAAATGTATGCCCTTATTTAATAACGTAAAACTATATAACCCCCAAGTTACCGCAAGGATTTGTTTAACCAAACCTTCTAGTCTTTAAATATTACAAAGAATGGTTGAGATTTTTCGCGTTTTGGTTGATACATATTTTTTTTCAGACACAACACTCCGAATCAAAAGTTTTACAATCTACAATTTCAAGAATTTCCTAAATGATATAAAATACATACATCTATTAGCAGGTTTTAGCATCTCCGAGCCATAATCAGATTTTTTGTATTATTTTTCCCGTATTCTGGGACTTCAAATGTAAAATATAGGGAAGTTTCAGACTAAAGCTAATAAATTTGATGTTTGACCACTGTGCGCTCGCCAATCGTGTCAAAAAAATAATTAATTTTTATAATTTTTTCTTATATTTTTTCCGTAATCTGAAACCCCAAAGGTTAAATATAGACAAGTTTCAGAATTTTGTTCACCTAAATCGGTCATATTGCCCACTGAGCGTCGGTTAGGCACAACAGTTCAGCGACGGTTCTCAATTAAAGATGCCTGTTTAAGTTCGCATTGTTCCAGTCCATATTTTTTTCCTTAGAATTTTCGGACTTTAACTATTTCGCTTCGATCATTCTTCACCTTTTTTTACTTACTTTTAGAAGAATATCAATTAATTTATTTAATAAGCAAAAATTAAACCAATCAAAACTAATTTTAGCCAACTAAGGAAGGATCATAGAAGAACCCAGAATCGCACATTTTACTGGGCCTTATAATTCCTAAATTATGCATATTTATTAACACAATTATTATTTTTTTAGAATTTCTTGCTGTATGTATTGGCATGACCGCTTGTATGGATGAAAAAGAACGATGTTGTAAGAGTGCATCGGTCTTCGATCTAAACCATTTTCTTGCCCTCCCTCTCCCACCAGTTTCCTTCCTTCCAAGCTGGATGGAAAGGACTGGAATGACGAAATTAACGATCGTGCAAGTGCACCCATGTACGTGCTCGTTCAAGATATATAATTGGAAACAGCGTCATTTGCCGTAGAAAAACACTAATCCTGATTCGCCTTATCATAAACCTGGATCATATGAAATGATTTGGTTTTCCTTCAGAGGCTTTTTTTATTTACACAATTTTTTTTTTCACTAAAAAATGTTTGATAAAATAACTGATTCGAAATTATATTACGTAATATTTAGGAAAAAATCGTGATTTTATTTACATTTATGATAAATGCTGTAGATAGTTTTACATTTTTCAAAAAAATTTAATAATGTAAAAATGGATTATAATTTTCAAATTATGTATGCGGTATAATTTATTAAATTGTAAAAATCGGTGCGCGCAACACATGACTTTCACTTACCTCCGTTGTTAAAATCAATTTTAGAAGTTTTAAATATATTTAGAGATTAAAATAAATTGTTAAAGAAATAATTAAATTAATGGAAGGAATTAGTCCGGGTGGCGGTCATTAAATGAAACAACTAAATAGTTTCAACTATTATTGTTTGCCAACGTTTCGATCCCCTTTGTGGGTCATCATCAGGGCGCATGGTGGGAGAATGGAATTTGGTTTCTGTTGGCAAACAATAAATAGTTGAAACTATTTAGTTGTTTCATTTAATGACCGCCACCCGGACTAATTCCTTCCAGTAATTTCAACGGTCAACTAATTACATCCACAATAATTAAATTAAGTTTGAACAGAAACATGTGTTTTATTAAATTATCAAATATATTATTATCTACGACAATCAGTTTCGTTTATCGGCTTTTCATCACCTTCTGTTATGTTTTAGAATTTTGTGTATATGATAGTATTTTTTCTAAAATCTTTAGCTTAGCTTTCCAGCGGTATATTATACACATATATTTCTGTTTTAATATTCAAAACATTAAAAATCACATCAAAAAATATTTTTGCTCTTTTCTCCTTAAGTTGTTTATCAAATTCGATCAACTTGCATGTTTAGCCATTATTTATCAAATATAATAAGTTGATGTAGCTGTTTTGTTTTTTTAAATCTACAAAATTAAAGATACTTTAGAGGAAGAAAATTTAAAATATCGGCATTTAAGCCCTGTCAGACTATTTAATCAGAGAGAAACCTGCACAATATTAAAGCCCATCAATCGATATAGCGAGTTCAATCAAAATCGTTATAGCCGTTTTTGAGAAAATCGTAGAGAGGTGCAAAATGCGTGGTATAAAGTGGCTATTCTAGATAGCTAATTTTCATGAAAAAATTGCTGAAACATCTCAGGCGTATAGTCATCTTAAATATGTAGATTCAGTTTTATAGCACTTTTTTGTTTTCGCGCTGGACTTACCACAAACACACGGAAACACAGACCTTTTCGCGGGACTTGGTTATTTGGACTCAGAGGACCCTAAAACGTGTATTTCCGTTGAAAACTAGAATTGGAAAATTTTCACGATCGCAATACTTCCCCTTACAATATATAGTAAGTGAAAGTAAAAAAAGTTATTATTTCTGTTACACATATTACTTAAAACAACTGTCAATCATACCTAGAACTTTTTATTTTATCATATCATAAAAAAAAAAAAAACATACAAAATTAATAGTATCAGTACTTCCGAGCTACAGAAATACATAATTTTTTTTTTAATCTATAGAAAAATCAAAACTTATTTATAATATCCAGCAGTTAAGTTGTTAAACCTTCCGAATAAAACATCTATCTGTGGATCCGACTTGGGTTGGGACATAATTACTTTTTTCGAACTCAGTTGTTGGCATACATTAATGTAATGCTTCTATTTATGAATTTTAAGTACTACGTTCAGCTAACCAAGCCATCATTTATACTTGGTAAGGAAATAAACCGTAATGTTGTGAATGAAAAAATAAGAGTTTGCGGAAATATATTTAGAACAATTGATCTGTTGGAGATGGATTAAGTTTTCAAGATAGCAAAACTTCATTATCATACATAAATTAAAGATAAGGGGTGACTGTTTACCATTAGCTTCAATATGGAGACTCGTATCATTGCAGGCGTATGCCAGTGGCGGTTGTTGATCGGGGCTGCAGGTCTTCTGCATGAGGAAATAGCGCATAGCCACGGAGTAAGTCCAAGCCGAGAAGGTGTAGAGGAACACGGCCGGCTCCGAAGTGAACTCGTACCAGGAGGTCTTCATCGCCAATAACGAACTAGCGGATCGAGCTACGGATAGATATCTTATCGATCTGTCTTAGATTTGAGGTCTCAAGTGATTTGTAGCATTTTAGACATTCTGTGTCATCGCCTTTCTTGTTCAGTTTATTTATTTTTTTCCTTTTTATCGTTCGGATTGAACAGGGTAATAAACTTACGTAATATTATATTAACTTCGAAAATTGTCAGGCGCGTGGCCTTTACTTCAGCGTGGGTTACAAAGTTTTTTTTTATTAGTTTAATTTTGAGAAAGACTTTACTTCTAGATTTTCATCCGAAAGAAATCAAACCCTTTTTTAAATGGACTGATTATTGGTTAATATTTTATCGCAAGATTAGTTTTAAATGTGAAATAAAAAAAAATTGGTTGAGAAGATGTAGACAGAAGCTACGTTGAGATGAGTTGTCCATGAATAACATCTAATTAATTAATCTGGGTAAAAAAAATAATCCAAATATAACGATTCCATTAAAGCAAGGATATCCAAATCCATACGAAATTTAAATCATGCTATGTTATTAATAATTTCAGATACTTTAAATTTATATAGTAAAATTTGTTAATATAACATTGTGTGATACATTCTACGGCCTTTCATAACTTTGTTGATTCATTTAACGTCACTTTTATGCTACTGTAGCTGATCGGACGATGATACAGTTTGGATCTACAAATTTTGCTTATCCAGGTTTAATTAGGACTGGGATCTTTAACGAGTACCTGCCATCGCACAGGCTCGGAAACACCATTTTACGTCAATTTCTAATAACATAACAAGAAGTTCTTAAAACAACTAAATTACAAATCAATACATGCAATTCAAGGTAACCCATGAAATTTTCAATATTTTAATTTTCACTTACTTTTATATGAAATATATAGTAAGGGGATGTATTGCGATAGTGAAAATTGTATAATTCCAGTTTCAACGGAAATACAAGCTTCAGGGTCCCCTGTGTCCAAATGACCAAGTCCCGCGAAAAGGTCTGTGTTTCCGTGTGTCCATGTGTTTGTGGTAAGTCCAGCGCGAAAACAAAAAAGTGCTATAAAAATGAATCTACATATTTAAGATGACTATACGGCGGAGATGTTTCTGATGATTATAAAATAAAAATTTCTAGGTATGATTGACAGTTGTTTAAGTAATATGTGTAACAGAAATGATAACTTTTTTTACTTTCACTTACTATATATTGTAAGGGGAAGTATTGCGATCGTGAAAATTTTCCAATTCCAGTTTTCAACGGAAATACACGTTTTAGGGTTCTCTGAGTCCAAATAACCAAGTCCCGCGAAAAGGTCTGTGTTTCCGTGTGTCCGTGTGTTTGTGGTAAGTCCAGCGCGAAAACAAAAAAGTGCTATAAAACTGAATCTACATATTTAAGATGACTATACGCCGGAGATGTTTCAGCAACTATTTCATGAAAATCAGCTATCTAGAATAGCCACTTTATACCACGCATTTTGCACCTCTCTACGATTTTCTCAAAAACGGCTATAACGATTTTGATTAAACTCGCTATATCGATTGATGGGCTTTAATATTATGCAGGTTTCTTTCTGATTGATATAGTATGACAGGGCTTAAATGCCGATATTTTGCGAGTATTTTGGAAGTATTGCGATAGTGAAAATTGTAGAATTCCAGTTTCAACGGAAATACAAGCTTCAGGGTCCCCTGTGTCCAAATGACCAAGTCCCGCGAAAAGGTCTGTGTGCCCGTGTTGTGTGTGCTAAGCTGTTTTATTTAACCTCACTTTATTCTACTGAGGCTAATCGGACGATGCTACAGTGGGAGTCCTAAATTTTCCAAACCAGGTTCAAATAGGTACAACGAGTAAGTACCTGACATAGCATAGGCTCGGGACCACCTTTTTACATCCCCTCCGAACGACGGCATAACTAAGTATTTTTTACAGACATTAAAAAATCCTAAGGCCACCTAAGGGTTTGTGACCCGTGACCTTGGGCATCGAAGGCAGTTATGCTAGCCACTGTGCTACAGGTAACCCCTCAACATTTTGGGTAATTTTTAACAGTTAGTAGAATATTGTTCGAAAACCGGACTGTCAAAGATTTAGATGGTTTTTTTCCTCAAGAAAGTTATTAAGCTGAGAGTGAACTATTTCTTTAAGTGGTTTGGATAGGTTGGATTAAATGAAGAAAGGTTTAAAGTCGGAAACTGAGGTGGGATTTGGAACTTTATTTAATGGACGTACTTTGACTTTTTTTCAGGCTGTTGGGAAAATAGATTTTTTTAAGAGAAACATTATACATATGTAAAAAAACCAGGTAAGGTGGCGGGAAGACACAGTTTAATTAATTTCAAAGGGATTTGGTGTGGTCCATGATCCTTAGTTTAATAAAAAATTTGGAGTGGTTGTAAAATAAAAAAAAAAATAAAAAAGAAAATTGATGAGATAAAATAATAAAATTGGTTATATAACCTTATCTATATGAGGGAATAAACCTTACCAAATTTCACCAACATTTATGATGACTGGGGTCATGTACTATACATTTCTGGATAATTTGATATCAAACGATCCCTACACGTAATTCCTTTTTACTTCGAAAAAATGTTACTGAGTTGCTAAATATTCTTTTGGTTTATTATTTTCCATACTGAACCTTTGTAATCGAACAAAAAAAAAAAAAAAATTACCCCCGCTCAAAATTTGAGAGCTTGCGTTTCAAGATGCGCAGAATCCGAATAACGAATAAAAAAAAAAATCCGTTCTGTCCGCCGTCCGCGGCATTTCTCCGAAAGTACTGGACCAATTTTTTTTTAATTCGCCACAAAAATACTAGGCCATGCCGTGATGATCATAGACGTTGATATCAACTAGTTAGTTTTGCAATGGCGCCCGATTAAAAGTGATTTAATTCATATCACATTTATTATTGAAGTATATAAAAAAATTTCAGTGTTTTTATCCAAGAAACCGCGAATAATTATATCAAAGAGAAAAAAGAAAAGAAAAAAATTGAAATTTTACACATAAATACGCCCAAAACTCGGTTATTTCTGACGATAGAGAAAAGTATGTATAGAGTTTTAGAATCAGTAGAGCGCGATAAATAAAAAAATGCTATTTCATAGAGAATTAAATTTTCGACAAAATGAAAAAATAATAATTGAAATTGGTTAACAACTAGCTGAGATAAATAAGATGAAATCAGCGGTAGTGATATGATATTATCCTTTGAATTGTTGCTTTTCATATTATTTAATTGCCTATTAACAGCTACATAAACTGTAATACCCTAATACTGTTATTTGGAAATAATAAACCATTGTGTAATAATTTGCAGTTATTTTTTTTATGAAGCTGGAGATCAGCTTTGGCTGATTTATCAAAAAAAAAATAAAATAAAATAAAAAAATAATATATATATATATATATATATATATATATATATATATATATATATATACGTGTGTAAACCAAAGATGCTGCCTTGCTTACAAGTTTGGAACTACGGAGATTTTATCCCAAGTTATGTATTAATTATGCCATTATTATTTTCACTTTAGTGCAGATTAAATTCTCTAAGATCTTTTTGACCTGAAGTGATAAACGAACCTCTATATCTTTTTAATATACTAATATTAAGAAGGATATGAGGAGGTGACCACAGAGGTGAAGATGGATTAAATTTATAATTACTACAAGAAAGAAAAAAATTATCAGTAAAATATTGATCGACAATTTTATCTATTTTTATTAAAAAAAAAACAACTATAAAACGTCTTCTTTGCCTGAGGTATCGGATTCGAGCCCGATAGATGACCCTAGGATTTTTAAAGTGGAGTAAAAAATTCTTCCCGTCCTTTGAATGGATGTAAAATGGAAGTCCCGAGCCACTTGAAGATTCCTATCCTTAATTAAACCTGGATAGGCAAGATTTAGGACTCCCACTGTAGCGTTGTCCGATTAGCCACAGTAGGATAAAGTGACGTTAGATGAATATATAATCTATGAAAACCCTTCAGCAGGTGTTATTTAATATGTGCTTTAGTTAACGACTGAATAGTTTCGGGCACTTACAAAAGCTCTAAACACAAATGTCCATTTCTGGTATCTATATCTTTGATTTTATTAACTGATACATCACCAACTACGGAGTTTTTTAATGTTAGAATATTTTTTCCCCTTTACTGACAAGTGCATACAACACTTGAAGCAATAACAATGGTTTTATCATGTAATTTTAGGTTTATTCCTGGATTATATTAACCAAGGATGAGAATATCTGTATGAGATCATAGACTGATCAAAGCTGTACATTATAACCAAGAATAAAGTTCACAAACAAGGATGATGGATGAGAAATTTTGGAGTGTCTCCTTATGCTGTGTACTATTTCACTGTTTATTTATAAACATTGCAAGCGGAAACAATGTCCAATATCGTATCTTTTCCCTTTTCTATTGATGTATACACTGATTCTCATTCATTTTTAATATTGTTTATTTATTCAACGTGACTTTATGCTACATGGCTGATTGGAGGATGCTAAAGTGGGAGTTCTAAATTTTGCCTGTCCAGGTTTTATTAGATCTTTAACGAGTACCTGACATCGCACAGGCTCGGGGCCACCTTTTAACGTCCCCTCTGAAGGATGGCATAACTAAGGATTTTTTACTCCCACCTGCGGGTTTGAACCCGTGACCTTTGGCATAGGAAGGCTGTAATGCTAGCCACCCAGTTACAAGTGATCCCTTCATTTTTAATAAAATTAAAGTAAAGATTTCTTAACAGTCACAAATTTTAATAGTTTCCACAAACAATTCGTGAGGATGAATCATTAAAAATGCTTGATAACTGAAGTGAATCAAAATTAATTTGGAGGATTTTTTTCCCACTTAAAACGATGATCACAGGACAAGGATCCCTGAATAAAATTAAGTGTTTTCCTCCGACCAGTGGCTGTGACTGATTAACTTGACAACGAGTTATACAACCACTAATTCGTGGTCATTAACTGCAAGATAACCATTCTTTCTGCTTAAATGAGATTGTTAAAGACGACATAAATTCAAACATAAAGTTAGCTTCTTAGCGAATTTCTAGAGTCGGAGCAATAAACAGGTTGACACTTTTGGTGGACCCCTTGGAAAACCAGCTCCAACTTCTGTATGTTTGAAGTCCAAACATACATTGACTCATAATTAAAGTCTTTGAAAATGATTTTCTATAAACAAATCACAGTTTTCCTTAAATTATTGTAGATTCCTTTATTTTACAATTTTTATATTATTGTCAGTTTCCGCTGCCTTTATTTGCTAATAAGTATGAGTTTGTATTTTTAGAGCTGATTCACCGTTTATTATCGATTGGATCTGATAAGGGACAGTGTTAAATAAGAAAAGATGGTATTATAAGTGTCTCATCCATCCATAAATAATGTAATCTAACTTACAGGATCATTTGATAAGAAATCATAAAAATTCATTCCCATAAGTAACTCCTGTTCCAAGAGGAGTTGGATATATTTTTTTCTAATAGAAAATCTTATCCCCCTTGAAGGTTAAATTAGCTTTAAATAATAATTAGATTATTAAATTAGAGAACAATAGTAGGGTAGGTCACTGTATATTGAATTATTTATTTTGGGTTTTACAGGCAAGCCTACTAAACATTTTTTTTTTAGTTTGTTTTAATAAAACATATTATATTACATATAATTAATTTTCGAATAGTAAATGCCTATTTAAAGAAGATTTCAAGAATACCTGTGTATTTTATATATATATATATATATATATATAATACATATATATATATATATATATACATACACATATGTATATATAATATAATATATAGAATAGAATAGAGAAATTTTTTTCTGGGACTGGGTCCCCTAAGAATAACAGTTATGTACAATTGAAATATATGTAATATGTCTGGCCAATAGATAAAATAAACATGATTAATTATTATTTACAATGATTAATTACAATAACTACAATATTTTCATTGTACCTGGCTCGACCTTCATGTAATTGATTCAGCACATAGCTTCCTCTCTTCATCTCAATTACCAGTCCCATTCTTATCCTATCATGACCTAATACACATATCATACAACATCAAATCTCCAGCAATCCTTTCTAAAACAACAACTTTCCATTATATCAACTAACTTACTCGTGAAATTATCCAATCCGATCTAGTCCTAAAGTGAGACGATATATATTCATGTACCTCTATAGATTCAATTGTCAATATGCTCACCTCCAACCTCATCAATATCCTTGACAAACATGCTTCCCTCAAAAGCTCCTCCTTAAGCCTACGCCGACCTGCTCTTTGGATGAGTCCAGAAATAAAAAATTTACAAAAGAGGCGTGAGGCACCCGTAGACACTTTAGACGTATTATACTAACGGATGACTATCAAGCGTTCAGGGCACTCCGCAATCTGGCTCAAGCAACTATCAGACAAGCAAAATCTAACTACTTTCACGAAACTCTCTCCTCTGCTCCCGATTCAAAGTCAAAATGGCAACTCCTTCGCCAACTGTCTCATTGTAAATCCTCTTCCTCACAATCCTGTCAAACCTCACCAGACGAATTAAATGTATACTTTTCATCTTCCTCCTCTGATAATCATTCTCCACATCCTTTTGACTTTTCTTCAGTTACATCATTTAATCCAGATAATTTTTATTTATCTCACCAAACGACCTTATCTCCTCTGTAATGAAATCCCATACCAACTCCATAGGATTTGATGGAATACCCATCAAATTACTAAAATTATGCCTTCCTGAAATCATACCAGTTCTTCTATTCATATATAATTTTTCTCTCCAAAATTCTATATTTCCAACTACTTGGAAAAAAACAATAGTCCATCTTATCAATAAAACCTCTAATCCTATATCTCCTAAAGACTATTGCCCAAACGTCCTATCTAACCTTTCCAAGCCTTTAGTCTAAACTTCTTGATCCTCTCCAATCCGATTTCCGATCTGGCATTTCTACAAATTCGCTCTCCTCAAAATCACAACGGACATACATACTGCAATTGATGAAAAGAAACTGACCACACTAATACTTCTAGACTTTTTAAAAGCTCTATGACTCTTTGGACCACTCCATCTTTTTCTCCAAACTGCAATCCCTATCCTTTTCCAACAGCACTATTCGTTGGTTTCACTCATTTCTCTCTGATAGAACCCAAGCTGTCACCATTCCTAGTCAACCTCTATCTTCCTTTCTTGCCTTTTCGGGAGGTGTGGCCCAGGTTCAAGTATATCTCCTTTTCTATTTAATTCCTATATTAATGATCTTCCCAACTCTATCCATCATTGCTCCCACCATTTTTACACTGATGATTTCCAGATCTACCTATCCTTCTCCCCCTCTGAGACATTAGTTGCATTTTCCAAGATTCAGGAGGACCTGGATAGAATCAGCGCCTGGGAAAATCTGAATAAACTTAAGCTAAATGCTATGAAGACTCAAGAAATAGTAATAGGTTCTAATTCCCTTATCAAATCTAATACCAACTTTCCAAGTCTAATCCTTAATAATTACCCAATTACTTTCAGTTCCACAGTCAAAACCCTAGGTTTCATCATCGACCAATCCCTTTCCTGAAACCTCATATTGCCCAAATCTCCCGAAGAACAATAAGTACTCTTAAATTTTTCCATAGCTCCCGTCATCTTCTTCCCCTATCCATTCGTAAGCTCCTCCTTTCCTCACTTATTTTCCCCCACTTTTACCATTTTGTGTGGTGTATGACGGCCTCCTTGCTGTGCTTAAAGACAGACTAAAGCGCATAATGAACATTTTCTTAAGATTTGTCTTCGGTACATCTAGAAGGTCACATGTTACCCACTTATACGGTGAATTTAAGTGGCTCCTTCCCTCCACCCGTAGACAATATTTCCTAGTATTATATCTTTACCAAACCATTAACTCCCAACATCCTTCCTATATCCACAGTCTCCTTCAATTTAAATCCTCAGTTCACTCACTTGAAACTAGATTGCGAAATTCTGACCTTTACGTTCCTACCCACAGGACCAAAACTTTTGATTGTTTGCTCTACTAATAATTCCAGAGTGTATTCTCTAACCAACCCATATCCGCCATGCTGCCTCTATATCCTCATATATTAATAGAAGAATAATTAATTTGCTATCTTTCTTGTAGAGGGTGGCTGTGCCCAAGGAGGATTTAAATGCTCCAGCATCACCAGATTAGATAATTAGTCTATCCACTAAAACATGCAGCTCCCGTTCAAAACTCATACATTAATGAAATATACATAAAATCTCCGTATATTCAGAACTATCTTCTTTGTTCACCATTTTCATTAAATTTATTCACTTATCAAATATTAAATCCATAGAACTCCTTTTTCATAAGTCCTTGTAAGGTATCTATACTCAAAGGAATTTCACAAACATAAAAGAGGCCTTAATGAAGATTTATTACTTTACAATGATATAATGACACAATAGTTATAATGCATTCAATATTAAAATATATTTAATTTTTGACCAATTAGCAGTGAATAGATAAATTGGAATAAGAAGTGCAATCCTGAAAAATGGGATGACCTCTTGAAATTTCATAGCAACATGTTTAAGAAAAAAAGTATTAAATATACTGGGTCAGATTAAGTAAATTATAAACATAAAGCACAGTAACATTGTTAGCTCAACTTGAACAAAATATTGGTTGGAAAAATCATGTATTTTGCCAACATTAGATTATCAATTATAAAATTTAGTCTTCTTCTTCCAGTGCCATGACAGGCCTTTTAGGCCCTGGGCCTCGGGGTTTGTAATCACCTGGGAGATCACACTCACATTTCTCGATGCATTTTGTAGTGTAAGGTCATCATTCTCTACACCTAATTTTGTGAGTGGCCACCATTTGGCTGGCGGGTCTCACATACCTGGGGGAGAGGCTGTGAGTGAATCCCCTTTTAATTACATTCTTATAAAAGCCCCGCCAGGACTGGGATTTTGAACTCACTACCTTCAGCATGAGAGACTAGCGTGCTAGCCACTTAGCCAAGGGCTCCCTTGATTAGTAGTTGTTATTAAAGAATTATTTGTTCTGCTATAAATAGCTCGGTTAACTATTTAACTTCAACTATATTTTAATATTTTTCTTAAAGTAAAAATACATTCAAAACAGTAAGTTTTTTATTTTAATATTATTTTATTATGTTATTGGAGAAAATGATTTATTTTAAAGGTGAACCCACTCAGTACACTGAAAAAAATTACGAGTAATACTCAAAGCCACCATTATTTGGCTGAACAAAGTTATGAACAATAAATAGTGTTTTCAGTATTTGTTTAACTTATAATATGTGCATTAAGATTTATAAAATCTTTTTTTTTTTTCTTTTTTGTCAAATATTATGCAATGAAACCATATATATTACAATACTTATTTGGAATATAAAGTGTTTTATTTCAGACCTGTATTGCTTCATTTTGAATAAAAAAAACTATATTATAGATGGATTATAGCTAATTGATATAATAATTAAATCACTGTTCTCTGTTAGGAATGGATAAAGTAAGATAAATTGATACTATCTTCACTGGATTAACAACAATCCAATGTTAAGTGTTTGTTTCAATAGTAATAAAGAAACTAATTAAAAATCAAAAGTTTCCAGTAAAAACAACAATATTAGCTTTACTGTTAAAAGCATTATCCATGGCTTAATAATATATTCTACTATCATATAGCATAAGTGAATGTTTAATTTATTAGCATTGGTTCATATGCAAGAAATCTTGCAGTCTCAGAGTAATTTCTTACCATTGATAACTTTTTTTTCATGAATTTAAACTTTATTTGGTTATATTTAGAGATGCTTAGAGGTATTTTTTTATTTGAATTTTGAAATAATCACTCCACAATTTTGCAATTTGTAGACACATAATCCACCAAGAGGTACTAGCCTCAGAAAGCCTGAACTCAACTAGAAAATTTGTTTCATTATATCTTTAAAACACAATTCTTGAATCAGGATTCATCCAATTTTTAATTATTATTCGTAATAAAACCATTATTTCTGTTTTACCTCCATGTCTAATTTTAAATGACGGTGACTATACCTGAATTATTATTTCTTTATACACAAACAATTTGTGTAATAACCAAATTTATTGAATGATTATAAAAACAAATTTGTCATCATTCACAATTACAAATGCTCTATTTTCATGTGTTTTGAGTTGTTCATTTAAAACAAATATACAAGGGTATAGCAGGATTTTTGTAAGGGGGGAGGCAAAATGAATGAAAATTGTGGGCAGAGAAAGGCGATTTGGTCGATAATATAACGTAATTTTTTTCAACACTGTATACATGCATATTAATTTGAAAATTAGAATTAAAATTAATATTATTGATTCTGTAAAGGACAGTGAAAAAAATAAATTGATACAATATTTAGACACATAAACCACAACAGCAAAAAAAGCGGTGATTCCTAGAAAACACTGAAACAATCAACTACCTACTACATTCGGAAGTGTTATTTTTTTCTTTAATAGTGCAGAATAAGGTCAATAGAAAACATGAAAATTTCTAAAAAGAAATAAGATATGACTGAAAAAAAAAAATAATAATCTTCTCAATTTTAAGTAAAACAGTCTTCTGAATGAATACCTTTAATCAAATAAACAAATCCTTTTGCCTTTTAGTCGAGATTTGGCAATGTTACACTGAGCAAACTGTTCACCATGCCACCTCCATACTCTTACTCATTCATCTGGAGTATAAAGGTGAAGAGTAAATGGCTCCATTCCATATCTGACCAGTGCCGATAATTTGAAGCAAATTGCAGTTGAGCCGTATCAATGCAGTTAAGAGAGGCCCGGGCTGCAACTATGGAATACAGGCTCACTTTATGCAACCTCCTATGCATTGTATCCACACTTAGTGAATATTCGGTGCAGAGCATAGCAAACAAAGCTGTCTGGATACGATTCCTTAGTGCTGCATAACAATGAATGTCGTCTGCTGGTCCTGTCACCCTTGGCCGCTCAGAACTAGATCTCCCCATGTATTGCCTAGTCTCTTAATAACATTGGATAGATCTTAAGACAGATGTCTTGGAGATTCCCAAGGATCATAGATGTTTCGCTGGCTTCTTCCATCTGCTAAAGCGTCAGTTTGAGAAGTTGTCAATGGAACCACATTCATGTTTTTTTCTTAAAATTACTTTTGATAAGACTGGTCAAAAAAATTGATAACAAAACTGGATTGAGTGGCTAATAAAGATTATGAACTGGCCAAACAAGGACAATGGTGATACTGATTTATGCTTTGTTATGAAGCCCAGAGGCTCCTATTTCTATTCCTTTGATGATAATAATTACTGAATAGTTAACACATTATCATTCACTTTTTCTAATCCTAACAATGGCTCTAGAAGTAGGTATTATATTTGCTTTTTTAAGAAATGTATGGAGGTCCACTTTTTTGGCTGCTGAGTGTATATTTATTATTATTTAAAAAAAACAAACATGATTTTTCAAAATTTAAAAGAACCTATTCCGATTAGTTTATTTATTAAACAATTCTTGCTCATTCTCAAACATATTGAGTTCTTTTTTACTCCTTATAATGAATATTTTTAACATTCATTCATTTTATTTAGTAATTGATTTAATTTAAAATTCATACTATAGAATATTATATAACAATTTTCATGTATTCCCCTTAAAGAGCAAAATCTAAGATATTAAGAGGCACTTTCTGAGCAAGTAAGGGAAAACAATTGATAACATCCTAGACAGCCTTCTCTTCATACAATTTTTTTTGTTACTAGAAGGAATTAGTATGGGTGGCTGTCGATGAATGTTAACAATTAGGTAGTTTCAACCATTTATTTTCTGCCAACATTTTGACCCCCATCGTCATCATCAGGGCGTATTGAAGGCAAATGGAAAATAGAAAATAGTCGCTATTTTCAACCAATTATATCCAATTTTTTTTGTTACATAAAATTTCTAGTTTTTGAGCTGGACATTCAAAATTTCATGAAACTTTTTAATTTATACTTCAGATAATTATTAAAAACTGATTCAAAATGTTTAATGATTGCATTACTTTTCCTAACAATTAGCTTGAAATTAAGAAAACAAATTGTGTATGTTAGCTAATTAATATTATTTAGTGAGGGCTAATTAGAAAGAAAAAATAACAATAAAACAATGTTGCAACCATATTTCAGTAAAGTACTCCAAATTATTTCTGTAAAACAGAACTATTATAATAATTATAACTTAAATATTTATTTATTCTGTATTGTTCTTTGAAGTATTTGCTATAATACTTATCTCATTTCTTCCATTAGTTAACATAATTCACAGTTGAGCTCTATTACTCTGAGGGGAGCACAATAAGGGTAGTAATTATTCAATTTATTTACAAAAATTAAAAAGAAACTGAATTGTTCATACGAATGAAAGTATACTGACACAAATGAAAGTATATCTTTTTCATTATAACTACAAATTTTTTAATGGATTTTTTATATATTATCAATCACAAGTTAAAATATAACTTCTTATCTAATGATAGTATTATAAAATATTTTATGAAAGATGAAAAAAGTATTAAAAAGAAATATTATTATTTTATATTTTTAGCCTCAGTGGTATTTAACAACCTTAAATTAGAAAAAAAAGGTAGAATAAATAAAAATAAAATCAATAATTGTAGATAAAAAATTTAATTATAAAACAATATTAATTTCATAATTACAAATTTCCATTTTTATAATATATAATTTTACCTACAGTCTTATAAATAAATACGTCATGGAATTAGTATATGTACAGTAAAATAATCAAGTAACAATTTCTTCAAATTGGTCCAACAATCATTCTATAGCTGATCATCTACATTATGCAGGTAACTATTGTTTAAAGATTGTACTTGAATAATAAATAATTTTACTTAGTATAAAAACTGGAAATGTAGTAAATTAGTATTTATAAATATATATGCCTAAATTTTATTGTTATGTAAATTAAAATACAAGAGAATGTATGTAAATAATACATACCTGAAATAAATACATTATCATATGTATATTTTCCATGTTAAAAGAATAAAATTTGTTCATGGATTTATACTTATTTGCATTTATATTTATATTTTGTAACTTATAGCAAAAGTTATTGATTTTTATCACAACCTAGTTAAGTTTTTTAATTGCACTCAAACACTCTACTATTCAAAATAATTAGAGTGTAAAACATTAAAATTGTTGTACATTAATATTTTCATAAAGCTGCTCACATTTCTCAAGTAGTCGTAAAACAGGATTGATGTTGTATGGAAACAATGACCTTGCAATAAGCCTCTCAATAGCCAAATGTAAGCGACTAAATACGCTCATTATGTCACTGAGTTCATTGCCACAGGTAGTGGCAAATTCTATCCAGTTTCTACGGATATATTTCAATAACCTGAGTAGATACAACAGGAAACAGGTTTCGTTGGACACAAGATAATCTAATAATACATCAGATCCATGGGACACTGTACGTAGGAATTGAGCCAATGAAATAGCAGGACTGAGAGCTCTTCTAAGATCTTGAGAAGCATTCTCTCTATGAAAAAGCCCCACACTCACATCTAAACAACACACCATTCCTTCAATCAGAGCATCATCTTGATCTGAAAATAATTGAACAACCCACTGAGCAAGAGGGGTTTCAGGATGAAAAGGCAACAAAGCTTTGACACAATTATCAAGTTGTCTCAATACTTCTCGAATACTCCTTTCAATAACTGCCATATCAGCATCAACATCTTCTGATTCTGAGGCTACTGAACTATCACTTGAACTCTCACATCTTGTTTCTTTGACAGTTACTGCAACAGCTTTCAAAACCAGCAAAACAGCTTTCTGCAGAAGAGGTCTATCTCCATCACCAGTGCCTCCACCGAATCGACCACTGCCTCCTCTATAAGGTATCGTTTCCAATAATCTCCAATCTTTGACACTCCTAACGATAAGATGAGCCAATGAGCATGGTTCTTCAGCCAAAATATCTTGAAGGGCCAAGGTACTTCCATAGCATAATACCTCATTAAACAAATCTAGCATATGCCTCCAAACTATAGGTGATACACTTGCATTTAGTAAAGCAACAAAATTGGCCAAGTGAGCATAGAATGGTTTGGTGTCAACAATGGACAGATTGGCCTTGACTGATATAATTGCTTCCCAAAGGCCTAAAAATGTTACAACTGTAGATTCATGCTGAGTAGGATAAATTCTAAGAATTCTATCAAAACTATTTACAACAGAAGGCCACTTTGCTTCCAGGGCTTTGATACAAAGGCACTTTATCTGGCTACTATCTAAACTATCAGGATCACTTACACTTAAGACATGGCACGATGGAGGTGGCTGACAATCCTTATCTTCTAGTGGGTGTTCTTCACAATCTTTCCATTCGGTAACCCTTTTGATGACATCCAGGGAGAAGGCCATTTTCTGTGGGTGAGTTGTTTCCGGGTAAGAAGAAGATAAGGCATTGTCCGTTAAGCGATCCAACCATCTTGGATCTACATGGGCTCTAGACACTAAAAAGAAGGCTGACAAGGCACGACCTGAAGCAAAACTCACAAATCTATCTGAATGGGCAGATAGCTCTATTAAGTAATCAACCAACCCATGCTCATTTCTGATAAGTGCATCACAAACATCACTAATCCTGGAACATACCAACCCACGTGCATTTTGTTTTAGAGCAACCTCACATAAGAGTTGAACTGAACTTAAAAACAAAAGAGTCCTATCCCTGCTCCAATTGGCTATATATGCTGTGCAACAACCATGTCCGTCATCTTGGTGCAGGATTTTCAAGCTTCGGAAGGGCTTTCTTAAAACACTATCTGGCATAGAACACAAACACTGACCCAATAAATTTTTTTGTAATGATTCCAAGTCTGAATTATTCTCTTCATCAGATCGTTTGACTTTCTTCTTGACAGGACCATCCATACCTGCGACAGGCGCAGCTCTGCTTTTTGTCAACACCATTAATTTTCTGGAAGAAAAAGTAACCACTATCCAACTTCAGTATAAATTTTCTTCTCAAGAAAAAAGTTCCCCATGGAGCCTAAAATGTCACTTCTTTACATACTTTGCAGTAAATTCTGAAATTATAAAAATAAAACACAATTAAACAACGAAATGAGTAAGAAGAAACATAAAAATAAGTTTAAGTTTAAATGGTATCACACATTCCTACTGAATTAACAGCTCAGAGTCATGTAAGTGTAACACCAGTAGCTGATCAAAAGAAAAAGAAAATATAAGGGGTAAAACAACTGCTTAGTATTACCTTGTGAAAGATGTACGAATTCCCCACATAAACAAGTAATCCAATACGATATCCATTGATTAATAACACAATCTAATTTGGAACATAATTTCAATACAGTAGCAAAGTTGAGTAACTTTCTATTTAAATAACAACAACTCAGCAACAGACGAAATCAGTAACTTCGAAAGAATTCTTCATTCCTTAACGAATCAATGTATTGAGCAATATAATAAACAACACTAACTGTAACAGTTACGATTTAACATAGCAAAACAAACAGACTTCATTCATGAACGCCATCTTGAACTATATGACGCTATGTTCAGCCAACAATGATCTCCAAAAAATTCCATTGTGATAAACTCATTAATTATAAAAATATTACAATGAAAACATTATAAAAAATAATTGTATGCATTTGTTAACTCCAATTTTACGTAAAGTTAGTTTCAATTAAAAATACACCAACTTGCTGCTCCCATAAAATAATAAATGTGTAATGATTATCAATATAACTGAAATAATTTCTGAAGAACTAGCTGATTTAGAGAAAAAAAATTAGAACTGTATTCCTGGAAACTGATAATTTTATTTTTATTATAATTAATAATCATGGAAACATATTTACGGTCTGCTCTATGAACCGATCATATGGGTCTCCTCTAAAAGTGGGCGAGTCCTTTTAATCAAAAAAAGGTTTTGTTATTGAGTGAGTTGTACTATTTCCCGCAACAAAATGATGGGATTTATGTTTAATATTGATGGAGGATATTTAGAAGGATTGTGCGGGGTTTTAAATGTGGTATTTTAAAAAATACAGATTATTTAAACTTGGTCCAATGTGAATCACTTGAAGGTAAAAATTGCTGTCTGAAATATTTTTTTGGTGTGGTTAGTTTTTTTAATTTAAAGTAAGACTTTTTATTTTCTAGATTTGAAATTGCATCTACAAGGAACTGACTATGGAAGTTTTTTGGCTAATGAACCTAGCCCATTGTCAGTATCTGTCATTGATGACAAGCTTAGAGAAAAGCTGGTTATCGAATTTCAGCACATGAGAAATCAAGCTGTGGAACCTCTTTCAACATTTCTTGATTTTATAACGTAATATATATTATTTATTAATGCTTCTCTACCATTCCTTAATTCAAAGCTGTAATTAACATAGTTTATTTGGGTTGTTTTCGTAGTCTTATACATGAAAACTGGATTTAGTATAATCAATCAGTTGTAATTAATTAAGTATTCTGCACTTTTACCTTGACCTAAATAATAGGCCTTATCAGTTAGTAGTATCGCTGAGATCAAAGCAAGAGCATTAGTAACTTTTTTAATTTTGATTTTTAAAGTTATGTAAGTTGTTGATTAAAGTAAGACTGTTTAATTTCTATAATTCCAATTTTTATTAAACTAATTCATTAATTGATATTAACAACGGGGGTAAGTGAAAGTCGTGTGTTGCCCGCACCAGATTTTTAATAATCAATCAGATTAATTCTGTTTAATTTAAAAAAAAATCAAATTGGGATAACTAATATTAAGTTAGAAAGATCAAATTACTGATTCAATCAAAATTAATATATAAAATAGTCCAGTTAAATAAATGATAATTCAAATCTCAAAATTACATTTTATATATTTATAGATTGGTCTGACATACAGAAATCAACAAATGCATTCAATTTCAAGGAATATATTATTATGTTGTGGAGTCTATTATGAAAGAATATACTCTTTTTCTATTTAGTTAAACTAAAAATATGCTGATATATAAATCCATAGATTTTACTCTGAACTGACATTGCTCATAAACGTGATTGTTATTACCATTGAATCTACATAACTTAATTTTAGTCATTCTTTGTCTCATGAATAGATTGATATAATTATATATTTGTTTAGGATAAAAATAAGTACAATTGACATATAAATGTATATAATTAATTTAATAAATCTATTTGATCTGAAAAAAATCCTATATTTATAATGTGATGTAATAAATTAAAAATGTATTTATTACCAAGGCCAGGAGATCAGTTCCCTCTGTCTGCTTTTATCTTTGTCTCAAGATACAATCAAGAATCAGTCTTGATTATTATTTAATTTTTCCAAAGTTTCGGCCAAAGCAATTGAGCCATCATCAGGGCTAGTGAATTATTAGAGAACAACAGAACTGTTCAAGGCATTAAATGTTTAATCAGGCTCGAAGATTTCATGGCACCTACTATGTGGGAGAAACTAATGTTGCACTACACTATGATAGTTTCAGCCCTGATAGTGCTCTTACAATGGTAATTTGCTTATGAATATGTTTTAAAAAAGGTTTTTTGAGTCTATATACACAGTTTAAAAAAATCGAATATTTAAACAAAAACCTATACCTCTGCAACCTTTAAAGGGTCTGGGCTATGTTATTAACTAATTAATTAATTAATACTTAGTATCATTCTGTTTCTTGACTAATGGCTCTGCTATGGAGTAATTAGGCCAAATCACTCTCAACCGCAAGTTTTTCCCTTATTTTGTTGAGGCTAGGTGGGAGCCCAAGGTTGACCCACTATTGATCTTGTGTTCATGCATTATGACAATTATTTTTATCTTTCAGGTACAGTTATATGATTGATAATATTATACTTTTGATCACGGGGACTTTACATCAACGCCCTATTTCTGAACTTATTCCAAAGTGTCATCCTCTTGGTAGTTTTGAGCAAATGGAAGCTATCCATGTTGCAGCTACACCTGCTGAACTTTACAATGCTGTATTAGTCGACACTCCACTGGGTATTTTGAGCTATTGATATTTATTTTGCTATCCTTTCTTTGCAAATGCAATTAATATTAATTTTTTATACAGCTCCTTTTTTCGTGGATTGCATTAGTGAGCAAGATCTTGATGAAATGAATATTGAAATCATAAGAAACACACTGTACAAAGCTTATCTTGAAGCGTTTTATGATTTCTGCAAAAAGTTAGGTGGAACTACTGCAGATACCATGTGCGAAATACTTGCTGTACGTATCTGATATTTTGCATCATTAATTGTGTTTGAATTTGTTTAAGTTAATTATGTTTTTTATGTATGTTTTCTAAATTTTTAATGGACATGTTTTCAAAATTATTTAGCAGTCAATTTTTTTAAATTTTAGTTTGAAGCTGATAGACGTGCATTCATTATCACTATCAATTCCTTTGGAACTGAGCTAACTAAAGATGACCGTTCTAAGCTTTATCCACGCTGTGGTATTTTGTACCCTGATGGCCTTTCTGCATTATCCAGGGCTGATGATTATGAACAGGTGAAAGCTGTTGCAGATTATTATAAGGTAAATTTCATAAATTTAATTTAGTATTTAAAATTATATTTTATTCCAAAATTACTAATCACTAATAATTAAGAAGGTATTGTTCTTGTCAGATTTTATCTAAATTTTCAATATTAATATGTTTCTACTTTATTGCTTAACCTGTACCTCTATGCCTGTACCTGTCACAAAAATAAAAACGGGAAAGCAGAATTCAAGCCAGAGTTGGGATGAGACCACAATGTGCGTGGTCACTTTCACCTTTATTGCATTCAAATTTTGGAATTTAATTATTCGGAAATATTTTAAATGTAGTAGTTACATTTGATTTATTCTTAAAAATTAGTTAACTGATTACTTTTTCTCTTTCAAGTTTTCATAATAAGTTAATACATTCTAAAATAATTTTAATTATTGAATATTAAATGGTTGATCATGAAATGTGTATGAAGGATAGGATGGTTTTGCTAACGTTCATAAAAAAATAGAAAATAGTAAAAAACTATTTATTAACTTTATATTTTCTATTCTTTTATGACCGCCACCTGAACCATCTCATCCTTCAAATTTCAATTATTATAAGATTTTAAAATAAATAGTTATAATATTTTATTTTTTTCACAGCAATATCATGCTCTTTTTGATGGAGCTGGAAATAATCCTGGTGAGAAAACACTCGAAGATCGCTTTTTTGAACATGAGGTATAACTTTTGGATTCTGGATTTCAATTATAAAAGCTTAATTTCACATTGAGAATTTCTTAAAATGTTACTCAAATATTTGTATTACTATTTGTGCTAAAAAATACTAGTAAATATTAAATAAAAGGAAATAAGGGTATCTTTTTTAGGGCTTCATAATTTCTAATTTGCATATAATATAAACTATTTTTTTATATACTTTAAGGTGTGTTTCATATTAAATTATTTTGTATTGAAGTGCCACAATTTTTAGCTGTAATTACATGTTATAAAAATTTTTAATTACTACTTGATTGTATAAAATGGCTCAATGTTGTGTAGTGTTCTTCAGTGGGCCCTAAAATCATCTTTATTTTAACTACTCCAGCTGTTCTTGATGTGATCATCAGCAATTGCCTGTAGATTGCTATTTCCTTATTGTAATTTGGAAAAAAGTTTCACCTTAAACATGTCAGTTGGTACTCAATGGCATTCAGAGTCCAAGTAGACAAATCATTTCCTGTTTGGTTCTGTTAATTTTTCTTAATTCCCACTTATGTATTTTATATATAAAGTTGAAATAGATTTTATTTCTATCTTTTCAATTTGTTTTTTGTTTTATTAATCTTCATTACAAATAATACTAGATTCATTTTAGTCCCATAATTGTAATTCAGATACAAGTATTCAGGTAAAGGAATTTTCAAATCTTGTAAGAGACAATTTGTAAATTTTGCAAAATGAAATAAAAATATATTATATCTTCAATTATAATTTATCTATATTTTTTACTTGCTATATTATCTATTTCATCATTTCTTTGTTTTTATTTTAGGTGAAACTGAATGTTCAAGCTTTCCTGCAACAATTTCACTTTGGAGTATTTTATTCTTACTTGAAACTAAAGGAACAAGAGTGTAGAAACATTGTTTGGATTTCGGAATGTGTTGCCCAGAAACATCGCGCCAAAATTGATAACTATATTCCTATTTACCCTGTGGATAGAAATTGATCTGCTTCCAATATGTTCATGTCACAAACTTTCAGTTTCATTAAAGAAAAAAATAATAAGGAAACATTATTTCATGTTTTATCATTCTATAGTTCCCACTAAAGGTTTGATTCGTTTTGTACACACATTTGAGATTGTATATTTTTTATTGTATAAAAGATACATTCCTTCTTATATAAATAGGTTTTATGTATGTTACATGTAATTTTTGTTGTTTATAAGTATGTTATTGTTAGAAATTTTAATAAGTTTAATTTTTCCTTCATGAAATGTGATTAAGATCCTTCTGTAAAAATGTTTTCCTTTTTTTTTTAGGCTGGTATTAAACATAACAATATCTGCAAGTATACTTGTTTACAAACTATGGTGGATATTATTAATAGTCTAATCTAAGCAACTAAAGTTCACAATTTTTTAAATACAGAGTTATGGAATGTTAAATATGAACTTGCAGAATTTTATTTAAATAGCGATTTTAATTTCTTTTAAATTTATTTCTTATATTAATATTATTTCTTGAGATAATGTATTATTGAATATAATAAATTGGCTAAGTTTTCTGTTTAAGCCTACTAGAGAAAATTCTTGTGAAAAATACAACAGTGACTTCATTATAAGACAGCTTGTATGCTTAGAAATGATGAAACTGTTGTATTTTTTCTCTGAAAGAACAATAATAATTGAACTAGTGTCAATAATTATCATAAAAATATCAATCTTCTTTTAGAAAATGTTAAGTGAAAACTAATTGTTATTGTTACGAGAAAATTTCCTATGTGATTTTTATATTTTTTATTCATAATGAATTACTATGATAATTTCTTATTTTTCGGAGTATAAAATATGTTTCAGTTTATTCTTAACGAGTCTTTTTTTCAATCTAATTTAGACACTAAAAAATATTAAACTTAAAATATAAAAACGCATAGGATATTTTGTTGCACAAAGCTATCTATTTTCTTGTGACAGCTATATGATCATGATCCCTTCTAATTCTGATTTTAGAAACCAGATTCTGTAGTATAATTGTATAGATATTTTATTTATTTACCATTTGTAAGATTTCTGTTAATAAATATAAAGTTTGAGATTTAAATAATTTGATTACTAATAAATTTAAATTAATAAGAAAATTAGAATCTAAAATCTTATTTTTGTCACCTTTCCAAATCTTCACATTTAGGTGGAGATCACAAATTTTTCAGCCGTATATTTTAGAAAGTTATTTTAGTTGTTGAACATCAATGACCAATCATCTAAGTAAAATTTGAATTGTAAAAGTCATTAAAATACACACTTTAAAGAGCTATGTTAAGAATGAGTTTAATTTAAAAAATATTAGAATGTTTGATGTACAATCTAAGTATTATTTTCCATATAGCCCTATTTTCATTGTTCACTCCTAACTATCTTGATGTTAATTGTACTTAAAAATTAATAGTACTGTTAAATTGGTCTGCATTATACAATTCTCTGTCTGATAATATACCACATGAATTGTTAATAAAATTTATTTTATGTTGTAATTATTTTTTTATACATTTATCTCCGCTGTTTGCCATTCATGGTAATATAAAAAGTAAGGTTATGTATTGATATTGATAATTGAGAAAATAATTTTTCCTCAAGCCGTAGCAACCTGTGCCTGAGGTACACCCAGTTTACAAATTTTAGGGCTGAAATTCCAGGCGATGAATTATTAAAAAATCCTTCATTTATTGTGAAGTTGATTGTTGATGTTATAATATTTAAAATAGTGATTATTCTCCCTATAATCTTCATTTCTTAGTATTTGTCTTTCTAATTAATTTGAATGAAGGATAATCTTCCAGCGCTTTAATTTTAACATTAATTTATAAGTTTGATTCATAGTACAACACTAAATAATGTGAATTGAATCACCTGATGTAAATATTTGTTTATAGCTTTGCAGTTTCCTCATTACTTTATTTTGAGAGAATAAATCAAAATACTATTATTATAGACTTTGATATTTTGCATGCAAGAGAAAAAAAATTGGTGCACACATCACATGACTCATCTCCATTGCTAAAATTTAATTTAAGCATTTTTAACAAACAAAAATAACTACATTGAGTTTCAGCAGATCACTTTTCATTGCGTTTTACAACTTATTGAATAAGATAATATTTTTTCTTAAATATTTAGTTATCCAACAGTATATATCCTCGTCCGACCACTAAATAAAGTTCCGAATCCTACCTCGCAAGATTTCCGTCCTATTTCTATTCTCTCCAATCTATCAAAACCTCTCGAACGCCTTGTTCAAACACAGCTGTCAAATTTCCTAGAAGAAAACTCCCTCCTTAGCCTTCTCCAATTCAGTTTTCGACCAGGTTATACTACTCAATTCGCTCTCCTTAAAATAACACAAGACCTACAAAATGCCATTGATCACCAAAAATTAACTATACTTATCCTCCTAGATTTCACAAAGACGTTTGACACGGTTGACCATAGCATCCTTCTTACCAAAATCTTCCATTATCCTACTGCGCTTTGCGCTGGTTTCAATCATTCCTCTCCAATTGTTCTCAGTATGTAGTAGTGCCGGATCAACCTCGTTCCAGTGCCGGATCACCTCGTTCCAGTTCTGCTCATCCTGTGGTGTCCCTCAGGGATGGTCTCTATCCCCCACCTTATTCGCTATCTACATTAATGACCTCCCTCTAATCCATCACTCTAAATACCACCTCTATGCTGACGATTTCCAAATATACCTTTCCTTCCCACCTTCCGACCTATTACCAGCTATAGAAAGACTGCAAGAGGACTTAAATCGAATAAGTCACTGGGCTGTAGTCAATAAGTTAAAACTAAATTCTAAAAAAACAAAAGCAATTGTAATAGGATCCCATCACCTCCTGAAAACAGTCCCACATATTCCAACCCTATTCCTAAATAGTAATCCTATAAAGTCCCACCCGACTGTCAGGAATCTGGGAGTAACCTTCGACCAAACTCTATCCTTCAAAAATCATATTTCCGAAATCTCCCGCCGTACCTTTTCAACCTTAAAGCGACTGTATTCCCTTCGTCACCTATTCCCGCTTGAAACCCGAAAACTCCTCGTTACCTCTCTAATATTTCCCCACTTCGACTATTGCTGTACGGTTTACGATGGTGTTTCTGGGGATCTCAAGGTAAAAATTAAACGCTTAATTAATTGCTTTGTCCGATTCATCTTCGGGGTCCCTAGGTACACCTCCGTATCCCAATTTTATGGTGAGTTGAAGTGGCTTTACCCTTCCAATCGTCCCAAGTATTTCCTTGCGTCATTCCTTTACCAAGCTATCCAATCCCGCCATCCATCATACATTTTTGACCTTCTACAATTCAAATCCTCTGTCCATCCTCGTACACGCTCAAGGCCTTCAGATTTATACATCACGGCCCACGAACAGCACAGTTCGACAGATCCTTTCTCATTCGATTCACAATCCTATGGAATTCCATTCCTCCTTCCATCCGTCATTCCAATTCTCTTTCTACCTTCAAATCCTGCATATTTAATCACTTAATGAATATCCAGACTCAATAAAATTGTAAATAAACTTTTTTATTTTTTTGTTGTTGTTTTCGTATCAATTGAATGAATATGCCTATTTTTTATAAGTAGTTATTAACTTGTTTATATGTACTTAATATGTTCCAAGACTCCAAAGCACTTTTTGTACATTCTGTATATTTTATTCTAAAGGGACATGTCCCAGGATAATAAAAATTTTATTTATTATTATTATTATTTATATTATATGTTCTCATGTTCAAAAAACCAAAAATTACTTTTAAAATAATTTTGCTCTTTTCTCGTCATCAATTTTGTTCAAATTATATAATGTGGGTTTTATTCTGATTAAAATAGTCTGACAGGGTTTAAATGCCAATATTTTAAATTTTCCTCCTCTAAAGTACCTTTAATTTTGTAGATTCTATCAAAATAATTATATTATCTTGTTACCACTGTAGAAAAACAGGTAAATATATAAATTGAATGAATTTGATAACTAACTAAAGGAAAAACTGAAAAAATATTTTTTTAATGCAATTTTTTGTTTTTGAACATAAGAACAGTAATATACATGTATGATATACCGTTTGAAAGCTAAAGATTTTAGAAAAAATATTATCTTATACACAATCTTTTTAAAAGTTAATAGAGAGTGATGAAAAACCGATAAAACTAACTGATTATTTTAGATAATAATATAAAAAAATTTTAATAAAACACATGTTTCTATATAAATTCCATTTAATTAATTCTTTAATGGTTTCACTCATTCTTATCTCTTACTGTACTTGAAAATTCTTTAGTCGATTCTAAAAACGGAGGTAAGTGAAAGTCGTGTGTTGCCCCCACCAGATTTTTAATATAAAGATTAAATTACAGTAAATCAAATAACAGCAGAAACATCACATTTTTTAAATCATGTTACCATTCACTTCTTTAAAGAGGGATGCTATTCTTTAAAGTTCCTCAGCTCATCATAACCATAAGTACCAACTTTAAATCCAGCTATTTTGCATGCTAAATGCAGAGATTCTTCCAGATTTTTTCCATTTAACATGCTGTGGATAAATCCTCCAATGAAAGTATCACCTGCACCTAACGTATCAACTACTTTAGCTGGAGGATAAGCTGGAGCTGAAAATATGCCTTCTGGACTTGAAGCCATTGCACCTTGTTTACCCATATTGAAATTACTGTTGAACTGTAAACAAAAAAAAAACGGTAAAAGGTACCAATTTACCAATCCAATAGGTGGCATGCAGGGTAAGATTAAAGTAAACAAGATTTAATTAATACATTATTATAATTATTAACCTACACATATCCATTATACTAATATATTGCTTAGAACTTTGATTGAGAATACTGAGGGACATTTTCACTACTACCTTTGCCATACAATATTACAAATAACGAGATACCTTTAAAATCACTATAACGAGATACATTTAAAATCACTAAGTCGGCTGGCGGAGGTGGAAATTGTCTCAGGCGTTCGTTCTAGGCTCTCAGATCTCCAGCTGCTCTCTCTGAACCCCAGAAGGACATCTATTCTTCTAGATGGAACCCGACTCACATCTTCTTGAGGATCGAATCAGACTCACCTCCTCTTGAGGATAGAACCTGACTGACTCTTCAGAGCTTCTCTCCTATCCTCGTCACCTCGGGAGGGGCTGATATGGGAAGTACCCCGGTTGGCGGTAGAAACTACTTTTAAGAAATATTTCTAATTTATTTAAGGCGGCGTTGTAAACCTTTGTGATATTATTTTTATCTTTTCACCACTTTAAATATTCTTGTCAGCCGCTGCTGGGGAAACTACCAGGGGTCTCTGTTACCGCAGGGGGGCCCATACCGATGGGAAATCTAGGGGGCTAGGTAAACACCTTTTGAACTTTTGGCGACCTAGGCTTATAAAGGCATATCAATATATATTTAATTAATATAATTGTTGTCCAATAATGAATTTCCATCCTCAGTATTCTCAATACATAACAATATATATTTGTTAAATCATTATGAAGAGATCGTTGATTGTGGATTAAATCTGGGATATAATAAATAGTAAGGGGTAAAGTGGAAAAATTAAAAATGGAACAATATTAGATGTTGGTTTAGGAGTAATCATTAAAACCGCCAAATAAGGAAACTAATTTATTGCGCTGACATTTTAATCCGAAATTTGAAGCCATCTTCAGGACTAAGAAAAAACAGGATAACCAGTTTTAAAAATACTATTTACCAAATTATCTATTCTATCATCAAATTTTTCCAATCCTTATGTTTCATGTTATTATTTTAATTTTTTATTACTTACTAGATGACGTGACAGATGATATCCTGTCTAAACTATGTCTTGGATGTGATGACCAAGAAAAAGAGGGATTATTTTTATATGTATAGATATAGAGATTACCTAAGGAAATTAAAGAAAAAAAAAATCCAAAGTAACTTTTCTCTTTTTTTCTTTCATAAGATCCCTTCTTCTGACTCATATAACATAACAACAAAATAATTAGATAAATTCAATGTAAAATTTAATAGGCTTTAACATCATGTAGGTTTCATTCTGATTAAAATTGTTTGACAGGGCTTAAATGCCGATATTTTAAATTTTCTTCCCCTAAAGTACCTTTAATTTTGTAGATTCCATAAAAATTACCATATTATTTTGTTAGCTAAATAAATAACAGCTAAATATGAAAGTTGTTCAAATTTGAAAAACAACTAAAGGAGAAAACTGAAAAAATATTTTTTAAATGAAATGTTTTGAAAATTTGAAGTTATTTCTGTATATAACATTTGTTAACAGAACCTAGTATTTAGGAGCTATATTGTTTTAAATTAAAAAGATCACGGCTCGCCTACTGTTTTTTTTCTGATGCGCTCTACCTCTACAGTTTCCTAGTCAGAAATTTAGTGGAGAATATTTTTTGTTACAAAACATTTGTCACTAATACCAACCATTTGGAAGCTGTAATGGTTTCAATGCAGAAAAATCATGCTTTTTACTTTCACTTACCCTATATATGAAATATATAGTAAGGGAAAGGATTGCGATCGTGAAAATTTTCGAATTTCAGTTTTAAACTGAAATACACGTTTTAGTTTCCCTTGAGTCCAAATAACCAAGTCCCGCAAAAAGGTCTGTGTTGGTGTTTGTGTGTGGGTGTGTGTGTGTGAGAGTGTGAGTGTGTGGTAACTCCCGGGCGGAAACGAAAAGTCCTATGAAACTGAAATTTCATATTTAAGACAACTATTTGTCCGAGGTGTTACAAAAACTTTTTCATCAAAATTGGCTAACCAGAAGAGCCACTTTATACCATGCATATTGCACCTTCTTATGATTTTCTCAAAAACGATTCCGACAATTTTGATTAAACTCAATATATCGATGTAAAATTCAATAGGCTTTAATATCATGTAGGTTTCATTCTGATTTAAATAGTCTGACAGGGCTTAAATGCCGATATTTCAAATTTTCTTCTTCTAAATTAACTTTAATTTTGTTGATTCTATAAAAATAACTATATTATCTTGTTACCACTGATAAAAAACAGGTAAATATATAAATTGAATGAATTCGATACCTAACTAAAGGAAAAAACTGAAAAAATATTTCTTTAATGCAATTTTTTTATTTTTAACTTAAGAACAGTAATGTACATGTATGATATATACCGTTGGAAAGCTAAAGATTTTAGAAAAAATATTATCTCATACACAAGCTTTTAAAAGTTAATAGAGAGTGATGAAAAACCGATAAAACTAAGTAATTATTTTAGATAATAATATAATAGATTTTTTAATAAAACACATGTTTCTATAGAAATTCCAGTTAACTAATTCTTTAATGGTTTCACTCATATTTGAAAATTCCCTAATAGATTTTAAAAACGGAGGTAAGTGAAAGTCGTGTGTTGCCCGCACCAGATTTTTTAATATTTAAATATCACTTACTGTTCAGGAGCTATATTGGTTTGAATGCAAAAAGTCACATTTTGCTTAACTTTATTGTGTTAGGGCTTTATTAACATGCTCTGTGTCAAAAAAGCTGTGTTGGTGTGCCTCGTATTGAAAATTTGAAGTTATTTAGGTATATAAAATTTTCTCTATAACCTAACGTTTGGAGGGCTATTGGATTTGGTTTTATAAGACAATCCCTTTTTGACCACATTTTTTTACTTTCACTTATTTTTATCAAATTACGCATATATTTTAAGGTATAATAGGTGGGTTAAAAAAAAAAAAAAAATCTAAATTAGTTTTAACTTAGAACCTCAGGTTGATAACTCATGAAAAAAAAAAAAAACCTTTACCTCCACAACCCATGAAATATAAAGATTTGTACTGTTTCACAGCCAAGGTTTAGGTTTAGGGATGGTTAGGCCTAATCATGCTCGGCCGTCAGGTTTTTCCCCAAATTTTGGGTGCTCATTTTATAAAGGCTGGATGTACTCCAGGAGTGTCTCCATACCAGGGTCCCCCCATGGCTGAAATAACAAAATAAATAATTCTGCCTCAGCCAGGTTTCGAACCTGGGACCCGGAGAACAGAAGCCTAATGCTCTAACCACTAGCTATAGTTCAAATATTGTTTTTTTGTTTTTTTAACCATTTTATGGAACTCATAGCTTCGTGAAACTTAATACATCACAAATTAAGAAATCTTGATTAATATTAATTCATGATCATGCTCACAAATAAAAAACAAATATTAAATTATCTAGCATAAACCAAACCTAGATATTTTTTTTCCAAACCCTGATAACTAAATGTTTAAACTGACATGCATTGTTAATGAGTTTTCAACGTCTAACTAAAACAGTCAGTATCTGTACCGCGGTTTAACATGTTGCCTCATTTCCATCAAAGTTGTCTTCATTCCTTCCCAGTTATGGTTTTTACTGAATTCTTTTCCTACAAATACAATGTCTGCTAAGGCAGCAAGGCATAATGCTTCCTTCCTCATTTCCAGTTCGACTGATATAGTGATATGATGATCAATAAAATTGTTGTTATAGTCATTAATACTTTTCATCATTTTTGATACTTCACCAACATTACGTCCCTAGAAAAAATTGATTAAAAAGAAATCAATGTTTCAAGAAGGCCAAAATTGGAAAGACATAAAATAACAAAAATTTAAAAAAATAATTTTGTTTAAAAAATAAAAATTAATTCAAGTGAATCAAAAATGTTTTAAGTTTAAACCATTTAAACATAAAGGATCTTGGTAAGGACATAATGTTTCGAGTCTAACAGTTGAATGATTCAACAGAAAAAAAAAATCATACTAAGGTGGTTTGTATATTTTTCAAGGATAGGATAACTTTGAACAATTATGCCTTACTTCAAAATGTATCCATGAATAATTTGCTAAATTGATGTTCTTGAAATGCTCATAATCAAGTTCTGGTAAATCCTTATTTGAATGAACTATAGTTCGACTACCATTTTGCGAATTAATAATGATAGTAGAAACTGGAAATTGAGATTCATGGTATATTTTACATCCACTGATATCAATACCATATTTATCAAAATCTTTTTGAATAAATCTGTAAATCAAAAGAATCAATGGTGAAATAAAGGAAGTTTTAATGAAAAATAATTACTGTAGAGGATTATAAGATCAGTTTTACATATTTGAGTTTCTTAAATGGTTGTCTTAAGACACTAAAATCTGAATATTTTTCAAATTTATTAACAGTTGAATGTATTATTAAAGCGCCACCTTTTAATCTAAATATACCACAACAGTTTTTTTCTTAGTACTATATTTTTCATAATTAACCAAATTATAATAACAATAAATAAATTAACAACAAAATCAAGTCTAATTTTTAAATTGAAAATGAAAATTACTCTATCTAAACATGAGTTCTAATGGTTTGAATACCTCAAGATTGAAAACTTACTCCCAAAATGTTTTCTTTGATATTGTTCCCATGTATTCACAACAACTTCCTAATAATGAGAGAACTGTAGAGCTGTTTGATGCATTTCCACCTCTCTGCATTCGACATTCAATTGATCTTAAAAATATTTTCCATTAAAATATTTTAAATGCTAAATTAATCAAGAGTGAGATATTGAATCGGACCTTTATTAGAATACCTTTGTTCAGAGTCTTCAAGAGGATAATTCCTACAAATTTGTATTATATCAAAGCAATTCAAACCAACACATAGTATTTTTTGAAACATTGGTAATCAGATCAAGTGAAGTATTTAAGTAGCGTCTGAAATAATATCAACAAAAATATTAAAGGGGACTATAATGGCAGAACTATTACATACGGTCAGTAAGAACTATAGATTTTATTGATTTTTTCTTATAATCAATACAATTTATCTGTAAACTGATAAGTTGTTTGTTTCCACCTCTCTTCTATCTTTTTCTGACATAAAAGTAGTGTTGCCAGATTAAGGACTTTGATTTTCTTAACATGTTCCTCAAAAGTTTCCATTTTGTTAATAAAATTCCAAATTCTTGATGAATATAACTATAAAATAATTCATAATTATTTCAAATAATAATTACTCGTAATAATCATTAATTAATGTGTTACATTTTTTAAATAATTAAAAAAAAGAACAGTTTCCTGGAAACAATATGCGAAAAATATCAGTAATTTTGGTTTTCTCCAACGGGTTGATCTTTCATCCCTAACCTTACCCAGGATAATAAAAAATTGATGAATGCAATAATTTAAAAATATATTAATCTTTATGATTAAACCACCTTACACTATTTATCGCATTAATACCATTTTCATCCTAATAGGCTGTAATCTTACTGCTCCGAAGAGTGGTTCAAAATTCACATTGTGGCGCACTTCAGGAGGAAATCTTGACCTTTGAACTTAGTCAGCAAGAAGCTATTAACCTAAAGGTCATCCCTGTTTCCTGCTATGCCGGGTGCATATTAAATACTTTTTAGAGCAATTACACGCAAAGGGGTACATAAAAACATAATTACATACATATATGTAAAAATGTGTATAACCAAAGTAATGTGAAATAGCTAAACCAAACTAGAATTTCTCGTCCGTAAACTTAACAATAACAGTGTAATCTGCTTGATTAGAATAACATCTCATTATTATTGTCATTTTGAGTAAAGACATAATAATAGATGAAAACATTACACTTCTTATTTGAATATCGGCAAAATAATTGTTCACACTTTTTGCCAAAATGTTGGCACATTTTCTGTTTTTTGTAACTTTATCTCGAAAACAAAGGATTTTTGGACAACCCTTAATAAAAACACAATAATAAAAAAATGCCATACATTTTTTATCCATAACGTTTTATTTTAGGGTACGCCACTACAGCGGGTCAAAAAATGGGCAAAATTGTCGGACAGTGGAAAATCCACGATGTTCTCATATTCTTGGAAACGATTCGTGTTTCCACACGATAGCCATAAATCATTTTTGAAGATTAGATGTGTAAAATGTAAAAGTGGTATGTAAAAATTATATTCCAGAATCGTGTATTTCCTGACAAGAGATGCAAATGACTTTTATAATATTTACCATCATTACAAAGGGTGCCGCTTCTTACCTCCGATAGCGTTGAAGGACTTTTGCCCCCAAAAATACACGATTCTGGAATATAATTTTTACATACCACTTCTACCATGTACATACACATCTATTCTATGTGCCAACATTTTGGCAAAAAGTGTGAAAAAACCATGTTCTGGGCAAAACTTTTGCCTGCAAACTTCAGTTTTGTGTTCAGCGATCCAAAGAACATGAAGGGAGAAAAATCAAAACTTTCCTATGAAAAAGCTAGTATGCCTAGCCTACATTTTTGACGCGCTCTAGCGGTAAAGCGGTTGGTTCCAAAAAAAGAACTTATCATATGAAAAATGGATGACATTTTATTTACTTGGATTGTGCATATAGAACGTTTTGACCAAAAACCCTTCGTTTTTGAGATATAGAAAAAAAAAAACAACAACACAAAATGTGCAAGTATTTTGGCAAAAAGTGTGAAAAAAACATGTCCCGGGCAAATCTTTTGCCCGCAAACTTCAGATTCATGTTCAGCGACCAAAAAAAAACATAAATAGTGAAAAAATCAAAACTTTACCATTGAAATGCTAATATGACTTGCCTATTTAACTAGAGAAAACGGGTCTGAAATAAGTAAAATATAAATCAAATAAAAAATAAATTAAATAAAAAAGTTGATTTCGTCAATATAGGATCTATGTTTCAGAACTGAAGCTCATTATACAGATGAAAATCTGTATTATTTTAATACTACTGTATTAAACAAGGTTGTCATATTTTCATTTATTTTAAGTATATATTTAAATACAAGAGTTTAAGTATTAGGAGAGATAGGGTGTTCAAGTTTTATTGTATGCTGATGTAAATCTTTGAATGTTTTAGTAATTTATTCTATTCCACCTTAATTTCGCTAGGTTAAGTGAAATTGTTAACAATAACTGATATTCGTTCTTTTTTAAATTTAATATTAGGATTATCAAATTTTATTGTCTTATTTAGTTACATACAACAAATCATAGTAATTTTTCAACACTGAAATTGGGAATGACCGGCAAGAGTGGAAGTTTACATTTGCAGTAGGTTATAGTGTTAAGTTGTTTGTGCCTCAGGATTTAGTCGACTGGGAATAAATTTAAAATTGTTTGTTAATTTTGTTTTTTAATTATGGTCGAGTCAGCAATTGTCGGGCTCACGCCGCATTTACCTAAAATTAGAATACCGTCATCTTCGGATAAAGTTTATAAAGATGAATGTGTTTATTCATTCGACACTCCCGTAAGATAAAATTCACTAAAATGATTTAAGGAATTAATTATATTAAAACTAATAAAAATTTTACATTCTAGGATTTGGAAACAGGGCTTTATGTTTGTTTACAAACATTTTTAGGCTTAGGTAAAGATTTTGTCCTTAGGCATTATAAAAGAACTGGTAGTGCTGTTTATTTACATTTGTTGAGGGATCGTATTGAGGTAAATATTCTCTGACTATTTTGATATAATTTTAAACAATTAGAGCCATAATGATACAAATCTGGCTATTATTATTATATATATATATATATATATATATATATATATATATATATATATATATGTGTGTGTGTATATAAGTTTCTATTGTTCTCAGGTTTCAGTCAATGAATAAACAATTTTATTTATGCGACGTTTCGAGAATTTATTGTTCTCATAATCATGCAATTTTGGACAAAATATTGTCTTTTTATTTAAAGTTAAAAAGCCAGTGATCACCAAATGTTTAACTTAATTTATTTCTAATAAATATCTTAGATAGCTTTATCGATTAAAATATAGCTCTGAATAATGGAAATATGATTAATAAATCTTTATGAATTGGCAAGACAAGATCCCAGATGGGAGCATAATAGTGATAAATTATGGAAAATTTTAAATATGCTGTTACTGCCATAACTAATGGATTAAAGATGGCTGGCCCAAAATATTCTGTAAACTAGAGTCTAAAGTTTGTTGACTGTTGGCTTGCTAATTCAAAACAGGGTATTGCTCTGCAATATTGAAATATATTGAGAAAAACTCGTGTTCATTTTAATTTGAAGTATTAAAAGGGATTGAGTTATCATTAAATTAACATGTCTGAAAATTGAATGATATTTATTTTATTAACTGAAAGTAAACATTGTATCTTTTTCATTGTGACCTTCGGTCCTATGCCTTAGACAATTTTTTTTTTTTGTTAAATTTTACAAATGAGTTTGGTTAATTCTGTTATATGAATTAAATGTTTAGCAATGAAACATGTGTACATGCGCTTATTAGCTTTAGACTGAATGTTGTCTTGTATATGCTTTCTTTATTGTATATAATGAAATATGTGTGTTTAATTCTGGATTTATCTTGAGTGATCTCGTTTCAACCAGTCTTAATATTGCTATGTTATGCTTGATAATTTTTTGGCAATTTTATTTATGGTGTGGATACATCTTGACCTAAAGATTGTGAATTTCTTATATCTTGCCAACACATCATGAAATCCAGCTGCATATGATTAGTCATTTACTTTTTATCGTATATAAAACTATGTATACAGATGGTTATTGTTATTATGTATAGAACTGAGTGGACTCAGAGTGATGCCATATTTCACTGACTACAGCTTTGAAAAAAAAATTTCAGGAAAGAATCAGATTTAGATTAGAACATTGCCAGAAGAAGATTTAGACGCACCAGAATTTCCAATGATTACTCCAATGATTAGTCCCTTCGAAACCTCACCCAATCTTCCATACGCCGTGCAAAAGCAAAGTTTTTCCATGATTCCCTTTCACAAGCTCCTGATTCCAAATCCAAATGGAAAACTCCTGAAAAAACTATCCGTGATAAATTCAAAATCCAATTCTATCTATCCCGTAACTCCTGACGAATTGAACCAGCATTTTGCCAACCCTCTTCTTATTCCTTCCCCAACCCATTTGTGCTTTCTCCAACGCGCCTTTGATTCAGAAAATTTCTATTTCCAGAATATTTCACCCGATGACCTACTTTACTCTATCCTTAAATCCAAAACAAATGATTACGGTCCTGATCAAATTCCTGTCAAAATTATAAAATTGTGCCTCCCACCATCTTTCCTGCTCTCTTGCATATCTACAACTTCTCCCTTCAACTTTCCATTTTTCTACTGCCTGGAAGAAAGTTATAGTCCGTCCCTTGAATAAAGTTCCTATCCCTTCCTCAGCATCGGACTTCAGACCTATATCGATCCTATCCAACCTCTCAAAGCCACTTGAAAGAATAGTCCACTCCCAATTCTATAACTTCCTTGAACAAAAATCTCTACTTGTTCCCTTCCAGTCTGGCTTTAGATCCCATTATTCCACTCAATCAGCTCTCCTAAAAATTACCCAAGACCTTCAATCCTCCATAGACAAACAAAAAATATCAATCCTGGTCCTCTTTGACTTCTCAAAAGCCTTTGATATGGTAAACCATAAAATCCTTCTCTCCAAACTCCGAAACCTATCAATATCCGATAGTGCCATAACCTGGTTTCTTTCCTTTCTATCCGCTCGAACTCAAACTGTGATAATCCCAAATAAACCTCCTTCCTCACCTATTCTGCTAACACATGGAGTTCCTCAGGGATCTGCTCTCTCTCCAATCCTATTCTCTATCTATGTTAATGACCTACCCAATGCCATACTTCACTCTAAATACCACCTATATGCCGATGATCTCCAAATTTACCTCTCCTTCCATCCTTCCGAAATGCCTGAGATGGTCCAAAAATTACAAGAAGACATTGACAGTATCAATTTATGGGCCATCAAGAATGGACTAAAACTTAATGTTGATAAAACGAAAGCTATCCTCATCGGTTCCAAACATCTGCTCAACTCCCTCTCCTGCCACCCCTTACTCTACCTTAATCATAGACCTATCATCTTCCAAACGTCCGTTAGAAACCTTGGCTTATTCCTCAACCAAAACCTATCCTGGAATAATCACATTTCGCAAATTTCTAGAAAATCCATAGCCATTCTTAAACAGTTCCTCAGATTACGTGATTTAATACCCCTTAAAACCCGCCAGCTCCTAGTTTCCTCTCTCATATTCCCCCACTTCGATTATGGCTGCCTGGTGTTTGGCGGACTGTCCGAGATGCTTGAGATGAGACTGAAGAGATTAATGAACTGTTTTATTAGATTCATCTTCGGAATCCCTCGGCGCTCTCATGTCTCAGCCTGGTATGCCGAGTTGAAGTGGCTTTACCCTAAATTCCGACGGCAATACTTCCTAGGAACTTACCTCTACCAATCCTTCAGAACCAAAAAAACCCTCTATATTTACAATTTGTTTACCCCACTCTCCTCTGTCCACTCCATCAACACAAAATCCCAACCCTTGAACCTGCTCATTCCATCCCACAGAACTGCTTCCTTTAAGAGATCTTTCGTCATACGTGCATCCTCATTTTGGAATTCCTTGCCCATGTCGATTCGTACATGCCAATCCTTAACTTCCTTCAAACATCACCTATTTATCCATCTCCTCGAACATCAATCTGCCGTGCCTTTATAAACTTAGCTATCTGGCCTCTTTATTTTTATCTCAATTTTCTTTATTTTATTTTTTTGGTTTTGTTTTAATATATTTTATTATTTGGATTTATTTACGGTGCTATATGACTTTGTGCTTGTATATATTTGTGTATATGTGTGTGTGTGTGTGTGTGTGTGTGTGCTTGTATATATTTATATATATGCAGATCCATATATATCATAATGTGTAATCCATAAAATGCTGTATATAATCTGATAAATTCTACATAGCCAGAAGTAAAATCTTATATTGTACATTTATATTATTCTTAGGGGACTAGCTGTCCCAGAATAAAATTTCTTTTCATTTCATTTCATTTCAAAAGAATCAGTACCATATGAAGCTTAGTGATTGTTGAGAAATCGGGGAATGGTGTTATTTGAAAGTTAGGGATTGATACAGTATACCTTAGGCTATGATGCAAACTTCTCTGGCAGTCTGTAGTAGGTAGATGTGACAATAAGAACTAGCAAAAAGTATCAGAAACAGTCAAGGAACAGGAGTTACTTGTTTCTGATTCTTGTATTATCCATCTCGTATTGACACAATACTATCTTTTACTGTGTTCTTCTTATTTTATGTCTTCCTAAAATAAATTCCTCAGTTATCTTGGGTTATGAAAACCATGAAGCCTGAATATAGTTAAGGAATTCTGTATTCACATTCCATCCGAAGTTGTTTCTAAAAAAATACTTTTCTTAGTTTTTATTAATTTTTACATTCATATTATGATAGTTCATGTACATGTTTAGGTATTATATTTTGACATCCTTGACTAATGTGTTTTTACTTGTTTAGCTGTTTCTTTGCTTAGAAAATTTGTCCTATATTTTCTTTTCCTTGTCTCACTGAGTAGTAAATTATTGACTGTATGTATATTCAAATAAGGATGAGATAGTTTGGGTTCCACATTGAAGTACATCATCAGTACTAAATAGAAACATGATATAGGGAAAGCTATAAATAGAGGTATATTTATGAATATCACCATGATATTTTAAAATAGTATAAACATAATCAACAGATTTTAATAAAATGTGAAAAAACAGGACATAAAAACTAATTAAGTAATGATTCTATATATCCTTATTTAAAGATAGTGGATAACTATATACTGTCAGAGGTCTAAGGTTTAGAAAATTCTGATTTCGTGAGGAGTTGTTATCTATTATTTATTCCCTCACAATAATGATTTGGATTCCACAAACATTAATCTACTGTAAAAAACAACAACAGAGTTATGAAGTTAGTGCCACACTTCTTTAGTTAGTGCCAAAACAACAAAGCTCCTTTTCTGTCCAGAATTGTTACTTATGATGGAAAGTGGATACTTAATGTAACAGTAGATGCTTTAGATAGTGGCTCGGCAAAGCAAAAGCACCACATCATTTTCTAAAGCCCTAAAATAATTTTTAAAAAGTAATGATTACTATTTGGTAAGTCTTATTTGGTATGATACCCTACAGCTTCTTAGGTCTTGAAGAAACCATCAATGCCGATTTGTGTTGTAACCAAATTAATGCAAGGCATCAGAACTTGGCAATATTGAAGTCATTTTTGATCAATAGGAAGAGGTCCATTTTGTTGCATGACAACACCCAGCCACATGTCTCTCTTGTAATATCACAAAAACTGCTACAGCCGCCCTAGTCTCCGGAATTCTCACCTATGATTATGATTTGTTACATCCCTGGATTTATGTGACAAATAATTTATTGAACAATTATAAAACACGTTTTTTTAGTTTATCAATGCTAAAGATGGGAAATTCTTTTCCGAAGAAATGGAAAATTTGCCAATATGGCAGAAATTTATTGATAGTAGACGAGACTATTTGGATTAAATATAATAGTTGTAAATATATCTTTTTTAACCAAAATCCTGCATTATTGTCTGGACAACCCAATTTTTAACATCTTTAACTGTGGGTATATAAACTCATTACTGTATAAGTTTTCTGTATTTTTTTAATTTTTATTTCTCATATTTCATGGCAATAGTCATATATTGCTCGATTCAAAGCTTTACTGTTTATCTTGTTTATTTAAAACCCTAATGAGGAAGATCTGCAGCACGGATCGAGATGTTGCTTTCATATAATAATAAATAAATAATAAATCTCTTTATTTGTTTTCGGGCTAGCCCATACAAATGGAGTTGAGTTGTACAAAACAGTTAAACATAAATCAAAGAAATCTATTACAACTGTACTAAACAAAATACGCTTCAAAAACAAATACATAATAAAAGGCAAAATAAATTGTAACTGTATAAATATTAAACAAATACATAATAAAAGGCAAAATAAATTGTAACTGTATAAATATTAAACAAATAAATTAATCATAAATAGTTTAACAAATTCAATTATTGTTATTTTAGTAATGTGCTTAAATTATTCTTGAATAGACAGATACAAATTTCTTAGCTTTAAACACTCTGTTACATAATAAAATAAATTTTCAAATTGCTTTTTATTTTCTATTTGCAACAAAAGTTGTACTATGAGGTCATTGTCAGACATATTTCCAATATACGTCCTCAAGTACTTATTTCTGGACGGGGAGTAAACAGGGCATTGCAACAAAAAATGATTTAAATCTTCTGGTTCGCCTGAATTTACAAATAGGGCATTCAACGCTATTATCTGAATAACCATTTTGGAATCCGTAACTGGTAACTTTCAGTTTACATAGTCTTAGTTGACTGATCAATCTATGTTTTCTCATAGGTCCCTTTAATTTCAAATAATATTCCCCCATATTTAAGCTACTAATTTTCCTAAAATTAGGATTAAACTTTGAGTGCAAAATAGCCTGAATATCTAGGGAAAGATTATGATTATTGAATTTTTCAACAGCGTTATTTAATTCTCTTTCAAATAAGGCTTTACTTTTGATATTTAATATGTCAGCCGCGTCTATAATTAACAATTTATTAGTAAGTTGCCTATACCAATTGTACCTCACATCGACCCTCTGGTTCAAGGAATATTTTTTTAAAATGTTTAAACATATTTTCGGTAACCGATCCTCTTTCATTAAGTCTACCTTTCGGTACCAGCGAATCATTCTTTTTAGAACATCTGTTTCTATCAATTTCAGACCAGTTTCTATACGAACATAATGGTTAGGTGTATTCCGTGGCCAATGATATATTGCTTTAAAATAACTTAAAGCAACCCGCTCTAATTTTTGACAATGTAATGGGGCCCAGACTTCCGAAGAGTATAAAAGAACAGAATTTACCATAGAATTTAGCAATTTGAACTTGGTAGCAAGTGAGTCTGATCTTGACTTTAAAAGAATTTCCCGAACTCTATGTGAAGCCAAATGTGATTTCTTTACAAAGTTATCTGCTGCTTGAGAAAACAAACCCGATGATGAAAAAACCACTCCTAAATAACTGTATTTGTTGCTTTCATAATTAATAGTTTACATTATGATTGAAAATCATATCTTTACTCCCACCCTAGTTACCTTATAACATCTTTGTTTTGTTCTTAGTCCTTCTTTATAGTTTAATTTTGAATCAATTTTTTTTTTTCCTGTAAACATTGTCAGACAGGTTCTTATTTTATTTTTAGTTTGAAAAGTAAAGTGATTCTTGATTCTTTATTAAATAACCATTTTTATTTTTAAAGAAGGAAAATAAACAGGGAGATGGACCAGAACGGAAGGTTACCAAACTTGCAATTGGAATCGAAGGAGGTTTTGAACCAAATAAAAAGGAAATCGTCACTACTGAAACATTATCGATTGTTATATTACCTGAATTTACATCAATTCCATATCCATGTGACAAGCTACCTCAAAAGGTATGATATTAATCTGTTGTTTAACATGTTTAAGAGTCTGAGTTTTGGTTTTAACATTTTCATTTCAATAAAGTGGTCAAAATAAAATTATAGGCTTTAGACTGGTTCAAAGTCTACGAAAAGTTCTAATGCTTTTACTTTTTTTTTTTTTTCTGTTCATGTGCAATCTTTGACCATTTGGATATTGTGATGGAAAAAAAAATCTTAAAATTTTATGAAAGATTTTTAACCATTATGGAAAAGAACCTTTTAAGTTATTGGTATGCATATATAAACGATTGGTACGAAACATGAAATGTTCAAAGTTTATATCAAAATATGTTTGAATAATTTTAAAAAAACACCTTGATTCATTTGTTTGTTTCCATAAAATTCTTATTATTTTTTATATATTTGCAATTCAGGTTATTCAATCTGTTGAGGGAGTCTTGACTGCTAATTCTGCATTAAAGATGGCAGAAATGGAGGCATTTGCTGGCACATGGGATGGTGAAGCACGATCAGTTTCAAGGTAAAAAATTGTCTTATACTTTAATATGTTAACTAATGTATGTAGGTAACACCTCTGTATTTTCTTTGTAATTTGCAAGATATAGAAGGAAACTTTGACAAGTTATAAACTTTTCATTATAATTGATCATAGAATGAATATTAGGATGAATTGTTTGGAGTTTCAGCCATCTAAGAAATCACACTCAAATGAAAAAACATTGCTAATTATTACTCAATGGTTTATTATTTCCAAATAATTATTTTACAGTATAACAGTTTATAGGCATTTAACTTTTATGAAAAGCGATTATTCTATGGCAGACAGATGGATTTCTTAAAAAATATATCATTCAGCCTCCACACATCTTAAGATGTAAGGCTCTCAAATTTTGAGGAAAAGGGGTAATTTTTTTCAATTACTAAGCTTTATTATTGAAAATAATAAACCAAAAGCATTTATACTAGACTTCTTTACTGTTTATTTTCTTGATTTTTATTGAAATAATTTAAATAAAAATTTCTGATTTCAGACACTTCAAGTTTTTTATTTTTCTTCAATAATAACCAAGTTATCGGGGAATTTCATCTCTAAGTTGTGGTTTGGCCATATAAAATTAATTTTTTTTTCTTCCTTTGTTCATCTTGATTTCAAAAATCGTTTAATTTTTTCTACTATATTCATCAATAACAGAGTTTTGAGGGAATTTTCATTTTTTGTAATTTGTGACTTCTTCTACTTTCTTCGAAAATAATGAGTAATAAGTGTTTGTATAGACAATATCCAATTTTTACTTTCACTTACCTATATATGAAATATATAGTAAGGAAAGTATTGGGATTGGGAAAATTTTCTATTTCCAGTTTTCAACTGAAATACACATTTTAGGGTCCCCTGAGTCCATATAACCAAGTCCCAAAAAGGTCTGTGGTGCAGTGTGTGTGTTTTGTGGTAACTCAAGCGCAAAAACAAAAAGTCGTACGAAACTGAAATTTCATATTGAAGACTACTATACGCCTGAGATGTTATAGCACCTTTTTCACTAAAATCGGCTGACCGGAAGTCCTACTTTATCCCATGCATTTAGCACTTTTTAAGATTTTCTCAAAAACGGCTCTAACGATTTTGATTAAATTCACTATATCGATGTAAAATTTAATGAGCTTAAATATCATTAGGTTTCATTCTGATTGAAATAGTCTGATGGAGCTTCAATGCAGATATTATAAATTTTCTTCTTTTAAAGTACCTTTAATTTTGTATAGGCTATAAAAATAACCATATCATCTTATTACCATTGATAAAAAACAGTTAAATATATATGTTGAATGAATTCGATATCCAATTAAAGGAGAAAACTGAAAAAATATTTTTTTAATGCAATGTTTCACGGCTTGGCCACTGGAGGGCTCTGTCATCGCCTGACGCTCCAAGTAGTTCTAGCAACTGAGTTATGGGCATATTTTGAGTAAAATTTCAATTTGTTTTCTTTTCCTTCTGTTTGTTTTATAATTAATCACGGTTTCTTGATTAAAAAGCTCTCTAAAATTGTTCTCCATCTTCACAAATTACAGAGTTATTGAATTAAATAATTTTTTATTGGCCTCCATTTTAAAACTAATCATGTCTGATGTAGTCTGATATCAAGGTGTAATGATCATCGTCAGATGCCCTGGTTGTGTCAAATTTTAAAAAAAAATGATTCAGTAGTTTTTGAGTAAAGCTGTGGGCAGACAGGTGTTTTTTTTTTTATTTTTGCCTCTAAACATCTTGAAATGTAAGACCTCAATTTTGACAGAGGTACTTTTTTGTTTTGGGTCACTTACAAAGGTTCATCATTAAAATTAATAAAACCAAAACCTTATTTAAGTGAAATTTATTTTATGATCACATCCCCAATCAACTTCTCTGATTACTATGTTATTCTTAATAACATAGTTTAAACGTTGGCAAGCCCATAAATAGTTGAAACTATTTACTTTTTTCATTTACTTTTTCGTTTACCCGGACTAATTCCTCCAGTTATTCTTAATAATTTTATGAATCAGACCAAAATAGTTATTGCATACCTAAGGATTTTTTTAATTACAGTTCAAACTTTTTTCATTTCATTATTGCTGCCTTAGGTTTTTAGAAATAACTCCAATCAACTCACTTAATTAGTAACTTTCTTCAGATGTGCCTGAAATCTGATAGTCGTATTAGTTTTAGAACTTTTTATAACAGTTTTACCACATTAATAAATCCTTTTGTTCCTCGCTTTAAAGTTACAGTAGGCAAATTTATGAAATTAAGACACTTAGTATCAGTTAAAAGATAAGATGTGTAAGCACTCAAGATTGTTTTATTTAGCCCCATGAGCAAAAATGGCCTATTTGCATCTTAACTTTTTTTTAATGCTATTTGCTTTCACTTAGTATTTTTTTATTTTTAATTAATGTACTTATTGTTTTGTGGTCTCTTGACTTTGTTGATTATTTTTTCAGACATGCTGCTAATTTATTACAAATTGATAATGGTGTTAAAATTCCACCGAATGGTTGGAAATGTGAAGAATGTGAGTTAGATTCAAATCTTTGGCTGAACCTTTACTGATGGAAAAATTCTTTGTGGAAGAAAGTTTTTTGATGGAACAGGAGGGAATGAACATGCACTTCAACACTACAAAAAAACTGGTAAATTTTATTTTTATATTGTATTAAGCATGCAAAGCATTTTTCAGGAATCAAGTATTGTTTTAATTAATTGGAAATCATGTTTAAATTCTCATTAACACCTATTGTGTCATTGCGGTACAAGGTACCGTCTGCTGGCCAAGTAGGCCTTTCCTAAAGTGTCCAGGCGGTACCTCTTACCACTTAACCTCCAAGTGAAAAACATTCCCGTCATGCCAGGTACTGTTTAGTCAATGTTTCATGTGCTTAGGGGAACCAAAAAAAAAAAATGAGAAAATAATAAAAAAGGTGCAAAATGCAGGGTACAAAATAACAATTCCTGTCAGTGCAACACACAACTTTCACTTACCTCCATTGTTAAATTGGATTGGATAACTTGATAAAGGAATGACGCAAGGAAATATTTGCAATGATTGGAAGGGTTAAGCCACTTTAACTCGCCATAAAATTGGGATACAGAGGTGTATCTAGGGTGTAGATGAGTTGAACAAAGCAATTAATTGAGCGTTTTATTTTTACTTTGAGATCCCCAGACACACCCCTATACCGTACAGCAATAGTCGAAGTGGAGAAATATTAGAGAGGTAACTAGGAGTTTTCGGGTTTCAAGTGGGAATAGGTGACGGAGGGAATACAGTATCTTTAAGGTTAAAAAGGTACGACGAGAGATTTCGGAAACATGATTTTTGAAGGATAGAGTTTGGTCGAAGGTTACTTCCAGATTCCTTCGGTTACTTCCAGTTGAACTTTATAGGATTATTATTTAGGAACAGGGTTGGAATATGTGGAACAGTTTTCAGGAGGTGATGGGATTCTATTATAATTGCTTTTGTTTTTTCAACATTTAATTTAACTTATTGACTTCAGCTCAGTGGCTTATTCAATTTATGTCTTCTTATAGTCTTTTTGTAGCTTGTAATAGATCGGAAGATGGGAAGAAAAGGTATATTTGGAAACTTCAGGATAGAGGTGGTATTTAGACTGGTGGATAAGGGGAGGGAGGTCATTAATGCAGGTAGCGAATAGAGTGGGGGATAGAGACGATCACTGAGGGACACCACAGGATAGAGGCAGGGTACTAGACAGAAGTTATACTGAGATCGATGGGAGAGGAAGGATTGAAACCAGCGCAAAGCACTGTTGGATACTGTAAGATTTTGGAGTTAGGTAAAAGGATACTAGTGTCAACCGTGTCAAACGCCTTTGAGAAATCTAGGAGGATAAGTATAGATAATTTTTGGTGATCAATGGCATTTTGAAGGTCTTGTGAGGAGAGCAGATTGGGTAGAATAACTGGGTCGAAAACCAGATTAGAGAGGAGTAAAAAGGGAGTTTTCTTCAAGGAAATTTGATAGCTGGGTTTGAACATGGTGTTCGAGCAGTTTTGCTGGATTGGAGTAGATAGAAATAGGACGGAAATCTTGCGGTGAGGTAGGATTCGGAACTTTATTTAGTTGTCGGACGAGGGCGGTTTTCCAGGAAGAAGAAAAAGTAGAATTTTACAGAGAGAAATTATAAATATGATACAGTACCGGTATGGGGGATGGGAGGCTGGGTTTTATTCATTTTACTGAAATATTGTCTGGTTAGTGCAGGATTTTAAGATTGCAGTACATAGTTCGTCCTGGACTAGTGAGAAAAGAAGAAACTATCTGGATTGAAGCTTCGGTAAGTAATATCAGGATTTATCGAGGAATTAGGAGCTGAGGATTTAAAATGTTTATTTAGTTTGTCAGGCGTGATTTGGAAAGATCTGGGGTTATTGGTTTCGGGAAAGGACAATTTTCGAAGGATTTTCCTTTTAGATTTAATATCAGGAATACCGGAAAGGAAAGAATGGATATAGAGGGAGGGATTTAGCATGTCGCATTGTGCATTGGGTTTCATTGCGTAGCTCCTTAAGAGACACATAGTCTTCTTGCAAACGAGTGCGTCAAAATTTACGTCTTGTCGCTTCTCTTCTCTTTATCATATCCTTTATTTCGGGGGTGAGCCAAGGCGCAATAGGACGGCGTAAAGTTCTGGTTTTCATGGGAACATGGATGTCTTGTATGGATCGTAGGTTTGAGGTGAGAGTGGAGACCATAGGATCAATGGAGTTGTCGGAGTATATCGTGTCCCAGTGGATAGAGTCCACATCAGGTTGAAGAGATTAATAGGAAAGGAGGTCTAAAATAAGATATATGATATATGACAGGTAGATCATTAGTAATATGGATAAGGTCATGTGATAATAAGAAAGGAATGGGGTACTGCGTTGAGGAAATAATTTTTTATGGGAGAGTCAGAAATATGAAGGTCTAACCAGGTATCAGTATACTGAGTGATGAGTAGGGTGATAAGGAATGAAGTAAAGATTGAGGGAGTCAATTAAATTGGTGAGGAAGGATTTGTCACTGGACTCAGATAACATGTTAGTATTAAAATCACCAGAAATAATTATATTATTATATGCTGAGACCAGTTGGATAATGGAGGATTGGAAGCGGTCATCAAATGGAACACGGGGAGGTCGGTAGACTACGGCGTATAACAAGGGTTGAAGAGATGTTTGAAATTTCTATGTGAGGAAAGGGATTAGGAGGAGACTTCAGTAGGATTTTAGCTTTCAGGCTATCATGTATATACAGCCCGACTCCACCTCCCATGCTATCAGATCTGTCATGTCATAGGAAAGAGTAATTTAGAAGGGAAAAATGGTTTTAACAATGTTTCAGAAACGACTACTATATGATCAAAATTGTCTAGAAATATTTTTGGAATTCATCATAGTGGGCTAAGAGGATTGTGCATTGATGTGACAGGAAGTTAGGATATTAGTCATAGTGGAGGGATTGAGAGGAGGGAAAACTGAAAAAGGATTAGGACTGAGGAATAGGATGTAACAATTTTTCCTCCAGCACTCTTATTTTAGATCAAAATAGAATACTTATGGAAATAATAAATACACTGCCGGACAAAAAGGATCACTTACAAATATTTATATTATTATTACATAAGAGATAAAAATAGGAATTCCTTTGTCCCAGACTGGACTTTGTGTTGTATCTTATCAAGTTAATCCTCTACCTTTTTATATTCTCACCCATTTATGGAGAAAAGGGTCAGTTAATCCTCTTCTTTTCTTTCTTCCTATCAGTAAATGGTTAGTTGTTAGCAAAGATTCATCTTATTGAAGATTTTCTAACATTTAAGAGACTTTAGTTTTTACTTGTGAGTTTAGTAAGAACGTTGTGATGCCCAACAGAAGAGCATTGACCGAAGAGGAATCAATTCGTGCTGTTGCTTTGAGTGAAGAAGGGTTTTCTCAAAGGCATATTGCGCAACGGCTCCAGCGGTCACAATCCGTAGTGTCCAGGGTGCTTAATAGGCACCGTCAAACTGGAGGGCATACAAGAAGAGTCGGACAAGGCCATCCGAGGTCAACTTCCCACCACGACGAGAGATTTTTGCAACTGCATGCTCTTCGGGATCGCTGATCAACTGGTAACAGTCTGCGTGGTCTCCTCCAGAGGTTCAGGAATGTGCAAATTTCAGAGCGAACCGTGAGAAGACGACTCAACGATTATGGATTGACCTCCCATCCTTCAGCTACTGGACCTCTTCTCTCCAGGGAACACCAGGTTGAGCGCTTGAGGTTTGCTCGGGAGCACCTACACTGGACTCAGGAAGATTGGAGCCTCGTATTATTCAGCGATGAGTCAAGATTCTGTCTCCGATCTCCAGATGGACGGGAAAAGGTATGGAGAAGGTGGGGAGAGAGGTATGCTCCATGCACTTTTTCTCCAAGGGTTGCGTTTGGTGGTGGGTCAGTGATAGTGTGGGGGGACATAAATTTAAACTCCCGTACAGAGTTGGTTCTTGTGAACCGTGGCTCTATAACTGCTGACAGGTACATAGGGAGGTACTTGAGCCACATGTAATACCTTTCGCCAGAAATATCACAGGTAACTTTATTTTTATGCACGATAATGCCCGACCTCACGTTGCTCGATCAGTGCAAAATTTCCTCAGACAAAAAGAAATTGAAGTGATGGTTTGGCCACCCAGAAGTCCAGATATGAACCCAATAGAGCATGTATGGGACATGGTTGGAAGACGTGTCCGCGCCCGAGACCCACAAAATTTGCCAGATTTAAGAGAAATGTTAGTGGAGGAGTGGCACAACATCCCAGAACAACATGTAAGAGCCCTGGTCGCTGGAATGGGCAGGAGAATGGAAGCAATTATCTGAGCTAGAGGTGGGAATACCAATTATTGATCGTTTTCCTCGAATTCTTCCTTTTTATTCAGTTTTGTTATTTCATTTCATTTCAAAGATTTACTTTTTCATTTTGAGACTATAGGAGATTTTTTATTTTTTGATTTGTTTTCCTATTAAAAATTTCTAGAAAAGAATTTTTTATTTTTTATTACCCTTATAATAAAGTGTGACTTCCAAAGAAAAAAGAATATTTTCAAAAATACCCTATACAGTTCAGTAATTTTAAAATATTGAAGTGATCCTTTAATTTTGTCCGGCAGTGTATATATATGTTTAAATAAAAAAAAACCTAAAAAAATAAAAATTCAATGATAGTAGAAAGAAAAAATAAATCAAATAAAAACCAATTAAAGAACTAGTAAATGAATAAAAACAAAACTGGATTTGGTTCAGAAAAGATGTCTTAGTTTCACTTCTTAATACCATTATAATTAATGGCAACCAATAAAATATAATAATAGGTACAAATGAGATTCGGTCAAAATAAAAACATATGTCTTTACTATTAAGTGAGTAAATTAAACATCTTGGATGTAAGAAAATAAAGTTTTTTCCATATTAAAAAAAAAAATGAAGTTTATCAAAAAATAAAATATATAAAGAAAATGAAAAGATAATCTTCTATATATAAAAACAAAAATATGATCGCTAAATTGGAATTTACTAACATAATTAGAAAATAAAAAGATATAGAGTACATAATTTGTGGTCCAGCATTCGTCTACAATATAAAATTCTTATATCTTTATCATTTCTCTGTTTAAATTATTTATTTTTTTATTTTATTACTCAGTATTTCCCTATCTACCATAAAAATTCACTAATATTGAAATACTAAATCTTTAATTGTGAATTATTGATATATTTACTGTAATTTTTGAGAATTTGTTGCATTATTTTTTTTTTGCAGTTTCATTTTGTTTTTTTTAGGTTACCCTTTAGCTGTAAAATTAGGCACTATTACTAAAGAAGGAAAAGGTGATGTGTACAGTTATGAAGAAGATGATATGGTTGAAGATCCGTACCTCATCCAGCATTTAGCTCACTTTGGTATTAATATAATGAATTTGGAGAAAGTAAGATATAGAAACTAAATCTTAAATCTATAAAGCTGCCCACTAAAACAATGATGAAACCACAGTTTAATTAAAATGGAACAAGTTTTCCATTCTTGCCAGCAAAAGATATCTTAAATTTAAATATTGTACATTTTATGTTGAAAACTTTCTAAGTTAACATGCTGAAGCACCTGTGCCATAGGGTGGCCTATATTTACTGTATTAATTTTTTTTTCCTTATGTAAAATATTTACAATTTCATCATTGTTATCTTGGTGTAGTGTTTTGTGTTATAAAATTAAATTAATATATTCTGTACCTAAGGTGTTTTATTATATTATTAGTTCCAAATGTAATGTTGTACATATAATAGTTCTAAAACTGTTATCTTAATCGCATATTGATTTTCTCCATACCAATTAAATGATACAAGTCGCACATGATATAGAAATGAGTTTGTTCTACTCACACATGAAGCATCAAGTTTGTTTAATTATATATAAATTATTTTGTTGCATTAATGGAAATAATTTTATTTCTAGACTGAGAAAAGTATGGCTGAACTTGAGCTAGCCCTGAATACAAACTATAAGGAGTGGAGTGGAACCGACAATGGCAAGTCTGTTGCGGGACCTGGTTTAACAGGACTTGCCAATATGGGCAATTCTTGTTACCTTAATTCAGTTGTACAGATTATTTTCTCCGTTCCCGATTTCATAAAAAAGTAATATATGTTTTATCAGTTGTAATCACTTTTCAATCAATAGGTTATTAATCATTGATTATAACATTGTTACTATTTTCTTTTGTTTTAGGTATTATGATGGTGCTGATGCCATATTTGACAATGCTCCTGCCGATCCTGCTGTTGACTTTAACGTTCAAATGTGAGTTGTTCTGAAATACATCACTACCTTAATTAAATCCTACAATTTAATTTTAATCTCTGTACCATTCTATTTTTGTTTACATCTTAATAAAATTAAATTACTGATAATTTGTGGCTGTTGAAAGTTCCAAAAAGCTCTAAAGATTCCTTTAAAACAGTTTTTCACTTCAAATATTTTTTGTTTTTCAATCATACAGTAAACCCTCGTTTTAACGAACTCCAAGGGACCGAAAAATTCTCTGTTCATTATAAAAGAATTTGTTATATCCGAAAAATATATTGTATGTATATTATACAAGTATTTCTTGGTATAAATTCAGGTGGTTAAAAAGAAATATTTTCAATACAGCATTCCCTTTCAGGCACATGTTTATTTAGAAACTACAAAAGCAGTTAAAACTATGCACCATGTACATATATCTATCTTATTTCACATTTTACATAATACTTTAAGATTAACATAAACCATCATTAAAAATACAAAATCACAGCAATTAATATAAAGTTGAAATAAAAAAAAAAAATGTTTTTTTTTTAATGTTTTTTTTTTTTTTTGCACCTCCCGATGAAGATGCAACGGAGGCATAGAGGAGATTTTGGTATCCCGTATTTTTCCGAAATTTTCGATTTCGACTCAATTTTAATCCAATTCTTGGAGTATCGCCAACCTTGTATTTAAATCTATGGATTTTCTCTTGACCTCTTAGGAAACTTGAATTAAAACAAGTAATAAAAGCAATAAAAATAGAAAAACTAGCTGAAACTCTAGAAATCAGAAGCTGTCACAGACTGTGAATCACAGAATTGAGCTGAATAGAGGGAAGAGGTGAGGATTTTGACAGAAAGACGCTGCTCTTTACTGGGAATTAAGACGTATCGTAATTTTTTTCTTCTTTATTTTTCGTAATAACCGAACAAATGCAATTCTGAGGTCCACAAAAGTAGTTCGTTAATTCATTACAAGAGAATATTTCGTTATAAACGAGAAAGCATAATTTTCTATTAATTTTTCAAGGGACCGCAACGATAGTTCGTTATAAATAAACAGGTGTCCGTTATAACCGTGTTCGTTAAAAAGAGGGTTTACTGTATTAGTAAACTGGATGTAAACATTTATTTTAGACTATATGATTGTATTTAAAATCAAATTAGTTGAAAATTGAGACGTTGATTTCCAAAAGGTACTATATCCATTCTAGGAAATTTTGCAGGAAGCGCGAAAATCTCTCATTACTATATTATTAAACTAGCTAATTTGGGTCTTTTTGCCTTAAAATTTAGAATTATTTTTTACTATAATAATAACATCATATTAAAGTTATGAAATGATTTTTTTTAGAATGATTTGAACGAAAATAAATGCGTAATTAGTACTTTTAGAAAATGGCCGCATTTCTAAATCGCGTTTTTTAAGGATTTGAGAATTCATTAGATAACATCAAATAGAATATTTAGATAAAACTAAATGATGAGAATACAAATATGTAAAAAAATCAATGTCGTAAAAAATGTCCTTTAGTACCTTTTAGAAATCAACGTCTCAATTATCAAATTGTCCAGTTCATCCTCTATTTATTAAATTTTAACTTAAACAATATTGTTTTTAGGGCAAAGCTAGCTAATGGCTTGATTTCTGGCAAATATGCTCATCCTGATAATTCAGATCAGCCAGAAAGGAAGATATTTCCACAGGTGACACCTGTAATGTTTAAGCATGTTATTGGCAGAGGCCATCCTGATTTTTCTACTAAAAATCAGCAAGATGCACACGAATTCTTTTTGCATCTTCTAACATTTGTCAAGGTATCCAAAATCTGTTGTAAATCTGAGCTAATTGTGTTGATAAAGATTTAATTTTTGTACTCCTTCTTTTATACTTGCACATTTACAAAAACACGTTTCCTACTTTTTTAGAGGAACAGTCGTGGAAGCTTTGATCCTACTGAGTGTTTTAAATTACAAATTGAAGATAGATTTGAATGTCAGGCTACTGGTAAGGTGAAGTACACTAGAAGAACAGAATATTGTCTTCCTCTTTCCATACCGTTATCTAAGGAACAATTAGTAATTGTTAAAGCCCTGAGTAAGAAAAAGTAAGTATATTTAGTCCTATCTTTTATGTTAATTATTATTTTATCGTCACGATATTATTAAATGTAATATCATTAGAAATACTTAAATGCCTTAATATATGGAAATAATCATATTGATTATTCCTCAGAACATTGTACAAATTAGAGACAAAATATTTGACTTTATTCATTAAGTTTTTTTATCTTAAGAATTCTATGGAGTCTTCTTCCTGTTAACATCTCATCTTTTATGAACCTAGGCCATTTTTGGAATGAAAATTTTTTAATAATACGAGTTTGTATGTTTCATGTTAAATTGACAAAATTTTAAATTAGAGGCTTCAATTGATATACCCACTGTTTGGACAGATTTTAAATAATTTACAATACAGAAATTAACCATTAGACAAATTATGTTTTTCCTTATGTCAAACATGTTCGTTTTCAGGAGTAACTTTGCTTTATCTTATTTCTTTTAATAGTATCTCCATCTTGTTTACTAAATGTCACTTATGTATTTCATTGAGTGGATTAAAGCTGTTAGAGTTTTAAAATAAATATATCTTGAGATCCTTACTTAAAAAAAAAAAAAAAAATTGTTTTCAGAGACACAAAAGACTTGACCAGGCCTAACGTTGATCTTAATACCTGCTTATCTGCTTTTCTGCAAACTGAATTAGTGGAACAATTTTACTCAACAGCAATTCAAGATAAAACTACTGCTAAAAAGTGAGTTTTATGATTTAATTTTATCGTATATTACTGACGAAAAAAAGTTTCCTCCATAATAAATTTTTTTAAATTGTTTTAGAACTACTCGTTTAGCTACGTTTCCAGATTATTTAATGATACATCTGAAGAAATTTTGTTTAAACGATAACTGGATCCCAATTAAGGTGGATGCATCCGTTGATATGCCTAATGAAGTTGATTTCAAGATGCTGGGTAGGCACCCACGCCCTCCAGGAGAAGAATTGCTGCCTGAACCAGCTGGTCCAATTGCACCACCAGTTTTTAATCAAGCTGTAAGATTCTTTATTTTTTTATTATAATATATATATATATATATATATATATATATATATATATATATATATATATATATGTATTAAAAGAAAAAACAAAATGTAACATAACACCACACAAATGTGATGTATTAATTTTTACTTTCACTCTCCTATATATGAAATATATTGTAAGAGAAAGTATTGTGATTGTATAAATTTTCATATTCGAGTTTCCACTTGAAATGCACTCACTCAAAAAAAATTCCTACAGCATGCTTTTATTTTGCATAGCTATTTATTTTCAACTTTACAATTTTCTAATGAACAAATTATTAATACTAATATTAGATAAAAAAATATATTTATTTATTTTCGTTTCATCATTAATATAAAACGAGGCAGAATGTCATTTGTTAATGGTTGGTCAAAAAAGTTTCCATACACTCTCAATATTAATCCTATGATTATATATTATATTATGACCATCTTTCCAGTGTTATATGTATAAATCTTATCTCTATAATCAAATCTTAGTTCAGTATTAACTTTACTTAGGTCTGGGAAACTGATTCCTTTTCAATATGCATATTTCTTGTGATTTGAGAGAGCTCGTGGTTCCCAGGGCTTATCTATATGATAAATTGCATATCTCTTGAATAAGTTAAATGCTACTGTAAATTATGGACTACAAAGACATAGAGAGTTAAAATCTTTGGAGGATAGAACATGTGCTGAAAGACATGAGACTAGAGAATCGCCACAGGCAAGCCATTCTTGCTGAAGTCTATGCAAATCCTCACACTAACGACACCTCAATGGCCATCATAATAAACAGGTACTATGGGATTCAAGTCCACCCAGAAACAGAAAAAAATATTCTAAGAAGGTTGAGTCACAAGAAGAAAGCCCTTCTTCAGTAAGTCAAACCAGAAGAAGTAGCTGTAATTTGCTGGGGAGTTTGTAAATAAACCCAAAAATTTCTGGGAACGAGGCATATTCTCTTAGGAATCCAAATTTAATATTTTGGGCCAGATGAAAGGTCAAGAGTGTGGAGGAAATAAACCTCAGCTTTCAAAACTAAGAATTTATTTATGGGTGTATGGAAGCTTTTTTGAGTATGTGTACATGTTTAGGATTTCCTTAGTCCAAATGACTTAGTCCCACAAAAAGGTAGGTATTTGTGTTTGTAATAAGTCTATCTCAAAAACAATAAGTTGTATACAACTAAAATTTTATATTTTAGGAGTGCCTATAATGTGCCTGTGGTGTTGTTATAGGAACTTTTTAAAGAAAATCGGCAGCGGAGAAGGGCTGCTTTATACAATGCATATTGCATCTTTTTATGATTTTCTCTCTTATGATTTTGGTATTAATGTAAATTTAAAAGACTGGAATGAAAGTCTTGTGTTGTGTGCCCGAGGTTTTTTTTCTTCTATTCAAATTATTTAAGCTAAATACTATTGTCTGAATTCAGTTTTCAAAATTTCAGTTAAACATAATAATGGTTTTGGGATTTTACTTCAGTCTCTTTGCACCCCTTTTATTTTATTGTTTGTTCGTGTCTGGTATTTTCTGATCGACATCAGTTTCTAATATTTTTGAAAGCATGGCAATTTTTTGGAAAATTAAGGTGTATATGGACTACTTACTTTCATAAAAATTAGAGTATGTGGACTCGTTCCCTTGATACTGATGAATTCCTTCATAAAATTGAATAGTATAATGATGGATACAAGTTACATTAATAACAATCAAAGAGTGAAATATGATTCAGTATTTTATATTAAGATTTTAGTAAAATATTTATGTGACCTGAAGTATGTTATTTATGTTTTTAGGTAATAAAAGGTCTAGTTGAACAAGGTTTTCCATTAGAAGCTGCAAAGAAAGCTGCCTACTTTACAAAAGGAGGTGGAATTGAAACAGCTGTGAGTTGGCTGATGGAACATATTGCAGATCACGATCTCAATGAGCCTTTTGTTATACCGGGAGCTGAACCTGTTGTGAAAGGTGATTTTCAAATTTTAATTTGGTCAAGTTTAAGAATAATAATTTTAACTTACTGCTTTGAAAACTGTTAGTGCCATATGTAATTCACACAACTTCTATCATGTGGTTTTGATTATAGTTATCACATATATATGGTATTACATACCAGGCTAAGGACTAGAAGAATAAAAAATGTCTCCAGTTCATTAATGAAATGGTTGAAGTGATGAAAGGTAGATTTATTTTTAAAGATTTTTACCTGAACCAGAATAATTGTATATAAAATTTTACAAGTATTCATTTTCATTCTTCATTTACTCCCTTTTTTTTTTTTTTTATTTTCTACTTTACAAGAAGCTATTGCTCATACAGTTTTAGTTCTGTTTTTAATTGGCAGGATGTTTCTTATTTTCTGGCGTACACTATTAAATATATAGCATTTCCAAGTCAAATTCAACCTTTTCCAAGTCAAATTCAACCTTTTCCAAGTCAAATTCAACCTTTTCCAAGTCGAATTCAACCTTTTCCTAGTCAAATTCAACCTTTTCCAAGTCAAATTCAACCTTTTCCAAGTCAAATTCAACCTTTTCCATTTCAAATTCAACCTTTTTCGATTTCAATAAAATAATAAAAATCAAATTAACATGATTTTATGTTTTTAACCCTTGTGGCTTGTTAAATGTTCCCAGGGGCCTTTTTACATATAATTAGTCACAATTATAATAATAAGTATAACCGATACTTTAATTTTTAGACATTTTCGATACAAGGTCTGTTAGTCGGATTAGTGAGGATTCGTTTTATTTTAATTATATAATCGCGGGCGAAATATTATCAATAGCGGTTTATTTTAACTTTTTCGTATTTATTGGATAGTAGGCTCAGTAGATGCGTTCCCAAAGGTTCGTTACCGATCATGCTATTAATTTAATTGCGCTCGCTCAAGTAATGGTTTATTTTAACTTTTTCGTATTTATTGGATAGTAGGCTCAGTAGATGCGTTCCCAAAGGTTTGTTACCGATCATGCTATTAATTTTAATCACGCTCGCTCAAATATGGGTTTATTTTAACTTTTTCGTATTTATTGGATAGTAGGCTCAGTAGATGCGTTCCCAAAGGTTTGTTACCGATCATGCTATTAATTTTAATCACGCTCGCTCAAATATGGGTTTATTTTAACTTTTTCGTATTTATTGGATAGTAGGCTCAGTAGATGCGTTCCAGAAGGTTCGTTACCGATCATGCTATTAATTTTAATCGCGCTCGCTCAAGTAATGGTTTATTTTAACTTTTTCGTATTTAATGGATAGTATTCTCAGTAGATGCGTTCCCAAAGGTTCTTTACCCATTACACTATTAATTTTAATCGTGCTCGCTCAAATATGGGTTTATTATAACTTTTTCGAATTTATTGGATACAAGGCTCAGTAGCAGCGTTCCCAAAGGTTCGTTACCGATTACACTATTAATTTTAATCGCGTTCGCTAAAATATGGGTTTATTATAACTTTTTCGTATTTATTGGATACGAGGCTCAGTAGCTGCGTTCCCAAAGGTTCGTTACCGATTACACTATTAATTTTAATCGCGCTCGCTCAAATATGGGTTTCGCGCTGGCTCAAACGACTTACATGGAATCCGCATACAAGACTGAAGAGACAAGAAACTGCACGAAGATTTCGGCTACTCCAACACTTACTAGACAGACGCTCTAACCTTTCACTTAACTACAAAAGACTCATTTACATGACCATCATAAGGCCTATCTGGACCTACGGAGTAGAGCTTTGGGCCCCTACTAAACCATCAAACTCTTCCCATATACAATCCAAAATCCTTCGCAAAATCCTCCTTACTTTGTCACGAATAAAATCATCCACAATGATCTTAATGTTCCATATGTTGCTGATTTGGCCCGTACCAGGTATCACACCTTCCATGAAAAACTCCACTCCTACTCTAATCCATTAGTTTCAATCCTTGCTTCCTCTTCCATTCCTGATAATCCTCCGAGGTGTCTGAAAAGATGGCCTCGAGACCTTCTTGTTTAGACTCCCTACCAAAGAGTGCTGTCAATGGGCAGTTTCTCTTCATGTTCATTCCATATGTTATAACATTACAGCATATTTACTTGATGTATTTTTTGTACAGTTGTAAATTTCAATAAAAAAAAAAAAATAAAATAAAAAATATGGGTTTATCAAACATTTTTGTATTTATTGAATACTAGGCTCAGTAGCGGCGTTCCCAAAGGTTCGTTACCGATTACACTATTAATTTTTATCGCGCTCGCTCAAATATGGGTTTATAATAACTTCGTGTTTCTTTTTTATGCTAATTTATGTATTTGTGTTTTTGGAGTTTTGTTAGTGAATGTGTTAATTGTTTTTTTAGTCAGTTGGTCTAATGTATGTTTATTTCGTGTTTTTTTTAACTTTTCATCTATTGGGTTACCGCTAATCCTTTTTATCAAGATAGTAAGTTATCTTTTTGGTTAATATTTTGGAGTTTGATAATAATCAGCCAAACAGAACGATTTTATACGTCCATTTTTATTTGATAAACGCATATTTTAGCGAGCGATATTAAAATTAATAGTGTAATCGGTAACGAACCTTTGGAAACGCTGCAACTGAGCCTTGTATCCAATAAATTCGAAAAAGTTATAATAAACCCATATTTGAGCGAGCGCGATTAAAATTAATAGTGTAATAGGTAACGAACCTTTGGGAACGCTGCTACTGAGCCTTGTATCCAATAAATACGAAAAAGTTATAATAAACGCATATTTTAGCAAGCGCTATTAAAATTAATACTTTAATCGGTAACGAACCTTTGGGAATGCAGCTACTGAGCCTTGTATCCAATAAATACAAAAAAAGTTATAATAAACCCATATTTTAGCGAGCGAGATTAAAATTAATAGTGTAATCAGTAACGAACCTTTGGGAACGCTGCTACTGAGCCTTGTATCCAATAAATTCGAAAAAGTTATAATAAACCCATATTTGAGCGAGCGCGATTAAAATTAATAGTGTAATCGGTAACGAACATTTGGGAACGCAGCTACTGAGCCTACTATCCAATAAATACGAAAAAGTTAAAATAAACCATTACTTGAGCGCGATTAAAATTAATAGCATGATCGGTAACGAACCTTTGGGAACGCATCTACTGAGCCTACTATCCAATAAATACGAAAAAGTTAAAATAAACCGCTATTGATAATATTTCGCCCGCGATTATAAAATTAAAATAAAACGAACCCCCGCTATTCCGACTACCAGACCTTGTATCGAAAATGTCTAAAAATTAAAGTATCGGTTATACTTATTATTATAATTGTGACTAATTATATGTAAAAAAAGCCCCTGGGAACATTTAACAAGCCACAAGGGTTAAAAACATAATGTGTAATTAAAATAACCATAAAAACATAAAATCATGTTAATTTGATTTTTATTATTTTATTGAAATCGAAAAAGGTTGAATTTGAAATGGAAAAGGTTGAATTTGTCTTGGAAAAGGTTGAATTTGACTTGGAAAAGGTTGAATTTGACTTGGAAGATCTATATAAATTTAAAAGTTAAAACTGAACTTTATTTTTCAAATATTTGTTTTTAAGTTCTGTGCCCTTTAAAAAAATAATGATAAACCTTTTTAGCAGTTATAGGATAAAATAAAATGTTGTATTTAAATTAAAATGTATTTAATCATTATCATTATATATTTTTTATACCTTCAGGAAGTCAATATTAAAAAAAAAATTGAAATCACTTAGGTTAAAACACTCTGTATAATGTCATGGATGTTAACAAATTTTTGTTGGGGGTCACCTTTAGTATAGTGGCTAGCATAACAGCCTTATATGTCCAAGATCACAGGTTCAAACATGCAGGTGGCCCTAGGATTTTTTAATGGGAGTAAAAAATCCTTAGTTATGCTGTCCTTCATAGGGGATGTATGTGAAAAGATAAGCCCGAGCCTGTGCGATGTCAGGTACTCATTAAAGATCCTTATCCTAATTAAACCTGGCTTAGGCAAAATTTAGGACTCCCACTGTAGCATCATCCGATTAGCCACAGTAGCATAAAGTGACATTACATAAATAGAGAAACAAACAAAACAAACTTTTTGTTGGAATTCTCAATTCTGTAATAAAATTGTATTAATATTTACTTGGAGTATTAAACCAACTTTATTAAACAAATCACTTATTATTTTTTTTAAAATTTCTTCTAGAGTTCATTCCGGATGAGGAAGGTCTCATGATGTTGACTAGTATGGGATTCACAAGAGCTCAAGCCGCAAAAGCTTTGAAAGCTACAGGTTTGTCTCATTTCAAATAAGTTACTTATTTTAAATTTTAATATTGTTATGGATAAATTTAAATTCTAGGAAACAATGTTGAAAGAGCTGGTGATTGGATATTTTCTCATGCCGATGAACTGGATAAGGTAGATGATGTCGAACAGCCTCGTGTGGCTGGTGAAACTTTTAGGGATGGTAACACAAGTAAGTTTAATATTAATTATCATTGAAACTCATTCTTTTGCGACTAGGAAAAGATTATTATAGTTCACTTATAGTTTAGGTTTGCTAAACTTAGTTGACTCTCACAAACTTCATTAGTAATCATAGAATTTTCTTACTATGAAGGATATTTTTAATTTTACAGGGAATTGGATTTTAATTTAAAATATATTTTTAAAAATTTACATACATATTACTTGTGTTCAAATACCTGATTTCTTGTGTTATCTTTATTTCAGCCTACAGGCTCTTTGGTGTTATTTCTCACATTGGTACATCTTCGATGGTTGGCCATTACATATGCCACATCCTGAAGGATGGGCAGTGGGTGGTTTTTAATGATGAGAAAGTCGCTTTTTCAGAAAACATACCAAAAAATCTAGGATATTTGTATCTTTATCAAAGGATTTGATTATTATAATATTCACTGAAACCTTTTTCTACTGAACTGATAATATAATTCATTAGTTTTAAAGTTTTAAGTTTTGTTTGTACTAATGTATGATAATACACTTTTTTATTTGCTTGTTTTTGACATTTTATTTCCCTTTTTATACAACATTACAAGTTAATAATAAAGTTACAATGTTTTTATCCTACTTGTAAATCTCTCTTCTAAGTGTACTCCAGTTTCCCCATATTATTGAAAACTCAATTTATAATATAAGGAGTTCATTAAAATGTAAACACAAGGGGTTGGTCAGGTTAATACCACGACACCTTGCCAAAACATGTATATATTGGTATAGAAAAAATGGTCTAAAATCAAAATGGCAACTAGGCACATTCAACTTATAAAATGCATAAATTACCTTTTCAAAAAAACCCTTAAGTCTCTCTAATTGCCTAAAAACAAAATGGCAGATCAGGCTGAGGGGTTAGAGACTTATTGACTGGTTAGAGATTAAAAAAAAAATTAATTTTATTCCTTGTTCACTTGTTGTTTTTTTCAATAAGTTCTCAAGATAAATAAAGTATTCCATTAAGCCCAGTTCTGTGTAGTAATTGGATATTATATATGTGTGTGTGTTTTTTTTTTTTTTTTTTACGAGTGTAGGTGGAAATCTTCAAAAGACACGGATAGGCCCGTACCTATCTGTGTGTGGGATTTCTACCCACTAAAACCAACCTCCCTACACCTGTTTCTCACCCTCCAGGGGACCACCGTTAGGCATTACCTCGTGGAGGGGAAGCTGGCCCCATTGTTAGGTGCCTTACCCTATTTTTCTAGGCACGCCTCTCCTTCTCTCCCATTCTCAATTTCTTGATGACGTCTGCAGCCAGACGTTGGCCCGCCATCCAGTTCTCCTGAGAAACTAGCTTTAGGTTGACGATGTTGTCAGGTGTAGCTTCTGATCTGCATATTTCTCGAAATTCTTCCCTCTCTACTTGAAAGTGAGGACAGCAGAAGAATACGTGTTCTACTGTCTCATCAGTTGTTGGGCATCTTGGACATTCTGCTGTATTGGCCAACTTAAACCTTAATTGGTAGGATCTGAAGCATCCAAGTCCAGTGAGCATTTGGGTCAGGTAGTAGCCCACTTCCCCATGGCTTCTATCCATCCAGGGTTGGACGCAAGGTGCCAGCCTATGGATCCACCTTCTGCTCGCTGCCATATCCCAACTTGTGGACTCTCTGCTTCCCCTCTTTGGCCTTAGGAATGTGGGCAGCACTTGTATACGTACGTTGCCTTTCCTCCGACAGCAGTTCAAAGGGTGACATCATGGCCACTGCACATGCAGCTTCGTAAGATACTGTGTGAAACGCACTTATCACTCTCAGGGCGCTTCGGCGATAAACGGACACCATGGGTCTCCTGTAAGTCAATGTGTCAAGGGCATAATTCCATATCGGGGCTGTGTATAAAAGAGTGGATGAGACGAAATTAATAGTCCCCGACTACTTCTGGGTCCACCCACGTTGGGCATCAATCGGGCTAGAGCTGTGGTCACTCCTGCTGCTTTGATGCATACTTTCTGAATATGCTCCTTGAATTTAAGCCTTTCATCTATTATAACCCCAAGATATCTCAGTGAGGGCTGGGACCGTATCTCTTGCCTGCCCACTCTCAGGATTATTTCTTCTCTCCTTTTATATATGTGTGTGTGTTGTTTTTTAATTTTGTTTACAATTTTATTGTCAACTTAGCCCGATTTAAAGTACAGCAAAAATTTTATAGTTAAGTAAGTATGAAAGGCACATTCTAAAAAGCGTTCTTCAACATAAATCCATGAGTATTCAGCTACAAAAGGTGTGAAATCAATGTTAATTCAGAAAATAGCAAATATATTTGGAAATCACAAAACATATTAAAATTTTAATTAATACCTTTCAACTCGATTTGAAGTTAATTTTCGTTTCTAATATTCGAGCAAATTAGAGTAGTTAAGTTTTTTATTCAATCTATGTATTGATCATTGATCATCAAAAATTAACTATACTCATCCTCTTCGATTTCTCAAAGGCGTTTGACACGGTTGACCATAGTATCCTTCTTAACAAACTCCAAAATCTACCAGTATCCAACAGTGCTTTACGCTGGTTTCAATCCTTCCTCTCCGATCGTTCTCAGTATGTAGTAGTGCCAGATCAACCTCCTTCCAGTACCCTACCTCTGTCCTGTGGTGTCCCTCAGGGATCGTCTCTATCTCCTACCCTATTCGCTATCTACATTAATGACCTCCCTCTCCATATTAATCACTCTAAATACCACCTCTATGCTGATGATTTCCAAATATACCTCTTCTTCCCACCTTCCGACCTATTACTAGCTACAAAAAGATTACAAGAGGACATAAATCAAATAAGCCACTGGGCTGAAGTGAATAAGTTAAAATTAAATGTTGAAAAAACAAAAGCAATTGTAATAGGATCCCCTCACATTCTGAAAACCATTCCTCATATTCCAACCTTGTTCCTCAATAGTAATCCTATAAAGTTCTACCCTACTGTCCGAAATCTGGGAGTAACCTTCGATCAAAGTCTATCCTTCAAAAATCATATTTCAGAAATCTCTCGACGTACCCTTTCAACCTTAAAGCGACTGTATTCCCTCCGTCACCTATTTCCGCTTGAAACCCGAATACTCCTTGTTACCTCCCTAATATTCCCCCACTTCGACTATTGCTGTACGGTATATGGTGTTGTGTCTGGGGATCTCGAGGTAAACAAAAACGCTTAATCAATTCCTTTGTTCGCTTCATCTTCGGGGTCCCTAGATACACCTCTGTATCCCAATTTTATAGCGAGTTGAAGTGGCTTAACCCTTCCAATCGTCGCAAGTATTTCCTTGCGTCATTCCTTTACCAAATTATCCAATCCCGCCGTCCATCATATATTTTTGACCTCCTACAGTTCAAATCCTCTGTCCATTCCCGTTCTACACGCTCCAGGCCTTCGGATTTATACAGTACGGCCCACAGAACTGCACATCTCGACAGATCCTTTCTCATTCGATCCTCCATCCTATGGAATTCTATCCCTTCCTCCATCCGTCACTCCAATTCTCTTTCTACCTTCAAATCCCGCATATTTGATCACTTATTGCACATCCAGGCTCAATAGAATTCTAAATAAGCTTTTTATTTATTTATTTTTTTATATATATATTTTTTTTCATCTCATTTAAATATGTATATTTTAAACCATTAATTATTAACTTGTTTATATTTAAGTAATTTACTCTAAGACTCTAAAGCCCTTTTTTTTGTACATTTTGTATATTTTGTTCTAATGGGACATGTCCCAGAATAATAAAGAACTTATTTATTATTATTATTATGTATAATTTTTTTATTTTTAATTTATTTACTATGGAACTTGATTTAGGTTAGATTTATAAGGCATATTACATTTTCTTTATACACTAAATTTATTAATCAAATTCAATATTGTTCTATTATAATGATGTGAAATCTGTAGGCATATGTACATGTAATGAAATATGGAAGAGTTTCGTAATTTCAACCCTAATCATTTTTTGCAAAAAAAAAAAAAAAAATAATAAAATAAATTAATAAAATAAAAATGTATAGTCAAATTGGTATTTAAAATGCAATATAATGCATTTCCACCAATATTTTTATTTTATTAGTTTCTTTTTTTTTACCCAAAATAAAAATATTGATGTACAAATTTAATTCTAGACATGTAGTGCACTTGAACGAGTATCCCAACAAAGTACTATAAATATTGCAGATATATTCTAAAATAAAAAATAAAGTTTTAATATGAATTTAAAAAATTGAATAAAATTAAAAATGAATATGTTGATACAAAATGAGATATAAAGTGTGTTGATAACATTAAGCAAAAAAATAAAATGTTCAGTAATCTTTAACTTACCAGTTCTATCAACTGAAAAGAATTAGTTCTATTAGAAAAATCTCATTCTACGAACTAGAGAAACTGTTTGTTTACTTTCAGTATTTTTCCTCTATGAGACGAAATTTCTTTTAGTAACTACTATAGACAACACATTGATTATAGCTACTCAATACTACTACTTGAGGAATTTTTTTCGTTAAATACATATTTTGAAAATATATTTTATTAAAAGTTAAAAAAAAAAAATAGTTTTTATTCTATTTGTCCCATAGTACTCTCATTCCATTTCCTCCAGGTTGATATAAAATAGGGAATGTGTAACTTAGTGATTCCTCAATCACTATTTAAAAATATGTTGATGAGGAAATGTCATTTTTGAAAATCAAAATGAAAAACTAGAGGGGACTGGTTGCCATGAGCAGGAACTTGTTGATCGAGCTGAAACATGTGAGGATCTATATAGCTTTTTTCAGTCAAATTCATAATTTTTTCAGTCAAATTCATAATTTTTTCAATCAAATTCATAATTTTTTCAGTCAAATTCATAATTTTTTCAGTCAAATTCATAATTTTTTCAGTCAAATTCATAATTTTTCAATCAAATTCATAATTTTTTCAGTCAATTTCATAATTTCTTGTACTCATTTTTTAAAGTTAATTTAATGAGGTTTTGCTACCAAGAACTTAACATTTTTATTAAAACTCGTTGTTGTTTATCCATTTATCCTCACTTTATGTTACTGTGCTTAATCCGACGGTACAGCGGGAGTCCTAAGTTTTGCCTACCCAGGTTTACTCTTAACTAAACCTGGGTAGGCAAAACTTAGGGATCTTTTATGAGTTCCACTTATTAAATCTTTTTAGAGTCATCTGTGGTGCAGAAATATAGGAGGATCTGCTGGTTTGGACTTGCGACCTTACGCATAGAAGGCTGTTATGCTAGCCACTACTCCACAGGTGACCCTAAATGCATTGAACAAGGTGTTTGAATCTGCCGGGTTTAAACACGTGACTTTGGACTTATTAATCTTTAACTCCTTGCTGAATACATGCAGGGTCACCTGTGGATTAGTGGCTAGCATAACAGCCTCTTTTAAAGGACGAAATAACCAAGCATTTTTACTCCCTAAAAGCAAATATAGGGCCGTCTGATAGGTATGAACTAGTGATCTAGTGGATATAAGGATGTCATGCTAGCCACTGCACCACAGGTGACCCTCGATGCATTCAACAAAGTGTTTGAATCTGCCGGATTTGAACCCGTGACCTTAGACATATTAATCCTTAACACCTTTTTGAATGCATAAAGGGTCACCTGTGGAGTAGTGGCTAGCAAAACAGCCTCTTTTAAAGGACGAAATAACCATGGATGTTTACTCCCTAAAAGGTAATATAGGGCCATATGCTGGTTTTGAACTTTCGACCTTAAGCATAGAGAGCTGTTATGCTAGCCACTACTCCACAGGTGATCCTTTATGCATTCAAAAAGGTGTTAAGGATTAATATGTCTAAGGTCACAGGTTCAAACCCGGCAGATTTAAACTTTTTTTTAGTGCATCGAGGGTCACCTGTGGAGTAGTAGCTAGCATAACATCCTTCTATCCCCTAGATCGCGAGTTTATACTTGGCAGATGGCCCTATGTTTGTTATTAGGGAGTAAAAAGCCTTGGTTATTTCGTCCTTTAAAAGAGGCTGTTATGCTAGCCACTAATCCACAGGTGACCCTGGATGTATTCAGCAAGGAGTTAATGATTAATATGTCCAAAGTCACGTGTTTAAACCCGGCAGATTCAAACACCTTGTTGAATGCATTTAGGGTCGGTCACCTGTGGAGTAGTGACTAGCATAACAGCCTTCGATGCTTAAGGTCGCAAGTCTAAAACCAGCAGATCCACCTATATTTGTGCAACACAGATGACTCTAAAAAGATTTAATAAGTGGAACTCATAAAAGATCCCTAAGTTTTGCCTACCCAGGTTTACTTAAGAGTAAACCTGGGTAGGCAAAACTTAGGACTCCCGCTGTACCGTCGGATTAAGCACAGTAACATAAAGTGAGGATAAATGGATAAACAACAACGAGTTTTAATAAAAATGTTAAGTTCTTGGTAGCAAAATCTCATTAAATTAACTTTATAAAATGGGTACAAGAAATTATGAAATTGACTGAAAAAATTATGAATTTGGTTGAAAAAATTATGAATTTGACTGAAAAAATTATGAATTTGACTGAAAAAGTTATGAATTTGACTGAAAAAATTATGAATTTGATTGAAAAAATTATGAATTTGACTGAAAAAATTATGAATTTGACTGAAAAAAGCTATACTTAATTTAATCAGATATAACCCCCTGTTGGAACAAGAGAAGATTTCAAACTAATCTTATTTAAAACAAATTTTATTTAGATAAAAATAATCTTTGGAAAAATTAAATATATCTTTTGAAAAGAATATTTTGGGTTGTTAAAGGTTTCTATTTAAAAGAGGATTAGATGTCATCCAAGTCCTTTTGGCATAGCTTACTTTGAGTCTGATGATAATTATGAGGTTTAAAGAAGGAACCATTCAGATCAAACGAATAATTTGAAATGCGTTTTATGTATTGGTATAAAAAAGAAATATCTGTTATAAGTACTAATATCTAATCCTAGCTGAGTTAAAAATAAAGAGTTTTGGAAAGTAATGAAAGCATTCCATCTATTCATTATTTATTGTACAAGAATGAAACATGTATTATACAAATTACATTAATTAGAACTATGTACATGTTGAAGTGAAGATTCAGAAAATTATCACAATAAATAACAACATCTAATGATATAAAACTTATTTTGTTTCTTTCACAGTTACAAGAAAATAACAGGAAATAATATTACATAATCACTTTTATTCCTCTCTTCATACCCTTAACTGTTTCCCTGTTCATAATTACATTTAAAGTTTCACATTTCTTTCAGAAATATTTATATATATTTTTAGACCATCTCAGTTCTTATATGAGCATTATACATATCTATACACATTTCATTGTTGCCCGCAATTTTTATAAAGAGCAAACAAAGTTGATATAAATTAATAGTTACATATCCTAATGGTAGTGATTAGTAGGATAGGTAATTTCTTTGTATATTCAACAAGTGATACAAAATAAATTGTAAAAAACTATGATAGGTAAATAGGCTTAGTATTTACGTTATTTCTTTAGAAAATATACATAATTCATTAGGTAGTAAAGATCTTATATAAACATTTATTTAACAATTTTTCTTTTCATATTTTTTTTCTGTTTTGTTTTAGGTTTCTAATATTTTTTAATGTATATATTACACTACTGATATACATTTTTATCAGTGCTTGAGATCAAGCTATACGGCATTGTACTCTTTTAAAAATAAGATTTATAGCCTGTAACACTATTAAATTACAATAATATGTCATCCTATTTATATGTACAAATCTAAGAAGTTATATCTAGCTATATTATTTTCAGAGGTATTGCTATATAGAAGCGTTTTGTCCCAATGATATTTTAATGAATTCTAAGTTAGAAACTAAAACTAAATACAGGCAATAAACAAAGATTATCTACATTTGTAAAAGACAGATATATGTACAGTTTGATTATATTATTTTTCAAAAGTTGTAAAATATCATAATTATTTTTTACATTATCCAATGATATCAATAAAACAAATAACTGTGAAAAATAAGGCTAAAGTAAACATTCTCAATTATATATTTTAATATTATTATATTACATCAAATATAATATTAACATTCTGTATATAAATCATGCATCAATACAAATATTTATATACTTTTCAGTTTCATTTCTGATGAATAAGAAAAATAATCCCTCAAAGGCGTAGTTGTATAGTGAAGATAATAATTGTTCTAATATCGTTCAATATCAGAACTTATAGTGCATTAATTAACATGGTGCAAGATTCATTTATAACCCATGTTAACATTTTCTGTATAGTATGGAAGGAGGAAATATATTTCAACAATAACCTTTTTCATGTATTTTACGGATATCTTTCATGTACATTATTTTCAATTTGGAGTATGAAAATATAAAGCCCCATGAATTGTGTTCATCATGAGTAATTATGACATTAGAGAAGCCTTTTTGATTTGAGATATGTCAGAGGTAGTTGAAGTAGATCTATTAAGATGCTTTCTGAAATGATGGCAATCAGGAGGCTTTGTAATAAGCTGGTTTAAATGTGCAGCAATGAAGAGTACTCCGATAAGTTTGTGTTGGTGAAACAATAGAGGGTTACTGACTTTATTAGAAATCATCATTTGAGAATTTGGCTTTTTGTTTCCTAATTCTGTTTGTTGTGTTTGCATTAAATATATAATATGTTAAATGTTTTATTTTCTATTTTAGTTAATTCTATCAATCAAGTTTATTCAATTCCTTTCCCCCTTGGGATGATGGAAAGGCTCCTTTCAAACTTTTATTTGATATAAAATATACTGTCTTTCCATAAATTGCTCTTAAAATTAACATTAAACGATCTGGAAGTGAAATTTGTTTGATGGTCATAATTATTGTTTAAAGTTAGTCTTTGGACTTAAGGACTAGACATAGTATTTTCTCAAGACTTTACATTGATATAAGTTTTCAGATCTATAATTGTTTCTTAACTTAAAATCTTTGGTAACTCATTTGTTCCATTAATTTAAAATGCTTATATTTTATAGTATATAAAATATATATGAGTAATAAATATGATTTATATATAAATAAATAATTCCTAGTTTTGATTTTTGTCTTTTAAGTAATTACTAATCAATGAAAAGTTTTTTAATTTTTAAATAGTTAAGACAAATTTACTTAATCTTAAATTATATTAAATTCGCTCTTTTGGGTTATCGAAATGCTATGTTAATAAATTTTGCATTTTGGTAAAATACATAGAACATTAAAATAAAAAAAAATAAAAATAAAATAACCTTTAACATGCTGATTACAATCTTCTTTTTCTTTCTTTATTGCTTGGAAGTAATTTATGATATTAACTTGAAAGACAAATATAGTCGAGCTAGGACTGTTCCTATATGTATATATATATGAATTGTCATGTCTTCATTTCAATAGAAATAATGATTACTTTCATTTAATGTCTAGTGTAAGCACTAGGCCGAGATTTTTGTGATAAAATAATGGAATAGTGAGATCATTAAATTTTGTTACATAAAACAAATAATTTACTATGATTGTTATGGCACTCTGTATCATTTTTAAGATGTGAGTAAAACACTATGTTTTTTTTATCTCAGTCATATTGCAGATATCTCTTCATTCATCACCTTATCTGTCGAGTTGACTCGTATTTGGCGTAAGGATCCTACTGAAGATCGCGGAGAAAAATCTCTGCGGCCGTTTTGTTTCATTTGATCTCCGATTCTTGGTTTTGTTTCTCCTAGAGTTATGGTGACTGATGAATAACCTTTGCAACAACATGGAGGGTAGTGTGCAGTGAGGATTCTTCTAAATGCTTCACGGAATTCAGAATTGAATATAGAGTAGATAATCGGATTAAATGCTGAATTTGAATATCCCAGCCATGTTAAGATCTTAAAGGCCATTCCAGGAATGCACGTTTTGCAAAACGCAGCTACAATATTTACACAAAAGAAAGGAACCCAGCATAATAAAAACGTGCCCATAATAACCCCTACTGTGATGGCAGCTTTGTGATCAGAAACGTGGTAAGGAGAGGAATTAGGATGAACAGCTGGAATAGAAGGAGAGGTCAAAGGTCTCGTTACAGCTTTGATACTTTTAACATGTTTCTGAGCATAGCAATATAGGCGTGCATAAATACCCAACATCACAATACAGGGCACATAGAAACTGATACAAGATGACACAATGGCATAAGTAGGTGTCAGATCTAGAGCACAAGTTGGGTACTCCAGGTCTCCAGCATGGTAAACTAGTGGCAGTGGGGGTCGATGGAGGCCCAATGAGATTGGGACAAAAGAGATCAATGCTGCAAGGAGCCAAATACCTGCTATCGAGAATATGGCTACTCTTTTTGTCACCCATCTGCTATATCTAAAAACAGTAAAACAAAACATTTAACTGAGGCATAAAATTATAAAAAATATTTAGAATTAATATTATACTATTATTAATCATAACTTGGTACTAATTAGAATTATTATTGACAAATATGTAAACCAAAAATTTGTAGGAAAATTAGTTTATTTAAGCTCTTTAAAATATTTAGAATTATATCATTATTTAACAATACTATTCTGTTTTATATAGCTTTTTTCAGTCAAATTCATAATTTTTTCAGTCAAATTCATAATTTTTTCAATCGAATTCATAATTTTTTCAGTCAAATTCATAATTTTTTCAGTCAAATTCATAATTTTTTCAGTCGAATTCATAATTTTTTCAATCAAATTCATAATTTTTTCAGTCAATTTCATAATTTCTTGTACCCATTTTATACAGTCAATTTAATGAGGTTTTGCTACCAAGAACTTAACATTTTTATTAAATCTTGTTGTTGTTTATCCATTTAACGTCACTTTATGTTACTGTGCTTAATCCGACGGTGCAGCGGGCGTCTTTAGTTTTGCCTACCCAGGTTTACTTAGGATCGGGATTTTTTACGAGTTCCACTTTTTAAATCTTTTAAGAGTCACCTGTGGCGCACAAATGTAGGGCGATCTGTTGGTTTTGGACTTGCGACCTTAAGGCTGTTATGCTAGCCACTACTCCACAGGTGACCCTCAATGCATTCAACAAGGTTTTTGAATCTGCCGGATTTGAACCCATGACCTTGGGCATATTAATCATTAACACCTTGCTGAATGCATCCAGGGTCACCTGTGGAGTAGTGGCTAGCAGAACAGCCTCTTTTAAAGGATGAAACAACCGAGGATTTTTACTCCATAATAGAAAATATAGGGCCATCTGCCAGGTATGAACTCGTTATCTAGTGGAGAGAAGGATGTTATGCTAGCCACTGCACCACAGGTGACCCTCGATGCATTCAACATGGTGTTTGAATCTGCCGGGTTTGAACCCGTGACCTTGGGCATATTAATCTTTAACATCTTGCTGAATGCATCCAGGGTCACCTGTGGAGTAGTGGTTAGCATAACAGCCTCTTTTGAAGGACGAAATAACCAAGGATTTTTACTCCCTATCAGCAAATATAGGGTCATCTGCTGGTTTTGAACTTGTGACCTTAAGCATAGAGAGCTGTTATGGCTAGCCACTACTCCACAGGTGAACCTTTATGCATTCTAAAAGGTGTTAAGGACTAATATGTCCAAGGTCACGGGTTCAAACCCGGCAGATTCAAACACCATGTTGAATACATCGAGGGTCACCTGTGGTGCAGTGCCTAGCATAACATCCTTCTCTCCACTAGATAACGAGTTCAAGACTGGCAGATGGCCCTATATTTGCTTTTATGGAGTAAAAATCCTCGGTTATTTCCTCCCTTAAAAGAGGCTGTTCTGCTAGCCACTACTCCACAGGTGACCCTGGATGCATTCAGCAAGGTGTTAATGATTAATATGCCCAAGGTCACGGGTTCAAACCCGGCAGATTCAAAAACCTTGTTGAATGCATTGAGGGTCACCTGTGGAGTAGTGGCTAGCATAACAGCCTTAAGGTCGCAAGTCCAAAACCAACAGATCGCCCTACATTTGTGCGCCACAGGTGACTCTTAAAAGATTTAAAAAGTGGAACTCGTAAAAAATCCCGATCTTAAGTAAACCTGGGTAGGCAAAACTAAAGACTCCCGCTGCACCGTCGGATTAAGCACAGTAACATAAAGTGACGTTAAATGGATAAACAACAACAAGATTTAATAAAAATGTTAAGTTCTTGGTAGCAAAACCTCATTAAATTGACTGTATAAAATGGGTACAAGAAATTATGAAATTGACTGAAAAAATTATGAATTTGATTGAAAAAATTATGAATTCGACCGAAAAAATTATGAATTTGACTGAAAAAATTATGAATTTGACTGAAAAAATTATGAATTCGATTGAAAAAATTATGAATTTGACTGAAAAAATTATGAATTTGACTGAAAAAAGCTGTATGAGATTCTGTATTATGTATTTCATATTTCTTGATTATTATGCTATCAGAATATATGATTGATTAAAAAGAAAACAAATAGTTAGAAGAAGAAAAAAAATTAATTGTTGCATGTGAATCAAAACAAAAAATCATTAGTAGAGATGATAAAGAGATTTTCAGGATTTAATGATTAATATTATAATCTGTATTTGAAACTTTACACTGACTAAGAACATAGAATAAAAAAAAAAAATAAATAAAAAAAAATAAAAAAAAAAATATATATATATATATATATATATATATATATATATATATATATATATATATATATTATGTATATATATTAAAACTTTATTCTGGAACTATGAAGAATAACAAAAATGAACAGTAGATATTAATATTTATGTCTGGTCAAAAAAACAAAAAAATTAATTTTTATTTACAAATGTGCATAAAAGAAAAAGAAAAATTAAACACTTCCTAGACTTATATACATTCATGTACAAAAAGTACGGATAATAAACACACAAGAATATAAAAAAGGAAAGAAAGAAGAGAAATCTCCAAAAGGCTACTAATAGGGATGAGGAAATTATCAAAAACAAAACAAAAAAACAACTAATTATTCCACACCGCTAGGGTTTGAGTAAAATGGATAATTATAACTTGTATTGAAATTAAAATAAGTCAGTTGCAGAGTCACATATAAATAAAATATTTAGCAAATTTACCTTAGTGGATCCTTTATATGGATATATCTGTCTAGAGAGATTGCACAGAGATTCAAAATGGAAGCTGTCGAACACATGACATCAAATGCAATCCAAGTGTCGCAGAATTGAGGTCCAAAAAGCCAATAGCCAAGGAGGTCATTGACAACTGCAAAGGTCATAACCAATGCTGCGACAAAGAGATCTGCTATTGCCAAAGAGGCCAAGAAGAGGTTACCAATTTTCCTCAAGCCTCGGTCAGTGTAGATTGCCACGCACACTAAAATGTTGCCCGCTATCGAGAGGAAAATGAGCAATGACAAGAAAATACCTGAAATTAATAAAAATAATTAATAATGGTTAATAATATTAACATTTAATGGAAGGAAATAAATTATATTATTGATTTTATACAGGTCTATAGATAATATAAATTTAGTTCATTACATATTGTTCTTGATGATAAAATAAAAAAAAAATTACCTTGCTACAGATATTGTTTTTAAATAAATAATATTTATCTAGGTGATAGTATTTTACAAAACCTGAATTACCAATAAGTAGGAGGGAGAGTGTGGTGAGAGGGTCAGGCTCTTCCTGTGATGAAACTTCAGGGAGGGTGTCATTGTGGTCCCCAACAGCCTGCAACAGGTATCAAATAATGTAATAATAATAACAAAACAATAATGATTGTAAAACCTATCAGCTAAAAGTTTATATCTTGTGAAAAATCATTACATTTAAAAAACGTCAGCAGTTAAAAAATGAAATTAATGAAAATTAAGAATTAATTATTTAAAATTCATAATTTTTCAAATTAAAAGATTACTGATGGAGAGATTGGAGGAGGCCATCATCAAGAAAAACACACTGATAAGACTGACTTATTTATTGTGAGCTGATATTTCGGCCCACGTTGTGGACCTTCATCAGGGCTAAGAAAAACAAGACAATAACCAGCACAATTTATTGATATTACAATTTAATAATATTTTATATTATTGTTTGTTTCTATATTTTATTACTATTATATAATTATTGTACCTATCTTACTATTTTCTCTTTTAATAGTATTGGTTGTTTTATTAGCCCTGATGAAGGTCCACAATGTAGGCTGAAACTTCGCCATACAATAAATAAGTTTATATATTAGTGTGATTTTATTGATGACAACACCCTCAATCAACTTCTCTATCATATATTCTCATGAAAAATTATTAAATTTTTTACAAATGGATTTTGTAATTTTAGGTATGTTCAATCAAAAATATATACACTAGTAAAATAATTTATTTAGTTCATTTGTGATATTGTTAAAAATACAAATTTATACTGAAAAAAGTATATAGCTTACACGATCAAAATTTCTAAAACAAGTAGTGCTATGATATGACTATATAAGGAAAAATCTGGAGTGGGCAACACACGACATTCCCTTACCAGCGTTGTTAAATTAGATTAAGGAATTTTCAAATACAGTTAATGATAAAAATGAGTGAAACTAATGAAGAAATCATTAAATTGTATTTCTATAGAAACATGTGTTTTATTAAAACATCTATTATATTATTATCTTAAATAATCAGTGAGTTTTATCGGCTTTTCATCACACTTTATTTACATTTATAAGCTTATCATCATCATCATCATAATCGTTCCCTCTTCTACCGCTGTTCGGTGTGAGGATCTTGTCTGTAGAGTCTGGCCCATATGTCTCTTTCCTGTGCTAACTCCATTCTCCTACTTCAGTCTATCCCATCTCGAATTCTTTTAAAATGTGGTTTCTGGTTCTGACCACATTCCTTATCTTTTTATAGAGACTCATCACCGCCAAGGTTGTTCCACAGTCCACACCCTGCTCTGACAGTGCCATCTCTGTATCTTCTTTCTTCACTGTGTCAAAAGCTTTCTGGAGGTCCACAAAGCAGATGGAGAGCTCTTTATCCTTCTCAACAGTCTTTTCTGTTATTTGTCTCATCGTGAAGATGAGATCCTGCGTACTTCACTGATTCCTGAAGCCATATTGTTCCTTCCCTAGTTGGCAATCGACAATTTTCCTTACTCTTGTTTCTAGGATCCTAGAGTAGATCTTTGCGGGCACACTGAGAAGTGATATTCCCCTATGATTGCATTCCCTATTGTCTCCCTTTTTGTAGATGGGCACAATCACCGCTAATTCCCAGTCTCTAGGAATTATCTTATTTTTAAACCATGCTTAAAAGATGGAGGAACATCTCTTGGCCCTTGTTGCCCATGTATTTGATCATTTCTGGAGTGATTTTATCGAGTCCAGCTGCCTTGCTTGGTCTTGTCTTTTCTGTTGCATCTAAAGTTCTTCTTCATTGATATAGTCTTCCTTATCCCAAACTTCCTCTGCATCGTTCCGGGTTACGCACGCCTCAACGCCTCTCCCCTCTAGCAGGGAAATATTCCCCCTCTTTAAAATATTCCCTCCATCTTTTCATTATGCACTCCTCTTTCCATATAATATTCCCTTCTTTATCCTTTATTCCTTTCAGGGTAGTTGGCCGGTCCTTTCTCATTCCTTTGAGCACTCGGTAGAAGACTTTTTGGTTTTCTCTTGCATGTTCTTCCAGCTTTCGACCAAAATCCTCCCAGGATCTTCTCTTCTCCTGAGTTACTATTCTTTTGACTTCACTTCTCCGGATTTTATATGTCTGATACGCAGTTGGGGTTTTTTGGCTGAGGTAGTTTTTCCGGGCAGTCTTCTTTTCTCGAATCGCTTTTTTCACTTCCTCATTCCACCAATCTGTTCTCTTAAAACCGGATCCGATGTTTTTCTCTCCGCAGATCAGTTTCGATGCATCTAGGACGATTTTTCTAAAAGCTGAACAGCTCTTATGTATAACATAATATTTTTTCTAAAACATTCAGCTTTCCAACGGTATATTATACATGTATATTACTGTTCTTATCTTCTTTAGTTGGATATCGAATTCGTTCAAGTTATATATTTAACTAATTTTTATCAATAGTAACAAGATGATATGATTATTTTTATAGAATTTATAAAATTAAAGGTACTTTAGAGGAAGAAATTTTAAAATTTAAGTCCTGTCAGACTATTTCAATCAGAATGAAACATACAAGATAATAAAGCCCATTAAATTTTACATCGATATAGCAAGTTTAATCAAAATCGTTAGAGCCGTTTTTGAGAAAATCGTAAAAAGGTGCATAATGCACGGTATAAAGTAGATCTTTCGGTCAGCCCATTTTTGATGAAAAAGATTTTGTAACATCTCGGGTGTATAGATGTCTTAAATATGGAATTTCAGTTTCATAGGACTTTTCGTTTTCGCCCGGGAGTTACCACACACACACACACACACACACACATACACCTTTTTGCGGGACTTGGTTATTTAGACTCAGAGGACCCTAAAACGTGTATTTCCGTTGAAAACTGATTTCGAAAATTTTCACGATCGCAATACTTTCCCTTACTATATATTTCATATATAGGTAAGTGAAAGTAAAATTAAGCTTGAAAATAATTTCTAACCTCATTTGTCATTGCGCGCCAAAGGTTTCAGTTGATGTATTTTTACGTGATTTCTTAAACCATTTTCTTGACCAGTTAGGTAATGTGTTGTACGGACCAAAATATTATAAAATGCTCTCATTATCATTCTAGTTTTTGTTTGGTTCCTAAATATGCAAAATTACAGGAGTTAATATTTTTTAAAGAAAACTTTTTTGTTAACAGTGAAGAGAATTTTATAACTCTGGAACCAGCTTAGTCTCTAAGACCACATTTATATCACTTAAACACAACGTATAGATCGGTAATCTGTATTGGTTTAATAATTTTTCACTCAGTCCCTTTTGAGATATTTCCGTGTAAATATCGCAAAAAATGAATTTTTGCCAATTTTGAAAATTCATATAGAAAAAAGAACTATGTTCTCAAGAACGAAATTTTTACAGCAGATAGGACTATGACTAAGCTATATAATATAAACTAATTAAAAGTGAGTCCCTTTTCCTTTATGTACTTTTATCTCGTTAAAAATGTTTTTTATTCATTTTCAAGAATTTTTTATACAACTCTCTTCACTATTTAGGTAATGGGTTGTGGGGATAAAAAATACAAAACATGCCCTTATCTTATTGTTAATTTTTGTTTAGATTGGATATCTAAAAAATTACAAGAATTAGAAAGATTTTCCCATTACATTTTTTGGCCCGCGGAGATGACTTAAAACGGTTACAATACTAAAAGTATTGGGCCCGAAATTTTTTTTTATTTATAGGTTTACATTTACGAAAGGATAGAGAATAGATGGTAAAAAAATCACGAAAATCAAAAATGTCGAGCGACAAGGTCTGGACGATTTCGAATGGATTGACGGATATGCAATGCAAACTGACGAATACGGATGAAACTTAAAGCGATTATTGTACATAACAATTTTATATAGTTATATTATTTAATCTAAATCATTAATTTCCTACGAAACTCTATATAATTCTTTAAAATTTTTAACGCTTACTTTATTTCATAGTTCTTAAATTAATTTTATCAACCAAAGTAATTGAAAGTCTTGCGTTGCGCGCAACAGATTAAAAAAAAATGTGCCTTCAATAACTCAGAATGCAACTTTTCCTTCTTCGCCATTTTCATAATATCGTATTTTTTTAAAATACTATTTTAATGGCTGAGATCTGCAGTTAATTTTTTTTTCTACTTTTACATGGACCGATAGTGCAAGTGCCAAATGTGAAAGCTGGCGATGACAGAGGTTGACATGGAAGGCAGACCTGGACGTGGAACTTGGAGGGTACAGGGCTGAAGAAGGGAATGCCTGGAGCCTTATTACCGGAGGAATTCCTAATCCATCACTTCCAGGCAGGGCAAGGGCTGAAGCATTTATCTCCAGGGTCAGGTGCCCTCGCTCCTATCTATTTAGATCCGCCTTTCTTCGTCAGCCAGAGCGCTATCTTGCTTTTAAATAAAAATCCTATTTATTTTCTCTACTGTTATTTATTCCTATTCAATAAAAATGTGGTGCGGGCAATACACGACTTTCAATTACCTCGGTTTACAAAATCAATTTAAAAGGTTCACCTTGATCCCCTCTATCAATATTCATTATAAAACTAACTAACCACTTTAGATAACAATGTAATAGATTTTTAATAAAACATCTAATTCTATAGAAATTCAATTTAATTAGTTCTTTAATAGTTTCACTCATTTTTATCTCTAACTGTGTTTGAAAATTCTTTATTCGATTTTAAAAACGGAGGTATGCGAAAGTCGTGTGTTGCCCGTGCCAGATTTTTTTATTTTTATTATTGTTTTCTTTTCTTCTTTTTTTATCTCGTTTGCAAGAGGCCAAAAGATATTGAGCTCTTAATTCTATGTTTGACCAAGTAACAGTATTACCATTTCGACGGTTGAATGAAAATCTGATTCACTGAGAGTGAGTGAGTCGAATAAGTATAATCTATACTATTATTATAAAGCTGAAGAGTTAGTTTGTTTGAACGCGCTAATCTCAAGAACTACTGGTTCGAATTGAAAAAAATCTCTTTGTGTTGGATAGCCCATTTATCTAGGAAAACTTTAGGCTAAATAAGATCATGTTGTGGCCAATAGGGGTGAAGAAGTAAAACTATTAATTTTAAAATAATTCAATTTTCCGTTAATTTATCTCTTGTCGTAACAATTAATAAATCACAGAAGCAGACATTTAAACACTTCAAGATCGGGTTCCGGAGAAAATCAGTATGTTCTTCTGCCGCAATAAAATAACTGAAAATGTCATTTACGCAGAAGTACTTTAAATATATTCTTTTAAAAACTTCTTAATAGCGACCATAATAACAGAAATTGACTCTAACGAAGTCGCGGCCAATAGTTAGTATATAATATTTAGATTCGAAGTATTAGATTTAATTAATTACTCTATAAATCAAATTTTATTCACAACAATTTTCATCCGCAAGAAGTTTAATGGTTATTAATGGTGTTATTTATTTGGTATTTACTCGTAAAGATTATTAATAACAATTCTTTATCATTCTGCGTTTTGGCCTCGTCGAGCCGTAGACTACCAGTCATAATATGTAAAATTTCAATTTTTTTCTTTTCTTTTTTCACTTTTATATAAATATTTGAGGGGTGCCCGTGGCTGAGTGGCTAGCGCGCTAGCCTCTCATGCTACAGGTTCTGAGTTCGAATCCCAGTCCCGACGGGCTATTATAAGGATGTAAAAAAATGTGGATTCACTCACAACCTCTCCCCCGGGTATGTGAGACCCGTCAGCCAAAGGACGGCCACTCACAAAATTAGTCGTAGGGAGTGATGACCCTATACTAAAAAAATGCATCGTGAAACATGAGTGTGAACTCGCAGGAGTTTACACCGCGAGGCCCAGGGCCTACACGGCCTGTCGCGCCACTGGAAGTGGAAGATAAATATTTGCGTTTTTTTTGGTTGAAAGGACTTATTTTTTTTTTTATCCTAAAAATAACCGAGTTATTGAATCAAATCACTTTTAACTCCAATATTGCTCAACACGCCAATTTTAAAATAACCAGATTATATCAACTAGGTGTTAGGATCTTCGTTATATGCCCTAGTATTTTTGTGGCAGATTTCGAAAAACATGGTCCAGTAGTTTCGTAAAAACGCCGCGGACGGTAGACAAACGGATTTTTTTTATTCGTTATTCGGGTTCTCCGTATCTTTAGACGTAAGTCCTCAAATTTTGAGGGGAGTATTTTTTTAATATATATTTTTGGTTGATTAGAAAGGTTTATCATTGAACATAATAATCCAAAACATTTATACAGGACTTCGTTACTATTTCCTTTTCTTTTCTTTCGATTTTCATAAAATTTCCTGATTCCAGAGCGCCTTACATTTTATCTCTATCATCACCAATAACCGAGTTATGAGGGAATCACATCTCTCATAAGTTGTGGCTTGACCATATAAAATGATTTAAAAATTTTTTTTTTGTATTCTTTATTCCTCGCATTGTCTTAATCTCGAAAAAATTTTCGATTTTTGTCTATGTTCAATAATAACAGATTTTTAGTGGAATTACATCTATTATAATTTGTCACTTGAATACTTATGGATTTTTTTTATTTATCGCGCTTTACTGATTCTAAAACTCTATACGTACGTTTCTCTATCGCCAAAAATAACTGAGTTATGAGCGTATTTATGTGTAAAATTAAAATTTTTTTTTTTTTGTACAAATAGATTTTTATTAATTTTATTTATTCGTTATTCGGGTTTTACTTATCTTTAAAGTCCTTAAATTTTGAGGGAGTATTGTTTTGTTTTTTTGGTCGATTACAAAGGTCAAAATACTAAAAATATTGAAGGCAAGAACTATAATTAATAATTAATTTTTTATCCGTACTATAAAGCCACAATGTTTTAGTATATTATTTTCAATTATGAACCTTTGTATTCGACCAAGAATAAAACCGAAGACTACCTTCTCCACCATAATTCGAGATCTTACGGTACAAGATACGTAGGACCCGAATAATGAATAAAAAAGTTCAAATTTATAAACACAAAATATTGCGAATCGCTCAATCCAATTCCCTACAAAACAAAAAAAGAATCGTTGAAATCAGTTCGGAAATAACAGAGTTAAAGTGTTTTGAGCTTAGCAGTGGTGGTAAGCCATTTTCCTTGAATATAAATTGACAGTGTTGGTTCGTCTTTTTTAAGTAGAAGCATAAAGCCTCTTTTCAAAAGCCCATAATTCGCACATTGTATTTATTTGCTATATATTATTCTATATGGGAAATAAAAACCTTAGAATGCCTTTAGACAAAAGAAGGGTTTATAGCATTTCCAAGTCAATTGTAACCTTTTCCAAGTCAAATGTAACTTTTTCCAAGTCAAATGTAACCTTTTCCAAGTCAAATGTAACCCTTTCCATTTCAAATGTCACCTTTTCCAAGTCAAATGTAACTTTTTCCATTTCAAATGTCACCTTTTCCATTTCAAATGTTACCTTTTCCAAGTCAAATGTCACCTTTTTCTTCACTTCTAGCCTTAAATATTCCGTTTTATTTTGTTATTTATTGAAAAATAATTAGTTTAATTAAAATTATGACTTTTTTAATAATTTTGGCATATCATATCACTGTATTTTTTTAGATATTTGATATCAAGTTCTGTTTTTACGAACTAATATTTAAAAAAAATTTTTAGTTTTAAAATAGTTGTTGATTTTGAATTTTTAGAGGGAGGGATAGTTATTGGGAATAATTAATGTGTTTTCGGGTATTATAATGAAGTTTTTCAAGATGTATTTTTTATCGCTCGCGTGCATATTAACTCGCATTTACTTTTAATGTTTTTTATTGATATAGGGATTAATTAATGTGTTTTCGGGTATTATAATTACGTTTTTCGAGCTGTATTTTTTATCACTCATGCGTATTTCAACTTGAATTTACTGTTAATGTTTTTTATTGATATAGGAATTAATTATTGTGCTTTCGGGTGGTTATGATTACGTTTTTCGAGCTTTATTTTTTATCGCTCATGGATATTTTAACTCGCATTTACTTTTTATGTTTTTTATTGATATAGGGATGAATTATCGTGCATTCGGGTGGTTATGATTACATTTTTTGAGCTCTATCTTTTATCGCTCTTGGATATTTCAACTTGCATTTACTGTTAACGTCTTTTATTGATATAGGGATTAATTATTGTGCTTTCGAGTGGTTATGGTTACGTTTTTTGGGCTCTATCTTTTATGGCTCATGCGTATTTCAACTCGCATTTACTTTTAACGTTTGTTATTGATATAGAGATTAATTATTGTGCTTTCGGGTGGTTATGATTACATTTTTTGAGCTCTATCCTTTATCGCTCATGCGTATTTCAACTCGCATTTACTTTTAACGTTTTTTATTGATATATGGATGAATTATCGTGCATTCGGGTGGTTATGATTACATTTTTTGAGTTCTATCCTTTATCGCTCATGCGTATTTCAACTTGCACTTACTTTTAATGTTTTTTATTGATATAGGGATGAATTATCGTGCATTCTGGTGGTTATGATTACATTTTTTGAGCTCTATCTTTTATCGCTCTTGGATATTTCAACTTGCATTTACTGTTAACGTCTTTTATTGATATAGGGATTAATTATTGTGCTTTCGGGTGGTTATGATTACATTTTTTGAGCTCTATCCTTTATCGCTCATGCGTATTTCAACTCGCATTTACTTTTAACGTTTTTTATTGATATATGGATGAATTATCGTGCATTCTGGTGGTTATGATTACATTTTTTGAGCTCTATCCTTCATCGCTCATGCGTATTTCAACTTGCACTTACTTTTAATGTTTTTTATTGATATAGGGATTAATTAATGTGCTTTCGGGTGGTTATGGTTACGTTTTTTGAGCTCTATCTTTTATGGCTCATGCGTATTTCAACTTGCACTTACTTTTAATGTTTTTTATTGATATAGGGATGAATTATCGTGCATTCTGGTGGTTATGATTACATTTTTTGAGCTCTATCCTTTATCGCTCATGCGTATTTCAACTTGCACTTACTTTTAATGTTTTTTATTGATATAGGAATGAATTAATGTGCTTTCGGGTGGTTATGGTTACGTTTTTTGAGCTCTATCTTTTATGGCTCATGCGTATTTCAACTCGCATTTACTTTTAACGTTTGTTATTGATATAGGGATTAATTATTGTGCTTTCGGGTGGTTATGATTACATTTTTTGAGCTGTATCCTTTATCGCTCATGCGATACAACAGGAACAAAACTTGAAATGAGTAAAAGCGATTACAAATAAGGATCAAATAATGTTACAAGAACACCCGAAAATAGAATAAACGATTCCTCAATTAAATTTTCAAATAATTGTAAGAACAAGTTAGGAAGTGGGTCCATTAAAAATATTTAGTTAAAAAAAACTTACACAGGACGCTAAAATAGGAACTATAACTAATCCTTTTATAAAAAAATAATTAAAAAAAAATAATAAGATAAAAATAAATAAAAAAAAGCTAAATGATGTAGGTATATTCCAGCAACGTTATAATGAGAACTAAAAACAAAATAATCAATCCCAATATCAATCAAGAACTTAATCATAACCACCCGAAAGAACAATAATTAATCCTTTATATCAATAAAAGACGTTAACAGTAAATGCAAGTTGAAATATCCAAGAGCGATAAAAGATAGAGCTCAAATAACGTAATCATAACCACCCGAAAACACAATAATTCATCCCTATATCAATAAAAAACATTATAAGTAAGTGCAAGTTGAAATACGCATGAGCGATAAAGGATAGAGCTCAAAAAATGTAATCATAACCACCCGAAAGCACAATAATTAATCTCTATATCAATAACAAACGTTAAAAGTAAATGCGAGTTGAAATACGCATGAGCCATAAAAGATAGAGCCCAAAAAACGTAACCATAACCACTCGAAAGCACAATAATTAATCCCTATATCAATAAAAGACGTTAACAGTAAATGCAAGTTGAAATATCCAAGAGCGATAAAAGATAGAGCTCAAAAAATGTAATCATAACCACCCGAATGCACGATAATTCATCCCTATATCAATAAAAAACATAAAAAGTAAATGCGAGTTAAAATATCCATGAGCGATAAAGGATACAGCTCGAAAAACGTAATCATAACCACCCGAAAACACAATAATTAATCCCTATATCAATAAAAAACATTAAAAGTAAATGCGAGTTGAAATACGCATGAGCGATAAAAAATACAGTTCGAAAAACGTAATCATAACCACCCGAAAGAACAATAATTAATCACTATATCAATAAAAGACGTTAACAGTAAATGCAAGTTGAAATATCCAAGAGCGATAAAAGATAGAGCTCAAAAAACGTAATCATAACCACCCGAAAACACAACAATTAATGCCTATATCAATAAAAAACATTATAAGTAAGTGCAAGTTGAAATACGCATGAGCGATAAAGGATACAGCTCGAAAAACGTAATCATAACCACCCGAAAACACAATAATTAATCCCTATATCAATAAAAACATTAAAAGTAAATGCGAGTTGAAATACGCATGAGCGATAAAAAATACAGTTCGAAAAACGTAATCATAACCACCCGAAAGAACAATAATTAATCACTATATCAATAAAAGACGTTAAAGTAAATGCAAGTTGAAATATCCAAGAGCGATAAAGGATACAGCTCGAAAAACGTAATCATAACCACCCGAAAACACAATAATTAATCCCTATATCAATAAAAAACATTAAAAGTAAATGCGAGTTGAAATACGCATGAGCGATAAAAAATACAGCTCGAAAAACGTAATCATAACCACCCGAAAGCACAATAATTAATCCCTATATCAATAAAAAACATTAAAAGTAAATGCGAGTTGAAATAGGCATGAGCGATAAAAAATAGAGCTCAAAAAACGTAATCATAACCACCCGAAAACACAACAATTAATGCCTATATCAATAAAAAACATTATAAGTAAGTGCAAGTTGAAATACGCATGAGCGATAAAGGATACAGCTCGAAAAAACGTCATTATAATACCCGAAAACACATTAATTAATCCCTATATCAATAAAAAACATTAAAAGTAAATGCGAGTTAATATGCACTCGAGCGATAAAAAATACATCTTGAAAAACGTCATTATAATACCCGAAAACACATTAATTATTCCCAAAAACTATCCCTCCCCTCTAAAAATTCAAAATCAACAACTATTTTAAAACTAAATATTTTTTAAAAATATTAATTCGTAAAAAGAGAACTTGATATCAAATATAAAAAAAAACAACAGTGATATGATATGCCAAAATTATTAAAAAAGTCATAATTTTAATTAAACTAATTATTTTTCAATAAATAAATTAATAAAACGGAATATTTGAGGCTAGAAGTGAAGAAAAAGGTGACATTTGACTTGGAAAAGGTAACATTTGAAATGGAAAAGGTGACATTTGAAATGGAAAGAGTTACATTTGACTTGGAAAAGGTGACATTTGAAATGGAAAGGGTTACATTTGACTTGGAAAAGGTTACATTTGACTTGGAAAAAGTTACATTTGACTTGGAAAAGGTTACAATTGACTTGGAAATGCTATATATACATTGTCATTGTAAATATTTATTAGTTTTTAAGTCATGTTTGTATAGTGTTTGTTAATGAATGAAGGGATAAAAATCGTAGAAAAACAATTGTCTTTATTAAGCTCTTAGATTAATTTATTGCTATACATAAAAGTTAATTGCCTAAACAGCTATATTATAAGTTGATGCATTGATGCTACTGTGGCTAATCGACGGTACCAAAAGGGGAGCCCTAAATTTTGTCAGTTTTAAATAGGATAAATTACATCGCACAGGCCCGGGTTCACAAATTGACGTTCCCTCTGAAGATCGGCATAACCAAGAAATTTTCAAACCTTTTAAAATTCCTACGGCTATCTGCCGGGTTTGAATACGTGTCCTTGGGCATAGAAGGCTGTTACGCTAGCTATTACACCACAGGAGATAAATTCTTGTACTATGATATAATTATTCGGAAACAATAAACCATTTTGTAACTGCATTCTAACAAATGTTGAAATTAACTTTTGTTGTTGTTTTGGTTTTAAGAGCAAAAAGCTAAAAAAAAAAAATCTATTCTGAAAGGACGAAATCAATAAAAATAAAATACAACAATAGAAAACAATAAACATTATGATTTAATCGGAACTGCAAACATAATGATTAGCTACAAAAAGTAAAAATGAAAAGTGTGAGTAATATAAAAAAATAACCCGAATATGTTAAATGGCCCGATCATTATCGCTTAATGCATCATAGACTTTATGTGGTACGCTACATTTTACAAAATCCCTACTGTAACGAGGACACTCTTCAAAAAGATGACACTGTGGGAGCCACTTTACACAGTTGTCATCGAAGTGGATCCCTTCGTGCCATGAGGTGTTCATGAGTGAAACGGCAGTGTCCTACCCTCAGGCGGGCGATAACTACCTCCTCACACCTGCACTTTCTTGATGATGAGACCCAGCTGCTGATGGTCGATTTGACATTTTTCAATTTGTTGTTTCCTAGTGCAGTCCAAGACTGTTGCCATTCGCTTATGATCTTCGCGTTCATTGGCTGTAACAGCTCAGATGATGAAATTTAATTTTAAGAGGGCGTCATTTCTTCTAGCGGATGTGCCTCTGTTGCTGCTCTGTCAACTTCCTCGTTCGCTGATATTCCGGAATGACTGGTAATCCAAAAGACATTTTTTTTTTTTTGAGGAGTTCTCCAACTGTTTGATTGCGAAGGGGACCTCTTGTACAATAGGGCTTGCGGAGAATGGATTGAAAATGGCTCTGAGAGCACTGAACGAGTCAGAACAAATAATTATCGATTTTTCTGATATTGACCTGGCTAGATGAACTGCTTTTAGAATAGCTGTCAATTTGGCAGAGAAAACACTACAATCGACGTCGATTCAATTGTTTTGGAACCATTGGCATAAATGATTTTGTTATACTGATATTTATTAAGTTCTGTAAGGGAAGTTTGAGATATTTCTTGTGGGGGACACTTTTTTTCCTTGGAACATTTCACAGTTGACGAGACGAGGTGACACTGCCCATCATGGTAGCTTTTTCTCTGTTTTTTTTTTAAACGGGTGCTGCACCAATTCAGAAATAACCCATCTCATTCGGTACCAGAGAGGAAGAGAGGAATTTTTCGATCTTTCATATTTTTTAGAATTTTCATTCTGAAATAAGGAACTGTAAGTAGGGCTTGTGTGTACATTTAACTTTTAAATTAAATTAACTTTTATTCTGAAATTAACTTTTTATTCTGATTCATACAAACAAAAAAAAAAAAAAAAAAAAAAAAATGGTACTAATCTGGTTCTTTCCTCTTGCACTTCAAATAATCAAGCAAGTAGTTATAATATTATAAGACTGGTATTTTACATTAAAAAAAAAATCAAAGTAGAGCTTGTTATTCAGCTATAATGATGGGATTTCAGACGCGACAGCCTTTGAGGAGACAAGACAGACATTTCCTCTCGGTTGACAAATCGGATGAGGGTGGAACCGCTAGGTGGTGTTAGTGATTAATGGAAACTGACATCTGTGAATAGCCGGGATCGGCGGCGAGGGCACTAACGATATGTAAATTAGGAGGCAGTGAACCTGGTAATTAATGCAAGCCAGGGGAGGTAATTGTGGGATCTGCGTTTGTTACTCGTCCTCCATGTCTCTCCTCTTCATACGATACCATTATCACTCCCGCTTCCGCTAAACCTCATTTTGAAATTATGAATGGTCAGATTTTTTTATTTCACTGACTTATAATAGTAATAATAATAATTAAAAAACCAACATTATTCTGGGACAATGTTGTGCAGTACATATTAATATATATACCTCGCCGAGATAAGAAAAGCTCATAAGAAATTAAAAAAAAAAAATAAATAAAAAAAAAAAAATATATATATATATATATATATATATAATATATATATATATATATATACCAAAAAATATAGATTATAAAAAATAAGGAAAGAAACAATAAAAGGTACTAGGGTTGAGGAAAATTAAATAATCTGATAATTCCACAATTTCCTAGGATTTGATCAAAATTGATAATTACTAGCTGTTGTCCGCGACTTTGTCTGCGCCAATTTCTATTATTATCATCAAATAGTTTTCAAAAGAGTATATTTTAAAAATACTTTTGGTAAATGATATTTTTAGTTTTAATTTCTCGAGTAAAGAACATATTGATTTTCTCCGCAACCCAATCTTGACAATGCGACATATAGTTGGCAGTGTGAAAAGCAGTCTTGGCGTAAATTGATTCCTACGTGTTTAAATGTTTGTACTAATTAATTAACGGGAAATTGAATTATTTTAAAACTAAAAGGTAAATCATTTAGAATAATTGGGATGCGAGATTAATTTTCCCCGTTTTTTTTTTTTTTTCATATTTCCCACTGTTTCCTCACTCCTATGGTTGCAGCGTGATGTTATATAGCCCAAAGCCTTCCTCGATAAGTGGACTATCCAACAGAAAAATAATTTTTCAATTCGAACCAGTAGTTTCTGTGATAAGTTCAAACAAACCCTTTAGTTTTATAATATTGGTATAGATTGACATTATGATAATTGAGTTGCAAATGCACATTTGTTGTGCGCCGGTTTGGGATGCCAAACGATGTTAGGAAAGGTGGGATTTGAACGAGTGAAGGGAAGAAGCATGGCGAATATCAGTAGTTATGGAGGAATTCCAGAGGGCTGCAGAGCGGATATAAAAAAGGAATGATAGAGAGATTTAGTTATATTGGTAGGAATGTAAAGGTCAGAATGGTATGATCTAGTTTCAAGAAAGTGAAATGAGGATTTAAGTCGCAAAAGTCAAAATAAAGTTGTTGTAAGCCCAATAACTTATTAACATATGCCACTCGTAAAGAGGGAGGTTATGATAGTTCAATATTGCCCCTATCGCACAGTATCGTACAAGTTGTGTTTTATCATTCAGCACGTAGGATTTCAGAAACAATATTACATACCAAACCATAAGTTAATTGTTAAAATAAGTGGAAATACGAGTATGTCATAAATCCATAAACTGGCCTAATGATTACTTATTGCTTATTTAAAGATTATTTCATGTAAACATGTGTTTCACTTTAAACTAATTGGGAATTTCATGAAAACTCAATTAAACCCTAATTATGTATTTTAAATAGTTCATTTGAAGTATAATAATAATTAACAGAATTAAATGGGAACCTTATTTCTGTTTTTTTTATTAGTTTTATTTTATAAAATAACCTTGCTGGGGTAAGAAGGTATAATATTTTTGTTATATTATTTCACCCACTTGATCATTTTAAATGTAAGGTCTTCCATGAAAGTTATTATTGACTATTCATGCTTTTAAGTCTATTTTTCTCTTCTTTAACTTAATATCAAATCATCTTGCGATTCTTGGTTTCTGCGATAAACTGACCCGGTCAAACATAAATGATGATACATTCAAATTGATCCCGAACTAAGCAAGGGTGACTCACTAGTAAATAATAATAACAAAAAATCATTTTTATATTTCTGATCGTCGATTTTTGCTACTTCAACACTTACTAGAAAAACGCTCAAACCTCGCACTTAACTACAAAAACCTCATTTACATGACTATCATAAGGCCAGTCTGGACTTACAGAATGAAGCTTTGGGACTCTACTAAACTATCGAATTCCTCTCATATCCAATCCTTATAGTCCATAAACCTTCGTAATATCCCCAACGCTCCTTTCTTTGTCATGAATAAACTCACCCATTATGACCTTAATGTTCCATGTGTTGCTGCGTGAGAAAACTCCATTCCCACTGGTTTCTATAGCATCGTCTTTGATTCCTGATAATCCACCGAAGCATCTGAGAAAAAGACGGCCGAGGGACCTTCTGATTTAGAACTCCTATTGGAGTACTGCCAATAGGTAGTATCTCTACATGTATTTAATGTCATTGTAGCGTGTTCAACGTGTTCCATCACATTTACTTAATGTATTTCTTAAAACAGTAGTAAATATTAATGAATATGCTTTAAAAAAAAATTCACATTAGAAATATTCATCCTTATTTTCTATTTTTTTTTTTTTTTAAACGTGTCAACAAAGTTTTTCGATTTCAGAATCTGAAAATTCAGGATTTTGTGAGGAAATAACGTAAGGTTTTCGGAACTGATGGAAAACTGTTGGAGTTAGGTCTGGCAAATAAAGTAAAGGTCGTCGCAACTCATCTCTTTTTAGTTTCGTTAAGTTCTGTCAAGCATGAGATATGGCGTTGTGTAAGAGTGTCTGTTCCTTCCGTTATACCAAAGTCAGAGTACATTTTTGATGCATTATTTCAATAGCACTGCATTTCGACGTAGAGATGATGTTTTCCACCTATGGGTAAAAATGATATATGAGTCATTCCTAAATAAATCTGTGTCGCCAGCGAAAAAAATTAAGACCACCGGCAAATGGCCTGTTCATTACCAAATCCTTTCTCGAACGCTTGTTTCTTTTATTTAGAATCCAAGTTTAAATAAAAAATACAATAAAATAGAGTGTTTTCATGGCCATATTTGATATCATACTAAGGTACGATCAATTTGAGTGATCGTAAATATTATAACAAAAAGAGAAAATTAACAACGCCTTTTTATAATCAGTAAACGCACATCAAAAGTCCACTAATTCCACTTTGAATTTCAAAAATAATAAAAATAGACAATAATTATGTTTGGGTGTGTGGTTAGCAAAGAAGTGGAATGTCCAAACCTACCATTATCGCGAATGAATGTTTCCTTTTTATAGACCAACGACACTTTGATTATAATCGATTTATTGATTTAACGTCTTTGTATACTTTAAGTGAGACATGTAGGGGAAGGTCATTATGAGACTTCACGAAAAATATATTGCTAAGAAAAGACTGAAGAATAAGAAAGTATGTAGGATAGTCTATTATACTATTCTTTAGTTTGAAGAGTGCTTGAGCGACATCCAGAAAAACTGTTGCATACGATTTCTGCTGTTGCGCTGATCCAATGTAGTCAGTTACTCTATGTAGTTGGTGAGAGGTTGAGTGTTGTAAAGATTTTTTAAAATTTTATTGTTGTAAGAGAATCTTCTAAAGAGAACTTCGACCAGTTTATATTGTTACTATAGTAGTATATGGTAAATCTTATAAAGTAGTAAAAAAAACTATTTATCAACCAACATTCCGGGTCTTGGTGATGGTTTCCAGAAGAGAGTTAAGAAGCAACTCCAAACACCAAAACTCTTATTGCAAAAATATATCCTAACGGTAATGATGAAAGATGAGATGATTGGGCGGAGGTTATAACAGATTATAAAATAGCAAAAAACTATTTATTAATCAATGTTTAGACACACGCTGCGTGCCTTTATTGGGGCTTCAATGCAAGGTTCAAGAAGCAAATACCAAACTCTAACTACAAATACGAAAATGGAAATTGGCTGAAGACCTAATAGAGCTGGTCACTCCGGGAAGTCATACCATACGCCCTCCAGGACAGGCCTATGAAGAGTAAAAACTTAATTTTTTTATCAATTAATATTTATTCTACCAGAAAATAAAAAAGAATTTTGAAGATGGAGAAAAATATGTATAGAGTTTTAGAATCAGTAAAGGGCAATTGTATAAAAAAGAAAAAAAAATCGGTTATTATTGAAGGTAGAGAAAAAACGAAAAGATTTTCTAGATCAAGACAACGCGATGAGCAAAGAGAAAAAAAAAATTAAAAAAATCATCTTATATGGCCAAGCCACAACTTATAAGAGAAGTAATTCCCTGATAAATCGGTTATTATTGATGATAAAGGTAAAATGTAAGGTGTTCTGGAATCAGGAAATTTTATTTAAATTATTTGAATGAAAATCGAAAGAAAAGAAAAGGAAATAGTAACGCAGTCCTGTATAAATGCTTTTGATTGATTATTTTCAATAATCAACCTTTGTAATCAACCAAAAAAAAAATATATTTAAAAAATACTCCCCTCAAAATTTGAGGACTTACGTCTAAAGATACGGAGAACCCGAATAACGAATAAAAAAAATCCGTTTGTCGGCCGTCCGCGGCGTTTTTACGAAACTACTGGACCACGTTTTTCGAAATCTGCCACAAAAATACTAGGGCATGCATCGAAGATCCTAACACCTAGTTGATATAATCTGGTTATTTTAAAATTGGCATGTTGAGCAATATTGGAGGTAAAAGTGATTTGATTTAATAACTCGGTTATTTTTTAGGATAAAAAAATATTAGTGCTTTCAACCACATCGTGTGGTGGATGTGGTATCCTCTAAATTGGAGCGCGGAATGTACTGCACAGGAGCCTTTCTTGACGTGGAACAGGCTTTTGATCGAGTTTGGCACCTAGGACTGCTCTACAAACTCCGCAAATTCCTCTCCCTGACATATTTCCTGATAATCCGTTCCTACCTTACAGATAGAACCTTTAAAGTTAATCATAATCTCTCCTCTTCCTCAGTATTCACTCAGTCAGCCGGCGTACCTCAAGGTAGTATCCTAGGTACAATCCTCTACACGGTGTATACAGCTGACATCCCTATCCATCCAAGCACTGTCCTCTCTACTTACGCTGATGACACTTGCGTGCTATCCGTGAATAATGATCCTATTGTTGCTTCCCAATTCCTTGGTTAACAACTAGCTGAGATATTGCGTTTTGATATCAGAATTAGTGATATGATATTATCCTTTGAATTATTGCTTTTAATATTACTTCATTGCCTATCAATAGCTATATAAACAGTTGTACCCTAATATTTTTATTTGAAAATAATAAACCATTCTGTAATAATTTGCAGCGTTTTTCTAAAGTTTTTGTATCTAAGTATCAATGAGTTTTTATTATAATTATTGAAATTCATTACTTTGATGTTTTGTTTATATTTTAGTCTTTATAATAAAGGCTTAATTAATTCATTCAACTATTTCCTAATCTTTTACGACCGCCACCCGAATCACCTCATTCTTTATTTTTATTGTAAACTGGAACTGTTTGCTGAATCGAGTGAAAACTGTCATGATAACAGAAACATTGATGGCTCTATGTTAAATTGCAATCAAGAGCGGTAATAAATAATTCGCATTATAGATATCTTCCTCATCTGTACCCAACCAGCCAATTAAATGATATAAATTACCGAAGGGATAATTCGGAAAATATTACCGAAAAAAACGAAGGCTTCAATTATAGACGTTCTCATCTATCTGTAATCGTTAATCGGAGTCCAGAGAATACTGTTTATTCACTTTCATTCCCATCAACGAACCTTAGGATGATTTACAAATATATAGTTTTTGTTAAAGTATATATGTCAAGTAGTGCAAAACATGTATGTAAGTTCAATTATAAAATTGGGGAGATTATATTATTACCCTGACCAGCTAGCAATAATATCGGACTCCAATATTCCTGGGGGCGAAGGGCCATGCGCCGTATCCAAGATTATTGGAAGGGACAGTATCTAATTGGGAAACCACATCGAGTATCTCTGGCGTGGGTCGGTCAATGGGGAGTTAGGGCTTACATCAAAAACCAGATTAAAACAATTTACTTTTTCAGTCAGGCCATTCGTATAATTAGAGCAGTGGAGAGGTAAAAAAAAGTATAATAATAAATATTGGGTTGTGTCACATGAAATGTCCGTTTTCAAGGTAAAGGATTATCATAAAAAATACGATTTGAAAACAAGATAATTTTATTCGAAGTATTTCCCTTCTTTTTCTACACATTTTCCCCAACGTGACACCAACTTTTTTATCAAAATCTGAAAACGCACTTTTCACTTGATCATCATTTTCAAAAAGTTTTTCTTTGACGAAGTTGTCTAAATTCCTGAACAGGTGGTAATCTGTTGGAGACAAGTCGGGAAAATATGGTGGGTGCGGAAGAACTTCGTAGCCAGGTCTTTCAAATTTGCACGGTATGTTTTGAAACATGGGGTCTTGCTGCCGCTCAGTGAGATCATAAGGTATCTTGTGTCGAGGTTTTTTACTTTCCCAATACACTTTAAATGTCTGGAAACGGTAGATGCACTTGCATTTAGTTGTGCTGTGAGTCCTTTAACTGTTTGGTAGGGGTTTCCTACAGTAGTAGGAACAAAGCAATACAGTAGTATGTTTGAGGACATCGTTGCCTATTACGGACGGAGGTCTTCCTCGGGGCGTTTTCCAAATCGGTATCTCCAGCTGAAAACTTAGCAAACCAACGGCGAATGGTCCGTTCATTAACACTCCCTTCCCCAAACGCCTTGCAAATATTTCTAGCGGCCTCAGCTGCTGAATGGCCGAGTTTAAACTCGTACAAAAATATTACTCGAAAAATCGCGTATTTCCATGTTCATATTTGGAGGTATACTCGTACTAAAAAGTGGATAATTGATTTGGAAGCTAATGTTTATAATACAAAGGTAGAGTATTAGTAACTGTTTACTTTAAAATGTAAACATTCGGAAGAAAACAACAGAGACCTGCAAAATTCTTTATGTATTTCAGAAACTATAAAAACGGACATTTCATGTGAAACAACCCAATAGTTTTAAATTTAAACATGATAACATACATCGTCCTGGGCAAAATATTTTTTTTTTTTACTTAACCATTAGAGTGAAATCGTAATAGCGCAAAATATTTTTTGTACGGTAAAGCATCAACATTGCGAAATTGCTCACTAATGACACGGTGTTGAGTCCTGAATTATATGAAGCACTGCGTACGCATCTTGAAATTTAGGGGGACTGAGCCACGTTACTGTTCACGTCTTCCTAGATTCCACATAGTTCAGATAGTTCCTAGATTTCAGATAGTTCAAGTAATTTATTAAGTAACTTTATAAAATATAAATAATTAATCTTGCGTAATTAACTGAGATGGGAATTGTGATTACAATAATATTAAATTATTTGAGAATGCTAACAAACAAGTCTTTTATTTATGATAGACACCATCATCATTTGATTAATTTGTCTAATAAATGGCGTGATTATCACAATAATGAGCTTGTATTATAAGCATAACTCTTTAAATTATACATATTACAATATTTGTCATCGAAATAGTATTTAAGTACTAACTACTTTAGTACACATTATCAAAAATCAAATTTGATTCTGAAAAAAGGATCGTAGAAAACAAATACTACTAATCGCGTCACCTGCCAGTCGACTTGTAATGGAGCTACAATCGTAGCCCGCGGCTGAAAAATTATTGTCAGGGGATAATCATCAATTGCAGACTGTTTTAATAGCCGTTAAAATGTTACTAGTTACCTGAACTATTCTTAACATTGAAAATTAACTTGGTTAATGAATGTATGTGTTTTATAAGCTTCCTATACTGAGTTCAATTATAGTTGAATAACTCACTAAAAGTTCAGCTTCCTGATTTTGTCCTCCCGACCGGATCCGTTGGGATCGATAAAAAATACGATCAGATCTGGCCGGATTGAAAATTACGCCGGATCGCAATCCCTATTTACAACCTAATATATCTCAATTTTAATTTATTAAAATATTTTAGTTTTACTCCGATGTAAATACATTCAAATATTAATGAAAAATGAATTAAATAGGTATCTAAAAAAAATTAATAATGATAATAAAATCTGTATAAAAAAATAAAAATGTTTCTCTCATTTTATTAATTTATTTAATGTCACTTTATGCTACTATGGCTAATCGGAAGATGCTATAGTGGTAGTCCTAAATTTTGCCTATCCAGATTTTATTAGGATATGGATCTACGAGTACCTGACATCGCAAAGGCTCGGGACCACCTTCTAACGTCCCCTCCGAAGGACGGCATAAACAAGGATTTTTTACTCCAATTAAAAAATCCTAGGACCATTATCAGGTTTGTACCCGTGACCTTTGATAAAAATGTTCCTTTAAATTGTTTTAAAAATAAAACAGATTAATAAACCAAAAGGTTTAGTGATATTTACAATGGAATAAAATAAAAACATATTTGGTGCCTGGCACGGATGGGAAGCCTTGTTAATTAGGTATTTAATGTATAACTCGCAATGGATTTGACAGAAATGCATAATGAATATAGTAATACATTCCAATCGCAGCAATACATAATAGAGTATTTCTCTCTGATTGAAATAGTTGTAGTTTCTGGAATTGAATTATTTGTAATTAGCTTTGCATTAACATTTCGAAGAATTTAATTACTTATTTAAATCATGTTAATATTTTATACTTTATAATGTGCTTTATTTTTCACGTTAAAAAAAAAAAAATTGTACAATGTAAATATTCCTGCATAAGCGATAAAATATTAATAAACTCCACATTAGAAATAGCTTTTATTACTCCCTCCGGCAAGTGTATTTCATTTGAAATATTCTCCAATTTTATTAATGTATTATACAAGATTTATACTTTTTTTTATGAGCGTTGTTGATTTCCATTATCATTCGGACACTCCAATCATTATAATGTCCTCAGCATTTTCGAAACTATAATAATTTTGATTCCAATTAATTTTATATAAAAAGCAAAGTTCCATATTATCATATTCATTAGACGAATTAAGTTTGAGAATCTGTTAAAAGATGAAAACGGAACTCAGACGCCACATCTCAGACAAGATCTTTCATGGATGGAGGCAACATTACTCTTCACAGTTTTCTAAGCCAAGAACTAGAGGAAGAGACCATTCTAGTGGCTCAATACTATACAATCTGGAAAGATAATATATAAAGAAAAACCCAAGCTAGATAAAGAAGAAGAAAGAGGTGACGTTTACCCAGAGTAAATACGGAGGAAATAAAATGATATAATGATCGAGATAACCTTTCGATGGTAAAGTTACCCCGAAGGGTTGGGAATACAATATCATAGTGCGCATACATTGGAAAGACAGCCCGACTGAAAGTGGCAAATACATAGAATAATAGTTCGGTTCATCCAATGAAAATAGTTAGAAATATAAAGGAATGAATCACAAAGCTCTTCTAATGCATAGAGGAGATCTCAAGATTAAAATAATTAATTAATTAATTGCTTTGTCCGATTCATCTTCGGGGTTCCCATGTACACCTCCGTGTCTTAATTTTATGGCGAGTTGAAGTGGCTTTACCCTTCCAATCGTCGCAAGTATTTCTTTGCGTCATTCCTTTATCAAGTTATCCAATCCTCCAATCCCGAGCTGCACATTTCGGCAGATCCTTTCTCATTCGATCCTCAATCCTATGGAATTCTATCCCTCCTTCCATCCGTCACTGCAACTCTCTTTCAACCTTCAAATCCCGCATATTTAATCAATGATTGGATATCCAGACTCAATATTTAATTTTCTTCTCATTTGAATATGTATATTTTACATAAGTAATTATTAACTTGTTAACATGTATTTAACTTACTCTAAGACTCCAAAGCACATTTGGTACATTCTGTATTTATTATTCTAAAGGGACATGTTCCAGGATAATAAAGAATTTATATATATATATATATATATTTATCTTCCACCTGATGGAATATTCTAAAGCGACATGGTATTTTGACCGTGTAGAGGATTGACGGCGAATTAGCTTATTCACAAAGGACCCACAACGCACAAAAGGATAATCTCCTTAATTGGATTAATACTCATTGATATCTTCCAAAGCCTCTAGAACTGCTTCCTCACATCTCCCATGTTACCACGCTGCCTGGAACCTGGAAGACCACAGAAGTATCCAAGAACTTGAGGATTATCTTCCCATTGTCGACCCTTAAGTGATTTAGGGAAATAAACTGCCGAATCGGCTTCAGTCAGGCCTTTCATCCGATCTAACAATGGCCTTTTGTCCCCTGACAGGTCGGAAATCGCTTTCTTAATTAAAGGAAATAATAGATTTTGTATTCTTTCGGAATCGGAGGCCCTTTTCTCAGATAATGGGTAATAACGGCCTTTACTGCAAGTTGGAAATATTATTTCTAATAGCGGAATATAAACTATCCATTAATGTTTGATGTATAGATCGAATATTTGATACAAATCAATTTACAAAAAGAAGAAGAGTTATAACAATGAATCAGAATAATGAACTGTTAGAGCAAACCATCTTATTTTCGTGACTTACCTATATATAAATTATATACTAAAATTTTTATTCGAGTTTTCACCGGAAATAACACATTTTAGGATCCATATAGCCAAGTCCAGTTAAAAGGTATCTATATGTGGTAAGCTCGAAAAAGATAAGTTTTATAAAACTGAAATTTCATATTTTAGAAGCGCCACATTATTAAATGCATTGTGGACCTTTTTACGATCTTATAAAATACGGTTCAAAGGATTTTCATTAAACTTGCTATATTGATGTAAATCTTAATGAGCTTTAATATCATGTATTTTTATTCTGATTGAAATAGTCTGACAGGGCTTATACACCGATATTTTAAGGTTTCTTCCTCTAAACTACCTTAATTTTATAGATTCGAAAAGAAAAAAAAAAAAAAAAAAAAAAAGGCTTTAAATTATTACGCAATGGTTTATTATTTCCAAATAACAATATTAGGGTACAAATGTTTATATAGCTGCTGATAGGCAATTAAGTAATATGAAAAACAATAATTCTAAGGATAATATCATATCACTACTGCTTATTTCAGAACGCTATATCTCAGCTAGTTGTGAACCAATTTCAATGATTATTTTTTCATTTTGTCCATAATTTAATTCTCTATTAAGTGGCACTAAAAGGTATTTATTTATAAAAGTATTTATTATTTTATTAATTAGGAGAAACGGATTTTTTTTATTCGTTATTCGGATTCCACGCATCTTGAAACGAAAGCTCTCAAATTATAAGGGGGGGGGGTTATTTTATTTTATTTTTTGGTCGATTACAAAGGTTTATTATTGAAAAAAAAAAAAAGCGTTTATACAGGACTGCGTTACTATTTCATTTTCTTTTCTTTCGATTTTCATTCAAATACAATTTCTCAGTTCCAGAACACCTTACATTTTATCTTTATCATCAATAATAACCGAATTATCAGGGAATCACATCTCTTATAAGTTGTGGCTTGACCATATAAGATGATGTTTTTATTTATTTTTTGCTTCATGGTAGTTGTCTTAATCTCGAAAATCTTTTCGATTTTTCTCTATCTTCAATAATAACAGATTTTTGGTGGAATTACATCTAATATTATTTGTTACTTGAGTATACATATGGATTTTTTTTTTATTATTATTTTATTTATCGCGCTTTACTGATTCTAAAACACTATACATATTTTTCTCTATCGTCAAAAATAACTGAGTTATGGGCGTATTTAATGTAAGGCGTTTTTCTTTTATTTTTTCTCTTTTATATAAGGCTCGATGCTACATCATTTATACTGTAGGGATACAAGCTTCGTCATTCCGTATCGTGTAACCTACTAAATTCTCCAATTGACTAATTCCTCGTTGGCTCTAAAACTTTAAGTTAAACATTATTCTCGAAAGCCTTAATGTAACCGACCAAGTCCTTAACCATATAAAATCGTTGGAATAATAATTGCTTTTTCTTTTTTTGTTTGAGTTATCGCTCTTATACATACATTAATATATTTATAAGGGACTATAAATATGATATCCAGCCTTATCTTTTTGAGTACTTGCAATAGAATACATAATATTGGGAGAAAAGGTCAAGCACGAACTCCATGAATTTGGAAGGGAGCCATGGGTGTGCAGTAAAGATATTTATTTTCGTGCTTGTGCCAAGCGCAGCATTATAGATCTCCGAGTATTGAATTTTAAGTCTACCAGCCGACAAAAGTGTTGTCAAATAAAATAGGCAAAGAAGTTATGGGTCAAACCATTTGAAATTGTCCAATTTTTATTAATTTTGCCGCTCAAAATTTTTTATTTTGATGATTTTTTTACCAGTTATTCTTTCATGATCCAAAAAATCGTGGATAAAATCTTTTGCAGCCGTTTATTGTCAGCTTCGCGACTGAAATCATGTGTTAAAAAAATATCTCTAATTCTGTTAATTTTGCATATATCGAGTCAAAACCAAAACTAACAATAATATAAGGATATGCTTTATATGTTTTTTCCTTATAACTCATTAACTTAAAAGTGAAGAAAGTGGTTAAACAATTCTCGAAAATAAATAAAAAATGAGAATTTTAGTGAGTTAAAAGTATATAAAGGAAAAGAGACCCACCTTTGATTATTTTTTCATACATAGCTTAGTCACAGACCTACTTGTTGTAAAAATTTTGATCTTAAGAACATAGTACTTTTTTGTATATTAATTTGCAAAAATTCGTTTTTATAGTTTATACATTAATACACTTTTGAAATATCTCAAAAGGGACGAAAGTGAAAAATTATAAAACTAACACAGGTTACACATCTATATGATATTTATAAGTGACACAAATTTGGTGACTGATACTGTGGTGGTTCCCGAGTTATAATATTTGCTTCGCTGTTAAAATAACGTTTTCTATAAAAATTATTAACTCCTGTAATCTGGCATATTTCAGAACGCAACAAAAAATAAAGTGGTGATGAGAGTACTTTTTATAGTTTAAAGCGTAGCGAAGAAAATTGTTTAAAAAAAACGAAAATTTAAATCAACAGAAAATTATAGCGGTCTATAACAAGAGAGGCTAGAAAAGTGTCTTACGCTTAATTTTTTTTCTTGTGTAATCTTATCATAGCACTACTTGTTGTAAAAATTTTGATCTTAAGAACATAGTACTTTTTTGTATATTAATTTGCAAAAATTCGTTTTTATAGTTTATACATTTATACACTTTTGAAATATCTCAAAAGGGACGAAAGTGAAAAATTATAAAACTAACACAGGTTACACATCTATATGATATTTATAAGTGACACAAATTTGGTGACTGATACTGTGGTGGTTCCCGAGTTATAATATTTGCTTCGCTGTTAAAATAACGTTTTCTATAAAAATTATTAACTCCTGTAATCTGGCATATTTCAGAACGCAACAAAAATAAAGTGGTGATGAGAGTACTTTTTATAGTTTAAAGCGTAGCGAAGAAAATTGTTTAAAAAAAACGAAAATTTAAATCAACAGAAAATTATAGCGGTCTATAACAAGAGAGGCTAGAAAAGTGTCTTACGCTTAATTTTTTTTCTTGTGTAATCTTATCATAGCACTACTTGTTGTAAAAATTTTGATCTTAAGAACATAGTACTTTTTTGTATATTAATTTGCAAAAATTCGTTTTTATAGTTTATACATTAATACACTTTTGAAATATCTCAAAAGGGACGAAAGTGAAAAATTATAAAACTAACACAGGTTACACATCTATATGATATTTATAAGTGACACAAATTTGGTGACTGATACTGTGGTGGTTCCCGAGTTATAATATTTGCTTCGCTGTTAAAATAACGTTTTCTATAAAAATTATTAACTCCTGTAATCTGGCATATTTCAGAACGCAACAAAAATAAAGTGGTGATGAGAGTACTTTTTATAGTTTAAAGCGTAGCGAAGAAAATTGTTTAAAAAAAACGAAAATTTAAATCAACAGAAAATTATAGCGGTCTATAACAAGAGAGGCTAGAAAAGTGTCTTACGCTTAATTTTTTTTCTTGTGTAATCTTATCATAGCACTACTTGTTGTAAAAATTTTGATCTTAAGAACATAGTACTTTTTTGTATATTAATTTGCAAAAATTCGTTTTTATAGTTTATACATTTATACACTTTTGAAATATCTCAAAAGGGACGAAAGTGAAAAATTATAAAACTAACACAGGTTACACATCTATATGATATTTATAAGTGACACAAATTTGGTGACTGATACTGTGGTGGTTCCCGAGTTATAATATTTGCTTCGCTGTTAAAATAACGTTTTCTATAAAAATTATTAACTCCTGTAATCTGGCATATTTCAGAACGCAACAAAAATAAAGTGGTGATGAGAGTACTTTTTATAGTTTAAAGCGTAGCGAAGAAAATTGTTTAAAAAAAACGAAAATTTAAATCAACAGAAAATTATAGCGGTCTATAACAAGAGAGGCTAGAAAAGTGTCTTACGCTTAATTTTTTTTCTTGTGTAATCTTATCATAGCACTACTTGTTGTAAAAATTTTGATCTTAAGAACATAGTACTTTTTTGTATATTAATTTGCAAAAATTCGTTTTTATAGTTTATACATTTATACACTTTTGAAATATCTCAAAAGGGACGAAAGTGAAAAATTATAAAACTAACACAGGTTACACATCTATATGATATTTATAAGTGACACAAATTTGGTGACTGATACTGTGGTGGTTCCCGAGTTATAATATTTGCTTCGCTGTTAAAATAACGTTTTCTATAAAAATTATTAACTCCTGTAATCTGGCATATTTCAGAACGCAACAAAAATAAAGTGGTGATGAGAGTACTTTTTATAGTTTAAAGCGTAGCGAAGAAAATTGTTTAAAAAAAACGAAAATTTAAATCAACAGAAAATTATAGCGGTCTATAACAAGAGAGGCTAGAAAAGTGTCTTACGCTTAATTTTTTTTCTTGTGTAATCTTATCATAGCACTACTTGTTGTAAAAATTTTGATCTTAAGAACATAGTACTTTTTTGTATATTAATTTGCAAAAATTCGTTTTTATAGTTTATACATTTATACACTTTTGAAATATCTCAAAAGGGACGAAAGTGAAAAATTATAAAACTAACACAGGTTACACATCTATATGATATTTATAAGTGACACAAATTTGGTGACTGATACTGTGGTGGTTCCCGAGTTATAATATTTGCTTCGCTGTTAAAATAACGTTTTCTATAAAAATTATTAACTCCTGTAATCTGGCATATTTCAGAACGCAACAAAAATAAAGTGGTGATGAGAGTACTTTTTATAGTTTAAAGCGTAGCGAAGAAAATTGTTTAAAAAAAACGAAAATTTAAATCAACAGAAAATTATAGCGGTCTATAACAAGAGAGGCTAGAAAAGTGTCTTACGCTTAATTTTTTTTCTTGTGTAATCTTATCAAAGCACTCACTACTTGTAGGGATTTCGATTGTGAAAGCAGTGTGCATCTTTTTAATATAAATTTTCAAAGAAGGACTATCCTCAAGTTCAATAATATTTATAGTAAAATATCTCAAAAGGGACTGAGTGAAAAATAATGGAACTCGTACAGATTATATCTTTATATTATTAAGTACTGTAAAGTATTTACTTTCTTTTTCTACACATTTTTCCCATCGTGACACCAACTTTTTTATCCCCGAACTGAAAAACTCTGAGCTTTGAAGTGAAACAAAATCTGGAAACGCACTTTTCACTTGATCATCATTTTCAAAAAGTTTTCCTTAGACGAAAGTGTCTAAATTTCTGAACAGTTGGTAATATGTTGGAGACAAGTCGGGAGAATATGGTGGGTGCGGAAGAACTTCGTAGCCCAGTTCTTTCAATTTTTGCACGGTATGTTTTGAAACATGGGGTCTTGCTGCCGCTCATTGAGATCATGAGGTACCCATGTATCGACCTTTTTTACTTTCCCAATACACTTTAAATGTCTGGAAACGGTAGATGCACTTGCATTTATTTGTGATGGGAGTCCTTTAACTGTTTGGTAGGGGTTTCCTTCTACTGTATGTTTGAGGACATCGTTGTTTATTGCGGACGGAGGTCTTCCTCGGGGCAAGTTTTCCAAGTCGGTATCAATATTTGAAAACTTAGCAAACCAACGGCAAATGGTCCGTTCATTAACACTCCCTCCCCAAAACGCCTTGCAAATATTTCTAGCGGCCTCAGCTGCTGAATGGCCGAGTTTAAACTCGTACAAAAATATTACTCGAAAATCGCGTGTTTCCATGTTCATAATTGGAGGTATACTCGTACTAAAAAGTGGGTAATTGACTGGGAAGCTAAGGTTTATAATACAAAGGTAGAGGATTAGTAACTGTTTACTTTGAATATGTAAACATTCGGAAGAAAACAACAGAGACCTGCAAAATCCTTTATGTATTTCAGAAACAATAAAAACGGCCATTTCATGTGAAACAACCCAATAGTTTGGTTTGGCATCAATTTGTTTGATAAGATGAGGACAACACTTGCATGATAGTAATGTGTAATTTATTATATTTCGAAATCTAACTGAGTCTCAGCCATTAAATTTTACTCTACAGTACCTCTTATATAGAGGTATAATCTATACAATTCACAATTGAGAGATTCGGTCATTTTATTTAAGAATATCTAAAGTGTGTATTACCGTTGAAAACTAGGATTCAAAATTTATTACAAACCTTTCCCTCACTGTGTGCTTCATAGGTAAGCGAATGAATAGAATAAGAAAATACATAACACCGATTATGAAACACTAAATTAAAGCGAGAAATATAATTTTGCCACTAGTTTAACTTGGTCAATCCTTGAGTATTTCAATAACAAGTATGAGCTTCAAGTTTAAGTTATTACTTAAATAGGCAAATAGACCTGTAAATTAAAAAAAAAAAAAAAAAAAAAATATATATATATATATATATATATATATATATATATATATATATATATATACATATATATCTTATTATTTTTATTGAATACAATTAAAATTTTCTGGAATTTTTAGTGCAATAGTAGTGAATCTGAACTTTCATTCAATGATTTATTCATTTAATCATCTTTGTTTTGTCATACTAATCTATACATCTCTCTTGGAAACCGCATATCTCCTAAATATCCCGCCGAACCATAGTAACCCTAAAGCAATTCCGTTACTTCCATCGTCTCCTACCATTCAATACTCATAAACTCCTTGTTTTTTCCCTTGTCTTTCCCCATTGTGACTACGGTTATGAGGTGTGCAGCGGACTTTCAGGTGAGCTCGAAGCAAAACTTAAGTATTATGAACTGTGCAATACGATTTGTATTCGGGATCAGTAGAGGCACGCATATAACCTAGTATTACGCCGAGTTAAGGTGGCTTTATCCTCGTTACAGATGCCAGTATTTCCTAGCTTCCTTCCTCTATCAGGTTATAAGAACTCAACGTCCCAGCTATATCTTCCAATCCCTTCAATTTAAATCATCAATTCAGGCCCGTTCTACCAGATCCCGTCATTCTGACCTCTACCATCCTCCGCACCGCACTTCAGCGTTTGACAAGTCCTTTATAGCCAAATCAGCCTCTCTTTGGAATACTATCCCTCCTGAGATCCATCATATAAAAACCGCTTCCTCCTTCAAATCGCTTCTTTTCAACCACCTTCTCCTTACCCGGTTTTACAGACAATAACCTCAAACTGCAGATGCTAGAAATACCAATTTTGTTGTGTTAATATTATTTAAATTATTACTGATGAAGTAGCTATTTCTGTTTTTTAAATTTTCATTGCAAGAGTCTGATTTGTAAATATGTACATATATTACAACCTTAATTATTTTTTTTTTAGTTTAGCAATTTGTTTAAAGCCATTATCACATTGGTCCGGTCATCAATTCTGTATTTTTATTTAGTCCCAGGATAATAAAGAAGTATTTCATTTTATTTCATCTATGTAATAGGTATAAGATTTTCAAATGTTATTACTGACAGAACATTTTGCAGCTTCCCTCGTATTTTGCTTTTAATGCCATCTTTCCCCTTTCTTAAGCGGATTTCACTGGATTCTATAACTCCACTAAAATTTCAGATCTTAATATTAGTGTAGTTTATATGTGCTGTATATACAAATTCTAGAAAATAAATAAATCATTATATGATGATATGATGATGGAAAATTTAATTGGCGCAGGTTCACTAATATTTGTGGTAAAAATAAATCTTTGATGTATCCCTGCACACTTATTGGTTGTTTAATCAGCAAATAAATATTCATAATCATTCTAGATTAAATAAATTAGATGTAACTACAATTTATGGCCTAAAATATTGCTAATGTAAATTACCCATTTGAAGCAAAATAGTGCAATACTGAATATTCATCAGGGTGAAGAAACAATAATTATTTAGCATGGATTTAATCATACTTCAGCCGAGATAATGTCACCACGTCCTGTGTTCCCTCTAACACAGGAACATCTCAAATCTTGGCGGATTCTATTTCCTATTCCAATTACGGCTGGATTGTCGGCCTAAGGTACTCGACGAGGAAGTCTCTATACGTTCCCGAAATTAGATCATGACACGGCTTTGGAGTTCGTTAATTGTTCCCGAAAATTACTTTGCCGTAACACAAAACCCTCCTCAACAGCTGCCTCCTTCAATAGCCCCCGTTGAAAATTCCAAGTTCATTAAAGTTCAATGCCTTTAAACAAATTACATATTAAATACATCTATTGAATAGTCGGGTTGGGGTCCATTAAATCCTATTATCATTGAGAAATACGCAGAAATGTTTTTTGTTAATTTAATGCTATTTCATGTGAAATAAAGGATGGATATAAAGAAACATCGTTTGCTGAAAATGCATGAAAAGGTGTTTATTAATTAATTAAGTATTATTTTTTTCCTTCGATCAATAAATCATTTACGAGACCTTATTGGAAAAGGCTGTAATTTTTTTTCTGAGTAATATTTCATCAGCATTGAATTCAGTTTATTTCTTCAAGTAACAGGGCAACATAAAAATTGCAGGCATTTTACAATGACCCATAGTAAATTAATTGCTTAAGGTATTTTTGTAATGCATTTATGTCACACATATTCTTATTGACAGAGCATTCTGTTGCTTCTCTTATATTTTACATTTAATGCTATTTTTCACCTTTCTTATTGTTTATTGTTTAATCTGTTTAATCTTATCCACATTTCACTGCACATACGAACTCTTTATAATCAGGGACATAAACTAGTGTTGAATCTATAGAGAAAGACAAATCAAATCCTTTCCACTTACCTTTGATATAATGAAATATTGAATTCATAGGTTTAAAAAAAAAATAATAAAATAAACACACTCGACGTTCACTAACCCTGGTCCTTAAAATTAATTCATGAAATTTTAAATGAAGTTAGAGTTAAAAAAATATTAAACAATTATATCCAGTCTCGTTAGAAATATATGTTTTAAGATTAAATTATAAAACAGTTTGTTTGTTTATTCATTTAACAATTTCAGTTTTATGCTACTGTGGCTAATCTGGGGATGCTACAGTGGGAGTCCTAAATGTTGCCTATTCAGGTTTAATTAGAATAGGGATCTTTAACGAGTACCTGATATCGAACGGGCTCGGGAACGCCATTTTATGACTCCTCCGAAGGACTGCATACTTCCCTAGTTGTAAATAATATTAGTATATATGGATTCATATCCATGGGTGTACCTAGGATTAATTAATAGAGGGGAGAGGAAAAGCAAGCAGCTAGAAAATCCTTTGGGGAGGAGAGAGAAAGGAATTTTGAACAGGGGTAACTATCAAATTTTATTTTAAACAATCTTACTGATTTTTCAGCTTGGTGGGAACTTAGGTAGCTTTGCTCTTATTTTTTGTAGGAATTTGACGGGACTATTAGTAGTAGAATATTTCGATCAACTGTGATAGTTGTCTATATCACCCTACACTCGATTTTCTCTCACAAGAGAGAGCCGATAGACTTTATAATAATGAAGAATAATGACAAGTTATGAAAGAAAACTTGGGTAAAGTTAGTTAACGACAACCTTGAACATTAACGACATAATCGAAGTTGGCCATAAAGGAAGTTATAATTGATGCAATTTGTCCTCAAGTGAAGTTTCCTTCGGCCTAGCGGACAAGTGACAGTTACCGCCCCAGGTCGATAAACATCAGCACGGATAACGACGGCTCAACTTACTTCACCAGAAATAAATAAGTTACGATTATCTTTCTTTCAGTTAGCACGAAATCATGTTACAGTATCTCAAGATGAATCGCTCTTAATGGATATATATAATAGACAGAAACTGTCAGGTAGTCGGGTTCATCGATCATATATGCTACGACAGTTATAAGAAGAATAATCAAATATGTATGCCGACGTTTAGGCCTATGTATGAAGGCAATCTTCAGGGCTCAAAAAACAGACATACCAGAAAGATATAAACATTTGTGAAGCAAATATGTAGGAGTAAATAGAATTAATGAACAAGGAATTAAATTCACAATAGCGAAAATAATATGAAATACATTAGGACACAAGTATTTATACAGTTGAACAATAAATTATTAAAGAAAAAATGAATAAAATATGTTAAAAAAAACAGAATGTATTGGTACTAAGTATAAGATAATGTATTTAATTGTGTAGTTTCTGGGTCCTCGCCCAGCAGTATCAATTCATCGCCGTACCCTGGAATCGGAATTATACCATCTAGATTTAAACACTTGCCAGGACTATTAACATTTATGTCAATATAACATGACATTCTAATGCTAAATTATGTAAATGAGGAGAAAAGGAGTCACCTTGTTTCAAAACCGATCGAACCTCAAACCTCTTGGAGTAATAATGTCCGAATCTAACTTTTTGAGTGTTTTGGACATGAACATCGCTATAAGGTGTAATAACTTTTAAGATATTCCCTGTTTCATCATGATGTATAGCTTCAGATTGGCGGTCAATGAAATCATAAGTTTAAAAAATAAATAAGATATTTATAATTATTACAAAAACTGGAAAAAAATCTTGTGCATTTTCTGTCATCTGGAAAAACTTCTCTCTTCTTCTTCCTCTAACTCCTGTGTGCCGCTAAGCGTGGAGTTGCCGCCTCGGTCCATCGAGCCCACTGGTCTCTGTCCCTAGCTATTCTTTTCATCTCTGGGATGGTTAGTCCTCTTGCTGCACCCAATTTCCCAATGTAGTCTGAATACATACACCTGGGTCTGCCACGAGGACGTCTTCCTTCCGGTCTGGCTTCAAAAAACCACTTGGACTTTCGGGTGTCATTCATTCGGCAGACATGCCCAAACCAATTCAATTGCCGCTTTTCCAGGATGTCACGCACTGATCGTACTCCCAAATCCTCGCGAATCCTGTCGTTTCTTATATGGTCTCTCCTGGTCTTTCCAAGTATTCTTCGGAGAAATCTCATCTCAGCCGCTGTCATCCTGCTAGCATGTTTATCAAGGGTTGTCCAGCTTTCAGATCCATATAAGAGTACTGGAAGGAAAACAGATTTAAAAATCCTAATTTTAGCATCTCTGCTAACTTCATGTTTTCCTGTAATCGTTTTGGATATCTGGTAATACAGTCCATTGGCCTTCATCACCCGATTTAGAACCTCCTGGTCTATCTTACCATCATCGCTTATAACTGTTCCAAGATATGTGTAGGCATTAGTCGTTTCTAGTGTTTCGCCGTCACATAGTATCCTTGGTTCCAGATTTTCTCTTCCCACACACATAATTTTACTTTTGGCTGGATTTATGTTTAACCCTCTTAGCCGGAGTTCCTCGTACCATTCATTTATCGATGTCTGGAGAGCTTCCTGGGAGTCCGCAATCAGTACTATGTCGTCTGCATAGATCATTGCCTGGGCGAGCACTGGTGTTAGGTTCCAGTATCCCACCACAGCTCTTGGTGTTCTCCTTCTGCAAACCTTCCACACCTCATCCATGAGAACGATGAAAAGCAAAGGACTAAAGCTGACCCCTTGCTTTACTCCTTTATAAAAGTGAAAAGGTTGGGATTTTTGACCATTTAGCCTCACTATACCTTTTGGGTTCTGATATATTGACTTTATGGCGCTCACCAGATTTGCTGGAACCTTTCTTCTAATAAGCGCGTCCCAAATCTCTTGCCTCAGAACTGAATCGAAGGCTGCCCTTAGATCCAGAAACGCCAGATACACTGCCTTGCCACGATTCCATGCTTTTTCTATTATCATTCTGAGGGAGAATATGTGATCCTGTGTCTGCCTACCAGGTCTGAAGGCGGCTTGCTCCTCTTCCAGCTCTTGTTCAACTATATGCCTCAACCTCTGTTCTAATATTCGTGTATATATCTTGTATACGACTGAGGATAGACAGATCGGCCTATAATTCCCACATTCACTTTGGTTGCCCTTCTTGTGTATAGGGACTATGATATTATTCTCCCATTCTTGTGGCAAACGCTTCGAGTCCCAAACTCTTTGGAAAAGCATTTGGAGGCACTTCCTCATTTCGTTTCCCCCATATTTAATGAATTCCGGGGCTATACCATCTGGTCCTGGAGCTTTTCCTAGCTGGATTTTATCAACAGCTAAATCCACCTCATCTTCCTCAATTGCATCATTTATGTCATCTGGGTATGCTTCATCTATTCTCCCTCTTCTTCGGCAGTCTCGAAAGTTGTTGTTTCGACGTTCTTCCATGCTAAATTTTTCCTGGAAGAATTGCCTCCAAACTTCTAGTATTTCCTTTTCCTCGGTCACCAGCCTCCCTTGTGCGTCCTTGACGTTCCTCACAGGCTTAGACGTTTTCCCTCTCAAAGCCTTGGTTATATGCCAGAACTTTCTTATGTTTTCCCTATAGTTCTGCTCTAGCTCTCGGCCAAACTCCTCCCAGGTCTTCATTTTCGCAGCTTTGACTACTCTTTTGACCTCATTTCTTCTCCTAACATACTCTTCCCAGTGAATATGTGATTTTGTTATATTATATGTTTTCCAGGCCTCCTTCTTGAGCTTAACCACTCTCTTGACCTCATCATTCCACCATTTTGTTTTCTTGGTCGAAGGCTTTATTTTCTGGGTATCACATACTTCTCTTGCGGTGTTGAGTATGCACTTCTTTATTTCACTCCAAAGAATGTCCAGCTCACTGTCTCCATTTACTTCCTGTAGGCGTCTCTCAAGCAATGACCGGTATTACTCCTGTTTTGTTTCCATCCTCAGCTTGCTCACATCTATCCGATTGTATGCTTTGCTGAAACTTTTTCTTGGTCTGATGACTTTTGTGTCCGCTACAAGAAGCTTGTGGTCAGTACTTAATTCTGCCCCTCTTATGACTTTTATATCGATAAAGAACCTTCGGAGATCTCGGTCTATTATGAAGTAGTCGATAATGCTTTCTCTTGAACCATGTTCCCCTCTACTCTCAAATGTAATCTTATGAATCTTTTTGTGGTTGAACCATGAGTTGCCTATAAGCATGTTATTTTCTATACAGAATTCTATCAGCCTTTGTCCATTACTGTTATATGCATTTTCACCTCCCCAGGGACCCATTACACCATGTGCATTACCATCTGGAAAAACTCCACTAAAAAAGAACTTTTTTTCCCCACTCTACCCGAATAACTCACTTAAAGTGCATTTTATGAAAAAACATTGTCGTTATCAATTTTAAAGACCATTAAATTTACTGCAAATCCTGTCCTTAACATATTGATGTAATTGGAACTACTTTCGAGATACGGGATGGTCAAAATCTAACATGGCCAAACACCGTGAAAAGTCAGATAGGTCAGCGATTTTGTTCCAGTAACTTTTATTCAGTGCAGTTTACATTGAACTAAATTATAAAAAAATCTATTAAAATATTGTATTAGTTGTAAGAAATATACAAAAAATCGAGAAGACATTTGGAAGAAACCAGTTTTTTTAAGACTTTTCCAGAAACATTATAATTCCGATTTGTGTCCGAATTAGTTCGTTTAAATGACATATTGTCATTATTCCATTCATTATGTAATATACACATGTAGTTGATATGAGTTTTTTGAGGAAAAGAATTTTATAAAAAAATCCACTAATATTAAACTTTTTTAAAAATTTACGCTCCAATAAATACAATTAAATTATACTTTAATAATATATGCTAAATTTCAAGTTATGAATTTTAGTTCTTTGGCCATCTTGTTGCTGAAGTATATAATTAATCACATGGGCCAATAGGTATTGAAATGTCTGAATTGATTTTTTTTTTCTATTTCAAATCATCTTCCTCCAGATTTTGATTCCATAACGTAGAAAAGTAGCTCCATATGTCAAAAAATATGTCCAATAACAGCGGTGGAGTATATTCTCAATTCTCAAACACTCATGCCCTTTTCTAAGCATCCATGGAATAATCGCCACGAAAAACAAAATATTTTCTTCACGAAATTACTGACAAAGGAATATTGTTAAGTTTTCGATCCGAGGAACACGAAGAAAGCTAGAGAGTATATAAATGACGAGCGTCTAAAACCTGTGAGAATTGTCACCTTTGGACACCAGTTGCTCCAAGCTTGCCCACTTTCAAGGCTGCGCTACACAGCAACAGGTATGTGAAAATCCGTGAGATTTGTTGATAGTGAATTAACACACAATCTAATACAATTTCAACGTATTATAATAAATATTAAAACACCGTATTTTCTATAAAACTTCATTATTTTTTTTTTTAAATATTATAAATAATGTTAATTCATAAAAATGAAGTTTGAAAATTAAAAAAAAAAAATGTTTTCATTATATGTAAATTACACTTGTTTGCTTTGAAATAGCATTATCGTCATTTATGTTTATTATATTTTTAGATTAATCTTTAATGATATTATAGGATTTTTAAAAGTAATACTTTATGTTCTTATCAGAATCTATTTTTTTAAAATATGCCTTTCCCTCTCACTCGTTACTTTCGTGAACTTTCACAATATGTCGCTTTCACGAATTTTCACGTACCTCTTCACAAAAATGGGGCTAACTTGGAGCACCTAATACCAAAAAAGGCGCTAGATACTGTCACATGTTATAGACGTTAGAGACCCCAAGCCAAAAGACATTTCAATAAAATATCATGCAAAAAATAAATGATAAAGACAAGTTTACACGTGCTAGTTATTAACATAGCCGTAGGTAGTGCTCGACATACGGGGAAATAAAAAGTATATATTTCGGAATGATACAAAAGGGACGAGCTGAGAAGGGAGAGAGAGTATCTCATCACCTGCAATTTGCTAAGGCGGCTTGATCAAAGAGCGGAGGAGTTGCGTAGGAGCAGTCCGAGGCAGCCACTGTTTTAGATCCAAAGTGAAGCTAATATTAGCCCTGTTTACCAACCGCTTTCTCTCGATATTGCCATCTCTCACATAACTTTTTCGAATCGTTTACTTTTTATCGTCGCTACAATGGAAAACTAACGTATATGAAAAAAACAAAAAAAGCAGACCTGCGAGGAAAACACGTTGCATCCTCCTGTGTGAAAGGATATAAGGATTATTTTGGCTTTCCTAAAAAATAGTGATTTTCATCAGGTTGAAAATTTTAATAAACTTTGTTCATTCATCCACAACATTTTTTCGGCAGCTTTAGCGTTATTACAATCTTGTATATGCCTAACCTTTGGAAATATCTTGATTCCCTGTTGGAAATGGATGGAGGATGAGTTGATTGGATTGCAAAAATTCCTTCTATAGAAAAATAAACAAGCATCAAATACCTTGCCTAGGGAAGGTGGTGTTCATTTAGTAGCCCATCTAAAGAATGGTGAAGGGAACTTGCGCATCAAAAAAGCTTAGATAAGTGAGTTGCAGATCACAAACGAATTTATTGATTATGAGTGTATTAGTTGGAACAATCTCTTATTTTTATTTAAATATTTATTTATTATAACATATATATAAAACTTGATTATAACAACGTAACGTTTCGAGGTATTTTCTATGGCTCATCATCAGATTATTAAAAATCATTTCCTTATGTTCACTTAAAATTGTTTTCAGTTCCACATTTAATTTCCACCTTTGCTATTTTCATATGGTGTTCCATTTCCATATTAATATTATTTTATATCAATTATTATTATTAATAAAATAAAGATATAAAAATGAGTGAAACCATTAAAGAATTAATTATTTTGAATTTCAATAGAAACACGTGTTTTATTAAATAATCTATTATATTTTTATCTACAGCAATCTGTTAGTTATATTGGATTTTCATCACTCTCCATTAACCTTTAAAATTACGTGGGTTAGAGAATATTTTATCTAAAATCTTCAGCTATCCAAGGGTATATTATACATCCATATTGCTATTCTTCTGTTCAAAAACACAAAAATTGTATAAAAAAAAAATCTTAGCATTTTTCTCTTTTAGTTGTTTATCAAATTCGCTCAACTTGCATATTTAACAATTATTTATCAAAGCTGATAAGTTGATGTTCCAATTTTTTTTTAAATCTACAAAATTAAAAGTACTTTAGAGGAAGAAATTTTGAAATATCGGCATTTAAGCCCTGTCAGACTATTTCAATCAGAATGAAATCTACATCACGTTAAAGCACATTAAATTTTACATCGATATAGGTAGTTTAATTAAAATCGTTAGATCCGTTATTGAGAAAATCGTAAGAAGGTGCAAAATGCATGGTATAAAGTGGCTCTTCCGGTTAGCCAATTTCGATGATAAAGCTGCTGTAACATCTCGGGTTCATAGTTGTCTTAAATATGAAATTTCAGTTCCGTATGACTTTTCGTTTTTGCGCTATAGTCACCACACGCACACAGACACACACACACACAGACCTATTTGCCTGACTTGGTTATTTGGACTCAGGGCACCCTAAAATGTGTATTTCCGTTGAAAACTAGAATTCGAAAATTTTCACTTTCGCAATACTTTCCCTTACTATATATTTCATATATAGGTAAGTGAAAGTCAAAATGTTATTCATAGTGACTTCCGAAAGCTTAATGAAATTTCGCCTCTCTTGACACTGCACTTTCCATTGAGAAGGTATTTTAAGGTCCACTGTCATGTCGGTTGTTCACCTTTTATTCGAAAACGGTACCTCCTACAGAAAATTCTTTCTTTCCAAAATGAATGAGCGTTAATTTTTTTTTTTTACAAAAGCCAGCTTAGTCAATGATTTTTCTAGCAAATTTATCCATCTTTGTAGAAAAACCCAATTCGGTCACAAAGAGACAGCTGTAAGTTTGAAACAATTGTCCAAATCGAAAAAAATAATCAAAGAATTCTAAATTTTGCTAATAAAAGGGGCATGACTAACCTGTAGAAGACAAGCATTCATTTGGCTATTTATGATATGATTTTTGCAAATAACGTTAGAAAAACCCAGTAAAAAACCGGTAAAATGGAGTGTATCATGCAAGTATTTGATGTAGCAGGCTATGCAGAGGAAAATCGATAAAAAAAATACGTTTTTGAAGAATCGTACTAATCGAATTTGGAATTTAGAGAGACTTATCGACTTAAAATTTGGTGATCTACAACTTATGTTATACGACATTTTTTCGATTTGGATAATTGCTTCAAACTTACAATTGTCTTTCAGGGTCCCAATTGGATTTTTTCCTACGAATGATTGCGGCAGTATCACAGAACCATAGTCAATGGCTAAGTTGACTTATGGAAAAGAAATTTAAGGTTCTTTCATTTTGGAAAGAAGTTTTCTGTAGAATGCACCGTTTTCGAGTTAGAGGTGAAAAACTTAAAAAAAAAAAATAAAAAATAAAAAGCCAATTATTCGAGATTTTTCAGCTGCAAAATGTTAAGCTCAGCACTTGCAACGGTGCAAACTCAGATTCCTTTTACTTAGGATCATTAAAACGTATTATAATGATTTCCAGCTTTGTCCTAATTAGCCTTATTCCAGTAGTCTAGAGTAAAATTTGCTCCTATTAAATGATAACCCTTTATTTCTGCAAATTGGTCTTCATACTATTGTAAGCTCTCCATCGCGGATAAGGAGTCTAAAATGTCTGATTAAAATTTTTTTTAATTTCAAGTTATGACAGAAACATGACATTTACCGCTTAAATCTATATAAAATTTTGGTGTTCGTACTCGTTATTGTAAAAAAAAATATTTTATTTATTCAAAAGTTACAAAATATCGATAATAACACTTTAAAAGACAATAATGACAATCTTGATAATAACAATATGGCTATACTAGGTCTGACGTACCGTAATTACTGCGAGGACTTGAAGAGAGTGCGAGTGTGAGTGAGAGTGTGAGAGTGAGAGTGAGTGTCAGTCCTGGGAGAAGGGACAGGGTATATAAAGGTTAATAGGACTGCTGAATAAGATTCAAGGAATATGGTGTTATCTGCAGGTGCACTATGGCCTCATGGTGGCGTGACTCCTCCGTCCTTATGAGAGTGAAGCCCACTGAACTCTAAATTTAAGGATTTGGGACGGTTTGTCTATTCTGTAAATATTGAAACCAAGCTCTGGCTCTGCCATCAAAACATTCAGGTGGTTGAGGATGGGTACTTGGATTATCATTTGAAGGATTAGAACACAGTAATTTCAGTTTACAATACTGACGATAAAGATTATAACATAAAAGATATAAACATATTGCATAAAATATATAAGAAATAAATTGGGATACAGTTATATCATAAGGTTCTAATTCTTCTATTTCTATATTACTTAAGTCTATTTGTTGTAATTCCTCAAAAGTAAAATTTGTTGATACAATAGTTTTATTATTAACAGAATGATAGGAAATAAAAGGAATATTTACATTGTCAACATAAGAAAGTGGTACATTTATATTTACAAATTTCTCATTTTCATTAAGATTAAGGAGGCTAGTAGATGGTAGATGATACATTTGTGTGTTTGTTACACTAGTTGTTACATTGCTAATATTAAAGGTTAAATATTGGTGTAATGTGGGTATAAGTTTGATTATAGGGTTTGTTCTTATTTCTACAGCTTTACAATCATTTAATTCTATATTCTTACATAATTCTAAAATACATTTGTCCTTAATCTCTATCATGTCCTTACAGTAATGATGATTATTGAATTTAATACAATTTCCATTGTAAAACGAATTTTTAAATCTAATGATTAGTTGTTCTTTAATCTTTAGAGTAATGACTTTATTATTCCTTGTAACTGGATATGACATAGCATAATAAGTTGTTTTTGGCAATGATTTCAAAGGGATTTTAATAAAATAATAAATTAATCCTGTATCTGATAGGGAACAAAATGTGGAGCTAAGTAACCAGTTTAATTCTACATTTTCTGTGATTGGTTCTCCGAACGGTATGTTTAATTGTTCTAGTTCTCTAGTCGTTAATATGCTTGGATGGGTAATTCCTAATTTACATTGTTCTAAGGAAAATTCTATATCATTTAATTGATTTTCTACTAAATCTAATACGGCTAATAAATCATGATACATTAACTTAGTAAGAGCTAAATCTGTAAAATTATTTATTTTTTCTATACTATCCTTATATTTATTTAAAACAATTATTTCTTTATTAAGTTTAGATGTTAATTCTTTATTTAATCCTAATCTAACATTTTCATTATGCTCTATGTGATACATATTTCTCTCGATTTTATTTAAAATATTATCATACTTTTCTTTGTCATCGGCGTCCATATTGCCGGTGAGCCAACTAATAGCATTGCCTAGTCCGTTAATTAAACCTCTTTTTGATCGGTTATTCCGATTTATATTTACAATATGATTAATTTTTTCTAATATCTTGTTATATTTTTGTTCAATAATATTATGCAAAGTTTTATATTCATTACTAATTGTTAATACGTCAATGCTAATCTTAAGGGTTTGAATTTCTCTTGTTAAATTTGTAAGATTCTTATAATGTAAAAATGTGTACCAATCTTCAATTATAAAAGATGGATTAATTTGTACGATGGATGCTCCTGGTCCGTCAGATAAATCTTGTATTAGCAGGGTCTGTATCTGAACCGTAAACGCTGCGATCAGAAGATACTTGAAACAATTCGTCGTCGAACTCAAAGTCATCTTGGCTGACTCCTGTAACATTAGACGTTTCTATTTCTTTTATGACATTCTCAATATCTTCATCAGTTATTTCTGGGTTTTTTTGACTTGTACTAGGTTTATTATTATTATTATTTGATTTCTTTTTCTTAGTGACTTTTTTTCGGTCGTTTGACTTGATCAGGGTGGAGTTTTTTCTTTCTACCTTTATTTCTATTTTGAAATCTTTTATCAACATACTTTCCTTTTTCGTATTTAGGATCTATTTTCTTTTTCTGTTGTCTCTTTATATACACATCTTCCGGGATTTCTATGTCTTCTCTATTTTCATTTAACTTGCCTATTTTTCTCTCTTTATTTTGTTCTATACCTTTCTTAGTTATTTCGAAAAGCTGCTTCATTTTCCGATGGTACTCATGAACAAGATATTCTTTTATTTCCGGGGATTCATTATAAGTTTCATTAGTGATACCGAAAGTTATTTCGTTAGGGGTCATTTTAAGATCTTGATTAAGGGAATTATTATATGCTGTCGTTGCTAAAGAAGATATATCATCTTGAATTATTTCTTGGTGTTCACCATTATTATTTTCTTCTATGTTTTCATCATTATTAATTCCTCCTAAGTTTTCATTGTTAGCTTCTTCTTGGGTTTCTTCTATTCCCATTTCTTGTAATAAATCTACGATTTCTTGTGAATAGTTATTAGGAGAATTTTCTGTATGAAAAATATCAAATTCTGGTTCTTTTAATTTCCTTTCTTCAATAGGGTAACGGGATAAATGATCGGCGACTTTATTAGCCTTTCCTTCAATGTATTTTATGTCATATTCGAAATCTTCTAACAATAATTTCCATCTAATTAATCTGGCGTTCTGTGTTTTACACGTTCTTAAATATTCTAAAGGTTTGTGATCTGAATATATGAAAAATTTTCTACCGTATAAGTAGGGTCGAAAATGATTGCAAGCCCAAATAATGGCTAAACATTCCTTTTCCGTTGTTGAGTAATTTTGTTCTGCTTTATTAAGTGTTCTGGATGCAAAACATACAGGGAGTTCTTTTCCATCTTTCTTCTGTGCTAATACTGCACCAATGGCGAAATTACTTGCGTCAGTTGTTAAGAAAAAGTCCTGATTGAAATCTGGAATTTGCAAAATGGGGCTACTACATACAAGTTGTTTCAATTTCTCAAAAGCGTTTTCATATAGCTCTGATTTGATTTCTTTTTGATCTTTTCGAAGACATCTCGTTAATGGGGAAGCTATCTTTGCGTAATTTGGTATCATTTTCCTATAGAAACCAGTTAATCCTAAAAAGCTTTTAATTTCTTTTTCATTTTTAGGGAGTTTAAAATCTTTTACTGCTTTTATCTTTTCTGGATTAGGTTCTATGCCGCGTTCGCTGATAATATGTCCGAGGAATAACAATTCTTTCTTGCAAAATTCTGTCTTATCGAGCTGAATCTTTAGGTTATGTTTTTCTAACTTTTTAAGAGTTTCTTCTAAATGTTTCCAATGATCTTTGTAATTTTCAGAAAAAATTATAATATCGTCCATATAGACTAAAACGTTAATAGAATCTGAAAAAATGATATTCATGGCTCTTTGAAACGTTGCTGGGGCATTACTGAGTCCAAATGGCATGCGAAGGAATTCAAAGTGCCCTTGATCTGTAGAAAATGCTGTTTTTGGGATAGAACTTTCTTCGACTTTTATTTGATGGAAGCCTGAGCAAAGGTCCATTGCTGTAAATATCGTCGCTTTTCCTAATTTGCCTAAAAGGTCTTCAATATTAGGAATGGGGAATTTATCCGGGGTTGTTTCTCGATTTAATTTCCTGTAATCAATCACCATTCGTATTTTTCTTTTTCCTGATGCGTCTGGCTTTTTCGGGACAATCCAAACGGGAGAATTGTAAGGGGAATTGCTGGGTCTTATTATTTTGGATTCTAACATCTTTTTAATTTCTTCCTTAATATTTTCTTTGAATTGGTGGGGATATCTGTAATTTTTCGAATATATCGGGTCTTCGGTTTTTGTTTTAATCTTATGCTCCAATAAATCAGTGGCTGAAAGGGGATCATTTTCAGTCTTAAATACTGATGGATATTTCGATAATAATTTAATTAAATTTGATTTTTCTTGAGGAGGTATATGGTCGGTTCTGATTAGTTGGGGGATTTGTTTTATTATTTCATGGTTTCCTTTTTTATTAGAATCTGTTAATTCTACTTCTTCTTTTTGCAAATAGTATAAAGGTAAATATATGGTTTCGTTAACTTTACTGTCGATTATTATATTTTGATCATAGATGCCAGGTTTAATTTTAATCTTATCATCTTCATAGTCAATAAAATATAGATTTTTATTTTGTTCTACTTTTATCTGATTTTCGCCTTCTTTCAAAACTAACTTTAAAACTTCGTCTTCCATAATAAAATCAAACTCTGTATAGCGAGTTTTTATTTTGTTGGTTTCGAAATCGATATTAAATTTCATTTCCCTCATTGTCTCATTTCCTAGTAGTATTTCGTAATTGGGACTGAAATTAAATAGATAAAATTTTATTTTTTCGGGGTTTTTAAGAAAATTATTTCTGCAATAAACTGAAATAGATTCCGTGCCAAGTTCTTCTCCGGTTGCTGTTTTTATTGTAAAATTTTCTTTTTCTCTTTCAACATCTGGTGGTACAATGTCTGGTCTTATATAATTCTTCCAAGATCCGGTATCAATAAGCCATTTACGATTCGCGTGGTCTTTAACATAAGGCAGTTGGCTTTTATTCTCTTCTTTTATGTGTTTTGATTGTCTGGCGGGCCTTTCTCTAAAAAAGAATTATTTGGATCTAATTTTTCTAATTTCTCTCTTAATTCTCTGATTTCTTGGTCTTTCGGGTCTTCTTGCTGAATTTGGAAATTAGGCTGTTTCGGTTTATTCCCGAATGCGCTAACTGTTCTCATGGATACAGTTGGATTTTCATCTTTCTTATTATTATTATAATTTTGATTCCGGTATCGACCTGAACCGTTGAAATACCTTTGTTGTTCTTGACGGGGCCATTGTTGGTAATAATTATTATTATTATTATTCTGCCGGTAGTCTTGTGGAGGTTCTTGTTGTCGATATTGATGCTCTTGTCTTTGATTATGTGGGTTATACGGGTTATTGGGATTTTGCCAATTATTAAATCGTTTGTGATGTTTTTTATCGAACTTTTTCTTATGGTCGAAGCCTCTTTTGTAATCATGTTCTCCGGGTCTTCTCATATTTCCCGAATTTATGAGGTCATCGAAGAGTAGATGGTTCTCATTCTGAATTAAATTTCTCAAATCATCTAATGTTCTTAACTTTTCTGCTTTAGTCATAAGATATGTTCTTATGTGAAGGGGCATGTTAGTGTAAAAAAAATAAAGAATACTTTTCTCTAATGCGCTAATAATTGTTTCTCTATTTGGTGTGTTTTCTATCCGATGTTTAGAAATTATTAAAGTGCGGATCTTATCAATTCTTTGAAGGAAATCAAGAGGGTGTTCCTTATGATGTATTTTGTTATTAAATAATTCATGCGATAATTGTTCAATTGAGCGGCTGTCTCTGAAGGTTCTTTCGAGATAATTTAGTAATTCTTCAACACGACTAAATTCGCACGTTGTATTTATATAATCAGCTTCATCCGTAAGTTTTGCTAAAAGTTTACTTAATAATCTTTGTTCGTTTAGTTCCTTAAACGAGTTGTCCGGTTTACACACGATTTGGTAAACTTGTCTACAAACTGTCACGAATTTTAACAGATTGTGTGGATTTCCATTAAAATTAGGGATATGATCGTAGTCTGCCGATTTAATTTGAAAGCTTGCCATATTTGTAGTTAATGTTAAATTATTTACTCGCAGGATTAAAGAATTTAAATAATCATCAGACATAAAATTACAATAGTAAAGGAAATTAACTTACAAAAATTGAGTACGCTGTCAAAATAATCTTCGACGGGGTGTGAAGATCTGTCCTTGAGCTGGATACCTGACGACAGTGAAGTCCGGCCAAGGTTGAGTGCAGATAAGAGACTTTGCCTGCGTTGCGAGATGCTCGGGGTGAGTGAACTCGTCCAGAATCTGAAGATCTCGAAGTTGGTAGTCCTCGGTAGGTAAGCCAAAATCTTGAGTCTTCACAGGTGAGGAATCCTAGGCGGTAGTCCTAATTCTGGATTTGCGGAAAAAGTTCGGATCTGCGGAAACTCGGTTCTTAAAACTGCGATAAAAATATGCAGTCCCTATTTTGGCGCCAATTTTGGTGTTCGTACTCGTTATTGTAAAAAAAAATATTTTATTTATTCAAAAGTTACAAAATATCGATAATAACACTTTAAAAGACAATAATGACAATCTTGATAATAACAATATGGCTATACTAGGTCTGACGTACCGTAATTACTGCGAGGACTTGAAGAGAGTGCGAGTGTGAGTGAGAGTGTGAGAGTGAGAGTGAGTGTCAGTCCTGGGAGAAGGGACAGGGTATATAAAGGTTAATAGGACTGCTGAATAAGATTCAAGGAATATGGTGTTATCTGCAGGTGCACTATGGCCTCATGGTGGCGTGACTTAATACAAATTTATATTCATGTTTATAGCTCACATTGTAAAATATCGTTACATATTATCAATATTTACTATAGGGTTAAATGTTGTATAATGTTTAAGATTTTATACATTCATAATCTAGCTTTGTTATTGAACATGTATTAATTAATAAGATCAGATAGATAAGCATATTTTTTTTTTGTTTAACAATGATTTCAACCAGAACGTGTAGTGGGGAAGGACAGTTGGTGGGTAGTTTCAACGAAAACACAGGAGCGGTAACGGCTGGTCGTAGCAGCTGCATTCCATCCAAACCACCACGGTAGTCATTACCAAGGTAGGTGTTCTTGTAGGTAGTCCGAAAATGGGCCATTGTTCTTGAAATGCTTTTTTTATACCTCTCTCTCTCTGTACACTCTATACACACACCCGCTTTCAAAAAAGCTTCCATACACCCATAAATAATTTCTTAGTTTTAAAAGCTTAGGTTGATTTCCTCCACACTTTCGATCTTCTATCGGGCCCAAAAATATTAAATTTGGATTTCTAAGAGAATATGATCCTTTCCTAGAAAATTTTGGGTTTATTTACAAACTCCCTAGCAAATTACAGCCGCTTCTTCCGGTTTAGCTTACTGAAGAAGGGCTTTCTTCTTGCGACTCGACCACTGTATCCTTCCCTTCTTGGAATATTTTTGACTGTTTCTGGATGTACTTGAATCCCACAGTACCTATTTATTATGATGGGCATTCAGGTGTCGGTAGTGTGAGGATTTGAATACACTTCAGCAAGGATGGCGATTCTCCAGTCTCCTGTCTTCCAGCACGTGGTCTATACTCCAAAGATTTTAACTCTCTATGTCTTTTCGGTACATACTGTACAGTAGTGTACAGTGTGATTTATTCAACAGATATGCAATTTTTCTTTCAGATAATCCCTGCGAACCATGAGCTCTCTCAAATCACGAGAAACGCGCATATTGAAAAGAAATTAGTTTCCCAGGCCCAAGTAATGTTAATACTGAACTAAATGATTCTAGTCTTCATTGTTTCACGTGAAACTATCGTAAAAAAAACATGAACAAGAAAGCACTCAACCGAAATTGAGGAGTTCAGCATGTCATTTTTTTTTACAGCTAAGGTCTTTTTAATAGACGTTCTTGAAAATGCTCCTTATTATGTCACTAACCGTACCTTACAGCACGACCTAAATATTCAATTTATTTTAGATCTTATTCCATCGAAATTCTCCAAATTCCATCAGATCCTTATCCATCATCCCAATCCTCTAGCTCGATCCCTTTTCAGCTCCACACACATTTACTGCCCCCCTAGAATGTTGGAACTCCAGTGGCCCGCGACCTCTTGTAAATATGTATATATTGGAGATCTAGCACTGGCTAGATTCATCACTCATTGGGCTATCGTAAAAATAGGTTTCGGCTATAGGTAAAAATAGGCTGTATATATGACGTGTATATAGGTATGGATGATTTCTAGACTCTGTGTACAATTTATTGATTCATCATTGTATATGTATTTCATTATAATTTTATTTCTGAGTAAATATTGTATGAATGTTATCTTTCACCACTATTATTAATGTCCAAATTAGGGCAGATTGTAATATTACTCAATACAAAATTTTTCATGAAACATTTTTTTGAAGCATTTAAGCCCTGTCACCCGTTGACGTATAATACAATGCTGGAAAGAGCAAGATTTTAGAAAATTTAATATGCAATAAAACAGTAGTCAAGATTTTAGAAAAAAATATTACGTACCAAATCGTACGTAAGTCGCTAAAATAAAGGAAAATCTTAGATCTATGAAACCCTTTAATTTAAATCATCACTTCAGTCCCGTTCTGCCAGGTCCCGTCTTTCTGACCTCTACCCTCTTCCACACCGTACTGCTGCCTTTGACAAGAATTCTATCCCTTCTGAGATCCGTCATGTAAGAACTGCTTCCTCCTTCAAATCGCTCATTTTTAACCACCTTCTCCTTTTCCAATCAAACGAACAATAAACTCAAACTGCAGATGCTAGAAAATATCAATTTTGTTGTGTTTATATTATTTCAATTATCACTACTAAAGTAGCTATTTTCGTTTATTTATTTCATTCTAAGAGTCTGGTCTTAGAAGTGTAAATGTGTAAATAACCCCAATTAATTATTTCAGTTTAGTAATTTGTTGTTTTATCATCATCTTATAAGCATTGATAAATAACATCTAAATATTCAAGTTGAGCGAATTTGATAAACAACTTACTTACTTACTGCCGGGCGCTACGGTCCAACAAGGACCCGGGCCTCCTCAAGAACCTCAAGCCAGTCATTTCTGTCCTTCACTCTAGCCCTCCATCTCCTCACTCCAAGCAACTTAAGGTCCTCCTCGACGTCGTCCAACCATCTCTCTCTTGACCTTCCTCTGTGTCTTTTTCCTCCAATTTTTCCATAAAGTAGTAGTCTTGGAATCCTAGTTTCTGGCATCCTTTCTACATGTCCGAGCCATCTTAGGCGGGCTTTTTTTCACAAAGGATACCAGGTCTGGTTTCCCATACTTTGTTCGGAGCTCACTATTTTTTCTTATTCGCCAAGAGCCATTTTCTTTAATTGGCCCAAATATCTTTCTTAGTATTTTTCTCTCCCAAACATTGAGCCTCCTCTCGTTTTCCTTTGATAATACCCAGGATTCGCTGCCATAAGTAACTGTGGGTCTCAATATTGTTTCGTATATCATCATTTTGGCATCCCTTGAAAGATTTTTGAACTTAAGTATTGTTTGTAGGGCGAAAAGGCACTTGTTGCCTGCAGACAGCCTCGCATTAACTTCATCTTTCGTATTATTATCATGAGTAATAACAGAACCTAGGTACTTGAAGGTATCTGTACTTTTAAAACGGCGTTCGCCAATCTGCAGGTCGTGGTATTCCAGTAGATGGTTCCTGGATGATCCCATATATCTTGTTTTTTCTTCATTAACCTGAAGGCCCTCTTCTGCCGCTTCCCTTTCAAACTCTTCGAAAGCTCCTCCGAGCGCAGCCGTGTTTCTCGCTATTATGAGCACATCATCCGCATATGCCAAGTGCTGTGTGAGGCGATTGTAAATTGTTCCATTAGGGTTGGTTCTTATTGCCCTTATAGCTTTTTCCAATGCTAGATTAAATAGAACAGGTGATAGCGGGTCTCCCTGCCTCAGTCCACTATTTACTGCAAATTCTTCTGATAGCATTCCCTGTATTTTTATCTTCATCCTGCTATCATACATGGTCATTTTCGCAAGTCTAGTGAGCTTCCTGGGAACTCCAAATTCTAGCATTACCTTCAGTATTGCCTCTCTATCGTTACTGTCACATGCTTGCTTGAAATCGATGAATAGGCTGTGGAGGTCAATGTTAAACTCATATCCTCTTTCAAGAATCTGCCTCAGTGAAAAGATCTGATCGATGGTTGATCTTCCAGGCCTGAAACCACACTGATAGTCGTCCAGTATCAGTTCGGAGCACTTCATCAGCCGTCTGTTTAGTAATATTGAAAATATCTTATAGGCTGTATTTAGTAATGCTATCCCTCGATAATTATCACATGATAACTTGTCACCTATTTGATAAACAACTAAAGGAGAAAAGTGCAAACATATATGTATAAATATTTTTTTTTTTGCATGCAATATTTGTGTTTTCGAAAATAAGAACAGTAATAAAGACGTATAATATACCGTTGGAAAGAGAAAATTTTTAAAAAGAATATTATCTGATACTGAGTGTTGTAAAAGACAATATAAAGTGACGAATGGGGAATACACTTATTACTGATTACCAATTTAATATAGTTATATTATTTAATCTAAATCATATGTTTCTAACGAAAATGAAAACACGTTTTATTAAAATCAACTTCAAATAGTTTTCACACAGCTGTTTTGACCAGCTAAGTGATTTTTACTAGAAAAAAAAACTCTGAACATTTTAAAACTTTTCACAGTAATAATTGTGACAAAATTCAAGAAGACATGGAAGAAGGTTCATTTAGTGTTAATGAAGATATTGAAATGAAGAAATCATTGGAAGAACAGACTTTTAATGAAAACCAGGCACGTAAGACTTGCAAATTATTATCTAGATTTTATGTATCGAGTATTCAAGAAACTGGAATTTTTATTTTTATTTTTAACAACTCATTCTAGAGACATTGAAAACTTGGAAATTCAGGTAACCTATTAATTGAATGCCTCACAAACCACGCTGCAGTAACGTGTAGCTACCCATTGACGATCGAACCTCACCGCTCATTAAATTATGGCAAAGGCATATTTTTTAGCTCAGATTTATATTACCTGGCTGACGCTGAACTTTTAGAAGACCTACAGGACTAACATGTCTGTGGGATTAAACGTATTCAGGAAGTATATTTAATAGTTTTGAAATTGATTTTAACAGTCAAGGAACGTGAAAGTCGTGTGTTGCCCGAACCAAATTTTTTAAAGCTATGACCACATTGTTCCGGTCATCAAATCTGTATTTTTATTTTATTCTTAAGATTCTTTGGTCCCAGGATAATAAAGAAGCTCTTTGATTCCCATTTCATTCCACATTTAAATTGTACCCACGCGAAGCAAGGGCGAGTCGCTAGTTTCATATTTGAAGTATATGTATATGAATGTATGTAGGTAATTAATTTAATTCGACAGACTAAAATGGATAGGGAGAATATTACAAACTTATAAAATAATATTTGTAAAAATAACTTTTTTATCAATAATGAAATCAACTTATTTTTTGAAGTAATTATTCAACGAATACATTGGTGTATCACTAAGAGACTAATAGACGAAAATCAACTGTTGTTTTTTTTTTGTTTTGTTTTTCTAGGATTAGAACTAAATATTATTCACGAAATAAGAGAAGGTCGTTTGGGGACTGGGAACGATGCGAATGCAGAAGAAGAAAAACTTTTAAAGTTGTGTGTGTGTGTATGTGTGGATGCATATGTTTATGTATATGATGTATGTATGTATCTGAATTTGTATATATGGACGTACATTGTATGTGTGTGTGTTGTGTGTATATATGTATGGATATGTGTGGGGATGAATGTTGTGTGGGATTTAATAACTGACCTGGGTAGAAGTAGTATTGTGATTGTTTGAAAACATTGAATGGAGCAGGAAGGCATTAGATAAAGACCAGTTGAGTACACATTCAAATACACAGAACAAATTGATATGTGATGATGAAATATTGAGATTTGATATTGTGATTAAGATGTGTTTTTTAATGACCTATATTATATAAAAATATGGAAATGGATGTAAGTATATATATAATTTTATACATAATGTAAATAGATAAAATATAAATTATTTCTAATTTATAAATAATATATTCTTAATATGTATATAATTGGTTGAAATATTTGTACAATTATATTTTAGATAAAATTGAATATCTGAAGATGAGGCATGTGAAGCCTCGAAACGTTGTAAAGATTGACATGTATGAATAAATAAATACATATGAACAAAAAAAAGAAGAGATCGTTTCCAATTGATATGATCATAGTCTAATATACTCTTCTATAATAGTGATTGATATAAAACTTTTAAATTTCTCATTCAGAATATATTTATTTAATTAAATTCATTATGAATTCAGATTATCATGGTGCCTTACAACCTTAAGTACAAAATCGAGTTTGAAAATAGAACCAGTTTATCTACTTTAGCCAATTCACCATCGATCTCCTCAACACCTAGAGGACTGTGAATGTTTAAAGAAAACAAAGAAAGACTCTCTAGGAAAAGTGGCAGAGGTGAAAGATTAAAGGCCTAAACAAATGAGGGGCAGGCAACTGAATACAAAGGACTTGAAGAAGATCGAGAGGTCAGGAGGAGATGGATCACTTGCCAATCTGGCTACGGCAGGACCATACATCTCACCGAGCCTTCGTCCCGCTGCCTCATGTGTCTGTCTTGGAATACATTAATTGAATATCCAACACTGCACCTGTTCACAAGAACGGAGAGGTGTTTAATATTGAAAGTTACAGGCCTATTACAATTATACCAGTATTTTCCAAAGTTTATGAAAAAATTATCTTTAATAGATTTTTAGGCTATCTGTCTTAACAATTAATTATTGAACGAAATGGGTTCACTCCACGTTTAACTAAAAATAATTTTACTGAGTATCTGTCAGGTTAACTAAATACGAGCAAACAAGTAGGTGTATTGTATGGCGATTTTCAGAAGGCTTTTAATGAAATGGACCATGACATTATCAATATTAAGTTAAATAAAATGGGTTTATCTGTTGCCATACATAAGCCAGTTAATGTGTTATTTCATTTTTTTTTTTTCATTTTAAACATATTTATTGATATTTACAACTTTATAAAAAATACATCAAGTAAATGTGAAGGACATATGGTAAATTGACATGAAATAAAATACATGTAGAGACACCACCTATTGGCAGCACTCTAAATATATCCTAAACTAGAAGATCTCGGAGCCATCTTCTTTTCAGACGCCTCGGAGGGTTATCAGGAATTGAGGAGGAAGACAGAATAGAAACCAGTGGATTAGAGTGGGAATGGAGTTTTTCATGCAATGAATGATACCTGGTTCGGGCTAAATCAGTAACATATGGAACTTTAAGGTCTTTATGGATAAGTTTATTCGTGACAAAATATGGAGCATTGAGGATTTTACGAAGATTTTGATTGTAAGAATTGGATACGAGAGGAATTCGATGGTTTAGTTGAACCCCATAGCTCTACTCCGTAAGTCCGATAGGTCTTATGATGGTCATGTAGATGAGTCTTTTGTAGTTAAGAGGAAGCTTTGACCGTTTGTCTAGTAAGTGTTGAAGTAACCGAAAGCGGCGAGCAGTTTCTTGTCGTTTAAGTCTAGTGTGGGGATTCCATGTTAGACGTTTGTCAAGTAGAAGTCCTAGGTAGCGGATCTGTTCAACCGGAAAAGGCGGAATATTATTAAAGGATACTGTAGGGCAGGATCTCATAGGTTTACGACGAAGGGTAAAGGTTATTTGGTGGGATTTGTCGGAATTTATTTTGATTCGCTAATTCTGACACCATACCTCAAGGTCTCTGCTATGGGATTGGAGAGTTTGGGAAGCAGCAGTTGGATCGTTATTGACTGATAACACACAAGTGTCATCGGCATAATGTGTTATTTAAACAAAAATCGTAATCAGTTTGGTAAATAAACGGTTCAAGATCTAAATATTTTAAAGTATATTCTAGGGTGCCTCAAGGAAGCAATATCTGGCCTTTAATATTCCTATGTTCTTATAAATGATATTATTAAAATATTTCATTACTCTAGATGCCTGCTATTTGCCTATGATTTGAGATTTTTCCGGGCTGCTAATGTCATTGAGGTCTATGTCAAACTTCAGATTGATCTGGAAGGTTTTATAACTATCGTTAAGTATTAAAATATGTGTGATCTCATAATCAAACAGAAAAATACGAATCGCTATAATTTTATTATTGGGAGTGAAATGTTTGAGAGACAGGACATAGTGAGAGATATAGGTATATTATTTCAAAGTCATTTTACATTTAAAGCCCATATTAATAACCTCGATTCGAAATGTATCCAGAGAATTGAGTTTATTAGAAGAACATGTGCTCATTTTATGGATCCAGATAGACCCAATAGTCTATATTATTCAATGCTTTTATACGACCTCATATTGAATATAGTTCTGTTATAAAGTTTCCGGAAACAAATAAATCAAATAGAGACGTTACAAAAACGATTTTTAATTTTTTTTCTTTTTTAAGAAATGTTCACATTATCATAGTGTTGGGAAATGTATTAATGTAAGCTGTATTAATACATGAGTTTAATATTATACATACATTGAAAAATAGATGATGTTTTCCACCTTGTCAAACTAGTCCAGGACAGTGTAGGTGATGTTGATATGCTTGGAAGTGTGTGTGTGTGTTTGTGTGTGTGTGTATATTATATATATATATATATATATATAATATATATATATATATATACATATATAAATATTTGTATTTTTTTAATGATTAATTGTTCAATAGTTCATTTTTGTAATATTATTGCTGTTTTTTTTTTATATATACATTATTTTGGCTTGTGATAAATTACTAGTATTAATTTTAATTATTATTTTTATAATTTCATTTAGTAATGTGGTTATTTACAATTTATCACCAGCAATTAGTGGGAAGCCTGTGGCTGAGTGGCTAGCGCGCTGGTCTCCCACAACAAAGGTTGTGAGTCCGAACCCAGTGCCGGAGGGCTTTTTTCAAGCATTTAATTAATGGGGATTCACTCTCAGCGTCTCACTCGAGTATGTGAGACCCGTCAACCAAATAGTGGTCTCTCACAAAAATAGGCGTAGGGAGTGATGACCCTACCCTACAAAAATTTCATCGAGTAACGCGTGTGTATTCTCCCAGCAGATTACACCGCGCGGCCAAGGGCCAACGAAAAAAAACTAAACCGTAATTATTGTCTGACCAAAATGCCAAAGGAACATAATTAATTCTTATTTGTAATACTAAGAGAATAAAAAAGATACAAAAAATCTCCAGGAACATATTTGAACAAAATTAAAAATAAATCAACTCATTAACATATTTGCATTATAATACTACAATTGATGAGCCTCTGTTTGAGATGACAGAAAGTAGTGGAAAATTGTGAATAGAAAGAGGATAAAGAAGAAGCATACCGTACATCAGAAGGTAGGGAATTCCAAAGGGTAAAAGAAGGGACAAGAAAGGAACCATCAAAGGTTTTAGTTCTATTTTAGGAACGTAAGGGTGAGTGAAATGACTTTTTAAATTGCAGGAGGGTGCAGATGTAGGAGGTTATTGTAAATGGTTTGGTAAAAGTTGGATCCAATCGTCAAAAATATCGTCTAAAAATGAGAGATGTAGCCACTTTAAGTCGCCTTTTAAGTTGGTAACATGAGACCTCTTCGATCTACCTTAGTCAAATCTTAATAAAATGTTCATAATTCCCTTCAGTCTATCCTTTTTCACAGCCGAGAGGCCACCATACACCATATAGAAAAATGTTTTTTTGTTTTTTTTTAGTACCTGAGAGCATGTTCCTAAGTTTAGATTGAGGAAATATTAAGATCACCACATCGCTTATTTTAAATATGTAGATTATCAAGTAAATTTTTATATATAGATATACAAATATAAATTATAGATTTTATATAAAGTAATGCTGCCAAACTATATTGGCTTGCTCAAAAAACAGCATACACAATTTCCTTAGAAATATTTGTTTAAATAATTATAATATTATGTATAACAGTAATATATCGGGCTGATGCGAAATTAATGCAGGTTTCCTCTATTGCAATATCTTAATTCCAATTGTGTAAACAAAGCTAATCCTAACATTGATCATTATTATACCAAAACAAACCTTATCTAATACCCTCTCTTTCACCATGAATTTGTTTAGTAAAATCGTTTTGTTCAGTGTGTTCAAAGGTCTTGAATCGAAAATGTCAAAGTGCGATTTTCGTCAAATTTATTTTTACGAATTTAAATTAGGGCGCAGCGCTGCGCAAACGGCTTGTAATATTAATGAAGTGTGGGGTCAGGGGGCTATTAATGAGTGCACGGTGCAGCGTTGGTTCCAGAAGTTTCGCAGAGAAGATTTCGACCTCGAAGACAAGGAAGGTCGGGGCCGTCATCTTGCTCTGGACAACGACCAGCTGAGGTCAAAAGTGGAAGAAGACCCAACCAAAACCACACGAGAAATGGCGGCGGAACTCGGTGTGAACCAATCCACAGTTGTACGCCACTTGGAAGCAATTGGTAAGGTAAAAAAGTTGGCCAAGTGGGTGCCACACCAATTAAACGACCACCAAAAAAATCGCCGCTTTGAAATCTGCTCCATGCTTGTGACACGCAATAAAAATGATCCATTTCTCGATCGCATTGTGACGTGCGATGAAAAATGGATCTTATACGACAACAGAAGGCGTTCTAGCCAATGGCTGGGCAAAGATGAACAACCAAAACCTTTCCCGAAGCCCAACCTGCACCCAAAAAAGGTTATGGTCACAGTTTGGTGGTATAATGCTGGTGTTATTCACTACAGCTTTCTCAATCGAGGTGAGACTATAACTGCTGACAAGTACTGTCAAGAAATTGACAGCATGAATCAAAAATTGCAACGTCTTTGCCCAGCATTGATGAATCGGAAGGGGCCGATCCTGCTCCACGATAACGCCAGACCACACGTTGCACAACCAACGCTTCGACGACTGCACGAGTTGGGCTACGAAGTTCTCTAACATCCGCCTTATTCACCTGACCTCTCTCCTACAGACTTCCACTTTTTCAGGCATCTGGACAACTTTTTGAGGGAGAAAAATTTTCAAAACCAGGACGACATTGAAAATTCTTTTCGTGATTTCATTGAGTCCAGGGATTCGGATTTTTTTTCTGGTGGAATAAGAAAGCTTGTTGAACGTTGGCAAAAGTGCATTGATTCAGATGGAAATTATTTTGATTAAATATATATGGTTAAAGTAAAGATATGGCGTATTTACAATACCTACTAAAAACCTGCATTAATTTTGCATCAACCCAATAATATGATAACATAATTACATTTTTTTTTCTTCCTAATTTAGTTCTATAATTTTTTTTAAAGAGTACTGCCAATGGGAAGTTTCTCTTCATGTTTTTTTAAATGTATTTTATCATAAATCCAGTAGATAGTGGGAAGAGGAGAAGAAGATGGTGAAGACTATTAGATATGTACTCTTTACAGCTGCTACATATTTTATCACCATGAAGGCTGTAGGAAGTATTTTTTAAATACATATTTATGGTACGGATACCATAATAAATCGGCTTCAACAATACTTTAAAAAATTTAAACGTCGCCCACAAATAAACCATCAAATCATGATCAATTCAGCTACCATCCCATGATCAAAATCCGTACAGTACCTAGGCCTAACATTAGATAAATCACTTACTTTCACAGATCATATCATCGATAAAGCCAAAAAACTAATATATAAAATGTTTCCATACTTGAAAAAAAATGCACCTCTGAGCCCTCGTAACAATTGACAATATACAAATCAGTTATTCGCCGTTAATTTCACACGCCTCGCCAGTCTGGAGCTTAACCTGCTTGAATTTACATGTTGTATAATAATATACAGTTGTAAATTCAAAAAAATATATTAATTTTCTTTTTTTCCTATGCAAAAAAAAATTCTCTAAAAAATAAAACAAAAAACTTTGCTCATTAATCTTAACATATTAAAAATATATAAATGTACACATACCCCTTACCGGACACCGTACATGTGGTTGTGGATGATACTAAGGGAGTCCAATATTATATTTTATGCCATCTTAGCTACGTCCCTAATATCCACACCGGGATTCTCCACGAAGCTCCACGTCGAGCTCGACACAGTTCAACGAGCCCCAAACCAAAGACCCTTCACTTAGAAGTCTCTCTCACCGAAACCCTCGCGAACTTCTCCTCAAAGGAAAGGGATACACTTGTCATAAATTTCCTTCTTTTCTCTTTCTACCTTATCCACCGGATCGAGGTCATTACTCCCATATCTTATAGTAGGAACCAAAATGATTGCTGACTTCTCGGTCTTATGAAACGCCACAGTGTAAGAATATCGAGTGGATCTATCCGAATCTATACAATAACCCACACGAAGCAGGTGAAGTTTTTCTCCTTGAGGAGCCTTATCAATTCATTCTTGACTCGGTGGAGACGGCATGTGACGAGAGGAGATTTGTTGGGACATTTTCCCAGCACGTGTACTGGAGTTTCTGGCTCTCTGTTGTATTAAATAATATCCTATAATATCCTAACCAATTAGATCTCATTAAAACTTTAAAACACATTTCACAGGTAATGACCCTCGTGCTATTGCCAAAAGATTTCCTGCAACACATTTTGAAACTAAAGGGACAACTTTGTGATTAGTCACTGTTTGAAGAGTATTTTGAAGCGTTAAGGATTGGCATTTACGAGTTGTGGAAGCCGTGGTCGTTAGGGAACGGCTGGGGGGAGGAGGCTGTTTGAAAAGAAGAAGCCTCTCCGGAGGAAGTGAGGTCTTGATTGCTCGACTTGTCCCGCTTGTTTCCTTCTCATCTTTCCCTTTTTAGCTACACAAAAGGTAAATTTGTTTTGCTATCGATTTATTTATGTAGTTCGATTAATTTAATTGCCTTACCGACTCTTTGAAATTAGCAGTTTCATGACTAGAGACCGGATTTTCGTGCAGTAATAAGCCGAAAAACGTGGTATATACGTAAATGTATATACTGTAGTAGCGAATTAAGAAATCTGGTACGCGCAACACACGACTTTCACTTAACTCCGTTATTTATATTAATTTAAGAATTTAGAAACAAATTTAGAAACGAAAATGAATTCTTAAAGAATTATTTACATTGGATTTTGATAGAAACAGGAGTTTTATTAAATAATTTATTATTTTATTATCTAAAATATTGAGTTAATTTATCGCCTTCTAAAATCTTTAGCTTTCTAACGGTATATTATTATTATTATTATTATTATTGTTATTATATTACTGTTTCTAAATTAAAAAACACAAAAATTGCATAACAATTTTTTTTTCTCTTTTCTCCTTTAGTTGAATATCGAATTCGTTCAACTTATATATTTACCTGTATTTTAGCAATGCTAACAAGTTGATATGACCAATATCATAAAAAATACAAAATTAAAGGTACTTTAGGGGAAGAAATTTTAAAATATTGGCATTTAAGCCCTGTCAGACTATTTCAATCAGAATGAAACCTACATGATATAAAGTCCGTCCAATTTTACATCGATATAGCGAGTTTAAACAAAATCGTTAGAGCCGTTTTTGAGAAAATCGTAAATAGGTGTAAAATGCTTGGTATAAAGTGGCTCTTCTGGTTAGCTGGATTTGATGAAAAAGTTTCGGTAACATCTTGGGCGTATAGTTGTCTTAAATATAAAATATTAGTTTCATAGGAAAATTCGTTTTCGCGCTGGAATTACCACACACACATACGGACACACAGGCACACAGACGTTTTTGCAGGACTTGGTCATTTGGACTCAGGGGATCCTAAAATGTGTATTTCCGTTGAAAACTAGAATTCGAAAATGAAAGTAAAAGCTGTTTACATACTCGTAGATTAATAAGATATTATAAAAACAAAAGCAAAGCTTATGCAGACATATTTATATAATGTTATTGCGCCAACATCAATTCAATTTTTAAATATTACATTGTATTTTTGCGATTTTTTTTTGCCTTAGGTCCTGAATAAGGCATATGGTAAATTTAAAATTGTTCGAAAACGTATGAGAACGGCGCAGTGTAATGAAGACCACCTTTAGATAATCACCATTCTTTAGTTTGAACTAAATACCTCCTTTCTTAAGCAACGAGTCTTAAAATGTGTTGATTCGATCATAAACAGCTTACATTTTTAACCTACATTTAATCTTTCATACATTTTTTTATTCTAAAACTAACAACAATAGGCTGAATAACTCTTAAATTGTACAAATTCACGCAAGATCGCAAAACATGCTTGGTGATTTATTTTTCCATATCTCTAATTTCCTAGATGACAGCCCAAAGAAGTGTGTATAACAAGTATTAATTAGTGTACATAAAATTTACAGTTGTACTTTCAAGAAACTTATTTTAATAAACTTAAAAACAAGCGAAGCAATTTTTACACTTCAATAAAGCACTTCCACTTATCTATGTAATAAATATATAGTATTTATAGATATTTATTTATTTTTTAAAGAAAACAATCTTGTAAAAATACAATATGTTACTTTTTCGCCTATCATAGTGGAAAAAATATCATAATATATCAAATTATATTCTAATAAAATGAATAATGGACTTGAGTCTTAACAAACAGTACAATGTATCAACAACAAACAGAGCCGCTAATGACTAAAAATAATGTTATGTACAAAGGTATACAAAATTACATGAAATAAGAAACATTGAAATATGGAGTAGAGTGGAGATAAGTACTGTATTGTAGGCGAATGGAAAGTAGGTACAATTTGGTAGAATGGGATATAGGTAGGTAGATAGGAACGTACGTACGAAAGGTAAGTACAATAGTAAATACGTATCGCATTTTAGACGGGATCTGACAACAATGAGTAAAATTGTAATACTAACATAAAAAGAAGTAATCAGATTAAACATGTAATAGTAATAACAACATAATATTATTAGAAAATGGTTTAACGAAATTCTTAAAATAAAAACCTATATAATAGTAAGAACAATAATGGATATAGTATATGGAATAAAACTGAATACCTCCCAACCAACTTTTCCCTAATTATGATAAATATATTAAGACAGTAAACATAAAAACGTGATATTATGACAATCCATATTATTGTCACCCGGACTAACACCTTATATGGTAGGTTGGCGCTATCTGGAATATCTCAACAGTGACATTTTTTCTAAAATTAAGATTCAGTTCTAGATCTCCATAAACCAAGATATGAATTCACTTGATTGTAAATTATTAACTAGGTTTACTACAGAGATTAAGTTGCTGACAGACCTCCTTAAAGTGCTCACTTAAAGAAAGGAAAACCTTTCGACCTTACATCCCATTTCACCAAATTGTACCTAGTTTCCATTCGCCTACAATACGGTACGTATCTCCACTCAACTCCATATTTCAATGTTTCTTTCTTATTTCATGCAATTTTTTATACCTTTATACATTATCTTTAGTTATTATCTGAGGAAGATGGTTGGGGGTGCGGTCATAAATTAAAACACACAATTAAAAATAAGCGTTATTTTAATTATGTGCCGACGTTTCGGCCTACAATGTGGGCCTTCATCAGGGCTAAAAAGAAACAAGATAACAACCAATGTAATTATAGACTTAATAATGCGTTAGGTATATAATAATAATATGACAGTAATAAATTATGGGAACATAAATAATATTAAATGTGAAATGATAATAAGATGACAATTATAAAGTATGGAAATAAGGTGACAGTTATAAAGTATGGAAATAAACAAAATTAAGATGATAGTTATAAAGTATGGAAGTAAACATAATTGAGATGATAATATTGTAATGAGAATATATAAATAGAGACTAAGTAAATGAAAAAAATGATAAAGGAAAAATATGTGAACAATTAAAATTTTAAATATTAACAATTTTGAGTTGATATATGACGGCAATATATTAAAAACATAGTTAAGAGTATAGGTAATATATAAAAAATATAGTCATTACAAAAGAGAAACAGTATGAATAAAAAATAATTTAAATTTTAAAATAATGTAATATTAAACTAATAATTATATGTCAGGATAGGTAACGGAGAAAGATATGAGTATGGAAAGGGGGAGAAAGAAATGGGCGATGAAAAAAGACCCTTATCAATAAGAAAGAAACACTTACGTGACAACGTGGAAGCTTTGCCTACAGAAGTGATGTGTCTCAGTTTAAAAAAACGCTCATTGCGTGGAACGGAAAATATGAGAACTAAAATGTCCGTTAGGAAAATTCCAAGAAGCTAAGTTATGTTTACTGATTCGATTGTTAAAAAATAGCCAAAAGTTATTACTTGAGAGTACTAGAGTTATTACGTATGAGTATTTGATAAAATTGTAAGAAATAGTGACGAGGTAAAGATTAAAAGATTTTAAGTAATAACGGATGACGATGATAAATGATGAATGATGATAAGGTAATAACGAATGACGATAAGGAGCTGTCGAAGGAAATGATAAATAAACAGTAATCTAGTAGGTAAACAAATAAATAAATAAAGAAGGGGAGTACGAAAATTAAATAAATATATAAATAAAAAAAAAAATTTGATAATAAATAAATAAAAATTATGAAGAGATGATCAGATGGTTGTTTAAAAAATGAGCTAAGGATGCTTTATTAAATTTAATATTTGAGAATAAGCTAGTGACAAGTTATGTTTGTCAGTCTTTTGATTAACAGGAAGGGGTTCTAGTTGTATGTAAATGCATTCTGTAATGAGTCGTTTGTCATGGTTGGGAACAGTGGCAAGAATGGATGTTTTATCAAAATCAAAGGAATGGTTAAGGGTTAAGGAATGTTCTGAAAGTTTTGAAGCGGTAGAATTTTTGGAGGAAATTGTATATTTGTGTCGGGTGATGCGATCTTTGAGAAGGTTTTTGGTTTCACCAATATAGGCAGAGTTGCAATTAGGAGTTCCGCAAGGGACTCTATAAACAATTTTTGAACGGTGGTCTGTTGGTATACTGTCTTTAAGTCGGCTGTAAATATTGGAGAGTTTGTAGTGGGATTTGAAAGTAAGTCTGAGGTTTGGATAGAAGGATTTTAATGATTTTTTAATTTTTTCTGAAAGAGAGGGAATGTAAGGTACGGATCTATATAATGGAGTTGGTGATGATGATGGAGTAGAAAGAGAGGTTAATTGAGGTTGAGACTGATTTCTGTAGTTATTTATAAGTTTGTTTATGATCACGGTAGGGAAGTTATTGGCCAGATCCGATCCCCGTTTTCACGACATCAACATTAACCGCATAAAGACAATTCTCCTGGCCAATAACTTCCCTACCGTGATCATAAACAAACTTATAAATAACTACAGAAATCAGTCTCAACCTCAATTAACCTCTCTTTCTACTCCATCATCATCACCAACTCCATTATATAGATCCGTACCTTACATTCCCTCTCTTTCAGAAAAAATTAAAAAATCATTAAAATCCTTCTATCCAAACCTCAGACTTACTTTCAAATCCCACTACAAACTCTCCAATATTTACAGCCGACTTAAAGACAGTATACCAACAGACCACCGTTCAAAAATTGTTTATAGAGTCCCTTGCGGAACTCCTAATTGCAACTCTGCCTATATTGGTGAAACCAAAAACCTTCTCAAAGATCGCATCACCCGACACAAATATACAATTTCCTCCAAAAATTCTACCGCTTCAAAACTTTCAGAACATTCCTTAACCCTTAACCATTCCTTTGATTTTGATAAAACATCCATTCTTGCCACTGTTCCCAACCATGACAAACGACTCATTACAGAATGCATTTACATACAACTAGAACCCCTTCCTGTTAATCAAAAGACTGACAAACATAACTTGTCACTAGCTTATTATCAAATATTAAATTTAATAAAGCATCCTTAGCTCATTTTTTAAACAACCATCTGATCATCTCTTCATAATTTTTATTTATTTATTATCAAATTTTTTTTTTTTATTTATATATTTATTTAATTTTCGTACTCCCCTTCTTTATTTATTTATTTGTTTACCTACTAGATTACTGTTTATTTATCATTTCCTTCGACAGCTCCTTATCGTCATTCGTTATTACCTTATCATCATTCATCATTTATCATCGTCATCCGTTATTACTTAAAATCTTTTAATCTTTACCTCGTCACTATTTCTTACAATTTTATCAAATACTCATACGTAATAACTCTAGTACTCTCAAGTAATAACTTTTGGCTATTTTTTAACAATCGAATCAGTAAACATAACTTAGCTTCTTGGAATTTTCCTAACGGACATTTTAGTTCTCATATTTTCCGTTCCACGCAATGAGCGTTTTTTTAAACTGAGACACATCACTTCTGTAGGCAAAGCTTCCACGTTGTCACGTAAGTGTTTCTTTCTTATTGATAAGGGTCTTTTTTCATCGCCCATTTCTTTCTCCCCCTTTCCATACTCATATCTTTCTCCGTTACCTATCCTGACATATAATTATTAGTTTAATATTACATTATTTTAAAATTTAAATTATTTTTTATTCATACTGTTTCTCTTTTGTAATGACTATATTTTTTATATATTACCTATACTCTTAACTATGTTTTTAATATATTGCCGTCATATATCAACTCAAAATTGTTAATATTTAAAATTTTAATTGTTCACATATTTTTCCTTTATCATTTTTTTCATTTACTTAGTCTCTATTTATATATTCTCATTACAATATTATCATCTCAATTATGTTTACTTCCATACTTTATAACTATCATCTTAATTTTGTTTATTTCCATACTTTATAACTGTCACCTTATTTCCATACTTTATAATTGTCATCTTATTATCATTTCACATTTAATATTATTTATGTTCCCATAATTTATTACTGTCATATTATTATTATATACCTAACGCATTATTAAGTCTATAATTACATTGGTTGTTATCTTGTTTCTTTTTAGCCCTGATGAAGGCCCACATTGTAGGCCGAAACGTCGGCACATAATTAAAATAACGCTTATTTTTAATTGTGTGTTTTAATTTATGACCGCACCCCCAACCATCTTCCTCATCTAATTTCTCTACGGTCAACAAAACTCCATCATTAGTTATTATCTGTTCTGTATAGCCCTCTCATTATTATACCATAGTCATTGTAATTTAATTAATCGATTTCTTTACACATCTAGTTCCTTTATATGTTTTAATATTGACACCCTTTAGCTCAATATACTTAAAATGGTATATTTAATCTTATTGTAAATGTATCTCTTTTGTATCTTTTTAGCCCTGATGATGACCAACTATGGGGGTCAAAACGTTGGCCGAAAATAAATGGTTGAAAATACTTAATTGTTTCATTTATCGACCGCCACTCGGACTAATTCCTTTTAATAAACGAATGACACTCAAGAATGTAAAACCTCTCATTTCTGAAAAAAAAAAAAATGAAAATGGTATGGCTATCTTGAATTCATTCTGAAAATAATGTTTTCATCGGAAATCAATGTAATTTTTTTACTTTTTTCAACAATAACTTTATTTTAAATTGATTTTAACAATAGGGGTAAGTAAAAGTCACAGAATGATGAATAATTTTTTGTCTTGCAACTTTATCATTGAATTAGAATATATTTCTTTTATAATTTAGCACGAGTAGAGAAATTTGCAAAGATTGAGGAAGACGTATAGATTTTCTTTGTCGATGATGTCAATAGTGACTTGATGGTGTTCACCGATATTGCCTTCGTAGCCTTGCGGACAAGGCAATCTAATTTTCCGGGGAGAGGGCGGTAGAGTTCTCCACTCCAAAGAACGAGAATAAACGATTCGATAGAGGACATAAGACGTGAGGCCTGGCCAGGCGATCTTCTCAATAAAGCCCGGATTCGAAGCATGAAAGCATCCGTCATTTTCCCCCAAGTTTTTCCAATACGCTGCCCCGACAGAGATGATTTTCTCCGCCCGAAACAGGCTTAGTCCCTAGAATAGATAAAAGTAAATCAACTTTTAGCCCACGAGGACCCGACTCCCTTTGTACACGGAAAACAGATTTCCTCCCCTTCTTGGAGGAAATGTGGCGGACGGAGGATCTATTCGGTCACAAAGAGTGGCACGACCGCTTTGAGAAATTGATGGAAAAGTACATTAACAACAGAAATGATTTTCAGTGACTTCTTTTAATCAACTTTCTTACAATAATACACATGTATATGATTTCTTTTCTCTAAGAAATGTAAATACTTACATCCTCATTCCAAGGAAATTAGGTGTACCCTATAAATAAATCAAAATAGGAAATCTTGAGAAAAGAACTTGAGAGCAGTGAAAAGCCTTGAGTATTTGGGGTCACTAGTGACAGTAAATAATGAAATGGCGGACGAGTTATAAGCAAGGAAAGCAAAGATGACCACCGGGAATATAGGCTGCGAAGGATTTTAAATTATAGAGCGCTGTATCACAGAATTAGGACCATGTTGTACAAAAAATTAGTGTGAAGTATGCTTCAGAAACGTGGGTGATTTCCTAGACTTCGGAATGGAAACTACTAGCATGGGAAAGAAGAGTTCTTCGGAAGGTTTATGACCCAGTTTGGGACAATGTCCAGTAGATTTTGTACCAACGAAGAGGTAGTGAGAGGGAACCAGATCCGATGGCTAGGGCATGTAGTACATATGCACAGAGAATCTATCCCCTAACGTCTTATCAAAAATCTACCTGATGGTCGGCGTGGTAGAGAAAGACCACGTCTTAGGTGAGTGGACGAAGCTGTGGAATTCCAATTGAAGATAAATATTAGGTGTCGTATGATTACCCAACATACGAGAAAATGGAAAAGAGTTGCAAGACAGGCCCAGATTCAAGCAGAACCGTAGTGCTAAAAAAGTTTTAAATATATTTATTAATATTTACAACTGTGCAATAAATTACATCTAGTAAATATGATACTATATTATAATGTCGTGATTCACAAGCAGAGATACTACCCATTGGCAGATCTCCAAAAACTATGCTAAACCAGAAGGTCTCGAGGCCATCTTCTTTTCAGAGGCCTCGGAGAATTATCAGGCCTTGTGCAGGTAGCAAGGTTTGAAACAAATGGATTTTAGTAGGATTGGGGTTTGTAATGAAGGGAGTGGAACCTGGTTCGGGCCAAGTCAGCAACATAGAGAACATTTAGGTCTTAGTGGATGATTTTATTGGTGACAAAGTAAGGAGCATTAAGGTTTTTGGATTGTAAGGATTTGATACAGGAAGAGTTTGATGGTTTAGTAGAGCCCCAAAGCTCACCTCCGTAAGTCCAGATAGGCCTTATGATTGTCATGTAAATGAGTCTTTTGTAGTTAAGTGAAAGGTTAGAGCGTCTGTCAAGTAAATGTTGAAGTAACCGAAATCGGCGAGCAGTTTCTTGTCTTTACGAACGAGTTGATTCTTGACAAAATAAGAAGCATTGAGGATTTTTTGAAGGATTTTGGATTGCAAGGATTGAAGACGGGAAGAATTTGTTGATTTAGTAGAGCCCTAGGAATAAAAATATATTCAAACAATTAAAAAAATGTGACATATACATTATAGGAAACGCAGACCTAACTTGCGTTCCCACTTATAGAAGGGAAATTAAAACTTCAACTGGCAGCAAAAGCTAATGAAGGTCAAGTAAGGACGTCACAGTGGCATTTTGATCTGCCCACCTTCATTAACCAATTAGTACATCAATCGCGGAAGCAATTATAATTTATGAAAATGTCAATTTGTTCCAGTAAAATTATTTAGATGATAAAATAATTATATTATTTCATAACAAGTATTATTACATCTATTCTCTGGCCATTTTTCACGTAATGTTAAAAATAATAATGACAAGGATTCAATCGATAATAAAACTGGTCTGATGTAAATTGAATTTTTAATGTGTTTATAAATATGAAATTCAGGAAAGTAATTACTTGGTATAAAATGTAATAAAAAAAGGGAATAAATAGTAATTTATACTGTGAAAAGCATTTTGGCTGACTGCTTATCTTCGAAGAGCGGGTACCTTGGACATATCAAGGAAATACGTAGTTGTGAGGCTTTGTAGGATTACCAGACGGGCTAACCGAAGGAGACATAAAATAGGAGTGGCAGAATCTCCACTTAGCAGTTCAACTATTCGCTGTCGATACGGATTCAGGCGCATGGTTTCACTTACAGTTGACAAGAAATATAAGAATGTTAATAATAATAGTAGTCTTTATTGATATACATATAAACATTTACAACAAATTTTTATTTACATTTTTTTTCTTCTTTCTTTATATACATATATGTCATCGACCTTCCTTTTCAGGAGTTTAAAGTATTTTACGGTAACTACCCGTACTTGGGATGAAGAGTTCGCTCATCTTGATCTTCCAATTTTTTCTATCCTTGACTTTACGTGACCATAGCACTCCTCCCTTTTTGATTTTATCGGCCCACCATCTTCTTTGCCTGCCTCGGTTCCTTTTCCTATCCAATGGGGCCCACTCAGTCAATATCTTAGTCCAGTTTTTGTTATTTTTCCTCATTAGATAGCCAGCCCATTGCGATTTCATCATTTCTAAATTTCTAATGACGTAAGCAAGAAAAAACATTATTACAAACAATGTTATATGTTATCGTAATATTGTTGAATTTATCAACGACTTTTAGAATATTTTTATTTTAAATTATTTATGAATAAGAATTACATTTAGCAAATGACGAGCCGCTAAAATGAACAGTTTTGAACCAAGAAACTAGGTTGTCACAGTCACATTGATTAAAGATCTGGGTCAAGATTTTTCAAATATTGCTAAATGGTACTTGAACCAAAAGTTAAAAGGATTCAAGATTCATTTTATTATTTTGAACTGAGCTCTTAGTATTGATTAATCTGTTTTCATTTAAATAAACTGGCGGCCCTTTTGATAGGAGTGTTCCAGTTTTAAAGTTGGAGTACTAACAGACTATATATAGATTGGTATAATGAGTTTTTTTCAGGTTAAACGGTTGTGTTGGAACATAAATGTAATGAACATGAATGTTGGATAATAACTATGAGGTAATAAAAAAAAAAAAAAAATCTGATGAGCGCAACACACGACTTTCACTTACCTCCGTTATTTATACCAATTAAGGAATTTAAAAAAATTAGAAACGAAAATAAATTGTAAAAGAATTATTTACATTGAATTTTAACAGAAACATCCGTTTTATTAAATAATCTATTATATTGTTATCTGCGACAATCAGTTTGATTTATCGGCTTTTCATCACTCTCCGTTAACTTTTACCATAGTATGTATAAGATAATATTATTTCTAAACATTTTAGCATTACAACAGCATATTATACATGTACATTCCTATTCTTAACATCAAAAACAAACAATTGCATTGATAAAATATTTTTGCAGTTATCTCCTTTAGTTGGATATCGAATTCGTTCAACTTAAATATTTACCTGTTTTTTTAGCAATCCTAATCAGATGATATAGCCAATTTCATAAAAACTATAAAATTAAAGGTACTTTAGAGAAAGAAAATTTGAAATATCGGCATTTAAACCCTATCAGACTGTTTCAATCAGAATGAAACTTACATGATTTTAAAGCCTGTCCAATTTTACATAGATATTTAGAGTTTAATCAAAATAGTTAGAGCCGTTTTTTAGAAAATCGTAAATAGGTGTAAAATGCATAGTATAAAGTGGCTCTTCTGGTTAGCTGATTTTGATGAAAAAGTTGGTGTAACATCTCGGGCGTATAGTTTTCATAAATATGAAATTTCAGTTTTATGGGACTGTTTGTTTTTGTTTTTTTTTGGATTTACCACACACACACACACACACCAACACACAGATCTTTTTGCGAAACTTGGTCATTTGGACTCAGATGACCCTAAAACGTGTATTTCCGTTGAAAAATGGAATTAAAATTTTTTAATATTTCGTATAAGTGAAAGTAAATAAATAAATAAACATCCCGTTAGCGAGAATTGCATTACTCGAAATTTTCGGGTCTATTTTGATTAATTATTTTAGTGATAAATGATGTGAGAATGTAACGTTTGTGCGTGTACAAAGAGGATGTACAGAAGTAAACGTAGCGCATCTTTATTAATATTTAAAAAGGAAAAGAATAAAAGACCAGGCACACTGAAATGAATGTTTTCGCCCTCTCACTGTTATATTGTACAATCTATGCACTTATCCAACGATTAAGGACAAAAAAGAGGAGATAGTGGAGGAGGAGAGGGAGGCGAAGTATCCTACTTAGCAAGCAAGTTCATTAAGGCGGAACAAGCCCCAGAAACCCTGCCCTCAAAGCCTTTATCAGCTCTCTGTTTGCTTCGGGTCTCTTTTATCTTATTCCCTAGCACGGCTCTGCGACTTCCTCACCAACGTCGTTCGAAGACGAAGTAATTTACGAAAAACGGGAATGACAGCAGTCTGCAGTATGTCCATGAATAGGATCTATATAGGTTTTTCTTATCCCGGATATTGCACCAAACGTAAAGTTATAGAAGCTGTCATTGAAGAGAAACACACACATATACTTATTTAAATATATGACATCGCACAAAGGTCTAGTATACATAAACATGACTAAAGAAATCTGGTGCGGACAACACACTTTCACTTACCTCCGTTGTTAAAATCAATTTAAAAGCTTTTATGAAACAAGTGGTTCAGCTTAAGTAATATATTACATTACTAGCTGTTGCCCGCGACTACGTCTGCGTCAATTTCTGTTATTCTGATCCCGATTAAGAATTTTTTAAAAGAATATATTTAAAAGTACTTCTGCGTAAATGACATTTTTAGTTTTATTTTCTTGTGGCAGAAGAACATACTGATTTTTTCCGCGACCCGATCTTGACAATGCGACATATAGTTGGCCGTGTGAAAAGCAGTCTTGACCTAAATCGATTCCTACGTGTTTAAATGTTTGTCCCTGTGATTTAATGATTGTTACGACAAAAGTTAAATTGAGGGGAAATTGTATTCTTTAAAATTAAAAGGTAAATCGTTTGGAATCATTGGGATGCGAGGTTAATTTTCTACGTTTTTTTTACCAGATTTTTCACTGATTTGTCACTCCTTTTGGTCGCAGCGTGATGTTATATAGCCTAAAGCCTTCCTCGATAAATGGAAAATCGAACATAAAAATCATTTTTCAATTCGAACCAGCAGTTTTTGAGATTAGCGCGTTCAAACAAACTAACAAGCAAACTCTATAATAAAAAAACACAAAAAATTGTATAGCATAGAATACATTATCTACAACAATAACTTAGTTTTATCCGCTTTTTATTACTCTTCCTAAAGAACATCCACCCAAATGTGTTCTTTGTGAGGGATCACAAAGTCAATTTCTGCGTCAATTTCTGTTATTCTGATCCCGATTAAGAATTTTTTAAAAGAATATATTTAAAAGTACTTCTGCGTAAATGACATTTTTAGTTTTATTTTCTTGTGGCAGAAGAACATACTGATTTTTTCCGCGACCCGATCTTGACAATGCGACATATAGTTGGCCGTGTGAAAAGCAGTCTTGACCTAAATCGATTCCTACGTGTTTAAATGTTTGTCCCTGTGATTTAATGATTGTTACGACAAAAGTTAAATTGAGGGGAAATTGTATTCTTTTAAAATTAAAAGGTAAATCGTTTGGAATCATTGGGATGCGAGGTTAATTTTCTACGTTTTTTTACCAGATTTTTCACTGATTTGTCACTCCTTTTGGTCGCAGCGTGATGTTATATAGCCTAAAGCCTTCCTCGATAAATGGAAAATCGAACATAAAAATCATTTTTCAATTCGAACCAGCAGTTTTTGAGATTAGCGCGTTCAAACAAACTAACAAGCAAACTCTATAATAAAAAAACACAAAAAATTGTATAGCATAGAATACATTATCTACAACAATAACTTAGTTTTATCCGCTTTTTATTACTCTTCCTAAAGAACATCCACCCAAATGTGTTCTTTGTGAGGGATCTCATCCAGCAAATTATCGAGGATGTTCAATCCATAAGGAACTAAAAAAGCTTCGTCTCCAACCACCGGCAAGAAACACGGAGTTTTATGAAGCTAATAAGCAGCAGACAGGGCAAATGGCTGAACAACCTACTATGATCCGGAATGAAGCAGGTATTCTAGAACCACCGTCTCAACCTCTTTCCGACTTAAAAACGCAGACTATACCAACATTACCTAACTTCCCTCATGTTATAACTAAGACTGATATACAACCGCAAACAATCACAACATCAAACATCACTAACAACACAACTGATATTACTACTCAACTTAATAACTTCATCACTGAGTTCAAAAATCTTGTTTCACCACTAATATCGCTGCTTACATCACTGGTGCAACATGTCATTCCAATGCTAAATAAATGAGGGGAGTTAGACTGATTCTTTGGAATGCGAATGGAAATGCGGCATACTATCCCGTAAAAACGAATTAGAAATTTTTTTAACTGACAATGACATAGACGTTGCTTTGCTCACTGAAACTCACTTGACGAAGACAATGCAGTTCCACATACCGTCCTACGTCACCTACAGGACTGACCATCCTTCAAACAAAGCTAAAGGGGGTACTCTCATTCTGATAAAGTGCTCTATCAGCCACTACTTTAGTACCTCAGAAGGCAATGAGAGTATCCAATGTACTTCAATTGTGTTGGATATGCAGCATTTTAAAATTACTATTGCAGCTCTTTATTGCCCTCCAGGTAAAACATTATCGTTTAAAATATTGGACAATCTGCTAAATTCATTTGGCCAAACATTCATATGTGGCGGGGATTTCAACGCCAAAAATCAAGTATGGGGCAGCCGAACAACAAACTCTAGGGGTAGAGCTCTTCAGAATGCAGTTATGGGTCGAAACTGTAAATTTTTATTCCCAAGTTCACCAACTTATTGGCCCACAGATACGAACAGGATTCCAGACGTACTGGACTTCTTTATTACTAAGGGACTGAACTTACAGCATTGTGATATCACAAACCTCACTGACCTATCATCTGATCATTCACCTCTTTTGATGACGATGAACTTAAAACCAGTTGCTAGGATTCCAGGCCCGACGTTGACAACTGGAAAAACGGACTGGTGCAGGTTTAGGGCATTAATCGAAAACTCGTTATCCCTCAACACAAAGATACGTACACCGGAAGACTTGGATGATGCAGTGCAGCTTCTGACACAAACTGTTCAAAATGCTGCCTGGGGCTCCTCTATTCCCTATAAGGAAACAGAGCACCATCAAAATAAGGAATTTCTTCCACCACACATTCGACACCTAATTGAACTGAAACGAAAAGCGCGAAAAACTTGGCAAAAGACTCGTTATCCCACTGACAAACGTAAATTTAATCGACTAACAAGAGAACTTCACAACGAAATTAGACAGGCAAAGACTGAAAGATTTGATAAATTTTTAAACAATTTGACTACTTCTGACAACACACTTTGGAAAGCGACAAAACGCATACTGGACCATCATAATGTCTCGCATCCTGTTCGACAGCCTGATGGTTCTTGGGCGAAATCTGATGCTCAAAAGGCTGAATTGTTTGCTAGGCACTTAGAAGAGACATTTAAACCGCACTCTGACATCAACAACCAACTTACAAATGAACTAGTGTCACACCACGTTAACATACCTTTACCGATGACTCTGCCGCCAAAAGCAATACATCCTAATGAAGTTTGTGATTTTATTGCCAAATTACCGAACAAAAAAGCCCCAGGTTATGACTTAATTTCAAATTTTATACTAAAGAACTTACCTTGGAAAGCAATTCTTTTTTAACTAATATCTACAACGCTATCTTCAGGATAACATATTACCCTGCCGTGTGGAAGTATTCTGAAGTTGTAATGATATTAAAACCCAATAAATCTTCAGACTGTCTGACTTCATATCGTCCTATAAGCCTTCTCCCTTCTTTTTCAAAATTATTTGAAAAAATTATTCTTCATCGTCTAAATTCGCTCGAAATATTTAGAGCCATTCCAAATCATCAATTCGGTTTCAGAAAACATCATTCGACCATTCAACAATGCCATCGATTAGTAGACTACATTTCGAATGCTTTAGAGTCTAAAAAATATTGCCCTGGTGTTTTTCTTGATATTAGTCAAGCATTCGATAAGGTGTGGCATGAAGGATTGCTTTCCAAGCTCAAAAATTTGCTCCCTCCGACTTATTATTTAATATTACTCTCTTACTTGACAGACCGACACTTTACTGTAAAAGTAGGAGACGCATATTCTGGAATAAAACGTGTTCAAGCAGGGGTCCCACAAGGCAGTGTACTGGGACCGTTACTATTTAATATCTACACGGCAGACTTACCAGAAAATGACCACACCTTACTCGCCACTTTTGCAGACGATACAGCTCTTTTGACATCCCATCAAAACCCAATTCTTGCATCCTTCATGTTGCAAAGCCACATTGATGACTTATCCAGTTGGGCTAATAGATGGAAAGTGAAAATGAACCAATCAAAGAGTCTATTTATCGTTTTCACGCTCAATCATGGAGATTGTCCAGCAGTCTATTTTGAGGATAAACCTATTCCGACATCAGAGGAAGTACGATATTTGGGACTGTACTTAGACAAAAGACTGACATGGAGGACCCACATTAGACTTAAAAGACAACAACTGAACAGACGATTTGGACTACTATCCCGTCTGCTTGACAAACGATCCAAATTATCCGTGAACACCAAACTTACTATTTACAAAGTACTGATCAAACCATTATGGACATACGGGATAGAGCTATGGGGATCTGCCAAATGTTCTAACATCCAAATAATTCAAACCCTTCAATCGAAAATATTGCGAAAAATTGTGGATGCACCGTTTTATGTAACCAACGAATTACTTCACAAGGACTTGGACATACTCACAGTTTCAGACACAGCCACAGAATATTATAAAAGATTTCATGACAGACTGACTTACAACATGAACCCATCGGCCCAAACACTTAAATCCTACACGAACCCGTACAACCCACCCCGACGACTTTTGAGGCGGTGGCCTAGAGATGCCTTGCTTTAACCGACTTTCGGAAGTCATCATATTTGCTTATTGCAATTTTTTTTTTTTTTTGCAGATAGCAAATGACATTAAAGTCAAACATAAACGATTGTAAATAAATAAATAAATAAAATAAATAAATAAAAATTACTCTTCAGTACAATATACAACATTGTGTATAAGATGATATTTTTTTTTTAGAATCAAAAAAACTAACACCAGCGCGTAACACTAGACTTTCAACTATCTTGGTTGAAAAAATCAAATTAACAATTTGATTATTATTGATAATTTGATAAATAAAGCTAGAGTTAAAAAATGTTGAAAGAATTACATTAGGTTTCTTTGGAAATTGTTTAATTAATTTAACATTATAAAATTGTTATTTTATACTCTCTCCTAAAATATGAAAATATAGTTTTACGCAGATTATCGTTTTCAAAATTTACAATAGAGAAAATGGTTATAAGCTTACAGCACATATTTTGCAAGGACTGGAGATTTTTTTCTAGAGGTAAACGAAAAATTGACAACTGCTCGTTGCTACACTAGTAACAATACGTTGAAATATTGTGCTCGAAAATTTTAAAGCGTTTTGTTATCTTTAGTTTTCACCGTTTCGTCGAAAAATATGTATTTTGATAACGATTCAATCATGACTTTAAAAATTATGAGAATAACTGATGAAGCAGATATTTATTCGGTATCAATTCCCATTATTGACTTCTCTGCAATATTTTTAAAGAATAATAAATCATTTTAATTTTTTCGTATGGTGTGAAATAATTTCGATAAATTATTAATAATTTAAAGTTTAAGTTAAAAGGAAAGGAGTTAGCATTGGTCGGGGAGCGGACTACTGTCCTAACGATGTCAGAAACTCCTAACTGTGCCAGCGGGCTTAACTTCTCGACCGTGACAAAGTTAGTTTTGACATTCAAAAATCTGTCACAACGAAATTTCACTGAAGCGTGAAATTCTCCACTTCTAGTAGTAATAACTCCGGACGATACCGAAATAGTATATAATGAATATAGAAGGTCTATTATTAATGTACCGAGGATTTGTATTATCCTAAAATGGAGGTTTGTATATATGGTGATTGTGTGGTAAATATGCAATAGATGTTTCTTAGTTCTACCTCAAATTACTGTAAAATATGTACTACTGAAGCTAAATGACAATATAAATAAATAAATAAATATATATATATATATATATATATATATATATATATATATATATATATATATATATATATATATATATATTCTCAAAGTATTGGTTGAATTGTTTTCAAAATATATATTCTTCGATGAAAACTAAGTATTCTATCTAATACGCTTCTAACAATTTTCATTTCTGCCTTTTTTTCGTTCCCCTCAAATTCTCCAGTCCTTGAAAACCATGCGCAATAAGCTTATAACCATTTTCCCTATTGTAAATCGGATTTTGTATTTGTGGGTATATTATTAGTTGTTAAAACGGACGGATAAGTATGTACAATACTTATTGATTTAAAGTATATACATGTATACATTTATTGAAAGAAATGACTGTTATCCGCAGCCGCGAATGATATTAGTGGTATAATAGGTATTGGTTGTCCGGAAAATAACGTAGGATTACGGATTAAAATTTAAGAGGAAAATTTGCCTTCCAGGTTAAGGTTTTTTTGTACCACCGTGAACGGTTCACTCAGAAGTACTGCCCTCATCCCACACTTCGTTGAATTCTTTGGCGGTATGGGCCTCGTTCCGGCCGAACTAAGCTCCTTAAATAAAATTATATGGAAAAAAAAAAAGAAAGAAACGCTTTGACATCATATTAACGACTGCATTAATTATATGAAGCAATATGGTACAGAAGTAAATAAATATTTTACTTTGGAAGAGGACTAATAAGTGTTATATGAATAATCCAGCAAACGTAAACAATTAATTAAATGCGAAACACTACACCACAGGTGACTCCAATATAACTGTAATCATATATAAAATACAATATTTGGGATGAATGTACCTATCCTGTCATGGTTTACCAGAGAAACGGTGGACTATTGGTAAACACCAAGAAATTTTAAAAAGTATCTAAGTTAAAGTATTAAACAACTTCCAACATTTTATTTACCTAAATAATTAAAAACGAGAAAGGTCAACTGGTAAACAACACTATTCCATTCTCCATTCTTAGCTGGTGTAAGGTTTGCCTGGTGTCTTGGGTGAGTTTTTTTTGGAAACTTGCTGTATTTTGTATTAAATTCGTGGGAGGTTGCTATCCTTTTGGCCTGAGCCATTGACAGAGTAGTTGATTTAGTATTTATTTGTATAATTTCGTTTGTGAAACATTCCAATTAGATCAAAATAATTATTTTTAGTTTCTTTCTTAGTTTTCACTCTTCACCGTAAATAATTCATTAAACCTTAATGTCATAAGATTAACAATAGAAAAATCTGGTGCATGCAACACTCCGCTTTTACTTACCTCGGTTATTAAAATCAATTTGACAACTTTTAAGTAAGGCTAAAGCTCAAAAAGGGTTTAAGAATTACGTTTAGTTTTGTTAGAAACATATATTTTGGATTAGATAATATAACAGTATACAATTTTTATGTACCCAAATTATCTAGGTTTATGTCCTATTCATCACATCAGATTACCTTCCAGATCTTTATATATATATATATATATATATATATATATATATATATATATATAAATATATATATATAAAATCTAAAATCTTTATCCTCCTAATGTTAAGTTATACATTATATTATGGTTATATATTCTTGTGTTCGAAAAAAAAAAAAAAACCTAAAAAATTGTTTCCTCTTCTTCTTTGGTTGGTTATCAAATTCGTTCAAATGTTATATTTAGCCGTTTTTTTAAACGTTTTTAATAGTAATAAGATGATATGTCTGTTTTTTTTAGAGCCTTGTTAAATTAAAGGTAGTTTAGAGAAAGAAAATTTACAAAATTGGCAATTAAGCCCTGTCAGACTATTTCATTCAGAATGAAACCTTTATAATACTCGTATTAGAAAAGATTTGCATCGAAATATAGCCAATGTAATCAAAATCGTTAGAGCTGTTTTTTGAGATAATCTAAAAAAAGGTGCGAAATGTATGGTATAAAGTAGCACTTTCGATCAGCTGATTTTAGTAAAAAGTATTGGTATAAAATCTCGGCCGTATAGTTTTTCTTCAATATGGAATTTCAGTTTCGTGCTTGGCTTACTACATACACACACACACACACACACACACACACACACACACACACACACCACACACAGACTTATTCGCACGACTTTCTTATTTGAACTCAAGCCACCCTAAACCTTAATTATAAATATTTCATATATAGGTAAGTGGAAGGAAAAATAATATTACGTCTATTATTATATATTATTAAAGATTATTATCCAATACCATTGGGTATATCATAAGTAGCGTACATACTTATCCAACCCTAAAACGTTTATTACCGTTGAAAACTGGTATTCAAAAATTTTCTCGATCGCAATACTTTCCCTTACTGTACATTTCATATATAGGTGAGTGAAATTAATATATATTATTACGGTATGGTACGTTAAACATACCATAACAAGGATTAATTTATATTTTATTAACAAATAGAATTTTTATAAAAAAGTATTTTGAGAATGAAGAAAGGACGGCAGCGGAAGCACCTTATGGATCAGAGGAATTAAGAGATTAGCTTCTCATGTCACCGACAGAGGAAGCGGCTCTGTTTGAGAAGACACCGACAATGAAACCACGGCTTTATTTCGCGAAATCAAATCAATGTATAATTTTTCAGTTAGATGTAGCTTCTTTTGTTTCCATTCAGCCAATCAAAACCAGCGAGGAGGCTTGGAAGGGAGAACTCTATAAAAGGGCAAGAGAAGAAGTTCTCGCTCTCATTTTCAGTAAATTTTTCTACAACTTCACAACTAATTTATATCACTATTACTGCTTCTTCGTTGATCTTTACTCCAGCTCTCCGATAATCTCTTCAAAGGACATAAGTTAGTTATTCTGAAATGAATTATTTATTAGTTATATGTAAATTTGTAATGTTATAGTTACTGAAATTCTTAAACTCAATATAATTTGGTCTAATAAATGTTAGATATAATTGTGCGTTTTAATTTATATTAAACATCTTATAAAATTATATTTTTGTAACATTCCCTCACCTGCTACGGTGGAAATCATTGATTTTTATAATTCTTCACTCTTCAGGAAACATACTTCTAGAGAAGTCGGACTAATTTGTTTAATTTTATTAATCATGAGGCAGGCGGGAAGGATGTAGCAATATTTTCCATTTAATAACATGAATTTGATTGATAGCCAATGTTGCTGCATAATCAAACATAGAGGAAGGTTAGAAATTACGAGGATGGGCTGAGAGCAATGTTCCATCAAAGTGGCCTAGCTATTGCTTACGAATAGTTAGGGCACTTGATTAATCTGACCGGCAACAATTTGTGGCAGCAACTGATTGAGAATTCACTCCCAAGGATTAAACTTCTCCGGTCCACTTCAATCGATAGCACGTTTATCAATAGGCAGCGAGTTCGCTTAAGTTATATAAATGAATCGCTAACAGCATACTAAAATACCAAGAGTAGAATTTAATTTTAAAATGTTGGAAGAGTCTATAATATGGTTGTGAAAATACAATTTAATCGTTATAAATGTTTAAAATCCTGAACAAAATCTCAGGTGAAAGTATCTCCAGATTTATATTCCGGTTATAAAATCTGTAGCCATAGAGTAGTTGTTTCGATTGCTGTGACATTGCAGAAAAAAAGGATTCTGCACAGCAGCCAGCATTTTTAGACGTCGCACAAGCATTTGCATTTGATAAGGATTGATGGCCTCTTTTACCGCATACTTTTTATTCAATAATTAGGTCGTATCTTGAGAATAAGTTTTTCATAGTCAACCAAGACGGCAAACATTCCGGCTACTGTCGATTAGGAGTGGAGTTCCGCAAGGCAGCATTTTAGGTCCAGTTCTGTATACTATATACAGTTCTGACATACCATAAAAACCAGACACATTACTAGCAACGTACGTAGACGACACCGTAATATTCTCAAAGATGATCCGACCACGGCCTCACACAATGTTTAAACTCATTTAAATTTACTACAATAATTGCGTATTACATTGATAAATGACGTACTAAAATAAACAAACAAAAATCAAATCATGTGACATTTACCCTTAGACGTTCTGAATGTCCTCCAATACCACTTTACAATGTTTAGATACCCAAACAAACAGAAACAAAATACTTAGGATTCACGCCTGACATGGAAATCACACGTAAGTACCTTGAAAAAAAGATTGACAATTAATACTCAGACGGCTTCTTCACCATAAAAACAAATTATCACTAAACAAAAAAAAACTACCATATACAACATGCTACTTAAAGCTATGTAGTAAAACATATACACGAATATTTTGACTAGAAATACGCTTTTAGCTAGAATTTGTTTGCATCATCTTATACGCTATCATATATCGAAGAGGATCAACCCAAAAAATCCCACTGATATAGTGAAATAAGGGACTTGGTTTTATCACGTCAATTTTTAAGAAGTCGTAAACATATATACGAATATTTTGACTAGAAATACGCTTTTAGCTGGAATTTTTTTGCATCATTTTATACGTTGTCATATATAGAAGAGGATCAACTCAAAAAATCCCACTGATGTAGTGAAATAAGGACGTACGGTACTCAGGTGCGGGGCTCATGCAAAAAATCACACTTCCAATTTCTGTCTAAATTCCTCCGCATCATTACTCACTGTTCTTTTTACGTATCCAACAAATCATTACACAAAGACCTCAACATACCAATCGTACCGTATATCATTAAAAAAACATTTTCACGACTCACTCGCTGGGCACCCAAACCTACTGGTACAAACATTACTGACTGACACACTACCACAATACCCATCAAGGAGACTGAAACGCCACTGGAGGAAGGAACTACTTCTTCACAAGAAATTATGTTCACCATCTTTATATACTTAAATGTCATAAAATGTACTGACAAACTGAATTAGAGAAAATCGCTATTCATACAGGGTGTATCATAAATATCTAGTTACATTGTAGGAGAAGATACTGGACTGCAAGAGGAAGAAAAAATAAGAAGTCGAACCCTGCAAATAGAGAAGCTAGTATCGCTTATTATTTTTTTTAGTATTGCCTTCATTGTCTGGTAAAAGTAGATTTGTTCTGCACCATTATAAAGCCAGTTTAATGAAAAAGGTGTTTTGATATTCGGGAAAATTAAAAACTTTAGAAATTTCGGAATATTCTTGAAAATATTAAACTTTTCTGCGTGACGTTATGCGACACTTACTTTCCTAATTAGAGGGTTCGACATTTGTTACCACTTGTTTTTCTGTGCGTGCACATCAACTAGATATATTTGAGTTTTTCAGATGAAAACCATTAACAGCAAAAAAAACTCAAAATTTGATTTTCCTTCCTAACCGTTGAGAATCGGTTACGGTACTAGGGGTCATAAGAACTGTTTTGTTCCTCTTGAAGTTAAGTATCTGCTTCTACAATATGACTAGAGATTAATAAGACACTCTGTACAACATGCGTTGCATTCATGACATAGTAAATCCCTTTATCTACAGAATATATCAAATTGCCTTATATATAAATATATCCTTACGTAAATAGGCCTGCTAGACTGATCTTCGAGCCTATTTGTTATCATATCTTAATTTTTTAGTAATCACATTTGCTTGTTTCGTTTTTTATTAGATTCTCGCCAAAAATTTGAATTAGGTAGTTTATTCATATAACGTATGAATAATATAATATGTGGTACGTATACATGATATGTGGCAGAAATATTATTTATTCTGTTAATTTAGTCGGGGGGCGACCCTAGGGTATGGAGACCCTCCTGGGGCAGACCCAGCCTCTATAAAGTGGGTACCCAAATTAATTGGAGAAAAACCTGGCGGCTGAACCTGATTAAGGCCTAATCACCTCATTGCACTGCCGTTGGCCTAGAAACAGTACGAATCTCTATATGTACTGAGCCCAAGACTCTTCATGGGTTGTAGTGGTACAGGTTTTTTTTTTTTTTATTCATATAACGTCACTTCACGCTGCTATGCTTAATCAGAAACCAATGAAATTATGATTTGTTGATAGAGTTTATCAAAGACAATATCTGATTAATTTATAGACAAAAAAATAAAAATATTTCTTATCAAACCATTTTTTTTTTATTTATTTAAAGAAATTTACAATTGTGTTGATTCAATACAACAAGTAAATGGGATTGATATGAGATTAAGACACATGATTGTCCTGTGAAGAAACTACCCATTGGTAGAACTCCAATGTCCAATTTATGATAAGAGGTCTCTTGGCCATCACCTCGGTGGATTGTCAGGAATAGATGTTGAGGGGAGGTCATGGAAAAGCGGGTTTGAGTGGGCAGGAAGTTTGGAATGAAAGGATGTATATCTGTATCGGGCTCAGTCTTCAACTAATGGGATACTTAGGTCTTTATCGATAATTTTATTTGTAACAAAGTATGGAGGATTTTTCGAAGGATCTTGGATTGCAGGGATTGGATGCGAGAGGTATTTGATGGTTTATTGGATCCCCATAACTCAATTCCGTTGGTCCAAATAGGCCTTATAATGGTTATATAATTGAGTTTGTTGTAGTAAATAGAACGTTTCGAGCGTTGGTAGAGTAATTGTTGTATAAATCGGCATCTACGAGCAGTTTCCTGTCGTCTCAGCCTAGTATGAGGGTTCCATGTAAGACGTTTGTCTAGGTTTAGTCCTAAGTACGGGATCTGTTCAACAGCAGTAAGATATTGTTAAAGGATACGGTGGGGCAGGAAGTCATAGGTTTACGACGTAGAGTGAAGGTTATTTGATGTAATTTATAAGGATTTATTTTAATTTTTTCCAGTTCTCACACCTTTCTTCGATGGCTGATCAAACCATTTTTAAAATTAAATTAAAAATATTTTGTTTGTGTTTGCTTCGTTTTTTCATTCAAAATCTCTTTGTGCAGCTGTAGTTAATTGGTCGATGTTACAGTGGGTATAATTTAGATAGAAATATTTAGCGAGTATCTGACATCATACATGCTGGAAACCACCATTTTACGGTCCCAATCAAGGACGGCATAAACTATGATTTTTCATGGTCATCTGCCGGGTTTTTACTTGCGACTGTGGGCTGAATGATTTGTCACACAAAAAAATAATTTAAAAAAAGAAGATTGTACGATTGTTTTCAAGCATTATTAATGCACCAGAGAATAGTAAGAATTATAAGTTATAAAAATAAATACATTTTTCCGGCAAACATTACTAATGGGCAACAAAAACTGTTTTATATTACGCATTAAACAAGACTAAATAGACGGATAAAAGAATTTTGTTTGTGCCGACAGAGCACTTTGCCAAGGTAATCTTTCCCATTACATCTAACGATCTGATGATGGATCGCAATGCTTCAATCCAACCACCTGCTGCGATATATTCAATAGATATTTCGATAACAACAGTTGTGGTTTTAGCTATTTTTTAAATTGTCTTTGTTTAATAAAATGTTTACCTTATCGATGTTGGACATTAAATTGTTGCCATGGCACCAGATTGGGTCTCACCTGAAACAGAACAAGGGTAAATTCATTTATCTGTTGTTTTGATGTTAATTATATTCTGATATAATTAATATGAAAGAATAAAATATTTGTTATTTATTTATAGTAATTTAAAATGTATTATACAAATACAATAGATAAATGTGTATGGGGAGAGCCCGTGGCTGAGTGGCTAGCGCGCTAGTTTCTCATGCTACAGGTTGCGAGTTCGAATCCCAGTCCCGGCGGGGCTTTTATAATGATGTAATTGAATGGGGATTCACTCGCAGCCTCTCCCCCGAGTATGGGAGACCCGTCAGCCAAATGGTGGCCACTCACAATATTAGGCGTAGGGAGTGATGACCCTACACTATGAATTTCATCGTGAAACGCGAGTGTAATCTCTTAGGAGATCACACCGCGAGGCCCAGGGCCTGCACGGGCTGTCGCGCCACTGAAAAAAAAAAATGTGTATGGTGAAAAAAAGTTGTGAAAATGTCTAAAAAAAAAAAACTACACAGTGGCAGCTCTTCTCTTTTAAGGTCCTGAGGCCTTCTTTTCAATGGCTGGTTATCAGGAATTTCTAAGGAAGATTACGTACAAGTTTGTTTTTGTGGGCAGGGAGTTTGGAATGAAAAGAGGTATATTTATTACGGGCTAGGTCTGTAACAAATGGGATATTGAGGTAATTATAGATGAGCGAATAAAATAATTAATTAACATTCCCTAATATTAATCAGTTGGTATTACGAACGTACAGTGGGAAAAATCAACAATTTAGGTGGACAAAAAAAGTCAGGTCTAAAGTTTACAATTTTATAGTGCTTCACCTTTTTATTATTAGTTGGCAAAACCCGTAATACTGTGTTTACCTATGTTTACCCGCTATACTGTGTTTACAAATAAATAGTTAATTAGTGAATCATTCCTGTTCACCCAAGTGCCTAATAACCGGCAGTGGGATTGTCTTTATTCGATGGTCATTTTTTGTGTTCAAGGTGCATTAAGAGCAAAGTCTTTTTGCTTTTATTTAACAATATATTTCAGCATATCCAGAGACAGGTAAGACATTATATTTCCAAACTCGTTATTGAATATTCATTGCAATCCCACCTGTAGAATTAATTTAGCAATTTGTAAATGTATGCTCCTATTCAACAACGAAAAACTATATAACCCCCAAGTTACCCCAAGGATTTGTTTCATCAATCCTTCTAGTCTTTAGATATTATAAAGAATTTTTGCGATTTTTTGTATTTTGGTTGATACATAATTTTTTTCAGACACAACACTCCGAATCAAAAGTTTAACAATAAATAATTTTAAGAATTTCCTAAATGATATAAAATACATCTATTAGCAGGTTTTAGCAACTCCAAGCCATAATTAGATTTGTTTTTTATTATTTTTCTCGTATTCTGGGACTTCAAACGTAAAATGTAGGGAAGTTTTAGATTTTTTTTTTTTTAATTTGTTTTATTAAGAGATAATACAATCTGCCACCTTCTGGGGCAATGAGTATTAGAGATAGAACAAATCATTCATACCATATGTACATTGTAAAGAAAATTAAAGAAAAAAAAATTAATAAAGACTAATCAAATAAAAGAAAAAAAATATATATACACAAAATTAAATAAATACTATAAAAAAAAAAAAAAAAATAAAAAATAAAAAAATAAAAAATAACAATCTTGTTCGCATTCATACCTATTTACAATATTTACAAGCTGCCCCTGGGATCACTGGATCAAACCTCGAGATCCACTAGTGGATGTCGAGGCACAATGCCAGAAGATCCCAGCGCCTCTCATTCAGCTGCGTCACTGGTCTTGAGTGCCAGTGGAGGCTGAGCGAGGGCGCTAGAGCCACATACACTCAGGGCATGAGTGGAGAAGCCAGCCATTGCCAGCACTCCAATGACATATTCACAAGAGATCTCTGGGCCACTGCCGCTTCAACCTACGAGGAGGATTATAGGGATGTTTGGAACTGGATAGGGAGTGTGCCAAGGGATTAGGAAGGTGAGTAAGCTTCTGATGGAAGATTGAGAATTTGGATGGGATTAGATCAAGGACAAATGGGATATTCAGGTCATGGTGTAAGGTTTTGTTGGTGACATAATATGGGGCATCGACTATTGATCTAAGGACTTTAGACTGGAAGGATTGGATACGTTTGATATTCGAAAATTTTGCTGTTCCCCACAGTTCAAGTCCGTAGGTCCAAATGGGTTTAAGAATAGTCTTGTAAATGAGTAGTTTGTTGTCCGTTGAGAGGTGTGATTTCCTATTTAGAAGTCTATATAGCTGGCCATATCGTCGATTGAGTTCTTGTCGTTTGAGTCTAGTATGGGGGTTCCATGTCAGTCTTTTGTCTAAGAGAAAACCAAGGTATTTGACTGTGTCAGAAAAGGGAAGGGGAATAGAGTTAAAATGGACGAAAGGGCAGGATCTGCGTCGAAGGGTAAAGGTGACTTGCTTGCTTTTTGATTCATTGACTTTGATGCGCCAATGATTGCACCACTGTTCAATCAGATCGAGATGTGATTGGAGGTTTGAGGATGCCATAACAGGATCTGGATGGGATGAGAGGATAGCTGTATCATCGGCAAATGTTGCCAGGAAGTTTTCGGGTAAGGTGGGAATGTCTGAGGTGAATATGATGTAGAGTATAGGACCTAGGACACTACCTTGTGGAACACCGGCTTCTATCGGATGACAACTTGAGAATTCAGAACCACAACGGACTCGGAACGAGCGGTTAGAGAGGTAGGATCGAAGGATTAGATATAGGGTTCGGGGTAATAGGGTTTTTAGTTTAAAAAGCAAGCCATCGTGCCACACCCGGTCGAATGCTTGTGCTATGTCCAGAAAGGCACCTGTGCAATATAGCTTGCTTTCAAGGGCATAGGATATGTGGTCAACAACTCGAAGACCTTGGTGAACAGTGGAGTGACCTGAGCGGAAACCAAACTGGTGAGATGGGATTTTGTGGAGTTGGATTAACGGTAGGATGCGTTTCAAAAGGATTTTCTCAAATAATTTGGAAAGTATAGGGAGCAAGCTGATTGGTCTATAGGATGATGTATGATTAACAGGTTTGCCCGGTTTAAGGAAAAGTATAATGGTTGAGTGTTTCCACATCAGAGGAAAATGGGTTGTTCGGAGGATGCAGTTATATATGTAGGTCAGGAATATTATCGCCTTTTTGGGAAGTTGTTTAATGATTTGGGAAGTGAGGAGATCAAATCCAGGAGATTTTCGAGGTTTAAGTTTATTGATTAGGAATTTGACCTCAGAGGGGTTGACAGCTTTAGGAGGTAAGGAGAGAGGAATCGGCGAGGAGAGGGATTCTTCAACTGCAGCTGTATGGGTAGGATTAAGTTCAGGATGAGGAGTAAATGTGTTTGCAAGATGTTTAGCAAATTCCTCTGCTCTAGTCTCATCTGACGAGGCCCAGGAACCATCATGACGTTGGAGAGGATGAGATATATAATGGTATTTAAGGATTTTTTTAGTTGCTTTCCAGAGGGAATGGTTACAAGTGGATAATGAGGAAAGGTAGGAATTATAGGATTGGGATCTGTAGGTTGTCAATCTATTTTTAACTAATTTACAATAATAATTGTATGATTTCCTGTCGTCAGGGTGCCTGGTCCTCTGCCAGATAGTTCTAGAACGGCGCTTGAATTGGATAAGGTCCAGGAGTTCTTGAGGTAAAGGATTTGTACATCGGGATTTGGTGGAAGAGAGAGGTGAAGATGAAGTCCAGGCTGCTTGTTGGATTAGGGTAGTAAAGTTTAGATTTTAGCGAATAAATTTGATGTTTGACCACTGTGCGCTCGCCGATCGTGTCAAAAAATTAATTAGTTTTTATAATTTTTTCTTATAATTTTTGAAATATTTTTTTCCGTAATCTGGGACCCTAAAGGTTAAATATAGACAAGTTTCAGAATTTCGTCCACCGAAATCGGTCATATTTTCAACTGTGCGGCGTTCTACTAACATATTTTTAATAATTACATATTTTCGTAATATTTGGTAAGATTAAATTGTTGATGCTCTTTTTATTTAATTTTTTTTTTTTTTTTTTTTTTTTTTTACATATTACTATAGACTAGAGAGTATAGAAGAATAATTCCACCTTTAAGGGAATCATCAACCAAAATGAAGAGATTCCATAATAATGTCTCAAAAAAAAAAAAAGGACAATAAAAAGTGAAAGTTATCTACTATTACGTGTTGATAGAATTTATTATGCAACAGGTGGGTGGGAGATTTCAAAATAATATCAACCTTCCTCGACGTGTTTGTTCGTCCTAGGGGTTGAGATTATATGTTGAAGACACTCTAGGGCATGTTGGATAAATTACTTAAAGCAACTGAACCGAAATTTTTACTATGGCCAAGTTGTAACATGAGTTTGTTAACGGCGAAAGTTAACTTGAATCCAGGCTTTAGGTGAAACCAGACCTTAAGGAATTTCATAATCATAGAACTTTGTTTTTAACTTAATTAATTTATCCAAACCTGCCTGTATGTCACATGACAATCAGTGGATTATCTTTCAGATATTTAACAATTAAAATGGCACGAGGAAGATGACAATACGCAGCGGTATCTCTTTCGGGCATAATTTAATTCGAATGAAAATTACAGAAGAATGACACTAATCTCACCCTGCACCCTTAATCAATATATTAAAATAATATTCATTTTTTAAAGCTTTAAAGTCATATAGATCATTAACGCTGAAGCCGACTTAAAAGGCTACTGTTTTAGCCTAAGTTGAGAAATTTCTGGGCCTATCATAAAATAAATTCCAATAAAGTCTCAATTAAAACTTCTTGGTTAGTTTCTCTTTATAATTAACTTCTAAAATAATAACTACTACTCAAAGAACGGACTTTGAAATTCAAAAAGTGGACTATGAAGAAATGCCAATTAGCCCCAGCCTTACCAAGGACCTTCCATCTTTCTCTTTCTTCATTATAAAGACCTCTTTTTCCATATTTTTCTCCTCGATGGATCTCATGGAAACGTGGACTTTCCCCTCACCATTGTGGCAATGATTATAAAGAAGTTTTCAAGGCGGAATCATTGTAAATGTCTCCTCTCTCAGGAATGCCCTTTTTCATCTAAGGCAATTTGTCACGTAGCGTTACGACAAAATAATGTTTCATATCAGTGCATGGTGGAATGCAATTTATGTCCCTATAAACATAGTTGATCCTATATTTAGGACTATCATTATTGTACTAAATATAGGATCTAGATATAGATTGTCCCAAAATAAAATAAATTGTATTTAATCTTTTTTTTTTTTTTTTTTTTTTTTTTTTTTTTTTTTTTTCACACTAAACAACTAGAATCAAAAGTATACAGTTCCTAAGGTACCGACCACCAATTAGTGCGCCTTTGATATCTGTCATATTTTTTACTTTCCCTTACCTATATACGCAATATAAGTAAGGGAAGGTATTGCGATCATGAAAATTTACGAATTCTAGATTTCAACGGAAATACACGTCTAAGTCCAAATGAACAAGTCCCGCAAAAAATTCTGTGTATGTGTGGTAAGCTTAGTGCTAAAACAAAAAGCCGTACGTAACTGAAATTTCATATTTAACACAACTTGACGCCCGAGATATTACAGCAACATTTTCATCAAAATCGGTTAACCAAAACCACTTTATACCATTCTTATGATTTTTTCAAAACGTAATTAATATTTATAATTTATTGCTAAGTAAGTTCCGTTAATGTGGTTATGCTTCAACCGCATCAGATATGATGTAGCTAAGTATGAGCTTGTCTTCCAGCTTTAAAGGTGCATGTTGAGTCTTCTTTAACATAAAAATACTTTTTCAAATAAAACCTATGTTTAAGATGTTTCTAACAAAAGCCCATTTATAGAATAGAATAGAATAGAAAAATAATTTTTATTCTGGGACTGGGTCCCTTAAGAACAATATGGTATGTACAATTAATATATACAATATGTCTGGCCACAAGACCAAAGGATTATAATTAATTCTTATTTACAAAGCTTTAAGAAGAAAAGTAGGATACAATAAAACAAAAGAGTAAAATAACTAAAAGAGTAAAATAAATGAATAACTTCTGATATGTTGAAAAAAACTTAACATTGAAACTGATTCATAATAATTGATCGATATAGAAACATGAACAATAAATAATAAATTTTCTTTTTGAATAGATATTTGATTTGAAAACTCAGGCTTGTGGAGCGTCTGTTTGAGATGGCAATAGGTATTCGACCAGCTGGGACTTGAATGATGGTAGGGAAGAAGCATGGCGGATATGAGTAGGTAGGGAATTCCAGAGAATAGTAGAGCGGTCAAGAAAGGAATGTTCAAAACTTGTTCTGTGGGCAGGAATATAAAGGTCAGAATGGCGCGATCTTGTTTGGAGGGAGCGGGCTGACGATTTAAATTGCAGAAGTTTGTGGATATAGGGAGGTAGCTGGGAGTTGATGGTTTGGTAAAGGAACGATCCAAGGAAATAATGTCTGCGGTTTGAGGGAAGGAGCCACTTTAACTCACTGTATAAATGGGCCACATGAGACCTCTTCGGTGGGCCAAGGACAAATCTTAAAAATGTATTCATAAATTATAACTTAAGTACTGTTTAACAAAACTTTCTATTAGTTTGAATATATGTACAAAGTCGATGTAATTTGTTCATTTTACTTACCTATATATGAAATACATATAACGCTCAAGATGTTACTACAACTTTTTCATCAAAATCGGCGAATCAGAACAGCCATTTTATACCATGCATTCTGGACCTTTCCACGATTTTCTCCACAACGACTTGTAACGATTTCGATTAAATTCCCTATATCAATGAAAAATTTAATGGGCTTTAATACGATATAGGTTTCGTTCCGATTAATATAGTCTGACAGGGCATTTGATGATAGTTTGAATTTTCTACCTCTGAAGTACCTTTAATTTTGTACATTCCAAAAGATTAACCTTATCATCTTAATGACATTTATAAAGGGCGGCTAAATATACAAGTTGGACGAATTTGATGACCAAATAAAGGATAAAAGAGAAAAAAAATATTAACGTATTTTTTTTTATATTAAGAACAGTTATATAGAAGTATAATATACTGTTGGAAAGAGAAAGATTTTAGAAAAATATTATACGTTACACAGAGTTGTAAAAGGTAATATAAAGTGACGAATGGGGAATAAACATATTACTGATTAACAATTTAATATTGTTATATCATTTAATCTAAATCATATGTTTCCAACGAAAATGAATACACGTTTTATTAAAATGAACTTCAAATAGTTTTCAAATTTAAGTATATTTAATAGTTTTTAAATTGATTTTAAAAGTCAAGGTCAGTGAAAGTCATGTGTTGCCCGCACCAGATTTTTTAAGCAGATATTGATATTGTTGTAAGTCATATATATGTCATATTATTTTTTCGCATCATATTATAATTTTTTTAAATTTTTTTTTACACGGAACGGCCTTATAAACCACGCGAATATCATTATATTCATATCTTTTCACATCCCTTCTTCTTCTCTGCTTCCTTCTTTTTTCTTTCTTCCCATCTCTTCTTCATTCTTTCCGATTGTTCTTTCCTTCTTTCTTCCGTCCACACAACTCATTTCCTCGCACACCTCTCGCCCACAAGGACCTTAATTTATTTTATTCTTCTCCCATTTTAGTTTTTATTATAAATGTTAAACATATTTCTGTTATCTTTTGTTTTTACTTATTTTTATTATATGTCATCCTTGTCTATTTCTTTCTCATTACTTGCTATACATAATTTTTCTTTATCCTGTCTTGTTACTTTCTATAAATATTTATTCTTTACATGTTTTTTTTTTTTTTAAAGTTGTTTTCTTTTATTTTTCATAGTCCTGTATATGGCCTAAAATTTAATAAATAAGTTTTCTCGATTGAAGATTCGACGAAAAAAATAAATAAAAAAAGTTGATTAAATTGAGTTTTAATAGTTAATAGTATACATCGTTATATAGTCTCTGTTGAGTTCTTGTCTGTTTTTTTTTGTTTTTTTTTGACAAAATCATAAGAGTTTTTAAGTCGGTATTGTTGTTGTTTTGATTTTAAGAGCAAAAAACTGCTTATGGTTACTATCGCCCTCACTTCTTTACAAAAAAAAAAACAATACAAAATGAAAAACGATTTACCAAAATAAAGATAGCAGAAAAAAAATGAAGTAAAGAAAATAATAAATAAAAAAAAAATTATAATAACATAGATAAATAATAAAATAAGTGAAAGTAAAAAATATAAAATAAATAATGATGATAAAAAATTAATAACAAATAATAGTAATAATAGAAAGAAGAGAAAATAAAATATGAATATAACAAAAATAAAATAAAGAAAGGAAAAAATAAATAAAATAGAGAATAATAATAATTTAAAAATTAAATTTTTAGTTAAACTGTTAAAGTAATAAAAAAAATAGTTATATTTGCTGAAAGAAACGAATATGTTTTATATCTGTCGCTGAAAGCCCCAGAAACCTGGTCGGCTTTATGGTACTTTCTCGCCTAGCACATAAAATCAACCGCCACCTTCTAACCTTCAGAGAAGTTATTTGGTTTAGGGTTCTGTTTAAAGAAGCCTATTTGGATTTCTGGAGGAAAGCTGTTTTAGGGAAAATATAGGAATAAATTGAACCAAACTAATTTCAAAGTTATCACGATAACCTGCCCCGGCAAATCGTGGTTCTTTTGAAGATGAAAATAGGACACCATTACCAACAGAGTTTTAAAGAAAAAAATTATCGACATATTAAACCGGAAGTTTAGTCAGTACAATTTTCTTATTTTTATAGATCATCCGTATTGTTTGATGGAGATTTTGTTATCAAAGAAAGTTTTAGAAAAAAAAACATTTTTTTTTTTTTTTCAGTGAAACGTTTTAAGAGATAGAAACTAAAAGATTTATATGATATGTTTTTTAGGTATCACATAGTTTGAGGTGTTAATGACTTTATTACTTTTTGAATTCTAATATTTTTTTAAAGTTATGTGGTTCTTATGTTTTTTTATTGAACCGATGTAGAATAAATAAATAAATATTGTTCTGCATTTTTCCTCTAGAGATTAAAACGTCCTTGGGACATACTCAACTTCACTCGTTATGTAACCAGGGTCAATTCATCATTCTAGAAACATTAATCTCGGAGGGGAATAAAAAACAAAAAAAAAAAAAAAAGCGTTATGAATTGAAATCACTGAGATATGATAAATAAACATTACTGTTTAAACTTTTTTTTTTTTTTAACTTCATCTGAACATCCATCATCCTATCTCCTTTTTGCCCACAATGGGAAAAATCCTATAAAAAAAAAAAAAAAAAAAAAAAACCGTACTAAAACTACTTTACTCGATCCTAGAAATGTATCAAATGATTCCGGACCACAAGTTTGGATTTCGTTCAACAGTGTCACTCATGTTTTCTCCCCTTTGTTTGAGTCTGGTACCAGGTACTGCTTCACCAATTCTATTGATTCCTGTACCCTACATATCTCATATTAATTTGTTCCTGCCTTATTGGTTAATCCTTCAAGGTAAACCATAACTATTCCTACTCATCCATAGTATCTCAATTTGTTGGTGTGCCACAAGGTAGTATCCTAGCATTATCCTCAATACTTACGCTGAAAGCATGCGTGGAAGAATATTCCATAATGATCCAACTACCGGATCCAAAAACCTGAAGTCATTGAAGAATAGAGTCACAATAAGAGGATTAATGTAAATCCTAAATAACCCAAAAATTACCTTTACCCTTCTTCGCAAACCGATGTCTTCCTGCCTCTCAGTATCCTTTAATAAAACCCCACTTACTCTATCTAGGAATCCATCTTGACAAGCACCTAACTTGGCCTACTTACGGAAGACTGAGACGAAGAGAAACTGCTCAAAGATACCGATTACTACAACACTTGACAAACGTTCAATAATTACAGTGTTTTACAAAAACCCATTAACGTCACTATTATCTGGACATATTTGGACACATCACACACTTGGTGACTCTACTAAACCATCTAATTCCTTCTGCATCCAATCCTTACAATACAAAACGCCCGAAAAGGACTAATTTACTATTTTAAAGGATATGCCCGATTTTCATATTTTAAGGACTGTTTTAATTTTTTTTTTTTATTCTAAGTTAAAGTCGCCATTCTCGTTGAAAGTATTCTTAACAATTGACATTTATTGTAACTAGGATACGGTTCAAAATTGAATCCTTTTAAAAGGATACGAATCGAAATAATTCACTGGTAACTAGGATTTTTTTTTCAGTGGCACGACAGGCCGTGTAGGCCCTGGGCCTCGCGGTGCAATTTCCTGGGAGATTACATCGCGTTTCGTGATGCATATTGTAGTGTAGGGTCATCACTCCCTACGCCTAATTTTGTGAGTGGCCACCATTTGGCTGACGGGTCTCACATACCCGGGGGAGAAGGCTATGAGTGAATTACCATTTGATTTCATCCTTATAAAAGCCCTGACGGGACTGGGATTCGAACTCGTAACCTGTAGCATGAGAGACTAGCGCGCTAGCCACTCAGCCACGGTCTCCCCTCACCACACTAAAAAGGACACTTTTTAATATCGCAACTCTCTTCCCCATGCAAGAAGCGGTCCGAAATAACTTAAGTCTAACTGTCTATATTAGGCTGGATGAGGTGGGTTACGCCCGAAAAGTACTAATTTACTATTTTAAAGGATATGCCCGATTATCATATTTTAAGGACTGTTATAATTTTTTTTTTTTCATTCTATGTTAAAGTCGCCATTCTCGTTGAAAGGATTATTAACAATTGACATAATATGTTAATTAATCGGCTCTCTTTTTTATCATTTATCACTATTTTTTATCCTAAAGTTGGAGGATAAGAAAAAAAAAAAATCTCTTTTTTATCATAGAACAAATCACCGATAAAGACCTCAACATCCCATTTATCACAGACCTAGCCCGAAATAGATATATTCCTCACATATTCCTGATAACGCTTCGAGACGAATGAAAAGAAGGTGGCTTTAAAATAGTTAATAAAGAGCTACAATTGGGTAGATCTTTTATAACACATATTCGCGACTTGTATTTTTACTGTATAAACATTTTCTTATTGTATTTGTTTACTACAGTTGTAAATTATTATAAATAATTTTTTTTTTCCTAGCCCCTTCTTCTCCTTTCAATACCTCACCTTACGGTAGCTTGAGGTTGTCGAGGTAGTTATGTTTATACTTCAATGACAGGTCTTCAGAAGGCCTCGACAATGCCTGTCCAATCGGAGTGATGAGATGGAGTATGATTCGCTCAGCGTGGTGGAAGCACGGCAGTAGCGAGGATAAAGAGGGAACTCACCCTGCGTGGTAGTAGCACGACAGTAGTGAGGACCAGGAGAGAATCACCCTGCGTGGTAGTAGCACGACAGTAGTGAAGACCAGGAGAGAATCACCCTGCGTGGTAGTAGCACGACAGTAGTGAGGACCAGGAGAGAATCACCCTGCGTGGTAGTAGCACGACAGTAGCGTGGATAAGGAGAACTCAACCTTGCGGGGTAGTAGCCCGACAGTAGTGAAGGTAAGAAGGAGTCAAGATGGAAGAAGGAATTGAATCAAAGATAGACCTCAATGTGTTACAAAGGCAGAGCAAATCTGACCTAGGGAGATACCCGCTTGGGTGATCTGAAGAGCTGAGCTAGCTCTTGGGGATGTTAGTCATCCATGTCGATAATTGACAGTGAGAGCTTTGTTAGCAGTCTAGGGTCTTGGCCCTAGGTCAAATTACCTTGAGTGCTTTATTTATTCTTATAAAACAGTTATATCGGTATAAATAGTTACAGTGACATTAATTATTAACAATATACAACATTATTGGATATAGCGTCTTCTTATAGTTGTCAGTAAGTCATATTGACGCCGCTTGCGCTATCTGTGAGCGAGCGTGTGTAGCATCCGCCACAAGGTTTCTCCTTTTTCTGCATATTTGCAATTTAAGGAGTCATCTCTCTGCACGTTAATTTTTTTAAGATTTACATTTTTATGTAATGCATCCGGTGATAAGGCTCACCTTTTAGTTTGATTTGGCCTCACTACTAAAATTGCATTTGTCAAACAATTTTCTGCCATCACTGGAAACGAAAAACTTTTTATTCCTCTCTGTAATGAAGTTATGGATTGTAGGTATTTCTAATACGTCATGAATCATACATAGATGACTTTATTCTTTGTAATGTTGTCCCTTTAACAATTCTTCTTAGTACTCCATTTTTTTTGGGACTAAACACGTTTTGCTGTTGACTTTGGATACGTGGAAATAGTTGCGTGCCATAAAATAGTAACGGGCGTAGTATTGTTTTATGTATTAAAGTTTTGAGACGAAGATACAGACTTCTGGAAGACATTAAATAAAAAATTAACAGGATACCTTAAATAGGGTCGAATTCCTGTATCGAAATATATATAAAATGGGAAGCAGGAGAGAGCCGAGAGGCAGAGCTAATTGATGCAGTTAGCCGGGCAGCGTACTGCGTGATCTGCTTACAGTTGGTCTTGTCTGTGGTTGTTTGCCCACCCCGGGGGCTTGTCGCTATTGTTTGTAGTGTCCTGATCAGCCCAAATCGTTAGGGATGTTTCATTTCCAGGTTTCACGCAGCGAATGAAGGCTATCTCAAACACATCGCTTTCAGTCGAATAGGTCGAATTGTTGGGAACGATCCAAAAAGAGTTTTTTTTTTGGGTTTTTTTAAATAGATTTATTGCTATTTACAACTGTATAACGATACACATCTAGTAAATGAGATACAACATAAAAATGTCATGGATTCACATTGCCCATTGGCAGCTCTCTAAAGACAATGTTTAACTAGAAGGTCTCGGGTCCATCTTCTTTTCAGACTCCTCGGATTGTAGAGGAAGCAAGGATTGAAACAAGTGGATTAGAGTGGGAATGGAGTTTGTCAAAGGAGTGGTACGTGGTTCGCGCCAAGTCAGCAACATAGGGAACGTTAAGATCATTATGGATGAGTTTATTTGTGACAAAATAAGGAGCATTGAGGATTTTTCAAAGGATTTATGATTGCGAGGATTGAAGACGGGAAGAATTTGATGGTTTAGTAGAGCCCCAAATCTCTACTCCGTAAGTCCATATCGGTCTTATGATAGTCATGTAGATGAGCCTTTTGTGCTTAAGTGGAAGGTTAGAGCGTTTGTCCAAAAAGTGTTGAAGTAGTCGAAAACGTCGGGCAGTTTCTTGTCTTTTCAGTCTTGTATGAGGGTTCCAAGTAAGACGTTTGTCCATGTGCACAAAAAGATTTTAAATGTTATTTTCGTGATAAGAACGTTCAGAGAATGTAGAGAATCTTAGCTATTCTAATAATTTGTTCTTAGAGATTACTAACCAAAATTCCATCAATTTAAATAAAATATTAAAGATAAAGTAAGAAAATATCTTTTAGTTTTTTTTTTTTTTTTTTTTTTTTTTTTTTTGAAGATTGACCAAAAAAACAAAACATTTCCCAAACTATAATTCTACCAAAAGCTTTAATAAAAATATTCGTAGAAGGTGGCAATATTGCTTTACAAAGGTAAGTGATTTCTTTACCTCTAATAAACCCAGCATTTTACCTATAATTATAAGCGCTCGATTGCCTACTTACGGAATAGTTTTCAATGCAAATTTTATATTTTATTTTTTACAAACCTTTGCAGTATCAGATAACACTAGAAGACCTTCAAAATTTTATAAAGAAGGTTGTAGCATGTAGATCTAAATTCAATGCTCATTTTCGATGTGGTTTTAGCTATCGATGGAAATATAAAAGGTAGCTACACTTACCTACGCGATGGTACTTATACCTCTCGTTTGTACATATCATAATGTAACTACCACAAAAAATCCATTTGCTCATACCTGATTTTCGTGGAGTAAAAGCTATTTTACTTAAAGAATATGAAGAAGGTTGACTGTAATTTTAGAAGTACTGAGCAGTGACTGCGGCATTCATCCTGATAAATTTGACCTATACACCCTACAAAAAGTGGAATTAGCTATATACATGTACCCCTGGTACTATTGTACTTATCGACTACTGTGAGCCAATTCCTCTTTCATGGAAAACAATTGAGCTTGCTAATTCACTCATTGCTACTTTTTCTAAAAAGGCCCAAGAAACCCGGAATAAAGAATAAAAGTATTACAGGACCCGCAGTAGGAAAACACCCCGCCTAGCTACAAACCAAGACTTTTTTAATATTATGATGATATCCTAGGACCCTTATATAAGTTGATTAAGACCAGAACCAAATGTTAAGAGCCTTCCGCTTAGTGATACAGCAAAAGGTTCGTTGAAATGAGTGCTACTGTAAACTTTAAATCATTTTTACTTTCACTTACTATACATAGTAAGGGGAAGTATTGCGATCGTGAAAATTTTCGAATTCCAGTTTTCAACGGAAATACACGTTTTAGGGTCCCTGAGTCCAAATAACCAAGTCCCGCAAAAAGGTCTGTGTGTGTGTGTGGTAACTCCCGGGCGGAAAAGGTAAGTCCTATGGAACTGAAATTTCATATTTAAGACAACTATACGCCCGAGACGTGACAAAACTTTTTTCATCAAAATGAGTACACCAGAAGAGGCACTTTATACTTTGCATTTTGCACCTTTTTTCGATTTTCTCGAAAACGGTTCCGACGATTTTGATTAAACTCGCTATATCGATGTAAAATTTAATGGGCTTTAATATCATGTAGGTTTTATTTGGATGAAAATGGTCTGACAGGGCTTAAATGCCGATATTTTAAATTTCCTTCCCCTAAAGTACCTTTAATTTTGTAGATTCAATAATAATAACTAGATTATCTTGTTAACGCTGATGAAAAACAGGTGAATATATAAATTGAATAAATTCGATACCCAACTAAAGGAGAAAACAGAAAAAATATTTTTTTTATTCAATTTTTCGTTTTTGAACATAAGAGCAGTAATATACATGTATGATATGCCGTTGGAAAGCTAAAGATTTTAGAAAAAATATGATAGTGCTGAAATGAACATAAAACTACCTGATTATTTTAGATAATAATATAATAGATTTTTTAATAAAACACATGTTCCTATATAAATTCAATTTGATTAATTCCATAATAGTTTCACGTATTTTTATCTCTAACAGTATTTGAAAATTGTTTCATTGATTTTAAAAATCGAGGTAAGTGAAAGTCGTGTGTTGCCCGCACCAGATTTTTTAGTTATAGTGAACTTTATTATATTGAATTTTTAAATATTATATTCAGTTTAATAAAAAGGTAAAATTATTGTTATATATATATATATATATATATATATATATATATATATATATATATATATACTGTTTTTATAATTTTTTTTTTTTTTGAATGATAAACGAGTAAGATTTTTGTGCAAATGGTTTTAAAGATTATTTTTAGAATATAACTCAGTTGGATTAACCATAAAATGAATGAGAGAAAAAAAAAACTTAAGTCAAATTTAAGGTGAATTACTACCCATCAATTCCCAATTAAATCATTCAGTGACCCAGAAATATAATTTGGTCCAAAGGATACATTGAGTTTTTTTTAAAAAAATTTAAGTCAAAATTGCGCAGTCTACGGATTTTTTCCCGAATTACTAAACTTTTAAGCCACTGTGCGCTGTACGATTCCGACGTATTGCTTTTTCTCTGAAACTAGTGGACCATTTTTTTTTTTAATTTGTCAAAAATACTAGAGCAAACGATGATCCTAACACGTAGACGTTGATGTCACTTGTTATTTTTAAAATGGCTGCCGATTTAAAGTGATTTAATTCAATAACTCACTTATTTTTGAAGAAAAAGGAAAAATTTATGAGGGTTTTTAACCAAAAAAACTGGGAATAATTATAAAAAGGAGAAAGAAGAAAATCGATATTTTATCCATAAATACGGCCATAACTCAGTTATTATTGAAGATACACAAAAATATATTCTGAGTTTTAGAATCGGTAAAGCTCGATAAAAAAAAAAAGAAGGTTGATCTGTACATTAAAATCACAAATTATAATAGATGTAATTACACCATTATTATTTAAGATAGAGAAATATTGAAAAGATTTTCAAGACAATTGAAAATCGAAAGAAAAGAAAAGAAAATAGTAACGCAGTCTAGTATGAATGCTTTGTGTTTATTATTTTCAATAATGAACATTTATAATCTACCAAAAAAATAAATAAATAACCCTAAAAAAATACGTTTCTCCTAATTAATAAATAAATTCTAAAAAGTTTTGCTCTAAGAGCTATTTCATAGAGTTAAATTGTCTACAAAATTAAAAAAAAAAATCATTGAAATGGATTTAGAACCATTAGAGGTATAGTAGCGTTTTGATTAGCAATGGTTATTATATGCCATTATAAAAAAATTATTTATCGCTTTTCATATTACTTAATTGCCTATCCACAGCTGTATGAACAGTTAAAACTTAATATTTTAATTTGGAAATAATAAACCATTGTGTAATAATTTGCAGCATTTTTATAAACTTGTTGAAGTCAGTATTGCAGTCATCAGAAAATTTACAAAATGTATACAATTTTCCTGAATTCACTACAAGCTGTACGAATATTTCCACAGAACAGCTCTCTTAAGATTAATATATCTGGACTTATAAAGAAAGGAAAGAATTTTTATTCGCAAGAAAATTAAAAAAAACTAAAATCTAATTTAAAGTCCGTTAATTGTCTGAAGTTAATACTTCAAAATAATAATCGCACAAGAGATGCGAGTGTAACCGCATGGAATACTTTTAAAGATGGGTCAATGCATTCAACACAAGAAAATCACAGGTCTATGTGGAGTAATAATTAATTAAATTCTTAGTTATCTGCATAGAAAAAAAAATTAACTTTAATAGCTTTTTTTTAAATGTGATTTCGGTTTAAACTTAAGGAAACATCTTGGAAAACAGATCGTCGGAATGGAGAATCTAAACTACAATAAAAGGTTATGCACGTCTTTTATCTCCTTTCTCATGAGGTCCAAGTAAATAAAAATTTCATTAGGAAAGGCTGATGAAAAATAAACGCTCAAGCGAGATAACTTTCCGCAAAGCGAAGAACATAGAAAAAAAAATGGAATGGTCCAAGCTAACACAGTTTATAAATGAAAAACATCAATTAAGGATTTGTATTTTCAGGGAACTTGACAAAGGACATTCCCAAAAGTAATTTCTTTTGTTGATTAACTATTACTTTACGTCTGAAAAGCAACATCGTCTTTGAAATGACTCTTTATCTGAACAATCTGCGGTTTATATTGACAACAACTTGAGATGTAAGAGGGACATAAAGTGGATAGAAGACAAAAAATACAGAGAAAAAACAAGAGTTAATCGAAAGGAGGTAAGAGCACAAAAGTTAAACAAATAAACCTCTATACGAATGAAGTTTTTTTGAGTGTGTCATTTAAAAGTAAAAACAGACATAAAAACATTATATAAATTAATCTCAATATATTTCATGAGATACATAAATATATTTTTTTGGAAATTATAAAATTTGGTGCGCGCAACACACGACTTACAGTCCGTTATTAATTAAAGTATTTTATATACTGTTAAAGATCAAAAATGGAATTCATAACTTTAATTTTAGATAGAAACATATTTTTACTTTCACTTACTATATATAGTAAGAGAAAGTAATGCGATCGTGAAAATTTTCGAATTACAGTTTTCAACGGAAGTACACGTTTTAGGGTCCCGTGAGTCCAAATAACCAAGTCCCGCAAAAATGTCTGTGTGTGTGTGTGTGTGTTCGGCAACTTCCGGGCGGAAACGAAAAGCCCTATGAATCTGAAATTTCATATGTAAGATTATTATACGACCGAGATGTTACAAAACTTTTTCATCAAATTCGGCTAACCAGAAGAGGGACTTTATATTTTGCACCTTTTTTCGATTTTCTCGAAAACGGTTCCGACGATTTTAATTAAACTTGCTATATCGATGTAAAATTTAATGGGCTTTAATATCATGTAGGTTTCATTCTGATTAAAATGGTCTGACAGGACTTAAATGCCGATATTTGAAATTTCCTTCCTCCTGAAAAAAACAGGTAAATATATAAATTGAATGAATTCGATACCCAACTAAAGGAGAAAACAGAAAAAAATATTCTTTTAATGCAATTTTTTGTTTTTAACATAAGAACAGTAATATTCATGTATGATATACCGTTGGAAAGCTGAAGATTTTAGAAAAACATATTATCTCATACACAAGCTTTTAAAAGTTAATAGAGAGTGATAAAAAGCCGATAAAACTAAGTGATTGTTTTAGAATTTTTAGTAAAACACATGTTTCTGTATAAATTCAATTAAATTAATTCTTTAATAGTTTTACTAATTTTTATTTCTAACTGTATTTGAAAATTCTTTAATTGATTTTAACAACGGAGGGAAGTGAAAGTCGGGTGTTGCCTGCACCAGTTTTTTATATTAAATAATATATAACATTGTTATGTGCCATAATAACTTTAGTATATAAGATTTCAGTTTTTCTGCATTACTAATGAAAAGTTAACTATAAACCTTTTAGTCAATTTCTGTGGTGATAGATTTCAGGAATATTATGAGCGATTTTCGTTATGAATGTTTAAAGTTTTTTTTTATGTTTTTCATTAATAAAAACTTTAAGAATCTATAAAAGTTCAAGCTGCATAAACTTAAATTATTATAATAAAGTTAAATTTTCGAAATAAAGAGAATTCATTAATTTTGGTTCATCAAAATAGTTCTAATTATTTTTAAGAAAAAGGACATTTTCAATGGACGGCCGTTTTAATAAGATATCTTAGGTGGAAATTTGATTAATGAAATGTGCTGGATAATGATAATAGATACTAAGAAGAACAGCTTAACCAAAAAAATATGGGAAAATTCGAAAGTTCAGATATTGGTCTTATGACCACGGAATGCATAGGCTCGCCCCATTATGATGCGGTTGAAACTACATCAACGAAACTTTCTTAACAATAAACTATATTCGAAATGTGATCAGTAGCGATGGTGCCATTCTGTTCAACTTTCTAAGGCGATTTAGGAACGGATCTCAGGGTTTTGACGAGGAGGTACCTTGCCGTCTACGGTTCCGAGAAAGCTTTTAAGCTTTGACTTAGTGGAAAACTTATTTAAGGGGCTTAATGACTCCCTAATGTAGGAGCTAGGCAAGACCTTTAAATACTGCTTTAGCGCCAATGGCCAATATAAACAAGCGAGATTTAGGATTAACAAGAATGATTAATAGGTATTGAATCTGTCAAACTGGAAAGGAATAAACTATTTATAGCACATTGTAATTTCAAAGTTATAGCAGTATTTATAAAGAAATATCCAGAAAGGAGTTAAATGATATTTGTTATTATAATTTTCTACATTATAAATTTCTAGCAGAAAAAAAAGATGAAGGAGGGATAGGTGGAACAAGACGATTTTAATAAATAATAACTATATTATATTACAGTTATTTATATACCATATTGTATTATATTTCATTAAGTTTAGTTTATTTATTTTTGGAAAATAATTAAAACAATACCTTTTTCGTCAATTAGCGGAGTCAGCAAGTAGTTAATCAGTGAAGTAATACAACTGAAGATGTATTGTTTTGCTATGTTTTTGACCGGCTGCTTTTCTAAGGCAGCGGTAGCTTCAAAAACTAGCTTACTTACTATATTTAGTCAATATATAAACTATATTTAATGATACCATGGATCTCCTTTCCAAAGGTATCGTGTTTACCAATCCAATAGGTGGCATGCAGGGTAAGATTAAAGTAAACAAGATTCAATTAATACATTACTATAATTATTAATTTACACATATAAATTATATTAACCCATTGCCTAGTACTCTGATTGAGAATACTGAGGGACATTTTACTACCTTTGCCATACAATATTACAAATAACAATATACCTTTGAAACACTTAACCGGCTGGCGAAGGTGAAATCAGTCTTAGGTCCCCTTTCTCGGCATCATCCTCCAGCTGTGCTCAGAACCCCGACGGCCACCTCCTCTTCTTGTAGATGGAAACGGACTCACTCTTCTTGAGGATAAAACTTGACTAACTCTTTTTAACGGTTCTTCTCTCTCATCCTCGTCACCTCGGGTGGGCCGAGATGGGAAGTTCCCCGGTTGGCGGTATAGCCTTTGTGCTATTATTCTTATCTTTTCACCAATCTTAATATTCTTGTTGGCCGCCGCTGGGGGGAAACTATCAGAGGATTCTGGTACCGCTGGGGGGCCCATACCGATGGGAAATCTAGGGGGCTAGGTAAACACCTTTTGATGTCTTGCCGACAAAGGTTCATTATCATTAATTGTTTAATATTAAAATTATTTAATTATGAACTCCCCTCAGTATCCTCAATACATTACAGTTTATGTGTATACAAATAATAACAACAAAGGAGAAAATTTTGATTGCAATACTTTTAGGATACAATCAGTATTATAAAATTGGAATATGAATAGATGGATTGCTGTAGGATTCTGATGGAACTAAAAAAAAAAAATATATATGTGAAAAACTTTCATTTACATAAAAAATGATTAATACCATTTTGACATCTGAGTATATAAAATATCGTTTGTAAGAGTGGCTTCTTTAGGAATGTTAAATTAAAATAAGTGCCCAAGGAATGATCCATCATTCCTCACAAGGTAAAAATGATTGGAAAACTTTAAGACTCACATACGAAAATTGACCTCACTATTATTATACTACTCTCGGAATTCATAGCTCTGCATTATCTTCTACACCAAAACATAGCTCTGCATTATCTTCTACACCAAAACATAGCTCTGCATTATCTTCTACACCAAAACAAAGAAACATACATAATACTTTTTCATTAGGTATCAATCCAGGGCGTTCCTGATAACTGAAGTACCACTTATTTACTATTTTATTTATTTTATCACGAGAAAATAAGATTATATTAGAGCAAGGTCAGATCTACGAAAGATGCCGAACAGCATGTGGATATTCGGATCATTACTACTTGAAATACTGATGTAAAGGCAAAAAAAAAAAAGTAAAATGTTCAGGGACAAGTAGTTGAAGCTTAAATCGATAAATAAATCAATCTCTACATAATTAATATAAGAAAAATAATCAGCTTCATGGTTTAAAATATTAAATGTTTATCCAAAAAACAAAAGTGGTAAGACCTATACGTTATACCTAACAAAAAAACTGATGTAAATAAACTGTTTTGGAGGTTCTTTGAATTTTTTTTTTTTTTTTTTTTTTTTTGAGAAATATTACAGTTTGTTGCATAATGAACAGTAGTAATAGAGATGTAGTACTCATTCATACAATATATACAGCCAATAATGATAAAGTCAATTTACATAAAATCGGAAATAAATAAATTCAAATATATACAAAAAAAGCAACAAGAAACAAATCAAAACAACAACCTGTAGTAGAGATAAATACAAGTTGGGAAATAAATAAAAATCATACAAGCATACTTAACTATATACAATATATACAATCAGCCAAAGGAACCCTAGACTCGGCTGCTTCCCCCACAAGTAGGGGGACAAGCGGAATCCAAGAGATCCCAGCGCATCCCACTCAGCGCTTCACTGGTGTATGCCAGTGGAGGCCGAGCCAGAGCGGAATAGCCACAAACATACAGTACATGAGTGGAGGATCTGACCAGTGTCAGAACTCCAGATAAATGTTTACAAAACGTCGCGGGGCCACTGCCGTTTCAATCTTCGAGGAGGATTGTAGGGATGGGTGAAGCTGCAAAGCGATTGAGCAAGAGGATTAGGATGATGAAGAAGGTTCTGATGGAATTTGGAGAATTTGGATGGTACCAGATCTAAAATAAATGGAATATTAAGGTCATGGTGTAGGGTACAGTTGGTAACGTAATAAGGAGCATTAACTATTGTTCGGAGGACTTTGGATTGGAAGGATTGGATACGTTTGATGTTAGAATATTTAGTTGTCCCCCATAGTTCAAGTCCGTAGGTCCATATAGGTTTCAGTACTGTCTTATATATTAGTAATTTGTTGTCGACTGTAAGATGAGATTTTCTGTTTAGTAATTTGTATAACCGGCCGAATCTGCGGTTGAGTTCTATCCTTTTAAGTCTCGTATGTGGGTTCCACGTCAGTCTTTTGTCTAGTAAAAAGCCAAGGTACCGGACTGTGTCTGAGGAAGGAAGCGGTATGGAATTGAATTTAACTGTTGGACAGGATTTACGTCGAAGGGTGAAGGTGACGTGTGTACATTTGCTTTCGTTCACCTTAATTCGCCAAGCCTTACACCAGTCTTCGACAAGGGAAAGGTGACTTTGGAGATTTAGAGATGCTACTTCAGGATCGGAATTGGATGATAAAATGGCTGTGTCGTCAGCAAATGTTGCCAGAAAGGTATCGGGATCGGTAGGGATATCGGCGGTGTAGAGGATGTAGAGGACGGGTCCTAAGACGCTGCCTTGAGGAACACCGGCCTCAACAGTATAATGTTTGGAAAATTCGGAACCACAGCGAACTCGGAAGGAGCGGTTTGATAAATAGGATCGGAGGATTAGGTATAAGGATTGAGGTAAATGGGTTTTGAGCTTAAAGAGCAATCCCGGGTGCCACACCCGGTCAAAAGCTTGAGCTATGTCCAGAAAGGCACCCGAACAATACTCCTTGCACTCAAGGGCAGAGGAAATGTGATCCACAACTCGGAGTCCTTGCTGAACTGTGGAATGTTGAGAACGAAATCCAAACTGATGCGAAGGAAAATTTTAAAATTTATCTAGGATTCGTTTTAGTAGGAGCTTTTCGAAAATTTTTGAGAGGATCGGAAGTAGGCTAATAGGTCTGTAAGATGACGTGCTGTTGGAAGGTTTGCCTGGTTTCAGGAAAAGGATGATAGTTGAATGTTTCCATAAGAGAGGAAAATAGGTAGTGCGTAGGATACTGTTATAAAGATATGTAAGGAATGTAATGGCTTTCTGTGGAAGTTGTCTTAAGATCTGAGGCGTGAGGAGATCATATCCAGGGGATTTACGGAGAGGAAGCTTATTAAGAAGATATTTGACCTCAGAGGGATTAACTGCTTTAGGAGGTAAGGAGAGTGGTATTGGCGAAGTAAGGAACTGTTCAACTGTTGAAGTATGGTTTGGATTCAACTCAGGATGAGGAGTGAAAACTTTGAAAAGGTGCTGTGCAAATTCCTGGGCCTTATCCTTGTCAGAAGCAGCCCAGGAACTATCACCGCGCAGGAGAGGATGGGAAATCGTGTGAGTATTCAGGATTCTCTTCGTGACATTCCACAGGGAATTGTCACGAGTCGAGAGAGAGGAGAGGTAGGAATTGTAGGATTGGGAACGAAAGGTCGCCAACTCCCGCTTTAATTTTCTACAATAAAAGTTATAAGAGCGGCGATCTTCTGGGTGGCGGGTGCGTTGCCATAATGCTCTGGCTCGGCGTTTGGTGTTGATGAGGTCTGTCAGGTGTTGTGGTAAATGGCATTTGTAAGGAATAATTTGGGATTGTTTAGGAAAGGAGGCAGTCCAGGCAGCTTGTTGAATCAAGGTTGTAAAGGAATATACGGCATCATCAAGGTCAGAAGGGGTTTTGAGAGTTACTCTGAGGTCGATATCATTGGTGAGGATTTCGCGGAATAGGTTCCAGTTGATGGGGCCTCTGATGAATGACGGTGGGAAAGGTTTCGGAATAGGAGTCATGGATACATTTAGGATTAATGGACTATGATCAGAGGATAGTTCATCAAGGCGAGTTACGGAATAGTTCAGGGAGCCTAATCCGCTGTGGATGAAGAAGTCGAGGATGTCTGGATTACGGTTACGATCTGTTGGCCAGTAGGTAGGGGAATCGGGAGGTAGGAGATTAAGGCGTCTGGAGTTGAGTGCAGACTGCAATGTCCGTCCACGAGTATTTGTGGTTCTGCAACCCCATTGTTGGTGCTTCGCGTTTAAGTCTGCACCCAGAATAAAGTGATTCCCCAATGAGTTGAGAATGGAACCAAATTGGGTAATAGAAATAGAATTTTTAGGAGGGCAATATGCTGATGCGATGACTAGCGGAAAGGAAAAGGTCTTGATTATAATAGAGGTGGCTTGTAGGAAATCGTGGGCGGGAAGTGGGTGTAAGTGATGGGAGAGGGATCGGTTGACAATGACAGCAGTACCGGCATGGGCTTTGCCGTCTGGATGGTCTGTCCGGTATGTTGTGTATTCAGGTATTTTGAAGTACTGTTTAGTGGTTAGTCTAGTTTCAGTAATGAGTGCAACGTCAACTTTTTTGTCTTGGAGTAAGGCTGTAAGTTCGTCAGTGTGAGTTCTAACACCATTCGCATTCCATAGGAGAATAGATAAGGAGTTAGGTGAGGTCATTTATGGATTTTTTAAGTTAGGAATAAGATTCGATACAAGATTCGTGAGGATTGTTATTAGGGGCATGACAAGGGATTTGATTTCGGAAATGAAGGATGTCATCAAACTGGTAAGATCTGTGGCATTTGAAGGAGGGGGAATATGAGAGATTTGTTGTGGATGTGGATTTTTAGGACTGATTACGTTTTGAGGAAGAGGTATTTGTGGAATGGATTGAGGATATTGAGGTACATTTTGTAGTTCCGGCAGGGCCTCGGCTTCAGTACATTGGTTCCCACCTCCAAGTAAGTGGGCAAATGATACATTGGAATCGATTAATTTTGAGGGTTCTCTTCTAGTTCTAGCCTGTCTTGTTGTTTCATCCAGTACTTGGGGTTTTTGATACCTGGTCCTTAGCTCCTTATAGATTTGGCATCCTTTGTAGTTGGCCGGGTGGTCCTTGAGGCAATGAGCACATACAGCGGGTGTTGACTTCGGTTTTGTACATTCCACAGACTTGTGCTGTTCACCGCATTTCACGCAGCGTGGTATGTGGTGACAGTAACTTCTGGTATGACCATACGCCTGACAATTGTAACACTGAACAATTTCTCTCTTTGTATAAGGTTTTTCGACTCTTACACTTGTATAATACAGTCTTTTTAGATCATAAATTTTTTCTACTCCTGCTAATGGTTCCAAGTCAGCGAAGAATAGAGGCAGTTGAACTCTATCTTTTATGACATTAGTGACTTGTCGCACTTTGTAACCCATCTCCATGAGTTCTTCTTTGATAGCGTCAACTGGTGTTGAAGGGTGTAGATTTCTGATCACAACTCTAAGAGCTCTCTCTTGCCGTAGCTGATAAGTGTGAAAATCCGCTTTAGTTTCAGTTAGGTATTTCACAATTTTTCTATATGCCTCGGCGGTGGTCGGTGATATTTTGGTGTCATTGATTCTACTCATACAGTAGTAGCTGGTGGATTCGGTAATCTTGTTTAATTGGGCACATAACAACTGGAAATTTTTAATATTTTTGACAAATATCGGTGGAGGCCGTGGTTCACTGGGTGTAGGAGCAGATTCCATGTTTTCTTTTTCATTATGTAGGATTTGAAAAGGATTTGGGGTGAAAAACGGAGATTCGTCAGTCATCCCCTGTGACGATGTGCCAGGCTGTGGTTCAGATTCTGTATTAGAACCTGAAGGGGTTGCTTGTTGATTTAATTTTTTATTAGTATCACGGCGGGGTCTTTGTTTTATGGGAGACGTGATTGAACCACTAGATCTAGATCTTTTAGTTGATGCTTTGGAGGACATCACTTGGTGAAAATATCGCATTTCATGTGAAGAAGATAATAAGAAAATAACTAGATGTTGGTAATAAAACAATAACTAAAGAAAAGAAAACCAATCCCGGCCTTGCCGAGCTATTGGCAATCAGCTGATGTGAAGAGGTTACCCAGCATTCACTTTACACCGTAAATTGTAACAAAACTTACTGTTGTTTGCTCCAATATTTACTGCTGTTGTTATCCTGTAGTCTGGTGATGTTTTCAAGATTGCACTGAAGAGAATTCAAACTGAAAAAGCATGAAATCCAAGAGCCGATTTGAAAGATGACTGCTATACACATGCGCATGCGCAGAACTTTTGTCTTTGAAATAGAGGCTGAAAGAGGCCTTTCAGGAGGAGAGGAGCTGAGATTGAGTAGGTTGGCCAATTAATTGGAGTGATGTGTTGAATGACAAGCTGCCATTGGTTCTTGAAGCAGCCAACCGGGTGATAGCTACCTAATTACAGGCTCCACTATCAGCCAATGGATCTTCTTCAATATAGTGTCTGAACAAAGCGATAGGTCCATTGTCAGTCTAGACCATATCCCAAGATGGTTGATTATTTAGGAGCTTCGTGTGTTGACGGATAAGTTGCCTATTCAATAGATCTATTGAATCTAGCGGTGTTGGCACGATCTATGTTAATTGATCGACACGCGTATGTTATCCACTTCAATCTCATACAATGATTCAAGATCTCTATAGAAATATTATTTGTTTAATGTTTTCTTACTTTCACTTACTTATATATATATAAAAACATATAGTAAGGGAAAATATTGCGAAAGTGAAAATTTTTTAATTCCAGTTTTCAACGGAAATACACGTTTTAGGGTCCTCTGAGTCTAAATAACAAAGTCACACAAAAAGGTATGTGTGTGTGTGTGTGCGTGTGGTAAGTCCAGCGCAAAAACGAATTTTCCTATAAAACTGAAATTTCATATTTAAGTCAACTATACGCCCGAGATTTTACAGCAACTTTTTATCGAAATCAGCTGATCGGAAGATCTACTTTATACCATGCATTTTGCACCTTTTCACGATTTTCTCAAAAACGGCTCAAACGATTTTGATTAAACTCTATATATCGATGTAAAATTTGATTGGCTTTAATATGATGTAGGTTTTAAATCTGCAAGTTAAGCGAATTCGATAAACAATTAAAGGAGAAAAGTGCAAAGATATTTTTTTATGCAAGTTTTGTGTTTTTGAACATAAAAATAGTAATATAGCTGTATAATACCGTTGGATAGCTAACAATTTTAAAAAAAATATTATCTAATACACAGAATTTTAAAGGTTAATGGAGCGTGATGAAAAGCCAATAAAACTGATAACTGATTGTTGTAGATAAAACTATAATAGATTATTTAATAAAACACATGTTTCTAATGAAATTCTTAGTTCTTTAACAATTTATTTGTATCTTTAAGTGTATTTAACAATTATTAAATTGATTTTAACAACGGAGGTAAGTAAAAGTCGTGTGTTGCGTGCACTATATTTTTTACCTTATAATAGTTTCTTGTAAAGGTTAAATATACTACATATTAAATCTAGGCGTTAATGACCTTAGGGTTTTACTCATTAAAAATAAAATAAAACAAAAACGCTAGCAGCTTTATCATCGAAAAGTCCAGCCAACTGATATTCGTCGGAATACCTTTTAATTAAATGGACATACAATTATTTATTTATTTATTGCAATAATTTATACAATTAGAATTTACATTGCAAGATAGTTTAACAGATTTATTATTTCAAAAGAATAATTTTTTTTCCTTCTTTTTTTTTTTTTCCTCTCTTCACATATTCACGCATGTCAGAATGTCTCTGACAATCAGCAATTGTGCTGTACAAACTGAGATCAGACATGGTACATGGTCCATCCAGCAGCACCCCTTCCAAGGCTTTAATTTATCCGAGGAGGTCCCTCATCCAGCTTCTCTTTAGCCTTCTTCTGACTGGCATTTCATCTATTGACACGTCGTTAATCAGTCTATTGTCGTGTCCGGTAAGTATACTGTAAAAACGAGAATGGAGTGTTCGTATATGTTGCTTGTCGTAAGTCCGTATGTAGGGTCCTGTTATTTACGTACCAAAGGGCTGTCGTTATGAGTCTTAAAATTTTGGATTGAAATGATTGCAGATTTTGTATTTGAGTCTTTTTTGCTGAACCAAATATCTGTGAAGCGTAAGTCCAGAACTTCCTTTTCAGGAGTTTAAAGTCTTTAACGGTAACTACCCGTACTTGAGTTGAAGAGTTCGCTCGTCTTCATCTTCCAAAATTCCCTGTCCTTGGCTTTTCGTGACCATAGCACTCCTTCTTCCTTTTTTATCTCATCGACCCACCTTCTTCTTTGCCTGCCTCGGTTCCTTTTCTCATCTAATGGGGTCCACTCAGTCAGTATTTTCGCCCAGTATTTATCATTTTTCCTCATTAGATAGCTTTCAGTCGGTGGTATAGAGTCTGTAAAAGAATAATTAAATTCCAAGTATAATTGTTTAAATATTTGTGTTTACAGTTGTAAGTTATTAATATGGAATTTAATTATTCTTTTGAAGTAATGAATCTGTTAAACCAACTTAGACATATAAATAAATTGAAGCCTTTATTGTGAAGGGATACAAGAATAATGCGTTCTTTTAGACTAAAAGAGACGAAATTAAAAGCAGTTGAATAACCTCAAAAGTGGAGTATACAATAGAATATTTCATAATGCAAAAGTTTCGAAATCGAGAATGAATAGTATTCATGAGAAACCGATAAAAAGGATTCAAAGTCCGATTCAATTCAGAAAGGTCTAAGCACCGCTTTAAAACTTAATTTCTCTGGAAAGGGGAGTTTGGGGGATAGTGAGGGAATCGAAAATTCCCGAGGGTCCCCTAAAGAAGGAACTTGTTTGATCGCACAGATATCGACCAAACCAAATAAAAGGAGCGAAAGGGAAGAAGGAAAGGGAACCAATCACTATAGCCCAATTTATTAAGGGGCCGGGTTTATCACCTGGAGGGGGAATCGATAGGGGTGGGGGCGGTGGAGGGGGGGCAAAAAGGTGTCATCCATCAACCCGGCTTTACATCGTCATTAACGCTCTGTCGGCGGCTTCGTCATCAATTAGCTTCTGCCCTTAGGCTAACCAATCCTCTAAGTGTTCTGTCTCTATCAGGGCACTTTATGACATCTTCAAGTATCCGTTTTGTCTCCCCATCGTAAAACATTTTTTCTTCCAGAAATTTTCACGCCATATAAGGCCTGAAAAGGTTTTATGGTCTTATAAGGTTTTTTAATTGAAAATTAAAAACTCCATCATTTTTATGATATTTATCATGAGATCACTATTTGTATTTCTTTTAAAAAATACTCATGTTAAATTTAATTAAAAGGAACATTTAAAAAAGCACATACTGCCTTCCATTCTTCATAAAATCACTTTATCACAAGTCTTTAAACATTTTTTTTCATCCTAGTCGACGTTCAGGGTTGTTTCCCCATTTTCAAGACTTATTCCTTTTTCCTTATAAAATTGCTACATCATTTTTCATCTTTCACATCATCCATAGCACACTGCTACTTGTCTATATTGGCTCACTGTTGGAAATGGAAACAATATAGTGTAGCAGTGTGCTATGAGATGTTGTGAAAGATGATGTAGCAATTTTATAAGGAAAAAGGAATAAGTCTTGAAAATGGGGAAACAACCCCAAACGTCGACTAGGATGAAAAAAAATGTTTAAAGACTTGTGATAAAGTGATTTTATGAAGAATGGAAGGCAGTATGTGCTTTTTTAAATGCTCCAATTAAGAAAACTTCCAAAAAAATTAAAAAAGAAAAGAAATTTAATTAAAAGTTTTCGCCACGATCGTGAAAAAAGTATAAGACGATCGTATTGCTTTGTTTTGACCGGCTACTTTTTTAATAGTATTAATTAATATATTTAATGTATTGCCAGACTAATATTTAATGAAACCATTGGATTTCCTTTCCAAGGTATCGTGTTTACCGATCCAAGCAGATGGCATAAGTAAAGAAGTTTCAATAAAGACATTATTATTATTATTATTAACTTTATAAATATACCATTCATTAAAACTATGGCTGAGAATACTGAGGGATTTCTTATAGTTATTCTTGCCAAAAATATTACAATACAAAGTTACCTTTTGAAACTTAGTCGGCTGGAGGAGGTGGAATTTGTCTTATGCGTCCCTTCTAGGCTCTCAGACCTCCAGCTGACGCCCCGACGGACCTCTCCCGATCTCTGATTCTTCTCTTCCGTAGATGGAAGTTCCATTGACTTTAAATCTTCTTTATCATCCTCGTTACCTCGGGCTGGGCTGATATGGGAAATGCCCAGTCCAGTCTTTGTCCAGCCTGGTAGCTGGGGTCTAGAAAGTGATTGGGGTATCACGGGCTACCCATGGGAAATATCATGGAGGGGTTGGTACAAGCCTTTTAACTTTTGCTGACAAAGGCTTATAAATATTTACTTCATTAATTTTAAACTTATTTAACAATAAACATCCCTCAGTATGCTCAGTATTCATAACAGTACTTCAATTGTTTTATTACTGACTCGATGCGAGTTGCGTATAAGGTAGCGTCTGAACGGTTAAGCTGTGCCGTATATAGACCAAAATCTTCCTCTCAACGTAATATGAACGTTTGCAAACGTATTTCTCCTTCTTCTTATCGTTCCTCTAGGAACTTGGATGAGCCGCTCTGCGGTAGATTTATTCAGTTGTCAACTCAACTGGACTTCTTTACACGAATATAGAATATCATTAACCATTATTGGAACATTTAATTTCTCAATTATCATTTCTTAAAACCGTTTAGTTAGGTTAATTTTGTTTCCTATATTTCTTTCACCTGTTTAAGTATATAATTTTGTTTCTTATCTATTGTTACACCAGTTTTATTTCTAATATTTAGGTCAATTTGTTTCTTATGTTGTTTATATATAATTTTAGTTTAATAAATGTATTCAGATTCGCCGTTTACTTTCATTATTATTATTATTTTTTTTAAATCTATACAGTCCACTAATTTTCTTTAACCGAACCACCCTGAATTTGAGTTATCACTTGAAAGTACTGTTCTTTCACAGTTAGCTCAGCGTATACAATAATAAACACCTGATTGTATCGGACTCAAGTAGCCAGTAGGTTTTTGGGCCTAAACTCTGGGTATTAACTAGTACTAAATTAATTATAAACCTTATTTTATCACAATTTTATTTCTATAGCATCAAAGGTCACAAAAAACTGATTTATTTGAAAAAAAAAAAAGTTGAACAGGGTGTATGAAAAGCAATGAAAGTATTCAACTAAATCGTACAAAAAAACTGGGACTATAACATCCCAAAATGGTTCTCATTAGGAACATTAATAAATAGATAAAATCTGGTGCGTGCCACGTCGGTTGATAGAATCATTTAAGAACTATGAAATAGAAATAGAGTTGAAAAAGTTTAAGGAATAATATTCAGTTTCCTTGGAAATATATGTTTTATATTAAATAACTAGTTGTTACCCGCGACTTCGTCCAAGTCGATTTCTGTTATTATCATTACTTGATCGCGATTATAAAGTTTTTAAAAGAATATATTTTAGAGTACTTAAAAGGTAAAATTAAAAACATTTAGATGCCAGGTTAATTTCTCGCGTATTTTCCACTGATTCTTCACTACCATTGGTGAATGACAGCGTGATGTTTTACAGATTAAAGCCTTCCTCGATAAATGGGCTATCCAACACAAAAAGAATTTTTCAATTCGAAACAGTTGTTTCTGAGATTAGCGCGTTCAAACAAACAAAAAAACAAACTCTTCAGCTTTATAATATTAGTATAGATTATGTGGAATAATCATTTAAGTTAATGCCCTATTTGTCACTTCATGTTACCTTCCACACTTTTGCATATAAAATTGGCTTTTTTTTCTCAAAATTTGAGGTTTTCAACGGCATATTAAACGTCTATATTACGTGTCTTATGTTATGAAAAAAATGTATCTGAAAAATTTATTATGTAGGTTTGACGTATTTATACGTCCCGCTCAGTTTAAATGTAATATCTAAAAAGTAATATAATGAGTAATATGAATATTGAAAATATCAATACATATTTTTAGATGAATATAAATTACTTAATTTAAAATTTACTAAATGATACCAAAGGTTTGTAACTCTACATCTATATCATGACATTATATTATGTTTCCATCACATTTACTTGATGTAGTTATTTGGGTTGTAAATATTAATAAATGTATGTATATTTTTTTTAATTACTAAAGACATATAAATAAATATATATATATATTTATTCATGTCGTTTTGTGAGAGTGCAGATGAGTTATATTGGAAATTTAATGATAAAATAAAAGCTTTATAAATTATCTTTCAATGTGCTGTTTTGTTAATGGTTAGAAGTATTTTAATTAATTTTCCGAAGTACCCCTTTTACGTAGCTGGATTCTAAGAAGGATGTAATTAGTATTTTTTTTTCTAGACACTTGTATTTTTGGAAATCAGCCATTACCATTTATATTCTCAATTTTTAATAATATGAAAATCATTAAAAGAACATTTAAATGTTTTTATGGAAATCCATATACCATTTTATATAAAATGGTATAAATTTACTATTTATTAACTATTAACATGAATTTTATTAATTCCATAAATGTAATATTTAATACCATACATTTTAATGATATTTATTAAACTTATATTAACTTTCAAGCAGAAAAAAATGTGTTACAAAGAAAACAAAAATTATGATAGTAAAATATCTTTAGCTTTTGTTTGTGAAAGACATACAAGTTAAGAACTAATAATCACCCTTGCATGGTTATCATTTGGTAAATCTGAAACCTTTTACCAGTGAAATGTTCTCATTATCTTTCCATCTAGGCAGCTCCTATTGTTATCTATACAAGTCGGACAAATTTAGTGGCCATTATTAAGCTCACGAACTTAGATTTCTTACTGTAAATTAAGGATAACATCTACCACAATGAAGAAGGATTTATCAATATTTCATGTAATGAACGTTTAGCAATTTCTAGAATAAACATTAACAAGAAGCTGAAAATATAAAAATCTGCGAAAAAGAACGAACAAAAATAAAATTCCATCTACAACAGAAGAACTTGAGGGCATAATAAGAAGTATTTTTGTTTTCCCTTTTCCTGACTTTTTTTTTTGGATGCCATTGCAGTGCACAAATGTTGTATACAAATATTCTATAATACATGAGAGATATTGAATTAGCGTTGTCAATTGTTTATTGCATAGTTATCATAAGAAGAACATTTATTTGCGGAAATAACTTTTATACTACCAGGTAAGTGAGATGCCTTTAAAAAAGAAGGCTGACGTAAATACGTATCTTTAAAGAGTAACTTATTTAACATTTTCATCAGCTTTCTATTAGTGGCATAACATCATCATTTCCTTACAAAACGGCTAGAACAAAAATTTACTAGTCGGTTACTCACCATCTTAACAATTTGACATTTTTTAATTAGCCGCATATTTAAACTGCACATTTTGACGGACCTTTTCTCCTTCGATTATCAATAATATAGAATTCTGTTCCTGTTTCCAACTCTCTGGCCCACGCCGGCGTGAACGTGTTAATATCTCTGACAATGATGAAAGTAGATAAATAATTTTGGTGTCAAAATTACCCTCTTTCCAAGCGAAATAATTAGAAAAATTCGAAGACATTGGAATATTTGAGTTTTATAATTGGTAATAACCCTAATAATATAAAAAATCTCTTACAAAAAGTGATTTTAATAAGTTATATTAAAAGCTGTGCTTAGATTATGATTCCTTACTCATAAGAACAGTTTATTATTTTATTTTATTTTTTTTTATCTCAAAGCATTTATTCAAACTTGTCAACTTCGTGAAAATGGATCGCAGAGAATGCGATGGGGGTAGTTTTTGATCTTGTGTCGTGGTAGGTGTGATGGTTAGAGTAATACGTAACGACATGATATTACAATTTAAAAACAAAAATTTGTTGGTAAATAAATTGCCCAATCCTACTAACTCGATAACCTCCTAAACTGTTTGGAGGCGGGTAGCCGAGTGGGTTAGCGCGCGTTGCTTTGACGCGCGTTGCCTAGCAACCACAGAGAACCAAAAATTGGAAACCATAAAATTATGAGTTCGAGTCTCGGTACGGGGAGGACTTTTATCTCGGCATTTATACCCCGCCCTCACTCCTGGTCCGAGAAACGCCCGTATAGCCTATAAAGGCGAGGAAGGGTGACAAAAAAAAAAAAAACCTCTTAAACTGAAAATCAACAAACATAGCATCTAAAATATTTACCTCATTATAAGAAAAACTCATTACTTTATCAGCCTTGTGTGCCTGAAGAGTTCGCGGGCACAAACCAATGATTTTTTATCAAACATTTTTTGAAGGGAGAAAAAAATGCTTGGTTATGCCGTCGTTCGGAGAAGACGTGAAATGGTGTTCCTGCACCTGTGCTGGAAATCTGAAAACTGTCGTTCGTTCGAGAACAAAATGAGCAAATTAGTAAATAGAAACATCACTAGATTGAGAAGTTATTATTATAATACAATAAATGTAAACAATTTCATACAATTATATTTTTTTCTTGTAATGGTAGTTTTGACGAGTATTAATTTTATACTTTCTGTAAAAGAAAGTTAATTAATCATTTAAAATTTAAGAGACCTCAATTGTAAATGATAGGTCACTTCTGTCTCTCTTATTCTCTTCCATTTCTCCCATCTCTGATATTCTACCCTTCTCTTCAGCTCCTCGTTATTTCTAAAAACGTTGGGCAGTTTCTAAATTGACGTGATTGATCCACGTGGATTAAAACCATTCCACTCAAAATCATTAGCATATATTCAATATATGAATACACAATATACATCTAATGAGTTCATTTGGAATACTTATGTTATGGAGAGCGCGATTCAGAAGAAATTTAGTCATTTCGAAAATCATATCAGTTTTGCTTATTCTGTCAGCTGTTATACTATTATATCACAATATAATACCATAGTCTTGATCATGGACGTGATTGAGTTAGTCTGGCCTGTGAGTACAAGGACATCAGTAATTTTAGATTGGATTATGACTACTTAATGTAGTAAATGTGTTGGATACGCTGCCTCTCGCGACTCGAGCAATAAGGGCATTAAAAAACGGATTTATTTTTTAATCAGGAGCAGATAAAAAAATAATTGAAATGACTTACAATTATTAAAGTATTAAAGAGCTCAATGATAGTCATTTTTCATCAAAGGATAATTTAATTTTACTTGTTCAATTAGGATATTTATTGAATTTTTCTAACTTGAGAAATTTTGGATTCTTCCTCATACTGGATACGTAAGAAATATCTATTTGGTATAACCATTATCTCTTAATTATTAATAGATACCAATAATATAAATTAATATTATAAACATGTAATTTTCATATCAGACATAAGTACACGTACATGCGTTTTGTAAAATTCTGGTTATTTTAAGACAGTGGTTGACTGTATTATTTCCTAGGACTGGATTCAATAATTGAGTGAATTTCATGGAAGCGGTCTAATATGCAGCAGCATGCAGTGTGTGTGGAGCATGTAGCAGCCGGACAAAGCTGGTGAGGGCTAACTGATTAGTCCCGGCCCAACTAACGGATAACAACCCTTTTCTCTCATTCTATTAGTTAGTTCTCTTATTAATTACTAATTTTATCTTAATTGATCCATAGCTTGCAGATTAATTTAAAATGCTGCAAATTATCACACAATGGTTATTGATTTCTTCATAATTATATTACAATATAAAAATTAATATAGCTATTTAGACAATTAACTTGCATAGAGATCTAAGGGGTCTTTGTCGTAAGTCAAGTGCTCAAAAAATGTTATAAGTTTCATACTGATGTTCCAATGTTTATTGATTATAAGCAAGCTTTTGATCGTTGGACTGTTTAATTCCATAAAATAATTTACTTCTAAAATCAGTGCAGTTGTAAGCATTAGCATATGACATTGATGTTATAGGGAATCTTGGAAAGAAGTAGTTGAGGCATTCCATGCTCTGGAAGCTGCTGCTAAAAATATGGGACTTATTGTCAATGAATCCAAGACCAAGTATATGGTATCTAATCAAGCTCCGAAATCAAAAGGCACCAAAAAGATTTGAGCAGGTCTCCGAGTTCGTTTACCTGGGATCAATGGCTACATGCAACAACGATGCTGCCGTGGAGATTAGGAGGGGAATTCAAACGGAGGGGAAAGTCAGCAGCTAATGACCGCTGCTATTTTAGACTCCGGAAGTATCTCACAAGCAATTTGATAAGCAGGAGGACAAAGTTATATACAGGACTCTCATCCGTCCTGTATTATGTAATGGCTCGGAGACGTGGACCACAACCAAGGCTATAATATCAATCCTCCTCACATTTGAAAGAGAAATGTTACGTCGAATTTACGGGGGTATCTACGAGAATAATGAATGGAGAAGGCGAAATAATTGGGAGCTTTACAACATGTACTGTTGTAATGAGCTGGACATCTCTTTTATTATTTATCTCGGAAGACTCAGGTGGGCAGAGCATCTGTCCAGAATGTCTGAGGATCTACCTACAAAGAGAAGTATGACTGGGCCCTTGCATATTCGTCGAAGAGTTGGTAGACCAAAGCTGCGATGAGCAGATTGTGTGGCCCAAGACGCTAGAAAATATTTGAAGGTTCGAAACTGGAATGCAGCGGCACAGAAGAGAGGAGTATAAGGGTTGCTGTTGGAGGAAGCCGGGACCTTTAATGGGTTGTAATAAAAGAAGAAGAAGTTTGGACTGATTAAGAGGGAAATCAAAGGATTTCTGGAAAGTTGAGAAACGAAAACGTGAATTATGATAGGAAGTGCACTTTTTTTAATTTCTCATCCTTCACTTTATTACACAAAACAATACAATAAAATATTAGAAAAATGTATTTTTTATACCTTCGGGTTCATTCCAGCTTGATCTGAGGAGTTTGTTTGAGTTTGGTTTAGTTCGAGTTTAGGAACTCACCGATGGCATTAGGAACAAGAAGAAGGAGAAAATGAGAGACTAGAACCTTCTACCTCTGATAAAGCGAATTGACGTAAGAAAAGATACCTCTTTGAATTGGGCATAGAAATGTCAGACAAAAAGGGACCAAAATACCCCCCAAAAAAAAAATCTATCCTTTTTTTTAAACGAGTATGTCAAATAATAATACATCATACATGAAAAATTAATATTTTTCTTTGACATGCTTTAGTTTACAAGGATTTTATAAAATGCACGTATTTCTGATTTCATTGCAAAATAAGCTTTTAACCTTGATAATTGTAGTATTCAACCTATTCTATTAATTTAATTGTTTCTACGATACATCATTAGGTAGCAAATAATTGTTACACGAATAGGAATATCAAGAAGGAAAAGGTACTATCCGCTTTTGGTACAAAATCAATTTAAATAGTTGACCCTAATCAATATTATTTGTAATCTGTGGTAAACAAATATTTGCTTTCATAAATATGATTAAAAAATTCTGTAATCTGTGTACCATCCTGATTGATTTCAATCCTCTTCTCTTTTACAAATTTATTTTGAATTCTGCTCTCTCATTTCTCCCATTAATCACGAGCTGATTTGATTTATTGATTAATGTCCGATTAAAAGGCAATGAATTGAATACGTTTATCATCAATTAATTATAATTAATTTAGTGCATTACTTCGTTATTATTGGTGGTTAATCAATTCTTCTCCTCATTTTGAGGGGAGGTTTGAGCTTTACAAGTTATAATTTTAATTTTGAAAGCGGAAAATCACCTGTTATGTTCTTATAGGGGAATTGATTTTGATTGTGATGGAGTAAAATATGTTGCTGATTTAGGATTGAAGTCTAGTATATAGCGTACTCTACGTTCTTACCTTAAGTAATTTGATGATACAATGTAGTACAGCTTATAATATTGGGCTACGATTGAATTTGGCTTTAAGTCTGAACTATTTGATGGGTATGATGTTTATAGTTTTTAATATACTTCAGTGTTTGATAAGATTTTTGATTTTTATGTGACGACTGATTTTTGCAAGCGGAATTGGTATGAATATCGTTGTTTTTCAAGACAATGGATAATACAAACCATACGGTAAGCCCTGACGCAAGGTTTTGCCAAGAAAATAATGGATATCAATAAGATTTTCTAATTGTTGAATTTATTGAAATAAAGGTACGGAATCCTGACAATAAGTGTAGCAGTATTTTGGTTAAATCACAATTTAGCGCTACAAATAATAACAGGTACGCCAAAGTCCACTCCTATTGTAGCCAAACAGGTTCTATTATTGGAAACATCATGCCATTGGAGTTGCGAAAGGAAATAGGCTTAACGAGCTTTTATGAACGGTCATTTAGCCTCCCTGTTGACTACTAGTTCAATAGAAAGAAATCTCAAGTTTAGAGTCTTGTTGACATCTCCAGAAAACAACTTTCTCGAATAACACCAAGGATTTCCCTAAAGACATAAATAAGACATTACAATATTTATCTTATGAAGCCCATTAAAAAAGAAGAAGGTACACTTAATTAAGATCCTTAGCGCTTGAAACCATACCTCAGCGTTATCCTAGCCCTCCCAGGATCCAAGTGTAAGCCGATGCGAAAAAATACGATGTGTACTCGCATCTACCAAACAATATTGGTATTTCCCATCTAGAATTTGGTAGGGAAATAGACTACAAACTTTAATAGTGAAATTCACGTTATAATACCAGTTCTCCCAAATATAAATGCTAAGAAAATAGCATTGTTTGTGGATTCCCAGGTGGTTATCATAGCAGCTACACAGCCTAATGTGTCTCAAGATACTGACTTAATGAACTGCCATTTCCAAATAAAATAACTGCTTCAACTGGGTAGGGAGGTGGTTTTCAGCTAAGTACCAGACCACTGCGGTATCCAGGAAATGAAACAACAAGCTTCCAAAGGAAGATGCTGCTTTAGAGGAATCGGACAATTTAATTTACTACCGTATATATAGAGAGAAAAATAGACTGGTAAACTATGCTTTACTAATTGTAATCCCTTGAGTTAGGTACGATCAAAAGAACGTGTATCGATGGATTTGCCGAGAAAAGAAATTTATGAATAAATGAAAAATAAAAAATATGTTAAATGGAGACTAGTTCTCAAATTAAATAACAACAGCAAGAAAACCTTTTTTTTTTTTTTTTTTTTTTTTTTTTTTTCTCTTTATATCTTTATTTACACCTGTCAGAAGATGCCTGACAATCAGCAAATGTGCTGGACAAAATGAGATTAGACATGATAGGCATGGGGAAGTAAAGTGCCCAGCAGCACCCCTTCCAAGGCTTTAATCTAGCTTAGGAGGTCCCTCATCCAGCTTCGTTTTAGCCTTCTTCTGACCGGCATTTCAGCAACTGACATGTCGTTAATCAGTCTATTGTCGTGTCCGTTAAGTTTAATGTGAAATCGAGAATAGAGTGTTCGTATATGTTGGTCAACTGTTGGTTGCTGTAAGTCCGTATGTAGGGTTCTGTTGTTTACGTACCAAGGAGCTGTCGTTATGAGTCTTAAAATTTTGGATTGAAATGATTGCAGTTTTTGTATGTGAGTCTTTTTTGCTGAACCAAAAATCTGTGAAGCGTAAGTCCATATTGGCTTAAGAAGGTATGTGTATGTATTCAGTTTCTGTCTAATTTTTAATTTTGATGATTTTGAAAAAAGAGAGTATAGTATTTTCAGTCGGTGGTTGAGAGTCTGTCTTTTCATCTTGACATGTGGGCCCCAAGTCATCCTTCGATCGAGTGTCAGTCCTAGGTAATTTACAGAGTTTGTCTGAGGAATTTGGTTGTTGTCGATAAAAATTGGTGAGCAAGTGTTTTGTCGTAGTGTAAACGTTACGTGTTTTGATTTGTCGTGATTTATACGAATTTTCCAAAGATTGTACCAATTTTGTAGTAGCATTATATGATTTTGTAGAGTCAGTGAGGCCAGTATGGGATCGTCGTTTGAAGTTAAAATTGCAGTATCGTCCGCGTAAGTTGCAGTCAATGTGGTGGGATGAGTTGGTATGTCATTTGTGTATACAATGTATAGGAGCGGAGCAAGTATCGATCCTTGCGGTACTCCTGCCAAGACTGGTCGGATTGAAGAAGTTTCTGAGCCCTGCCGAACAGAGAAAAACCTATCGAAGAGGAAAGATTGTATAATAAGATAGTACGTGTAAGGTAGTACGTTCTTGAGTTTAAAGAGAAGCCCCTCGTGCCAGACTTTATCAAACGCTTGGGCAACATCCAAAAATACCCCAGTTGCGTATTGCTTTTTTTCTAGTGCTCCTGCAATGAAGTCAGTAACTCTGTGTAATTGATGTGTCGTTGAGTGTAACATGCGAAAACCGAATTGATGGTCAGGTATTATTTTTAGCTCAGTCAGTATGTCAACCAATCTTTTATAAATTAATTTTTCAAAAAGTTTAGAGCATATCGGAAGGAGACTTATAGGCCTGTAAGAGGAAGGTTTGTACATGTCTTTATCTTTTTTGTGTATCATTTTTATGATTGAGTATTTCCACTGTACTGGGAATTTAGTTGTCCTAAGTATACAATTGTATATTGTCGTGAGGAACACTAGAGCTTTCTTGGGCATCATTTGGAGCGCCTCAGCAGTTATTAAATCATAACCTGGGGCTTTTCTTTTAGGTAAGTGTCTGATTTGTTGTGCGACTTGTGAAGGAGTGAATGATGTAGGAGGTAGTGTTAACTGTAGTGGAATGTCCAGAGTACTTTTAACTAAGTTTTCATGTTCTGTATTAGGGTAGTCAGTTGGTGGTATAAAAACAGAGGAAAGATGATCAGCAAAAATTTCGGATTTTTCTCTATCTGACAAGGCCCATGAACCATCTTCTTTTCGCAGTGGTACTGATACCTGTCGATGTTTCAACAATTTCTTGGTATGCTTCCACAAGCTTCCATCGTCAGTTGATAGATTGTTCAAATAGGCATCGTAGTTAGTTCGGTTGAATTTTTGTATTTGTCGTTTAAGTTCGTTGTTGAGTCTGTTAAAGTGTTTTCTGTCTGAAGGAAGTCTGTTAGTCTGCCATACCTTACGAGCTCTTCTCTTTGCTGTGATCAAGTCCCTTATATATTGAGGGTATTTTGGCAGATGATCTAATCTCGATGTTGGCTTCTGAGATGATGACCATGCTGCTCTTTGGACACATTTAGTAAATGTTTCCACCGCTTCTTCTAATTCGGCTTCTGTTTTGATGGACATTGGTATTGAGAGATCTGTTTCCAGGAATTCTCGGTATAAATCCCAGTCCAATCCGCTATTAATTAGCATGGGTATCCCTTGCACATTGCATGGTTCATCGAGTATGACCAAATGTAGAGCAGAGTGATCAGAGCAAAGATCATAGCTCGTCTTTATTGAGTAAGGTATGGTACGTAGTCCTTTGGTAATAAAAAAGTCCAGTAGGTCCGGTGTTTTCCGTTGCGAAGTTGGCCAGTAGGTTGGTGTGTCTGGTGAAATAGTGTTTAATGAAAGCTCATGGATGGCAGCCCTCAGATTTCTTCCCCTAGGGGTGCAAAGACGTGACCCCCAAAATTGGTGCTTTGCGTTAAAATCACCACCTGCTATAAAGCAACGTCCTAAGGTTTCAAAATAATTGCGAAACGCCGAAGATGTCAGTACATATCTTGGAGGACAGTACACCGAAGCAATACTTATCACGTGATGTTTAGTGTGTAGCGTAATGCCTGTGGTTTGGATGTCAGGTGTAGTTGGTAAGTGTAAAAAGTTATGTTGTAGTGGTGTCTTGATAAGGATAGCAGTCCCGCCATGTGCCGTGTTGTCCGGATGGTCTGTTCTATATGTCAAGTAACCAGAAATACCAAATTTTGATCGGGGTGTCAGGTGTGTTTCTGTGATCAGTGCAATGTCAATACGTTTTTCATGTAAGTATAAATCTAATTCTGTCCTATGTTGTAGTAGTCCGTTCGCGTTCCAAAGAAGGATGGACAAAGAGCCCACAGTCAGCTGATTACGGGCCATTAGGAGGGAAAATAGCTTGTGTTACCTGTGCGAGCTGCTGTAGAAGGCTAAAAAGAGGCTGGATAAGATTACTCAGACCGCTTAGTAGTTGGTGCAATTGTGGTGGGATATCAGCTGAAGTTGGCTGCTGGATACTTTCCCGCCTCATACCTGTTGTAGATTGATGACATTGATGTTCCGGTGGTGAAGGCTGTTGGTTCACTTCTACCTCATGGCGTGCTGGAACCTGCAACTGTATGGGAACTTGCTGCTGAGATGACTGATGCTGTTGCATCCGATGAAAACTGCTAGCTGGGTTTGTTTTCAGCAGATTTGGGTATTCTTTTAGGTTAATAGAAGGAGGTGGAACCCTTTGATGGTTATTACTCCCTGTATTTCGTTGTGCCCTAAGATCCTTCAGAGTTTGGCACCCACGTTAGTTAACAGGATGTTCCCCTAGACAGTTCGCGCATTTTGCCGGCGTATCTCTAGTTTTAGTGCACGTTGTGCTTTCATGGCCTTGTCCACATCTCACACACCGTGGTGCGTGGTTGCAATAGGTCTTGGTGTGGCCGTACTTTTGGCATCTTATGCACTGAGGGATAATTCTCTTCTTTCTAGGCTCCTCAATCAGTACCTTAGTATAAAATATTTTATTGATTTCAAATATTTTGTCATTAAATGAGGCTTTCGTAACATCTATAAAAAACATCGGTAATGGCCGCTTAAAACGTGATATTACGTTAGTAATGGCTACAGTGTGGTATCCGTATTTTTCCAAGTCTGTCTTAATTTCCTCAATTGGAGTATTGTGGTGTAGACCTTTAACTACAATTCTGGGATTTCTATCATCAGGGAGCTGATACGTGTGAAATTCCGCTCCACTGTTTTTGAGACAGCTTACTAGTTTTCTATAGTCGTCTGGACTTTGCGGATAGACAGTTACTCCTTTATTAGTTGTTTTTAAAAGAAATGAGTTAGGGCTTGTGTTGGTTTTAAGATACGCAACTAAAGCTGCATAATTTTGAACATCTGTAATAAAAATAGGTGGTGGCTTGGAGTTAGACGGTAATACATTGTTAGGAAGCGTCTGCTGTTGGTCATTAATACTAGCGAGGACTTCAAAACTATTACTAGTAGATACCTCTGATTCTGTGCGTTGTTGTTTTCGAGGATCTCTGTCTGCTACGCTGTTCCTCTTCCTTCCTGTCACCACTTCCCAGGCCCCAGAATTGTCCGTACCACTTAACTCCATATCATTAGCCCCGTCCATGTTGGCGGCTAATTCCGCCTCGTTTAAACCTTTCACACTCAACGTTAGTCTTAACCCTTGGATTCGATTAGTTATTTAATCGAAAATAGCTCCGAAATCCAATGAATTTAAAGTAACTTTGAGATTAAAGAAAATTTAACTTTTGAACACAGTAAGCACCATATGATATCCCCAGAAAACCTTTTAAGTTTTATTTTTTTACAGCAATTTAACTTTAGCAAAAAAATATTAATGGCCTTATTGAATAACTTACTAAATTCTGATTTATAAGGCGGCTATGAGGCCTATGATCAAAGCGTTTATACCGCACCTTTATAGAGGGATTAATTTTACTTACAACATTAAGGGCCGTTTGTGATGGAATCGATACAACCACCTCTGAGGGCTCCCCTTTCCCTATTGTTTGATAAACTGTTGGCCAGGCACAAGGGCAAATGCTCCTTATAAAGCCTTTATGAGGCAACAATGGTCGGCACAATAGTCGCCTTCCTAGCTTTATGCCTTCTTAAATTGGTTTGGATCTAATTTCGAGTACTTCGGCGACTGAGTCTTCGTCTGGTGGCATCTAGGATACAAAGGATTTCTATTTTTAAGGTTGTTTTTTTATTGAAGAAATAGCAGAAGCAAGATTTTCTAAAACAAATTAAGATCCTTGTTCTATTCTAATTATTTTAATATCTAAAACAAAGATTGTTTATAAGAGTTTGTTTGTATGTTGTATGAGAAGATTATTACAGATATTGAAACACTTTCAATATTTAAATTCATAATTTACAATGTCCCGCGTTACAATTAATTAATATTACTATAAATGTCTTCAATGAAATTCTGGCAGAATCCCAAGTAATGGATTTAAAATCGTTATATGTTTATATAACGGGGAATTTAAAGATCAGGGCTGTTGAGCATATTAAAACAGTCGGAATAATATTTAAGCTTTAAAGAAACAAATAAAAATTCTCTAATTTCGTTTCTTTTTCTTATATTTATCTTGAATTCAAACGAAAATAAATAAAGCAAGTAGTTTTCATCGCACCGTGTATAGTTTACATAAGCTTCACGATTAGGAAGGAAGCTGTATTAGCTCTTTCACGTCTTAGATCTTATCCAAAAACTGTTTACAACAAATGGACATCTCATCATTTTCACAAAAACAACATTAATTAATGTATTAAATCTATTTCAAAGATCAGACAAACAAAGCTGGTGTTCTAGATTTCATAGATAAATATACGATTGATCTGGAATTTTATCAGCACGAAGCAAGAAGTCAGCTATAATCAATGTTTCATCCACTTAAGGTAAATATATATATATATATATATATAATCCGTTCATTGTAATTTTAAGAGGATATTAGAGAAATAGGTAACTTTATAATAAAATATAATGTTACGTAGACTGTGATTTACAGAATTCACAGATGTCATATTTTATTATACCATACCCAAAATTTAACAAAAATCATGTTCTGTTAAGTTTGATAATTATTTTGCTCCCTCCTTGTATGGTTGGTTATCAACTTTTCAACTTTTCAACATTTCAAGTTAAACTTGTATTTTAAACCGTGTTTTATCAAAAATAACAAGATGATATGGTCTTTGGAATCTACAAAACCAAACGTTAGAGGAAGAGTTTTTAAAATATCGACATTTATGGCCTGTCGGACTATTTTATCCAGAATGAAACCTACAAGATATTAAAGCACTGTCAATTTTATGATTGATGTAGTGGGTTATATCAAAATTTTAGGAAGTTCCATAAAGCGGCTCAGTTCGTCAGTTTTATTGGAAACGTTGCTACACATCTCTGGCACGTACGCTCCAAAAAATGAAAGTTTATACAACACCGTTTTTAAGCTAGAGTGACCGCAGACACAAATCTTTTTGCAGGACTTGTTCATTAAAACTAAAACGTGTATTTCAGTTGACAAAACTTTCCTACATCGCAATAATTTTTCTTACTGTATATATTTCATATATAGGTATGTAAAGGTAAAAAATTAATCTCTAGAAAAACGTAAAGCTTATAACTACAATAAATAAATAAAATAAATAAAGAACTAGATATGTCGCTGTCGCAGAAAATGTTTTATAAAGATTATATTGAGAAGAATGCAAATGCGAATGATTTTGACAATTTTTTTTTACAAAATTCAATACATTTTGTGTTTTTTTTTTTAGGAGAGATATATAATATATAATTTGGAACGATGCTTGGTACTTGGTGCTAAGATGATTAGACATTTTACCTCTATAACGTTCCTTATTAGCCCGAAATAATTCTGGTATTTCCCCCAAAGAATTGATCATATTAATAATTTTAATTAATATACAATTTTTATCAATATTATTTTCTCGAAATAAAATAACATACCGGTCTAGCGACTATCCTTGGCGATGAGACCATGCAAGAAGATAGTTAGGTTGGACCGCTGCCAGCTACCAAGACGCAAGAGGAACCTTAGACTAAACTGGCTCCCGGATATGGTCAGTTATCTCACCATATCGTCCCTACTAAATAATAGACAGGAATTAGATTATATTCACTGATCGTCCACAGCCATATCACAACATCCTTTTTTGTGTTCAGCAATTTTTTTAATGTAAATAATTTCTCGTTCAAAAGGAATAAAAGTAGTTTCAAATCCAAACAACGAATGCAATAAATAAATAGTCCCTTGATTTCTAAATTTGTTAAGAGGTTAGGCCTACTCTGGCTCACCGAGATTCAATAAAGTTGGGAAATGAAAAAACAATTGTGGCTGAGAGTGATTTCGGCCTTATCTTCACCTTGCATAGCCGTTTCGTGGGTTGTTTATTTTATTTTAAAACACTACTTTTTTTTTTTTTTACTTTCATTTAGCTACATATGAAATATATAGTAAGGGAAAGTATTGCAATCGTAAACATTATTGAATTATAGTTTTCACCGGAGGGGAGCCCGTGGCTGAGTGGCTAGAATGCCTTTTACACTAAAGGTTGCGAGTTCTAATCCCAGTCTTGGGGGACTTTTCCAAGCGTTTAATGAAAGTGGAGTCATCACAGCCTCTACCCGGGTATGTGAGACCCGTCAGGCAACTGGTGGCTACTCGCAAAAATAGACGGAGGGATTGATGACTCTGTCCTATAATCTTTCATCGAGAAACGTGAGTGTATTTTACCAGCAGAATAAACCACGCGGCCAAGGGCGTACGCACTAGCGAAAAAAAAAAGTTTTCACCGGAATTAGACGTTTTAGGGCCCCCTGTGTCCAAAGGACCAAGTCCGGCAAAATGGCATCTTGTGTGTGTGCAGTAAATCAAGCTCTAAAATGATAAGTTTATAAAACTGAAATTACTCATTTTAACAGTGTGTATGCCTGCGATGTTATACCAATTTTTTTAACAGATTCGGCGATCCAAAAGGAGCCACTTTGTACCACGCGTTTGGTACCTTTTTACGATTTTTTAAAAAACTTCTAACAATTATTATTTTCCTTAATTAAACTCGTTTTGTTCTGATTGAAACAGCTGAAAGGTTTTAAATGCCAGAATGTTTAATTTTCTTTCACGTTTCTTTCAAAATACGTTCAATTTTTAAAAAAAAAAAACGATTTAATGTACAAGTTGACGAATATGATAAATAACTAATGGAGAAAAGAGCAAAGATATTTTTAGGTAACTTTTTTTTTTCTTTCCCAACGTAAGTAATAGTAATAAATGTGTAATATACCGTTGAAAAGCTAAATCAGCTACAGAAAAAAAAAACACACTTTTTTATGACCTTTTAAATCTCGTAGACGCATTATTGAAGCTAATAATTCCGAGAAATACATTACCAAATAATAGTTCGCTCCATAAGCAATAGAGGTTAGTAACATTTCGTAACATGAACGTTTTTAGAAGGTTGAAATATCTCTAGAAAAAGGTCTCGGTAAGTCCAGCTACATGAGGTCTATTGTTTACTCGAGTACATTATTAGTGGTTCAAGGCAATAATTGTGAGAAATCATATTTGTTCTAAAAATGAACACCGATTTGACAACCGATTATAAAAGCTTTTCAAGACACGAAGAAATGTTCTCAATTTCTTTTGAATCGTTAATAAAGAATTAAAGTTTCTAAATCCTAAAATAGGTTAATTCCCTTGGATCTTTCAATTTTCAAAGTTGGTTGAATAATATTTGAGAGAATGAATCTAATCTCGGGCCATTCTGGGCTGATCTCTTTCGGCTCAATCGGCCGTAACAGTCCCACTTTCAAAGCTTCCATGCTGTCTCAATAGAAACGAAAAATAACAGTTTAAATTTAATTCCAGTCTCTATTCACGACTCAACAATTTTACAAAATATGCTTTAATAATTTTTATTGATTGCTTCTTCTTGAAGTTTATCAATGTATTAAATATTTGAAAAAAAAAAAAAAACTGCTAAGATAGTTAAATTTATAAAAAAACTTGACTGATTGGAACATTTTCAGTATAAATTTACTGATGATGCATTTTAAAGTTTTCACATAACAAGACGGGTCACGCAAAAGTAATTTTCTTTAACAGATATGTAATGTTATTAATTTTTAAGAAAATTTTAGCAACCATGCACATTACATATTACTTCAAAAGTCAACATTACTGCAAGAATCGCTCCTTGCGGTACTCCTGTCAAGAATTGAGGCGTTGATTTCCAAAAGGTAATATAGCATTTCCAAGTCAATTGTAACCTTTTCCAAGTCAAATGTAACTTTTTCCATTTCAAATGTAACTTTTTCCATTTCAAATGTAACCTTTTCCAAGTCAAATGTCACCTTTTCCATTTCAAATGTCACCTTTTCCAAGTCAAATGTCACCTTTTCCATTTCAAATGTTACCTTTTCCAAGTCAAATGTCACCTTTTTCTTCTCTTCTAGCCTTAAATATTCCGTTTTATTTATTGAAAAATAATTAGTTTAATTAACATTATGACTTTTTTGTTTTGTAGGTTTGAGACTAGATTTTCTATTGAGGATCGGGTAAAGCATTGCCAGTCTTGCATAGGCCTGGGTTAGTTTAAGGTTAATGTGGTGGTTCCAAGTGAGGCGGCGATCGAGGTGAACCCCGAGGTATTTTACTGGTTCGTAGGCTGGACTCCATGGCAGCGTATTACCGTTGAGTGTCAGTTCAGGTGGATTCGAAGGTCGTCTTAATGTAAATATTTTTGAGTTACATTTTTGCACATTTAGACTTATCTTCCATTTAGTGAAATATTTTTCTAAGTCTGTCAGGTGGCTTTGGAGGGTATTACGGGCAATATCTATATCTTCATGCTGAGTGAAAACTGCCGTGTCATCCGCAAACATAGCAATCGAGGTATCTGTAGACTGGATGATGTCATGGAGGTAAAGGTTGAAGAGGATGGGAGAAAGAACTGAACCTTGCGGAGTACCGGCTTGGATGGGTCTGATAGTGGAGATAGAGGTGTTTATTCTCACTGTAAAAGATCGGCTGCTGAGGAATGAGAAGAGGATGTCGTACAGGTATTTTGGAGTACCGATTTGTTTCAGTTTGTACAATAGGCCTTTATGCCAAACTTTGTCAAATGCCTGTTGGAAATCGAGAAATGTTACGAGAGTATGTTTTTTCATTTCAAATCCGTTGACTATAAATTCGGTAAGTCTGGATAATTGGTGAGAAGTGGAGTGACCAAGTTGAAAGCCGAACTGAAATTCCGGAATGATATTGTTAAACTGTAAGAAGGAAGAAAGGCGGCTTTTTATTACCGTCTCTAGTAATTTCCCTAAGATAGGTAGTAGGCTTATTGGCCTGTAGCTGCTAACATGATTTGATTTTTTGCCTGGCTTGTGGACAGCTATTAATACGGCCTTCTTCCAGGAGTCAGGGAAATATCCGAGGCGTAGACTGCTGTTGAATATTGTTGTGAGAATCCATTAGATAAAATCAAATAGAAGATTTAGATAAAACTAAATTATTAGAATACAAATATGTAAAAAAATCAATTTCCTAAAAAATGTCCTTTAGTACCTTTTGGAAATCAACGTCCCAATTGTCGGATAAAATAAATTTCCAAGCCCTGCAGAAATAATTGAGGGAGCGGCGTGGTCTAGTGGATAGAGCACTTGTCTGCTGTGCTCCGGGTTCTGGGTTCGAATCCCGGCTGTTGCAGAAATATTATTTATTCTGTTAATTCAGTCGGGGGGCGACCCTAGGGTATGGAGACCCTCCTGGGGCAGACCCAGCCTCTATAAAGTGGGTACCCAAATTAATTGGGGAAAAACCTGGCGGCTGAGCGTGATTAAGGCCTAATCACCTCATTGCAGTGCCGTTGGCCTAGAAACAGTACGAATCTCTATATGTACTGAGCCCAAGACCCTTCATGGGTTGTAGTGGTACAGGTTTTTTTTTTTTTTTTTTTTTTTTTTTTTTTTTTTTTTTTTTTGCAGAAATAAAAAAAAAAAACCTATTGAATAGGAAAGAATGTAAAAAAAGATAGTACGTGTAAGGTAGTAATGAAATGACATGAAATGAAAAGTAATTTTATTCTGGGACGAGTAGTCTCCTAAGAATAACAAGAAAAGTACAATATAAATAATAATTGTCTGGTCGTTTAAGACTTCAGTTTAACAATAAATTACAGATTTTGTGACAATGAATAGTAATCATCTATAGATTTTAAATATTACATATACTGGGAAGATTGATACTTTAGGAGATGAAGAAATAGTTGATGTTTGGGATAATGAGGAGAAGGCTTTGAGGATGGATGTAGGCTAGGAATCCCAAAATAGGGTAGCACCAATAACAAAGGATTTTTTGAAGGAGACGGATCTGTGAGAAGGTATATACAAGTTTATGGGTTGGGATCTAGTGTTTACTGAATGGACTGAGGAACAAGTGGTAAGCATATCAAGAATATAAGGAGGTTTTTTGCGTTGAAAAATCGGATGAGTACGTTCTTGGGTTTAAAGAAAAGCCCCTCGTGCCAGGATTTTTCAAACACCAGGGCAACATCCAGAAATACTCTCCAATGGAGTCAGTAAATCTGTCTAATTGGTGTAATATGCAATAACCGAATGGTTAGGTGTTAGTTTTTTGTAAGGTAACCAATATTTTGTATCTAATTTTTCGAAAAGTTTAGAGCATATCGAAAGGAGCCTATCTTAAAAGATATTTTAATTTATAATTGAGAGTAGAAATAGCAACAAAAAAAAACTTATCAAAGCAAAAAATAAACGATAGGGCCTGTCAACTCCCCCTCTCTGAAGTCACGGTAGACTGGCTCCGAGTCGAGGAATATTTTATTTCCAACTCCCTCATCTCTGTATAATTTTAGTTCTCTTATAATTGTCGTTATTTTTATAGATTAGTTAGCGCATTCTTGGTGGAGGGTATATGTTTTCCATCAATAACTTTTAATGATGGAAATTATAACATGATCGTACTTTTTATCACGAAAAGGTCGACTTTTTAAATTACTCGGCTTCTTGGAGTTCATTACGCTTACAAAGCTACGGCGAAAAAACCTGACATGAGTTGAATTGGAAGCGTTACAGATGTTTTTCATTTGTATAGTCGGTAGCATGTATTTAACAAGTGATTCTGAAAGCAACAGACGAACCAGAATGGGGATACCTGAGATAGGAGGATTGAAGGTGTCTTCAGTGAATCTATAAATTGGAAGGGGAATGAAGGAAATAGAGAAGAGGATAATTCACCCCATTAAGAATAATTAGTTAGCTATAGTATCGAAACAAATAAAAAAATATCAGGGTGCGCTCAACACACTTACCTCCGTTGTTAAAATCAATTTAAGATTTATTAAATACATTTAAAGATACAAATAAATTGTTAAAGAATTAATTATTTTGAATTTCAATAGAAGCATATGTTTTATATTTTTATTTACAACAATCAGTTAAGTTTTATCGGCTATTCATCACTCTCCATTAACCTTTAAAATTCCGTGTATTAGATAATATTTGTTCTAAAATCGTTAGCTATCCAACGGTATAATATAAATCTATATTACTATTCTTTTGTTCAAAAACAAAAAAATTGCATACAAAATATGTTTGCATTTTTCTCATTTGTCTATCAATTTATCAATTCTTCACGATATTTATCAATGCTAATAAGATGATGTTCCAATTTTTTTTTTTAAATCTACAAGATCAAAGGTACTTTAGAGGAAGAAATATTTGCATTTAAGCCCTGTCAAACTATTTAAATCAGAATGAAAGTTACATGATATTAAAGCCCACTAAATTTTACATCAATATAGCGAATTTCATCAAAATCGTTAGAGCCGTTTTTGAGAAAAGCTTAAAAAGGTGCAAAATGGATGTTATATAGTGACTCTTCTGGTAAGCGGATTTTGATGAAAAAGTTGCTGTAACACCTCGGGCGTATAGTTGTCTTAAATATCAAATTCAAGTTCCGTACGACTTTTCGCTTTTTTTTTGCGCTAGACTTACCACACTCACACACACACACACTCCCAGACCTTTTTTCGGGACTTGGTTATTTGGACTCAGGAGACCCTAAAAAGTGTATTTCCGTTGAAAACTGGAATTCGAAAATTTTCACGATCATAATACTTTCCCTTACTATGTATTTCATATATATATATATATATAGGTAAGTAAAAGTAAAAATAATATTATTACTTTGATAACGCTCAAACAAATAAAGATCTCAAGAATCAAAAGGATTTCCCATGAGTACATGGTAAAATAATTCTTAAGAACGAAAAGCACTTTTTTTTAAAGGTTGTTTTCCTCGTATCCATCTGCTACTGATAAATCTACACGTATTCTTCAATTATTTAAACTTTTCACGTAACAAGGTCACACTTGAAAAATGAGTGCACTGTCAATCTATTGTGCTAATATTACTTTAAACCATTTTGGGGAGATTTGTTTATTCAGTTAGTGCAACAACAGATGATGCACCTCTAAGGGCGTGAATTAACAGACGACCACTATTATTAACGTTTATGATAAAACCTTAACGTTAATTATCATTATGTCTTATGTAACGTATTTTTGTGGCTTTAACAATTGTATATTGTTAACTTATAACAAAAGTCCCCTTAGAAGTTACTCTTTTCTCAGTGTCAGGTCACTGACCACCTTGCATCATATAACTTCATAGCCCTCAGGTGTCACCGAAGTGACAGAACTTGGACGTTTATGTTTCCTGTTCTATTTATGCACATTAGTTCCTTATTCTGAGAACCATACCTCCCTTGCTTACTCAGTATTTAGGAGAAACCGTCTTGTCGGACCACCCGAAAACACTACCTCCCCTCTTCATTCCCATCCCTTTAAAAGCCTAACCTAGATCCGCCCAGAATCATTCTCTTATTCTCTCTTAGGGAGTCTTAAGTTAGACTTCACGTATTGTAACATTTAAAGAAGAATAAAGTCTATTTTAAGCATCTACTGTTGTGTGTTCGTTAATTCGCGTTCATACTGCGCGCGTTTTGAGGGCTACATTTATATAAATTCCGCTACCGCTTCTGCTCCCAAAACGCCGGTAGTATAAAGGCATCCTAAAAGGAGGCGGAATGGCTGAGTGGGTTAACGTTCGTTGCTTTGAACGCGCATTGCATAGCAAGCACAGAGGACCATAATTTGAAACCAAATAATACGAATTTGAGTCTCGTGTTATTCACATTTCTTCTCGCCTCCACTGGCTCAGAAACCTCGTATAGCTTCAGCGAGGTAGTGTTGAAAAAAAATATATTTTTCTGCTTTCTTATAGAGTTCACTAATTTCTATCTCTTCTTTTAATTTATACCTTTTATTCTGTCTAGTTGTGAATTAAAAAAAATAAATTCGCTCCCATTTCGTTTCAAAACTTAAAATTCTTAGCTCTTTTTAAAATTTCATTATCGCAGTTGGAACTTAAAATAAATGATGACAAACGTTTCAAATTAAAGATATCCTCGTACTCTTAAAATCTTAATGGGACCGTAAAAAGTAGAGAGGAGAAACGGCCGGAGAGGATACCGCGAAAGATCATGACCCATAATAAGCATGTAATCTTTAGTTTATATCTATTTTAAATAATTAAATATGAATTTATTTATAAAAAAATAAAATCATACCTTCATCAGTAGGCCAGATGTCAAGGTGGCCAAGGTTGGGAGACTCAGATGGACAGACCATGTAGCAAGAATGGAGGATATGTCGATCCCCAAGAAAATCCTCTCGGAAGAAATCCATGGCACAAGAAGATTGGGGATTAAGACCTGGCCTGAGGTGGATGGGGATGTTAGGAACTTGCTCAGCGTTAGGGACTGGAGAAATGCTATGTATGCAAGATAGAGCTAACTGACGGAGGCTACTAGAAGCGGCCCAGACTCGGTGACGAGTTGTTGCGGCAGATGATGATGAACATAAATTTTAATTGAATACATATTTTCAGATTTAAACTTTTAATTATATAGATGTATTTAATTAATGAAGTTTTCACTCTTATATACACATTGTTCTGTTTTCAGTGGAGAAGGTACAGCCATCCTAAAGGTTCTCCATAGGCTTGCTGGATCAGGAACAAAAACTGGATCATTGCTACAGACTCTACGAGTGTATTGGAAGCCCTTGAAATACGTGCCCCACTACTTTCATACTTAGAGGGTTATTGAACACCTGGTGAGAAGTTAAAAATAAAGGCATAATTGTAGTCTTTATTTGGATTCTATAGCACATTGTGGTATTCCAGGCAACGCAGAAGCAGACAGAGCCGCCAACTTGGCCAGACAAGGCAACACATCTGAAAGCACAGTACTGAAAAAACTAACAGCAGAAGACTGGATCAGACAATTGAGACGTTGCTTTCCAAAAGGTACTAAAGGACATTTTTTACGAAATTGATATTTTTACATATTTATATTCTCCTCATTTAGTTTTATCTTAATCATAAATTTTATTTTATTTAATGAACACTCATGTTCTTTAATAACGTGATTTAGAAATGTTAATAATTTCTTAAGACACTTATTACACATTTAGTTTCATTCCAAATCATAACAGAACATTTCATTTCATAACTTTAATATGGTTTTATTAATATAGTAAAGAAATAATTCTAGATTTTAATGCGAAAAGAATCAAATTAGCTGATTTAATAATATAGTAATGAGAGATTTTCGCGCTTCCTGTAAAATTACCCAGAATGGATATAGTACCTTTTGGAAATCAACGTCTCAATTGAGGAAAAATATCTTCAAAAACTGAGAAACAACGAGGATAATAGGGCAATATAAACTGTTGGATGTAAAAAAATACACCAAAAAATGGACCACGAGCACTAGAATTTCCAGAGAAGATGTTATAATTTTATTTCTGCTTCGAATTGGACAATTCCAGTTTAAACTTATGTTTTTAGAAAACTGCACGCACCCACCTGCGAATATTGTAATAACGTTCCACAAACTGTCCAACATCTATTATTAGAGTGTCCCCTATTCGAATCAACAAGAAGAAAAATTAAATTGACAGGAACCCTATGAGATGTATTGAATGATAAGATAAGAGTAAAAAAGTTATTAAGCTATTTAAAAGAAATTAAATATTACAGCCAAATCTAGCAAACCACAGTTGCCAATGACCCTAAAGAGCAGAGGCGAATAACAAAATCAAAAATAAAAATGAAAACAAATTAATAAAGTTTATTATTAATATTATTTTTCTATGTTTTATTTTTTAATCAATAATTAAATTCGCACCAGTAAAACATCATACAAAAATCAATTAAATGATTTTATTTATAGCTGGTACAGCTCTGGTCGTTAGTTCTATTATATTTTGATTTTCTTGATGATCCTATTCGGAAACAAACCTTTCGGCATTTTTATAACTTTGTAATCTAATTTTTGTAACATTCAAAGAAACTAATTTCACATTTTTAAGTATTAAGTATAACATTGAAGAAATTGGGTTTTATAAAATTAAATAAAAAAAAAAAAAAAAATTGGAACAAAGTCTTTTCTATGAAAACAATTTGTTTTGATTCAAGTTGAAATGTTCGGAATCAAAAACTCCATTTAGAACGGCAATTATTTTATAAAAAAAAAGGAAGCCTTGACCCTGGAAATTCCTCGCTAAGAGAAATATACACCATCCTTTAGCTCCTTCGCCAAAGTAGTTCCAAAGACCCTAACCCCTTCAAGTACCGGTATAAAGGCTAGTCTGCACATCAAAGGTGAACTTGAGCGGACAAAGAAAATGTTTAAAAATTTTCTTCTTCTAGCCCAAGTTGGTTTTACCTGGCGATGTTATTTTTATTTTCAGTATTACAATTTTCATGATTCTGAATTGTTATAAATATTCCGAATGATTTATATATATATATATATATATATATATATATATATATATATATATATACACATATATATATATATATATATATATATATATATATATATATATATATATATATATATGTGTGTATATATGTATATATATATATATATATATATATATATATATTATATATATATAAAATATATATATATATATATATTTATATATGTGTATATATATATATATATATATATATATATATATATATATATATATATATAAATCATTCGGAATATTTATAACAATTCAGAATCATGAAAATTGTAATACTGAAAATAAAAATAACATCGCCAGGTAAAACCAACTTGGGCTAGAAGAAGAAAATTTTTAAACATTTTCTTTGTCCGCTCAAGTTCACCTTTGATGTGCAGACTAGCCTTTATACCGGTACTTGAAGGGGTTAGGGTCTTTGGAACTACTTTGGCGAAGGAGCTAAAGGATGGTGTATATTTCTCTTAGCGAGGAATTTCCAGGGTCAAGGCTTCCTTTTTTTTTATAAAATAATTGCCGTTCTAAATGGAGTTTTTGATTCCGAACATTTCAACTTGAACCAAACCAATTGTTTTCATAGAAAAGACTTTGTTCCAATTTTTTTTTTTTTTTTAATTTAATTTTATAAAACCCAATTTCTTCAATGTGATACTTAATACTTAAAAATGTGAAATTAGTTTCTTTGAATGTTACAAAAATTAGATTACAAAGTTATAAAAATGCCGAAAAATTTTCTTCTTCTAGCCCAAGTTGGTTTTACCTGGCGATGTTATTTTTATTTTCAGTATTACAATTTTCATGATTCTGAATTGTTATAAATATTCCGAATGATTTATATATATATATATATATATATATATATATATATATATATATATATATATGTATATATATATATATATATGTGTGTATATATGTATATATATATATATATATATATATATATATATATATGTGTATATATATATATATATATATATATATATATATATATATATATATATATATGATATATATTTTATATATATGTATAATTTTAAATTCAAATTAAACCTTTTTCCGTTTCAATAAATTAATAAAAATCAAGTTAAAATAATTTTATGTTTATTTTAATTTTAAATTACGTTTTTAACCAATACGCCTATTTACTCACGATCTTAAGACTAAGTATTGATTAATTTTAGCTTTCAAGACATTTTCGATACTAGGGCTTGTTCTGGGATTATAAGGGGTTCGTTTAATTCGGATTTCAAGCTCGTATGCTCTAATATGGTTTTTTTTATAACTTTTTGTATTTAATCGACATTGGACCCAGTGACTAGGTTTTTGGGGGTTCGCATACTGATTTTACGATTTATTTTAAGTTCGCAAGCTCAAGTAAAGATTTTTTTTTTGGTAAAATATATAAATATTTGGGTCTGCTATTGGAATAAAACGGGAACATTTCAGGCAAAAAATTGAACATTATCACTTTGACATAACTCATTTTAGGATATGTTCCTTTTTATTTATTTTTTTATTCCTCAATTAGCTATCGGTATATTTGAAGATGTTTAATATTTTAAAACGTTCAAAAATAAAATAAGTAAAGATGAAGAAGAATAGTATTATTTACATTGTTAACATACAATCAATTGTTAATTATATTTTCAAATGATTTCGGTTATTTTAAAAATCAAAAAATTAGAATTATTGTTCCAAACACTTATTGGATATGCAGTTGAATGTATCAATAATAATGAATTGAATTTAGTAATAATAGAAGAACAAGAGAGAAATATAGCATTAATTAAAAGCACAACAAAACAAAACAGTGTTGCCCAAATATATTGGGTTGCTATCACACACACCGTACTTATCAATCTAATGACATGTTATATTTATTTGAAATGTCATAAATTTTACCTAATTTTTTTTTCTTTATCAATAGCTTTATGTTATATGTTATAGTATATAAAATAGTTTATAATTTACAGCACAACCGATACAAAAATATAGATGTGGAATAGTAAAAATTGCACATTTTACATACTATTGTTCCTAAAATCCAGATTTTGTCTTGTATTTTATAAGCTGTATTTTTTATCAGAAGCCGTAAACGATTTTTCTCATTTATTATTTCCTCTAAAAAACCTATTTTTTAAATACCTTTTTCAATGCCTATGTCCGTGCTAATGTTCCTTATGTTTAGAGAAGAAATAAAAAAAAAAATATTGTAATGAGCTTCTTATTATCCTCGAATTTAAGTTGTCTTTTCAAATCACCAATTTAAAAAAATAAATAAATATTTTCAAAATCTTCTGGGTGTTGAAAGACATTTAATTATACATTGATAAATGGATTTTTTATTATCAAAAAGGTATTTTTATCTTATTCGAGTAGAATTGTAGAAACATGTTTATTCCATGTAGATATCATTATTCAATATGCATATGACGTTTCATAGGATTTTTCATTTTTTTTGCTATTACTACTCATAAAGGATTTTTTTTTTAGGAAAACTTGGTCATTTGGACTGACATCCAGTACTTCACTTTCAACTACACTTAGTATTTCATTCATAAGTAAGTAAAAGTAAAAACATAGTGTAAATGAATTTTAATTTCACTTACTTGTGTATGAAATGTATAGTAAGGGAAAGCATTACGATTTTGATAATTTTCTAATTCCATTTTTCAACGGGAATACACGATTGAGCGTCCCCTGAGACTAAATAACCATGACACGCGAAGGAATCACTTGTAACTGGGTGGCTAGCATAACATCCTCCCCTGCCAAAGGTCACGGGTTTAAGCCCGTAAGTGGTCCTAGGAATTTTTAATGGGAGTAAAAATTCCTTAGTTATGCAGTCCTTCGGCGGGGCACTAAAAGGTGGTCCCGAGCCTGTGCGATGTCAGGTACTCGTTAAAGATCCCCATCCGAATAAAACCTGGATAGGCAAAATTTAGGACTCAACAACCATGTCGCGCGAAAAGGTCTGTGTGTGTGTGCCCGTGTGGTAAGTCTAGTACGAAAACGAAAAGTTTTAAGAATCTGAAATTTCATATTTAATAGAACTTTATGTCCGTAATGTTACAACAACTTTTTCGAAAAATCGGCGAACTAGAAGAGCCACCATGCATTTTGCATCTTTTTACGATTTTTCTCAAAAACGGCTCTAACGATTATGATTAAGCTCGTTATATGGATGTAAAATTTAACGGACTTTATTATAATATAAGTTTCATTCTGATCGAAATAGTCCGAAAGAGCTTAAATGCTAGTATTTTAACTTTTTTTCCTCTAAATTTTGTAGATTCGAAAAAAATAACTATATCAAATTGTTAGCATAGATAAACAATAAAAAAACGAGTAAATATATAAGTTGAACGAATTCAAAATCAAATTAATGGAGAAAAGAGCAAACAAATATTTTGTATATATTTTTTGTGTCTTTGAACATAAGATCACTAATATAAATGTATAATATACCGTTCGTTGGAAAGCTAATCATTTTAGAAAAAATATGTCATACACGGAATAGTAAAAAGTAATGGAAAGAGATGAGAAGAGGATACAATTAAATGATAGTTGTAAATAATAAAATACATTATTTAATAAAACACACGTTTTTATTGAGACTTGATGTAATTAATTCTTAAATAATTTATTTTCATTCCTAAATGTATTTCAAAATTCTTAAATTGACTCTAACAACAGAGGTAAGTGAAAGTCTGTTTGGAACACACCAAATTGTTTGAAAAATAGTTGGCGACTCATGTGACATTAAGGTTTTACATTTTATTAAACAATAATTTTCTACATTACGCAGGTAATGGTTTGAGAGCGACCGAGATCATGACAAACAACTATCATATAATTATAATCCTCTATAAGCTTCGTATTATCTTAAAATCTTTTCAATTAGTTTTTTATAACCATCGAAATGCATTTTTGGAAAATTCCAGTTCGATAGCAGTAATAATGCCTAAGGTAGCTTAAGTAGAGGATTCATTTGCTTACACAAGAATACCAAAGCAGAGACAAGCAATATTAGGAAGCTAGGGCATTCAGGAGCTTAATTGCTGTTGAGGAATGAAAGGTAATTAAAGATGAGGTTGAGTGTTAATGGAAGGAAGGAAATATCCCAAGCTTGGATAAACTTTCTTGTGAAAATAATTAATGCCATATTTTGTTTTTAAACATATTTATTGATATTTACAAATGTATAAAAAAAAAAAATACATCTATAAATGTGATGAAAATATAAAAAACTGTCATGAAATACGTGTAGAGACACTACTCAGTGGCAGAAATCAAAAAGATTCTAAAATATAAGGTCTCGTGGCCATCTTATTTTCAGACGCCTCGGAGGATTATCAGGGATCGAAGATGAAGCAAGGATTGCAACTAATGGATTGTAGTGGGAATGGAGATTGTCATGGAAAGTATAGTACCTGGTTCGGGCTAAGTCAGCAACATATGGGACATTAAGGTCTTTATGGATGACATTATTCGTGAGAAAGTAAGGAGCGTTAAGGCTTTTCCGAAGGATTTTGGATTGTAAGGATTAGATACGAGAGGAATTCGATGGTTTAGTAGAGCCCCATAGCTCTACTCCGTAAATCCAAATCGGTCTTATGATGGTCGTATAAAGAAGTCGTTTGTAATTAAGTAGGAGGTTGGAGCGTTTGTCCTGTAAGTGTTAAATTAGTCAAAAACGTCGGCAGTTTCTTGTCGTTTCAGTCATGTATGGAAATTCCTAGTTAGACGTTTGTCAAGGGGGAGTCTTATTCATCGAATCTGTTCAACAGGGGCTATTGGAGTGTCATTAAAGGATACTGTTGGGAACGAAGCCATTGGTTTACGACGAAGTGTAAATGTTATCTCTGGGATTCGAATTAATTTCAATCCTCTAATTCTGGCACCATACTTCAAGGTCTCGGATGAGGGATTGAAGTGTGTGGGACTGCCTAACTGGATCATTATCAACTGATAGCACACACGTGTCATTAATATAGGTAGAAAAGAACGGGTCCTAGGATGCTGCCTTGAGGAAAACCAACTGATTGAGAAAAAAGAGAGGAATAGGAACTATTGTGATTTATTTTGAAAGATCTGTCAGCAAGATAGGATTGGATAATAAGAAAATAGGTAGGAGGAAGAACTATATGACATAAAATACTGTTTCTAATGAGAATGTACATTGTAGAGTCGGATTAGATAGAATGTGATGTTAAATGAATAAACAAACACGATTGATTAAAAATATTTAGTTTTTGAAAGGAAAACCTCATTTAATTAACTATATTAAAGAGGTTCAAGAAATTAAGAAATTGATAGAAAAAAATATGAATTTGGCTAAAAAAATTTTGAATTTGACTGAAAAAAAGCTATATGCAATGACGTCCATCATAGCATTCAGTTATCCTGTAGTCGTGCCTATAAGTTGTTCTTCAAAAAGCTCCAGTGTTAGTGTTATTTGTGAACCCTTCTTACTGTATATTTAGGGGAGAAATAATTGGAGGAAAAAAAAAAAAAAAAAAAAGCTCAAACACGTTTGTGCCTAGATGCAATATTTACACTCAGACTCCAGGAATTCCAACGCTTCTCTTCCAGTCCTGGCATTAGTAATGAAAAGCTTGAGGAGGTTCAGTGAGGGCACTAGAGTCGTAGGCGTTCTGGAGTTGGAGTGGAGAAGCTGGCCATTGCAAGTGTCCCTTAAATAAACTAGTATATTTTCAAAAACTGCGGATTGATTTTAGGAGATATTTATTAAACTAATTATGCAAAAGGATTTACAATTTAATTGTTAAAACCTTGTTTTTGTGTTTTATTAATTTTTATACTTTTTTTGAACTTTCAATTTAGGGCTAAAATAACCTTACTGGTTGAAGAATCTTAATATTAATAAATAAATAAATAATAATATATTGCAAACTTATTTGTTACAAATCAAAAGTTTGGTGAAGTAGTAAGGCTCAATTAAAAAAAAAAAAAAAAAGTTCTAAAGAGATGTTGTAAATAAAATGCAAATTAGCAATATACGTATTCTTAACTAACACCTCATGAAAAGAATGTGATTGTTATTCTGCCTACACGTTTACTGAAATTTCATAAGATCTACTTAACTTTTTGTTAATTATCAATATTGGTAACATTATTATTATTTTTTTTTTAAATTTTCTTCGACCCAACTAATATTTGATTCATATTGTCGAGGTTTCATTTAATGTCATAATATATAATTTTTTTTTTGTAGATGCTCCAATAAATAAACTATATTAATTTTAATTATATAGAAAAGAACAAAAACCTTATTTTCAATTTCAGAGCATAGAGTATTCCTTATAAACTAAAAACATTTCTCTAGTATAAAACTCATAAGTGTAAATAATCCTTTACCAGTATCTAAGAATATTCATATTTGAATCATGCTAAAGTTACAAATTCGAAAAAATATTTTTTAAATTATCAATTTGGCTATATTAGGTATTAGCAACTTATTTTAGCTTTTCCCTTCGAAGTTTTGGAGGAAAATATATAGCATATATGAAACTTTGGGAACTGGTAAAAGAACAATGCCTCAAAAAAGCTGCTGCTGAATAGAAGCCATTGTAAATTAGGACAAAGTATATTATCTCAACTCAAGCCTAAATTACGAAAGAGGATACCAACAACTTACATTTATTTTTCTGACCCTTATTCCAAGCACTAGTAGGTGGAATATACAATAGTTTTAATAGAATTCACACACGGAAGGAAAAAATTAGTATAAAAGCCTCACCTTCTATTAGAATTAGAATTAATGTGATTAATGTCTTGTTACATTTAGGACCAATTGATCCTCTCTTATCATGAAGAGATCCTCTCGCATACGGTTGAGGAGCCTTTCTTATGTATGGGGACTATAGACTAATATAAATTCCCAATCTAAAGGAAATATCTTGTTATCCCATACAGTTTGGAATAGTCCTTGGAGTGCTTTTTTGAGCTCTTTACCACCAAATCTCAGGAATTCAGGTGAAATTCCATCTCTCCCCGCTGCTTTATTTATTTTTATCTATTCGAGAGCATATTCCACCTCGTCTTCTTTTATAGGCTCTAGATTCTCCTGTGTTGCAGGTTGTGAATGCAGCCCTGGTGTACCATATTCTTCAGAGAAGAGATCTCGGTAGTGGCGCCTCCACCGTTCTAAGATATCATCTGGGGCAGTCATTAGTTGCCACTTTCATCATTTATATTCCGAATTGGCTTTTTCTGTTTTCCTTTCAGAGACTTTATTGTCAGCCAAAACCGTTTGGAATTTTCTCGGTGGTTTCCATCAAGACTTTTGCCGAACTCCTCCCAAGTTTGCCTTTTCGCTGAACGTATTGCTGTTTTAGCCTCTTTTCTTAGACGGCAGTATTCAGTTAGGTTAGCATGTATTTCATCTCGGAGATATGCTTTCCACGCTAATTTTTTCCCCTTAACTATTTCCCTAATGGTATCACTCCACCATTTGGTATTCTTTTTTCTCCCACCGACCTTTTTAATGCACGGACCTCTTTAGTGACATTCAATATGCATGCTTTTAGATTGCCTCTTGTTCCTCTACACCTCCTGAAAGATCCAGTCTTCCGATTCTTTCTTACAGTAGAGTAGTGTATATTTGACTCTCTTCTCTGGGTTGTCAAGCTCGCGCACTTGTATCGCTTTGTATGTTTTCATACGTGGCCGTTTGTCTCTTAATATGTTGGCATCAGCTACGAGGAGAAGATGATCTGTGCCTATCTCTGGCCCTCTGATCACTTTTATATCCGTGAAGTATTGTCTTATTTCGGCATCATAGATGAAGTAATCTATTACGCTGTTCCTGTCAAGATGTGAGAAGGTTGTTTTATGTATTTTTGTGTGGGTAAAAGAGCAATATTCTTTTTTCTCAAAATTAACAGAGATAGTAGTAGTCAAATTGGTGGTACGGTATTACATAATGGCTTTCAAGGATTGGCTTTATGCGGTCTAGAAATAGTTTTTCAAAAATTTTGGCCTTAATTGGCTGGATTGAAATAGGATTATATTTAAACAAAGCCTAGAACTATGAATGAGAATACTGAGGGACTGATGACTATTAACGTTAATAAACGATATTACAAAGAGAGGTAGCTTTGAACACTTAGTTGGCTGGCGAAGGTAGTATTTGTATCGACTCCTCTCTGGTTGCTCTCTCACCACGACGGACTTCTCTTCGTGGTTGGAATACGACCGACCGATATGTTCGATTCTCAGATGTTATCCTCTTCATAAAAAAAAATAAAAGAATAATAATATTTTTTATAAATAGAGAAACCTCCCAGTCTTCTATTGGCGGTTATGATTTAGGAAGACTCCGAGGACGGCAGTTCAGTTTTTGTAGATACTAATTTTAAGAAATTTCTAATGATATTTGTAATATCTTAAAGAAGGCGTCATATACATTTACAGTGGTAGGTTTTTCTCTTGGCCAATCCTAACACACTTGTCGGCTTCCGCACTTGCTAGAGGGGTTAGTTAAACGGCTTTTGTACTATTATCTTTTTATTATTAATCTATACTAGCATTAAAGTTATTTAATAATGAATTGCAACTTCCCTCAATATCTTCAATACATAACAAAGTGAAGCTAAAAGGTAAATGTACTTAACATAATAATGTACATTGCTTATTATTAGGGAACTCAATGTCCCAGAATTATAATATTTTTAATTTTATCTTTTTTTCTAATCAGATGGAAAACACCTGAGAGTGGCCAAAGGTCAATGGTTCAAACCCGCAGATGGTCCAAGGAGATTTTAATGGGAGTAAAAAATATGTAGTTAAAAGGTGGTACCGAGCCTGTGCGATGTCAGGTACTCGTTAAAGATCCCTATCCTAATAAAACCAGAGTATTAGGAGCAAAATTTAGGACTCCCGCTGTAGCATCGTCCGATTAGCTACATTAGCATAAAGTGACGTCAAATAAATAAACAAACAAACATCGTGAATATAAGTATTGAGCCTTTTCGGTGTCTCTTTAGGATTATTTAAGCAGTGTTAATTCTTCTAATTTACTTTAAGTTTTCGGCCTTTTGATTTTACGAATATTTTTATGACGTTTTCGTACAGTATCTAGTTCTTTCGAAGATGGTGGGAAAAGTGATGGAAGTGAGAGGGGAGGATTAGTAATACTGTCAGGGCTCTCGAGAGCGGCACTCCCTGGCGGAGTCCTAAGCTTTCTAATGCCACACTCAGATCTTAGCAAATACTCAGTTCTATTGACGGCGTCCTTCCTCCAAGGCAGAAGCTTTTCATCACATTTCAGCAACAGTTTCAGAGACTGAGATAGCAGTTTTTTTTTATTTTATAAAAATCTTTATTTTCGTATTCATTAGTTCGTATGTGGACAGTCCAGTTATGGAATCAATTCACTCATCAGCTATAGTAATCGTCAAAATATAATATTAAATATTTCCTATAATTACAAAGGAAGCCGTTCCTTAACTTTTCCTACTTCCGATAGCCTAGCTTTTTTTCAAGACACCTGTGCACTTAACAGGTCCCAAGGTCAAACAGCTTACCTACAAGAAGTACTTGGACATTATAGATATTGAGCGGTACCATATGTTCCACAATACCTATCTCTTTATTTGATCTCTGCCGCCTTCTATAATCCTCTGTTATCCCTTCCTATAAGTAACCTCTCTAGTCTAGAGTCAGAGTACTCAATACATGCTATTATTACAAAGTTATAGTATATTATAGCATTAAGAATGTTATGTTCCTATTATTATCATTATGAATAAACTCAATTTAGTTCTTTTAAATGTGTAATTCATTAATTGTTCGTATATGGACAGAGGTATTTTTTTATTCGTTGTTTGTTTGTTTATTTATTTAACATCACTTTATGCTACTATGGCTAATCGGACGATGCTACAGTGGGAGTCCTAAATTTTGCCTATCCAGGTTTTATTAGGATAGGGATCTTTAACGAGTACCTGACATCGCACAGGCTCGGGACCACCTTTTAACGTCCCCTCCGAAGGACGGCGTAACTAAGGATTTTTTACTCCCATTAAAAAATCCTAGGACCACCTGTGGGTTTGAACCCGTGACCTTTAGCATGGGAGGCTGTTACGCTAGCCACCCAGCTCCCTTTTTTTTTTTTCGTTATTCGAGTCCTATGTATCTTGAAACGTTATACCTCAAATTATGAGAGGGATGTGTTGCGGCTTAAGGTAATCGTTTTATAATATACTGGATATTTAAAGCACTTCTTTATTGATATAAAGATGTTATATGAAGATTAATAGGGAGGTGGGTTATTGCAAGGTTGTTGCAAGAAACAATCGATAACAGCAATAGTTACAATAGAAGGTATGTTTTTATTTTTAGTGGATTACAAATATTCATTATTGAAAAAAAATAAATAAAAAGTAACTTCTGATCGAAATAGCCTGACAGATATTAAAAATTATCCATATTATCTTATTAACATTGATAGCAAAAGGGCTAAATATACAAGCTGAACGAGTTGTATAAAAAAATAAAGGAGAAAAGATAGAAACTTTTTTTTGGTATATTTCGTTTTTTTTTTAACATAACAATAGTAATATACCGTTGGATATGTAATATACCGTTGAAAAGCTAAACATTTTAGATTTTTTAAATATTTTATACAAAGCTGGGGAAAGTCTTGAGTGATGAATAGGGCATCAATTTAAGTTATAATTTACATAAAAATGTTATATTGGTATATTATTTATTCTTAAACATATGTTTCTAACGAAACTGAATATGATTCTTTTATTTAATAACAAGTAATATACAAATGCCTTTTGACATATATTGTAACTTTGATCATCTTTAGTAAACCTCCTCTTGTGTAAACCTCAGGATTGTTGTTAATGCGTGTTTGAAGAAACCTCCCAGAGAAGGCACTCCGGGCATGGAAGATCTCTGCTAAAGAAGCAGGTCTGTACTCTATAGGCGTTTCAGTCTCCTTGCTGGGTTTTGTGGTAGTGTGTCTGTAGGTTTGGATCTTCAGCGAGGGATTCGTGAAATTTCTTGTAGTATTTTTTAATGACATGTTGTGTAATAAGATTAAGGACTGACATTTTGAATGAATTTATTAACTAGTGTAGTGAGCAGAGTAATGAGTGGATTTATCATAGGAATATGATTCTTTAAACCTTTTTTTCAACTCTAACTTGGATTTACTGATTACTGATTACTCTAACTTTTAAACTGATTTTAACAACTGAGGCAAGTGGTAGTCATGTGTTGCCCGCACCAGATTTTTTTTTTATTTCACATAAAATAATTTCTCAGTGTAGACATTTCTAGATCCTAAATAATTAATTTGGATTAATTGGAATTACATAAATTCACTTATTTTGATATTACAATAGTAACAACAAAGTTTTTTCGAAGTTAGCCAAAGCGTAAAACAATAAATAACTGTTGCAACTTAAGAGATGCATTAGAGTAATATACTTTCCACAGATAGCGGTTTTTGTTCATAACTCATCCTGAAAAAAGATACTAATAGAGAAGCACCAGGAACATAAATCCGTTACTTAGGCGGGGAGGGACTTTCTGTAAATAAGATTGCAAGCGGGATGAAAAACAAGATTAAATTTTTAGCTTATCGTTTTCAGGCCCTATCTCGTTCCTAATTTAAATCGCATTATTTTGTACTGATCTTATCAACGAAATTTTTAATGTAAGAATAATGAAAAATATGTCATGCTAATTTGTTTATTGTGTATTTATTTAAGGTACCTTTATGTTGCTGAGGCTTATCAGTCGATGTTACAGTGAGAGTAATAAATTTTGCCAATCTAGATAAAATTAGGATATGGATCTTTAACGAGTACCTGACATCGCACAAAATCGGAACCACATTTAACGTCCCCTCCGAAAGACGGCATAACTACAAACTTTTACTACCATTAAAACATCCTAGGGCGACCTGTAGGTTTCAACCTGGGACCTTGGGCATAGGAGGCTGTTATGCTAACCACCATGTTACAGGTAACCCCTTATCCCAATTTGTTTTCGTGATATAAATATTTCCATTAATTAATTATTGATCTGAACATAGAACTATCATGCTTCTCCTTGCAAATTTTTGCTTGACATGAAATGTTTAGTCTTTATATATATATATATATATATATATATATATATATATAAATATAAATAAGTTAAGTTATAATGCAAATTATAATTATAAGAATTTCATTAAATTTAGGTTATATTTTATCATGTTATGTTGCACTGTTAATACTAACTTTATTTTATTATTTACATGAATGAATCGATTACAATTAATTAGATTTAACATTATATCATGTTGGCATAGATACTTAACACCCCTCCTCAGTTCACAACGTGAACTCAGAGTTCAAAAAATAGAAGTTAGAAAGACGTTAAACATTAAAATAAAACATCGCGATATACTTAAAATATTAAAATAGTACTTAATACAAAAATTAACAAAACATTAGAACCAACGAGACAATTACAGAAAAACCTTAATCTAAAGTTATAAGTATTGTAATAACAATTAACAGATGATAGAAATTAGACTGAATGAAAAAAGAAGTGACAAATTTACAATCAAAGAGAAGATACACCTGGATCAAGAGGGATGCGAAGGTGCCGAATATGGGTATGCCTCACTCTCTGGGCACCAGATAGCTCCTGGATTGAAACTATGTCGTGTTCTCGCAGCGCTACCACTTTGAAGGGTCCTTCGTATCGTGCGACGGCTAGATGAAGGGCGGCAGTACACTATCATATCTAGTGTACTCATATCTTATGCGACTCGTCCCCTATTGCTAAACCCAGTCGATTCGCCCGAGAATTTTTTTCCTTAAGAAGTTTGGTGTAAACTTTCTGTAGTAATTAGCCGATTCTCAGACCTGTTGAACATGCATATTAAATTTCATGAAAATCGGTGAAGCCGTTTCGAAGGAGTATGGTCAATAACATTGTGACACGAGAATTTTATGTATATATAATATATAATTTTAATAATTATCAGTAAGAACAATAGTACCTTTTATTTCATATGTGTGACTTTAAACTAAAAGATCATTATATTTTCTAGTATAGTGGTTCCCAAATAGTGGTCCTTGGACTCCAAGGGGTTCGCGATTTGTCATTGGGAAATTATTTTAAATTATCTTAACGTGAAATACTTCTGAAGCCCTGGCTTTTTATTAGAACCAGACAGACAAATTCAATATTAGAAGTGTTTTAGTTGCTAGTGATCAATAACAAGTGGCTGTTATTGTACTAAAAAATGACTATATTTTTCATTTTATAACAGTTTGAAAATATTGAGTCTGAATGACTATAAATAATTTTTCTCTATTAGTATTTTAATTAGAATCTACCTTTTATTAGTTTTAAATTCGAGTAATTCAATGTTGCGCATATTAAAGTAAAGCCTGGTTCTTTTTTGTTCATTTCCATTTTCTGTACATGGCTATTTCTGGCATACTGTTTGGGTAGCAGTGGCATTTCACAGGAAATGTACTTGATACGGTTCAGCTATTTAAACATTTAGATAAATATTTAATATTTAGTATTCTGGAGGTACTTGTTAATAAAATGATCGCTTAAAGGCGTCCGCGAGATATATTTGTTGCTAACTACTGCTGTAGTAGAATCAAATTTTTATTTAAATATGTCATTTATTGACAAATAGAGAATTATATGATGATGACTAGAATAGTATGATGTTTCGGTTCGACCGCAATCCTCTATTAAGTACAGCATCCAGAGTTGGCGAGTTGAGGGAGCTTTCAGCATCATTAGGTACACAAGTTGAAGGTGACTGGCAAACTCCGGGCACCTGCCGCTCTGTCAAAGCCTTAGGGGACTTGGCTCGTTTACTTGCACTCGGTGTATCAACTCCCTAGATTCCCAATTAGTTAGGGTTGTGGTTAGGTTAGCAAGGCAACTAGGTCCCCAGCTCGGAGCAAACACCATCGGTGCCGGCTGCGGTTATTCGAAGATTAGGTCATGTCTAGACTTCATTCCATCTGTGAATGTCAAAGGCCCTTCGGGGTTATATTACTCCTCGGGCTAAGCGATTCACTCTTCATATCCACATATTTATTTTATACTAACACAGTTTCGTATATTATTTTCAATAATTAATCCTTGCAATCGACCAAAACAAAAAATATCAAACTCGCTCCAATGTTATTCGTAGACTACAAATATGGAAAAAAAAAATTATCTAGTGGTGGCAACAGACGACTTTCACATTCCTCCGTTGTTAAAATCAATTTAAGAATTTTAAAATACAGTTCGATGAAATATTATTTATTAAGTAATCTATTATATTATTATCTAAAACAATCAGTTAGTTTTATCGGCTTTTCATCACTCACAATTAATCTTTACTAGCTTGTGTGTAAGATAATTTTTTTATAAAATCTTTAGCTTTCCAACAGTATATTATACATGTATATTACTGTTCTTGTGTTAAAAAACAACAAATATTTTTGCGGATCCATCGTTTGGTTCGACATTGAATTCGCTCAACTTATATACTGTATTTACCGGTTTTTTATCAATGCTTACCAGATGATATGGTTAATTTTTTCGAATATACAAAATTATTGGTACTTTAGGAGAAGAAAATTTATAAAATCGAAATATAAGCCCTGTAAGACTATTTCATACCAGAATAGAACTGATATGATATTAAAGCCCATCAATGTTTAATCAAAATAGTTAGAGCCGTTTCGGAGAAAATCGTAAAAAGGTGCACAATGTATAGTATAAAGTGCCTCTTCTGGTTAGCCGATTTTTATAAAAAATGGCTGTAACATTTCGGGCGTATAGTAGTCTTAAATACAAAATTTTTGAGCTAGACTTACCACACACAGATTTTTTTTTTCGGGACTTAGTTATTTAGATTCAGGGGACCCTAAAACGTGTATTTCCGGAACGTGGAAAATATAATTCGAAAATTTTCCCGCAATACTTTCCCTTACTCTATATTTCAAACGTAAATTAAAGTAAAACCGTTTGTCCGTCCGTTCCTTACACGTGACCGAGAAAACAGATAAAAAGGTTTAATTGAAAAAATAATTATTTTTTTTTACATTATGAACAGTATAACACTTTTACTTTATTATTTAGTCAGTATTTTTTTAATTTGAAAACATTCGCTGCCAAAATTCATTGAATCGAACTGATAATTGTCTAAATATTATCTTCACATAAGAAAGAAAACACAGCAAGAACCCGCAGTTCAATATCCTTTCGATAAGGTCTTATAAAAAAAAAAAATGTATATATATGCTCGCTTGAAAACTTGAAAAATGAACGATAAAATTGTTATATTCTTAAGTAGTTCCGAAAAAAAAAAAAAAAAAAAAAAATATATATATATTATATATATATATATATATATATAAGTATTCAGTTTTTTTGTTGTTTTTTTTTTTTATAACATACTCAAAAAATGAACTGGTACTTCAGTAACGGGTTATTTAGGGTAGGACAAAAAGTTTGGGAATCATTACACTGGACCAACAGTTACTTCTAGGTACAATATATGATAACAGATATCAAATAAATTCTCACCCTCCCTTCGATTACCTTCGGTACAGTGCTTTAATCTATTATTTTAGGGAGTAGCCAACTGAAAATGCTATATTATAAATATTCTTCAAATATTCATTTTGAATTTAACTATGGAATATTGAAAATATCCTCACCCCTTGAATTCCACCGGAGAAAGAGTTAGGCACAAAATTTCTTCGAAGACAAGGGAAGAGAGGAATTTCATAAGGTGATTCATCAGGGATGTGAGGGACAAAGCGAGGATCGGAAGCTGGAGGATATTAACTATGCCTGAAACCGCATCATGTCCACAAAAGACCTTCCTCATTGTCGCGTCCTCAAAATTTCTTATTGAATTCATATTACCGTAATTTCATCTTTCGTCGTTATCAACTCTGCTCTAATTAGTGCAGTAACTTTAACCGAAATCAGTCTTATAGGGTCAATTTACCACTTATAAGTGAAGTAATTCCACTTTAACTCGGTTGTTTTAAAAAATAGAAAAGAATGAAAAGTTTTCAGAAAAGAATCAGGAACTTGTATTTGAATTATTCCTAAAATAGTTAAAATGAAATAAAAAAAATATGGTAAATATAGTCTATAATGATTTTATTTTGGTATATTATTTTCTATAATAAATCCCTGTAATCGTCCAAGAAAAAAAATTACCCTCATTCTCCCATATAATTTCAGGTTTTACGTATCAAGAAACTTCAAACACTTCCTGTCAATCCAAATTTCAAATGACTCCAACTGATTTGAAAATTTCAATATAAATCAATAAAAAGAAAAGAGAGAAATGATCAATTATTAAATTTTGTATCGTATTTAAAGGTTTATGTATTTTATTTCACAAATTTTCATAAGCATTATAAATTTATTTTGCACTGTATATATGAACATGTATATATATATATATATATATATATATATATATATATATATATATTTTTTTTTTTTTTTTATTTTTTTTTTTATATATATTTTTTTTAAATTGTATCCTTGTCTAGTTTGTTTTCCTAATTTACTAGAAGCAATCAATTAATTTATTACTATTATTCATTTTCTTTGTTTTTTATGTTGTTGTTTTTAGTTTGTGTATATATGTATATATATATATATATATATATATATATATATATATATATATATATATATATATATATATATTTATAAAATTATATGGTAAAAATAAATCATTGTGTGATAATTCGAATTCGTTTTTTTATAGGAAGTTAATTAATGGCATTCTGAAAATTACCCGTCTTTAAGTTTAATTTCATCTCCACCTTTTTTTGTGAGGTGTAGATCATACAAATATTGATTGTAGTAAGAAAGATATTGAGTATTCGAAAGGCAATCATCAGTCTTAATAAGTTCGTTTTTATAGCTCAAGAAACACGTATTTTGATAATTTTAAGAGATGAGTGATTAGTTATGAACATTTTTTTTTTTTTAAGCTGATTTAATGAAGTTGACGTATCAAAACTAGAGAATTAATGTTTTTTCCGATATGCTGTACCATAACTCATAAATTGTCCATATAAAACCTATCTGTTGTGCATGAGAACATCCTTTGGGTGTAAATATTACATTTATATAACTGATACTGTTTTTTTCTTTCTTTACTACTGATTATCTGTTTTCTTAAGAAGCAGATTTCTCTCTCTTTTAAACTACACCCCACAAAAAGAGGCGAGTCTTACCACTTAGAGAAGGGCTAATTTTATTTTTTTATTTTTAGGAAAAGTCTAATTTTTCATTCCTTATTTAGAATGACTACCCAAAGAATAAATAAAATGAATGCCAAGAAAAATGGTAAAATTTCTCAATTTTTCATATAATAGTCCTAAGAACTTATTGACCCTAAACTGCTGGTTGTATTGACGTGGTGTTCATTTGGTTTAGTTTATAAAAAGTGTATGATGACTGATAATGAAATAGTAAGACTGGGGTTAAATGCCATATTTTCAAAATGTTTTTGTCTAAAATACATACCTTACTACATTAATACATTAATTCTTTTAAGTTGGGATCACCTGTAGCAGGTCCCGTTTTTAATTGTTTTAACGAATAGCAAAATCTAAGAGCTATTAATTACCATAAAGTGCTCAACCATAGATGGTAACAGTTAATAATAATGTTATGCTTATGATTTATTCGCCATACATTTTATACATAGTAATTTAGAGATTTATCTGATAATACAAAATGGCAGTTGTATAAATCAGACGTAACAACAAAAACTGTTAGATGTTTGCCGAAAGTTTTTGATAATAAGAGTACCGATGATAAAAAAAGAAAATATGATGTTTTTTTTTCATTCTCACATCGTGTTAGTTTAACATAATTTTTTTTGTTTGTCTAGTTTCAAATCTGTCAAAGCTATGACTAAGAGGCAATCAAAAACCTTATAGCGCCGATAGAGGATTTTTTATAGATTAAAACATAATTATTTATTTTCCTCTTGAAAAAAAGAATATATTGACAATTAATGTTTAATATATCTATAATTTTAAAATCTGAATTAGCTAACACCTGTCTGATGATAATTATTGAGAATATCGGAGCTTTCTCGAAGGTTACAAGATTTAAAGAAAAGAACTCAACCGCAGATTCGGTCATTTATACAGACTACTAAACTGAAAATCTCATCTTACAGTTGACAATAAATTACTAATATACATGACAGTACAGAAACCTATATGGACCTGCGGACTTGAACTGTGGGGGACAGTTAAATATTTTTACATCAAACGCATCCAATCCTTCCAATCCAAAGTCCTTCGAACAATAGTTAATGCTCCTTATTATATTACCAACTGCACCCTACAACACGACCTTAATATTGTATTTATTTCAGACCTGGTACCATCCAAATTTTCCAAATTTCATCAGAACCTTACTCATCATCCTAATCTCTATCCAGCTCTACCCATCCCTACAATCCTCCTCGAAGATTGAAACGGCAGTGGCCGCGGGACGTTTTGTGAACATTTACCTAGCTCAGCCTCCGCTGACTCACACCAGTGACGCGGCTGGGAGCGAGGCGCTGGGATCTCTTGGATTCCGCTTTTCCCTCCACTTGTAGAGCCCAGTCTGGAGTCCCTTTAGCAGATTGCAAATATTGTAAATAGTCATGATTGTGTGTATGATGTTAATTTATTTCTCATATTGTATTTATCTCAACTATAGGTTGTTGTTTTGTTTTGGTTTTATATATTTATTATATTTGATGTTATTTGACTTTATCGTTATTTTCTGTATATATTCGATGAATGTGGTCTCATATTACTATTACTACTGTTAATTTAGAAAAAAATTGTAATATATCACAATAAATATTTAAAAATTCAGTAATATAAAAAGCAATAAATTAATCCAAAGCAAAATGGCCAATCACCACTGCTAATTTCAAAACGCTATATATCTGCTATTTCAAAACCTATTTTAATGATTATTTTTTTGTTTTATAGGGAATTTGATTCTTTAGGGGGATAGCTCTCATTAGAATTTTTGTAGATTTAGATAGATTGGTAATTATCAATTCGTACGGATTCGGGTTCTACATATCTTGAAACATAATACCTCAATTTTGAGGGGAGGGGAGAAGAAGAAGAAGAAGAAGAAAAATAAATTTTATTCTGGGACTTCTGTCTCCTAAGAATAACAAAAGAAGTACATGAGTGAGTATTAAGTCTGGCTTAAAAATAAAAACATTACAAAAACAAACTTAAGGTTGTACTTATATTATATATAAACATAGTAAATACTGTTGCTTGAACGACATATGACTACTACTTGCATTATTTATAGTGTAGTAAATACAACGACAATAGAACATTCACGTATGACTATATAATACTGAAAACATGTGCATACAGAGATACTATGATTGAACATCACCACTAATATCGTAAAATCGTAGAAAAAAAAGTTTTTGTTAACTTGAAATATGACTATTATTCTTAATTTTTTATACAATTATTCGGAAGACTGATTACTGAGGAGATGATGGAATAAATTGTTTTTAAATGAGGTTAAGGAAGAAGCTTTGCGTATAGAATTAGGTATGGAATTCCAAAGAGAGGTGGCACGCAAACTAAAAGATTTTTTAAAGAATGATGTTCGATGAGAGGGCAAATAGAGGTTAGTGGGTTGGGATCATGTGTTAAACGAATGTACTGATGAACAAGGGATGAGTAGGTCAAGAACGTAGGATGGACTTTGGGTTTCAAAAGTGCGGAATAGGAATACTCTCTGGAAAACTGTCAGCGAGAAACTGAATTGAGCCACTTCAACTCGGCATACCTGTCGGCGACGCTGGAGCGTCTGGGGACTCCGAAGATGAATCTAATAAAACATTTCATTATCCTTTCCAATCCAGGGGAAGGTTAATTTTTGTTTTAGGGATTTTAAATCAAAACGTTTTTAATCGGACGCCATTTTAAAAGTAACAGAATAACGTCGAGTCGTTACTTTCATCGTCAGATTTTCTGAGATTATTTAGAGCCAAAATCGGTGCAGAGTAGTATTTTCGGAGAAAAGACGCGGATTTGGTGGGAAGGGGTATTTTTTGGTCGATTACAAAAGTTGATTATTGAAAATAACAAACAAAATAATGTCAGCATATACGTTTCCCTAAGGAAGCCTAATCGCCTCTACTTGGCGTTATTTGCCTTTTTAGCTATTTGTTATTAATTTTGCTGAATTCAGTAGTTTTTATCTTAAGAAACAACTTATTTTGGATTGTTTTTTAAATTTTTTTTTTTTTTTTTCCAAAATTATACTTACTTCTTTGATCATTATTTTTTGTTGATCACCTTGTTCTAGCTACCCAACATCTCCCTTCTTTGTCATATTCTAATCGGTGTAGCTTATTCCTGAACACATTTATCAAATAGAACAATAAACTTATGTTGATTATAATGAACAATAACTTAGTTCCAGAAAAGTCTGAGATTTTTCCCAAGTGGATGAGAGGGACCACTTAGCTTCATGAGTGTAACTGAGAAGTCACTTGAATAAAGAACCCCTTTTTATAAAGGGCTCTTTATGAAAACCACTTGTCCTGAAAAAGTAAGAAGAAAAAAAACACCAGTGTAAATCAACCGTAGCCGACGTAATTCGAATCCTCCATAAATCAAGAAATAACTAAAATCATATTTTATGATAAAAATATAAAAATATTGTAATATAAAATATATTTTTAATATCGGAATTGAAAATGTCTATAGTAGAATATTAACAAAAGCTATTTATAAAAATTTTTTAGGGAGCTGCGTCCTCTAGAGGATAATGCACACTGGGACACACCCAGATTCTATTAAGTGGGTACCCAAAAAATATCAGGAAAACCTGGCGGCTGAGTGTAATCTCGGCCTAATCACCTCATTGCACGGCCGTTGGTCTAGAAACAGTATGAATATCTATATATACTATGCCCAAGATCCTTCATGGGTTGTAGAGTTATAGGTTTTTTTTTTTTTTTTACTATTACCAGTAAATTTTTCAACGCGCCACCTAGGCTGGGAGGAAAATGATAGCTATTCCGTCTACGTCAGCGAGGCGATGACACCCACTAACAAACATCTCTACTGGCTGGCGAGGCAGAAAAAGGTGTCTGCTAAAATAAAGTATGTTTGGTTCAGTGGGGGTCGAGTGAGGTGCCGGAAAGCCGATGGGTGCCCAGCGATAATAATAAACAATCCGTCAGATTTAAATGTTTTTATTTGAAATTTTATTTCAGGTCACCAATATATAGTTAGACATTTACTTTATTTTATCTTAAAAGACCTTTTATTTTCGTTTATTTTTTCTCGCTCTTTAAAAGTTACAAATTTTAGTTTGTTAGTTTGGAATATTTTCATTTTATATCCACATTTTTCTTATTGTTTTATTCAATTTAATTGTTTTCATCCTTATTTTCATTATCTTTATGCTTTATCTACCTGTATTTTATGTCATTCTCAAACTTTTAGCCTAAACTTATACTTTCCTTTAAAATTACCAATTTCTCATTTAATTTATATCCACAATCTTTTTGTTTTAATATTTCACTTACCTTTATTCTATTTTATCTTTTACCTTTATCATCTTTATCTTTATGTTCTATATACCTGTATTTTATTTAGTTTTCATGAACCTTTTAGCCTATATTTAAATTCAACTTTAAAGCTACCAATTAGCCCTGGAATATTCTTATCTTACATCCACACTATTCTAGTTTTAATATTTTATTTACTTTTTAACCTTTATAATCATTATCTATATGTTCTATCTGCCTGCAGTTATTTTATCTATTTTTTCTCTTTTCTAAAACTTAATCTAAATTTATATTTTCTTTTAAAATTATCAGAGTTTCTTTGGGATATTTTTTATTTTATATCCACATTCTTCTTATTACTATCTACTTTTTATCTTTATAATCGTTATTATTGTTCTATCAGCCTGTATTTATTATTATTTTATTTGTTTTCTAAAGTTTGTAGTCTAAGGTTTTCTTCTTTTTTTTTTTTTTTTTTTTTAAATTATTAAATTTCCTATTGGATATTTTTATTTATATCCACATTCTTTTTATTGCCATATTCTATTTAATATTTTTATCTGTCTATGTATGTATTTTTTATTATTTTTTTTTTATTTCCTTCTAAAAGTTATAGTATAAATTTTTATTTTATTTTAAAATTATCATTTTTCTTTGCTTTATTTTTTTACTATGTTTTGCTCGCTATATACTCTGTGTATGCTTTTGAAATGATGTACATCTTAAGAAATTGCAATTACTTATCTCTTAACTTCCAATCCTTTCACAATTATTCCGATCCCCACCTTAGCAGTCATGACTAATATTTTTACCTCATGTCACATTAATGCGCAATCCCTTATTGCCCACTATGATGAATTTCAAAAATATTTTCTTGACAATTTTTACCACATCATAGCAGTATCTGAAACCTGGTTAAAACCTTTTATTCCTTCCTCCCATGTATCCCTCACCAATTATTCCTTACTTCGCCATGACAGATCTGATCGCAGGGGTGGTGGAGTGGGGTTGTATATACACAATAGTCTCAAGGCCAAAATCCTTCTCCAATCCCCTTCTCCTGATCATCCTCATATCGAATACCTGTTTGTGGAAATCTCAACTATTTCATCTCCTCTCCTTTATGCTATTGTTTATCGACCTCCTCATGTTCCATTTGATACCCTTTTTGAATCTTCCCTAATCCAATTCGTCTCCAAGTACTCCAACATCATCATCTCCGGAGATTTCAATGTTAATATGATCTCTGAATCACACGATAAATCCTTCCTGGTAAACCTACTGTTTTCCCTAAATCTATATCTAGTTCCATACTTCCCCACCCATCATACGCAATTCTCCGACTCCTGGCTGGATCTTCACATAACCGATTCATCTGTAAAGGTCCTTTCATCCTCTCAGCACCCGGTCCCGTTTCTATCTTCACATGACCTCATAGAGATTTCATACGATCTACCCATAAAATCCTTCACTCCTAAAGTAGTCACCTATCGTAGTTTGGACATCCTTTCCTACGAATCCCTTCTAACGGATCTCGAAACACTCCATTGGGATGCCATATACTCCTATGATTCAATCGATCCTATGGTATCAACTCTCACCTCAAATCTAAAAACCATACTTGACACCCATGCCCCTCTCAAAACCCGAACCTTACGCCGTCCCACTGCTCCTTGGCTGACTCCTGAACTGAAGGATCTGATGAAAAGAAGAGAAGCAGCTAGACGTAAATTTCGCCGCACTCGCTTTCCAGATGACTACGCTAGTTTTAAAAAACTTCGGAACAGAACACAGGATGCAGTGCGACGTGCGAAATCCCTCTACATCCACAGTGCCTTGTCCAATGCCCCAGATCCTAAATCCAAATGGAAAATCCTCCGAAAATTATCCCTTCCAGAATCCAATAACTGCTATTCCATTCCTGTCCCACCAAACGATCTCAACATGCATTTCGTATCCTTATCTCAAGACCCATCATCCACTACCGATATTGAACACCACAGTTTTAATCCAGAAAGTTTCTTTTTCACCCATATTTCCTATGACGAATTGTTGACAGTTATTCTTAAATCCCACATTAACGATTACGGACCTGACAACATACCAGTAAAACTAATAAAATCCTGTCTTCCAGTCCTTATACCAGTTTTATATCATATTTACAATTTTTCCTTGCAAAACTCCATATTCCCTTCTTATTGGAAAACCGCTTTAGTACGACCACTAAATAAGATCCCAAATCCTACCTCACCGTCTGACTTCCGTCCTATTTCTCTTCTCTCTAATCTCTCCAAATCACTAGAACGTCTTGTACAAAATCAATTATCGAATTTCCTAGAAGAACGATCTCTTATTAATCCCCTCCAATCCGGCTTCCGACCTGGTTATTCAACGCAATCCGCTCTCCTAAAAATAACTCACGACCTACAATCTGCCGTTGAACATAAACAACTTACTATCCTTGTCCTGCTAGATTTTTCCAAGGCATTTGATACAGTTGACCATACAATTCTTCTTACCAAACTACAAAATCTTCCCTTATCCAACAGTGCTCTGCACTGGTTCAAGTCCTTCCTCTCCGATCGCTCTCAGTATGTGGTAGTCCCAGACCAACCTCCTTCCAGGACTCTGCCTCTGTCATGTGGTGTTCCTCAGGGATCATCACTATCTCCTACCCTCTTTGCTATCTACATAAACGATCTTTCCTCCCATATCCATCACTCCCAATACCATTTGTATGCGGATGACCTCCAAATTTACCTCTCCTTCCCTCCGTCGGACCTATTACTAGCAACAGAAAAGCTCCAGGATGATTTAAACCCAATTAGTTGCTGGGCAGCTGACAACAAGTTAAAGTTAAATGCCGATAAAACTAAGGCGATTGTAATAGGTTCCAATCCACTCCTCAAAACCCTTTCCTTAATCCCAACATTGTTTTTAAATAATGAACCTATAAAATTCCATCAAACCGTCAGAAACCTTGGAATAACCCTTGACCAATCTCTTTCTTGGAAAAACCACGTTTCCGAAATTTCTCGACGCACAATTTCCATCTTAAAACTCCTAAATCACCATCGTCACCTTCTTCCATTAGAAACCCGCAGACTTTTGGTTTGCTCACTAATATTCCCCCACTTTGACTACTGTTGCGCGGTGTATGGGGGTGTCTCTGGGTATCTCGAAGCTAAACTAAAACGATTATTTAACTGTCTGGTACGTTTCATCTTTGGAATATCCAGGGACACCTCTGTAACCCGATTCTACGAGGAGTTAAAGTGGCTTTACCCATCCTACCGCTCTAAGTACTTCCTGGCATCCTTTCTCTTCCAAGTTCTCCGATCTCAACGTCCATCGTACATATCTGATATACTTTCATTTAAATCCTCCATCCACTCCCGCAACACTCGTTCACGGTCTTCAGACCTGTATATAACACCTCATCGAACCGCAGCTTTCGACAGATCTTTCCTTATCCGATCCTCGTCCATATGGAATTCTATTCCTTCTTATATCCGTCATTCCAATACTCTCCCTACCTTCAAATCCCGTTTATTCAAACACTTCCTGTCTATCCAATTTTCAAATGACCTCAAGTGATTTGCAAATTTCAATAAAAACGGCAGAGAGAAACGATTACTTATCACATTTTATTTTATATGTTAAAGATTTATGAATTTTATTTTATGCATAATTTATTTTGCAATGTATATATGAAGATATTTTTATTTTTTTATTCTTGTCTAATTTGTTTTGTTTGTTTTTCTAAATTATTGTAAGAAGCTACCTACGAATTTATAACTATTATTCATTTTCTTTGTCATTTCTGTTGCCTTTTATTTATCTATTTTATATATATATATTTTTTTTTTTTTACTCTAAGACATTGAAGCTCTAATTTAATTTGTCTGTAACATTATTCCGAAGGGACTTGTCCCAGAATAAATAAAGAATTTATTATTATTATTATTATTATTAAATTTTAATCGTTTTGCTAGATTTAGAAATCTGGTTCTCGCAGCACAATTTTTAAATAAAATAAGAATAAGCATTACCCTAACGTTTAAGGAACACCAATGTCACTACATAAATAAAATAAGAGCTCAAAAAAGTTGAAAGAATTACATTCAGTTTCTCTGGAAATATATGTTTGAGATGAAATAATATAAGAACAGAAAATTGTTATGTAGAATAATTAGAAATAAGTTTATACCCTATTAGTCAGTTTACACAACTTTGTATATAAGATCCTAAATTTAAGCCCTGCACCTTTAACAATATATGTAATCCGACTGTTTCAATAAGAATGTAACCTACATGATACAGGGAGTATATTAAATACTTGCTAAAGCCTCAAGAATATAAAAGCTCCTAAAATATATAATTTCTGTTCTTTAGATTATAATTTTTTATTTATAATTATTTATAAAATTTTATAAATTGAACTAATTTCCCCTACAAAAGGATGATACTTAATAGTTATTGCGGCTTCAGCGGTCCGATTTCTTAGCCCTTAATAAACCATAGACTTCATCCAACCCCACACAAAATAATCTAATGGCGGTAAATCCGGAGATCGTGGTGGCCATTTATCAGGCTCGTTTTGACCAAACCATGGGTCTCCATAGGTTGCATTTAAATAATCAGTGATACCACTAGAAAAGTGAGCTGGAGCACCGTCAGGAGTTCATGTAGATTATTTGACAAAAAATGAAGGTAAATTATACTCAGATAAGCAACTACTGTCATTGCTTATCGTTCATTTATTTATCAGGAGATTAAAATATGTTATTTAGTATTAAAAACGTTACAATTTGTACAGTCAGTCTTAATGTAGTACATAAATAATAAATCTTCTCCTTTAATATCAGTTGAATAATGAGTTTGAGATATATGTTAATATAAACTTTTTTGTTTATTTTGTGTTAGTAAACACATACCTAAAATAGTGCCGAGCAATTACGAAAAACCCCTTAGATGTAATAAGTATGTGCCCAGCAACTTTTTTTTTATAAAAATAGCCAATTTATACTAAACATTTTGCACCTCTTTTACTATTTTCTAAAAGAAGGCTTCAACGATATTTCTTAGATTTATTGGCTATTAATAATAAATAATCGATGACCGAGTGAAGGAGAAAAGAGTAGAAATATTTTTTCAGATTGATTTCCAAATAAGAATAGTCATTTAAATGTAGTATATATACTGTTGAAAATCAATATATGTTAGACAAATTTATATTACATTAAATTAACTGACTGTAGATAATGTTGTGAGCGAGAGATTGTTTTTTTTGTTTTATATATATATTTATACACATATATACACATATATTTAAATTAATATGAAAGATAAGCAAGAAAAGGAAAAAAAAAAAAGAAAGAATAAAATGAGAAAAATAATTTAAGGAAAAAAATGTTGAAAGAATTTTAAAAAAAATGTTAATCTTTTTCTTTTTGTGTATTGCATGACATGATTTTAAATTAAAAATTGTCCATTAAGGAAAAAATACTATGCTGTGTAAATAGCAACCCAACTAAGTTGGGCATCATCGCTTGTTCTTGTTCAATAAAGTGTATTTCTCTCTGTTCATACGAGATCATATTTGTTAATTGCATATATATATATATATATATATATATATATATATTTTTTTTTTTTTTTTAGATGAATATTGTCAAAACATTTGTATATGTTTATAAGTAAATGAATATTACTAATAAACAATTAATTAATGATATCATGGATATATAAAAAATATATGTAAAATCCAATACAATTGTAAATTAAATATACAGTTAATTTAAAAGATCTTTTTTTTTTTTTTTTTAATATATTTTTATTGATTTTAACAACTGTATATACAATACATACAAGTAAAAAAATCTGAAATTACAAATATGGCATGAAATAGTCTTGTGAAGGGAACCAGTGGTAGCACTCCAATCATTCATTTAGGTAACACTGTAATGATTATTTTATTGACAGGTATCGAGGTTACCGTCTTTTCAGGAGCCTCGGAGGATTATCAGGATGTGATGGAGATGAGAGTTTACGGACAAGCGGGTTTGAGAGGGCTGGTAGTTTGGAATTAAAGGAGGTGTATCGAACTTGGGCTATGTTGAGGTCTCTATGGATGATTTTATTACGTGTAGTAACAAAATAAGGAGCATTGAGGATTTTTCGTAGGAATTTGGGTTGCAAGGATTTGATGCGGAAGGAATTTGATGGTTTAGTAGAACCCCATAGCTTAATGGCATATGTCCAAATTGGTCGAAGAATGGTTATATAAATCATTTTTTTGTAGTAAATAGAGAGTTTTGATCGTTTGTCAAGTAAGTGTTGTATTAAACCGTATCTGCGAGCCGTTTTATGTCGTTTAAGTCTTTTATCAGGATTCCAAGAAAGGCGTTTGTCAAGACGGAGTCCTAAGTATCGTATTTGATCTACAGGGCTTCATTTATTTGTATTTATTTTGTCTACTTAATTTTGTTATTGTATACGTTTATTTATTTTGATTTTATTTTATGTAATTTGACTTTCCTTTTATTTATATTGTAAATATTGTATGAATGAGATCCTGTAGCACTATTATTATTGTCTATTATGACAAATTGTAATATATACGAATAAAAAAAAAAAAAAAAAAAAAAAAAGATCTACAGGGATGAGTGGGGTATTATTAAAGGAAACAGTAGGGCAGGAAGCCATATGTTTACGGCATAGAGTAAAGATGATTTGGTGGGATTTATTTAAATTCTCCAGTTTTTACACTATCCTTCAATGAAAGATATAGGATTCTGTAGGATTTGGGATGCATCAATAGAATCGTTATTTAAGGATAACACAGACGTGTCATCAGCGTAAGTAGTTAGGACAGTATTAGGATGGGTAGGAATATGAGCTGTATACACCGAGTAGAGGATCGGGCCAAGGATTACTACCTTGAGGTACTATCCTGTATACTTCTTAGCAACTTCAATTTTGTTTATTATTATTATTATTTTTTTTTTTTACAAAATAAATAAATATTATTTAATCAGAAAAATGTTTCCATTAAAACTCATTATGAATTTCTTTTAACTTTTAATTTGTTAATGTATAAACTATTGATCTTATAAAAGGCGGCAGATTGTTATAAATTTATATTTTCCTCTCACATTCCTTTTATAAAAAAAAAAAAATAAAATAAACTTTATTTACATTTTTACATATTGACAAAATATTTATAAATGATTACGGATGAGACATCCTTACAATCATCAAATGTTTGGTTCATTTGGTAGTTATAATCTAATTAACTAATCTATAATTAGTGGTAAAATTAAATTGTGATTATATAATGTTGTAGGAAACATTATACAAAAACCTACTAATAAAAACAGATAACACAGTTGATAATATAAAATTAGAAATTAAAATAAAGTAGCTTAAGTTAGTAACACATGTTTAGTTCTTTTATGAATGTAGCGTTTTAGAGATGCTTTATTATAGTTACCGATTTCCTTTATTAATGGATTTTTGGAGACTGGTGTTTTACTGAAGTAAGAAGCTGTTTGATTATGGACAAAATGTTTAATTGTTGGAAGCTGTAAGTCCTGGAGCATGGATGATATTTTAGTGTAGCGGGGGTAATTATTAATTATCCGCATTGATAGATTTTGAATCCTTTCAAGTTTTTGGTAGTTAGTCAAGCAGGTTGAGCTCCAGACTGGCGAGGCGTATGTAATTAACGGGCGAATAACTGATTTGTATATTATTAATTTGTTATGAGAGCTCAAATGGGATTTTCTGTTGAAGTATGGAAACATTTTAAATATTAATTTTTTGGCTTTATCAGTTTTTCTATTGATATGATCTCATTCCTTTTATATAAATTACAGTAGCTAGTAGTGGATTGGAAGCAAGATTCTCTGTTATTTCCCTATCCTCTGCTCATTTTATTGTTGAACCAATCTCCTTAGCAGGAGGCTCTCATTTAATATGGGCGGAGAAAACGCTGAGCCGAAGAATGGTTTATGAAAAATTCAGATCTCTTTTAATCGAGGGACTGGGAGTTTTCCCTTTTGTTTTGTCTAAGTTTAGATTGAAATGGAGCTTAAGATTTCTTTTATTCGAACAGTTGTTTTATTTTACTTTATTCCTTTCATTTTAACCGCAAACTTTTTATTTTCAATTGGAAAAAAAAATTAATCAGTTAAGTGATCCAGCTAGGCCAATCTTGTTCGTACCTTAATCTTATAAACTAATGCTTATGAAGTATATAGTAATAGAAACTATTGAAATAGTGAAAATTATCTAGTTTGAGTTTTCATATCAATACACATTGACTAAGTTCCGCAAAAAGGTGTGTGTGTGTCCTGTGAATGGTCATTCTAGCTCAAAAATTAATTAATCAATTACTCAATTGCTTGATTGTTGTGACTCTCTCCTTCAATTACCCAGAAGAAGGCCTATAATTTAGGCCGAAACGTCGGCACCAGAAAATTAATTTTTTACTTAACTGTGTGTTCTTTTGACTGCGCCCTGAACTAATATCTCCCAAATATACACATAGTAAACCATTCTCACTTTACCATCCTTATGCTTCACGAAAAGCCAGAGAAGCATGGATACGTCGTGCTGAATATTGTATTAAACAAAACGTAGGTCCTTTTGAACAGTTACTCTAAATGTAATAATAATAAATAAATAGTATTAATAAATATTTAACCTTTAATATCTGTTACATAAATTAGTTTGAGATATATGTTAATATGAACTTTTTTGTTTATTTTGTATTAGTGTCACATACCTAAAATAGCACCGTGCAATTATGAGATACCCTGTAAAACGAGATAAACAAAAGAGATATTGAAGTTCTAATTTAATTTTTCCGTAATATTGTTCTAAAGGGGCTTGTCCCAGAATAAATATAGAAGTTCTTATTATTACATCAGTCAATTAAGCACTGCCCATCTTCTGGACACCACCTCTAAATTCGTTGTGCCGTTTTCAGGAATATAGTAAATAGAAATGCCTAAAATCCACCGCATGAAGTTTTGATTGATAAGTTGATTTTTTTTAAACAAGTTTTAATAATATAATAGGCATATAATTTATTAGAATAAAACAAGAAACTTTTTTATGGGACAATGTTCCTTAAGAATAACAACTATGAACAAAATAATAATTATAACTGGCCAAATACGATTATGATAATAGTAAGTATATACAACAACATTTAAAAAAACAAAAGAAAGAAGAAAGGAGAAGAATATTTTCTTCTTACTGAATATTTTCAACTCGTGCATACGGTTATCCTATTTTCTTATTGCCTAGAAACGTGCGAACGTAGTGCCGCTACTTAAGCCTGGGAAGTCAGGAGACGGAGCACTACCGGCAGTCAGTCTTCTCTCGAACATGAGCAATATATTCTAAACACTGCAGGGAACAGAACATCATCCTACCGGAGCAGACTGGCTTCCAGCAAGGATTATCTTGCGAACATCCTCTGGTGAAGCTTCAGGTCAACTGCACGATAACGAGGCTACGGCGCTGATTTCCCTGGATTGCACCCAGGTCTTTGACTGCGTGCCACACGCTCTCCAACTCCGGTGCCTAGAGAAGTACAGATTTGACGAATTGGTTCTCTTCTCCATATGCAGATTGGTCAGAAGCTCTCTTAGCGGAAGATCTTTCGTCATATGGGTCAGCGAGGATTTGACGAATCCACGCGACACCACCGGCGGAGCAACTCAAGGGCCTGTACTGGGCCTATTTTGTTCGTCGTTTTTACTGCGCCAGTGGTTTCAGTGAAGTATCCTGGAGCAATGGTAGCAGCCTATGCTGATAGGCTTACTCTGGCCCAACAAGCCTCAGACAACTTCATGGAAGACCTGAGAAAGATTGGGACCAGAGTAAACCCCGCTAAGACAGATGCCATTGTACTGTCCAGAAAGGAAAGAAGAGGTTGCCGAATGACTTTATTCTGAAAGGAGTAAAACGGCATCTGTCAAACAACGTTGTGTACCAGGGCGTTACACGCCGGACAGGCATTTAAACTTTTCCAGCCATGTCCGGCAGAGACATAAGCAAGTCCGATCGAAGTAGTATAGGCTCTACCATCCGCTCACATCGCCGCAGCTCTCGCTTCGCCTAAAATTACAGATTCACGAGGCAATCATCAGACCCACTCTTCTCTATGGGCGCCGCTGCTTCGCCATCTCTGTAAAACTACCCTTTAAATACTACATAGCTTCCAGGACGCCGTCCTTCGATGGTCGGCCAACGAACCACTCTCCAAGCAGCAAGAAACGCAACAATCTATGAGGAGCTCCAGCTACCCTTGTGGTCTGATTTCATTGGCCGGAGGCACATCAAGTTCTTTGATGGGCTGAAGGCCTCTGGAACCCTCTTTTCAGAAATATAACACCACCACCCAGGCCCAGGAGGTGGCCAGGCACTATCCCCTTGGTTGATGTTTTCTCCGAGGGAAGGGGTCTGGACTCTGCAGTCTGAACCAACCCAATCATTATAGCCAGTAAAATGATTCCTCTCCATTCACTAATTGTAAAGGGCAAAAGCCAACATTTATTTTTATTCACCTAAATATGCTCTCGGGCAAAATAAGGAAATATTTATCAATGTTTTATATATGACATATCGTATATAACTTTGTATGTTTTTGTTTGAAAAATAAATAGAGGATGAGAGAAAAATCAAAATTTGTAAAATTAATAAAGTTTTGGAAAAGGTTGTTCTCATTACTTTTTTTGATGAACTAAACATGGCGCAGTCAAGAAACAATTGCTCCCGTTAAAGTCAGTCACTGAAATGAGCCATGGAATTTTATGAACCATCTATATTAGATGTAGATGCAGATATCCTTTCCGAGATCTTTTAAAGATTTTGGACTGAGTTCATAGGGTATTTAACTGCAACAGAAACTGAAAAGATATCGAGAGAACTTCAAGTAGCAAGACTGAAGAATTTATTGGGCTTTACTGTACAATAAAATCCCTCAAACCGTCCAAAGAAACCGTCTCTGCAGTCTTGGATGTCATGGAGAAACATTGTACGTAAGAATGAAACAACTGTAATATTTAAATTTGTTTGTATAAAACAACAGTTGAATGACCCATTTGAGAGAATTGTTACTGATCTCAAATCATTATTAGTGCCCTGTGAATTAGGTGAACAAAAAGTCTAATTGTTAAAAGCCCAAATAATTCTTGGGCTTAGAGATAAAAGCACACATGAAAGGCTTTTAAGATAAGATCGATCAATAAAGTGATGAAATAGTTTGTTATCATAACTTTTCTTAATGAACTAAACAATAGCGACGTCTCTATTAAAAAAAACATATTAAAAAACTATTCACCTCATATATGTTGGCATAATAAAACTAGCTTAAATCTGATTGAAAAGCAAGAAAGTATTAAAAGAGGAGGGATTTAAATGATGAAATAGACGGAGCATGACAGATGTTTGACGGGAGGATATAAAATATTTATTTTCTTTTTCTTTATAGTTATATAGTTATTACATACATAGATAAAATGAAAACATGCCTTTTAGAGAGGCATGATATTTGGAATTTGAATATTGTTATTAATTCTTTTACATTAATTTTAATTTACGATAATTTAATTATACAATAATTTACGTGATATTTTTCTCAAAGAAGAGGGAGATGCGTCATATATTATTATTGGGTTGTGTCACATGAAATGTCCGTTTTAAAGGTAAAGGATTTTTTATTAAAAATACGATATGAAAAAAAAAATTGTATTCGAAGTATTTACCTTCTTTATCTACACATTTTTCCCAACGTGATACCAACTTTTTTATCCCCGAACTGAAAAACTCTGAGCTTTGAAGTGAAACAAAATCTAAAAACGCACTTTTCACTTGATCATCATTTTCAAAAAGTTTTCCTTTGACGAAGTTGTCTAAATTCCTGAACAGGTGGTAATCTGTTGGAGACAAGTCGGGAGAATATGGTGTTTTCGGAAGAACTTCGTAGCCCAGTTCTTTCAATTTTCGCACGGTATGTTTTGAAACATGGGTCTTGCTGCCGCTCAGTGACATCAGGAGGTACCCATGTATTGAGCTTTATTACATTCCCAATACACTTTAACCGTCTGGAAACGGTAGATGCACTTGCATTTAGTTGTGCTGAGAGTTCTTTAACTGTTTGGTAGGGGTTTCCTTCTACTGTATGTTTGAGGACATCGTTGTCTATTACGGACTGAGGTCTTCCTCGGGGCAAGTTTTCCAAGTCGGTACCCCAGCGAAAAACCAACGGCGAATGGTCCGTTCATTAACACTCCCTTCACCAAACGCCTCGCAAATAATTCTAGCAGGCTCAGCTGCTGTATGTCCGAGTTTAAACTCGTACAAAAATATTACTCGAAAATGCGTGTTTCCATGTTCATATTTGGAGGTATACTAAAAAGTGGGTAATTGATTGGGAAGCTAATGTTTATAATACAAAGGTAGAGGATTAGTAACTGTTTACTTTAAATATGTAAACATTCGGAAGAATACAACAGATACCTGCAAAATCCTTTATGTATTTCAGAAACTATAAAAACGGACATTTCATGTGAAACAACCCAATACATTAAATCTACACCGAATCAAATATAACTTTATATTTATAATCTCTCCGACATTTATCTGATAAACACTACAAAGACACGATGTTAGAAGGCAGATATATCAATTCGTAATGTTTGATGTTAGTTCAAAGGGTTCTACGAACAAAAAAAAAAAAAAAAGTGATACTCTTTCAAAGTTTTTATATTTTAATATGGACTGTTAGAATAAAAAAAACAACCTTTTTTTCTGATCTTGTCTGGTTTCTAATCTGACAAAGCTTTGACGAAAAAAAAAAATGAGAAAGAGGCACTCGAAGAGTAAATAGAGCCGCAAGAAGATTATTTGTGTAATTGTATCAAAAGATAATTATTTGTTTTCCACTTGAAAAAGTGATCGATGATAAAAGTTAAAGTAATCTTTATTTGCTAATAGGTATACTATTTTGTATCAACGAAGCAGCGACTTGCTTAAATGTTTTGTTTTTTTAATGTTACAGGATATTATGGATAATTACTAATAAAACTTTATCAATATTCAAATAAATCTTAATTCGTGAAGTTCGTGGGCTATCATCATTTGATTATTTTTGAATTTTTGAATGCTAAATACGATATAATTGTTAACAATTAATAGAAAAATGTATTCCGGTTTCTCTTAATACACTTATTTTAAATATATTTTTAAAAATATTTAAAATAAATGTTGTATCCAATCCTTACAATCAAAAATTCAACGACAGAGATAAGTGAAAGTCGTGAGTTACGCGCACCTGATTTATATATTTTGCAATTTAATATTTAAAACAATCTCTGGCTTAAAAAAAAATATTAAATAAGCCGTCAGTTTCCTATTTCTTATGTATGAAAGGATGTACGTATCCTCCCGTATAGAGTCTATAAAATGAATAATCTTAATCAATGTAAAATTTAACTGTTTACTGCTGCCTTTTACAATCGATGATCATTAAATATACTGCTTTTCACTAGTTCACCTATAAGTATGTATATTTTATTTACTATAATATCTTGATAATTTCTATAGATGAACATTTATTTTTTTAAATATATTTTTATAGATATTTACAACTGTATATTATAACACAATAAGTAAATATGCTGCTAGATAGTGTACATGAAAAACATGAAGAGAAACGGCCCATTGGCAGCACTCTTGTAGTCAATCTAAACAAGAAGGTCTCGAGGCCATCTTCTCTTCAGACGCCTCGGTGGATTATCAAGAATTGAGACGTTGATTTCCAAAAGGTACTATATCCACGTTAGAAAATTTTACAGGGAACGCGAAAGTTGCTTTTTAAACGTGTTACCAACTTATTTTTCCAAATTATTGCACTTTTCGGCTGACTTTTAGACAATATAATGTAATATGGATATAGTAATTTTTGAAATGAAACGTGGATACAGTACTTTTTCGAAAGAATTAAAAGGGATATAGTACTTTTTGGAAGAATATAACGCGAGATAAGTTGGTAACAGTCACTATAACCTTCATGATACATTACGGATAACTAACGTCTTTATATTGTTAATGACTAAGTTATGTATATTTACTTTTTCTCCCTCTGAGAAATATCTTTCTTTATATTATATATTATATTATATATATTTCTTTATATATTATCTTTATAAAAATATATTTAAAATAAGTGTTGTATCCAATCCTTACAATCCAAAATCCTTCTTAAAATCCTCAACGCTCCTTACTTTGTCACGAATAAAATCATTCATAAAGACCTCCATGTTCCATATGTCGCTGATTTGGCACGTACCAGGTATCATGACATACTTCATTCCCACTCTAATCCACTATTTTCAATCCTTGCTTCATCTTCAATTGAGACGTTGATATCCAAAAAGTACTAAAGGACATTTTTTTCGAAATTGATATTTTGACATATTTGTATTCTGATGGTTTAGTTTTATCTAATTCCGTCATAAGATTTTATCTAAAAAACATAAAAATCCTTTAAAAACGTATTTGAGATTCTATTTCATCCCAAAAGGTACTAAATCCATATTTCATTTCATTCCAAAAGGTACTAAAAACATTTCCTTTCAAAACTTACTATATCCTCTGTAAGCAGATATAACCTTTCCTTTCATTTCATTCCAAAGGTACTATATTTCCTACAATACGGCAGAAGCACCTAACCCCGTAATATATCACCATTAATTTATTGTTTTATTCATTTTGTGCATTTTTATTGGTTCATTTAGTACATCTTGAATCACTGATATTATTTTGAACAATAGTTTTAACCTAATAATCAGTTTTTTAGACTATTATAAACAACTTAATTGCCTCGCTTCGGTTCTCGTAGGTCCCCAATAAAATTGAGATTTTTCATAGTACTTCTTCTTGCAGCCACATAAATTTGATATACAAATCTTAAGAAACTCACATTTTAATAGAATAATAGCATTTTATCCAGAAAATGGTTGGAATTAGCATTCAACGAACTTGCTAAATATGAGAGGAAAAACCGTGCCTGATCTAACTTAGTAGTAGATTTATTTGATTATTTTATGTAAAATAAAAGCTCGAAAGTTATTTATTTATCAGTCTCTATAGCTAAATATTGTTTACACGTAGTTAATAATATAGATAAATTTTCTATATTCACACAAATAGTAAATACAAGCTCAAAACCAACTTCATAATTACATACTTTCTTATTATAGTGCCTTGAATAGATAAATTGTCCTTTGAATATTTACTTTCTTTATAAAGAACAGATAATAAATGTAATTAACTAACAAAGAAAGATATTTCTCAGAGGAGAAAAAGTAAATATACATAACTTAGTCATTAACAATATAAAGACGTTAGTTATCCGTAATGTATCATGAAGGTTATAGTGACTGTTACCAACTTATCTCGCGTTATATTCTTCCAAAAAGTACTATATCCTTTTAATTCTTTCGAAAAAGTACTGTATCCACGTTTCATTTCAAAAATTACTATATCCATATTACATTATATTGTCTAAAAGTCAGCCGAAAAGTGCAATAATTTGGAAAAATAAGTTGGTAACACGTTTAAAAAGCAACTTTCGCGTTCCCTGTAAAATTTTCTAACGTGGATATAGTACCTTTTGGAAATCAACGTCTCAATTCTTGATAATCCACCGAGGCGTCTGAAGAGAAGATGGCCTCGAGACCTTCTTGTTTAGATTGACTACAAGAGTGCTGCCAATGGGCCGTTTCTCTTCATGTTTTTCATGTACACTATCTAGCAGCATATTTACTTATTGTGTTATAATATACAGTTGTAAATATCTATAAAAATATATTTAAAAAATAAATGTTCATCTATAGAAATTATCAAGATATTATAGTAAATAAAATATACATACTTATAGGTGAACTAGTGAAAAGCAGTATATTTAATGATCATCGATTGTAAAAGGCAGCAGTAAACAGTTAAATTTTACATTGATTAAGATTATTCATTTTATAGACTCTATACGGGAGGATACGTACATCCTTTCATACATAAGAAATAGGAAACTGACGGCTTATTTAATATTTTTTTTTAAGCCAGAGATTGTTTTAAATATTAAATTGCAAAATATATAAATCAGGTGCGCGTAACTCACGACTTTCACTTATCTCTGTCGTTAAAATTAATTAAACGTCTATTAAATAATGTTAAGAGTTTAAAATAGCTTTAGGTTGAAATTGTCAGTTTTTCGAATTTAAAATATTTAAGGCACTTAAGCAAAAGGAAATTAAAAATATCGGCATTTTATTTAGCTCAGTCAGGCTATTTTAGTCTTAAATCTACATGATATTAATGTCCATTAAATTTTACATCGATTTAGGGAGTGCAATCAAACGAAGGAGCAAAATACATATTATAAAGTGGCTCTTTTGGTTTGAAAATTTTGATGAAAAATTTGCTGTATTATTTCGGGCTTATAGTTGTCCAAAGTATATTTCGGTTTCGCACTTCTCTTCGTTTTCGGGCTAGACTCACCATACATACCGACTTTTTGGCGCGACTTGGTTATTTGGACCCAGGAAACCCTAAAACGTGTATTTCCTTTGAAAACTAGAATTTGAAAATCTTCACGATCACAACATTTCCCCTTATTAAATATTTCATACATAGGTGTGTGAAAATAAAAACTTATGATTTCTTCATAATAATTATGAGTTTCAATACACAAAACTAAAGTTGTATCCACTGTGAAATGATGTTTTATGTCCAAAAGTTTTGCAATACCAATGTTGTATTGCATTATTCGCTTATTCTGCTTTACAAAAAGGGGCACTCGAATAGCACCGCCTATTTCGTCTATATCAGGTATTAATTATCAATTATTTGATTTATTGTTTAAACATAGAGTAATCATAAGTTCAACATTTAATGAAGATTGCCTCTTTAGGTTTATGGAAAATGATCACGATAAAAAAAAATAAAAAAATAATAAGAGCTCCCCTTGATTGAAACATTAACTAATTCATAAAAGCATTCAGTCAATTAATCTGGCTCGATTTGAAGTAATTTAATATGAAAAGTTTAAACCGCGCACCTACTACTTACTATAAAAACTATTTATTTGCAACGAAGCAGCCTTTGAGTAATGAGTACAAGCAACCAACTCCATCTTCAGAGCTCTAGAGGAAGATGGGAGATAGAATGTTGGAAAAGAAAGGAACTAGGAAAGGAAAAGGGACGCTAGGGAAATCAAATAGAAGACCTGGAGCAGATGAGATGAAGAGGACTGTAGAAGAATACGACAGGTTAGTGCAACTACAAAATATTCCTATTAGAGTTTTTTTTTTTTTTTTTGCCCCAAGCTGCTTCAAGTAATATTTTAAAGTATTCCTAACGCTTGATCAGTATTATCTATTAAAATCTCCAGTTTTGCTCGTAAAAGTGTTTTAATAAAATAGAGAAAGTTATTGTGTGTATTGCATTTTTATAAAATGTATATTTACATAGCACCGTCAAGTACATAGAATTCTCTATCGAACAACACTAACTATAAGGACTAACATGAACTGCATTATTGGTGTTATGAATCCTTAAATTTTTTTATTTTTCTGTATCTTCTGTATGTATTGAGCTTTAAGGAAAATATACATATTTTATAAGTTGTGACTTGACCAAAAACTTTTTACAGACTCTTTTTTATTTGATATTTTGTACTTCGACTTGAATTTTATATCAACGTATCTTGTAACGTAAGACGTTAAAGTTTGAGGGGAAGTGTCTACATTCATAAGGTATACAGGTATAAATTTATAATAAATACATTTTTTTCCTGATCAGTTATCAAGATTCATTATTGGAAAGAATTAACCGAAAATTAGTCTGAGAAACTATCTATTTTTTTATTTTTTATTTAGGAAATTCACCAAAAAAATAAAAAATAAATAAGTAATCATGATAATAATGAACGGAATGATTAAGGAGGTTTGTTTGGGTTGTTCACTTCACTTTGGTCTATTATTCCGCTCGATAGAAGGCACAGAGAACATGATGCTATCCAAGTGAGGTAATGGATAGAGACAGCTACAGCCTCAAGGGTGGTAGAACATTTAACTTTCTCGCAACTGTTGTCTTTGACGCTAAGGAAACAAGCCACAAAATATTTTTCTCGATGCATAATCCCCACGAAATGCGAGAAACTAAAGGATGGAGAGCATTTGTCAAAAGGATAGCTTAGTTATTTGAAGACCTGTTACTGATATGTCCTTTCCAGATAAAATCATTTGCAAGTCAATTGTATTGTAAATTCTCCCAAATATTATACCTAGATAAGTTACCTCTTCACTTGGACGTATTCGATCTCTGTCAATACAGAGAGTTATAGCGTGTGCCCTACTTGTCTTGACTTTTAAAAAGATTGCCTGTGTTTTTGCCGAAGCCATCTTCAGCTTGTTCCACACCATTCTTTTATCAGGTTAGCACATGTTTCGGCCTCTTTTTTTATCCTGGCTCTGCTGTTGGCGGCCACCAATACGGCCTGATCGTAAACATAAGCTGTTGCTGGGCAACCGCATTTGTTCAAGTAGCCCCAGCAACTCGTCAAAAACAAGTTTCCATAGAGCAGGACCGAAAACAGATCCTTGAGTATGGATTCTTCTGTCTCATAAAACCTATCTCGTACTTTTACACTTCTGTCCTTGAGATATTTGGCAACGAGGGCATACAATAATGACCATTAGACGTAACAGAAATGTGGAAGGGGTACGAAGGAATTTAATTCGTGTAGCAAAATATTTAATTTACTAAAGCGCTCCTATAACAACAGGCAAAAAGTTTGATAGAAAATACAGGGTAAGAGGATAGGTTGAGGATCGCTATTAGTTTATTGCTGTCTTTGAGCCTTTGCAACGTTCCATCGGAGGCAATTACCACAGAATTCCAATTAACAATGAAGAATGTGATTGACACGTGGGGTAAGAATGTTCCGCCTTAGCGCCTAAAGTTATCTCTTCAAGAGAGGTATTTAATAAAATATTTTTCACATTTTTTATTAGACCTACGTCACGCCTTCACTCAAAAATAAAATTTGGTGAATGTAACACATGGCTGCCATACCTCTGTTGAATGAACTATGAAATGAAGTTAGATTTGTAAAATATTTAAAGAATTATATCCAGTTTCCTGGTAAAAATATATTTTAGATTAACAAATACAACAATATAAATTTGTTATTTACAATAATCAATTAAGTTTATGACCTGTTCGTCACTTTCCGTTCCTTTCACAAATTTGCATATAAGATGACGTTTTTCTCAAATTTAGCTTTCGAACGGTATATTATACATCTATATTATTATTCTTATATTCCGGAATAAAAAACCTACAAAAATACGTTTGCTCTTTTCTCCTTTAATTGGTTATCAGATTCGTTCAACTTATATATTTTGCCGTTTTTTACCAATTCTTATAAGATAATATGGTGGGGTCACTTGTAGCTGGGTGACTAGCGTAACAGCCTCCGATGCTAAAGGTCACGGGTTCAAACCCGCAGGTGGTCCTAGGATTTTTTAATGGGAATAAAAAATCCTTAGTTACGCCGTCCTTCGGAGGGGACGTTAAAAGGTGGTCCCGAGCCTGTGCGATGTCAGGTACTCGTTAAAGATTCCTATCCTAATAAAACCTGGATAGGCAAAATTTAGGACTCCCACTGTAGCATCGTCCGATTAGCCATAGTAGCTAAAAGTGACGTTAAATAAATAAACAAGATAATATGGCCTTTTTTTTGGAGTTTAAAAAATTATAGGTACTTTAGAAGAAGAAAAAATCGATATGTAAACCTTGAAAGACTATTTAAACCAAAGTAACATTAAAGCGCACCAAATTTAACATCGATATACCTAGCTTAATCAGAATCGTAAGAGCTGTTTTTGAGATAATCGTAAAAAGGTGCACAATTCATGGTTTAAAGTAGCACTTCTGGTCAGCAGAAAATTAAGGAAGGTTTCATTAAAGCAATTTTCTAGTTACAATATCTAATTTATTGGTATTTAAACTGAAGTATATAAGAAAAGAATTAATTAAATGGAATTTCAGTAGAAACATGTGTTTTATTAAAAAATCTATTATATTATTACCTTAAATAATCAATTTGTTTTATTGGATTTTCATCACTCTTTATTAACTGTTACAAGCTTGTGTATAACAAAATATTTTTCTAAAATCTTTAGCTTTCTATGGGTGTATTATACATCTATATTACTGTTCTTATGTTCAAAAATAAAAAATTGCATTAAAAAAATATTTTTTCAGTTTTCTCCTTCATTTGGACATCAAATTCGTTCAACTTGTATATTTACCTATTTTTCATCTATGGTGATAAGATGATATGGTTATTTTTATAGAATCTACAAAATTAAAAGTACTTTAGAGGAAGACAATTTAAAATATCGGCATTTAAGTCCTGTCAGACTGTTTTAGTCAGAATGAAACTTACATGATATTAAAGCCCATTAAATTTAACATCGATCTGAATCGTTAGAGGTATTTTTGAGATAATCGTAAAAAGGTGCAAAATGCATGGTTTAAAGTAGCACTTCTGGTCAGCAGAAAATTAAGAAAGGTTTCATACAAAGCAATTTTCTAGTTGCAATATTTAATATCTTGGTATTTGAACTGAAGTATATAAGAAAATTTAATACTAAATTCAATAGGACATTGCTTAAATTGTTGCAGTTATAAGTCAGCACAGAACACGGAGTAGAGATATCTCAGAAAGAACAATTTAAAAGAGAACAGAAGTCACTGCTGAATAGGGAAATTTAGAGCCCTTAGTGAACAATTGACGAAGTTGGAGTTTGTTTTAATTTTCTTCTGTCAACTGGATGACAATTTCAGCTCCTCATTATTTTTTAATTGTATCGTTACAATATCGCACATTTTTTCAAAAAGAACATTTTAAGTCGAGCACATTTATAATAAATATATTATCTGAAAAGCTAAAAATGCATATATATATATATATATATATATATATATATATATATATATATATATATATATATATATATATATAAAACAAACGGAGAGGGAAATATTTGGGAACAAAATTTCAACCATTAAGCTATTAACTGAGCTTTCTAACCATGCTTGATAAAGATAAAAAAAGTGGTTATATCGAATAATTTTAATATCGTACTTAAAAGTGAACTAATCAAGAGTTAACTTTATATGTAATTTAGAACAATGAAAAGAAATCTTGAAATTTAAAATTTATAAGAAAATATAACTTTTTTCATAAGCCCATATATAGCATTTCCAAGTCAATTGTAACCTTTTCCAAGTCAAATGTAACTTTTTCCAAGTCAAATGTAACCTTTTCCAAGTCAAATGTAACCCTTTCCATTTCAAATGTCACCTTTTCCATTTCAAATGTCACCTTTTCCAAGTCAAATGTCACCTTTTCCATTTCAAATGTTACCTTTTCCAAGTCAAATGTCACCTTTTTCTTCACTTCTAGCCTTAAATATTCCGTTTTATTTATTTATTTATTGAAAAATAATTAGTTTAATTAAAATTATGACTTTTTTAATAATTTTGGCATATCCTATCGCTATTTTTTTCTGTTTTTTAGATATTTGATAACGAGTTCTGTTTTTTACGAACTAATATTTAAAAAAATTAATTGTCTATTTAGTTTTAAGATAGTTGTTGATTTTGAATTTTTAGAGGGAAGGGATACTTTTTGGGAATAATTAATGTGTTTTCGGGTATTATAATTACGTTTTTCGAGATGTATTTTTTATCTCTCGCGTGCATATTAACTCGCATTTGCTTTTAATGTTTTTTATTGATATAGGGATTAATTAATGTGCTTTCGGGTGGTTATGATTACGTTTTTCGAGCGGTATTTTTTATCGCCCTCGTTTATTTTAACTAAAATTTACTTTTTATATTTTTTATTGATATAGGGATTAATTATTGTGCTTTCGGGTGGTTATGATTAAGTTTTTTGAGCTGTATTTTTTATCGCTCATGGATATTTCAACTCGCCTTTACTTTTTATGTTTTTTATTGATATAGGGATGAATTATCGTGCATTCGGGTGGTTATGAATTCGTTTTTCGAGCTGTATTTTTTATTGCTCATGGGTATTTCAACTCGCATTTACTTTTAATGTTTTTTATAGATATATAGGTTATAAATTGTATTTGCGGGTCTTGTAATTACGTATTTTGAGCTGTATTTTTTATCGCTCATGGGTTTTTCAACTCGCATTTACTTTTTATGTTTTTTATTGATATAGGGATTAATTATTGTGCTTTCGGGTGGGTATGAATTCGTTTTTCGAGCTGTATTTTTATCGCTCATAGGTATTTCAACTCGCATTTACTTTTAATGTTTTTTATAGACATATAGGTTATTAATTGTATTTGCGGGTCTTGTAATTACGTTTTTTGAGCTGTATTTTTTATCGCTCATGGCTTTTTCAACTCGCATTACTTTTTATGTTTTTTATGTATATAGGGATTAATTAATGTGTTTTCGGGTATTATAATTACGTTTTTCGAGATGTATATTTTATCGCTCACTTGTATATTAACTCGCATTTATTTTTAATGATTGTTATTGATACAGGGATTAATTAATGTGCTTTCGGGTGGTTATGATTACGTTTTTCGAGCTGTATTTTTTATCGCTCATGGGTATTTCTATTCGTATTTACTTTTTATGTTTTTTATTGATATAGGGATTAATTATTGTGCTTTCGGGTGGTTATGATTAAGTTTTTGATGGATATTGGGATTGATTATTTTGCTTTTAGTTCTCATTATAACGTTGTTGGAATATACATCATTTAGCTTTTTTCATTTATTTATTTAATATTTTTATTATTATTTTTTTATAAAAGGATTAGTTATAGTTCCTTTTATAGCGTCCTGAGTAAGTTTTTTCAACTAAATATTTTATAATGGACCCACTTTCTCACTTGTTCTTACAATTATCTGATAATTTAATTGAGGAATCGTTTATTCTATTTTCGGGTTTTCTTATCACATTATTTGAACCTTATTTGTTATCGCTTTTACTCATTTTAAGTTACTGTTCCTATTTCATAAATATTTGATAGAGGGATCGTTTATAGTGTTTTGGGGAATACTAATAGAGTTTATGACATTTTTTTATAGCTATTGCACATTTTACCTTAAATAAAAAGTGATCTAGAACAATGCGCAATCGCGATGTAACACCCAGTTAAAAAAAGTAATCAGAACGTGCAAAAACACAACAAATAATTTTTACTTCAAATTATAACATAATATCTACGGTATGTAGAAATTTCCAAGCGCATAAAAGTTTAATGTTCAAAACACGTAATCAGAATCCCCTAAAACAAAAACAAAGAAAGACCACTCTATCAAAATATAAAATGATATTAGCTCTAAGTTGAAACGAGCGCGAGCTATAGAATAAGCAGTCCAAAAAAAGTTTTTTCATAACCACCCAAAAACACAAGTATTGATCCCCTATAACAATAAAAAGATTAGAAGTAAATGCAAGTTGGAATGCGAACAAGCGACAATAAATACAGCTCAAAAAACGTAATTACAACACCCGGAAAGACAATTACGAACCTATATATCCATAAAAAACATTAAAAGTAAATGCGAGTTGAAATACGCATGAGCGATAAAAGTTAGAACTCAAAAAACGTAATCATAACCACCCGAAAGCACAACAATTAATGCCTATATTAATAAAAAACATTAAAAGTAAATGCGAGTTGAAATATCCATGAGCGATAAAAAATACAGCTCGAAAAACGTAATCAAAACCACCCGAAAGCACATTAAGTAATCCCTATATCAATAAAAAATATTAAAAGGTAAATGCGAGTTGAAATACACATGAGCGATAAAAGATAGAGCTCAAAAAACGTAATCATAACCACCCGAAAGCACATTAAGTAATCACTATATCAATAAAAAACATTAAAAGTAAATGCGAGTTGAAATACGCATGAGCGATAAAAGTTAGAACTCAAAAAACGTAATCATAACCACCCGAAAGCACAACAATTAATGCCTATATCAATAAAAAACATTAAAAGTAAATGCGAGTTGAAATACCCATGAGCGATAAAAAATACAGCTCGAAAAACGTAATCATAACCACCCGAAAGCACATTAAGTAATCCCTATATCAATAAAAAACATTAAAAGTAAATGCGAGTTGAAATACACATGAGCGATAAAAGATAGAGTTCAAAAAACGTATTCATAACCACCCGAAAGCACATTAATTAATCCCTATATAAAAAAAAATCATTAAAAATAAATGCGAGTTAATATGCCAGCGAGAGATAAAATATACATCCCGAAAAACGTAATTATAATACCCGAAAACACATTAATTAATCCCTATATCAATAAAAAATATAAAAAGTAAATGCGAGTTAAAAAACCCATGAGCGATAAAAAGATACAGCTAGAAAAACGTAATTACAAGACCCGCAAATACAATTAATAACCTATATATCTATAAAAAACACTAAAAGTAAATGCGAGTTGAAATACCCATGAGCGATAAAAGATAGAGCTCAAAAAACCTATTCATAACCACCCGAAAGCACAATAATTAATCCCTATATCAATAAAAAACATAAAAAGTAAATGCGAGTTGAAATACCTGTGAGCGATAAAAAATACAGCTCGAAAAACGTAATCATAACCACCCGAAAGCACATTAATTAATCCCTATATCAATAAAAAACATTAAAAGCAAATGCGAGTTAATATGCACGCGAGAGATAAAAAATACATCTCGAAAAACGTAATTATAATACCCGAAAACACATTAATTATTCCCAAAAAGTATCCCTTCCCTCTAAAAATTCAAAATCAACAACTATCTTAAAACTAAATAGACAATTAATTTTTTTAAATATTAGTTCGTAAAAAACAGAACTCGTTATCAAATATCTAAAAAACAGAAAAAAATAGCGATAGGATATGCCAAAATTATTAAAAAAGTCATAATTTTAATTAAACTAATTATTTTTCAATAAATAAATAAATAAAACGGAATATTTAAGGCTAGAAGTGAAGAAAAAGGTGACATTTGACTTGGAAAAGGTAACATTTGAAATGGAAAAGGTGACATTTGACTTGGAAAAGGTGACATTTGAAATGGAAAAGGTGACATTTGAAATGGAAAGGGTTACATTTGACTTGGAAAAGGTTACATTTGACTTGGAAAAAGTTACATTTGACTTGGAAAAGGTTACAATTGACTTGGAAATGCTATATTAACTATGCTAGCATGATTTTTTCGAATCTAAAAAATTAAAGGTAATTTAGAGGAACAAAATCACATAGTCTTGCCAATGCACATGAGTATTAGTACAAGAAAAAAATTTCTCTCTCTCTCTCTCTCTCTCTCTCTCTCTCTCTCTCTCTATATATATATATATATATATATATATATATATATATATATATATATATATATATATATAAAATTGGAGGCCGATCTACTTCACCACTATTTTATTGAAAAAAAATATTCGCACTACGTTTCGGCTAACAATGCCATCTTCTGGTGCAGTGGAACAACTTAGATTTAGTGTGGGTAGCTGCTTCCTAGTCAAAACCACATGACCAAATCCTAGTCTACTGAAGTAGACATCAGCCTCCAATTTTATTTATAAAAAATTTGACCTTCACCTAAAAGAATCTACACCTTATATATATATATATATATATATATATATATATATATATATATATATATATATATATATATATATTGTTTGATCAGTTCTCGACTGTTGATAATTTAAGTTTGTGTTGTTCTCAGGTTTCAGTCACTGAATAAACAATTTTATCTATGCGACGTTTCGAGAATTTATTGTTCTCATAATCATGCAATTTTGGACAAAAGAGTGTCTTAATTAGACATGTTTAGCCTACATGCTTTGAAAGAAAACTGAAAAAATAAAAAAGGAATAGTTCAAGTATGGTTTGTTTTTTTAAGATTTTCCAGGAATTTATAATGATGTCAGAAATCTGGGGTATTCTCCCTCCTATTGTTGAGTTGTTTTCGTTTTATTTCGTATTATTATTAAAACGTTTATTTTATTTCTTTAAATTTTAATATGTGTTTATCAAATTTGAGTAACATGCATTAAGGTTTTGGACATCCGATTTTTTATTTATTTTTATATTTCTCTATGGTAATCATTTCTTTAAAATTTCGTTTGAAGCTGTTTTTTTTTTTCATAATGAATAATTTTCGGTGAGTGAAATTTGAATGAATGTCCCGTTTTTCTAAAATGAGTAGTGAGGGCAGTTTGGTCTAATTAAGACACTATTTTATCCAAAATTGCATGATTATGAGAACAATAAATTCTCGATAAAATTGTTTATTCATTGACTGAAACCTGAGAACAACACAAACTTATATATATATATATATATATAGGACAATTAACTTTTTCAAACAATTTATCAGAAAATTAAATGTATACCTTTTTTTTTTTGTTTTTATAACTTCATTTATGAATTTTGACCTGTCAGCAGTATTGTGAAAACCAGAAAAAAGAAAAAAATAATAAAAGAAATAATAACATGTCAGGCATGAGAAAGGATGGTACCCAGCAGCACATCTACTGGTCAGGTTTTTTATGTTGTCTAGCATTTTTTAAATATTGAAGTATTTAATGTTGTGTCAGATTGATAATGAGTCTATCGTTATTTTTTTAGGGGCCATTTGGAGAGTTTATTGTTTGATTAAAGTGAGCGAGCTCTTGGAGAAGGCTCAAAAGGACCTGTTGGTTCGTTGTGGGGAGGCGGAAAAGCGTAATTTGGTCCCATCTGGAAGGTTGGTGATTCCCGTGGCTGGATTTCGGGTTGCAGCTCTCAGCTTCTGAACTGGCAACTCTGTGTACAGCTACTGGCTGGATTGGTGTTTTTTGACGGTCTCAGGTTTATTGAGTGAGAGTAAAAAAATAAATCAAATAATAAATAACTTATTCATAACTTTTTAAGATTAAAGAATCCGTTTTAAAAAAGATTTATGTAGGTGTTAGATTCGAGGTCATTTTTATGTAACTCAGTAATATTTTCTTACTATTTAGAGGAGTTTTGACAATAATGAAACCAGATATGGCAATAAATAGATACAACTATTAAGATATAAAGACAGAATAAATAACTTGAAGATTAAATAGATTATTAAAACAATAGGCTTTAATTGTAACAAGTCACGCATTGATATTCTTCTGGGTGGATTATAATGACCTGCGGCAGTTAATAGGTTCTGAGAAAGAGTCAATTTTTCGTGAAAATTATTGTGACGATCAGTGGCAGTCGAAATGTCAGTATGTAGAGTCTCATAGGATATATAAAAAGGAACATTTACAATTTTTCTATGCAATTTTGATTAAAAATATTGGGTAATATTGATATTTGAGTTTGAGGAGAGCGGTTTTCCATTTTCTGGGTTTATCGTCAATTTTCATTTTTAGATACCCTGGCAGACCTGCTGAGCCTTCCCTCTTAAACGTGTGCCTCAATCCATCCTCCTGCAAAACTAAGTCAATAGGTACTGCTCCTGCGAGGACTTCCACCGCCTCATGCGACACGGTTCAGTATGCCCTAGTGACTCGCAGCAGAGCTTTTCGTTGAATTGTCGCTAACCTGCTTTTTAGGCGTTTTGAGAGTTTTGACATTTACAATTTTCCTAAGTAATTTTGATTAAAAAGATTGGGTAATATTGATATTTGAGTTTTTAGCTGTTCCCCATAGCTCAACTAAACCGAATGTGATTAGTAATATTAAATATGTCTGTGACTCATATATATTTGTGTCTTTGTTGGTTTTTGATTTATTTATTGGCACAAAACATCTTGGTCATCAGTGCCAGATACACTTAGATATAAGATACACCTAACTCACTATAAGATACACGTTTTTGAAAACAAACAATTATGGTTTTCGTTGAAATATTAAATAATAATATTAATTAAAATAAATGATGAACCAATATAACAAATAATAATAATACACTAAATAATAATACACTTGAACAAATAATAATAATACACAATAAACGAATACATTATGTACAATTAATAATACATAATAGACAATAATGATATACATAATAAGTAATACATCCATAATACATGAATACATACATACAGATAATACATAATTAACAAATAATACACTCATAAATAGTGCCGAATACGCTTATTTTAGAAAATTAATTTAGACAAATATATATTTTTTTTCAATATTAAATAATAATATTAATTAAAACAGATAATAAGAATAATCTATAATTAAAATAAATATGACAGCGTTAATAAAAAATAAACATATATCAAGTTATATTAGTAGACGATATTGAAGGATGAAAAAATAAATAATAATAAAAATAAATAAACATAAAGTAAGTCCTGTGTCTTTGTCTGACATGATTATCAACACTAATAGATCTTTACGAAGATTTTAAGTTTGTAATATAGAGATGATGTATATGATCCCACTTGATAGAAGTGTATTATAATAAAGAAATTTATCCACAACTGAAGGGGACTTAACATTTCCATTTTATTTATTGGGTATATAATTTCGATTTTTTTTAATGTGTCTACCTCAAATTTTAATTGTAAATTATAATTTATAACTTTTTTATGCTTCTCCTATCTCTTCTTAAAAAATAAATTGGCCTTAAGTTTGATTTCAGAAACTCGTATTATAATTAAACATATTTCAGACAATTTTAATGTCGTCAAAGCCAACGTAATTTTTTTTGTTTTTTTACACACTCCAGTTATCTTTAAATCACTTCAACAATATATTGTTATAGTAATAAAACATAACTATTCGAGTGTTTTGAGAGATTTAGAAATTAAGATAATAAATTTTTGGACATTTTGTGTGGAGGGGCTGGGTCGTATAACATGGTAACATACAAAATGGAAGCATTTTAGAATACGAATACGAGTTCTTGTATTTAATAATAAATTAAAGTATTATCTAGAATCTTTATTTTTTAATAATTACTTCTGAAGGACAAAATAATAAAATGAAACATGACATACATATTTCATAATTCATATTTCAAATGATTAATGGTTTAACTTTAAGTATTCTTTTTTAAATGCAAATCATTTGTTTTAATGATAATTAAAATACATGGGTATATAGATATCTGTACAATACATATATATACTATATACTCGTATATAGATTTTACTAATTTATATATCAGGTACATTAAGAATAATGTGATGCAGTTTTGTTTGAACACAACATGTTGTAGCGCCAAACCAATGAAATAAAATATGTCTTTTAACTTTGTATAGCTTTCTCACAATTTACAATTTAGGTTATAGGTTGTGATGAGAAAAAGTGTGATGTAGATCCTTATTATATTATTAGTTTTTCTTTTTTACTTTCACTTACCTATATATGGAATATAAAGTAATGGAAAGTATGGCGATCGTGAAAAGTTTCGAATTCCAGTTTTCAACGGAAATACACGTTTTCGAGCTCCGTGAGTCAAAATGACCAAGTCCCGCGAAAAGTGTGTAGTCTGTGTCTGTGTTCGTGTCCGTATGTGTGTGCGTGTGTTAACTCCGGGGCAAAAATGAAAAGTCCTATGAAACTAAAATTTCATATTTAAGACAACTGTACGCCCGAGATGTTACAAAAACTTTTCATCTACATCAGCCAACTAAAAGAGCCTCTTTATACCATGCATTTTGCACCTTTTTACGATTTTTTCAAAAACGGCTCAAGTGATTTTGATTTAAACTCTACATATCAAATTAAAATTTGATGGGCTTTAATATCATCTAGGTTTCATTCTGTTTGAAATAGTCTGACAGGGCTTAAATGCCGATATTTTAAATTTTCTACCTCTAAAGTACCTTTAATTTTGTAGATCTATAAAAATAACACTATTATCTTGTTATCAACAATAAAAAACTGGTGAATATATATGTTGAACAAATTCGATATCCAAAAAAACAACTGAAAAAATATTGTTTAATGCAAGTTTTTGTTTTTGAACATAGCAACAGTAATATACACGTATAATTTACCGTTGGAAAGCTAGAGATTTTAGAATAAATATCATCTAATACACAAGATTGAATTTAATTAATTCTCTAATGGTTTCACCCATTTTTATTTCTAACTGTATTTGAAAATTCTTATTCGATTTTAAAAACGGTGGTAGGTGAAATTACCTATATTTAATTATTATTATGAATCGATATAAATAACAGTACATATTATATTAATACATATTAGAACGTATGTAAGTGAGAAAGCTTTCCTCTCGTTGAAGATAACCTCCAGCCTATGCTTTACGCCTAGATAGTTTTCCTCAAGTTGTTTGTCCAATATGATAGTATCAGAAAAAGAAACAAACATTAGCACCAACTACTCACATTTTTCTAATACTGCGACGGTTTATCTTGACAGTGGCTACCTCATGTCCACAGAATAATAAACACTTGAACTAAAACGTCTTCTCGAGATCTGGCCAGCTTCCATCATACCTGAGTACTGCTGTTGACTGAATTTCTTCTTAGACTATCCCCACTTATAGCTTCGTAGACAAACATATGGTCAAGCTTTGGACGTCAGAATCATTCGACAGTTAGGTTTAGAATAGAGATTAGAATTCGGGAGGGTATTTTAGTTTTCTCCGTAGATTAGGCCGTCAACGTTTTTGACGCCAAGAATAACAAACCTAGAAATGTAGATTTAGGAGGAGATGTATTCTAGAAAAATGACCTTGGAAAAAAAAGGAAATTAAAAAAAAATCTGGTGCGCGCAACACACGACTTTCACTTACCTCCGTTGTTAAAAACATTTTAAGAATTTTCAAATAAATGTAAAGATACAAATAAATTGTTAAAGAATAAATAATTTTAAATTTCAATAGGAACATGTGATAAATTAAATTATCTATTATATTTTTATCTACAAAAATTAGCTCTATAGACTTTCTATCACTCTCCATTAACCTTTAAAATTCCGTGTATTAGATAATATTTTTTCAAAAATCTTTAGCTATCCAACAGTATATTATACATCTATATTACTATTCTTGTGTTCAAAAACACAAAAATTGCATAACAAAATATGTTTGAAGTTTTATCATTTAGTTGTTTATCAAATTCGCTCAACTTGGATATTTACCCGTTATTTATCAATGCTAATGAGATAATGTTCTAAATTTTTCGAAATATACAAAATTAAAGGTACTTAAGAGGAAGACAATTTAAAATATAGGCATTAAAGCCCCGTCAGACTATTTCAATCAGAATGAAACCTACATCATATTAAAGTCCATCATAATTTACATCGATATAGTGATTATAATTAAAATCGTTAGAGCTGTTTTTGAAAAAATCGTAAAAAGTTGCAAAATGCATGGCATGAAGTAGAACCGGAAGTCAGCTGATTTTGATGAAAAAGTTTTGTAACATCTCGGGAGTATAGTTGTCTTAAATATAAAATTTAATTTTCATAGGACTTTTCGTTTTCGCCCGGATATTATCACACACACACCCAGACATTTTTGCGGGACTTGGTTATTTGGACCCAGGGGACCCTAAAACGTGTTTCCCGTTGAAAACCGGAATTCGAAAATTTTCACGATCGCAATACATTCCCTATCTATATATTTCATATATAGGTAAGTGAAAATAAAATAAGATTTGAAGAAATTTACCAGATTTGACATATGATTTTAGGAGGATAACTTATTTTTTCTTGCAAGAAAGAAAGAAAGAAAGAAAGAAAAAGTATTTTCAAGAAATTTGACTTCAAGGCAGGGGTCCAAAAGCGAACTTAATATGAATATAAGCTGAGTTTGCTTTTTGACCCTTGTCTGAAAACCCTGAAGAAAATCCGAAATTTCGGATAATAAATAGTTTTTCACTATTTTCTTAACTTTTTTTACCTCCACCCGAGCCATCTCATCCTTTATGCAAATTTATTTAAATGGATGGATTTATTTAAACAAGTATACATTCAAACACAGATAGGTTTTATCTTTTTAAAGGAAAATAAAGTTTCATAGTGATATTAAATCATTCAATATGAAAACCTTGAAACTATTGAGTAATATTAGATAGAATTTACAATTATTTAATATGTATTTTTTCATAAAATAATAATACTTAAAATTATATGCAGCATTTATAGTTTATATATATATATATATATATATATATATATATATATATATAAGAATTTAAAAAATATATGTAATTTATTTATAAATGTATTGTATTATATATTATTAATGTAGGTATTATATTTATAAATATTTGAATCTGTATATGCATATACTTATGAAGGAATCTCTTTTATTGCATTGGATGTAATTAAAAATAATAGCGGTATTATAGAGGTGTAGCAATAGAGATATAATTAAGTGATAATTATATTGTATATACAGATAAATAAATAAATAAATATAAATAAATATATATATATATATATATATATATATATATATATATATATAAAATTCGGGTTAAGAGATTATTCTATTGTAATAAGTGCACTTAAAAAATAAATTACTTTAAACAAACCAACCAGGGATTACTTTGTTGCGGTAATATACTTTTTTAGAGGGACATGCAGTTTCGAAATTCAATTTTTTTGTTTGCTTTCATTTAATATATTTTTTACTTAATAAACTTTTTAAATGAGTCGTCCGTTCTTATGAAGCGTGGGCGTTATAAACTGTGAAGGGAGGTGTATTTCATGATTGAAAAAAAAAGTTAGAAAGTGTTGATGTGGAGTTTCCTCGTTGTTTTAGTTTAAATTTATCTTTTATACTGATACTTTCAGAGGTTCAAGGAAATTTTTGTAAGGCGCTAAAAATTTAGCATATATTTTGATTAAAGTTATTCTTATCGTAACATTCGCTTCTGAGGCGTTATCATCAAGTTTTTTTTTTTTTTTTTTTAAATAAAGCAGTATAAATAAACAGATTGAAGGAATTCATACAGTCAATATGCTGAAATTTTCATCTATAATTACAGCTTGTTTATTTATTTTCAAAATTAAAAATTTTCAGAAGTATCAACAAGATGGCCGCACCTACAGTTCTATATTCATATCGCTCTGTATTTGTTACCTTGCCATTTCTGTTTTACTGAGTAAACAGCCCTCAAACTTTGTGAATAGTGAGTTAGTGAACGGTTAAACACTTAATAAACCACAACTGGAGAGACAGATGAGTGCAGTAAATTTTTATAAGCACGTAATAGACTGGTGTTCGCTAGAGCCTGGAAGTAGTGCTACGAGGCTACTTTCGGCACCTGCCGAGAGGCTACTAATTCCTTCTGCCCAGCTATTGTTTACAAGGTCTTGGCCACTGTTGTCATTTCCCAATTCGTAACCGGGACATTATTCATATCTGGTTTAATTTTTGTGATTTTAAGACTTTATTTCCTTAAAGTTATTATTTCGAACTATTTTATTTCTTTATTTTTGTGTATTTCTTTTATTTATTTACTTGTTTCTATATATAAATCAGATATGTTTCTTTTAATTATGTTTTTATGTGTATATAATGTAGATAGTTTAGTTTTAAGATTTTTTTAAGTAAATTTTTTGTTTATTAGCTATTGTAGGTATATATATATATATATATATATATATATATATATAAGTTATGAAGACTCTGACAAATTAAATAAAAAAAATAAAAATAAATGAGAGAAAGGGGTGCATAAATGACTCACACGGCAACTGTGTTAAGACTGACTTTATTCTCTATAAATCCTCTATTTATACATTATTGCATTGTTTACATGATAAGAGTTGGTATTAAGCTGATACCGACTCGCCTCGGTCCATAACTATATATATATATATATATATATATATATATATATATATATATATATATTTTTTTTTTTTTTTCTCTTCTCTTCTCTTATATTAGTGATTATGGACCCAGATATGATTACATCGTGTGATGACTCGGACGAAGAGACACCATTTTCAGAAATCAGTGAATCTGATTCGCAATATTTAAAGCGCCGGTCACTTCAGAAAAGAAACCGCCACTCAAACCCTGGATCCCTGGAGAATTCGCCAACCAAACAGAAAAATAAACAGGCCAAGATAAAACAATCACCTAAAGAAATTATATCTCCTCCTAAAACTCGCATTACGACTGCAGCCAACAAAAATGAAACAATTATACCGTCAGCCGCTACATTAACGACTGCCGCCCCATCAACATTCACCGCTCAGTCTACAGCCAAAAATGTCAACGAAGTTCCGAGCCAAGGGTTTACAAATCCAGAACCACCTCCTATATTTGTCTCTAAAATCAGCGATTTTATGTCCTTCGGTCGAGAAGTGGCAAAGTTGATCGAACAGTCTAATTTTCGTTGCTTTTCGAGACAGAGTGACATAAAAATCAACACCACCAGCAAAGAAAGTTATAAAAAGCTCATCAGTTATTTAAGTACAAACAATTATGACTTCCATTGCTACCAATTAAAAGAAGAAAAATCATATCGAGTGGTTTTACGAGGACTCCACTCAACCACACCTACAGAAGCCATCAAACGCGACCTGGAAGAAATTGGACATGTTGTTAGAAAGGTTTCACCCGTCGTACATCCAAAAGAAAAATATACGCTTCCACTATTTTTCGTAGATCTAGAACCGGTCAAAAACAACTCGGAAATTTTTAATATCACTAGATTAGTCTACTCAACAGTCCGTTTCGAAGAACCAAGGAAGCAAACCAGCATTGTTCAATGCACAAAGTGTCAAAACTTGGGACACACAAAGACATACTGCTTTCACCCGGCAAGGTGCGTTAAATGCGCTGGTCCCCATGCCTCTGAAACCTGCCCGAAGCCTCGAACTGAGACAGCAACGTGTGCTCTTTGTGGCGAAGCCCATCCGGCGAGCTACAGGGGCTGCACTGTTTACAAAAATCTACTTCGGCAACGATCACAAAATACACCGGGATTAAGAATAGAACAGAAGACTTGCTCCCAGGTACCTGCACTAGATAATTTGACTGACTTCCCAAGATTTAAGCAACCGCCACTTATCATCGCGCAACCGCAGCCTCTACCTCTACCTTCTACCTCTACCGTCAGCGATGTTAAAGATGACTTCAGGAAATCATTCTCTGAGACCGCCACCTTTAAGAAGCAGCAACCTAGACGTCAGGCGCCTCCAACCTCCCACACCAAGCCTCCTGCATCCCATCCACATCCACAAACTCCTCTTCGGCCAATTCCTTCCCACCACCAATCCCTGCGGGTAAAACTACCTGCTGAACACCCTCAGAAAATCACACCCCGGCCTATTGTTCAGCCAAGCCAGCCGAAACCCTTACATGAAGTTTCACAGAGGACTGAACATCCTCGTACCCCGCGCCTAATCCAGTCTCCTGTCAATACCCCTGACCACATAACTTATTCTTCTCATATTCCTTATCCGCACCCTTTTCCCAACCAAGATCTATCTAGCATATATACCATCCTGAATTCCTTTCTCTCAGATCTTGCAGAAACCATCAAACCTCTTGTCACCCTTCTCACTAGACTCCTTTCCGAAATACCATTTAATCTCCCACGATGAATGTAAAGCCCTTAACTATAGTATTGTGGAATGCTAATGGCCTACATAACCACCGTGACGAACTCGACGTATTTCTACATGACAAACAGATAGACGTAGCATTACTGACTGAAACCCACTTCACTAAACGATCAAAGTTTTACATACGTGACTACATCACTTATAGATCAGACCACCCTGACAACACTGCCCATGCCGGATCATGCATCCTAATCCATAAATCCCTATCCCATTCCCTTATTCCATCTACTCTAACTGACACCATACAATCAACCTCTATAATCATTTCAACTCGTCCTTTCCATGTAACCCTTTCAGCTGTATACTGTCCTCCCAATAAACCTCTTTCCTATAAGCTACTCGATACCCTATTTCGATCACTAGGACCGCGCTTCATTGCTGGAGGAGACTATAACGCCAAACACCAGCGATGGGGTTGTCGTACATCCAATCCCCGTGGCAATATCCTCTCAAGCGTCTCAATATCTAACTGTTATACTATCCTCTCACCCATGAACCCCACTTACTGGCCTACATCTCTCCGAAAACGTCCTGATATCCTCGATATATTTGTCTCTTCTCAGATATCCTTCTCCCAAACTATGATCGAAGCCCTGAATGACCTTTCATCAGATCACAGTCCAGTTCTGCTATCCTTGCATTCGAGCTATGTTCCTAAACCCCCAATCAACTCATTAATTACAGGACGTGTGGACTGGGACGGATTCCGATGCGACTTGGAGAATACATTGGATCTAAAAATTCCCCTCAAGACTAGACATGACATTGATAAAGCTGTAGGAATACTGACAGACTCAACAACTAACAGTATAAAAGATAACACTTCATCCACATTCAACATCAATACTACTCAACAGACTGTACTGCCACAGTACATTCGTATCTTATTAAGAGAAAAACGCAGAGCAAGATCGAAGTGGCATAGGATAAGATATCCTTCAGATAAAACTAATTATACAAAATTGACCAACAAACTAAAATCAGAACTCAGTAAATTCAAAACTCAAACATTACTTAACATGACTGAAAACCTCACTACCACTGATAATTCACTGTGGACGACCACTAAAAAACTCCTAAAGTTCAAAGATTTTAATCATCCTCTCCTAAATGAATCACAATCCTGGACAAGATCAGACGACGAAAAATCCCGGACGTTCGCAGAACATCTCTCTAAAATATATAACCCTCATCCTGATATCCTTAATCCTCATCACCTCGAATGTATTGCAGCAGAACTGGATATTCCTCTCCATATGAATCTTCCCCCTAAAGCGTTCCATCCATCCGAAATATCGAACATCATCCAGAGTTTACCATCCCGCAAAGCCCCTGGACATGACCTCTTAACTTCCCGTATCCTAAAACTACTTCCTCGAAAAGCCATCCTATATCTTACTTACATCTGTAATGCCGTTCTCCGCTCCACATATTTTCCCGCTTCCTGGAAATTATCCATCATTAAAATGATCCTCAAACCCAAAAAGCCTCCAGAATACCCTTCCTCCTACCGCCCCATCTCTCTCATATGCATCATGGGTAAAATCCTTGAAAAACTTCTTTTTAAACGCATATATCCCATCCTTGATTCCAATCACATTATCCCAGATCATCAGTTTGGTTTCCGAACATCTCACTCCACTATCCAGCAATGCCATCGTGTGGTAGACGTTGTCTCGTCTTCATTGGAGCGCGGATTGTACTGCACGGGAGCCTTCCTCGATGTAGAACAGGCCTTTGACCGAGTGTGGCACTCGGGACTGCTTTACAAACTCCCTAAATTCCTCCCACCTACATACTTCCTTATTATCCAGTCCTATCTCACAGACAGGTCCTTCAAAGAAAATCATAACCGTTCCTGTTCATCCCTTTTTAATCAGTATGCAGGTGTTCCTCAAGGCAGTATTCTAGGACCCATCCTTTACACAGTTTATACAGCTGATATCCCATCCCATCCTAGCACTTTCCTTTCTACCTATGCTGATGACACATGTGTGTTATCAGTCAACAACGATCCAACTATTGCCTCCCAAACTCTTCAATCACACATCAAAGACCTTGAAGTATGGTGTCAGAACTGGAGAATAAAAATAAATTCCAATAAATCCCACCAAATCACCTTTACCCTTCGTCGTAAACCTATGACATCCTGCCCAACAGTATCCTTCAATAACACTCCTCTTGTCCCGGTTGAACAGATCCGATACCTAGGACTGCACCTGGACAAACGTCTTACTTGGAACCCTCATACAAGACTGAAAAGACAAGAAACTGCCCGACGTTTTCGACTACTTCAACACTTACTAGACAAACGCTCTAACCTTCCACTTAAGTACAAAAGGCTCATCTATATGTCTATCATCAGACCGATATGGACTTACGGAGTAGAGATTTGGGGCTCTACTAAACCATCAAATTCTTCCCGTCTCCAATCCTTGCAATCAAAAATCCTTCGAAAAATCCTCAACGCTCCTTATTTTGTCACAAATAAACTCATCCATAAAGACCTTAACGTTCCCTATGTTGCTGACTTGGCGCGAACCAGGTACCACTCCTTTCATGGCAAACTCCATTCCCACTCTAATCCACTTGTTTCAATCCTTCCTCTACAATCCCCGATAATCCTCCGAGGCGTCTGAAACGAAGATGGCCACGAGACCTTCTAGTTTAACATAGTCTTTGGGGAGCTGCCAATGGGTAGTATCCCCACATGTGAATCCATGCCATTTTTATCTTGTATCTCATTTACTAGATGTATATCATTATACAGTTGTAAATAGCAATAAATCAATCTAAAAAAAAAAAAAATTTTTGAGATAACGTTTATGTACTAAAATATGTGTTTAAATGTTGATTTAATTTGTTATTATTATATTCATATATTAGGAGTTTTACATTTAAAATAATTTGGCTATTGGTGAAATGTTTTATAATTTATTTTATTTAGATTCGTAATTTAATTTATAAGTTTTGTATAAGACTAGCTGTTGCCCGCAACTTCGTCTGCGTCAATTTCTGTTATTATGATAGCAATTAAGAAGTTTTTAAAAGAATATATTTTAAGAGTACTTATGCATAAATGACATTTTTAGTTTTGTTTTCTTGTGGCAGAAGAACGTGCTTAAAGGATTGCACTTGTTATATATTAATTGTTACGGCAAAAGACTAATTAACGGGAAATTGAATTCTTTCAGAATTAATAGGTTAATCGTTTGGAATCATTGGAATGCCATGTTAATTTGCCCCGTTTTTTCCAGATTTTGCACTGATTCTTCACGTGTATTTGTCGCAGAATTTTTCAATTCGAACCTCTAGCTTCTGAGATTAACGCGTTATAACAAACAAACTCTTCAGGTTTATAATATTAGTATAGATATGTTTTTAAAAAAAGGTTATGTATACTAAATAATGCATTATTTCTCGATAATGAAAAATTACATTAACGTAGTAGAAATTGAAAAGCTGAAAAAATGGCTAGTATAGCCTAAGGTGTTGTTTTTATATGAATGACCAAACACCCTCTCTCACTCTCTCTCTCTCTCCTCTAGTTTATTTTCGCTTAATTGAATGATTTATAATAATTTTGTTTTGAGTTTACTTATAAAAAAGAAAAAAATGTTTTAAGTTTTATAGAATAATAATCATAATTGGCACAAATATATATTATTTTGTCTGTAAGAAAGGGCCTCAGGCCCTAAGACAACAAAAATCTAATCTAATCTAACCTCTCTCTCTCTCTCTCTCTCTCTCTCTCTCTCTCTCTCTCTCTCTCTCTCTCTCTCTCTCTCTCTCTCTCTCTCTCTCTCTCTCTCTCTCTCTCTCTCCTCTCTCTCTCTCTCTCTCTCTCTCTCTATCTATCTATCTATCTATCTATCTATCTATCTATCTATCTATCTATATATATATATATATATATATATATATATATATGCAGGAGACATTAAGAATTTAATTTATTATTTAATAGATTCTTTACACAGTAGTTAATAACACATTTAGAAGGTTTCAGAGAGTGTTTACAAAATATTAATATAAAATTGGAGTTAGATAATAAAATTAATAAATATCTTCTTTCACAAAATCATCTCGTCATTAGTAAAACAATCTACTATATATATAATTAATCAAATTATTTGTATGTAGATATGTTAAAACAATTTATATATTTTGTTGATTTTATTTTCGTTATTATAGGTCTAGGCCGAAACATTGGTAAAAATAAATGTTGAGTGATACGAAAAAATATGGATCAAAATCATTATAAAGCTATAACGATGTTTAATGAATTAACTGATTCATATAATGATTTTTTTTTTTTTTTTTTTTTTTTTTTTTTACATTTTCCCAATTACGTTCAGTAACCCAAACAACAAATAGTTTAGACTACCAAGATACTGTGTAGTAAATAAATTCTATTACTTTTGGGCTACTTTCAAGGATTAAATTGTTTATCGAACTAGGATTGACTAAGAGGCCAAGTGGCGCCCCAACAGCGAGCTTGAGCCTATCCGGAAGGACTGAGACAGTGACCCAGACTAATGACCCGATCTGTTTAGACTCTCCGTCCAAACAGTCTACTCCTCTACAAGGTCCTTCCTCAATCCTTTCTACATTATTCATTCTTCCCTTCTCCCTCCAGTCCCATCTCCTATCTACTTTAGTGTCCCATTCAATGGACCACTCTCGTCTCTCCCTCATTACTTTCTGTCATTGTACGGGATTGCCCATTCCTGAAAGATTTATTTCCTATCTAGTCCAAGTAAATACTTTCATTATTTGTACTACCAATACTAAGGAGTATTGGTAGTAAAATAAGAAATTTCAGTCATTAAATACTTCCTTTTACTAATTTTCATTAAAAATAAACTTTAAAAAGGGTCTAAATAACCAGAAAATAACATAAAATAGCCTGGATGTGCACATGTGGTAAGCCTAGTTCAATAAAAATCCTGGAATTTTACAGGTTGTTTATTCATTTATCGTCACAGTTATACTACTGTGGACATTCGGACGATTCTACAGTAGGAGTCCTAATAGTCCAAGAACTGGGTTTGAAAAATGCGCATTATGAGAAGAAAATTTGCAAACATTTTTTTTGTCTGCCACCTTAAACTGGTAGATTAAAAAATGGCAGCCATCCAAAACGGTCCAAGTCCAGGAATTGATCTCATTTTAACATTATAAAGGTAAATATTACAGGAACAAATTATTATAAGAAAATACTTACTATAAAATAAATTAATGGACATTAAATAAGCTTCGATTCGAGAGCTGATTGACGTGTGTAAGACTTACAGGTATCGAGATATCTTTGTCCATATAATACACGTACATTGTGTTCTAACTACAAAAATGATGTAATTTTAACGCTATGAAGGTAAATATTACAGAAACTAAGCATTATACGAAAATACTTCTTCAAAATCCATTAATATAGCATTTCCAAGTCAATTGTAACCTTTTCCAAGTCAAATGTAACTTTTTCCAAGTCAAATGTAACCTTTTCCAAGTCAAATGTAACCCTTTCCATTTCAAATGTCACCTTTTCCAAGTCAAATGTCACCTTTTCCATTTCAAATGTTACCTTTTCCAAGTCAAATGTCACCTTTTTCTTCACTTCTAGCCTTAAATATTCCGTTTTATTTATTTATTTATTGAAAAATAATTAGTTTAATTAACATTATGACTTTTTTAATCATTTTGGCATATAATAAATGATATTTTTTTTGGGTCTCTTAGATATTTGATATCAAGTTCTGTTTTTTACTAGCTAATATTTAAAAAAATTAATTATCGTCTATTTAGTTTTAAGATAGTCGTTGATTTTGATTTTTTAGATAGGAGGGGTAGTTTTTTGGAATAATTAATGTGTTTTCGGGTATTATAATTAAATTTTTCGAGCTGTATTTTTGATCGCTCGCGTGCATTTTAACTCGCATTAAATTTTAATGTTTTTTATTGATATAGGGATTAATTAATGTGCTTTCGGGTGGTTATGATTACGTTTTTCGAGATGTATTTTTTATCGCTCATGCGTATTTCAACTCGCATTTACTTTTAATGTTTTTTATTGATATAGGGATTAATTATTTTGCTTTCGGGTGGTTATGATTACGTTTTTCGAGCTGTATTTTTTTCGCTCGCGCTTATTTTAACTAAAATTTACTTTTTATGTGTTTTCGGGTATTATAATTAAATTTTTCGAGCTGTATTTTTGATCGCTCGCGTGCATTTTAACTCGCATTAAATTTTAATGTTTTTTATTGATATAGGGATTAAGTAATGTGCTTTCGGGTGGTTATGATTACGTTTTCCGAGCTGTATTTTTTATCGCTCATGCGTATTTCAACTCGCATTTACTTTTAATGTTTTTTATTGATATAGGGATTAATTATTTTGCTTTCGGGTGGTTATGATTACGTTTTTCGAGCTGTATTTTTTTCGCTCGCGCTTATTTTAACTAAAATTTACTTTTTATGTGTTTTATTGATATAGGGATTAATTAATGTGCTTTCGGGTGGTTATGATTACGTTTTTTGAGCTGTATCTTTTATCGGTCATGCGTATTTAAACTCATATTTACTTTTAATATTTTTTATTGATATAGGGATTAATTAATGTGCTTTCGGGTGGTTATGATTACGTTTTTTTGAGCTGTATCTTTTATCGGTCATGCGTATTTCAACTCATATTTACTTTTAATGTTTTTTATTGATATAGGGATTACTTAATGTTCTTTCGGGTGGTTATGACTAAGTTTTTCGAGCTGTATTTTTTATCGCTCTCGCTTATTTTAACTAAAATTTATTTTTTATGTTTCATATTGATATAGGTGATGAAAATTGTGTTTTCGGGTCCTATAATTATGTTTTTTTTAGTTTTATTTATTTATCGCTCCCGCGCATTTTAACTCGAATTTACTTTTAATGTTTTTTATTTATATAGGGATTAATTATTTTGCTTTCGGGTGGTTATGATTACGTTTTTCGAGCTGTATGTTTTATCGCTCATGCGTATTTCAACTTCTATTTACTTTTAATCTTTTTATTTTTATAGAGATCTATCCTTGTGTTTTCGCGGGGTTATAAAAATGTTTAAAAGCTTTTTTATTATCACTCGTGCGGATTTCAACTCGCCTTTATTTTTGATATTTTTTTATTGATATTGGGATTGATTGTTTTGTTTTTGGTTCTCATTATAACGTTGCTGGAATATACATCGTTTAGGTTTTTTTTTTTTTTTTTTATTATTATTATTTTATTAAAGGATTAGTTGTAGTTTCTTTTCTAGCGTCCTGAGTAATTTTTTCAACTAAATCTTTTGTAAAGGATCCGCTTCCTAACTTGGTCTTACAATTATTTGATAATTCAATTGAGGAATCGTTTATTCTATTTTCGGGTGTTCTGATAACATTATTTGAACCAAATTTGTTATCGCTTTTACTCATTTTAAGTTACTGTTTCTATTTCATAAATATTCGATAGAGGGATCGTTCATAGTGTTTTCGGAATACTAATAGAGTTTATGACATTTATTTATAGCTAGTGCACATTTTAACTTAAATGAAAAGTGATCTAGAAGAATGCGCAATCGCCATGTAACGTCCAAATCAAAAATGTAATCAGATCCTGCAAAAAAACAATAAATAATTTTTACATCATATTATAACATAATACCTACGGTTTGTAGAAATTCCCAAGCGCATAAAAGAATAAAGTTCAAAACACGTTATGAGAATCGCGTAAAACAAAAACAAAGAAAGACCACTGCAAATGCAAGTTGAAATGAGAGCAAGCGACAATAAAAACAGCTTAAACAACGTAATCACAAGACCCGAAAAGATAATTACATACCTCTATAACAATAAAAAAATATCAAAAGTAAATCCGAATTGAAATACGCATAAGCAATAAAAGATACAGCTCAAAAACGTAATCATAACCACCCAAAAGCACATTAATTATCTCTATATAAATAAATAACATTCAAAGTAAATTCGAGTTAAAATGCGCGGGAGCGATAAATAAATAAAACTAAAAAAACATAATTATAGGACCCGAAACACAATTTTCAACACCTATATCAATATGAAACATAAAAAATAAATTTTAGTTAAAATAAGCGAGAGCGATAAAAAATACAGCTCGAAAAACTTAATCATAACCACCCGAAAGAACATTAAGTAATCCCTATATCAATAAAAAACATTAAAAGTAAATGCGAGTTGAAATACGCATGAGCGATAAAAAATACAGCTCGAAAAACCTTATGATAACCACCCGAAAGCAAAATAATTAATCCCTATATAAATAAAAAACATTAAAAGTAAATTCGAGTTAAAATGCGCGGGAGCGATAAATAAATAAAACTAAAAAAACATAATTATAGGACCCGAAAACACAATTTTCAACACCTACATCAATATGAAACATAAAAAATGAATTTTAGTTAAAATAAGCGAGAGCGATAAAAAATACAGCACGAAAAACTTAATCATAACCACCCGAAAGCACATTAATTAATCCCTATATCAATAAGAAACATTAAAATTTAATGCGAGTTAAAATGCACGCGAGCGATCAAAAATACAGCTCGAAAAACGTAATCATAACCACCCGAAAGCAAAATAATTAATCCCTATATCAATAAAAAACATTAAAAGTAAATGCGAGTTGAAATACGCATGAGCGATAAAAAATACATCTCGAAAAACGTAATCATAACCACCCGAAAGCACATTAATTAATCCCTATATCAATAAAAAACATTAAAATTTAATGCGAGTTAAAATGCACGCGAGCGATCAAAAATACAGCTCGAAAAATTTAATTATAATACCCGAAAACACATTAATTATTCCAAAAAACTACCCCTCCTATCTAAAAAATCAAAATCAACGACTATCTTAAAACTAAATAGACGATAATTAATTTTTTTAAATATTAGCTAGTAAAAAACAGAACTTGATATCAAATATCTAAGAGACCCAAAAAAAATATCATTTATTATATGCCAAAATGATTAAAAAAGTCATAATGTTAATTAAACTAATTATTTTTCAATAAATAAATAAATAAAACGGAATATTTAAGGCTAGAAGTGAAGAAAAAGGTGACATTTGACTTGGAAAAGGTAACATTTGAAATGGAAAAGGTGACATTTGACTTGGAAAAGGTGACATTTGAAATGGAAAGGGTTACATTTGACTTGGAAAAGGTTACATTTGACTTGGAAAAAGTTACATTTGACTTGGAAAAGGTTACAATTGACTTGGAAATGCTATATATATTATAATGAGTATTATTGTATTGTTTCTGTGATATTTACCTTTATAATGTTAAAATGAGGCCAATTCCTGTATTTAGGACACAATGTATTACATGGACAAAGATATCTCGGTACCTATAAGACCTACAGCCGCCTGTCACCTTGTATACTAAAGCTTTTTAGATGCTTATTAATTTTTATTATTGTAAGTATTTTGGTAAAATGAGCGGGTTCTTTGATATCTGGCTGAACACGGTTAAAAGTCAATCAATTCCTCTGTTTAAGACCCACTGTATTATATGGACAAAGAAATCTCGGGTACCTATAATACCAACAGACATATATCAGCTCTCAAATTGAAGCTTATTCAATGTCTATCAATGTATATAATAATGAGTATTTGCGTATAATGAGTGGTTTCTGTGATATTAACCTTAATAACGTTAAAATAAGAACAATTATCGTATTTAGAACACAATTTATTAGATGGGCAAAGATATCTCGGTACCTCTAGGTCCTACAGCGGCCTATCACCTGATATATTAAAGCTAATTAGACGCTTGTAAATTTTTATCATTAGGAGTAGTTTGGTAAAATAGATAGTTTCTATGATATCTGGCTGAACACTGATAAAAGTCGATCAATTGCTCTGTTTAAGACACAAAGTATTATATGGAAAATGATATCTCAGTACCTATAATATCTATAGACGTCTATCAGGTCGAAATTGAAGCTTATTCAATGAGTATTTCATAATTATATAATGAGTATTTTAGTATAATGCTTGGTTTCTTTAATATTTACGTTTACAATTTTAAAGTGAGGTAAATTCCTGGATTTTTACCCTATTGGTTATCCGCCATTTTAGATTCCGACCAGTTTGAAGTGGCAGACAAAAAAAAAATGTTGTAAAAGTTAGCTTAAATGTGAAAATCGCATTGAAAATTTTCTTCTTATAATACGAATTTTTCGGCCCTAGCTCTTGGACTATATATTTTGCCCATTTATGTTTTATTAGGACAGGAGTTATTCTTAGCGAATAATTGACATTGCGCAGGCTAGGGACCACCTTTTCACGTTGCCTCCGAAGAACGGAAAAGACAAGAATATTTTACTCCCATTAAAAAATCCTAGGATCCCTCGATCTTGGGCATCTAAATATATTAATGGGAACTTTATTAGAAGATTTTTAGGGTTTTCTAATGTAGGAAAAACTATCAAACTAACTAAATCAATATTTTAATAAATAATTCTTGATAACCACGTCTCGTTCTCTTTGAAGTTAATTGCTGTTAAGTTTGTCAAAGTTTTTTTTACTTACTTTGCAAACTGTAAACTCGATTGTACCATGAATTTAGTTTATTATTATATTTTTATACAATATTTGACAGAGTTGTGGAAGAGAGAGACATATATATATATATATATATATATATATATATATATATAGACGAAGTAGCAGATAAAAATATATAAATTTAAGATCGAGTCAACATGTGTATATTCTGGATTCCCATCATAGTATTAAAAATACCGCAGGTCAACAGTAAAAAACTCATTATAAATAAATAATAAAAGTAATTTAAACATTCTATAGTTGATGTTTTAGTTATGACTATAATATGGGTGAGTAAATAAATGAATAAATTAAATTGAAAAAGAAAGGGATATCGAAAATGGTTTTAAATTAATAAAAAAATCCAAAAATAAGAAAGTATGATAGTACTATTACAGACTATATTTTCACCTTTATAATTATATAGCTCCCTTTAAGACCTGTAGAGATACCATCTCAAACACGGAATATTATTCCAAGTACAGACCTGAAACAAAGAAATAAAAATGTGTTACTTCACATAAAGAAACCACATACAATGTTTATATAAAATAGAATTAACTTAAGTTTAATAGTAATTGTGTAGTTATAAAGATTAATAAATTAAGAAGGTATTGTACATAAAATAATTACTTAAATATCGCTAAGACTATGTAAATAAAATAGCTCTCCTTAGTTAAATACTCCATTCTTAATACTGTATTTAATAACTTTAATCTTAAAATAATGTATTTTATACATTTTTTCCCTTTATTTTGTGTTTTAACTTGGTTACTCTCGGCCACTTTTCTTTGTTTTCACAGCTTGTTTTTATGAGTATTTTTTACTTTTGTCTCATATTATTACCTTTCTTCTCCTATAAGATTGGGTTAAAGATTATTGTTATTTTGCTGCGTAAATTAATTCATTTGAGTTTTATTGTGAAATTTAATATTCCCTTACCATTTTTCGATAATGTAAATTAAACTTGTGTTTTGTTTTAGAACTATGATAGGTTTAAGTGGTTGATTTGTTAATATTAATATTTTTTAATTCAAAATATTCTGTATGATAAGGTTTTTGAAGTTTCGAAAAGTTAATACATTCCATGTTTTGTTTCTACATCGGCCCTTTTTTTTCATTTATTGCTCTAAACTTACTTTGTAATTGGCTACTAGAATAAAATACAAATTTAACTTCAATTTTAATAAATTTCAAATTCGAAGGTATAATTAACTATTATTGTCAATTTTTAAATATTTTTCAACTTATGATATTTACAATATTTATAATTTATAATTCAATCATCAATATCATATTCTAAAATTTCTTACTAGCCTATCTGCATTTCAATTGTACTTACAAAACTTTTCCATATTGCAGAAATATAGGTCATTTATATCATAATCAATTTACTTATATAATAATAATTTTGTCATTAAATGGTAAAATTTTCTTTCACTATCACATAACTATAATTGTTTTAACATTTGCATTATTATGTACATGTACACAATTGAATTGATAATTGAATAATAATTTTTAAAGATTGTTTGTTTTGTTGTAGATATGATTATGATATTAAATTGTTTTAATTTTAATTGGATATTCTGAAGATGAGGCAAAAATTACTTCGAAACTTAATTTAAGATTTATTTATTAATAAAAAAATAATAAAAAATAAGAGAAAGTTCCAAATTTTATTCATAATAAGTGTACTCTTGAATACTAATAATTTTTATGTTATAATTTTATTTTTCTTTAATTAATTCAAATAAATTTTGTTATTGTTTCTCCATTCGTTATTTAGATTCTTATTATTTTCACTATACTACAATTTTGTTATGTTTACTATTCTATGTTTCATTAATTATTTACAATTTGACCCTTTTTTGTTAAACTTTATTGACACGTTTTTGTTCTCCATTAACTAATTAATGTAATTTGTAAAAGGAAAAAAATACATTCTGGTATTATGAATTTTAATAAAACTAGATTTTTTATAAACTGTTTTCTTAAAGATGTAAAAAGAATATATTGTTAGTATATATATTGAATGAATGAATGAAAAAAGAACTTTATTCTGGGACGAAGTCCCTTGAGAATAATACACATGTACAAAAAAAATAATGATTACAACTGGCCAAAAACCACATAAAAAAATAAAAATATTAATGGAAGGAATTAGTCCGGGTGGCGGTCATTAAATGAAACAACTAAATAGTTTCAACTATTTTATTGTTTGCCAACGTTTCGACCCCCTTTGTGGGTCATCATCAGGGCTAAAAAGATACAAAAGAATATAATTTCAATGACATTACATACAATATTATATAACCTATTTAGCTAGAGAACGTCGGTATTGAAAAAATAACAGAAGAACTGTATATGTAAAAAAAAAAAAACTTAATTAAAATACAATGACCATATTACAATAATGAAAGTGTTATACAGAAAAAATAAAAATGTTCACTAAACAAAATTTACACAGGTATCAATAATTTACATGAAATATGAAATATAAAAATATGAAGTAGAGTGGAGATACGTACCGCATGGTGGGAGAATGGAAACTAGATACTGTTTGGTAGATGGGGGGTAGGTAGGATGGAAAATACGTAGGAAAAGGTGGAATGGAAAATACGTACTGATTTATGGACAGGGCCTGACAACAATGACTAAAATTCTTAATACTACCATACAAAGAATCAATGAAATTTAACTTATGATTATAATAATGATACAGGATAAAAAATTATGATTTAATTCTTGAAATATCACCTATATAATAGTAAGAACAGTGATGGAAGATGTATATGGAGAAAAACTGACTGTACCTCCCAACTTAATCATCCCTAATTCTGTTTTAGGTATCCAAAGATAACAGGGTGGAAAAAATAATAATGGAACATTGTAAAATACATTAATTGACAAATCTTACAGGTTGATAAAAAAGTTAAATAAACATAAATACAAGTTGGAATAAATTGAATAGTGAAGACATTTAGAAAATTTTAAATACATAAACAAAACAAAATAAATACATATATAGAATTATATGGATACCTAAAATAGATTTAAAAATATTAATAAAAACCAACAAACAATAATAATGAAAAACAAAACAATATATATGGTGGGATAGACAGAGAAAATATGCTACTTAATAGAGTTTAATATGTGGCTATATGTGGAGGAAATGCATTGTTTATCGGTTTTGTGGTTAACAGGATTGGATTGGAGGTGGATGTGGACGGATTCAGCGATTAGTCTTTTCTTATGGTTGGAACATAATCTAAAATGGAGCAGTCGTCAAAGTTAAAGGAATGATTGAAATGTATGGAGTGTTCAGAAAGTTTTGAGGCTAGAGGGTTTCGAGAGGATACGGAGAGTTTATGTTGCGATATTCTGGTTTCACATCCACCTCCAATCCAATCGTGTTAACCACAAAACCGATAAACAATGCATTTCCTAAATTTTGTTTAGTGAACATTTTTATTTTTTCTGTATAACACTTTCATTATTGTAATATGGTCATTGTATTTTAATTAAGTTTTTTTTTTTTTTTTTTTTACATATACAGTTCTTCTGTTATTTTTTCAATACCGACGTTCTCTAGCTAAATAGGTGATATAATATTGTATGTAATGTCATTGAAATTATATTCTTTTGTATCTTTTTAGCCCTGATGATGACCCACAAAGGGGGTCGAAACGTTGGCAAACAATAAAATAGTTGAAACTATTTAGTTGTTTCATTTAATGACCGCCACCCGGACTAATTCCTTCCAGTAATTCTCAACGGTCAACTAATTACATCCACAATAAAAATATTAATGATTACAAAAATTATTTACAATTATTTTAATTGATGAAAAGAGAGTGAAATGAGAAATATAAATTTAAAAAAAAATATATTAATATCTAAATGTAATATAGAACTAACAAGCCAAAAAAAAACAAAAAAACATCAGAATAATTGAAAATAGAAATGAAAATAAACTTTACTATCATTTATGGTATGAAGTGTAGACATTTCTCACATCACATTAATCGCTGTACTGAAATTAGTTGGCATCTGATTGGGAGGCAAGAAGGTGTTTAAAAAGGAGAGATTTGAAAGAAGATTGGGAAGGAGCATGACGGATGTGTGATGGGATGGTATTCCATAAGAAAGTGGACCGGGCTAAGAAGGAAAATTCATATTTTTTGGTTCTATGGGAAGGCGTATAGAGGTCGGAAAGACGGGATCTGGTTTCCTGAGTATGGATTGTGGATTTAAATTGCAGGAGACTATAGATGTAAGAGGGGCGGTGGGAGCGGATGACTTGATAGAGAAAGGAACCAAGGAAATCTTGCCTTCGAATCGAGGGAAATAGCCAATTTGACTCATCATAGAGGTGGGACACATGTGACCGTCTAGAGGTACCGAAGACAAATCTTAAGAAACAGTTCATGACTCGTTTCAATCTGCCCTCAAGCAACCTCGAGAGCCCACCATATACCGCACAACTATAGTCAAAATGGGGAAAATAAGAGAGGATACAAGGAGCTTCCGGGAGGATTGTGGGAGAAGGTGACGGGACCGCTGAAATAGTTTTAGTGTGCTGATCGATCTTTTGGAAATTTTGGCAATATGGGGTTTCCAGGATAAGTTTTGGTCAAGGATCACGCCAAGGTTTTTGACGGAGGAGGTGAATGTAATAGGGTGACGATCAAGCAAAAGAGAAGGAAGGGTGATGATAGAACTAAGGAGGAAATTGGAACCTATTAAAATGGCCTGGGTTTTCATAGGATTAAGCTTTAGACTATTCAGGTTTGCCCAGGCACTGATCCTATCTAGGTCTGCCTGAATATTTGCAAAAGCTAATGATAATTCGGAAGGAGGGAAGGATAGATAGATTTGGAGGTCATCAGCGTATAGGTGGTAGGAACAGTGATGGATTGAATTAGGGAGGTCATTGATATAGGTATTGAATAGAAGGGGGGAAATACTCGAACCTTGAGCAACACCTGAGGATAGAGTTAGGAAGGAAGATAAGGGTTCATTAGGAATAGCGACTGCTTGTGAACGCTCGGAAAGAAAAGATTGGAACCATTGGATAGAACTATTAGAAAAGGATAAACACTTTAATTTGGAAAAAAGGATCGAGTGGTTCAGGGAGTCAAAGGCCTTGGAGAAGTCTAGGAGTATTAGGACAGTTAATTTTCTTTCATCCATTGCAGTGTGGAATATATATATATATATATATATATATATATATATATATATATATATATATATATATATATATATATTATTATATATATATTAATTATAATGGGCGTATATAATGTTTTTTTAATTGACATTTTTTTATGTTACTCAAATATTAACTACTTGAAGTCGCTGATAAGACTTTTTATGTCGGTAATCTAAATAGTTATTAACAGTAGTCTGGTATAAAAAAAAAAAAAAAAAAAAAATGGGTATCACACATTTAATTTTAATGTTTTAAAAATAACTAGAGATAATTTTATCGTTCCAGACAGTAGCACTTTTTTTTAATGTTCTTCCTACATACATGATAAGCAAATATAGATATGTAATATCTTTTTTTTAGAAAAAAATAATGAGATAAATCCAATTACAGTGGCAATAATAGTAAATCTTCATAATAAGAGGTTTCATCTCAGTTCAATGACTTACAGAGTAGAAGAAAAAAAACTAATGTGACTAATATGTAAGGACTAATTTCAAGTAAATAAACAACTGCTGATCATTAACATTTATATTGAATGAAAAATAAAAATATGATTTGGTGACATGTCTCATTTCTTACAACGGATATTTCTTTTGACAGAATAAATAATTATATTAAGAAGTCCTAAAGCTTTCTCTTCATGCAGTTCATATTTCTGAATAATTAGTTTGTATGAGTGTAAAGTGTCATTAAAATAATGATCTGTTATAAGTAAGTGTTTTTTTTCAATTCATTCAATTTTTACTTTCACTTACTATATATAGTAAGGGAGAATATTGCGATCGTGAAAATTTTCGAATTCCAGTTTTCAACGGAAATACACGTTTTAGGTTCCCCTGAGTCCAAATAACCAAGTCCCGCAAAAAGGTCTGTGTGTGTGTGTGTGTGTGTGTGTGTGTGTGTGTGTGTGTGTGTGTGTGTGTGTGTGTGTGGTAACTCCCGGGCGGAAACGGTAAGTCCTATGAAACTGAAATTTCATATTAAAGACAACTATACGCCCGAGACGTGATATTTTTTTCTATATTCTTCATTTATTAAACAAGCGATATACATGCAATAAACATAAGGTTATATCATATATATTATGTATATAGTTGGTGTAGTATGTTATTAATTTAAATAAATGAGATTCATTTTAATAACATTCATGTAGTATGTCTCAAAGGCACAATGTATTTATATTCTATTAAACGACCCACATGTAAGAATATATTTAAAAAAAAAATCTTTGTTAGGAAGTCTGATCTATTTTTGTATCGAAATCTTAAAAGAAGAGTTGTAAAAAAAGTTGCAAAAAAAAAACAAAAAAACAATCCTCAGGGGAATATTTCGTCCCAGGATAAAACCTATGTTCATACTATTTTATAAGAATTAAAAACAACGAATACTAAAACAATTACAATAAAAATATTTATGAAGTAATTCAAGTCAGCCTAGACGTGGACTGAACAGTAGTTGCAGTAGTACCTTAAGATTTAAAAAAAATATAAAGCTGGAGTATAATATAATATTTTTGAGGTCTTAAAAGTATGCAAAAATAATTTAATATAACTAGGCACTAGAACATAAGATAAATTTTAAAACCAAAGTCTTAATTATAAATTGTTATTAAATAACTAAGTTATTGCTGAGAAAATACGCAGAAATATTCGCGATATGACATTGAAGTCAACTAACATCCCTTTATGTTATCAACATCAAAGAGACATGTACTTATAATCCCTGATTACAACCTCATCATTATTACCATCACCGTATTAATAAGATTAATATTTAATCTAAATCTAATTATTAAAATACCTGATGAATTTCCCCATTTCACGTTTGATTTGGGAAGTTACTTTGTGTTATTGATGACACAAATGAGGAGATACACAAAGAAACAGTTAATTAACAGCGATTCAGGAGTTGGCAGTTGGGATAGTAGATTAGCAACTTGAGCTCCGGGCCAGGACAATAGCAGAACTGCAATGTTAATCCTTCCTAATCTACAGTAGATTGTAGCCCAACTTAACTCTATGTATCATCTAAATTATATAATTTATTATTATATATACTCTAATTGCTATTATATGTCAAATAAAATAAAACAATAAAATAAAAATCTGGTACGGGCAACACACGACTTTCACTAACCTCCATTTTTAAAAACAATGAAAGAATTTTGAAATACAGTTAGAAGTAAAAATGAGTTAAACCATTAAAGAATTAATTAAATTGAATTATTATAGAAACATGTGTTTTATGAAAAACTCTATTATATTGTCATCTAAAATAATCACTTAGTTTTATCGGCTTTTTATCAATCTTTATTAACTTTTACAAGCTTGTGTGTAAGATAATATTTTTTCTAAAATGATTCTCTTTTCAACGGTATATTACTGTTCTTATGTTCAAAAACAAAAAATTGCATTAAAAAATATTATTTCAATTTTCTCCTTTAGTTGTTTATCGAATTCAACTTGAATATTTAGCTGTTAATTATCAATGGTTACAAGATAATATAGTTATTTTTATAGAATCTACAAAATTAAAGGTACTTTAGAAGAATAAAATTTAGAATATTGGCATTTGAGCCCTGTCAGACCATTTTAATCAGAATGAAACCTACACGACGTTTAGGCCTGTTAAATTTTACGATATAGCGAGTTTAATCAAAATTGTCTGAACCGTTTTTGAGAAAATCGAACAAAGGTGCAAAATGCATAGTATAAAGTGGGAAAAAGGTTTTGTTTCTCCGCCCGGGAGTTACCACACAGACCTTTTTGCAGGACTTGGTTATTTTGACTCAAGGGACCCTAAAAATGTCTATTTCCGTTGAAAACTGGAATTCGAAAATATTCACGATCATTATATTAATAATATTATTATATTAATTATTAATTAATATTATATTAATGCTTTCCCTTACTATATATAGTAAGTGAAGGTAATAAGCTATAGAATATAAAATAAATGTATGGCTTTGAAGTAGGTTTTATAACGGATTGTGCTTTTAAGTCGTTCATTTGTTTTTAAACTTAGTATATATTATTTATTTTGTTTGTTATATATATTTTATATCATTATTTTATTTATTTATTTAAAGAAATTTACAACTGTATTAAATAAATACAACAAGTATATAGGCTTTATATATGATTAGAACACATGGTAGTCCTGAGAAGAAACTACCCATTGGTAGCACTCCAATGCCTAATTTATGTTAGGAGGTCTCTTGGCCATCTTCTTTTAAGGCGCCTCGGGTTGTCGGGAATAGATATGGAGGAGAGGTCACAGATAAGCGGGTTTGAGTGGGCAGGGAGTTTGGAATGAAATGAGGTATATTTGTAACGGGCCAAGTCTTCAACAAATTGGATATTTAGGTCTTTATGGATGATTTTATTAGTAACAAAGTAAGGAGCATTGAGGATTTTACGAAGGATTTTGGACTGCAAGGATTGGATGCGAGAGGAATTCGATGGTTTAGTAGACCCCCATAGCTCAATGCCATAGGTCCAAATAGGCCTGATAATTGTTATATAAATGAGTTTTTAGTAGTAAGTAGGAAGTTTTGAGCGTTTGTCGAGTAAGTGTTGTAGTAATCTGTATCTACGAGCAGTTTCCTGTCGTCGGCTACGCCACTCATTCTTATATTTATCCTGTATACATGTATATTTATTCCTTATTGCTTTTTGGCTGTATCAATTGCTATTTCTTATTGTGTACTGTGTTATGTGTCTTTATGATTGTTTATTATATTATTCAATTTTGCATTTACATGCCTTAATTTTATATCTTGTATGTATTCCTTATTGCTTTTTGGTTTAGTCAATTACTGTTTCTTATTGTTTATAAGGATTGGACAAATCTAAGCCACGTGTTGTATGCTCTCAGTAGCCTTCATGGATAAATGGCATCTTATCTTGTTTCCTCTCCAAAATTATGTTTTCTGTATGCTTTTGTGGATATTGTTTGTTCTTGGATAGGAAACGGAAGCACTTCTTTTTCCGATTAAGATTAAAATATTGCCATTTTTTAATCATTTTAGCGATGTCTGCATGTCTGTATGAATGATAGACGTGTATCTAATAGCTTATTTTCCCACATCTCTGTAAGAGAAGCATCGTCAGTTCATTATTCGGGGTCGCTGCGTATTGTGGATTCAAAGTTGTGTAATTTGCATCTAATCTGCATTAGTCGAAAGAATGTTAAATTCATCATTAATTACATAGCTTCGAAAATTATTTTCCTCGTCTTAAAATAACTTGAAGAGACTGATCAGACCACTCCCTCCAGATTTTTTGGGAAGGTGCAACCTTGCCACTGAAGATTTTTGGTGTATTTTCCTATCAAGCATCATTGCACTCTAACCAGACGATCTAACCTTTTTAAGTACACTTCAGCTCTGCAAACGAATTGGCTATAGCTGGTTCATTGCCTTATTATTAATATTACGGGTATATATATATATATAAATATATCACATGTACATTATAAAAAGTCTTTACAAATACCGTAATGCTCAAAAATAATGTCTTAAAATACGTATATAAAATACGAACTGGGTAACAGAGGCATTATCGACCCAAGACAGGAAAATACGTTTTATGGCGTCATAGCAGAAAGACGATTAAGACAGGAATGGAAAACGAACGGATCTACACAACCTTGAATACATAGAGCAGTGATTGGTATGGAACCACTTGGCAGACCAAAAACCAGATGGATGGCTAAGGCAAACAAAGACGCTATGAGCCTAGGAATGGAAAGCAGCGTCTGATAGAGAGAGAGGTAGTGCGTTTTAAGTTTTACTTCAAGTAAATTTTTATATGACAAGCTCTGTCACTAGGAACATTGAACATTCATTTAGATTTAAAACAAATATGTAAAAAAAGAAATATATCGATCACAATAAATATTATTACGTGTGATTGACTGACCGGCAGACCCTCACAATCGGACAATATTGTGTTTAATGTTTAGCTCGCCATTTGTATGTTTCTAAGCGTGTATATCAGAAGTCAACTTGATTATGGAATTTAAAACAGAGTAAATAAGGAAGAAATGTAATAACTGAGTGGATGTATTTATTTTTCCATGATATTACAACCGTACTGAGTAACTTCCGCCTCTACCATCTCTGTCGCAACTTGAAAAGGGCGTAATGAAAAACCTAAAAATACCTACAAAAGTATTACTCGTTATTCAGAGCAAAACACTTTTTAATATTATAAAACTGCAGCATTTACATGAGCTCCTTATGGTATTTAAATATGTACTTATTATTTCAACTATTAACTATCAGAAACTCCCGAACCAGGTTTCCACTCCTTTCATGAAAAACTCTGTTTTCATCCCAACCCACTAGTTTCTATCGTTCCTTCTTATTCAAGAATTATTACTTGATTCTTGATAATCTTCTGAGGTTTATGAATAGAAGATGGTCCCGAGACGTTCTTGTTTAGATTTTCATGTCATTATTTATACATTGTAAATCTAAGTAAATATAATTTTTAAAAAACGTATTAGAAACTATTCAAATAATGTAAATAGCGAAATAACTTAATAAAATACACATAAGATAAATTAAAATAGCAAATTAATGACGTTAAGATAAAAATGTTGGGTTAGAAAATCAATTATATGTATCAAATATATTTGCAAGAAGTTTTCCCATTTTAGCTGACGGAATATATATATAGTCAACACGATTATAGAAATTCATAAGGGAGTAAATAAGGAAAAACTATAAAGGATAAATAAATGTATTTATTCTTCCATGTTACTATAACCGAACTTGAGACTAGCAACTTACTAGTTTGTTTATTTATTTTACGTCCCTTTATGCTGCTGTGACTAATCGAACGATGCTACAGTGGGAGTTCTAAATTTTGCCTATCCAGGTTTAATTAGGATAGGGAACTTTAACCTGTACCTGATATTGCACAGGCTTGGTGCTCCTTTAGCATAGGAGACTGTTATGCTAACCACCATGCTACAGGTAACCCCACTAGCAACTTACGTCTCAACCCTTTTAGTATAAGATAAATACTGTCACAGCTTTAAGAGGGCTTAGTAATTAACCTAAAGGTACATGTAAAAGTATTACGCGTTATTCAGAGTAAAAAATGTTTTAATATTGTAAACTGCTAAATTTATATCCAATACTTCCGTTATTAAAAAAAAAAAAATCTTATATAAACGTTTTCAGTTATTCAAGCGTCATAAATAAATATAAATAGGGACAAAACCTCCCACAATACATAACAGATTAATTAATATAATAAATTAAATCCATTAAAATGTTAGGTTAGAGAATTAAAAATAATATATATGTATCAACGGCATTTGCAAGACGTTGATTTTATTGAGAGTCATATAAATATGGGGTTGTAGAAGTAACCGAAGTAACTGGCACTTGACATGTACATTTTAATAATTTTAAATAATATAACAGAACAAGTTACTTTAAGGACATAGGAACTTCTGGAACAATATACCTTACGACATATACAAACAAAATAAAATCACGAAACAATGACATCTCTATATACATATTCTAAAAAAATAAATCTGGTGCGGGCAACACACGACTTTCACTCACCTCCGTTTTTAAAATCAATTAGAGTGAAACCATTAAATAACTAGTATTATGGACTTTCTGTAGAAACATGTGTTGTTGTTTTTTATCGGCTTTTCATCACTCTCTATTAACTTTTAAAAGCTTGTGTATGAGATAATATTTTTTTCTAAAATCTATAGCTTTCCAACGGTATATCATACATGTATATTACTGTTCTTATGTTCATAAACAAAAAAAAAATATATTTTCCAGTTTTCTTCTTTAGCTGTTTTTCAAATTCGCACAACTTACATATTTAATTGTTATTTATCAATGATAACAAGATAATATGGTTATTTTTATAGAATCAACAAAATTAAAGGTACTTTAGAGAAAGAAAATTTAAAATATAGGTATTCATGCCCTGTCAGACCATTTTAATCAGAATGAAACCTACATGATATTAAAGCCCATGAAATTTTACATCGATATAGCGAGTTTAAACAAAATCTTCGGAACCGTTTTCGAGAAAATCGAAAAAAGGTGCAAAATGCATGGTATAAAGTGGCTCTTCAGGTAAGCTCATTTTGATAAAAAAGGTTGTGTAACGTCTCGGGCGTATATTTATCATAAATATGAAATTTCAGTTTCATAGGACTTTAAGACCGCCCGGGAGATATAGTAAGTGAAAGTAAAAATCCTGTTCCTCTTGTTTTAGTTGGCCTATAGTTCAGTACTTTTAGAGGTTTATATGTTTCAGTGCCAACTACCCTGTAAGGAGGTGATTAGGCCGATATCACGCTCAGCCACCAGGGTTCTTCCCCAAGCTTTGGGTACTCACTTTATAGGGGCTGGGTGTACCCCTGGAGGGACTCCATACCCCCACGGTCGCTCCTCGACTGAAATGAAAGAATAAATAATTCTGCTAAAGCCGGGGTTCGATCCCTAGACCTGAAAAATAGACTTGTGCTCAATCAACTTAACCATGCCACCCTTAAATAAAATGAAAATTAAATTAAACTTTGACACATAATTAATAGTGCGAACACTATTTACCTGATATTAGTAGGCATAATCAAATAAACTTACATCGTTCGAAAAGCATAAATGTATTGATGGAGGAGAGTCATGAATGAGGACAGGAATAAAGATTGGGGGAGGAAGCATATATTTATGCCAAAATAAATAAATTGATATGATGTGTGAGATAAGAGTAAACATGATAGTTACCAATGTAAATTTGAGGCAGTGTGGCTGTGTGGTTTAACGTATTCCTGTGAACGTACGTTGCCCAGCAACCACAAATGACCAAAAAAATATATTAAAAATAATTACGAATGGTCGTCTCAGTGAAGAAAGGATTTTAACTATATAATATCATAATACTAGACCGTATTATGTATCATAATAAACACGACGTTAATTAACCTTGAAATACCACTAATGGAAGAAGAATTTGATATTTCAAATCCCTTAGAGTTTTAAAACTATCAGGCATTAACACACCATAGGAAAATACAAAATTAAAATTAATATATTTAATATAATTTTTTATTAAAATTAAGATACGGTCTAATATACTCGTAATATATAATTTATTTTAACTTTATATTTAGCAATTTTATTTTGTATTTCAATTTTTTTGTTTTGCTATTCTTTTTGTAAGTTATAATAAAAGTAAAATAAACTTTACTCACATATTTACAAATTGACAAACTGTTAACAAATGATTTCGGATGAGTCATCCTTGCAATCAGTAAAATATTTTTGTTTTGGTTATTATTATCCATTAGCCTAAATGATTAACATATGGTGAAATTCAATTAAGATTATATTATGATTGTAGGAAAACTTATACAAAAAACCTACTTTTGTAAGTTTTTTGTATTTTTATGTTAGAAGTAATTGTTTTGTTTTTCTCTATTATTCAGTAAGTGTGTTTTGATACATTTTCTTTTGTTAATGTATGAAGTAATTGTATTATTTTTCTTTATTCAGTATTATATTTTATATTATTTTTTTGTTTATATTTGAATTAATTGTTTTATTATTTTTTTTTCGTTACTGTATTTTATTATATTTTGTTTATGTATATCAGTATTTTCATGATATTATAATGAAAATAAGTATTTAGTTTCATAACTTGTCCTACATATATGTTCGAATATTAGGATGGCAGAAAAGTGATCCTCACACTTTTAGGATAGTTCATTATGCTGAAACGTTGTGTAGTGGATTAACTAAAGTGGGATGAATGCAGATTTTAAAAAGCTTATGATTGAAGAGATAATACAAACAAAAAAAAAAAAAAAAAAAAATCATATAATTACAGCAAGAATTATTTTCAATTTTTTGTTGTTGAATCGACTACACCAGCTAGCCCTATAGCGAACACTACACTTCCAGTTCATTGTGTTTTCCCGGGAAAGGAGAACCAAAATAATCCCTGGAAATTTTTATTCATTAGAACCCTGTACGTTCGATTTCCACCTGAGATCCATTGAGGGGCAGGTGAAATGACCGGAAAAACGTGAAGAGGTTTTTCACGTTACGAGGGCATCTCAAGTTCACTTCAAGTGATCACTACGTAGCGCGGGGGAAATCATACTTAGGAGAGCGGCGAAATATTATTTAAATTGTTAAATGATTGAGAACTTTCTATACTCTATATAAACAACTGTAATTTCGTCTCATAGAAAAAAAAAAAACTGGGTAAGTGCAACACACCACTTTCACTTACGTTACTAGGTAAACTTCATTTCAGAATTTTAGAAATAGTTAAAGTAGAAAAAATAAATGTTTTTTTTATGAAAAATTTATTTAAGAATAAATAATATCACAATTGGAATTATTATCTTCAAAGATTATCAACGTTTATAAGCTTTTTTACTTCCAATTACCTATACATGGAATATTCAACGGAAATAAACAATTTAGGGTCTCCTGATTTCCAATGACCAAGTCCAGCAAAAAGGTCTGTGTGTGTGTGTGCGGTAAGTCCTGCACGAAAACGAAAAGTTCTATGAAACTGAAATTTCATATTTAAAACAATCATACGCCCGACATGTTACAGACATTTTTTCATAAAAATCAGCTTACAGAAGAGCTATTTTATACCGCGCATTTTTTAACTTTTTACGATTTTCTTAAAAACAGTTTTGAAGATTTTGATTAAACTCGCTATATCGATGTAAAATTGAACGGGCTTTAGTATCATGTATTCTGATTGAAATAGTCTGACAGGCCTTAAATGCTGATGTTTCAAAATTTCTTTCTCTAAACTACCTTTAATTTTGTATTTTTTATAACATCGACCATATCATTCATTAACGTTGCTAAAAAACAGGTAAATAAATTTTATGTTTGACCACTGTGCGCTCGCCAATCATGTCAAAAAATTAATTAGTTTTTATAATTTTTTTCTTAATCTGGACCTCAAACGTTAAATATGGCAAGTTTCAGAATTTTGTCCACCTACTAAAGCGGTTATATTTTTCCACTGTGCACTGATTCTCTCGTTACAAAAATTACCTAGCCTAGTAAGGACCAAAAGCACGACCATTACAGTTAGTGTTACTACGGAGCCGTTACACTGGCAATAACTAAGCATCGTTTCTCCTCCAGCGAGGCTTTACCTCCAGACAAACACTTTTCCCCTTAAAGGTTCCAACGCTTCCAATTCCCATCGCAAATCTTCCACCAACCCTGGAAGCTCCGTTTAAAGTACTGAGGATTACCATCCAAACTGCTTCTATCTAGGCCATGGGTGAGAATAAAAAAAAAAAAAAAAAAAAAGGAAAAAAAAGAACGTAAAGTTTTATGCTTCCGTTTTTTACGCCAGTTGGCGGTAACAGTGGAACCGTGTTCCTGTTCTTTCTTCCAGCGAAAGGAAGAAGCTCTGGAGGGTTTTTGCCGCCGGAGGGATATAGTGCTAATTTGTACTAGTTCATTTCCAGTTCCTAACTGATATTACTGACTCCATCAATCACCTCACAGTTCTTTTTTGTTCCTGTTATTTATATGGAGCAGGGTTTTTTCTTTACCACAAAAAATGATCTGCCTTCCTAAACTTTGATATAAGCAAAGTTCATTTAGACATTATATTTATTTGTTGATAAAAAAATCTGTGCCGCAACTCAAGAATTTCATTACATACTCGTTGTTAAAATCAAATTGTTTAAGAATTAATTAAATTGAATTTCAAAAAAACATGTGTTTTATTAAATAATCTATTATATTTTTATCAACAACAATCAGTTAGCTTCATGGGCTTTTATCACTCACCATTAACTTTTACAATTCCGTGTATTGATAATATTTTTTCTAAAATCTTAGGCTATCCAACGGTATATTATACATCTGTTCTACTATTCTTGTGTTCAAAAAACTGCATTAAAAATATTTTTGCACTTTTCTCCTTTAGTTGTTTGTCAACTTATTTGCCGATCGTAACTTATACGGGTCCTAAGAAAATTATTAAGTTAAAAAAAAAAGTTGTTAGTCCAATTCGCTCAACTTGCATATTCATCAGTAATTTATCAGTGCTAACAAGATGATGTACTTAATTTTTTTAAATCTACAGAATTAAATATACTTTAGAGGAAACAAATTTAAAATATCGGCATTTAGCTCTGTCAGACTATTTATTTATTCATCAGAATAAAACCTAAATGATATTACAGCTCATCAAATTTTACATGGAAATAGCGATTTTAATTACAATCGTTGGAGCCGTTTTTGAGAAAATCGTAATAAGCTGCAAATGCATGGTATAAATGATCTTCTGGTTAGCTGATTTTATTGAAACACGTTCTGTAACATCCGGGCGTATAGGTGCCTTGAATATGAAATTTCAGTTTCATAGGACTTTTCGTTTAGCGGATTACAACCACGACCTTTTGCGGACTTGGTCATTTGGACTCAAACCTAAAAGTGTATCTCGTTAAAACTGGGATTCGGTAATTTTCCGATCCTAATACTTTCCCTTACTATATAGGAATAGGTAAAAAAGTTTATATACAAAAATTACTAAGTTTATTCCCTATTTGCCACTTTACGTTAATTTCACAACTTTTTATATAAGTTAACATATTTTCTGAAATATTTAGCTTTCCAATGGCATATTATACAAAAATATTACTATTCTTGTGTTTTGAAAAAAAAAAAAAAAATTGTTTCTCTTTTCTACTTCTCTTAGTGATCAAATGAATTTCAACTTGTTATATTTAGCCGTTTTTTTATCAATGCTAACTAGCTGAAATGGTTATTTTTTTTATTGAAATTGCAATATTTAAGCACATAAGCGTAAGAAAATCAAAATGGCGATATTAAAGCCCTGTCAGACTATTTAAATCAGAATAAAACCTACATGATGATAATTAAATTTATCATCGATATAGCGAGTTTAAGAAAATCTTTTTTTTTTTAATTTATTTAAAAGAAATTTACAACTGTATTACAATAAAATACATTAAGTAAATGTGCTAATAGATCAAGTGGGCGTGATACAGGCATGTGAAGAAACTACCCAGTGGTAGCACTTCAAGTTTATTCAGCTAAGTAGGTCTCGAGGCATCGTCTTTACAGCCGCCTAGGAAGATGATCAGGAATAGGAGATGAGAGTTTGCGGACGAGTGGGTTGGAGTGGACGGGTAATTTGGAATAAAAGGAGGAATATCTAGTGCGGGCTAGATCTGCGACTAATGGGATATTTAGGTCTTTATGAATTATTTTATTGGTGACGAAGTAAAGAAAATCTTTAAAAGAACCAAAATGCATAGTATAAAGTAGGAACTCCCGTCATCCTATTTCGGTAAAACAGTTAGATCTCGGGTTTATAGTTGTTTTAAATATAACATTTTAGTTTCATGCGACTTTTCGTTTACGTACTACATTTATTACACACCCACACGCACACAGACCTTATTGCGCGACTTGGTTATTTGGACACAGAGGAACTAAAAGCATATTTTCGTTGAAAACTGGGATTCGAACATTTTTAAGATCGCAATACTTTCCCTTACTATATGTTTCAAATAAGGTAAGTGAAAGTAAAAAGGTTAATGATTTACATTGAGATTCGATAGAAACATGAAATTTTATACAAAATAAAATAAATATTTTTAAAATTTTATTTTCATTTCATAAATATTTATTTATACAGATAATTATCTATAATGGAAAAGAATTACCGTAGTGTACTTGTGAACAAATAAATGAAAGAAGAATTTAGTCCGGGTGGCGATCAGTAAAAACAAATAAATAAATTAAATAGTTTTAACTATTTATTGACTGCCTGAGTATTGACCACCATTGTTAGTATTCAGGGATAATTGTTGGCGTTGTTACGATCCATTATTTAAAAAAAAATATATTTTTCACAGAAAACATAATGAAATTCAAGCTTTCAATACCACTTACATAAAGTTATTGTAAAAGAATTGTAAGCGAACGTTGAAGAATGAACAGATCTCTCATCATATTTAAGATTCTATTGCCGTTATATGTGTGTGTTTTAATAAGTGTTGAAATCTTCCTATTTTAGAATGTAAAAACTATTACTTAATCTGTCAGATGAGTTTCTCTTCCGTTCCCTCAAAATAATTTTAAATACGGTATTTCATATAGCATTTAATCTCAAGTGAGTAGACGATAAGAATCACTATTAATATTAAAGCTATAATATTCCATTGGGTACATGAGGAAGGAACATTCCATTTCCTTAATATTGCTAGATAAAACAGAAGACTATAGAATTCCTTACCGTGAGATATGCTTTTCTCGGGACGTCTCTGATCCCATGAGTGTTGAATATATTATGATGCTCTGTACTATTTCTACATTCTCTCTATCTAGCAGTATCAGGACAATAGAACTTTTATTTATGAATGATTTAAAAATCCGATGCCTTGGGTGATATTGGATTGTATCACTTATCTTTTAAAAGTAATAACTGAATTAAACTACATTTTGTATTCATAGTGAAATTTTTACTTTCACTTACCTATATATATTTCTATAGTAAGGAGAGAGTATTGCGATCGTGAAAATATTCGAATTCTAGTTTTCAACGGAAATACACGTTTTAGGGTCCCCTGGTGCAAATACCCAAGTCCCACAAAAAGATCTTTGTGTGTGTGTGGTAACTCCCTGGCGAAAACGAAAAGTCCTGTGAACCTGGAATTTCATATTTAATTAAGGCAACTATACGCCAGAGATGTTATAAGAAAGTTTTTATCAAAGTCAGCTGACCGGAAGAAGTACTTTTTACGATTTTAAAAAAAAAAAACTGTAACGATTTTCATTAAACTCACTCTATTGATGTAAAATGTAATGGACTCTAATATGATTTAGTTTCATTCCGATTGAAATATCTGGAGGGCTTAAATGCCGATATTTCAATTTTTTCCCTAAAGTACCTTTAATTTGTAGATTCAATATAATAAATAGATTTTTGTTAACGTGATGAAAACAGGTAAATATATAATTGAATAAATTCGATACCCAACTAAAGGAGAAAACTTCAAAAATATTGTTTTTTACAAGTTTTTGTATTTGAACAAAACAACAGTAATATATGTATAATATATTGAATATTAAATATATTAATATATATATATATATATTATAATAATATTAATATATTAATAATCGTTGAAAAGCCAAAGATAACATATAATAAAAAAATCATTATCTTATACACAAGCTCTAAAGTTAATATCTATAGAAATTCAATCCAATTGTTCATTAATAGTTTTAATGATTTTTATCTCTAACTGTATTTGAAAATTTTTAATCGATTTATAAAACGGAGGTAAGTGAAAGTTGGGTGTTGCCCGCACCAGAATTTTTTTTTTTTGTTGCTTTACACATTTTTAATTTATTCAAAATTATATTTGTATTATTAACAATTATTATCAAACATTAATTCAAATTATTTAACAATGCATAATCACCTTATTTGTGTTTATTCAATTTACACTTGACACTCTCAAAAAAAAAAAAAAAAAATATTCTATATACAAAATATGATTGGACACTGACATAAATTGATGATAGATAATTTCCAAGAGCAGGATCACATTTCAGCAAAGCGACATCCCTAGTGCTTACACTGGTATCTTAGAAAGCTTCTTGTTGCCTTTTGGATGTTCTACGAGACATCATAGGTATTTACGGAGAATCTCTCTAGCCCAAGTCTCGCGAACTTTTTTTTTGGGAAGCATTAATTGTTCGTATATTTCTAGCAATCTTGAGAAACCGTCGTGTCAACGCGAAGACCTCTCAAAACAGATGAAGTATTTTTCCTTCAGCAGCCTCAATAACTCGTTCTTGACCTTGTGGTGCCGGCAGTGTTATAGGAGAAAATTGTTGGGTCATTTTCCCAACACATGGCTGTTGTTTTAGACTCTCTGCCGCATTTGAGGACAGAGGGATTAAAAAAAAATTATATATTATTATATAATTTTTGATCTCTCCAACCTTACAAATAATTGAAAGACTAAAAAATGCGTAGTTTCTCAACAAGTCTCATCACTGATATCAATCGGTATGTTTACTCAGCTGCCATTTTTAATAAATATACGTACAAGGAAAAAAATAATTATAAATACCGAATTTGTAACGCATGATAGGTCACGTATGCACCAAGTGCAATATATATGATTATATATATCTTTATTTTTGTGAGGACTACATTTTTACACTTACATGGTTCTTCACAAACTGAATATATATAAATATATTTTTCCAGTTTTCTTCTTTAGCTGTTTTTTAAATTCGCACAACTTACATATTTAGCTGTTATTTATCAATGATAACAAAATAATATGGTTATTTTTATAGAATCAACAAAATTAAAGGTACTTTAGAAGAAGAAAATTTAAAATATCTGTATTCATGCCCTGTCAGACCATTTTAATTAGAATGAAACCTACATGATATTTAAGCCCATTAAATTTTACATCGAAATAACGAGTTTAAACAAAATCGTCCTTACTGTTTTTGAGAAAAACGAAAAGAAGTGCAAAATGCATGGTATAAAGTGGATCTTTTGGTAAGCTCATTTTGATGAAAAAGGTTTTGTAACGTCTCGGGCGTATGTTTGTCTTAAATATGAAATTTCAGTTTCACTGGGCTTACCTTTTCCGGCCGGGAATTATCACACACACAGACCTTTTTGCGGGATTTGGTTATTTGGACTCAGGGGACCCTAAAACGAGTATTTCCGTTGAAAACTGGAATTCGAAAATGTTCACGATCGCAATACTTTCCCTTACTATATATAGTAAGTGAAAGTAAAAATTGAATGAATTGAAAAAAACACACTTAATTATAACAGATCATTATTTTAATGACACATTACACTTTAACGCCAGTTTAATCAAAATCTTCGGAACCGTTTTCGAGAAAATCGAAAAAAGGTGCAAAATGCATGGTGTAAAGTGGATCTTCTGGTAAGCTCATTTTGATAAAAAAGGTTGTGTAACGTCTCGGGCGTATATTTATCATAAATATGAAATTTCAGTTTCATAGGACTGAAAAAAATAATTATAAATACCGAATTTGTAACGCATGATAGGTCACGTATGCACCATGATTATATATATCTTTATTTTTGCAAGGAATGCATTTTTACACTTACATGGTTCTTCACAAACACAATGTAGTTACCTGATATGTAATAATATCGGTTCGGATTGAATATTATTATTTGATTCAGAGTTTCAATGACTGAACCTAAATTCTATAATTGATGCTTAAAAAAAATTAGATAACCTACGTTATTTTAGAGCCCCATTACATTTTACTTCGATAAAGCTAGTTTAATGAAAACGTTTGAGCCGCTTTCAATAGCGTTGTAATAACGTGCAAAATGCACAAGTAACTTTTCTGATTTGGTGACTTTTCTGAAAAAAAATTGGCGTAACATCTAAGGCATACAGTTTCCTACGACTTTTTGCGGGAGATTGTCATTTGGACTAAAAATAATATATTCAGTGAAAACTCCAATCCGAAAATTTTACGATCGGAATACTTTTCCTTACTATATATTCCATAAATAGAATAATGAAAGTAAAAAAATAATATAATAAAAAAATACAACCGTGCTAAAATTATAAAATTAAATAACTCATCTCATAAGATTCATACCTATTGGATAGAATAAACAATGGAAATAGAAAGTTGAGTTCCTAATTACACAAAATAGAAGAGAACGTAACGAAAGGCAAATTTTTGACAACTATAAAACCAGTGAATCACTTACAGATCTCGGATATATTGCCAAAAACCAACAACGTCATTTTTAAATATAAAGGCTATAGATAAGACAAAGATAAAATTAGGAACAGAAAACAAATTAAGAGCAGGGACGTGAATCACTGAAAAAACATCACAAATTTATAATTTAAAATAAGATAGAACAGTCACATTATTATTCGTTATTCCTTAATTTTTTTTGTATTTAATATTATATTTAATAGTAATAAGAGTCGTAAACTGGCGCCTTTGTAAATTTCAATTGTTTACAAAATTATAAAACTACCAATGCAGTTTTCATAATTAAAAGTATGTTTTGTTCTTCTAGTCTTCTGAAAAAAAGATTTAATTTTATTTTTCATAAATTAGTAATGGAGTTGGTGAAGTATATATTTCCCAAATCTATTTATAACCAAAAGCATGTTTTTTTTTTTGTATATATACGAGATCCGTAAAAAAAAAATCAGGGAGAACAAAAACGATATGTTGGAAAGGTTGAGTTGTTAGAAATGGATAGGTAAAGAGGGAGACATTTAAATCAGATATGAATAAGTAACGATTGAAGAAGTGAGAGTACAACAATGATCAAATTAAGTAATTGTAGCACAAATAAATCTTCTACTAGTTGTTATCTTTTGTTTTGTTTTTAGCCCTGAAGAAGGCCTATAATTTAGGCCAAAACGTCAGCACAATTAAATTAAATTCATATTTAATTGTGTGTTTATTTGACTGCACCCTCAACTAACTACCACATACACACACAGGCAACCATTCTCACTTCTCGATATTTTATTTTTCCTTTAAAAATTGTCTGATTTTCTTTATAAAATTAAAGATAGCCTTTATTTACCATCGCCTAAACGATTTATATGGAATACCAATCCTCCAGTGAACCGGAAAATATATCATTTATTATATTCAGATGTCTTGGATGAAGGAAAGGATGAGAAATGTTTTCTTTTAGAGTATTTCACCTCTTTCTCATTCTCTGGGGTGAATCCCTTGGGATCAAATCCACCCTCAGCTCACTTTTCTAACTTTGTCTTGTTCGGGCCAGTAATGGTCTGACAACATTGTTATGCCACCCTCAAAAGTTAGTAAGAGCACAAAAGTAGAAAAAAAAAGGATTCCGCGGTGTTAGTTTAGTCTGATAGCCGTATGTTAACCAAGGTTGGAGGATACTTTGGGCAAATAATTTACAACAAAGAATGGAACTCTACTGAAACAGGTTAACGAAATGTGTTCGGGGAACTTGATATACCATTATCAATGGTCACATCGTTATCCGAGCTACTTCATTTTGGAATTCCTTACCCATGCCTATTCGTACATCCCAATCCTTAACTTCCTTCAAGCATAAGCTATTTATCCATCTCCTTGAATATCAGTCTACCGCGCCTTTATAAGTTTTGGCTATTTACACTCTTTATGTATCTATTTTTAATTATTCAATGTTTCAGTTCATATTAATGTACATTTACATTATTTTAAGGGGACTAGCTGTCCAAGAATAAAATTTATTTTTCATTTCATTTCATGAAAAAATATATATCTAACATGAAATATATAACTATTATGTTATAAAATGGTGTTAAAGATTAACATATTTTAATTAAAAGTATAGTATGTATGATAGATTCGAAAAACTACCACTTTAGCTCCATTTTATGGAGATCACTCCCGTTTCCAAAGTATATGTAACGCTGATTAAATTTTAGGGGCAGTATCATGCAGAGAAGAATTCATGTGAAGAGAGAAGAATTCATGGGAAAGAACATGAGAAACCCATTGTTTTAAGGTTTTGTTTCAGTGCTGTTTAATGTTTGTTAAGTATTAAAATATTTTATCCTTTAAGACCATTTAATGCTACAACAGTATTCGAACCAGAACCGGTAGTTTGAAATTATACCCGTTAAAGTTTTAAATGAAAGAAAAAAGGCGTGTTTCATAACAAGAAGGTTAATAAATAACTTGATATACGCAACTTATCTCTGTTTTTAAAACCAATTTAAGAATTTTTAAGTAATATTTGAGTATAAGAATTGCACTATTTTGATTGAATATAGAATATGCTTTTAATACGTGAAATTTCAATTATATGCAACTTAAAGCTTCCGAGCTAAACATATTATACCACACCTCCCTGTAGATGACCTCAGAAGAATGGCCACGTCATTTGGACTCAGGAGACCCTAAAGGTGTATTTCCAGAGGAAAGTGGAGAACGAAAATTTTACGATCGCAGTACTTCCCCTTACTATATACTTCATATATAGGTAAGGAAAATTAAAAATATAATTATTATTTATTTGGAAGGGGTATCTGTGGCTTTGTGGTTATACGTTCGAATCTCAGTTCCAACGAAATTAAAAATTTAAGAGGTAATTCACTGACTCATGGGCGTGTGTAGGGATTGCAATCCGGAAAAACCGGATCCGGAAATCTTTCGGATCCGGCATCATTATACGTTAACCGGATCCGATTATAGCAATTTTTGGCCAAAAATGGTGCAGTTTAATAAAAAGGAATACTTTAAATGCGTTAAATTTGGTGTACATGTATGGTGGTGTCGTTCGACGCCAAAGTACATCGTCATCAGTTTAGTCCAGTATCATTCGTTCGCCTTTCAAGAGACAGTACATGTGCTTTTGTTTTGTCGGTGCTTCACCTAAATGTAAGTTAACAGATATTATTATCTTGGATATACGCGAGCTATAGCATCCTAAAAGTTGTCTGTAGAGGAACTTCTGAAACAACTCTAACTTTGTTTTAGAGAAATTGCTCCTTTAAGTACTGACTCACTCAAGTGTACTGAATTATATCATAAACTGCTTACGAATCTATTGAAATCTAGGAATACTGAGCTACGTTACTGCTCACCTTTTCATATACTTCACTTTCTCAGATAGCTCAATTAATTTATTAAGTTACTTTATAAAATCCTATATAATTATCCTTGCATAATTAACTCAGATGGGAATTGTGATAACAATAATTTTAAATTATTTGAGAATGATAACAATCACAAACAATGCTTATATTAATGATAGACACACTCATATTGTGATGAATATGTCTGATGAATGGTATAATTATCACAATAATGAGTTTGTATTATAAGTATAAATCTTTAAATTATTCTACTGACAATATTTGTTTTTTAAATAGTACGTAAGTACTAATAACTTTAATATATATTATCAAAAATCAATTTTGATTTTGAAAAAAGGGTGGTAGAAAACAAACAGTCTTTATTTTCAGCAAATAGTAATCAATAGCCGACTGTTTTAATAGCCACTAAAATTTTACTAGTTACCTAAACTACTAAACTTTATTTTTTTTGCTCCATATCTAATCCTAACATGAGTACAATTATACTCGAATAACATACTAACAGTTCATCTTGGACCGAAAAGTGAAAATCAACCGCCCGGATTTATGAAATTTGGGACCGGATCCGGCCGGATTGGAAATGATACCGGATTGCAATCCCTAGGCGTGTGGCTAATCAACCAACAAGTGGCGAAATAGGCGTTAGGAGTAATGACCTTACTCTATAAGTAATCATCGTGTATGCGATTGAGTTTCCAAGGAGACCATACAGCAGTTCACGCGACACACAACCTGTCGCGCCAATAGATAATAATATTAAATATTAAAAAGGTTATCTAATAATTTTAAATGGTATTCTACAATGTGTTTGATTTAAACACATTAGTGACCAAATGTTTTATTTATTTTTACTTTCACTTACCTATAAATAGTAAGGGAAATTATTGCGATCCTGAAAAAATTCGAATTCCAGTTCTCGACGGAAATACACGATTTAGGGTCTCTTGAGTCCAAATGACCAAGTCCCGAAAAAAGGTCTCTGTGTGTGGTAAGTCTAGCACAAAAACGATAAGTCGTACAAAACTGAAATTTGATATTTAAGACAACTATACGCCCGAAATGTTACAGCAACTTTTTCATCAAAATCGGCTTACCAGAAGAGCTACTTTATACCATGGAATATGCATGGTATAAAGTGGCTACCATGCATATTGCACGTTTTTATGATTTTCTCAAAAAAGGCTCTAACGATTCTAATTCAACTCAGTATATTGATGTAAAATTTAATGGGCTTCAATATCATGTAGGTTTCATTCAGATTGAAATAGTCTGACAGGACTTTAATGGCGATATTTATAATTTTCATAGTCTAAAGTACTTTTAATTTTGTACATTCAAAAAGATTAACCATATCATCTTAATGACATTGATGAAGGGATTGCAGTACGATTTTGCTGACTAACAAAAGGAGAAAAGAGCAAAACTATTTTTTAATGTAATTTTTGGTTGTTTGATAATAAGAACAGTAATATGGACGTATAATATACCGTTGGATATTAATTGGTAATATGAAATTATGTAAAAGGTAATATGAAGTGACGGAAAGGGAATAATCAGTACTAAGATTAACAATTTAATATCGTTATATTATTTAATCTAAAGTATATGTTTCCAACGAAAATAAATACACGTTATGTTAAAATCAACTTATCATATTTTTTCAAATTGAACTATATTTAATAGTATTTAAATTGGTTTTAACAGCCGAGATAAGTGAAAGTCGTGTGTTGTCCGCACCAGATTTTTTTGATGTTTTAATAGTGGTTTGTCCTCTTTTGTAAAAAACTACTATGAAAAAGCATTGATTCAATTATTTCTTAAATGATTAGTGTAAATACATAACTAAAATAAGATAAATATAGTATAGTTCTGAAAAGGTTAACGAGGTAATTTTGTTTTTAAACTTAATAGTTTATTTGCACCAGTATAAGTTACAATTAGCAAATGAGTTATATTTGATAAACATAGCATGGGTTGGCATGAGGGAGACAGTACCCAGTGGTGCATCCTCCTGACATTTTAAAACAAACTATTTTTTTAGGCTAGGAGGTCCCTCATCCAACTCTTCAGCCTACGCCGAGTTATGTATGGTATTTCAGTTGTAGCCATGTTTTGTACTAGTTTGTTTCTATGCCCATTTAGTTTGTCGTGAAATCGTTTGTAAGCCAGTCGAATGTGGTTTATTGTAGTTGGAATACGTAAGTCAGTATGAAGGGTATCGTTTGAAACATATGGCGGTGAGTTCGTTGCCAGTCTTAAAAATTGCGATTGAAAGGTTTTATTTTTCGTATGTGTGTCTTTTTAGCGGTTCCGTATATTTGACAAGCGTAAGTCCATATTGGTTTTAATAAATAAGTGTATACATTAAGTTTCTGTCTGGTGGATAATTTAGAACGTCTATGTAGTATTGAATATAATAGTCTAAGTCGAAAGTTTAGCGTTTTACGTTGTCTTGACGTGTGGGTCCAATGTCAATCTTTTGTCAAATATTAGTCCTAAGTACGCTACTGTATCACGAGGTAAAAATGGATGTGAATGTTAGTGTCACTGCACTAAATCACTACGTGAATATATTTTAAAGCATTTTTTGGTTTGTTTGTTGTTTTCCTCTACCCTGAAGTGTCATTGGCAACTGTGGCTTATTAGATTCTGTTGTAATAGCTAATCTATTAAATAGTTTAAAAAATTGTCTGCATTATCTTTATAATCGGGCAAGACATCTTTCAGGGTTCCTGTCAATTCAATTTTTCCCCTTGAACCAACAAGTTCAAATAAGGGGCACTCTAACAAAGCATTTAAAGGGTTTCTTAATGAATTTATATACTAATTTACATTCGTAAATTTATTTAAACAATACTATGAATTATGAAGATAGAATTTCTAAAATATTCCTGCCTGATTCTGGCAGTTCTAGACAGCAATGGGAGGAGCCCCACTCCACTCTGAGCCCTCAGTAATTGTTTGCAAAGTAGTAGTTTAGTCGATAGCGAAAGTTTGCAACGTTTGTCAAAGTGTCTGACCAGAAGTTGCTATCATCTCCTCGGCTCTAGGGCGTCTTGTTAAATATAGTAGAGCCAGTCCTATTTAGAGTTTTGTACCAACCTTCCATTATTCGCTTTATTTATACATTAAAAAAAAACTGGTGCGCGCAACACACGACTTTCAATTGCCTCTGTTATTAATATCAATTTAAGAATTTAGAAACGAAAATAAATCGTTAAAGAATTATTTACATTTGATTTTTATAGAAAGATGTTATTAAATAATATGTCATAATATTATCTACTAAATTCAGTAGGTTTTTTCGGCTTTTCATCACTCCGTGCTAGAATAAGGCGACCAGATTTTTAGATGGGCAAAGCGGGACAACTCTGAAAGAGGGGAGGAGTATCAACAAAAAATTTTCTTACGGAATAAAAATATTGGGTTGATGCAAAATTAATGCAGGTTTTTAGTAGGTATTGTAAATACGCCATATCTTTACTTTAACCATATATATTTAATCAAAATAATTTCCATCTGAATCAATGCACTTTTGCCAACGTTCAACAAGCTTTCTTATTCCACCAGAAAAAAAAATCCGAATCCCTGGACTCAATGAAATCACGAAAAGAATTTTCAATGTCGTCCTGGTTTTGAAAATTTTTCTCCCTCAAAAAGTTGTCCAGATGCCTGAAAAAGTGGAAGTCTGTAGGAGAGAGGTCAGGTGAATAAGGCGGATGTTGGAGAACTTCGTAGCCCAACTCGTGCAGTCGTCGAAGCGTTGGTTGTGCAACGTGTGGTCTGGCGTTATCGTGGAGCAGGATCGGCCCCTTCCGATTCATCAATGCTGGGCAAAGACGTTGCAATTTTTGAGTTCCGAGTTCCGCCGCCATTTCTCGTGTGGTTTTGGTTGGGTCTTCTTCCACTTTTGACCTCAGCTGGTCGTTGTCCAGAGCAAGATGACGGCCCCGACCTTCCTTGTCTTCGAGGTCGAAATCTCCTCTGCGAAACTTCTGGAACCAACGCTGCACCGTGCACTCATAAATAGCCCCCTGACCCCACACTTCATTAATATTACGAGCCGTTTGCGCAGCGCTGCGCCCTAATTTAAATTCGTAAAAATAAATTTGACGAAAATCGCACTTTGACATTTTCGATTCAAGACCTTTGAACACACTGAACAAAACGATTTTACTAAACAAATTCATGGTGAAAGAGAGGGTATTAGATAAGGTTTGTTTTGGTATAATAATGATCAATGTTAGGATTAGCTTTGTTTACACAATTGGAATTAAGATATTGCAATAGAGGAAACCTGCATTAATTTTGCATCAACCCAATAATATCTTAATATTTTTTTATTTTTAACATAAGTACAATTTATAAATATCAACAATGTATAATATTTTATTCATTGACATATTTTTTATTTGATTGAATTTGTTTCATTCAATTGCTGTCATTTTTTAAGATATTGTAAAAAATCTTCACAAGAATTTGTCAAATTATATTTGACACATAAAATGGCTTTCAAAGTTTAAACACTTAATTTTGATTTTTCTGTTGTCCAAATTTGATTTAATGTAAAAGAACTTATAATTATATGTTTTGATTATTAAAGATAAATTCAAATTTTAAATTGATTTGTGATTATCTAACTGTTCTTTAGTAAATTACTATATTATATGTCTATGAGAATTTAAAAAATTACTAAAACGTTATAAAAACATACAGTACAAATATGCGTTTCACATCTGCAAAAGCTCGACGAATTAATTTGCCTTAAACATAATTTACATGGACATATTTTATTGTTGTTAATAACGAAATTTACTAACGTTGAATGCTGTTAAATCATTTACTAACGTCGCCGAATCTATCCCTCCGCCTGAAAATATTAATATATAAATCATTAATTAGACCGGCCCTCCTATACGGAGCACCGATGCTAACTAATATATCACCAACCATAGCAAAAAAGCTCCAGCAGTTTCAAAATGGAGTGCTCAGACGAATAGTGAGGCATACTTCTCTACAGAGGACGAATACAGACCAAATACACGACACCTTCGAACTTGACAGAGTTCATCTCCCGGAGACATATCAAATTCTTTGATAGTCTCCGGTACTGCACGAACCCACTGTTTAGCACACTGACTCCGACAGGACGGCCACAGCGCTGGCAAGACTATGTACGGACCCTCAGACTAGACTGAGAAACCATAACTTAACTAACTGACTCAGAAAGACTAGTGACCCCCATCACTAGACGTGACTCCCATATACCGAAAATTTTTGTATCCTCTCTCCCCTCTTATAATGCATGTAATGCAGAAAAATAGATCCCATATTCCTTCCTCTATTTCCGATTTCCAACCCCCCAACTCCCATGGGGCTTAGAAAAAAAAAAAAAAAAAAAAAAAAAAAAAAAAAAAAAAAAAAAAAAAAAAAAAAAAAAAAAAAACGAAATTAGCTTGATTGACTTCATTTTATTCGTATATGTCTTTCTAAAATTTCTTTTTAAGGTTAAGGTCGGTGATTTAGGTTTTGTCATCAATATAAAATTGAAGACTTAAAGTATTTAAAGCTGAGTTTAAGACAATTATGTATTTATGAAATATATAAATAAAGTACTTACCATAATTTTCTATGGTAAGTAGCAGATTTGTAATATTTATTTGTTTAATTAGATTGCTAGCACGCAGTACGAACACGAAGTGTTTTGTCTGAGAGACAAATACAATGTAACTGGGTAGCAAAAACAATATGTTAGTCGTCGTAGGCCGTATGATTCTTAGAACGCAAAACAATTATTTTCATAAATATAGAATTTAACTTAATTTCGACAAATTTCGAAAAATCAGGACTGTCCCGCCAAAAGCGGGACGTCTGCAAACAGCGATGACAGCGCTATCCAGTGGCCAAGCGAAGAAAGAATTGGATAATGAATTATTTTAGGTCTTTTCTCCTTTAGTTTTTAATAAAATTTGCTCAACTTGCATATTTAGGCATTATTTATCAATTCTAATAAGATGGTGTGCCTATTTTTTTTAAATCTACAAAATTAAAGATACTAGAGAAAGAATATTTAAAATATTAGTATTTAAGCCCCATCAGACTATTTCCATCAGAATGAAATCGGCATGATATTAAAGCCCATTAAATTTTACATTGATAATGCGAGTTTAATCAAAATCGTTAAAGCCGTTTTTGACTAAATCGTAAAAAGGTGCAAAATGCATGTTATAAAGTGCCTCTTCTGGTTAGCTGATATTGATGAAAAAGATTTTGTAACATCTCGGGCGTATAGTCGTCTTAAATATAAAATTTCAGTTTCATAGCACTTTTAGTTTTCGCTCGGAGATTACCACAAAACACACACACACATAGACCTTTTTGCGGGACTTGGTCATTTGGACTCAGGGGACCCTACAACGTGTATTTTCGTTGAAAACCGGAATTCGAAATTTTTCACGATCGCAATACTTTCCCTTACTATATACAGTAAGTGAAAGTAAAAATAAATAGTGAGTCACTTTTCACCCCATTGTCACGAAATTCATCCAATAACTTATTCATTATTATAATAAAATATCACAAGTGAATTAAATTCATAAGAAGTCGCAACAAATATTAAGAAGTATCAAAGATTTTAATTGTTCCCTAAAAATTTAGAACGAAATATTTCCTTGATTTAAAAATATCATTAAACAAAAACGTATTATAAATATACGTTAATATACGCAGGCTAAGATTGGGCACTGCCAATTTACGCATGGTTACCTCTTGAGACGTCTGAAGCGCCAACCTGCGAAAAATGCAACAATACTCCAAATTAAGAAGGAGGAAGAAAGTATTAACAAATTAATATAATTCACGAAAATGATAGGATTCTACCATAGAATATAATTATTTCGATCACGCCAATGACCCTCAAGGGTAGAGGCGGATAAGCAAATAAAAAAAAATTATAAAAAATAAATATATATATATATATTGAGAACGTACTGAAAAAGAATAACTCTATTCCGTCGATCCCTAAGGATTTTTTCCACTCCATAGGATTTAGCCCTCAAACTGGATAGATACATTCAGGTTTAATATGCTTGAAAAGTGAAATTAGGAGTTTCTTTGGGACCTCACTGATAAAGTTCTCATCACCCTAATCCTCTCGTCCAATCTGTATTAGGTTCCGCTTGTCCTCGTAATCTTTTATATATTCAGTGAAATAAAAAGATTTGTTTCAAATAAGTATATATATTTGAGTCATGGACAGTTCCTTTAGGCTTATCCTCTGCTTCATAACAGTTTTTATCATACACTGTCTATAATGGATTTTACACACCATGGTATATTCTGAAAAAAATGTGTATCTTACGGGAGACTCTTATTGCTAGACAATAAAATACATTTTTTTTTTAAACTGTTTTTCTTTCCCTTACCTATGTATGAAATATATAGTAAGGAAAAGTATTGCGATCGTGAAAATTTTCAAATTCCAGTTTTCACCGGAAATACATCCTAGGAAATCAAAGGATCTCTCGAGTACAAATGACCAAGTCCCGCTAAAAGGTCTGTGTGTGTTTGGTAACTCCTAGACGAAAACGAAAAGTCCTATGAAACTGAAATTTCATATTCAAGGCAACTATGCGCCTGAGACATTACAGCGACTTTTTCACAAAAATTAGCTAACCAGAAGAGCCATTTTATACCATGCATTCTGCACCTTTTTATGATTTTCTCCAATAAGGCTCTAACGATTTTGATTAAACTCGCTATATCGATGTAAAATTTGACGAACTTGAATATGATGTAGGTTTCATTCCGATTGAAATAGTCTAACAGGGCTTAAATTCCTAAAGTTTAAATTTTCTTTCTGTAAAGTACCTTTGATTTTGTAGATACTAAAAAAATACAATATAATCTTATTTTAACCGATAAAAAAACAGGTAAATGTATAAGTTGAACGAATTCGATATCGTAATTGATATTGAAAATATATAATTTTATTGGATTTTTTCGTTTTTGAACATAAGAACAGTAATATAGATATATAATATATCGTTAAAAAGCTAAAGATTTTAGAAAAAATATAATGTTATACACAAGCTTGTAAAAGTTAATAAAGAGTGATGAAAAGCCGATAAAACAAACTGATTATTTAAGGTAATAATATAGTAGATTTTTTAATAAAACACATGTTTCTATAGAACTTCAATTAAATTAATTCTTTAATAGTTTAACTTGTTTTTATCACTAACTGTATTTTAAAATTCTTTAATCGATTTTAACAACGGCGTTAAGTGAAAGTCGTGTGCTGCCCGCACCAGATTTTTAGTATCCAGCCTAGCATATTTTCTTTTAATTACAAACCAAACTTTAGAACTTTCCAAACGTTTAAGTTTGTTTTTGATTCGAATACTTATGTTTTTACGCCACTTTTTAAAATATAAATATTTTGAATATTATTCTTAAGAAGACCCATTTATCTTATTGAGACAGTGCGCTGGAATTTTCATAAGTGCACTCCTCGTATTTATACAATCCGATATGAATGGTTCATTTAGCCTTATCTAAAAGTTATTGTATTCCAAGAATGAACACCATCTTTTTTTAACCTTCCTAGTAAGATTAATAAGTGTTTTTCAATGGATGTTAGTTGTATAAGAAATATTACCAAAAATACCTAAGATATTAAATCAATGTTATTATCAAAATCATCAAACCAGAGGAGCCACTTTATTCCACGCATTTAACAATTTTCTTAAAAAAACAACTCTAACGATTTTTGACCTAACTCGCTATTTCTATGCAAAATATAATGTGCTTTGAAAACATGTAGGTTTCATTATGATTGAAATAGTCTGTCAAGGCCTTAATGGCGATATTTCAAATCGCCTTCCTCTAAATTAACTTTAATCATATAGATTGGGAAAAAATAACCATATCACCTTGTTAACATTGATAAAAAATCTGATGCCCGCAACACACGACTTTCACTTACCTTCTTTGTTAAAATCAATTTATAAATTTTTAAATACACTTAGAGATGAAAATAAATTGTTAAAGAATTAATTAAAATGAATTTTTATAGAAAAATGTGTTTTTATTAAAAAATGTATTATATTATTATCTAAAACAATAAGTTAGTTTTATCGGCTTTTCATCACTCTGTATTAACTTTTACAAACTTGTGTATAACATTATATTTTTTTCTAAAATCTTTAGCTTTCCAACGGTTTACTATACGTCTATATTACTGTTCTTATGTTCAAAAACGAAAAAATCCAATAAAAAAATATATTTTCAGTTTTCTCCTTAACTTTTTTTTTTTTAAACATATTTATTGATATTTACAACTGTATTAAATAAAAATACATCTAGTAAATGTGATGGTAATGTGTAAAACTGTCATGAAATACATGTAGAGGCACTACCCAGTGGCAGCACTCTATAAACACTCTTAACTAGAAGGTCCCGTGGGCATCTTCTTTTCAGACGCCTCGGAGGATTATTAGGGATTGAGGAGGAAGCAAGGATTGAAACTAATGGATTGTAGTGGGAATGAAGCTTTTCATGGAAGGAATGGTACCTGGTTCGGGCTAAGTCAGCAGCATATGGAATATTAAGGTCTTTATGAATGAGTGTGTTTGTGACAAAATAAGGAGCATTGAGGATTTTCCGAAGGATTTTGGATTGTAAGGATTGGATTCGAGAGGAATTCGATGGTTTAGTAGAGCCCCATAGCTCTACTCCGTAAGTCCATATCGGTCTTATGATGGTCATATAAATGAGTCTTTTGTAATTAAGTGGAAGTTTGGAGCGTTTGTCCAGTAAGTGTTGAAGTAGTCGAAAACGTCGGGCAGTTTCTTGTCGTTTAAGTCTTGTATGGGGATTCCAAGTTAGACGTTTGTCAAGGTGGAGTCCTAGGTATCGAATCTGTTCAACAGCGGCTAGTGGAGTGCCATTAAAAGATACTGTAGGACAGGAAGTCATTGGTTTACGACGAAGGGTAAAGGTTATCTGGTGGGATTTGTTAGAATTAATTTCAATCCTCCAATTCTGGCACCATACTCTCCTTAACTTAGATATCGAATTCGTTCAACTTATATATTTACCTGTTTATTATACATGTATATTACAGTTTTATGTTCAAAAACAAAAAAATACATCAAACAAATATTTTTACAGTTTTCTCATTTAGATGATTATCGACTTTTATCCGTTCAACTTATATATTTACCAGTTTTTTTTTTTATCAATTCCAACAAGATGACAAGGTTACTTTTATAAAATCTACAAAATTAAAGGTACTTTAGAGGAAGATTAAAATATCGGCATTTAAGCTTTGTCAGACTGTTTCAATCAGAATGAAACCTACATGAAAAGACCATTACATTTTACATCGGTATAGCGAGTTTAATCAAAATCGTTATAGTCGTTTTTGGGAAAATCGTAAAAAGGTGCAAAATTAATGATATAAAGAAGGGCTACTTCTGGCCCTGCTGATTTTGATTAAAAAGTTTCTGTAACATCTCAGGCGTAAAGTTGTCTCAAATATGAAATTTCATTTTTTTACACCTTTTTATTTTCGTGCTGGACTTACCACAAAAACTCGGACACACACAGAGACCTTCTTGCGGGAATTGGTTATTTGGACTCAGGGAATCCTTAACCGTGTATTTCCGTTGAAAAATGGTATTCGAAACTTTTCACGATCGCAAAATATTTCATATATAGGTAAGTAAAAGTAAAAACGGCTTAATATACAATGATGGAAAGCTAAAGATTTAGATAAAATGTTATTTCATACATAAAGTTGTATAAGGTAATAGGGAGTGTTGAAAAGAGGACACAACTAATTGATTGTTGTAGGTAATAATTATATAATCGATTATTGAATGTCGTGTCAATTTTGATGACTTTTGTCAATACTGATGTCAATAAAGCTATTATTATTATACATTCATAGAGAGTACTTAATCATATGTTTCCGTCGAAATTAAACATGATTCCTTAACCTTTTATAGCATTTCCGAGTCAATCGTAACCTTTTCCAAGTCAAATGTAACTTTTTCCAAGTCAAATGTAACCTTTTCCAAGTCAAATTGTAACCCTTTCCATTTCAAATGTAACCCTTTCCAAGTCAAATGTAACCATTTCCATTTCAAATGTCGCCTTTTCCATTTCAAATGTTACCTTTTCCAAGTCAAATGTCACCTTTTTCTTCACTTCTAGCCTTGAATATTCCGTTTTATTTATTCATTTATTGAAAAATAATTAGTTTAATTAAAATTATGACTTTTTTAATAATTTTGGCATATCATATCACTGTTTTTTTTTTTTTTATATCAAGTTCTGTTTATTGTGCATTTACATCCCTATATCAATAAAAAACATTAAAAGTAAATGCGAGTTAATATGCACGCGAGCGATAAAAAATACATCTCGAAAAACGTAATTATAATACCCGAAAACACATTAATTATTCCCAAAAACCATCCCTCCCCTCTAAAAATTCAAAATCAACAACTATTTTAAAACTAAATATTAGTTCGTAAAAAACAAAACTTGATATCAAATATCTAAAAAAAACAGTGATATGATATGCCAAAATTATTAAAAAAGTCATAATTTTAATTAAACTAATTATTTTTCAATAAATGAATAAATAAAACGGAATATTTAAGGCTAGAAGTGAAGAAAAAGGTGACATTTGACTTGGAAAAGGTAACATTTGAAATGGAAAAGGTGACATTTGAAATGGAAATGGTTACATTTGACTTGGAAAGGGTTACATTTGAAATGGAAAGGGTTACAATTTGACTTGGAAAAGGTTACATTTGACTTGGAAAAAGTTACAATTGACTTGGAAATGCTATCAACTGCATGTTTGCGTGCGCGCACCACACTTTCTTTTGATTCAAACACTATTGTAAATATTTGTATTTCGAAATTTTGCTTATTGAAAGCATAGTACTTTTAGGTTAGGAATCGGGAAGACCTTTCCTCATGGAATTTAAAAACGATTTTTTATATTTTAAAGAATTTTTCATGCTTCATACCCATTTTACGGGTAGCGCTAAATTACTTTCCTCAATTTTGTATGGACTGCTTGCCTAAACCAGGGCATTTCCTCGCCCTATCTTCGCCTCGGATAATAATCTTGATGGTAAAAATAGAAAGGAAACCCATCAAGGCAGTTCTTCCGCTCTCCCCTCCCATTTCTTTTTTATTCTCTCCAATCCTTATATCACTGAGCTATTCGTCTTGATTTATGTTGGATCTTCAATACTTTTTTTTTGTCTTCTTGTATTTTATTCACGTTTTTACAGATATCGCTGTAGGATTTATTGTCTATTACAGCATCCTTTTACATCGGTATTTTCAGCGGTACAAAACAATATAAATTTATAGTGTAAAGTTTTTTAGTAAATTACAAACCAAAGAGGTCTGCAGGTGTGTTTTCATTGTTTGACAATAAAATACATTTTTTTTTTAAACTGTTTTTCTTTCACTTACCTATATATGGAATATATAGTGAGGGAAAGTATTGTGATCGTGAAAATATTCGATTTCTAGTTTTCAACAGAAATACACGTATTAGCATTCTCTGAGTCCAAATGATCAAGTCCCGCAAAAAGGTCTTTTTTTTTTTTTTTTTTTTTATTGTAGGGGAAAATCTTTCATAAGACGAAGTGGGCAACTGAATCCACAACAGTGTGAGATTCTTACTCGCTAAAAACCAACTACATTCTCTGCGATGACACACCGCGGAACTGCTTGCAAGCATTACTTCGCGGTGGACAGGATGGCTGAGCGCCTACTTCTCTACTGCATACTTCACGGTATTTGACCTCTTCTCGCTCGCTCCTAGGTTCTCAGTATTCTTCCGACTCTCGCAGCATAATCTGAAATAGCATCCCAGTTTTCTTGACTGGTCAACATGAGCTGTACAAGATTTTCCGGTGTGGATCTTTCACCCAGCACCATATCTAGCTGAACCTTCTCCACGGTAAATTTCTTGCATGCGAAGAAAGCATGTTCCACTGTTTCATCCAAACGAGGACAGTTGGTACATGATGATTCTTTATCCAGCTTGAGCCTGTGGAGATATGACCTGAAGCAGCCATGTCCAGAGAGCAGTTGAGTAAGGTAATAATCAACCTCTCCATGTGTGCGTGTCACCCACGATGTAATATCTGATATCAGGCGGTTTGTCCACCTTCCAGATGTTGATGAGTCCCAGCGTCTCTGCCATATGCGAAGAGTTTCCAGTCTCTCGTCTTTCGCTAACGTTAGCCAATGCTCCTCTGGCGCTTCACGTTTTCTGCGGTAGATTCTGCCACGCTCTTCGGCCAGTAGATCTATTGGAATTACGTCGGCAATGATGCACACGGCATCATATGATACAGTGCGAAATGCTCTTGCAACGCGCAGGGCATTTCTACGATGGACGCTAATCGCCTTACGAGAATACGATCTCACTTGGAAGCTATGACACCAGATTGGTGCAGCATACAAAAGCACTGAGTTGGTTACATTAGCAAGGAGCCTCCTCCGGCTTTGTGCAGGCCCACCGATATTTGGCATGATTCTAGAAAGTGCGTTCGTTACTTTCGTTGCTTTCATGGAGATTACCTGCAAGTGTTCATCAAACCGCAGCCTGGCATCAATCTGCATACCTAGGTATTTAATAGAGGGCATTGAGGGAATGTTAATCTCTCCAACGGTCAAATTGATTTATTCCCTCACTTTCCTGCTGGTAATAAGTACAGCCTCAGTCTTATGGTCAGCCAGTTGTAGGCCCACAGACGATCAGAGGCTTATATCAAATATTGCTTTGTTGGCCTTGTACGTTATCTCCTCCAAAAGCTTTCCTCGAGCAATGATAGCAAGATCGTCTGCGAATCCTACCGTGGTAGTTCCTTCCGGCATAGGAAGTCTGAGTACGGCATCGTACATAACATTCCATAACAACGGTCCTAATACGGAACCTTGAGGAACGCCACCAGTTATTTTGTAGGTTTTTGGTCCTGCGTCTGTTGCATACCACAGGATTCTGTCAGAAAAATAACTTCTGATAATCTTAAGGAGGTACTGTGGAAGTTTTTTCTTACTCAACTCTTCCATGATGCAATCTCATCTTGCTGAGTTAAACGCATTCTTGACATCTAACGTTATCACGGCGCAATACTTTTTTCCACCCCTTCTCTATCTTTTTCCTGCAGTGGCTTCTCTGGCTGACTTTATCACAAAGTCTATTGCATCGACTGTTGACCTACCTTTCCGAAAACCATATTGATTTTCAGACAATCCTCGGCTTTCCTCAATATGATTTGTAATTCTATTGCACACAATCCTCTCCAGAATTTTACCCGCAGTGTTTAGAAGACAGATTGGACGGTAGGATGTAGGGTCGTCTGGAGACCCTTTACCCTTTGGCAGGAGTACCAATTGCTGCTTTTTCCACTCAACTGGAAATATCTCTTCACGGAGACAGGAGTTGTAAACGTCCAGGAAGAGTTCTGGTCTGCTTCTGACTGCTGTTTTTAGGGCAAAGTTTGGAACATTATCCGGTCCTGAGGCTTTTTTATCCCCTACTCTGTGACAGGCTGTCTCAAGTTCTTCTTGTGCGATTTCCGGTACCTGTTCCTGTTCTAGGTGCGGTATTATATCGAAGACTACTTCTGGTCTTGTTGGGAACAGCTATAAAACTATTTTCCCCAATAGGTCAGGAGAGCTGGGTGGCGATAAATTTGAGCTTTTTAGCCTAGCCATAACTATTTTGTATGGCCTTCCCCACGTATCCTCATCTGCTTCTTCGCAGAGTTTCTGCCAACATTTACGCTTTGCATCTTTGATTGCCTTGACCAAGTGCTTTTTTGCGTCCCGATGTTCCTGTTTCCGAGCTTCATATGTCGGGTGACCTCTCGCTCTTTGGGTTAGCCTCCTTGTACGGAGACAAGTTTTTCGGAGGGCGGCGATCTCTTCATTCCACCAATACACTGGTATGTGAATACACTGGTCATTGAAGCATCACAGGCGTCAGTGATAAGCTTCATTAGTTGTTTGACTTTTTCCTCTGCTGGTCCGAGTAATGTGACTTCATCCTCTATCATTGTGACAAAGGAATCTCGGTCAAATGATCGATGGTTCCACACTAATCGTTTCGTATGGAATGTTTTCCTTAATCTACCCGGGACTTCGACTTCGAAACAAATTGCTCGGTGATCGCTGTGGGTATAGAGTTGACTTACGTGCAATTTGTTGTCAGAAACAAGGCATGGACTAACACAAGTCAGATCAACAATCGAAGCGCGATCATTTCTGGTGAAAGTAGGGGTGGACCCTATGTTTAAGAGCACAACGTCAAGCGCAGCGAATACGTCGAAAACACACTCATCTCTCTTATTCGTCTCTTTGCTTCCCCCATGCCGTAGCCCAAGCGTTAAAGTCTTCTGCTATGACAAGAGGTTGAGAACCTCGCAGTTCCTGTACAATTTCATCAAGCAGTTTTTCGAATTCAACTTGAGAAGCGCTTCGAGGTGCGTAGACACTACAGATGTAGATACCACCCACCTTAACCCAAACGAAGTAATTTGATGAATTTTCCTGGGTTTTCTGAATAAAATGACCCTTCCTTACCCAGACAGCTGCTCTTTCGGTTTTGTCCGTCTTCCAGAAACAGGAATTTTCCATGTTCTTGTACTGTTCACACAGTACAGCAACGTCAATACCCTTCTCATTTATAGTTTGCCCAGCAAAGATCCTGGCCCTTCGCAGTGGTTTAGATTTAGTTGCAATAATCTCATTTAACCTCTTTGATTGTCTGTTGATAAACGGGGCAGCCAAAGCCACCTGTCGCGTGTCTACGGTTTCTATTACTATGTTTCGTGGCATATAGGGTAATAAAGTAATTTACTTAATATATACATTTTATTTATCAAATATCACTTATTATTACACATATTATTATACATAAAACTTGGTACAGAGATGCAATTGTTATTATCGAGAATACTGAGGTTCTTTTTACCACATAATATTACATATAGGTACCTTTGGACATGACTGCTTGACCCCCAACTTCCGACTTCCGTGCTGGACTTCCTCTTATCTTGCCGTCCGGGCTCAGACTCCCCAGGTACTCCGCTATCCCTGCTGTACGAGTGGAGGGGTCTATTTTTTGTATAGCCCTTCTAAGAAGCCTTCCTGCTTGTCGCCCGGAAACTACTCTATTTTGTACAAATCAAAAATATTTCTTCACCTCCCAATATTCTCGATACATAGCATTCACCTACCCTGCGAGGAAAGAAAAATTAAAAACCGAACGGAAAAATTAAACTAGTTATAATACTGTACATCATCATAAGTCAGAATTAAATAAAACATGACCTCTAAGAATAAACAAACATTTAAATATAATAATAGAACTTTTTTTTAATACAGTTTTTCTTATAAAAGTATTTATTTACTGTTGGTATTCAATACCTTTCACTGAATCTACTTTGGCAGTTACAAAGTCCTTAAGAGTTTAATATACATAATCTTCTTCCATCACAAAAATATCATAACGCTAAAATTATTATATTTTACATGAAATGCTGTGCTTATGAAATTAATTTTCTTTTTTTTTTCTTTCAGATAATCAGTTGATTAACGTAATGCATAATACATAATATAATAGTAACAAATACAACATATAATATTCATTGGATATTTTCTTATCATGTGGCAAATTATTAAAACCAAAATGAATCTACTATTAGGTCTCTAAGGTACCTGTTAAACCTCTTTTCTTTCAAATAGTCATATTACACTAATAACACATTCTCAGTATTCTCATCATTTTTTAAATTATACTTATAATATAAAGCTATAACAGTGTTAAATGAATGGTATGAATATAGAAGAGATTTTAGCGTCACAATCAGGGTAGTCTTAAGAAGTGGAATGAATCTCAGATTTTAACTAGAAAATAATAATAAAAATAGCTTAACTTTCTGATGACCTTTTAACCACAAAAATTACATAAAAGACATTACCGTCAAGAAACAATAATCATTCCCGTCTTCGGGATATGAGGAGGCCTACAGCTACTCCACATTCAGGGTTCTTCCCTTTTAAAAATCTATTGGAAGTTAAAAATACGTGTATCATCTTAGAATGATAAGGAGGACTGATATCTACTCCAATTAAAGGGTGATTCAATTAAATAATTAAAAGGTAATTAAACACGATAATAATACCTGAGACCCATTCCTTTTACATATAAAATATCAAATCAAGTTAATCTTAAATCCTAATCTTTACATACAAATAACTTAATCCTAATATTTACATTGTATGTACAATCTATTTACAATTTTTCCAGTAAGGTTTAACCTGAACATGGCCCAGGCTAAACACTGTAAGCTCGTCATACGGAGGGGACGCTAATTACCCCTTTTTATCCTCTGGAAACGGATAAAGACTGCCGTAAGCCAAAATAATATGGTATTATTTTGTAACATGGTCCAAGATCATATAACCTTTATAACCTACATATATCAAAATAACAATTATTATTTCTTTAACCGGCACCTTTCTATAAACATCAAGTACTGTGTTGCTAGGAGCAAGTGGAATCGAAAATGTATTTAATTTTAAACTGAAAAGTTTAGATTTGTATTCTTGACTTCGGAGTAGAACAAGGGATTTCAGAGGTAAACATTGACTGTGGAATGTTTTTTGGTTAGGGACCTCTTCTTCTTCGAAATTAGTAGGATTTTCGGGAGGAATCAATATTATTTCAAATTGTTCATTTGTATTAATATGAGGTACTACATTCGATTCTGGATCTTCCGTTTTTTCACAATATATTTTATCTTCATTCTCAGCAGCGGGAGTCATTTGAGAGTGGAGTTTATCTATAATTTTCGAGTTATTAACTTCTTCATTTTTTTTCATTGGTTCTTCATTCTGAGCAGCGGGAGTCATTTGAGAATGGAGTTTATCTTCCATTTTTGGGTTTGTACCTTCTTCGTTTTTATTTTCTTCCTTTTCATTCTCCAGGATATTTATTTCTTGATAGTCAGATTTTGCTTCATCCTTAGTGAAGGGTGTTTCTCCGGAATCGGCATGTTTATTTGAGGTTTGAGTGGGAGTCTCTTCAGGTTGCAGTTCCTCATTTATGAACTTATTTTTCTTTTTAATCTCTTCTGGGAGTCTTTCATCGGTGTTCACTTCTATTTTATCTTCAAAAGGATCTTTCTTATTTTCAATGCTACTAATTTTCTCCTCCAGATAATCAAATCCATTGTTTACCCAATTATCGAATCTTTCAAGAGCATTCATTAATAAATTTTCGAAACGTTTAAAAAAAATATCTTCTTCTTTTTTGAAGTTTAGCTTCTTCCCTCTTAATTTGGTCTGTGGCTTAGTTGTATTCGAGCACGGGATCACTGACTCTCCGGTCAACCCCAGATCAGATACTTCTGAACATTTTGGCTTTGGTAGCTCATCTACTCTGGAAGCCATAGTAAAAAATCGTGTGCGAAATAATAAAAAACAATACCCTGGCTAATCTTCAAAAACCTTTAAGGGTGGTTTAAACGCTTACACGAACAAAAGGCATAAATAACAAACATCTAACAACTTTCATAAAACCACTTTAAAAAACTAACCACTTTTAAGACCTTAAATAGATGGGAGGCTATTAACCAACAGCTATTACGGTCTATTACGCACAATTAAATATAAATTAATGATTTAATACTGAAATTCTTATTTAATACTAATGACAATATTACCCTAATGCCACTTATAACATTGACTTTTAATTAACTTATAAATTTTTGATACCAATTAAGAATTGATTAATTCGTTCCCACAACTGGATGCCATAAAATACTATGTTTCGTGGCATATAGGGTAATAAAGTAATTTACTTAATATATACATTTTATTTATCAAATATCACTTATTATTACACATATTATTATACATAAAACTTGGTACAGAGATGCATTGTTATTATCGAGAATACTGAAGTTCTTTTTACCACATAATATTACATATAGGTACCTTTGGACATGACTGCTTGACCCCCAACTTCCGACTTCCGTGCTGGACTTCCTCTTATCTTGCCGTCCGGGCTCAGACTCCCCAGGTACTCCGCTATCCCTGCTGTACGAGTGGAGGGGTCTATTTTTTGTATAGCCCTTCTAAGAAGCCTTCCTGCTTGTCGCCCGGAAACTGCTCTATTTTGTACAAATCAAAAATATTTCTTCACCTCCCAATATTCTCGATACATAGCACTATCCTCACTCATAGAAGACAGCGCCGCTCTGCAGTACATTCCTTGGCTGGATGTCCGTCTTCGCCGCATCCCAAGCAAAGTCCCGCGCGGTCAGGACCGTTACATTTCCGAGCAATGTGACCATATGCAAGGCATCGGAAACATCTCTGAAGAGAAATCTTTTCCTTCACTCGGCTGTTAATCCAACCTACACGAATGGTGCGTTTTTCAAGGACTTTTCTGGCCAATTCAGCGGGCAGTACTACTACAGCTGTCTGTGTGCCCCCGTAAGCCTTCCTAAGAGATTTTACTACAGAGATTTCAATATTCTCTGCCCCGTTTATTTGCTTTTGAAGTGCTTTGTGCATTTCTTCAGCTACCATCAATTCGTCTAGATCCTTTAATTCAAGGGCAACAGAGTCAATCTTGCTGGTGACCTCTGCTTTGTCAGCCATTTTTTCTGCTATGGTAGAACGGAATTCTTCTGTCCTGTGCTGCACCTTTTTGTCTAAAACCAAAACGAGACTTCCTTTTTGGCTCTTTCGAATTTGTCGGACGTTTTTCCCTATCGCTTGAAGCTCCGGGTTGCTTCTCAACGTTCGCAATACATCTGCATATGATGATCCCTCCTTTGCGGTAACCATTAAGGCATCAGGACGAGCAGGTCTCGTACTTTTTTTTGCCATTATGACCACCTTCTTCTTTTCCCTTTTGGCTTTCACCGTCTGCCATTGATTAGCCGGTCGATCACTGGAAGGATTAATTTCAGCTGGAAGAGGAACATGTTCTTCCAGTCCATTCCGCACTCTTGTATTTTTTTTCCTCTTTTTCTTCTTTTTTGGATGAGGAGGTGGTGCCTTCGTTCAGGTCCTTCATAGAAAACAGGTTGGCTAGGCGATGTCTGCGTTCCACAACTGTTTTCTGTTACCGCTTGAACAGATGTTTCTCCTTCCATTCTAGACACTTTTTCATAAAACATCCGGATCGTACACACATGAGCTTTAATTATATTGTGGACATTACGCTGTTTCATGACGAAATCGTGAAGTTTACTAACTTCATCTCCAAGCAGTGCCCACACTTCTCTTTTTTTTTCTTCACTTGAGGCATTAGATGCTACAGCAGCCAAATGATCCACTACTACAACATTGCGGTCGTTTGATGGCGACGTCCCGGAACTCGCCTTCCTGGACGCCGGTACTGGAGATCCGACCCCCTGCACCGTAAGATTAACATTTTTTTTCTGACTCTTCACGATTGATATCAATATATATTTATTGTTTGTGTGTGTGTGTGTTTTTGTGTATGTGTGTGTGCAGTGTACTGAACTCAGGAAACCGGGGGAGCGTTAATCCCCACTAGCTGTGCACATCAGCTAGCCCTTGCGGCACCGCAAAAAGGTCTGTGTGTGTATGTGGATGGTTAGTCCAGCGCAAAAAGGAAATTTTCTATGAAACTGAAATTTCATATTTAAGATAATTAAACGCCCAAGATGTTATAGAAACTTTATCAACATTAGCTAACCAGAAGAGGCACTTTATGCCATAAATTTGACACTTATTTACGGTTTTCTCAAAAACTACTATAACGATTTTTATTAAACTCGCTATATCGATGTAAAATATATTCACTTGATACGTCTGGTGTAAAACATTTTGCAGTGGCTGAGGCCGCAGTTTCTCTGGGAATATCCGTATTATCAACATAAACCATATCATAATTAGCCAAACCCAAGCTTGTCTCTTTATGGGGTAGTCGTGCCACTTTTAATAGCACGTCTAAGATTTTCATTTAATTTTCAAGTTAAGCCTGAAAGTACTTCTTTGATACGTTTAAATAGACATATTCTCTAACATTCTTTATTTTCATTTATAATATTCTTTATATTACGCGCGGCACAGTTAAGAAAGTAGGAGAAAGTGTAGTTTGGGTAAATAGAAATAGATTTTTGCACCTATTATATTCATATTTCTGTTAGATAGCTACAATTAAACTGCAATAGAATAGAATATATTTTATTTGTGAAAGACAAAATCTTGTACAAATTTACTACATAAAATACAATTATATAACAAATATGACCTGAGTCTAGTGCTCCATTACAAAAACATTAAACAAAAGAAAAAAACAAGGACTCCTTGACAAAATAGTAAACAAAATAAAACGAACTGGATAATCCAAATATTTCTAACATAATATTGATTTTTTTTTTCATAATCCCAATTTAGTAACATGTTTTGCCAAAATATTTTTTGAATAATTTCCTTTTACTGTATCTAGATACATTTTAAGGCTGTTTCTGTTAATAGATAATGTTTTTAAAGTGCTATCACCTTTGCTATTCCTCTTGGTGGTGGGGATCACTTCAATCTTGACACTTCTTGTCTTCAGCTAATCTTAATCTACCTTACACTATGTTACCTTCTTGAGGAGCTGGTGGAACCTTAAGCCTACTAAAAACTGGGTTTGAAAGTACTTCTAAAGAATTATAAAAATTATGTCTTCCTTTCGCAAGGAATTCTGTTACTTTAGGAATATTAAATAAAAATGAAGTCTTTCTGCCTTTTCTTTTTCAAAGGTAGTTCTTCTTGTAATTTTCTTTAAAACGCCATTTTTGAATTGCTGTAGCTTCTCCCTTGAAATTTCTGAACAAGAGTTAGTAACGGTGCTCCGTATAATAGAGAAGGTCTGATCACAGTTTTGTAAATTAGAAGTTTCAATCTAAAACTTAGATTTGGAGTTTGAAAGAGGTGGTTAAATTTGTAGGTTTTCTGTCTTACTTTTGATAATTTGGTAAGGATATGATTATTAAATTTTAAATGTCTGTCAAGTTCCATACCCAAATAGATAATATTTCTAAATATTTACAATTTGAAATTTAGTCGGCAGTTTCTTCTTATTTTTTTGAAAAGAAAGTATAATGCAGTCAGTTTTAGATGGGTTTATTTGGATGGTTAAGGTATTTAGATGGTTCTTTATGGTCTCACAAGTTTTCTCTACTTGCTTAAGCGCTGAAGGGTTCGTGCTATTACTAATATATATATATATATATATATATTATATAGCCACATCATCGGCATATGCCAGGACAGATGTATTTGCATAGTTCCTGCCAATTATTTCCGCGGTGTAAATATTGAATAAGGTGGGTGAAAGAACTGCACCTTGCGGTACTCCACAAGTTAAGCGTACTGTTTTCGAGAAACTATTGCCGACTAATACGGTAAGATTACGACCATCGAGAAAAGAACGGAGGATAGAGTACAGCTGTTCCGAGTATTTCAGTGTTTTTAGTTTTTCAAGCATTATTGAATGCCAGACGGAGTCAAACGCTTTGGAACAATTAATTGCAGTGGCATGGTTACGTCTCAGGTTGTGCGTAATTTCATTTTGAACCTTTGCTAATGGGTGTTCCGTACAAAAGATAGGCCGAAAACCGGTTTGTCTGATCAGGGATAATAGAATTTTCTTGGCAAAACTGTTTTATATAATTTAAAATTATTTTTTCATATATTTTGGCCATGTGTGGTAATATACTGATTGGACGGTAATGTTCAGGTTTATCCCCCTGTTTCCCAGACTTTAGCAGTGGAAATAATATAGCGTGTTTCCAGGATGTAGGAAAATATCTGAGCCTAATATAACTATTATATAAGTGACACAGATGTATCAAACCCTTCTTTGATAGTTGCTTCAGCAATATTGTTTGAATATTGTCTAATCCTGGGGCTTTATTTCCTTTTGTCGTCCGTAGAATACACTTCAGTTTTTTCGGGGAAATAAACTTAAAATTTTCTCCTTGTGTAGTTAAATCATACTGGCACGATATCTTAGTACGATTCCAGATTTCCCGGTCATAATAGTCAACTATGTCATCAGCTTGTTCTGCTATATTGATTACTACATCATATTAAACTTAAAATAATGAGACATTTAAAATAAACGGAAGCGTAGTAAAAGTACAGATATTAAATGGTTTCGGAAACCATTTTCATAATATTGTTTATATGGCACTAATAGAATCATATTTATTACATAGTTTTAAGATATAAATATAAAGTCTGTTCAATCTGGCTTCACTATGAATGTTCAAAATATTTTCAATTTTTGGTAGGTCACAGGATACGGATTCAGATGGTTTTATGATATATTGTCTATTGTCTTTAAAGGTTTGGCAATGTGGGAGGATATGGTACAAACTATTATTGAAATAAGCATTGCAGAATATACAAAGTTCATTTGCTCTAATAATAATTGTTTTGTTTCCATGGTGGAGTTTGATGCTCTCTGGATTTCCTATTCTTAGTCGGCTGATACACCTTATTTTTTTTCTAATTTACCTATACGAGTATGTTAGGTATGCTTCGGGTTTATGTAGGTTGTAACTGCTGAGAAATCGGTATATCGGGTTCCTATTTGAGTTCATAATTAATCTGCAATACAATAGAGCAGTGCACGTAAATTGGAAAAGCTATTTATAATATATTCATCAGGTGAAAATCTTCTCTTTTCGACTCAATTAAATAAATGAGGGGTGTATTTAATGGGGCGGTCCTAATTTTTAAAAGAACAATAATCCTCTACATAATACAAAGTACTACTTCTAAGAAGGATATTTCCTTTGCAAAAAAACTGAATTACAAAACAGACGAAGACCATAATCATGATCGATCTTTAATAAAAAAGTTCGAGTGACTTTCGAGTGATACCCTGAAAAAAATGGTGTGGCAGTTTATTCGGAATGGCAAAAATATCTGATAAGGCTTATCGAAGGCACTTGAGGAAGGTCTGCAAACAATCTGAAGGTCATATCAGATATTTTTTTATTTAATTTAAAAAGATGATTTGAAACTCTTTTAGTGGGCAATGCAGTCGTTATTCAGGATGCAAGAGCTCCAGAATATCAATAAAAAAGAGATGATGGCAGTTAATGGTTTATTGTAGGAACAAAAGTTATTTTATTAGTGTTTTTATAATATTCTTCAGCAGTTCATGCCCTCATATATCAAAATTAAATGTCAGTAGAGGCTGTTAAGAGTGTTTATAATAATAAATGGATTTAAAAAAGAAATTTGATCTTTATTGCAGTATATAAAATTATACACTATACATACATAATGCTGTATCGAAAGTAGACCATTCCCTAAAGTAACGATATGACAACATAAACATATGTTATATCCCGTTGATAAATGAAAAAAAAAATATAGTGCGGTCAACACACGACTTTCACCTACCTCCGTTATTTATATCAATTTAAGAATTTTTAAATACATTTAGATATAAAAATAAATTTTTAAAGAATTGAATTTCTACATAAACATGTGTTATATTAAAAAAATCGATTATATTATTATCTAAAACAATCAGTTAGTTTTATCGGCTTTTCATCACACTTTATCATATTTTACAATTATCTGTAAAAACCAATATTTGTTCTAAAATCTTTAGCTTTCCAACGATATATTATACATGTATATTGCCTTAATCAAGTTCAAAAACAAAAAATTGAATTAAAAAATGTTTTTTCAGTTTTCCCCTTTAGTTGGATATCAAACTCGTTCAACTTTATATATTTACCTGTTTTTTACCGTTGATAAAAAAATTATATTGTTATTTTTTTACTATCCCAAAAATTAGAGGCACTTTAGAGGAAGACAATTTAAAATACCGGTATTTAAGCCATGTCAGACTATTTCAATCGGAATGAAACCTACATCATATTAAAACCCATTACATTTTACATCAATATAGTGAGTTTGATCTAAATCGTTTCTGTCGTTTTTGAGAAAATCGTAAAAAGGTGCAAAATGCATGGTATAAAGTTGCTGTAACATCTCGGGCGTATAATAATAATAATAATAATAAAAGGCTTACCGAACCCGAAGGTTCGATACCGATACCACCAAACTTCGCCTGCACAGATTCGTCCAATGTTCGCCGGTCAAGCCCAAGCCCCCAAGATCAGCCTTAATGCAACCCTCCCATCAACGCTTTGGCCTACCTTTCGGAGGCCTACCAGTCGGTTCAGGGAATACCAATTCTCTCGGAATCCGTTCCTCACCGAGCCCAACAACTTTACGCGCCCATTTGAGTCTCCGCGATGCTATCAATTCAATTATATTCACAGGGTACAAACTCCGCAATTCCGCGTTGTGCAACCTTCTAAACTCTCCAGTGCCCTCATCTTTATTCGGACCAATATTTTACGCAGTACCTTATTTTCGAAAACCATAAGCCGTTGTTCATCCTTCAAAGTAAGCGGCCACGTTTCACATCCGTAAAGAACCGCTGGAAGAATAATAGTTTTATAAATTCTGACCTTTAAGTTTTTAGACATCATCTCGGGCGAATAGTTGTCTTGACGAATAGTTGACACACACACACACACACACACACACCGACCTACTCTCGTAAAAAAAAATAAAACAACACAGACCTTTTTGCGGGACTTGGTCATTTGGACTCACGGGGTCCTAAAACGTGTATATCCGTCGAAAACTGTAATTAGAAAATTTTCATATATAGGTAAGTGAAAGTATAAAAATAATAGCTTAATTAAAAATATCTCCTATAAGATGAATTTTTGTTAGAATAATACACTTGAAAATAAATTGCTTATTAAGTTTGGTAATGTATTCTTTAGTAAAAAGTTATACAGAAATCTGAATGCAGCTTTCTGATTTTACTATTGTAGCTTACTCACCTTCCTAATCCCTTGGCACACTCCCACACTCTAGTTCCTAACATTTATATAATCCTCCTCGTAGGTTGAAGGCAGTGGCCCAGAGATCTCTTGTAAATATGTCATTGAAGTGCTGGCAATGGCCAGCTTCTCCACTCATGCCCTGAGTCTCAGCCTCCACTTGCTCTCAAGACCAGTGAAGCGGCTGAATAAGAGGCGCTGGGATCTGCTGGCAAGTGGATCTCGGGGTTTGATTCGGTGATCCCAGGATCAGTTTGTAAATAGTTATGAATGTGATCAAGGTTGTTATTATTTTCTTTATATACATATATTATTTATTTTATATACATATATTTATTTTCATCTTCGTTGTTGGTGTTGTTTATTTATTTAACGTCACTTTATGCTACTATGGTTAATCGGACAATGCTACAGTGGTAGTCCTAAATTTTGCCTATCCAGGGTTTTATTAGGATAGGGATCTTTAACGAGTACCTGACATCGCACAGGCTCGGGACCACCTTTTAAGTCCCCTCCCAAGGACGGCATAACTAAGGATTTTTTACTCCCATTAAAAAGTCCTAGGACCACCTGTGGGTTTGAACCCATGACCTTTGGCATAGGAGGCTGTTATGCTAGCCACCCAGCTACAAGTGATCCCTATTTTCTTCTTTGTTTAGTCTTTATTAATTATTCTTGTAATTTTTATTGATTTATTTATTTATTTATTTTTTTCATTTACGATGTACATATGGGGAATGATTTCTTCTAGCTGCAATACTCATTGCCCCAGAAGGTGGCAGATTGTATTATCTATATTAAAAAAAAAAAAAAAAGTATTGTGTATATAATTTCCACTTGAACATTTATTTTGGGGTATTTGCATTTCTTCAAAGTTTGATTTACACATATAGCTAAATATTGTGTATGCGTTAAGTAAGAATTGGCCTTAGGAAAGTTTATTTAACAATCATTAATAATAATACAAGGTAGTATATAAAAATCACATAATTATCGCGAAATGGTGGGTGACAGAGCCGTCGTTAACGTGGAGAGTAATAAGCGGTGTACGGTACAGCATTCGCAACTTGACCGAGGACAAGTTTCTAACAGGATAACTAATGGATGTCACTGTCACGATAATAGTTTGCAACCGCATCCAGCATGGAACTGACAACTTATTGTGTATATCTGTTTTGGTTTGGGGTAGTGCATAGTACAGTTTAGATCTATCAGATTTAAGAGGATATATCACATGACAATCGTAATAAAATATGCATACAGCGCACATCTCGTGTTTAGTTAGGGGTAAGGAGTACAAAATATGATTAAAGTCTTCATATGCCTTATGAAAATATAAGTTTTGTGAAATTAATTGAATATGTTACGAGATAGAATGAATACCAATATAAACTTATAAAGTAGATGACTATTGGACTATACATAGGCTCATGAGCCAGGGCAGGTATGATGAGGCATCACATCGACGGTATCCATTTGTCTCGACGATTGACATATTGATGTGCCCTGGTTCCTGCAGCGTCCAATCCTCTGGAAAATTGTCAAATCATATAGTGAATTATCAATGATCGTCTAAGTGTGTTTGATCTAGTAATGGTAGAATGATGATTTGCGAATTGATGTTTTTTTTTTTTAACCAATTACTAAACTCTTCAATCATTATAGACCTTTTAGGCACACAATTGTAGCAAGACATGCCAAAAGGGAAGGAAAGAAATAGTTAACTTTTCTAGATCACAGAATTTAAACTGTAACAAACTTCAATCAACGTTTGACTTCTTAGATATATACTCCGAAACCAATACTTTATCAAAATAATAATTGATTTTTTTTCTTTTTACTTTTATTGAAGACGTGGAAGATAGAATTATTCTTACTTATCACCCGTACAGATAATTTTAGTTTCAGTCTTTTTTTAGACTACGTGTTACGTACAAGCAGCGAACTATCATTGTACCTAGTTCTGCCATCAATACTGTTACAAATGTTTAGCTTTGTTTAGATTTTGGGTATTATTTAGATAACCTCATCTCTATTAGATTATTTTATTTACAATCTGGGTAATAATCCTAATAGTATTTTTCTTTCACTGAAATGGAGGATGATAAAGCAATCCTAATATACATGGTCGCGTAACATAAAGATGAAAAATATGGTTAGAGATTATCATTACTTTGAAACTTTTTGGTATGAGCCATTTTTCGTGTACCGCACTAAAAATGGATATAATGAGACCCTATCTGTATGTGACAGACTTCGACCAGGGTCATCTCCGCACTGAAAATCCAACGAGAGAAGAGGCTGCTCGATTAGAAGAAATTCCAACAGTCTCAGAAAATGGGAATCTTTGTCAGATCAGTGTCTCGCATACTGAAAGTAACCTTAGGATGAGTGCATTTCGAAGAATGACAGAACAACTTCCCTAAAACATATTAGAGTGGATAGATGCAAAGTGCTCCATCGAAAGATTTTGTTTAACGATGAGAACCTTTTTACATTCTAAAAAAAAATAATCGCCAAAATGATCGTGTGTACTCAGACAGCTCTATAGAAGCCCAGGAAGTCATTAGAAAAATGAAATGATATCATCACCTTTCTCAGGTTGTTTTGATGGCAACACAAAGCTCCATTTTCGCGAAAAACGCTCAAAACTATCAGGAAGGTATTTTGGAACCTGTCGTCAAGCCTCTAAATGATCATCTGATTGCTGGGAGTTCTCAGAAGGATTTCGCTCCAGCTTGCAAGGCCAGGTCAACCCAGCAGTGACTGCAAAAGAACCTTCCTGCGTTCATTCTGGCTTTGGATTGGCCCTCGAAAACCCTGCTCTCAACGCACTAGATTACCGGCTTTGGTACGAACTAGAGAGGATGACATGCCATAGAGCCCGCCCTAACTTGAAAAGCACCGAACAATCTCTGGTCCTGGCAGTTGAGCGCTTTCCCCAAGAAGTGCTGTGTGCTATTTTTGATGACTGACGAAGAAGATCAAATGCCTGTGTCTAGGCGCAAGGAGGACATTTTGAGTAATTTCTTTTCCTTTTTTTTTTTTTTTTTTTTTTTTTTTTAGTCTCTACAGACATTGAAAAGATTAGTTTTACTGAAGAAATATGTATAAATTTCCTTTTAACTATATTTATGACAGGACTGTCAATTCATAGTTTTTCTTTGATTGTCGTCTATAATAGCTCATAAAACAAGCACCCCTTAAATACTCATTGAGAGATATAATAAGTATAGTTTTCTCAACTTTTTTAGAATTCCATGTTAAATATTTTAAGCTCCGATCTGGTGTTGCTCCAATCCAACCTTTTAAGTTTAAAATCTAGGTAAGACCAATCGACTGTTTTCTTTTTCTTGTTATGTACATGCCTCAATTAAGTTCTCATATTTAATTAAGTACTTTAAGAAAGGTAAATATTTACGCTAAAAAATTACTAAGTTAATTAGCATGTTTTATATTTAATTATCATTGTTTAATTTTTTTAGAATCAACTAATTCTGATTTCTATTGGAATATCCAAAAAACAATGCAGAGTTTTCTTCTAAATACCCCTATACGTAACGTATACTGAATTATTAATTTGTATGAATGTCAACACTTATTAATACTGTTTTAAACTATAATGTATTTTTCATAACAAAATATTGTCTAGAATTTAAAAGGTATTTTGTGTAGAACGAATGTAATATTTTATACCTTTTACCAACAACGATTGTTTTAATTCATATTCGGATAAATATGTTTTAACCATTTTTAAAAATTATGTGAACAATGTAAACTACACCATTGTTGATATTTTTGCTTCGCGACTTCAACAATAAAAATGTCTGTTTGATGTAATATGGCACATTTACCAAATATGTAATACCGAATAGTGTATTATGATTTTCGCGGCTTGAGAACCGTAAGCTGGAGGAGAATTTAGCTCCTTTCGTGTTTGCAGTTCCCTGGTTTATCAGGTAATTAGATCTGTCTACTGAAGTGTACCTTGTTCCATCTTCCTTGATCTTGTCTTGAAAGTCTTGCTATCATGTATTCTGTCTTATCATAATTTTTTCTCTAACAGTATACGTCAAACGAGTTTTCCGACGATCATCCAAGAACTGTGTAATCTGCATTACTGAACATCCTCCTTTCATTCCTAACCTCAGATATTCTATATTTTTTATTTTTTTTTGAACGAATTGGCCAACAAGGATCACGTAGATATCTTTTTGTCTTCTTCTTCTTCCTTTTTCTCCAATATTCTTTCATCTTCCTGGACTGTTCCTCCCGCTTTCCTTTATATATTCCCTCCCCTGTTTCGTTGTTTTTCTTGTAAGAACCCCAACTTCTTTTATTGTCTTCCCGAAAACCTCTCTATCTAAGCAGTCTATTTTCTTGATTTTTAACCTATTGAGCTCCTCTTTTATTCGCATAACCACCCATATTCTTATAGCCTAGAACTTTGTCAAAAATCTGTTTGTTCAGTCTCTGATTGGCCATAAAACCTCAATCTCCTAGTTCTGATGACTACTTCAAGGTTTTCCAAATTTCTATTTATTTCTTCATTGGATTTTAGCCTGTAGTCCTCTTGTGTTATTTTGGGTCCATGAATCCTCCTAAGAATTTTTCTCTCAATCTTGAAAAATTTCTCAAGACTCGGAAGGCAAACTGTTTCCATACCATACAATATTGTTGGTCTTACTACTGTACAGTAGTGTCTTATTTTTGCATTGGAGGATAAACTTTTCTTACTGTAACATGCTTCTCGTTGCAAAGTACAGTCTTTCTAGTTCCATTCCATATTTATTATATTTCATTTATAATTCGATGGATAAGAGAGATCTGGATAGAGTTATAACACAAAATTGCAAAATATTAATTTACTAGTGCAGACAATTTTCAATATTGAATATTTTTAGTGAAATAAAATCTTTAAAAAAAAAAAAAAAAAAAAAATATATATATATATATATATATATATATATATATTTAAAGTAGATTAAGAAAAAAAAAAAAAAAAAAACTGTACTACTACAACTCATGAAGGGTCTTGGGCTCAGTACATATAGAGATTCGTACTGTTTCTAGACCAACGGCAGTGCAATGAGGTGATTAGGCCTTAATCACGCTCAGCCGCCAGGTTTTTCCCCAATTAATTCGGGTACCCACTTTATAGAGGCTGGGTCTGCCCCAGGAGGGTCTCCATACCCTAGGGTCGCCCACCAACTGAATTAACAGAATAAATAATATTCTGCAACAGGCGGGATTCGAACCCAGGGCCCGGAGCACAGCCTATCCACTAGACCACGCCGCTCCCTAAAGTAGATTAAGTAGCTTTGCAAACCACCGTGCATAGACTTGCAAAAGAAGCGGCGGAAATTCAGTTAAACAAAAAATTTATAAGTGAACTTACGATATATATATATATATATATATATATATATATATATTTTTTTTTTTTTTTTTTTTTTTTTTTTTTTCGTAAGTTCACTAATAAATTTTTCGTTTAACTGAATTTCCGCCGCTTCTTTTGCAAGTCTATGCACGGTGATTTGCAAATATACTTAATCTACTTAGCAAATCAGAAATAACTCAGATTAACTCTTCTGATAAGGCGGTTCTGTTACGATTCACCTATGAAACTCAAACAGATTTCCTCCAGAAGGCCATACGTTCTCTTTTCTTTTGTATTCTTGTATAATCCACGTTTCACAGCCACATAGCATTGCATTTCTATCGAATACATTATAATGTATTAGGTACTAACAATTACCTAGTACCTCCTCTGAGGAAGGTGTTTAAAATGCCGATTCCTACCATTGCTTATAATTTTATTTACGTTAAAGTTTGTCCTATTATTTTCCAATTTGATTGGGTCGTTCACCTCTTTCTTATTACACCGGATGCATTTAGTATTTTCAAAATTTACATATCAGTGCTTTTATTTGTTCAGTATCTTGATGTGTACTTGATAAATTGCTTCATTTTCGTATTTTATTACATTTAATAGAAAAACATTAAAAAAAAAAATTATTTATATTTGGTTCTTTCTTTTTGTCCTTCTCAGGGTGAGTGCACAGCTACAAACTCCACTACTCCCTCTTCCTCTAAATAGTATATCGAACTACTCCAAATATTGCATATTTGGACGTCCGCAAAGTTTCCATCACCCGAAGTTTAGTCCATCCCTTTTTTAATAAAAATATTCAAATTATTTTTTCTACATTATTAAAGATACTTTGCAATCGATGTTAGCTATTATTTTTAGCAACCGACGGGATTACAATACACTCGAGAGGTACACCCAACATTTAGAAAGGAGGTAGCAATATAAACCTGGAAGTTGGCACAATTCTGACGCTATTTCCTCCTTGCTTTACAATTGATAAAAAAACTGTTCTGGATCATAGACTAATTATTTTTTCAGGAGGTATTTACTAAGTATTCTGAATATTCAACAGAGAATAAAATGATTGCGTTTCCTAGAATCATTTCAGTTGGTGAGTCCGCTAATCTCCTTTAATGGTGAGAACATGGTTTCTGGAATATCCTCTTTTTGCGAAAACGATCTCTTCTAGCGACTGTTCGCAGAATTTTCAGCAGCAGTGTCTCTGCCCGTCAATTAATATCCAACTTTCAGAGCCGTAATGAAGTATTGGTACTGCTACACAGATTTAAATACATGGAGCTTGACTTCTTATAAACCTCTTCCTTTACTACAACGCACAATGAAAAATATGACCGATTTAGTTGGACAAAATTCTGAAACATGTCCATCTTTAACGTTTGAGGTCCCAGATTACGGGAAAAAAATCACTAATCAATGTTTTGACACGATTGACGAGCGCACAGTGGTCAAACATCAAATTTATTTGCTAAAATTTAAACTTACCTACATTTTACGTTTGAAGTCCCGGAATAAGGGAAACAAATCTAATTATGGCTCGAAGTTGCTGAAACCTGCTAATATATGTATATTATATCAGTTAGGAAAATCATCAAATTATAGATTGTAAAACTTTTGATTCGGTGTGTTTTGCTTGAAAAAAAATTATGTATCCCCCAAAACGCAAAAAAAAAAAAAAAAATCTAAAATTCTTTAATATGGAAAGACTAGAAGGATTGATAAAAGAAATCCTTGGGGTTTATATAGTTTTTTGTTATTGAATAGGGGCATACATTTACAAATTGCTAAATTAAATCTACAAGTAGATTTCAATGTATATTCAACAACAAGTGTGGAAATATAATGTTCCACCAGTCTCAGCAATGTCCATTGTTAAATAAAAGCAAAAAGACTTTGCGCTAAACACACCTTGAACACAATAAATGGCCATCGAATAATGATAGTCCCACTGCCGATTATTAGGCGCTTGTGCGAACAGAAATGATTCACACATTTAATATTTATTAGTAAACACGGTAGGTCGGGAAATATTAGTATTAAGGGTGTTCCCAACTAATAATAAAAAGGTGAAGCACTGGAAAATTCCCAACTTTTTTTTTTTTTTTTTTTAACTTTAAATCTTTATTCACACCTGTAAATAATACAATGAACAATCAGTGAATGTGCGGTCAATTTTAAGAAACATGGCGTGATAGGCATGAGGGAGAGCAGCACCCAGCGGTACCTACTCCTGGCATGAAATTAGTGTATATTACTAAAGGAGTAGGTCTCTCATCCAACTCCTCTTCAGCCTTCTGTAGGCATTTCCTGGCATGAGTCATTGATTAGTGTGTTAGGGTGACCTTGTAGTTTGTCGTGGAAACGTTTGTAGTGTGTCCGTATGTGCTCATTGACGGTTGGCATCTTAAGGTCAGTATGTAAAGTTATGTTGCTAACGAACCACTAATTCCCAACTTTTGACTTGACTTTTGTCCACCTAAATTGGTGATATAGCCCACTGTGCAACGGTGCAAATTTGTAAGTAAACTGTATTTACTTTACTGATTCGGTTGGATATTTACATGTCCACTTTCCCAGATTCCTCTATAACCGTTCCTATGAATGAAGTTATATCTTTAATATTTCTACTTGTAAACGGTTTAATCTTCCTACCTTGCTTTTGATTTTCATTCTTTTCCAACAAAGTTCCTCTTATCATTCGGTCACTACCTTTTTTATTCTCTTATTGAAATGAAATAAAAGTAATTTAATTCTGGGACGAGTAGTTCCCTAAGAATAACAAGTAAAGTACAATATAAATGATACTCATTGCCCCAGAAGGTGGCAGATTGTATTATCTCTTAATAAAACAAATTAAAAAAAAAAATATATATATAAATGATAATTGTCAGGTCGTTTAAGACTTAGCTTAACAATAAAAGAAAAGAGTTTTTGTGACAATGAATAGTTAGTTATCATCTATAGATTTTAAATATTACATAAGTTGGGAAGATTGATACTTTAGGAGATGGAGAAATAGCTGGTGTTTGAAAGTGGATAATGATAAGGCTTTACGAATAGATAAAGGCAAGGAATTCCAAAATAGGGTAGCACGAATAACAAAGGAGTTTTAAAGGAGGTATATTCAAGTTTATTGGTTGGGATCTAGTGTTTACTGAATCGACAGAGGAACAAGTGGTAAGCATATCGAGGATATAAAGAGGTTTTTATGTGTTGAAAAATCGGAAGAGACAGATACCTAGGAGGTACTGCACACGGAAAGAGGGATAGAGCCTATTCAACTCGGTATACCTTCTAGGAACATGGGAGCGTCTGGGGATTCCACATGTGAATCTAATTAAACAATTCATAAATCTTTTGAGTGCTATATTCATGAGTCTATTGATTAATTATATGATTAATGTTAGCCAACAATAAAGTAGTTGAACAGGATATTAATATTGACAAATTGGCGGTTTAGGAGTGCCCTGAGGGAGAGCTAAGGAGACTAGAGACTAAGCCTGTTATGGTTGTTTAATCAATATTTGAAGCTGGAACGGTCCCAATTTGCAAGTCAATCTGTGTCCAATTTCCTACCGGCCAGGCCGTCGGTCATGCCCTCCATCCCCAGCCCTATATGAATCGCTTATACTTTATCCTACAAAATGAATTTTACCAAATCTGTTGAGGATTCATCTCCAAATATACCTGGGGTCGCAGGACAAGTTCGTACGGCAGTGTCAATTCGAATATTTCCTGTGCTTTGAAGTTGAATTTCCATGAAGCTTTGAGTGTTTAGTTATAGATCCCGTACATCGCGATCAACCGTTAAATATAGAAAAAAAAATTAATTCAGGTAGTCATAGAGACTGCCGATAGAAGCGAAAACGTTTTTTAAATTCAAGATCTGCCCTGAAATTTCGTTGGAAAGAAGAGTACATTTCTAAAAGTAGATCATGTGTATAATTTATGGTTCGTTATTATTGTTTCATTCAATTGTAAAACATCATCACCTTGTATAGATACATATATCACCTTGAATTGTCCATCGTAATCTGAATGTGACTGCAGACTGAGTTGGTGGTATACATAACTCATATTTTTTTTTTTTTTTTATGGACCTGCCATTCGTATTATGGAAGTTCAGATATTTAGAAAATTACTTTATAACTATTTCAGAGGATTGAAATAGTGAAAAAATTAAATTAGTCGCTCTTTTTTTTGTTGTCTTTGTGTTGACTTTGCATGCGTTGATATTGACAACCCTGAATTTTCTCTTCATCTTGAACTTCGGCATTATAATTAGAATTATTATCTGTTTTTGAAGATTGATTCATCTATGGAAAACAAAATCGATGATTATTTTTCTCACGTTTTTTTTGTCTTTTTTTAGTTAGGAACCTTAATTTTCTCTTTCCCCTTGACCGTTATAGTTAATTTGTTTGTTAATGTAGAAATTTATTGATTACACTATTGCATAATTTTTTTCTTATCCCTATATAGCTTAAACCAAATTTTTTATTTTTTTTATTTTCCTCCTTTGAAGCGAAATTCGCAAATTCAACAAGATTTATGACTCAAAGGAGGGGACCATCCACGATTATTACTTATATATAATTTAATGAAAAAATTAGGATATTTAAAATTATAGTTTTTAAAAATAAAGAAATTTTGAAATATAGTTATTTCTTCGCTAATATTATAAAGATATTTTTCTTAAGTTTAATTGTCAAATTTTAACATTCAAATACATAACCGCCTGGATTGAGTTCTATTCGTTCAAAAGTTATCATTATTTCAGACATATTTTGAAATGTATGTAGGTGTGTAACACTGGTAAATGTGCAACACCGAGGTAACCTCAGTTTCTCTTTCTCAAGCAAACAAAAAAAACAACTTATGTTTTAATTAGTAACAAAATATACACTGTGCTTAATTGAAATCTATATAACGATATATATATATATATATATATATATATATATATATATATATATATATATATATATATATATAATGATGAATAAGGAATATAATTGTGGAAAATTTCAAATAAATCTTACTTTGTATAGAAATAATTTCAATTTAATATTTATTTTAATTAGTTCGATTAACGGGTTATCTTGATTTACGTAAAATAAAATGTATTTAGAGTGTTCAGTATTTACTCAGTATTTAGCATTTATTTATGTATTTATCCAGAAAAAAAAATAGTTTTCCGAGCAAAATATTTTTAATCACTAAGTTTGATGACTTACCCATTAAGTGACTGTTGAGATGAAGAAAGGGAAGTAATATTTTGGAGTAGTGTTCCACTTCAATATTACTCACTCTTTCAGGGGCCTTTCTAAGATTTTGAGATGTCTTTTAGGGCCATCTTCAATATTACTCAAGGATTGTTCGAGCAAAAATTCTGTAACTGACCTGTTAAAAAATGAATCTTTTATTACTTTAATTATTTTTGTTTTCAAATTTTATTTTTAGTTAAGTTTCTTACAATGTACCACTTATATAATATTTTTAATATCATTATTTTTTTAAATCAAAAATTGAATTCAAATTGAATATTTTTACTTTCACATACCTATGTATGAAATATATATTAAGGGAAAATATCCCGATTGTGAAAATTTTCGAATTCCAGTTTTCAACGGACTCGTTTTAGGTTCCTCTGAGTCCAAATAATTAAATCCCTTTAAAAGATCTGTGTACGTGTCTGTAGTGTGTCTAGTAAGAAAAAGAAAAGTCCTACGAAACAAAAAATTGAAATACAATTGTCACACTAATTTTTTCACCGAAATTTACTAACCGGGAGTTCTAGATTATATGATGCATTTTGCACCTTTTTGCTATTTTCTTTAAAAAAGCTCGGCAAAATGCATGTTTTAAAGTAGCACTACTGGTAAGCCTATTTTGATAAAAAATTTGCTGTAAAATCACGGGGGCATAGTTATCATAAATATGAAATTTCAGTTTCGTACGACTTTTCGTTTTTGCGCTAGACTTGCCACACACACACAGACACACACACACACACACACACACACACACACACAGACACACACACACACACACACACACAGACACACACATACACACGCACACGGCACACACAGAGACCTTTTTGCGGGATTTGGTCATTTGGGAGTGGACTAAAACGTGTATTTCCATTAAAAAATGGAATTGGAAAAATTTTACTTTCCCTTACCACATATTCCATATATAGGTAAGTAAAAGTAAAAAAAAAATGTAATTAGTTAATTTTAAACAATGACAAAAATTAAATCTTTGCTTGTCTACAAACTTATAAATTATAAAGAAATGCCTACCTATAAAAACCTACCTAGACTAGCGGTTAATTTTCACACCCCTTTTTCATTACTCTAGGACACAGCTATATTTGTATAAATTTGAGGCAATCGCAGAGACAATTTTATAAGTAAGCACTCTATTCCAGCTAAATCAATACAATAATGCTACTATACTATTTATATAATAACTGTACTCTCTACCCTAGTACTCTATTTAGTATATTTAGTTGTATTTAAAATTTATTTTTAAAAGTAAGTTTTCTCCTTATGGATTTGTCTCTTCGAAGGCGGTTTATGGATCTCTAAATTTTGAGAAAATGTAATCATTCGAACTCAAAAGAAGTATTACGAACTTTAAATTTAATTTGTTTAATGTTCATCCTTAAGTTCTTATATCGGGTATAACTATGAGAAACATCTGCATATGATTTGAATAATTTTTTCAATTTCAATCAACAGAAATTTCTATGGAATAGGCAAACAAAAAATGGATAAGCAACATAACCTAAATAGAAAGTTGTATAGACAGTCAGTTAGTTACTAGGATCATTTATATTTTAAGTCAGTATCGAACCTTCATTAAAAAAAGTACACACTGCCCTTTGAATATTTTGTTTGCTGTAACCCCTTTACTAATTGGAACAATGCTACAAGCTATAGAATTTTCCATAGATTTCCATTTAAACTAGTCACGATTCAGATTCATGCAAAAATAATGCAATTACTGCAAAGGATAGGCCGGTTTTAAACTTTATTTATGCTGCATTAATTTTGCACCATTTTTTTATCTCTAAATTTGTCCCTTCATTTTTTAAATGAACAGGAGAGTAATGAAATGCTTACATAAATAATAGGGGTACTCACTACGTTTGCTATAGCATGCTATTTGTGCTATTGTGCTAAACCCATCAATTTTATACAGGAAATAACTGTAGAAACTCGACGGGTTTAGCAAAATAACACAAATAGCATGCTATAGCAAACATAGTGAGTACCCTATTCTATTAAATCTGCTAATGTTATTACAAGATGACCTGATTTAACTAGGCTATTTAACCATCCCTCTTCTTGCATTTAAACAGATTTTGTACAACTTCAGAATCAACTTAAATTTTCAATTTAGTTAACAGAAAACCATTTCTAAGGTTTAGAATAGCTATTTTTCCTCTTGCATTTAAGTGACTTTTTTAAATATATCGTCACTGTTTTTTTAATTTTTACTTTCACTTATCTTTTTATTTTGTGTTGCAGACCCCCCCAAAAAAAAAAAATCATTTTTTTCGAATTCACCTGTCCTTCAGAATACTGATTGTATTCTTCTGTACACTTTTTTGTTAATTTGTTTAATAGATTTATTGATATTTACAACTGTATAATGATATATATCTAGTAAATGTGATACAAGATTATACTGGCATGATTCACATGTACGGATACTACCCATTGGCAGCTCTCCAAAAACTATGTTAAACTAGAATGTCTCGGGGCCATCTTCTTTTCAGACGCCTCGGAGGATTATCAGGGATTGTAGAGGAAGCAAGGATTGAAAATAGTCGGTTAGAGTGGGAATGGAGTTTGTCATGAAAGGAGTGGTACCTGGTTCGCGCCAAGTCTGCAACATAGGGACGTTAAGGTCTTTATGGATGCGTTTATTTGTGACAAAACAAGGAGCCTTGATCCTTACAATAAAGACAAAGGATTTTTGTTTGTAAAGATTAGAAACGGGAAGAATTTGATGGTTTAGTAGAGCCCTAAATCGATACTCCGTAAGTCCATATCGGTTATATGATAGTCATGTAGATGAGCCTTAAGTGGAAGGTTTGAGCGTTTGTCCATAAGTATTGAAGTAGTCGAAATCGTCGGGCAGTTTCTTGTCTTTTCAGTCTTGAAGGAGGATTCCAAGTAAGACGTTTGTCCAGGTGAAGTCCTAGGTACCGGATCTGCTCAACCGGGACTAGAGGATCTGTACACTCACTACTGCAAACTTAAATACTAACGGTTATCATTATAATATGAAACTTTAAACTTTCATCATGAATTGTTAATTTGAAAAATCATTTTATTCTTTTTGACTTTCGCTACGGAATAATTACTTTAATATTCCTATACCACTCACTTTTCCAGCTTACATACAAACTTACTTAGATATTTCATTTTAATGTGAAATGATAATCTTTCACCATAGTATAATTAAGGGGGGGGGGAAGAGAGGCCATATACTTCGTCATCTTCTATATTTATTCAAATCAGTCGACGTTTCGGACTATTTTGTTTTTGTCAATTTTTAAGTCCCATTGTAAAGCACAAAAATTGGACTATGAATAATAGTTTTGATAAAATGTTTCATACAATAACATACATGGTCTCATAAACATCATGGACAAATTAAAAAAATAAATTTGGAAATTTTAATTTAAAAAAAAGAACAAGTTCTACTGATCTAATTACTGAGATTGTTTAGTGGAAGTTTGTCGATACAAGCAAAGAAAAAGTTTTTAATAGGGGTACTCACTATGTTTGCTATAGCATGCTATTTGTGTTATTTTGTTGCTATTTGTTGTTATTACCCGTCGTGTTTCTACAGTTATTTCCTGTAGAAAATTGATGGGTTTAGCACAATAGCACAAATAGCATGCTATAACAAACGTAGTGAGTACCCCTATTATTTATTAATACATTTTAGTCATATATATATATATATATATATATATATATATATATATATATATATATATATATATATATATATATATATATATATTAAGTAATTTTAGCAAATGTAAAGATCTATCTTATAATTAAAAAAAAAAATGGAGTTACCTGTAGCATGTTTGTTAGCATAACAGCCTTCTACGCCAAAGGTCCTGCGGGTTCAAACCCGCAGTTCCTAGGAGTATTTAATGGGGATATATTTAATGGGAGTAAAAATCCTTTGTAATGCCGTCCTTCGGAGCGGAAGTTAAAAGGTGGTACCGAGCCTGTGCGATGTCAGGTACTCGTTGAAGATCCTATCCTAATTAAACCAAGATAGGCAAAATTTAGGACTCCCACTGTTGTATCGTCCGATTAGCCACAGTACCATAAAGGGACGTTAAATAAATAAACAATCCAACAGTTAAATAATATAACAATTGTGAATTACATTGTTTTTCTTCATTATGATATATCTAATATACACGGCTAGAATATGATTTTTTTTGGGTCAATATGCAGTTGTCATAAAGTTTATTATTACATTTAATTGTAGATTATCTCTTGTATGCACTAATCAATCTTAAAGAATGAAAATAAAACGATTTTATTAATTGGAAAAAAATTTTTTCATCTCTTCAACACATAAATGATATTGGATACAGTACTTATAGAAAGTCTTCTGTTTCAAGGGGTTGATTTGGCCCAGATCACGCTCAGTCACTATGGCTTTTCTCCAATTTTCGGGTACACACATTATTCATGCTGGGTGTGCCCTAAGAGGGTCCTCCTACACTAGGGTCTCTTCACGTCTAAAATAACATAATAAATAATTCTGATACAGTCGGAGTCCGAACCAGAGGTTGGAAATCAGATCAACCTAACCAAAGGACCACGCCGCTTTCTATTTATTTAAATATATTTTGTTATTTAAGTGTTTCTTTGTACCTAACAAGTAAATAACCTTAGTACGGGCAACACACGCCTTTCACTTACCTCTGTTGTTAAAATAAATATAACAAGTACCAAATAAAGTTACCATTGAAAATATTTCATGTATACTGTTAGTGAAAGTAAAAGTTTAAGGAATTATATTTAGTTTCGATGGAAAAATATGTTTTAGATAAAATAATTTGAAAGTATAACACTGTTGGTACAATAATCACTCCAGATTATGGCATGTTCTTCAATTCCCATTACGTTTCACAACTATTATTTGAGATAACATTTTTTATAAATTCTTAAGATTTTCAACGATATATTAATATACCGTATAATGTATTTTCTGTATGTCATTTGGAGTCAGGGCACCTTAACTCCAGTGAATACTGAAATTTGAAAAGATTCAAGATTGTAATAATTTCCCTTACTATATACTTCATATATATATATATATATGTAAATAGAAGGAAAGAAAATCTGGTGCGCGCAACACACGACTTTCACTTACCTCGGTTATTTATATCAATTTTTAAAGAATTTTAGAAACGAAAAAAAAATTGTTAAAGAATTATTTACATTGATTATTAAATAATCTATTATATTATTATCTACGAAAATCAGTTTGTTTTATCGGCTTTTCATCACTCTCCGTTAACTTTTAAATAGCAAGTATAAGATAATATTTTTTCTAAAATTTTCTGCATTACAAAAGTATATTATACATATATATTACTGTTCGTAAGTTAAAAAACATTAAATTGGATTAAAAAAATATTTTTGTAGTTATCTCCTTTAGTTGGTTATCGAATTCGTTCAAATTATATATTTACCTGTTTTTTAGATTTGCTAATCAGATGATATGGTCAGTTTCATTAAATCTACAAAATTAAAGGTACATTAGAGGAAGAGTCGACATTTAAGTTCTGTCAGAATATTTCAATCAGAATGAAACCTACATCATATTAAATATTAGTTTAATCGAAATTGTTAGTTTTTGAGAAAAACGTAAATAGGTGCAAAATGCAAGGTATTAAGTGGCTCTTCTGGTTAGCTGATTTTGATGAAAAAGTTGCTGTAACATCTCGGGTGTATAGTGGTCTTAAATATGAAATTTCAGTTTCATAGGACATAGGATTTTAGTTTTCGCGCTGGACTTACCTTTCCCCTCCTCCCCCACACACGGAAACACGAACATACACTCAGACACTTAGACCTTTTTGCGGGGCTTGGTCATTCGGACTAAGGAGAGTTTAAGACGTGTACTGGTATTTCCGTTGAAATAATTTTCACGATCGCAATACTTTTTCTTATTATATATTCCATATATAGGTAAGTGAAAGTAAAAAAAAGAATAAAAGAAAAAAATCCCAATAGAAATATATATACAATCGTCCTATTTATAAAGTCCATCAAATTTTACATCGATATATGAAGTTTAATAAAAATCGTTAGAGCCGTTTTTGAGAAAATCGTAAAAAGGTACAAAATGCATGGTATAAAGTGGCTCTGCTGGTAAGCTGATTTTGATGAAAAAGTTTTCGTAACATCTAGGGCGTATGGCTGCATTAAATATGAAATTTCAGTTTCGTGCAACTTTTTGTTTTCGCCCGGGAGTTACTCACACACTAAGACCTTTTGCGGGACTTGGTCATTTGGACAAAGGGGACCCTAAAACGTCTATTTCCGTTGATAACTGGAAGTCGAAAATCTCCACGATCGCAAAACTTTCCCTCACTATATATTTCATATATAAGTAAGAGAAAGAAACACGTATATACAATATGTAATAAGATTAATGGGAATAACAGAGAGGTTCAATTTCAAGGTACTGTCAGGAATAAACACGTTAGAGAGATTACTGTAGAAACCTTCATTCAATTTTGAGTGATTGTGAGGGCGAGTTAGAATCCCCTGGTTTAGCAAATGAAAACTAATGAACTTGGACTTTAGAAAGGCCATCCTGGGCCATGATATTAATAGCGTGGCTGCTTCCACAATTCAGATACTTTATTGTGGATTTCTTATTAAATCATGGCATTAAATATTTTAAATTATAGATAAAATAATGAATAATGAGATTTTTCCTATGATGTTAAAGAAGTATAAATGGTTATCGGTAATGTGGTTGGAAAATTGAGAGTTGTTCTGCCCATAAACTAAGACCATGTTTGGAACAACTGACTTCCGATTTGGAGAACCAAGAAGACCCCTTGGGACAAGAAAATTCACCCAAATTAACTTCCAATGACTAGCTTTCATAATTCTCTCTCTCTCTCTCTTTCTCTCTCTCTCTCTCTTTCTCTCTCTCTCTCTCTCTCTCTCTCTCTCTCTCTCTCTATATATATATATATATATATATATATATATATATATATATATATATATATATATATATATATTTATCCATTAAATAACTTTCTTGGAATTTCATATGGATCCATTCTTATCTCTATCCTCTGCTAGATTTTTCATGCGAACGATGGATTGTCCCCTTTTCCTTCCTATTCCTTCAAGATAGTTATTATAGGACATCCTGGGCCGCCCTCTGGGACGCTTTCCGGATCCTCTAACTTCCATGGCCTTGATTGGGTCTCTTTCTTCTTTCATTCGGCAGACATGCCCAAACCACTCTAGCTGTCTTCTTTCAATTATTTCAAGTAGATGTGGCACATTGGGGTATTGGCTTACTTATTCATTCCTTATGCAGTCTCTTCTAGTTTTTCCTATTATTCTTCTGAGGAACTTCATTTCTGTAGCGGTGATTCAGCTTCTTTGTTTTCCCGTGAGAATCCAGCTTTCTGCTCCATATATCAATATAGGGAGAAACACGGATTTGTAGATGTTTAGTTTGACCTCTCATTCGATCTCTTTCTTGTCTACCATTGTGTTGGAAATCTTATAATAGACTGCGTTTGCTTTACTAATTCTGTTTGAATTTTCCGAGTCTATTTTTCAGTTTTGTCAGATATGGTGCCAGAATATGTGTAGTCCTTCACCTGTTACAGCTCAACTCCATTGCAATCCACGTGGACATCCTTCTGAGTTCTTCATAAATGGACTATTTTACTTTCATTGGTATTGGATTTGTAGCCCCTTTCTTTGGAGTTCCTCGTACCATTCTGTCATTGCTTCTTGGAGTATTGTAGGTGAATCTGTGAACAGGACTACATCATCAGCATACAGGAAGATTCTGTGGAGAAGGGTATAAACTTCCTTAGTGGTCCCGAGGATACGGGGCCTCTCTTTTTGGGCCAATCACCCGTAAGAGAATAATAATGATTCAGAAACTGCAAACAGCCTCGGATTTATTATTGTTCAATTAATATTATTTTGCACGATTTATACTTTATAGTGCTGACTAGCTTTTTCATAACTTCTAGTAGCTCTTTAAATACCGAATTGTATTGTAAGAGCCAAAAGACGGAATAACCTACTTAAGAAAATAAAGATTAATTTTGAAAAAAAATTGTCATTTCTTTCATAAAAAGTATCGTTTTTTGCTCTGTTTAGTAAACGGGCTCTTTCATGCTACTTCTCACATATCTTCTTATTTTATGTTAGGTACAAGGTCTTATTTAAATTTATCTGAATTTAGTATTTTCGTATTGACCAAATAAATATGATAAGAATGATTTTTCATGCTCTGAATTAATAAGTTAAAGTAATGATATCCAACGAACTTCAAAAATCTTAGAACAAGCTACTGAAATTGAGGCAACTTAAATAAAGAGGCAAGGGGCAGACGAATTCCCGCTTAATCGAATCCCCCTTCCCCCCAGCGAACGGTCCCAGTTTGTAAACAAACTTAAGCTGCCGATAGGAAGTGGTAATATGATTTTTAAGTTTGTTCCGCGGTGGCTTTCAAGCACCATCGCCTCAGATATGGCTGAATTTTCTCCTGGAATTGCCAGCTGATTGGAGCTTTGGTGGATTAACCTTCTTCTGCTAATCGTATCAATCAAAAGATATGTGAATATATATATCAAAGATTTGTTTAGTTGGAGGATGACGGAAAACATTACCTATTAAATCATTGTTTTAAAACTACTTCCTGATCCATGCATTTTACCCATTGATATAACTGATCTAGTACAAGATACTTAGACTAAATTGGATTGACTTCTCTTGCATTCATACGTAAGTTTTCACATCTTCAGAATTATTATAAATAATCGACACGATTGCATTGTTGGCATATTGTCTCTCTCGAAACACACAACAGTGCTTATGTGACATTAATAAATCAAATAAAATAGTTGTTCATAATTACGATTTCTATTCAAGAGCACAACAAATTTTGGCGACGAGGTAAACGTGAAGTGACGATTGCGTTGTGTCTAGTTATCGAGGTAACCTATCTTTATACATTTCTTAGTTTCGACATTTCCTGCCTGCATCAAAATGGCTAGTATCCAGTTTGAATCGCTTATGAAAGCTTTCAATAAACACCAAAGGATACTTATAGAGACTCTTTAAAAAAATTATTGCTGGTGGTCATCAACCTCAAGTCCTTGTGAATCCACAAGTTCTTATACCACCGTTCGAGAATTTCAATGCTAAAGTTGACAGCCGCGAAATTTCTAGCCTTCAACCAACTCCATCAGTATCTCTTGCCGGAAACGAAATCAACAAAATTGGCCAACACAAATCACGTGCTAAAAATCGATCTATCGGATCAGTTCTTCAAAATGCTCTTCTCAAAATGTACCATATTCACCTCAAAATAGTTGTTCATAACTACAATTTCGATTCAAGTATCAACATAAATTTCCAATTATTTCAGTTAATTAAAACGAAACATTTCCTAGGTCTAAAATATCTATTTTTATTTATTTTCAAAGTGAACAATTAAATATATAGGCGGTGGCAGGGTTCCTCACTGATTTTTAATTTACGTAGCTGAATCGCTCGAAATTTGAATAAAAAAAATTTGTTATTTTCGTTTTGAATAGTCCTTCAGAATACTGACTGTAATCTTGCTATAAGATCAATCACTAATCCAAATTTGGATTCATAGATAATTATTTTAATATGATATATTAAACTTTTGATCATAGCAAATTTAAGGGGAAGGAAGAAAAAATTGTCCTTTTGTTCAAATCAGGCTACTTTTTTCTTTTCTTTTTCCATTTTCTCACGTTTGATTGTATATCACAAAATTTAATTGGAGAATGACAGGTAAGGATTACTACTATCAAATCATTATTATAAAACTAGTTAGTTATCTATGTATTTCACCCATTGATAAGACTTAAAACTGGCCATAGGATTACAAAGGAAACACGAGAACATTTATTTTTTCGTTCTTGACTTTAAATTATTGTATTTTGTATTAGGTCGATTTTTAATAGTAACATTGATTTTATTTAGATATAACATGGAATAATGGAGAACATTTGTGGTGTAATGGCTAGAAGTTGCGGGTTCGTACCCGGCATATGATTTTTTATTGGGAATAAAAAATCTTTGGTTTTGCCGTCCTGAGCCTGTGCGATGTCAAGTAGCCGTTAAAGATCATTATCCTGATTAAATCTGGATAGGACAAATCTATGACTCTCCCTGTAGCATTGTCCAATTAGACACTGTGGCATAAAAGTGACGTTAAATTAATAAACAAACATGAAATAATTTAATTATTTTAGAATAGGTGAGATGAGAGTAAATAGTCTACGAATTGCCGATGATTTATTTTGAATTCGAGAAAATCTCTTAAACAAACAACTTCAGTCTTTTGAAAAAAACAATTTCCTACACAATTTCTAAAGGAAGTAATATATGTTGAAATTTAGACTAGATGGGTAGTTAAAGTTCCTTATGATGAATTTACTTTGACTTACCTCGATTAAAGTGTAGAAAGTTGACGGCGTCGAAGTCAACAATAGTCAAGTAAAATTATGGTTTTTGGATTAGAGATTCAGATGAGAGGATGAGAGTAGGTCGGGTGTGGTAAAGTTTCATATTAAGCTCCAAGAGTTTTGTGACACCACAAGTGTGGCATGTGGCTGGGCGTTGTCATGTAACAAAATGGACCCCTTTCAGTTGACCAAAGATGGTTTTTTTATTGTAAATTTCTAATAATTTCCACCAATTAAGTTACAATACACTTCGGCATTGATGTTTTCTCTAGGATTTAAGATGCTGTATTGTCAAATTGAATAAAGCATACCATAGTTGAACCATCATCTTTTTTAATGTTAAGCTTCTATTCCTTTGTCGAGCCACTGTACAGAACGTCTACTATTGTTGCTAAATATCCACTTTTCATTACAAGTAACAATTTTGGAGAGAAAAGGGACGTTTTTGTTTCCGCAAAATATTGTAGCACAATCTTCATAACGCTGTTGTTGTTTTTTTGGTGGTCATTTATTGTATAGGGAACACAACTATTAAGCTTTTTTACTTTTCTGATCGCCATGAGGTGGACATCGAAATTCGTTTTGCAAAGGTTAAGTCTCCGTGCAAGTTCTCAAACAGTTGTTCAGGAACTTTCTTCCACAAAAGCCCGCAGAACATCGTCATCAGAAGAGGAAGCCTTTACCCAACCTTCCATGCCTTTTGGCTTCCTACAGATTTTTTTTAATCGAAATTGAATAGAGCACTTATTTATCCTGTCCTCGTCCCAGCCTTGATTGATATTCATGACCGCCTGGGTCCGGTTCCAGCCTAGTTTAAACTCGTAAAATAGAATTATGAATGCCTCGCGTTGAAATCTTAGTAAAGACTGATTTTTTTCGAGGCAGCGATATGTTACAAAAGTTACCATACATTATCGTTCAAGAGATAATTAATAAGTGTTGATTTTCATAGAAATGAATAATCTAGTGAACTTAAACATTTTGTTACATAGAGGTGTGTTTTAATGAAAACTCAAAATCCTGCATCATTTCCTTGAAAACCCAATAAAAATTGTAATTTTTTCCTGAGGAGGTATATACTTCATTCGCTAAATGCTTAAATATGTTTTTCAAGCCGGTTACTATATTTTTGAAAAGCCTAATTAATTAACAAAATGATAAATCATTTGATACTGAACTCAACATTTTAAGATGGTAAAGAATATTGTAGACGTAAGGAAATTTGTTTAAATATTGCAAATGCTTTCTCACCGCCCTAATTAACCACATATTTTTTTTTTCTCTTGACTAAAATACACGCGGCATGGAAATGATAGATGATGTGAAGGAGTTATTGAAAACGAACTGAATAATATGGAGAGAATGTTGTTGTTTTTAACTAAAGACGTTATTATCTACCCCAAACACTCACCGATTTCCAATCGTATCTTAAAAGTAAGGGATTAAAAAATAAAGTTGTTAATAGAATACTTTTTCAAGATTAATATAAGTATTATATAACATAACGCACCCAGTATGTCAATATCCAGGGAATGACGAATTTCAATTAGTCACAGGATTTTGATCCTTGGACTAGATTATACAAGCAGGAAAATCCTGCAAATCATCATAATACTTATCACAGAACAGTGGAGACTTTTTTTTTAATCCTCTTATTTGTTACATAATTTTAAAATAGAGTCTCCCCTAAATTAATTGCCTAGATCTATTGACTTGAAATATGTCTATATTGTTGCTGGTTCATGGTCATCAAAGACAGAGGCAAAGGATATTTTTCTACTGCATGCAGTACATTAGAAATCTGCCTAACATTGTGGGACAGCTCTTCTATGTCCTGTTTGATGGCTGAAATAGAAGTAGTTGAGTATAGTCCCGGCAGAACTACCCCATAGAACTACCCTGCTACCCTATGGTAGCAGTGAAAGTCGTATTTTTTTCAGAAAAGTGAGTGAATAATTTTTTATAATGATCCTAAGTGGTCGTATTTCTTTTTACGTCTTTTAATCGAGAAAAACATTTGAAGTTAGTTTGTCTGTTTTACTTAGATATTTCATTTGCGAAGGCGACAAAGTTCGTGACGTGAGCAACAAAGATTGGGGTTGGTTCGGACTCTTAATGACTTGGTGTCGTGGATTCAGATTGGATATTTGTGAGCTGTAAATTTATTGCTGGTTGGAATAGTAGATGTGACTTGTGTGGCTTGGTTCTTCTGAAGGACCAGGTAAATCGACTATGGATTTATTGCGGCTGATAACTGCAGTGATTAGATTTTTACTGTTTTATTAGGTGATCCTTCAGATCCCCCTGGAACAATATTATGTTGACGATTCAGGAGTTCTACGTTTTAAATATTGGGAGTCAGTTTCGCTGCCTTCTGCGAAAGCCGTTTTCTCGTCTGTCTCCATCCCCCGAAGATTCACCTTTTTTTTTTTTTTTTTTTTAGAGAAAAAAAATTAAGAACAAAATATTTAGTATACCATATATATATTATACCATATAGTAAAATAAAAATAAATGTTTAAGTACTTGAGTTTAAAAATTATTTACATAAAAAGAGAAAGAAAAAGATAATAAACAAGCCATTTTAATAACAATAAAAATTAAGCACGGGCTTAATGATAGGCAGTACCGAGCAGGACACGGGACAGGACCCGTCTTCCACGTGGAGACCTATCCAGCTCCTAGCGTGCACTATTAATCACAAGTATTAGGTCTATTAAATGCACTCACCTAACAAATGTAGGTCTAACGTGTTCTCAATGGCATACACTCTTTATTTACAAGTGTTGGGTACAAAACATTAATTAACATACTAAGAGTATTCACAGGATAAACAGAGAGCTACATTAGGGTATAACTTCAGTTGCCACCATGACACTTATACTGGTAAGTAAGTAAATGTAACGTTTGTATGGTAGCCGAATTTATTTTTATTAGTTTGAAAAAGAATTTGTGTCGTGTGAAGACAATCACCATACATACTGTAATCATGATTAAACTCGTAAATTTAGTTTTAGCATGTGTATTAATGAATTTTATAGATTAGCCCGCTATTAATTACCCTGTCAAAAATAATTCTACTTCATATAAAGGCCCTACGATTATGTTTCATATGCATTTTCCGAAATTCAAGTTAATCGTTTCGAGATCGTTTTCCGACGAACATCAGGAGGGTGTAGTCAGTCATTCAGTGACTTTATCGAAGTTTATCAGCCACCGACAGAGGAACTTGACAACAGATTGATATTGCCCATAATAGCCAATAGCAGTTCCAAGTTGTCATTATCAAGTTGCCTGCAACGGCCCTTCTCTTGGGTTAGTTCAGCTTCACTCCATTCCTTCTGCCCCCGCGAGATTATTATTATCATGTTATATTTTCTTGTGATTGTTTATTAACAAAAGAGAGATATATCGATAACAATTATTATTGAATTGAATATCCTAGAGGAGAGAAGATAAATTACAACAGATAAAGAGAAATGTACACATAGTGTTTGCTTAATTTAATAAAAGATTTTTAGGAAGGAACATAAGTTTTTCACAACTCTTAATAATAATTACTGAACTTAGCAGTCGTAATAGATTATTGTTAAAGTAATTGATTATTTTTATTTATTTATTTATGAGGCTTCTGTCTCTGTAGGTCATTGGCGTTTACACTTGCATTTTATACTCTATTATAATATAAACTTCTCTTCAAATATTTGAAAAAGATATTGACTTTGTTTTCGTCATCTTTAAGCATGTCTTTTAGTGCAGTATTCATTTTTAATTAATTTCTCAATTTACTGGAAATTGGACAATCTAATAATATATTTTTTCAGTTTTTACTGTGTTACATCTGGTACAAGTTGGGACTTCTTGATCTCGTAGAAGGTAGCCGTGGCAGAAATCGCAATGTCCTATCTGAAGCTTGCAGAGGATCACATCTTCTCTCCTTGACTTCCAACGGGCACAATCTTTTTTAGTCTCATTTAATTTTAATGGGTTTACATTCCACCCGATTTACCACGTTTCCTATTGTAAATAGCTAAACTGCCTTGTTCAATCTTGCAGAGGGATTTTGTTGATTATCGTAGCTTGAGGTGATGTAAAAAAAAAGACGAGCTGAGTTTGCCGCGGCATCGTCTTTTTCATTGCCACACTATGTGCGGGGACCCATAAAAACACCACTTCTCTGTTCTTCGTTAAGACTTCACAATGCATATTAAGGATTTCTGCCACAACCGGATGCCGGATCTTTGAGCTATTCACGGCTTTTAAGACACTTTGAGACGGATACAATAACACATTTCTGATCATGCTCTGAACTTTTTATGTACAATAAGGCTTCTCTGATGGCATTGGCCTCTCCTGTGAAGACTCTATAAAGAAGATTATGTTTTGTTTGCTTATCTTGACAATGCGGACCGAATCGCGATTACGATTTAAACTATTTGCTTCTTATCCCGAAAAGTATAATTGACATCTCGATTTGAAAATCATTTTTGGCGTAGTTAATTTGGACCACAGTGTCCCTGGCTGCATGGCCGCGACCTGTTTGGACAACTACACTTGACCTGCTCCTGACCAAGGATCTAAGTCGTACTAAGGGTAAGTAATGTCGTCTGGAGAGAGACGATATACCTTATGTACTCTTGAAGATGATCCTTAAGGAGGGTAAAGCCTTCTTACTGAATATATTCAACTTGTGCATAGTTGAATTGAATTGAAGGACCAGGTAAATCGACTATGGATTTATTGCGGCTGATAACTGCAGTGATTAGATTTTTACTGTTTTATTAGGTGATCCTTCAGATCCCCCTGGAACAATATTATGTTGACGATTCAGGAGTTCTACGTTTTAAATATTGGGAGTCAGTTTCGCTGCCTTCTGCGAAAGCCGTTTTCTCGTCTGTCTCCATCCCCCGAAGATTCACCTTTTTTTTTTTTTTTTTTTTAGAGAAAAAAAATTAAGAACAAAATATTTAGTATACCATATATATATTATACCATATAGTAAAATAAAAATAAATGTTTAAGTACTTGAGTTTAAAAATTATTTACATAAAAAGAGAAAGAAAAAGATAATAAACAAGCCATTTTAATAACAATAAAAATTAAGCACGGGCTTAATGATAGGCAGTACCGAGCAGGACACGGGACAGGACCCGTCTTCCACGTGGAGACCTATCCAGCTCCTAGCGTGCACTATTAATCACAAGTATTAGGTCTATTAAATGCACTCACCTAACAAATGTAGGTCTAACGTGTTCTCAATGGCATACACTCTTTATTTACAAGTGTTGGGTACAAAACATTAATTAACATACTAAGAGTATTCACAGGATAAACAGAGAGCTACATTAGGGTATAACTTCAGTTGCCACCATGACACTTATACTGGTAAGTAAGTAAATGTAACGTTTGTATGGTAGCCGAATTTATTTTTATTAGTTTGAAAAAGAATTTGTGTCGTGTGAAGACAATCACCATACATACTGTAATCATGATTAAACTCGTAAATTTAGTTTTAGCATGTGTATTAATGAATTTTATAGATTAGCCCGCTATTAATTACCCTGTCAAAAATAATTCTACTTCATATAAAGGCCCTACGATTATGTTTCATATGCATTTTCCGAAATTCAAGTTAATCGTTTCGAGATCGTTTTCCGACGAACATCAGGAGGGTGTAGTCAGTCATTCAGTGACTTTATCGAAGTTTATCAGCCACCGACAGAGGAACTTGACAACAGATTGATATTGCCCATAATAGCCAATAGCAGTTCCAAGTTGTCATTATCAAGTTGCCTGCAACGGCCCTTCTCTTGGGTTAGTTCAGCTTCACTCCATTCCTTCTGCCCCGCGAGATTATTATTATCATGTTATATTTTCTTGTGATTGTTTATTAACAAAAGAGAGATATATCGATAACAATTATTATTGAATTGAATATCCTAGAGGAGAGAAGATAAATTACAACAGATAAAGAGAAATGTACACATAGTGTTTGCTTAATTTAATAAAAGATTTTTAGGAAGGAACATAAGTTTTTCACAACTCTTAATAATAATTACTGAACTTAGCAGTCGTAATAGATTATTGTTAAAGTAATTGATTATTTTTATTTATTTATTTATGAGGCTTCTGTCTCTGTAGGTCATTGGCGTTTACACTTGCATTTTATACTCTATTATAATATAAACTTCTCTTCAAATATTTGAAAAAGATATTGACTTTGTTTTCGTCATCTTTAAGCATGTCTTTTAGTGCAGTATTCATTTTTAATTAATTTCTCAATTTACTGGAAATTGGACAATCTAAAAATATATTTTTTCAGTTTTTACTGTGTTACATCTGGTACAAGTTGGGACTTCTTGATCTCGTAGAAGGTAGCCGTGGCAGAAATCGCAATGTCCTATCTGAAGCTTGCAGAGGATCACATCTTCTCTCCTTGACTTCCAACGGGCACAATCTTTTTTAGTCTCATTTAATTTTAATGGGTTTACATTCCACCCGATTTACCACGTTTCCTATTGTAAATAGCTAAACTGCCTTGTTCAATCTTGCAGAGGGATTTTGTTGATTATCGTAGCTTGAGGTGATGTAAAAAAAAAGACGAGCTGAGTTTGCCGCGGCATCGTCTTTTTCATTGCCACACTATGTGCGGGGACCCATAAAAACACCACTTCTCTGTTCTTCGTTAAGACTTCACAATGCATATTAAGGATTTCTGCCACAACCGGATGCCGGATCTTTGAGCTATTCACGGCTTTTAAGACACTTTGAGACGGATACAATAACACATTTCTGATCATGCTCTGAACTTTTTATGTACAATAAGGCTTCTCTGATGGCATTGGCCTCTCCTGTGAAGACTCTATAAAGAAGATTATGTTTTGTTTGCTTATCTTGACAATGCGGACCGAATCGCGATTACGATTTAAACTATTTGCTTCTTATCCCGAAAAGTATAATTGACATCTCGATTTGAAAATCATTTTTGGCGTAGTTAATTTGGACCACAGTGTCCCTGGCTGCATGGCCGCGACCTGTTTGGACAACTACACTTGACCTGCTCCTGACCAAGGATCTAAGTCGTACTAAGGGTAAGTAATGTCGTCTGGAGAGAGACGATATACCTTATGTACTCTTGAAGATGATCCTTAAGGAGGGTAAAGCCTTCTTACTGAATATATTCAACTTGTGCATACGGTTATTGTAAATATTTAGAGACCTGTGGCGTTCCAGTGAGCTCTTAATATTAATAATTGTTTATGAGGACAGGATGACATAACAATGTAGTGGACTGTATTTTAAATGGATTATAATATGGAACAATATATATGAATATAATATGGTATAAGATTATAATCTATTAAGAGTTACAATTAATCACAAATTTTTTTTTTTTTTTTTCTTACCCTCTGGTTTTATTTTCGATCAAAATACAAATACAAATGTAATATGTATAGATGTCACATTTGTCCTTCTGTTACCCGGAGGTATTCTAAAGATGATTGCTATATGCGCTGGATGCACTAGTAATCTTTCAAGGGCTTCTTCTATGCCTTTATTTATCCATTGCAAAATGGGAGGGAGCATTCTTCAGGGTTTTGGCAATAAATTGAGTTCAGACATAGTCCGAACTCCTTCCCTCGGCGACAACGTCAACGAGAGGTAGTGATCCTTGCCACCTCCCAGGCTTGGGTGGTGGGGTGATATCAGAAAATAATGGATTAGCACAGGCCTTCAGCCCATCAAAAAATTTAATGTGCCTCCGGCTGATATATTCAGGCACTGTTGGCAATACTAACTCCTGATGAAGGATATGGTTTTTGGCCCTCTGTAAGTTGGTACCTCTGACAATCCGCCGAAGGATGGAGTTCTGGAACGTCTGTAATTGTTTGAGAGTGGACTTAAACAGATGCCGCATCAAGGGCGCACCATAGAGCATAGTAGGACGTATTATAGCCTTGTAGATCTGTAGTTTCAGCCTCAGTGACAGCTGAGGTGACGTGAGTAGATGATTAAGTCTATAGCCCTTTCTCCTGGCCAGTTTGAGTCGTTCCCGGACGTGACTAGATAAGGTGAGGTGCCTATCTAGAGTGACGCCCAGGTAGAGGATTGAATTAGAGACTAGCAGTGTTTCTCCGTTCACTTTAAAATCAGTGGGCAAAGCGCTCTTCCCCTTCTGGAACGACATGACAATAGCATCTGTCTTCTTCGGGTTCACCCTAATGCCAATCTCCTTCAGCTCATCTACAATAGTGGTCGATGCTCCTTGTGCCAGATGAGAGCCCTTTTCGGTCTCATACTAGAAGCATAGATGCCAATGTCATCGGCGTAGGCTGCTACCAGTGCCATTGGGTGCTTCATTGAGATCACTTTTGCTGTAAAGATCACAAACAATAGTGGTCCCAATACAGAACCTTGAGGAACCCCACAAATGGTGTCCTTTGATGTTGACAATTTATCGCCTACCCTTACGACGAAGGATCTCCCGCTTAAGTAGCTTCTGATCAATCGGCATAATGAAGCTGGAAAACGATAGTCTTCCAACTGGCGAAGCAGTAACTTGTGGGATACACAATCAAACGCCTGTGTGCAGTCCAGCGAGATGAACGCCGTGGCTTCATTGTTCTTCGTCATACGATCTATGGTGTGCCTTTGAAGTTTCACTAAATGATGATCGCAGGCTACGCCTCGTGAGAACCCGGTCTGTTCTGGTGGAATGATGGACTCCTCACTGCAGTGCTCTAGCAGATGGTGATGGATCAGCCTCTCGAACACCTTGCTCATATGCGAAAGGAGATTGATAGGGCCGATAATGCTCTGGTGAGTTTCCATTCTTCCCAGGCTTAAGTAGCGGCACTATGATCGCTTGCTTCCAGTCATCGGGGAAGTATGAGATCCGCATACAGGAGTTAAAAATGTTTAATAGGAAGGCTTTACCCCTCCGAGGTAGCATCTTCAATAGTACATACGGAATATCATCCAGTCCCGAAGCCTTGTTACCCTTGGTGCGTCGTAGTACCGACTCAAGCTGTCCGAAGGTGGAAAATATCCTCTTTTTATTAGGGGACGTTGGTCTTCCCGCAGGAAGTGTGGGAGCATTTAACAGCCGATCATCTTTCCTCGCCTTATAAGAATCGGCCAAGAGTTCAGCCTGTTCCTCAGGGGATAATAGGGTGCCACCTGATGTAAGGTGTACACTCTTCCTCTTAGTGACGTGTGACCTCACAAGTCTCCAGAACTGACGATGATCATCATGAGTCCTACGGAGTTGCTCGTGCCATATGAAAGTCTTCCATTCACGCATGAGGCTGGCTATCTGCCGGGTCATCGCATTGATGGCCGGTTTCAAGCCGTAGTCACAAGTTCGGTGGAAAATATTCCTCAGGTTGTTCCTTTGTGCAATGAGAGCAAGAATGTGACTCGGTGGTTTCCTGAAGGCGTTTGGCTGAGGACTAAACCTTGGTATGGTAAGATTGGCTGATACATGGACGGTGGTGGTGATATCTGAGATCGCCTTCTGCACCTCTTTAACAGTTCTTAAGTACTGTATCTTTGGTAGGGTATCATCCACACTAGCCCTATATCCTTTCCAGTCGGCCTTGTGGAAGAGGAACTTGATCGTGGGTGGTGTTGCTGGAGTTCCTTCAAAGGCATATAGCACAGGCCGGTGGTCCGACGGTCCGTATGGGAGCGCTAGGCACTCAGTAACAGTGTGAAGGTCCCTGGTCAGGAGTAGATCAAGTGTGGATGTCCAGTCAGGTCGGGCCGCATGCCTAAAGGTGTGCACTCTGGGGTGGAAGACAGCCATCCTGGTCTTGGTGATATAGGTACCCATCGGATTGTTGCTACCGCACAGCCAGGCAGTGTGCCGGGCGTTGAAGTCCCCTAAGATGACAAACCGACTCTTATCCTGGCGTGTTGCAGACACAGCAGAAAGTAAAACGTTGTTTTAATCGAACATCTACTGTGACTATATGAGTACCCTCTGTAGAGCTACTGGGTTGGGTACCAACCTCGATGGGATATCTCCTCGAACCAGAATGTTACGGCCTCGTTAGCCCCGGGAGACAAGCCTCACGGTATGCAATATACCCCTGAAAATACAGTGAAGCAGAGGTGGGTAGTATAGTGTCGGTCAGCGCCACCACCGATGGCCGGTGCTGCTGCAGGAGGAGTTCTATTTCAGCCTTCTTCAGAAGTAGGCCTCGAATATTATAAGAAATAACTAAGTGCTCAGTCATAATCTTAGCGATGATCTTCGTCAGCATCTTCATCATTTCTCGAACAGTTGCCATCATCTCTGCGAATTGGGCGTTGAATAGAGCATTGCTTGGATGTGCTTGTGTATTTAATGTGGATTGCGGTGTTGAGGAGTGAGCGGGTGCTGTCATTGGTTCAGCTTCTTCATGATGCGATGTTGGGGATGTTCTTGTAGCTGCTGCTGCTGCTGTTGCTGCCCGGCGGGTCCGCCAAGTAGTTCAGTGAAAGCCTTAACTACTACTTGTCTTACTTGAAGGGGCTGCTACATTTATAATTGTCCTCTTTCTCATCTGGAGCAGTTCTTGCCGGCGGGGACACTCTTTGGAGGAGGCATGATGGGCTCCACTACAGTTGGCACATTTGATTGGTGCAAGTCGTGGGCAGCTTCTTTCTTCATGAGTTTGGGCGCACCGGGGGCATTTTACTGTCCTCCCGCAGTATTTCATGGTGTGCCCAAACTCTAAGCAGTTTCGACACTGTGCTGGGCATTTATCTTCTTTAAAGGGGGTTACCCTAAATCTAAACCTGGTTCACATGGCGAAGAGCCTGTACATTTTCGATTTTTACCGTAGGCTCAGTGATGAGCAAGATGGCTTCAATCGGGTAGGTCACTTCTCCTTGTCGTTTGGTCAGGCGCTTGGCCATCACGAATCCTGGCAGCCTTTGTTTCACTTCAGTGGCGAACATATTTAAGTCACTGTCAACATCGAAGCCGTGAACCACAAACTTCTTTGTCCTCTTGGTGCCGCGAGGTGCATAGGTGTGGAATTGCACCTTATCATCACGACGGAATAGTTTTACCACGGCATAGTGATCGGCATCATTATCCAAGTATAACCTCGTCTCCTTTGCCGAGGTATTTGTAGTAAACTTTGTGATCTTCATTTCCAAGAGAGTCGCTCTGAGAATGGGTTGCGACAGTGGTGGCCTGATTATTACTGGTGGCGGTAACCTCTTCTTGGGCTGATCATTGCCTGACTGAGGTGGAGCAATTGGCGCAAACTGGTTAGAGACAGGTGTCGGTGGAGGCCCGGCGACTGTCCTCAGTTTTTGGGAATTTTTCTTTGAAACTTGGACATATCCCGCTTCATCAGCTCCACTTGACGGGCGCTTCTCGCCTCTAGCCTCTTCCATTATCTGGCCGTCGAAGTCGATGGTTCACCTATTTCGTTAGATGGCCGCGTATAGGGGCAAAAACTCTTGTCAGCGCTACGCTGCCCGATTGGCTGTTAAAGATTATTTCCACGGGATAAGTGTGGTCTTCAACAGCATAAGGGCGCAAAATAAATACAAAACTCTATGTATACGAAATGTATTCAAGTGCCATGGTCAGCCTGTATTGCCGTTGCATTCTAGTCCTTTCGCTACTTTATGCTAAGCGATTGAGGTTGTGGTGGCTTTGTCCCTATTTTGATATGAAATGAAGAAACCTTTTCGGTGTGTGTTAAAAATCACAAATTTTGATTTAGGTTAAATTATTTATATTTTTACAGTATCTGTCTGAATGCGGGAGTAGGGCGGTCTCTCCTCTTGGGTCATTCTTTCGTTCCTGGGCTGGCTGAGGCCTATTCTTTCACTCCTCCATTGTGATGAGGACGATAATTGTGAGAAATATGATGAAGTTTGCTTCTGCGATAGATACATGTGCTTTTCTCTCGCTTTCATGCTGATGTCTTACTCGCAGATGATTCTGGTCTCAGTCCGAGTGCCTACATATGCCGCCAGATGGCCCCTGTGTGCGCTTGGTTCTATTGCTGCATGCAAGATGCCATGTCTTGAAATGGGTTAAGGGCCGTGTTCCCTTAACAGTTATTCTACTTGTCTATTGCCTGGAAACGTGCGATCGTAGTGCCTCTATTCAAGCTGGGAAGGTTGGACCTCTCTCACTAAGACTAAGACTCTTACTCTATAAAGCCATATTACGCCCTGCACTGACATAAGGCGCGCTACTGTTTACTCTCCTAAAATAAGGCCACTGAAACACTTTCAGAGATTTCAAAACAGCTCAGAAGGATGACTAATTGGGTTATGTCACATGAAATGTCCGTTTTCAAGGTAAAGTATTTTTATAAAAAATACGATATGAAAAGGAGATAATTTTATTCGAAGTATTTACCTTTTCTACATATTTTTCCAACGTGACACAATTTTTTTATCCTCGAACTGAAAAACTCTGAGTTTTGAAGTGAAACAAAATCTGCAAACGCACTTTTCAATTGATCATCATTTTCAAAAAGTTTTCCTTTGACGAAGTTGTCTAAATTCCTGAACAGGTGGTAATTGTTGGAGACAAGTCGGGAGAATATGGTGGTTACGGAAGAACTACGTATCCCAGTTCTTTTAATTTTTGCACGGTATGTTTTGAAACATGGGGTCTTGCTGCCGCTCAGTGAGATCATGAGGTACCCATGTATCGAGCTTTTCTACTTTCCCAATACACTTTAAATGTCTGGAAACGGTAGATGCACTTGTATTTAGTTGTGCTGAGAGTCCTTTAACTGTTTGGTAGGGGTTTCCTTCTACTGTATGTTTGAGGACATCGTTGTCTATCACGGACGGAGGTTTCCTAGGGGCAAGTTTTCCAAGTCGGTATCCCCAGCTGAAAACTTAGCAAACCAACGGCAAACGGTCCGTTCATTAACACTCCATTCCTCAAACGCCTTGCAAATATTTCTAGCGGCCTCAGCTGCTGAATGGCCGAGTTTAAACTCGTACAAAAATATTACTCGAAAATCGCATGTTTCCATGTTCATATTTGGAGGTATACTAAAAAGTGGGTAATTGATTGGGAAGCTAATGTTTATAATACAAAGGTAGACGATTAGCAACTGTTTACTTTAAATATGTAAACATTCGGAAGAAAACAACAGAGATCTGCAAAATCCTTTATGTATTTCAGAAACTATAAAAACGGACATTACATGTGAAACAACCCAATACATTTCAAAAGGTAAAAGCTGGACGAAGCTTCACGAAATGTTGGAGCTACCAACAATTTTAAACTACATTAAGCTACTAACTTCTCCCGTATATACACACACGCTTTACATTAAGTACACATTCACATTAAGTATACATTCACGCTTTACATTAAGTAAGCCTAAAAGTTGAATTTTTTGATTCCTTAAAATCATTAACAAATCCTTTATTCAACACGATAATTCCAGCACCGACTCTAGTACGATGGCAAAATACTACATAAATGTTAGCTTTGCTTAGAACATAAGTTAGAAATTAAGTTAGTAATAAGTCAGTGAGTAGGTTTATTGTCTATTTTTCCTACTATTACTAATACCTTAATTAATCTCTCGAAGCAAAATCCTAAAATGTTGATTTCAAGGACAACAGAAATCATGTTAAAATAATTAATAAACTATTGTACATAGTAAATATGTAAATGAACTTTTTTATCACTGTCAGTTAGTTTGTTTCTCATTGACAAAAAATGGGTGATCCCATCAATTCTGAACTGTTAAACTCAAGAAATGACCATTTCGTAAAAAACAAACTGGTATAATATCATTACGAAATCATAAAATGTAACACAGTTACTGTACAAGATATTTAATTACATAAATTATACGAAGAAATTACATGAGATGCATTGGGGATATAAAAAGAAAAAAAAAAAGTGCAGACATCGAACTTAAGAATGCCGAACCTAAAATACCTCAATAGGCCAGGTAGTTTGTTATAATATGTTTTTTATTTCAAAAGTGTTCGAACTGTAATTATTATAATTTAACTATTCCATATTTTTATTTTTAATAATAAATACATAGTAAGCAATAAGGAAATAGCTTGAGTGGTTAATTTTTAAATAATCTTATTTTTAAAGTTAAAAAATCTTTTCACAATAACTCATAAATTGTTACTCTTTGGTTATAATAGGAATTCCTATAAAAGCTAATAAAAATTTATCAATGAAGATTATTTTGTATTATAATACAATTTGGATAGAATAAACATTTGCCCCTGACTAATACCTTAGTAAAAAACATCAATCGGTTAAAGAATGCAACGCTGAATACCGAGCAACCATAAAAGATCAAAGCTTTATCGAAGTTCATCGGAGTTTATCGTCTCTCCCTGTTCTTGGTAAGCCCTATTCTAAGGTTGATGTTCTGTCGGGTGGAAGGACCGCACAAGGAGCTTTTGATATAACCTGTATTATGCTACATTTGTGAGTTCTCAGTAAAGTTGTCGTCTCGAAACTTCTTGTATTCGCGTAGTCTCCTTGAGAAGCCAAACTTTTTGAAAACATACTTAATTACTTTTCACACATTAATACGATACATAAGAAGAGCGATACTTTGAAGTGTAGTGTAATACAACCAATATACATACTTTTAATATATTTATTTAATTCGTTTTTACTAAACACTTATAGGTGTGTTGGAGTAGATATGCAAATACTCACAATAGTACCTAAATAGGGTTTCACAAAATGAGAATTATTTCTGTGGTTGAGTTTTATTTATTTTTATTAAATTAGTTCCTCCCAGGAATATCTTATATAGAATACATCGAAAAACTTTTTTTTCTTTTCTTTTTTTTCCCAGCCTAGCCATTTCTGGCATAAGGGCTTTGGAAGCAGTAGGGTACCTCAGAATACCAATGACCATACCTTTGTAAATGGTCATCGTGGCGGGGTATCTGAGGCCCCAGAACGCACTCCCAATCCTGCTTAAACCATTTATTGACAGGGTCATCCTATCTCTCAGGTACTCTAGGTGAGGGGTAATGTCAAAGTTCTTCCTCATTTTTACTCCAAGGTAAGTCACCTTCTCACCTATCATTATTTCTCCTTTGATGTTCATTGTGATAGGGCGAGCTCTGTCAGCGGAGCCTATTACGAGCATGGCGTGGGTCTAGGTAGATCCGACATGAGACTGCGCAACGTTCTGCCTGTGTTACCAATCTGGCATTGCTATCCTCGGCCACTATGACTGCCAGGTCATCGATGTAGAGTATGGCAAGGAATTTGGATCAAATCATGCTGAATTAAATAACATTAGCATGTTTTTATTTGTTGAGTATCTAAAGTAATAATAGCGTTTTGCATTTGATATAGTTAAAAGTTTCCCAGTGCCCTGAGGAAAATCTCGGAGAAAAACGACTTTTCCATTTGATTAGCCGCATAGAGCATAATTAATACAGTGAAGATTTGCCGGCTATTGTTGGGGGCACAATGCCCAGCTTTGACTCTTCCATTGTCAGTTTGCCCCAGGCTTCTTCCATTACAGGCCACTTTCATCCACTCGCTCTAGATGGATCTATTCTCTAGGGAACGCTTTATTTTAAAAATAAAAAAGTGTCAAATTTTTTTTTTTATTTAACGTTACTTATAATAATAATATTTATTTGTTTTCGGGGTAATCCCTATACAAAAGGAGTTGGTCATTACAGTTCATGTGTTGAAAATATTAACAATATCGATAAAATTACAAAATAAAAACAACTGAAGACTGTTTAAAGACATTATTAATATAAAATAATTAAAGCATACTTTTTGAAATTACAAACCAAAATGTAATTCTGTTTTACAAACGAAATTCATCACTTCCAATCTCCCCTTACTACATTTTAACATCATTTGACGTCGAAAGCTTATTCACTAATATTCCCATTGACAAAGTTCTCTATTTAGTTAAAATACACTGGACCATTATCGAACCTCACACCACGCTATCGTTCTCAATGACCTCCTGGATTCCATAACCCAGATATCCTTAAATCCTTTAATTCCTACGATCCACGCCTCCGTTTTACAGTAGAAAAAGAAAACAACTCAACAATTCCCTTTCTAGACTTACTGATAATAAGAAATACGGACGGTTCTATTTCCACTGATTGGTACACAAAATCCACCTATTCCGGTAGACTCCTCAATTTCTTCTCCCAGCACCCATACCATCAAAAAATTAATGTTGCCCTAAATCTCGTCCACCGTTGCCTCTCCTTGTCTGATCCACAGTACCATCCTACCAATATCCAGCGCATTAAAAAGATCCTTACCTTAAACAGCTTCCCACTTAATATCATTAAAAAACTCATAAACTCATACAATAACGTAAAAACGACCATCTACAATACAAGACCAAAATTCACCCAAAATATTTCAATATAGATCCCTACCGTATATTCCACACCTGTCTTAAAATATTAAAAAATCCTTAAATCTTCCTTACCCTCCCTAAAGCTAGGATTGAAGACCCAGAACAAACTTTCCCATCTTTTCACTAATACTAAAGAGGCAATAAATCCTCTATACCGCTCAAATATTGTTTATAAAATACCTTGTTTAGATTGCGATGTATCCTATGTGGGTGAAAAAAAAAAAAAAAATACTTTAAAACCTACAGCCATATATTAAACTCTCTTAAGTAATACAGCTTCCCATGTCCATCCCACTGTATACATTTTGTTTATTTATTGGTTTATTTTTTACTTATTTATGTATACATTTATTTTATATATATATATATATATATATATATATATATATATATATATATATATTGCGGGGTATATGGTGGCCTCTCGACTGTGCTCGAGGATAGGCTAAAGCGAATTATGAATACATTTTTAAGATTTGTCCTTGGCACACAGCAGAGGTCTCATGTGACCCATTTATACAGTGAGTTAAAGTGGCTCCTTCCCTCAAACCGCAGACAATATTTCCTTGGATCATTCCTTTACCAAACTATCAACTCCCAGCTACCTCCCTATATCCACAAACTTCTGCAATTTAAATCGTCCGTCAGCTCGCTCCAAACAAGATCGCGCCATTCTGACCTTTATATTCCTGCCCACAGAACAACAAGTTTTGAACATTCCTTTCTTGTCCGCTCTACTGCTCTCTGGAATTCCCTACCTACTCAAATCCGCCATGCTTCTTCCCTACCATCATTCAAGTCCCAGCTGTTCGAGTACCTATTGTCATCTCAAACAGACGCTCCACAAGCCTGAGTTTTCAAATCAAATATCTATTCAAAAAGAAAATTTATTATTTATTGTTCATGATTCTGTATCGATCAATTATTATGAATCAGTTTCAATGTTAAGTTTTGTTCAACCTATCAGAAGTTAGTCATTTATTTTACTCTTTTAGTTATTTTACTCTTTTGTTTTATTGTATCCTACTTTTCTTCTTAAAGCTTTGTAAATAAAAATGAATTATAATCCTTTGGTCTTGTGGCCAGACACATTGTATGTATTAATTGTACATATCATATTGTTCTTAAGGGACCCAGTCCCAGAATAAAAATTATTTTTCTATTCTATTATATTCTATATATATATATATATATATATATATATATATATATATATATATATATATATATATATATATATATTTATATATATATATCAGAAGTTATATATATATATATATATATCTATTTCATTTGTTTATGCACTTAAAAAATTCTTAATGGTTTTACAATTCAATTTATTCCTATTTGTAATTATTTTACTATTTTGTATCAACTATATGATCTGTCAATGATTGTTACTTATTATTTTTTTCATAATATTTTCACTTGGTTAATTTTACTGTCTTAATATATTTACAATAATTATTAAAACGTTGGTTGGGAGGTAGTCAGTTTTACTACATATAGTTTATACATTATTATTCTTACTATTGTATTATATTGTTTTTACTTCAACAATCTTGTTAAAAAATCTTCTAATACCGTTATGATGTTATTACTATTGTATTTAATCTGAATACTTCCTTTTATGTTAATATTACAATTTTACTCATTGTTGTCAGATCCATTCTAAAAATTTGGTACGTATTTTCCATTTTACCTAACCTTTTGTACGTACTTTCTTATCTACCTGCCTTTATTCCATATTACCAAATTGTACCTAGTTTCCACTCGCCCGTACCAGACGGTACGTATCTCCACTGTACTCCATTTTTTAATGTTTTTTATTTCATGTAATTTTTTTTCTTATATATTTGTACATTATCTGGTCTGTATAGCTCTCATTAGTATACCTTTATCACTGTAATTTAATTAATTGATTTCTTTATACATCTAGTTCCTTTTATGTTATAATATTGACATTCTCTAGCGCAATAGTTATTTTTTAAAAATATATTTTTTAATCTTATTTTAAATGCATCCTTTTTGTATCTTTTTAGCCCTGATGATGACCCACAATGGGGGTCGAAACGTTGGCAAACAATAAAATAGTTGAAACTATTTAGTTGTTTCATTTAATGACCGCCACCCGGACTAATTCCTTCCAGTAATTCTCAACGGTCAACTAATCATATCCACAAACTATATTTTCAATAAATGATTCCTGCATACTTATAAATAAACGGTTTTATATACAATAATCGGGAAGAGGGGGGAAGAAAATGATATTGATGGTAAAAATCAGCGATCTATTTCACTGCTTCTTCAAACGACCTTATCTTTTTTACACATGTCATGCCCATTTTTTTTTTTTTTTTTCAGCATTTTGATTACATGAACAAACAAAGTTGTTTCTTTTCTACAAAACACATTATCGCCAATTTTTGTTTTAAATTTTAGCCTAATTTCTATGTAATGATATGCTCCAGCACCTTGCTACTTCTTCAAAAATTCACTTCCAAGGCCCCAGTGCTTCCTCTGTTTTCTCTTTCATTGCCTAAATCACAGTGATTCTACTTATATTTCTGACAATAGTATTTGAATGTTTCGGAAGCTATTGAACGCACATTCTAAAACATGTATTTTGATAGGATAATATATTATTATGGTATGGTATGTAAAATGTTGACCGTACTAAGATAAGGACTGATTATTGATTTTATTTTTGAATTGTGAAAAAAAGAATATTTTAAAAAACGGAAAGACAGAAGATGAAGCATTACATAGATCAAAGGTAGGAGCTAGTATAGAGTCAGCACCACCGATACTGTACTAGTGTAGTAAATGTATAGTATGCAGCCGAAACTAGGATCGACACTATAGCACGGTGTCGGCACCACCGATACGAGAAAGATAGAAAGCTTTTATTTACATGTTTACAAGATATAAGGATTTGCTAATTATATTTGTAATTATTTCGGTTTTCCTTAAAACGACAATTTAATTTTGGTCAGACACTATTTGAACATTTAGTAGAAGGTAGTAAATATTAGGAAAAACTACAAAAAAAAAAAAAAAAAACTACTCAAAGTAAAAAAATAAATAAATAAAATAAAGTAAAAAATAAATAAACGATAGTAAGAAAATAAAAAAATTAAATGGGCGAAAACGAAAAAGAATAACTAAATATTAAAATAGATTGGAAAAAATAATAATTATTGTAAGTATAATAATAGGTATTTGTACTGATTGCAAATTTAGATATTAATATGCTAACAACAATATAATATAGTTTTATATAATAAAACCGATAATAAACTAGTCTAGTAGGTGTATAGTATGTAGCCGACACTATACTAGGATCGACCATAGAGTATGGTGTCTGCACCACCGATACTATACTAGTGTAGAAGGTTTATAGTATGTAACTGACACTATAGTATGGTGTCGGCATTACCGATACTATACTGATGTAGTAGGTGTGTGTATAGTATGTAGCCGACACTTTAGTATGGTGTCAGCACCATCGATACTTTACTAGTGTAGTGTATGTTTAGAGTTTGTATCTGACATAGTATGGTGTCGGCACTACCGATACTATACTGGTGTAGTAGGGGAGTGTATAGTATGTAGCCGACACTATAGTATGGTGTCGGCACTACCGATACTATACTGGTGTAGTAGGTATGTGTATAGTATGTAGCCGACACTTTAGTATGGTGTCAGCACCATCGATACTTTACTAGTGTAGTGTATGTTTAGAGTTTGTATCTGACATAGTATGGTGTCGGCACTACCGATACTATACTGGTGTAGTAGGGGAGTGTATAGTATGTAGCCGACACTATAGTATGGTGTCGGCACTACCGATACTATACTGATGTAGTAGGTGTGTGTATAGTATGTAGCCGACACTTTAGTATGGTGTCAGCACCATCGATACTTTACTAGTGTAGTGTATGTTTAGAGTTTGTATCTGACATAGTATGGTGTCGGCACTACCGATACTATACTGGTGTAGTAGGGGAGTGTATAGTATGTAGCCGACACTATAGTATGGTGTCGGCACTACCGATACTATACTGATGTATTAGGTGTGTGTATAGTATGTAGCCGACACTTTAGTATGGTGTCAGCACCATCGATACTTTACTAGTGTAGTGTATGTTTAGAGTTTGTATCTGACATAGTATGGTGTCGGCACTACCGATACTATACTGGTGTAGTAGGGGAGTGTATAGTATGTAGCCGACACTATAGTATGGTGTCGGCACTACCGATACTATACTGGTGTAGTAGGTGTGTGTATAGTATGTAGCCGACACTTTAGTATGGTGTCAGCACCATCGATACTTTACTAGTGTAGTGTATGTTTAGAGTTTGTATCTGACATAGTATGGTGTCGGCACTACCGATACTATACTGGTGTAGTAGGGGAGTGTATAGTATGTAGCCGACACTATAGTATGGTGTCGGCACTACCGATACTATACTGATGTAGTAGGTGTGTGTATAGTATGTAGCCGACACTTTAGTATGGTGTCAGCACCATCGATACTTTACTAGTGTAGTGTATGTTTAGAGTTTGTATCTGACATAGTATGGTGTCGGCACTACCGATACTATACTGGTGTAGTAGGGGAGTGTATAGTATGTAGCCGACACTGTAGTATGGTGTCGGCACTACCGATACTATACTGGTGTAGTAGGTGTGTGTATAGTATGTAGCCGACACTTTAGTATGGTGTCAGCACCATCGATACTTTACTAGTGTAGTGTATGTTTAGAGTATGTATCTGACATAGTATGGTGTCGGCACTACCGATACTATACTGGTGTAGTAGGGGATTGTATAGTATGTAGCCGACACTATAGTATGGTGTCGGTACCACCGATACTATACTAGAGTAGAAGGTTTATAGTATGTATCTGACACTATACTAACATCATAACACTAGTATAGTGTCGTCACCACCGACAATATACGAGTTGTATAGCAAGTAGTCAACACTATATTATAGTGTCGGAACTACCAACAGAGACAAAGCAGGCAACCGAAAAACTTATGAGGATAGCTCGGAAAAAAACCGCGACTATATCACCCAAAATAGAATAAGTTAATAATCAGATGCTGCCCTCAAAATAAAGGAAGAGACTTGGAAAGAGAGAAGTATATAAAAGGGATAGAGAACAAGCACTCTATTACTGGCGACTGCTAACGGCTAATGCTCATTCTACATACTACCTACAAATGTCTTCTCTACACCATCATTTGTAGCTATTCTTCATTCATAAACCTTAATTCGCTAATATTCAGAAGATCATTATAAAGTTAGTGATTCCGCGGGACATAATAATGGTCATACTTTATTGTATTATTTAATTAATTGTAATTTTGTATATTAAATTGTCAATATAATAAGGTTTTATTGATTCAGCTCTTTGTTATACTTAATAAAACTAATTCTTTATTCTCCATTCTCTTATCTGCCATGTCTTGATATTGCTATGTTTTTGACTGACTGATTTTCTAAGGCAGCGGTACCTTCAAAAACTATATTAATTGATATATTTAATGTATGTATAGATTAATATTACTGAAACCATTGGATTTCCTTCCCAAAGGTATAGTGTTTATCGATCCCAGTAGGTGGCATGCAGGGTAAGATTAAATTAGACATGTTTCAATAAATTATATTATTATTTAAATTAACTTATACAAACATATACTCTTATTATAAACATATACAATCTATTTACACAATGCCTGAGAATACAGAGAGATATCTTATAGTTAACCTTGCCTAACAATATTACAATAGAAAGTTACCTTATGAGACTTGGTCGGCTGGCGGAGGTGGAATTTGTCTCAGGCGTCCCTTCTAGGCTCTCAGACCCCCAGCTGCTCTCAGCATTCACCCCCGACGGACCTCTCCTGGATCTCTGATTCTTCTCTTCCCGTGGATGGAACTTGACTGACCTTCTCCGATTTTAAAATCCCACCCTCATCACCTAGCCGATCAGCTATCAGACAAAGGAAGGCGGGCTGATATGGGAAGTGCCTCTGGGGTCTAGGAAGTTTCCCGAGGTATTGCTGGGAGACCCCATGGATATAGGTAAACGCCTTTTGATCTTTTGCCGACAAAGGCTTATTAATATTTATTTAATCAATCTAATAATTATCAAATGATGAATCTACACCACTCACTATCCTAAATACATAACAATATTCTTCAGGGAACATACTCATAGTAAGCAACTTTAATTATTATTACTAATTTTGAGGCAGGCGGCGAAGGATGTAGCAATATATTTTCTTTGCTAAGCTCTGATCCTTAATCCGAAAATACAGAGCATTCTTAAACTATAACGGAAATAATAGCACAGTTGTTGGGTTTTCATCACTTTTGTCCGAATCCCAAAGATACAAACCAATTTAAGGAGGAAAAGGATACGAGTTGAATCCCTCAAAGGCTGAGAGGACCGGGAAGAACGCCTCCTTATGCCCTAGGAGGAAGGGCCGTGGATAGGTTTCTTTTCATTGAGCGGATAGATGGCGGTGGTGGGTTGATTAAAGAGGAGCTAATCATGAAGGCAGGGGGATCTGGGTCTCACGGGTCATTTACCTTGCCCGCCCTCCATTCACCGTTCACAAAGTGTTAGCGCACAGCTCGCTAGCTCCCTCTATCACCTGTCTCTGTCGGTTTTATTCACCGGCTACGTTCGTGGCGGCTTCGGCATCCAGGCACTTTTTATCATTTTTTTTTTTTTTCAGGAGAGGCTTAAGTTCTAGAAGGGTTTAGTCCTAAATTTTGCCTATCCGGGTTTAGTTAGGAAAGGTGTCTGTAACGAATTCCTGACATCGTACAGGCTCAGGACCACCTTCTTACGTCCTCTCCAAAGGACGGCATAACTTTAATCCCATTCAAAAATCCTAGGGTAAACTGACAGGTTTGAACCCGCTACGTTGGACATAGAAGGTTGGTATGCTAGCCAGTACACCAAATGTGGCTCTACATTAATGGGTTTTAATATCGTGTAGGCTACGATCTAAGCGAAATCGTCTACCTGGGCTTAAATCATTCATTCATTTTGTAAATTAAAAAGAAAAAATAAATAAATAAATATATATATATATATATATATATATATATATATATATATGTATGTACATATAATGCATTGCTGTAAAGCTAATGAATTTCGAAAATAAAATATTATATTTTACACAGAGTCTGAAAAAGTAATGGATTAATATTTAATCAACATTTATATTCTTCAAAGGGGACTAGCTGTCCCAAAATAAAAAATTATTATTCATTTCATTCATGAAAGAACTAAACATATATTATTGTAAGATACATTTTTTTTTTAACTGAGGAAGTTTTTTATTTTATGTAATTAATATTAGAAAATGTATCCAATATTTATGTTGCTTCATGGATTTATGGTCAACTAACTGTGTTATGCACTTATCTAGTGCAATCAATTATATATATATATATATATATATATAACAATTAGCAGTTAGATAAGTAAACAAAGCAAAATTAAAATATGTCTTATTATTTATTAATCCAGGCATAAAATTAAACTTAAATGTATTGCTATTTTATGGTATAATAGAACGATAAAAAGCGGATTTCACACAAAATCAGAGCTAAAAATAAAATTTCTCTGAGACATAAGTAAATAAACTTTTTATTTCTGGCGCCAAAATTCTTGTAGCTTTGGTTTTAATTATAGAGGAAGGTAAATATTGTTTTACCCGGCACAGTTATAAAATCCTAATCTAAAAATAGCAATGTATTGTATCTTAATTTACGCCATTACACTTTAATTAATTTATTTTTTACATGATTGAATATGTGCAATATGACATGTTTTATCTTTGAATATATTGTACAAATATGATAGTTTGTTTTGTTATTGAATAAAAATAACTTTAATCTCCAATATATCCCAGTAAATTAAACAATCATTCATGGAGTTTGTTCGGACTTTGTGATCTTCTGTTATAGTTTATTTTTTAAATACCCCTAGTGCCTATTTAACAAACATTTATGTTTATTAAGGCGGCGATACACGGTGAGAAATAGGGTAAGTGTAGGTGAGATGAAATGGCGATATTTACATCGTTGAGCGCGCTAGAAAGTTGGTGGAAGTAAATAATATGATAGTTGATGTACTATATCACACTTTCATCAACTTTCCATAACGATAATTAATAATAATATCATTTGTTATATTATTTTGGTCAAACTTTAACTAAAAATAGTTTATTTTTACACATATATATTTAATTGTGTATCTAGATTCCAAAACCATTTACATATTTTCACTGTTTGGATATTACATTTTAATTCTATAGTTATTTATTAGAAATTATATTATATATATTTTTGTATTATAGTTTGAGATTCATAATTTTTTTTTCGTTAAAATTCGAAATAGAAATAGAAAAAATTGAAAGTGATTTTACAAAGCAATGTTGCTGCCATAGGTGGCGTGCATGTTCCCATCACTCGTCACTTGTATTGTTGTTGACGTTTGTAGTTGGTTAGTTAGCAAATTTTTATAAAAAATGTCCAAAACATTTTCAGACATTACTCTTGTTATTGTTAAAACAAGATGACACCAACTGGACATTAATCTTTACATAAGAACTTGGTAACCTAAACAGAGCTAACCAACCTTTTCAGCAACTTTCCTGAATAATCAGCTGTTCACAATACCATTTTGCCGAGTTCTGTTCCGTACTCTCATCGTATACTCGCGCACATTTTTACTCTCACGCAGTTTTCACCAACCTCTACTCTCGCGAGAGCACTTTCACCTCACCTACACATACACTATTTCTCACCGTGTATCGTAGCCTTTAGCGACAAATAAAGTATATATTTTAATCATATCTTAAGATGAAAAAAGAGGATCTGTTGAAATCAGAACAGTTTCTCGACTTGTATAAAAATAATATATAATTGTAAAAAAATAGAAGAATTACGTTTACTTCACCTTATTTTTAACAGTCCATCTAGGCAGGTCTCTCCTGACTCACCTGAAATGAAAATAATAAAAGCAATTAAAATCTGAAAAATAATTAAATTCATCACTAACATAAATAAGAAACATTGATACATATAACCTAAAAAATAATTTAGATTAAAACTTACATTTAAGTCAACAAACCACAAATAGTCAAAAAGGATAAAATCGTTGTTAAAAGGGGTTTAACGGAATAGATATTGACAAACGCCTTTGAAGAATATTATTTTATTCCTTGTGGATATAATTAGTTGACCGTTGAGAATTACTGAAGAGACTAGTCCGGGTGGCGGTCATTAAATGAAACAACTGAATAGTTTCAACTATTTTATTGTTTACCAACGTTTCGACCCCCATTGTGGGTCATCATCAGGGCGTCTGGTAGGCGAGTGGAAACTGAAACTTTTACCGAATCCGCTGCTTGATGATAGAAACATAATCGCCAACAGGCACCCCAGTAAAGGGAATGCCATCTATTATTGCTTCTTTAAAAAAAAAAAAAAAAAAAAAAATATATATATATATATATATATATATATATATATATATATATATATATATATATAAAGAAGTTTCAACTGTATTCTGAATGTTCCAATTACAGCAGAATGTGTATTTACGAAAGTAAATGAAATAAATTCAGGAGCTATCTAAAGCCTGGAATATCTTTAATAACTCCCTCTGTTGGTTAAAACAAGATTATTCGACTGGAAGATATAGTTTACATCGGAATATACACAACGACGATTATATAATCTCAGTTCACCTACACCATTTGGTATACAAAATATAGTTAACAAACGAATGACCGAGGCGTAATACGGTTTAGCGGTCTGCTTTGATGTCGAATTATATATTTTTTTGGAACGCTAGAGTATTCTGTATATTTTTTTTGAGAATCCTTATACTGTTATATATGATATAGTAGGCAATGTGAATAGAAAATAAAAATATTACTTAAAAATATTTACAGTTTATATTATACCTCAGTTAAAAGTTATAAGTTTAAGTACGAGATAGTTCAATTTAAAATATTGAATGTATTTAAATTATTATCTAGTCCAGTGGTTTCCAACCGGTGACTCTGGAAAATCATTTAAAACTTAATGAGATATATTTGGCGAGCCTTGGCTTGTTACAAAAATCACTTTCACATTGTACACATACATTGAATTTCGTGTGGTATTTCATGGAAAATAGTAGTTTACTATATCTCAAATTTTAGGAAAACTCAGGATCCAATATTCGGCGGATCGTAGTCGTTTTTCAGACCCAGGATCCTACCATATATTGTACTTTCTCGGATTATCTTTAGTAATTTTTTAAAAACGTGGTCACTAATAAACTTTTTAAATCTTTAGATCATTATTTACGGAACGATGTAGTAATTGAACAATAAGTTCCTGTTAGCCGGATATATCTTAAATTTAAGGCGATTTGCAATAGGTGCATCGTATATTCATATTAGGAAATATTCAGTATGAATGAATGTAATTGATTATTTTTGCATTGCAATCTAGAATTTTTTAGTAATTTATTAATGTTTTTTTTAATTTAGTTTGTATGAAAATCGCACCTTTTATTGGGTTGATGCAAAATTAATGCAGGTTTTTAGTAGGTATTGTAAATACGCCATATCTTTACTTTAACCATATATATTTAATCAAAATAATTTCCATCTGAATCAATGCACTTTTGCCAACGTTCAACAAGCTTTCTTATTCCACCAGAAAAAAAATCCGAATCCCTGGACTCAATGAAATCACGAAAAGAATTTTCAATGTCGTCCTGGTTTTGAAAATTTTTCTTCCTCAAATAGTTGTCCAGATGCCTGAAAAAGTGGAAGTCTGTAGGAGAGAGGTCAGGTGAATAAGGCGGATGTTGGAGAACTTCGTAGCCCAACTCGTGCAGTCGTCGAAGCGTTGGTTGTGCAACGTGTGGTCTGGCGTTATCGTGGAGCAGGATCGGCCCCTTCCGATTCATCAATGCTGGGCAAAGACGTTGCAATTTTTGAGTTCCGAGTTCCGCCGCCATTTCTCGTGTGGTTTTGGTTGGGTCTTCTTCCACTTTTGACCTCAGCTGGTCGTTGTCCAGAGCAAGATGACGGCCCCGACCTTCCTTGTCTTCGAGGTCGAAATCTCCTCTGCGAAACTTCTGGAACCAACGCTGCACCGTGCACTCATTAATAGCCCCCTGACCCCACACTACATTAATATTACGAGCCGTTTGCGCAGCGCTGCGCCCTAATTTAAATTCGTAAAAATAAATTTGACGTAAATCGCACTTTGACATTTTCGATTCAAGACCTTTGAACACACTGAACAAAACGATTTTACTAAACAAATTCATGGTGAAAGAGAGGGTATTAGATAAGGTTTGTTTTGGTATAATAATGATCAATGTTAGGATTAGCTTTGTTTACACAATTGGAATTAAGGTATTGCAATAGAGGAAACCTGCATTAATTTTGCATCAACCCAATAGATAGATAACTCAAACTCGCTTTTAAAGGACTTTCGTGATATTTAGAATCGGATAAGAGATTTTCATATGAATGAATGAGATTTCTTAAATTTTGGGGGTCCTTGACACTGTACTGATTGGATAAAGGGGTCCGCAAAACTTTTTGTTGGGAACCACTGACCTAGTCTGTAGAAGTATTATTATTATTATTAATTTTTTTATACTAATTTTCTCGATCACAATACTTTCCCTTACTGTTTGTTTCACGTTTAAATGTAAAAATAACCTTAAAAACTTTTCTTTTTTAATAAAATCTTTTGAGAAAATGTGTGTACCAAGGTATGTATCTTAACGTTATAAACGGTAGTGTTCGTAAGGTATTTATTTTTATGAACTGCTTATGAAATATAGTGAAACAATTATTGCGATCGTGAAAATTTTTTATTTCGAGTTTTCATCGGAAATAGACATTTTATAGACAAGAGGTTCTTAGTCGGAATAACGAAGTTCCACGAATAGATAGATCTATGTGGGTGGTAAGTGTAGTCCAAAAACGATGAGTCGTTTGAAACTTCGGCTTGCAGTAAGAACTGCCACATTAACTACATTTAAAATTTCAGGAGATTAGTAAAGGTGTTGTGTGTGTTGCGCTCAATTGATTTATTTAAAACAAATTTTCAACGCTTAGGATCTTCTCCTAAATCAGCAGTGAATTTTTATGGTGATTTTCTAGGATATGAAACTGTACCAATACCAGGAAGAATATAAACAATTACTTTGTTTATTAATATTTTCGTTTTTCTATAATACAATCTAGTTGTATTCAATAGCCGAGCTAGTAGTAGGAGGCTCCACATCATTTTCATAAAATATTCATTTCAAGGGCATGGATTTGCAATTCAGACTTGGGATGACCTGAGGTATACAGGGCCCTTGACTCATGGAATATGCAACAGAGCACATCATCGGATCATCGGGGGAACATCTCGGGTAAAAGGTTAGGCAGGTAGCCGGCTCATCATGAGCCCTTGTATTCAACTCTTGCTACACCCTACAAATACCGTTTGGTTATATCTTCGTAATAAGCAACAGTAAGCCATAAAATATAAGGGGAAAAAAAGTTATAACCAAATTTTTATTAAAAGAAAATAAGAAAAATGAATGAAATTTAAATAAAGAAATTCTTTATTATCCTGGGATATGTCCCTTTAGAATAAAATATACAGAATATACAAAAAGAGCTTTAGAGTCTTAGAGTGAATTAAATAAATATAAACATGTTAATAATTACTGGTATCGAATAGACATATTTAAATGAGAAGAAAAAATAAAATAAAATAAAAAATAAAAGCTTATTTACAATTCTATTGAGCCTGGATATTCATTAAGTGATCAAATATGCGGGATTTAAAGGTAGAAAGAGAATTGGAGTGACGGATGGAAAGAGGGGTAGAATTTCATAGGATTGAGGATCGAATAAGAAAGGATCTGTCGAAATGTGCAGTTTGGTGGGCCGTACCGTATAAATCCGAAGTCCTGGAGCGTTTACGTGGGGTGGACAGAGGATTTGATCTGTAGGAGGTCAAAAATGTATAACGGACGATGGGATTGGATAACTTAGTATAGGAATGACGCAAGGGAATACTTGCGACGATTGAAAGGGTTGTCATTTCAACTCGCCATAAAATTTCGATACAGAGGTGTATCTAGGGACCCCGAAGGTGGAATGAACAAAGGAATTTATTAAGCGTTTTATTTTTACCTCGAAATCCACAGACACACCACCGTATATCGTACAGCATTAGTCGAAGTGGGGAAATATTACAGAGGTAACGAGGAGTTTTCGGGTTTCAAGCGGGAATAGGTGATGGAGGAAATACAAACGCTTTAAGGTTGTAAAGGTACGACGGCAGATTTCGGAAATATTATTTTTGAAGGATAGATCAATTTTTAAGGATAAATTTGTACCTTAATATGTTTCATTCACACCTGTTTACAAACTATAGAAAAAATAAGATGGGAGTCGATAATCCAGATAATGTTCGCAATGAGAAAGGAAAGTACCGGCAGCACCTCTACCTAGGTTAATTAGCTACTGTATTGAATACTAATGATGACAATATAATAAATATGGGGATCACCCATAGCGCAGTGGCTAGTGTAACAGGTTACTATGCCAAAGGTCGCAGGTTCAAACCTGCGGGTGGCCCTAGGATTTTTTAATGGGAGTAAAAAATCCTTAGTTATGCCGTCATTTGGAGGGGACGTTAAAAGGCGGCCCAGAGCCTGTGCGATGTCAGGTACTCGTTAAAGACCCCTACCCTAATAAAACCTTGATAGGCAAAATTTAGGACTCCCACCGTTGCATCGTCCGATTAGCCATAGTATAATTAATTTTATAGGAGTATATTTATGATGAATTGTTTAACGTTTTTTTTTTTTAGTTAGATTATGATATTTGTAAGTTTTTATATATATATATATATATATATATATATATATATATATATATATATATATATATATATATATATATATATATATATATATATATATTTGTTTTGTTTTTTGTTTCATTTTATAAATTAAGCTGGTATGTAGTACATTACCAATTAGTTTGAATTTCAATTATTATTATTATTTTAATTATTGTAGTGTAATGTAATTTTTTTGTTGATGTTTACCACCTGTAATTGGGCCTAGGCCTGTTGGTGGATGATGTAAAATAAAATAAAATAAAGTAGCATAAAAAAGACGTTAAACGAATAATCAACAACAATATAATAAATAATAAAATTAAAAAAATAGTTCGCAATAGAATGTCTTTCCACCTGTGTTTCACTCAGTTTGAATTTCATGCCCCACCTTTAGCTTCTTTAAGATTGAAATTATTAAAAGGATTTTAAATATATTCATCGAATTTCATATTAGAGATGTAGTGTCAGAATTGGAGAATCAAAATAAGTCCTAAAACCACCTCTATGCTGACGGTTTTCAAATATACCATTCCTTCCTACCTTCCGAACTACACAGAATGACTATAATAGGACTCGAATAAGTCACTGGGCTGTAGTCAATAAGCCGAAACTAAATGTTAAAAAAACAAAAGCGATTGTAATAGGCTCCCATCACTTCTTGAAAAATGTTCCACATACTCGTATCCCAACCCTCTTCCTAAATGATGATCCCATAAAGTTTTATACCAACGTCAATCAACGGAATCTGAGGGTAACCTTTGATCATACCCTTTCTTTCAAAAACCATATTTCCAAAATTTCCCGCCGTACTTTTTCCACCTTAAAGCGACTGAATTCCCTTCGTCACTCATTCCCGTATGAAACCCGGAAGCTCATCGTTACCTCTCTAATATTCCCGTACTTCGACTACTGACGTACCGTATACGGTGGTGTTTCAGGGATTTCTAGTAAAGTTCTAATCTTTTTAGATTAGTAATTTGTAGGGCCCAATTTAGATAAATTGGCTTTCTCTCCAATGTCAATCCTAATTATTTTAATGGGCTTATTGTTTAATACAATATGTAGATTGGGTACGCGATGCTTTCTACTAAATACAATCATTTTTGATTTTTCACGTAGAACAGTGAGTTTGTTATTATGTGCCCAAACATTTGAGTAAAACTTCGTTGCATTGTTCTTGGAGGTGAAAAAATATATTTGATTTGAGGAGGAGAAGAATGTCATCAGCGAATACGATAATCTCAGCTTCGTCCGGAGAAACTACACAGAAAATTACATCTATTATTAGATTCCAAAGCAACGGGGAACAGAATGAGCCTTGTGGCGTGCCTCTACTTTGCTATTTACAAGAAACTGTGTGAACTACCTGAATCTGGCTTCTTCTATCGGATAAGTAATTTCTTATGATCAAATAAATGTTTCGAGGGCATGACTTCTCATGCAAAGCTTTAGGAATCTAGGGCCACCAGGCATTGTATAAAGCTCCTTTGATGTCTAGCGAGACGGCTAGGGTTTTTATTTTCAATTGTAACGAAGTCTCAACGAAATTGACGAGTTTATAGAACGCCCCTACAGTGTTTTTTTGAGGAATGAACCCAAATTGATTTTCATCGAGAGGAGAATTTCTTATAGGTGTATTAATAATCGAGATCCAACGAGTTTTTCAATAATTTTACCTGAAACAGGAATGGGTGGTATTGGCCTAAGCTGGCTGTGACTAGAACCTTTAGGGATTGGAACTATTTTAGAAACTTTTCAAGGGTTTATGGAAAAGCACCTGTATAGAAACATTTATCGAATAATAATATAAAGATAAATGTTGTATAGTTTTTTGAAAATTGAAGGTAAAATTTCATCCATCTATGGTGCTTTATTATCGATTAATTGGTTTATAGCATTTTTGTTAATGGATCGTCTAATTCGGATTCCGGGATCGAATTAGCTATGATTCTTGCATTTTCGTGGTATTATGTTTCTTTTTCTCGTTCATCAGTGGGAAGGAATTTTTCTATTAAGTAATTTAGAATATCTTGCAATTTTTTTCATATAGGAACCCTCTGGTTTTTCAACCGTTTGTAGCATTGTGGGTAACCTTAACCTACCGGAAGCAGATTTATATGGAAAAGAAAAAGGTTTTTTTTTTACCAATACTGCTGCAGAACTCTTTCCAAGAACTTAATTTATGTAACTTTATTGTTTTTTTATATAGGTTTCTTTTTTGTACGTTGGCATCTCGCCTATTTGAAGAATAGTTAATCTGAAACGAAATCATTGGGAAAACATGAGTAGGTGAACTATTATCGTAAAGAGCAAATATTTAAGAAAGTGATGTAAAACCCTAGCTCACACAGTTAGGACTACAAGCAAACTTCAACGACTGAGGTAAGTTATTTATTTAAGCCACTAATAATTTATCAGATTAGATAGAACTCAGGCTCCATAAGTTTCACAAGCTAATAACAGGTTAAATCGCGTTGAACATTTGAAGTATTAATAGTATGAGTAGGTTCATAGCCTTCCGTGTTTTCAGAAACCTGTTGGAGCAGAGATCAACTGTCGGTAAGATTCACCAAGTGTTTCTAAACAACTTTCAAGTTCTAGAACCAGAAGAAAATTGCAACCGTTTATATATATATGTAGTTTTAAACAATTTAAAGAAATAATAATTAATATCATTAATTAATATAAACATTTTACAGAAATAATAACATCCATTAATGTTGGCAAGTTACCATTCACTTACTAATTTCGTCATAGGAGTATCTCAAAAATGACTATGGTTAATAAAATTGTTTTAGCATGTTCCTCTTACCGTCTAGGTTTCGGAAAATTCGTCTTCTAAGCGATGAAAAAAAAAAGGTTCTAAAACCATTAAAAAATTGTTTTTCGGATAAATCAAAGCTGTATATCTCCTTCGATAACCAAAAAACTAATAGCATGAAAGCAAAATCTTTTTCTGGCCAGTATTAGCAAGTATAATAAACAAATTAAGGCATATTATATTTCGTCTCGTGTTTTGTGAGTAGATAACTATGGAAAAAAAATTATTATTGATGTTTTAAAATGATTCTCAGCGGTTAAATATTTCGTTATTGAAATATAGAAGAAAATATTTCTTAAATTTAAACAACTCAGGGTTTTCCTGGTAGAAAACTTTACCCACGACGGGGATTCACTCTCATTTATGTTTCAAACGAGTTGTGACGATAGACAATGACCATGTTTAGAAGCTAAAGCGTATTGAGTAAGGCGAACAGCATATAATTGTAAATAAGACTGCTAAATTTGAGCTGGGGCCACCCACTTTTGGCTTACGAGGTATCTTCAAGGTATCTACTACAGCTACATGACTGAATTCTTTAAAAGCATTCAAATTTTTTAACATGCAGGTATGTACATAAAACATTTATTAGGAATTGAACAGGTTTCACAATGAAAAAAAAAAAAAAAAAAAAAGGAAATGGAACTTTAGGATATTTACATAATATAAGTTAAGTATATTTAAATAGTACAAAAAATAGATCCAATACGCTTGGTATTATATAATATATGCTAAATAGTACATTCAATATAATTTACATTTGGCAAAAATTATTTCTTCTTACAGGCTTCAACAGTTCCCTCGTCTACACAAGTGTATTGAGTACTGTCGTAGGCCAATCCGCTTGGGCAAGTCAGTTTTTCGATTTTGGTAAACCTTTCGCCTATCTGGAAGACAATGATCTTGCAATGGTAGTAATTATGGCAATCTTCGATATCTGCAATGTTCATGGCGCTGTACCTGTTACAGTCGGGTTCACAGACTTGGCTCGAGATGTTAAGAACGTACATGTCAGGGCAGACGTTCACGACCAGCGGAGCAGAATTGGCTTCCTGGTTGTTGCACATGGCGTAGAATTCGACGAAATGGTCGTGCATGGCTTTCTTGACAGCGTTGTTGTTGCAGTCGAAGGTACCACAAGGAGTCACTGAGGGGTCATCGCACTGCTGCTTGATAGGGTTGAATACTTTAGTCGGAGGATTGCACTCGAATAGTTTTGCTTCGTACTTGTCGTCACAGAAGTGGAACCTGTGGCAATCCGTATGGGGGAAATATTGGTTTTTTTTAAGCAAACGAAATAGTCTTTTGCTCCGCACCTTGATGGTTCCTTTGCCACACAGGTTCCTGATCGGCATCACACCAGGGTCTGTCGTTCGGGCACGGCGAATCCTTTAGAAGAACCAGTTTTCCTGAATTTTCTTCCGGATGGCAAACCCTTGCAGTGTTGCAATCCTTGCAGGAGAACACGGCTGGACATTCATCATCATCTTTTAATGGGACCTTTTTGGCCACCGATGTGGGCAGCCTCAGGCCGTGGCAAACCTGTAATCAGATCAGACCATATCTTAAATATCCTGGTCTACGAAGCGAAAACATACAGTAATCCATCAAAAAAAAATATAAATTAAAAATGATGGTAGGAAAATATACAACTACTGTTGTAGAAAATATTATTATTAAGTAGAAAATATTTTTTAAAAATTTCTATTTATTTTTTTACTATATTGTTAAACTAGAAAAGATCATTAAGGCAAACTATATTTATTATTTTTAAACCATAATTTTAAATTGATTTTTTTATAATAAGCATAAATATTGACCATCAATGAAGAAATTATTATTTTTCGTATTACACTTCACTAACAAAGTAAAATAAATTAATAAGATGTTATAAGTATTCTTACGAAATTGTCTATAATTTACCAATATTAAAATGTTTCATTATTAATTAAGTAAAAATAATTAATGAGCAAGGCGATAATAGCTGTCGTGTTACTTAATTCAATTGACATAACATCGATACATTAAGCACCCTAATTGTTAGAATGATTAAATACGTAACCATTATTTTAATTTTAAATAGGGCAATAAAACATTTGTTGACTATAAAGTGAACTTAAAATACCACTATTACTTTAATTAGTTAAAAACCAAAAAGTAATTTTAATGAGACTTCTACATATTTAGAAAAAAAAAATCAGAAGTGCATTTAATAAAATGATAAATATTTAGACCGAAAGAAATATAATAATTTGTAGATAATACGCTTAACTTTCTGTAATATATATATATCCAAGTGAATGTTATATTTTAATAATTATTAACTTACAGTTACTGTAAAGAGTAGAAATGCTGCGATGTACTTCATTGTAGATGTAACCAACTTTGCCTTGGTACTGACTAAATCGACCATCCAAACGGTACTTATAGGTTCAAGTAGATATCAGTACCTATCAGATTGATGATAACACGTCACCCGGTGATAAGGAGATAGCGGCTACACCCCGCGATTTGAAACAATCATCCAAAGATTACTAATACCTGTAATAATAATAATAGGATGAAGTGACTGGCACACTGACCTGAAGATGAGAACGATCAGTTGGATAGGAAGATAAAATAGTTTTTAGCACTTTTCTAATAAATATATAACATAAGAATCTAGTGTTGCTTACCGTATATCAGATAAATAAAAGAACTTTTGAATCCAGTTGTATTTTAGGAAATCACATGGATTTTTTATAAGAACATTTAATGTTCCTACAATCTACAACAATCAATGTTTTTATTATCTATTCATTACCTTGTACAACTTTGTATTTCAGATAAATTTCTTTTTAATCTTAAAAACTTTATTACTATTTTTATTTGCAAAAAAAAAAAAAAAATAACAAAATAAATACTGCTGTTTTCTTGCTGTACAGGTTTCTTGTTTAAAAGAAAGAAAAAGAAAGTTATCAACACGATTTATGAGCTTTATTTATCTATACTTAAATTGAACTATCATGAATTATTTACCTTGGGGTAGCGGTGTGGTCTAGTGGATAGTGCACTGGTCTACTGTTCTCTCAGGTGCTGGGTTCGAATCTCGGATGGGGCAGAATATTGCTCTGTAGTAAAAAGACCTTTTGGATCACGCTATAAAGTGGGTACCTGAATATATGGTAAAACAAGTGTGATCTCGGTCTAATCACCTCAGTGAACAGCCGTTGGCCTAGATACACTACGAATCTCTCTTGAGATGTCTTGAAAGCCCAAGACTCTTGAGGGATTGTAGAGACACAGTTTTTTTTCCCGTGTTTTTTCCTTTTTTTTTTCATAGGGATAAATAATCGGGAATCAGTCTAAAAGTTTATTTTTTAACTTTACTTGAGTATTTTTTATTTTTTTTTAACTTTACTTGAGTATTTTTATTTGACTCAAATGGGCGCGTAAAGTTGTTGGGCTTAGTGAGGAACGGATTCCGAGAAAGTTGGTATTCGCTGAACCGACTGGTAGGCGTCCGAAAGGTAGGCCGAAGCGTCGATGGGAGGATTGCATTAAGGCTGATCTCGGTGGCTTGGGCTTGACCGGTGAACATTGGACGAGTCTGTGCAGGCGAAGTTTGGTGGTATCGGCATCGAACCTTCGGGTTCGGTAAGCCTATTATTATTATTATTATTATTACTTGAGTATACATTATTATAGTGAGTTTTCATTTTTGAGCTGGTAAATTAAATGTTTTTGAGTATGTGAAATATGAAAATATAGAGGCTTCAGTTAATTTACTTTCACCTATCTGTGTCCATAAAATAAAATAGGGCAAGGATTGCGATCTTGCGAATTTTCGTATATGATTTTTCTAAACACATACACAGACAACATTCTGCGAGTCTTGATTATATCGAATTAAGGGATCCTAAAAGTAAAAATTATATTTATAAATAAACTAGTGACCCATTCCTGCACCGTACGGATGCAATTTTGTCGTGTCATTTATGTCTAATGAAGTACTGTTTGACCGATTTAGAATTTATTGCTTTGGGATCATCAGCTCATCAGACGAAACGATATGTTCATAAGTTTTCAGACTAATAACAACTGTCGATCAACGTTTATGGCTTATTTTGTTGCATACTAACTTTTTTTTTTAATCTGGAAAGATGTTTTGATTACAGAAAACTTAATTTTCCAATCTAAAGAAAAACTTATTTGAAATGTATTGCACTTATCTACCTTCAGAAAACAATGTCCTAAATGATAGAGAAATCAATCGCATAGTTTAGTGGAAACCAAGAATTGCGATTATTTTGTGAATGTAGAGATGGAATTTTTATTTTTATCCTCAGATTTATTTTTGAGCATTAAAAATAAAATAAAATCAGAATCCAAATAAATAATCATAGTATTTATAGGAGTGAGAACCACCAGGATGGCATTGAACATCTGAGAATTATGTTAAATGGGCGAAAGGATAAGGTTAGAAATTAATTGTCAAATGGTGTCAGTTGTTGTGAAAGGGATAAGGGAGGGAGAATAATATATTGTGAATAAGGATACATGAGTTGTCTTGTGCTGTGCAGTTGAGGTAATTTGATTTATACGTCAAATATCTCTGAAATTTTAATAAAAAGATATAGTCATTGAATGATATTTGTAATCTCCAAAAGGATAGATGGCTTTATCCTCAATTTCGAAGAGTAATCAAGACATCCGTGAGGTATCTTATGAGAAGGATAACGACCCTCCATTAGAACTGCAGGAATAACTTAAGAGGAATAAAGGGGAAAGAGAAGAAACGGAATTGTAGCGGTAACTTAACGCTTGATTTGTTTTGGATGGTAACTTTTTTTAGAAATTTTATGCTGAGGATGAAGAGGAGTGTTTCGGGTCCCCGAAAAGGAAAATTCATGTTAACCGCGCTGCCACCTAGCGGTCTGTAAAGAACCAGAACGCCCCCAACGGAAGAAAATGAAAACTGAGTTGTTGCAGGTCTTAGCTGGATGAGCCACAATGTTTCTCGAGTTCCTCTCGTTCCTTTTTTTCCCCTAGCACGATGGAGTAAAGAGAAATAAGATAATTTTCAATATTTTCATACAGTTCACTTTTTCTAAAAGGATTGATCATCTTGACATTGAGTTGGAGGTGATCATCCTAAACAATGAGATCAGCTGATGAAAACAGGGATTATAGGGTTAAGGTAAGTTCTGTAAATATACGTGATGAACCAAACTTTATTTAACACTAAGAGCATATCGAAGAGAGCTTTAATACATTAGTATAACATTCTGCAATGTGGTATGGTGGATATGCAGGATATAATTAACAGTGTAAAAACATATAATTAATTTTACAGTTAAACACGTGGTATGTAGTTCGTTGCCACAACTCTAAACATTTAGTTAGGGTTTTAGGTAAACAAGATGTGGTTATGGTTGCTGGCAGCTGACAGAGGCAACGGGAACAATTTAACGTAATATGGATATGACCATAATAAGAATTAGATACTTGGTTTTCAAAGTACCTGTGTAACTGCCTCCTAATTCTGATATTAATTGATAATCAGCGCAGTTAACATTTTAAAATCATTTCAAAAGTTGAAGGGGTATATAGCATGCTATATATATATATATATATATATATATATATATATATATATATATATATATATTTTTTTTTTTTCTTTTTTCTAAAGAAAATTTTAAATTTGCATCAAATTTCTAAGTTCTGAGTATCAGTTTGAAAAATCTGGTCCGGGCAACACACACCTTTCACTAATCTGGGTTGTTAAAATCAATTTAAAAACTATTAAATTAAGTTAAATTTGAAAAAGGTTAAAGAATTATCTTCAGTTTTGTTGAAAACGTACATTTTCAGGCTGAATAATATAACATAGGTATGTATTATACAATAATCACTTAAATGTATGCGCTATTCGCACCTTTACATTACCTTCCACAACTTTGGGAATAATATAACATTTTTTCTTAAATCTTTTGATTCTAACGATACATCATTACATATCGATATTATTATTCTTATGTTCGGAAAAAAAAAAAACCCTGAACAAACATTTTGCTCTTTTCTCTTTAGTTGGTCCTATCAATGCTTATAGGACAACGTATATATTTTTTATTTTCTCCCAGTATGCTATAAAATATTCTCCCCATACTAACTAGCCGAATCACGGAATACGCTGGGGAAATTATCGGAGACTACCAATGTGGTTTTAGGCGGAACCGCTCGACTATTGATCAAATATTTTCCTCACGTCAAATATTACAGAAAAAATTGGAAAACAACGGTGTAGTCCATCAATTTTATATCGATTTTAAAAAAGGCTTATGATTCAATAGACCGTCAGAAGCTATATAACATCATGATTGAACAGGGAATACCTATAAAGTTATTAAACCTAGTAAAGATGTGTTGTCGGAAAACATTCCATAAAGTTAGAATCGGTCATAATTGCTCCAGAGATTTGAGGTGCGATCGGGTTTGATAACAAGGTGACTCCCTTTCACCTGTTTTATTTAGCTTTAGAATATGTCGTAGAAAAGGTGATGGTGTACCGAGAAAGGCTTAAATATGGGGGAAAGATTCCGGTTTTGGGTATACCGATGATTTGGTACTGCTAGGTGAAGACAGGAAACCATACAACTAAGTACAAGTGTGTTAATAAAAACCGGTAAAGAAATAGGACTCAAATTAAATACCGATAAGACGAAATACATGATTAGTAGCAGAAACGGTGGCGATCTTGGTCATATTGAATATCAGGGCATACTTTGAAAACGTAGAGAAATTCAAGTATTTAGGTCAAATAGAAAATAAATCAGAAGAAATAAAATCCAGGTTAAAGATGGGACATGCTGTTATTATTCAGTTGCTAAGTTACTTAGCTCGCGGCTTCTATCTAAAAACTTAAAGGTTAGAATTTATAAAACTATTATTCTTCCGACGGTTCTTTACGGATGTGAAACGTGGCCGATTAATTTGAAGGATGAACAACGGCTTAAGGTTTTCGAAAATAAGGTACTGCGTAAAATATTTGGTCGGAAGAGAGATGATGCCACTGGGGAGCTTAGAAAGTTGCACAAAGCGGAGTTGGGGAACTTGTATCTTGTGAATATAATTGAGTTGATAGCATCGTGGAGGCTTAAATAGGCGCGTAAAGTTGTTGGGCTCGGTGAGGAACGGATTCCACGAAAGTTGGTATTCGCTGATCTGACTGGTAGACGTCCGAAAGGCAGACCGAAGCGTCGATGGGAGGATTGCGTTAAGGCTGATCTCGGTGACTTGGGCTTGAACGGTAAACATTGGACGAGTCTGTGTAGGCACACTTTGGAGGCATCGACATCGAACCTTCGGGTTCGGTAAGCCTATAATTATGTTTTTTATTTTATTTTATTTTTTTAATCTACAAAATATAAGGTACTTAAGAGGAATAACATTTAAAATATCGGCATTTGAGCTCTGTCAGATATTTCAATCAGAATGAAACCAACATGATATTAAAGCTCATCTAAGTTTTTTTGTTTTTTTTTGAGAAATTTAGAAAAGGTACAAAATGCATGGTTTAATGTAAGTAAGCTTCCAGCAGCCGTTTTTGGTGAAAAGGTTGCTGTAATATCTCGGGCGTATCTTCTTCTTCTACTTCTTTATCTTCCTCCTATGTGCCTTTACTAGCGTGGAGGGGCCTCGATCCAACGTTGCAATCTCACGATTTCTGCAGAGCTGTCTCTCTCTATATCTCGGGCGTATAAATGTCTTAAATATGAAATTTCGTTTTCGTGCACCACACACACACACCTTTGTGTGGACTTGAAAACTCGAATTTTAATGTCTTATAATCGCAATACTTTCATTCATTCTAATTTCATATCTGGTAAATGAGAATAAAAAAAAAAAAAATCTGGTGCGCTCAACACACGATTTTCACTTAACTCCAATATTTATATCATTTCAATAATTTTAAACAAATTTATAAACGAAAATAAATTGTTAAAAATCATTTAAATTGGATTTTAATAAAAACATGTGTTTTATTAAATAATTTATTATATTATTAGCTACGACAATCAGTTTGTTTAATCGGCTTTTCATCACTCTCCGTTAACTTTTACAACGGTATGAATAAGATAATATTTTTTTCTAAAATCATTAGCATTCCAACGGTATATTATACATTTTATTACTGTTCTTATGTTCGAAAACAAAGAAATTCATTACAAAAATATTTTTGCATTTTCTAGTTTAGTTGGTATCGAATTCGTTCAACTTATATATTTACCTGTTTTTTAGCAATGCTAATTAGACGATAGGATTAATTTTTTTTAATCTACAAAATTAAAGGTACATTAAAGGAAGGAATTTTGAAATATCGGCAGTTTAAGCCCTATACAGACTATTTTCATAAATATGAAATTTCAGTTTCATAGGACTTTTCATTTACCAGTTGCGGAATTACCACCACACACAGACCTTTTTGCAGGGACTAGGTCATTTAGACTAAGGAGACCCTAAAACGTGTATTTCCGTTGAAAACTGGAATTCGAAAATTTTTCCATCGCAATATTTTTCCCTTACTATATATTTCATATACAAGTAAGTGAAAGTAAAAATCTTTAGTCCGTATTTTTATAGTTTTACTTTGTTGAACATTGATCTCTGATTATCATTCTATTGGGTTGTGTCACATGAAATGTATTTTTTCAAGGTAGAGGATTTTTCTTAAAAATACGATATGAAAACAAGATAATTTTATTTGAAGTATTTCCCTTCTTTTTCTACACATTTTTCCAAACGTGACACCAACTTTTTTATCCCCGAACTGAAAAACTCTGAGCTTTGAAGTGAAACAAAATCTGAAAACGCACTTTTCACTTGATCGTCATTTTCAAAAAGTTTTCCTTTGACGAAGTTGTCTAAAGTCCTGAACAGGTGGTAATCTCTTGGAGACAAGTCGGGAGAATATGGTAGGTGCGGAAGAACTATGTATCCCAGTTCTTTTATTTTTTGCACGGTATGTTTTAAAACATGGGGTCTTTTGTGCTGCCGCTCAGTGAGATCACGAGGTACCCATGTATCAAGCTTTTTTACTTTCCCAATACACTTTAAATGTCTGGAAACGGTAGATGCACTTGCATTTAGTTGTGCTGAGAGTCTTTTAACTGTTTGGTAGGGGTTTCCTTTTACTGTATGTTTGAGGACATCGTTGTCAATTACGGACGGAGGTCTTCCTCCGGGCAAGTTTTTCAAGTCGGTATCCCCAGCTGAAAACTTAGCAAACCAACGGCGAATGGTCCGTTCATTAACACTCCCTTCCTCAAACGCCTTGCAAATATTTCTAGCGGCCTCAGCTGCTGAATGGCCGAGTTTAAACTCGTACACAAATTTAAATCGAAAATCGCGTGTTTCCATGTTCATAGTTAGAGGTATACTAAAAAGGGGGTAATTTATTGGGAAGCTAATGTTTATAATACAAAGGTAGAGGATTAGTAACTGTTTACTTTAAATATGTAAACATTCGGAAGAAAACAACAGAGATCTGCAAAATCCTTTATGTATTTCAGAAACTATAAAAACGGACATTACATGTGAAACAACCCAATATAATGGCATGAGGTACCATTGAAAAAAATATATCAGTTAGTATTGGACAAAAGTATCGGATGAAGGACTGCCTTTTTTTTAAAATTCTATGTTTAGATTATTACTGAAATTACTACACCTTAGCTGTGACTGTTGGTTATAGACGTATATATTATATCAGTTCAACAAACAACATTTGTGATGTTATACAAACTTTACTTAGCTTTATTTTTTCAAAACCATTATGAACAAATAAATTCAATTGAACATTATTTTACAGAACATATAAAGCCATCTTATGTATAACTTATGTACATATCATTAATTTAATGAACCATTAGTGAAGATAATTCTACATTTCCAGGTAATAAAAAAAAAAAAAAATTGTTTCGGAAAAAAAAGTGTTACATAAATTCTAATAAATGAAAATGATTCAAATCCACTTGGATTTTGATGATGAAAATTCTACTTAGACTGGAAATTGCATCATAAAAATACTCCAGAATGTGTTTGATTTTAATGACGTTTAGCACTGATACTCAATAAGTGAACATTGAGATATTTACCAATAGATAAGAAAAGTAATCATATCATAATAGGGACTGTATACTTTAAGTAGCGGATTTATTTTACTTTTGTAATCAATTTATTTACATTTGATATTTTTTTAAGCCTATTATAAAAACTGCGCGTTTATAATCGTCCAGGATTCTGCCACATTAGGGGTTCGAACTCTTGACCTATTATCCATGGTTTTTATTTAAAAAAGAAAACAAAAAAAAAACCTGGGCCACTACAACCCATGAAGAGTCTTCGGCTCAGTACATATAGAGATTCGTACTGTTTCTAGGCCAACGACAGTGCAATGATTATTCCTTAACCACTCTCAGCTGCCAGGTTTTTAGGTGTCGGCAAGAGATACCGCTCTCCCGATGGCATACGACAAGTCACCGATTAGCGCCATTAAGCACTTACTGTCAATGAATACAAGGCAGAAGTGGAATACGAAATGGGCGTTATCAACGAAAGGTAGATACACCTATGACTTCATAAAAACAATTGACGATCAAATTAAACTTAAACAAATATCCTACAAACTGACATAATTTCTGACGGGACATGGAGGAGCCAAAAGCTATTTATTTCGATTCAAACTAACAGAGGAAAAAATATGTAAGTGTGACGGTCAAAGCGAACAGACACACGACCATCTTTTATTCGATTGCAGTAAACTGGACAAACATAGACACAAGCTGATTTCAACAGTCCTACTTAACGGAGACCAATGGCCGCCTTTGAAGTATGACCTTACAAAATACTTATCAAAATTTGTGGACCGGGTGGACTAGGTAGAATTAGACAAATAGCAACAGGCATGTACTGTACATTGTGACCTGAGCTTTATGATTTACATTCTAAATAACTCGATATTTATTTTTATTTTATTTACTTTTACTTTCGCTATTTTTGACATTACAGTTGCTATTATTTTATTGTTTAGTTCTTTATTAGTTATTATTTAATGGTTATGATAAAGTAATTAATTAGTTAGTAGCTGGTTTCTTAGTTAAGTTAATTAGTTATAACAAATTAATTATTGGGATCACTTGTAGCTGGGTGGTTAGCATAACAGCCTTCCATGTCAAAGGTCACGGGTTCAAACCCGCAGGTGGTCCTAGGGTTTTTTAATGGGAGTAAACAATCCTTAGTTATGCTGGCCTTCGGAGGGGACGTTAAAAGGTGGTCCCGAGCCTGTGCGATGTCAGGTAATCGCTAAAGATCCCTATCCTAATAAAACCTGGATAGGTAAAATTTAGGACTCCCACTGTAGCATCGTCCGATTAGCCATAGTAGCATAAAGTGACGTTAAATAAATAAACTGACTAACTAACAAATTAATTATTTATTAGTTATTTATTGATTATTTTTATTTACTAGTTATTAGTTTGTTTCTTTTGAGGCCTACAATCGGCTTCCACAATTTTTTTTTTAATTTTTGCTTCCTTGCATCCTTCATTGGCATATTTATATATGTGCGTACATATATTTTACGATTTTATACTTACATACATACATCAAGCATCGAATTAATAATAGAAACCATCATAATTGAAAACAAAATAATCATTAGGATCCTTTAGGATTTAAGATGATTTAGTGGAAATAGGTCTTTCACAAATCATACTCTCAGTTGCAGTTTCTTTAACTCCTTTCAGATAGACTGGGTAACACAGAAAAGTTATAAAATACAAGTCAACGGAGATTATTCGGATTGAGATCAAGAGTAGAATGTAGCGTATTTTCCGAAAGGACAGGTATTGTAATTTTCAATTTGTCGGATCTTAGGAAAGGGTAGAAACGTTGGATTTTAAATAGTTATTTCTCTATTTTTTAAATAATTGTTAGACCGCAATGCGGAACATCTCTTTCTTCGTATTCAAAAATGTTTTGTTTTTTTGTCTCTCTGTAACAATAAGCTTCGTTCGCAAAGCAGTGAAGGATGACCTGGTGCGGCAAAGAAGATTAAAGAGAGCCTTTTCTACGAGCCACCTAGGCTGGGTGGAAAATAACACGCACCCTATTTACGTTAGCGAGGCGATGCCGCCGGCCAACAGGCACTTATACTGGCTAGCTAGGCAGAAAAAGGTGTCTGATAAGATGAAATATGTGTGGTTCAGTGGTGGTCGGGTGAGGTGCCGAAAGGCCGATGGGTGTCCAGCGGTGATTATTAATAAGCAGGCCGATTTAGATATCTTTGCCTGAGGTTTGTTTTCAAGTTACAGATTTATTGTTAAACATTTATTTTATTTCCTTAAATAAGACATTATATTTTATTTTCTTAAAAGGTATTAATGATATTTTGTTATTTAGAACTTTTTAATTTTGTTGTTATACTTTTCTATTTACTTTCATAATTCAGTATTTTAATAATTGTTTCCTATATGTTTTAGCTCCTTACATTTTATTTTATTTTTTTGAAAACCTCAGTCTAAATTTACGTTATCAATTTGAATATCCATTGCTTAATTTTTTGACAGATAACGATGACTTATAAATTATTAACATTTTTAGAATTAGCTCTATTCTACTCCTTAATCCCCGACCCTTTTACAATTATCCCAATTCCCTCATCATCACTAATTTCCTTACTTACTTTTATTCTATTTTATGTTATGTTGTATTTTGCATTTGTTATATTATTAGTATATTATTTAACCCAAAAATAAATTTGTACTATTGTAATCAAAATTGTATATACCTCTTATTTTGTTTATTATATAGTTTGATTTTCAATATTTTTATTTGAGGTTGTTTTTTTAAATTATTATTATTTTTTTTTTTTGTAATTTGTATTTTTTTTTTCTGTTTGTTTTTATACTCTAAGACTCTAAAGTGTTTATTTTAATTTTCTTGTAATATTATTCTTAAGGGATTAGTCCCAAAATAAATAAAGAATTTATTATTATTATTATATAAGAATAATAAATGCTCTGAGACGTTGATTCCCAAACGGACATTTTTCACGATGTGATATTTTGACATATTCGTATTTTTATCATTTAGATTTATCAAACTTTTCTACTTGATTTTACCTAATTAACATTCAAATTCTTTAAAAACCACGATTTAGAAATACGATTTTTTACATTTAGATACTAGTTTTACAATGGATTTCGTTCTGAATCATACTAAAACATTTCATTCCATGACTTTAAAATAGTTTTATTAATATAGTAAAAACAATTTTCTAGATTTTAGTGCAAAAAGAATCAATTGAGTTGTTTTACTATTTAATATGGTAATGAGAGATTTTTGCATTTCCAGTAAAATTCCTAGAATATGATATAGTGCCTTTTGGAACTCAACGTCCCAATTTTTAGTTTTAAACTGAATCTCGAAACCTGCAGACAACTTTTTACTTTCACTTACTATATATAGTAAGGGGAAGTATTGCGATCGTGAACATTTTCGAATTCCAGTTTTCAACGGAAATACACGTTTTAGGATCCCCTGAGTCCAAATAACCAAGTCCCGCAAAAAGGTGTGTGGGTGAGTGGTAACTCCCGGGAGGAAACGGTAAGTCCGATGAAACTGAAATTTCATATTTAAGACAACTATACACCCGAGACGTGACAAAATTTTTTTAATCAAAACGAGCTTACCAGAAGAGGCACTTTATACCATGCATTTTGCACCTTTTTTTCGATTTTCTCGAAAACGGTTCCGACGATTTTGATCAAACTCGCTATATAGATGTAAAATTTAATGGGCTTTAATATCATGTTGGTTTTATTCTGATTAAAATGGTCCGACAGGGCTTAAATGCCGACATTTTATATTTTCTTCCCCTAAAGTACCTTTAATTTTGTAGATTCAATAAAAATAACTATATTATCTTGTTAACGCTGATAAAAAACAGATAAATATATAAATTGAATGAATTCGATACCTAACTAAAGAATAAAACAGAAAAAAAATATTTTTTTAATGCAATTTTTTGTTTTTGAACATAAGAGCAGTAATATACATGTATGATATACCGTTGGAAAGCTAAAGACTTTAGAAAAAATATTATCTCATACACAATCTTTTGAAATTAAATAGAAAGTGATGAAATGAACATAAAACTAACTGATTATTTTAGATAAGAATATAATAGGTTTTTTTAATAAAACACATGTTTCTATAGAAATTCAATTTAATTAATTGTTTTATAGTTTCACGTATTTTTATCTCTAACTGTTTTTGAAAATTCTTTCATTGATTTTAAAAATGGAGGTAAGTGAAAGATGTGTGTTGCCTGCACCAGATTTGTATGCTATTATTTTTTATTTATTAAATTAGACTTGTTTATCAAGGGTTTGACTTAATATTTATTAGGAGAGGGAGAATAACAAAATATTAATCAGAGCGTATTGTTAGAAGGGAGGGACTTGCACAATTCTGTTCATTAAGCCATTTCTTAGAAGAGGTGAGGTTTAATTTTCTTAAGGAATTAATTAATTACCTCCTGGGAAGATTTTTAATGAAGAGGTGATAGTCTATTCAACCACTTATTCGAATTCAGTGGCTAATGAGAAACCAGTTTTCGAGGTACATTACTTGTCTGAGTTCGTGACCGTAAATTGATCATATTTGAAATATAGCCGAGTTAGTTGTATTTAAAAAAAAAAAAAAAAACCTAGACAGTATCAAAGAATAAGTTTACTATATATTTATTTATTAGCTGAAAATAAAAAGACCATATTAATAATACCACTAAAAGTTATTCATTATTACTTTTTATTTATCTGTTCGTTTTTTTAATTTTTTTTTTTTAGGAGGTTAGGTTAGGGTATTGGAGTAGGTGCTCAACCTCTTGGTTATTAGCACCGAATAAATTTAATTTTTTTTTTTTAATTTTTTAGGAGGTAAAATGTTTTCGTGGATTAAGAATTATGATGATAAAACCAGTCCTTATCCATATTCAGCTAATTTTTACTTTTTTGCCTCAAATGTTACAAGCTTAGCGATTCCCTTGTTTGAATTAATGACAATAACTGATGAAATAATAACTTGAGAACGGATGTTAAAACATACGGATATAAAAATTGTAAAATATAAAAAAAAACTTAGAGTAAAAACAATATAAAAAAAAAAGAAAAGATGTTTTTTTTTTTATATAATGTAAAACCTACAAAAAATTATAATAATGAAAATAAAAAAGAAGAATAAAAACCATTTATATTGTGTAATAATTAATTACAGACACCGGATTGGATTCCCACAGGAAATATAGTATGGGGAAAACCTCAAGTATTGAATAAAATAGAATAGATAAAAATATATGATTTGTACAATTATATATTGTAATAAAATGTGTCTGACCAAAAGATTATAATTAATTCTAATTTACAATGATATAAAAAGAAAATAATAGATTAAAGTCCACAATAAAACAAAAGAGTAAAATAAATAAATAACTTCTGACATATTAATGTGTTGAACTAAACTAACCATTAAAACTGATTTATAATAATTGATCCATTGACTAAGTTATATATGAAGAATAAATACTAACATTTCTTTTTGCATTCATATTTGATTTGAAATTTCAGCGTTGTTGAGAGTCTATTTGGGATGACAGAAGGTACTGGAACTTAAATGATGGTAGGGAAGTAGTATAACGGATATGAGTAGGTAGGGAATTCTAGAGGGTAGTAGAAAGGACAAAAAAGGAACCATCAAAAGTTTTTGTTCTGTGGGCAGGAATGTAAAGGTCAAAATGGCGCGATCTTGTTTCGAGGGAGTGGATTGACGATTTAAATTGCAGAAGTCCGTGGATATTTGGAGATGTGGGAGAAGTGGATATTATAATAAAACAAATTTAAATTACTGAGTAGAGTAAGTTAACTGTAAACGGCTCATGTAATATAATTACGATCCGATTTAATAACCCTATAAATCAACCAGTACCCATCGTGATAAAACTCAGGCTAAATAATAACAATTTTTAATAAAATATAAACCATATTATATGCTACTCATATAATAATAAGTGACGTAATATAAATATTAAGACTCGTTGGAGCTGTACAGTTTTTTTTTTAACCAAATAATGTATTAATTATTAGAACAATTTTTCGATATTTCAAATTCTGTAATCGGTAACATTTGAACTTTATTAAAAAAAATTTGAATGTAATATATAATTTTTTTTATACTTAATTTAGACAAACAACGCCTCCATATTATTAACTGTATTACTCAAGACGTTAATATGCAAGTGGAAAAATACAGTAAACACTTATGATAGGAGGAAAAATATTTAAGATAAAGGACAAAAATATTATACTAAGCACACTTCGATTTCGAAATTTCAGACAATACGTTCTGTTCTTCAGTAGATAAATTGGAGGAATATTAACCGATTAATATTTAAAAAGATGGTTTGAATTTCCCACCGATTACATTCCCATTGTCTATTATTTTATTTTATCTTCCTGATTGGTTCAGTTTTGTAAAAAACAAAACAAAAAAAAAAACACTGCACTGCTCCCAAGTTTGGACTAAATCTGATTAATTTTTTGTATATAGAGGTACGCCAAGGAATATTTATTTGAAAATACTTTAGCGACAATAGAAGATATTAACTGAAGAATAAATACATAGCAATTCAACATTACCATCTGTACACATAGTAAAATAGATATTAAAAAGACTTTCACTTACCTCCGTTTTAAACCATTGAAGAATTAATTTAATTTAAATTCTTTAGAACCATGAGTTTTGATTAAAAAATATATTATATTATCTAAAATAATCTGTTAGTTTTATCGGATTATTATTACTATTTATGAAGCTAGCGTATAAGATAATATTTTTTCTAAAATCATAAGCTTTCCAACGGTATATTATACATGTATATTACTGTGTTTATGTTCAAAAACAAAAAAGTGCATTAAAAAAATATTGCCCTGTCAGACTACGTCAATCAGAATGAAACCTGCATCATATTAAAGCCTAATAAATTTTACAAATTTACAAAGGTGCATAATGCATGGTATAAAGTGGCTCTTCTGGTTAGCTGATTTTGACGAAAAAGTTTCTGTAACGTCTCTGGCGTATAGTTGTGTTGAATATGAAATTTCAGTTTCATAGGGCTTTTCGTTTCGGGAGTTACCACACACGCCCAGACCTTTTTGCGGGACTTGGTCATTTGGACTAAGAAGACCCTAAAACCCCCGGTGGAAACTGAAATTCGAAAATTTTCACGATCGCAATACTTTCCTTTACTATATATAGGTAAGTGAAAGTAAAAAACAGTTCCAAATCAAATAATTTAAGAATATTTAAAAAAATTGAATACTAAAACTATTATACAAAATCTTTCAGTTACAAGGGAAAGCAATTTTTTTTTTTTTTTTTTTTGCTCAGGTCATATGAAGTTTATAGTTATTAAATTAATCTTAAAAGCGAAGACTATTATTAGACAAAATGGAAATAGTTTTATCTCAATGAAACAATCAGAGATTATTTGGTTTGGTACATAGAATGTCTTATTTATTTTTCTTCAATTTCTGTCTTCTACTTTCGCTTAACAGATCACAATTATTTATTTCTTGACACACCATTCTTCAAAAACAAGTCCAATTTAGCCCAAAATTGGAAACCGTGCAGTATAATCGTGTTTTTTTACATGTTCGGAATTAAATGATACACAAAATTTCGGGTGAATTGTATTATTAGATTCAACTACGAAGTGTTAAGATGCTTAAGTTTTTGCAACAGGCATGCCGAGGTGAAGCGGACAATAAAAATTTATTTCATGACGGCAATATTTCCGAGGAGCATAACTTTTCCGCACCTCTAAAACCAAAAACCCACTCTACATACTAGACCTCGTTATTCCTTGTCCATTTGTCCATTCCTTTAAAACAACGCAGCCACCTAATCCTTTCCTTAACGTGTCACTGGAATTCCATACCTACCTCAATACGCAAAGCACTATCTCTTTCTCCTCAGCAATTAATCTACCAAATGTATGTAAACACAAAAAAGAATAACGATACTGCTCTAATTCAATTCTAATTTATAGACTAGTACAAATCTATAGTTTTATGATCTATATCCATACCTATAGCTTTATGATTTTAGTTACCAGTACAACAGTAACTTATATATCTATCACATTTTCTTGTTGCATTTCTTAATAGAGTAGTAAATAACAATAAACGTGTGTTAAAAATACTATCCTTTGGGCTCTGCTTGTCCTTCCACAAGTGGGGGGACAAGCCCCGTCCGGGGTTTCCCGAGCTGATTGTAAATATTGTACATAGGTATGAATGAGACATGTTTTGTTTATTTATTTGTTAACTTCATTTATTTGTATTTATTTTGTCTATAAATTTTGTTATTGTATACGTTTATTTATTTTGATTTTATTTTATGTAATTTGACTTTCCTTTTGTTTATATTGTAAATATTGTATGAATGAGGTCCTGTAGCACTATTATTATTGTCTATTATGACAAATTGTAATATATACGAATAAAAAAAAAATACGATATGAAAAAAAAAAAAAATACTGTAAATTTATGTACACACACATTAAAAATACACATGTTTTCTTTTCTTTTTTGTTTTAATTTGATGTTTATTAACTAAGCCATATATCTATAACTTTTTTTTTTGGTAGACCAAAGAATATTTTTAATACACTACCGTCATTCCTATGGGACTGAAAGTCCTAGCAAAAAAAAAAATTAACTTTCTATCTTCCGGAATGACACAACTGTCAACCCTCTTCCATAAACCTTCCTCAGGATACGCATTCCTCCCGGACGAAAAAACAAATATCTTTCACCGCTAAAATGAAAGAGCGAAACATTTTATGTTGATATCGATATTAGTCGGGGTTCCATAATCAGTATTTTTAGGAGAAAAGTGTACTACAAGAACTTATAGTTTTGAAGAAAGAAGGTTTGCCTACTCATCAACTCCTATTATACTGCAATAATCACCTGCATTTAGAATATGCTGCAAACTAGCACATATGATTTGTGTTAACTCAGTAATCATTTTATGGGGTACTTTCACCTCCACTTGTGCGTGTAAGAATGACTAATTGATATAATAAAAGTTAACTTTTTGAGAATCATATTTTTACCGGACAGCTGCAAGGTTTCGTCTAAAGGCTTCTTCGATCTCGTATTTACACAACTAATAAACTTGGTTTAGTGAAACTTCAAGATAAAATAAGATATAATCTTTTTTTTTTTTAATTTATTTTATTAAGAGAAAATACAATCTGCCACCTTCTGGGGCAATGAGTAGAAAAAAATCGTTAATTAACAAAGAAGTTGAAAAGTAATAAAAACTTAAATAAAAAATATGCGAATGTAATATTGGTCTAAATTGTGGAATATATGCTTTAAACGTAGAAAGATTTGATTGATTGATACTGAAACAAACGAATTAATTTTAATTTATGCTAATTACCATTTGAGGCGATCCCCAAGAGAATTTTAGCATTATCGCTCGGAGTCCACAACAAGTTATTGAGCTCAAAGTTAGTATCTGATTGAATTTCATATTGAAGACCGCCAACTTGGACAATCCACATTTCCAGCTTCATTGTAAATGTATTCCATTTGAGATGGAACTTGTTCTCCTCACCTAATTTAAATGCGTTCTGCCGCACAAGAGATCTATGTCTGGTTGAATCGTGCAAGTTGGAAACAGTTAGTCGGAATGTTGTTAGAGCTGGAGTTGTATTGCAATGTTTTGTGTAGGACTGTGATATTTTTTTCTGAGGTGATTATTTCAATGTGAAATACTGTGTTAGAAAAAAAAAGAAGTAATGAAACAGTCTTTGACGTTTTTTATTTCGTTACTTTCACTTACTATATATAGTAAGGGAAAGTATTGCGATCATGAAAATTTTCGAATTCCAGTTTTCAACGGAAATTCACATCTTAGGGTCCCCTGAGTCCAAATAACCTTCTTCCAGTGGCGCGACAGGCATTATCTCCATGGAGATTACACTCACGTTTCATGATGCATTTTGTAGTGTAGGGTCATCACTCCCTACGCCTAATTTTGTGAGTGGCCACCATTTGGCTGACGGGTCTCACATACCCGAGGGAGAGGCTGTGAGTGAATTCCCATTTATTTACATTCTTATAAAAGTCCCGTCAGGACTGAGATTCTAACTCACAACCTTTAGCATGAGAGGATAGCGCGCTAGCCACTCAGCCACGGCGCTCCGACTAAGTACCGCAAAAGGTCTGTGTGTGTGGCAACTCCCGGGCGGAAACGGTAAGTCCTATGAAACTGAAATTTCATATATCATTTTATACATGCATTTTGCACCTTTTTACGATTTTCCGAAAACGGGTACGACGATTTTGATTAAACTCGCTATACCGATGTAAAATTTAATGGGCTTTAATATCAGTAGTTCATTCTGATAAGATGCTGCAGGCTAAATGCGATATTTTTAATTTTCTTTCTCTAAAGTACCTTTAATTTTATTTGATTCTATAAAAATAACTATATTATCTGTTACCACTGATGAAAAACAGCTACATTTGTAAGCGCAGCGAATTTGAAAAGACACTAAAGGAGAAAACTTTAAAAATATTTTTTTAATGCAATTTTTTGTTTTTGAACATAAGAACAGTAATATACTTTTATGATATACCGTTTGAAAGCTAAAGATTTTAGAAAAAATATTATCTTATATACAAGCTTTTAAAAGTTAATAGAGAAGGATGAAATGAACATAAAACTAACTGATTATTTTAGATAATGATATAGTCGATTTTTTAATAAAATACATGTTTCTATAGAAATCCCATTTAGTGAATTCTTTAATAGTTTCACTCATTTTTATCTCTTACTGTACTTGAAAATTCTTTAATTGATTTCGAAAATGGAGGTAAGTGAAAGTCGTGTGTTGCCCACACCAGATTTTGTTTTTAATTCGTTGATTAGTTTTGGAAGCAACTTTTAGAATCGTCTTAATAATTAAACTTTTTTTTTTTTTCATATCCAACGATTATGTGGCTTATCACAATCCAAACTGTGTGTGTTCATCCTAACTATCCAAATATGTGCATTCAGAGTTTTTTTCTTTATTTCGCTTTGGAAAAAAACAAACGAATATGCAGTGGAGGAATTTATTGAGCACCACCACGTCTTTTTTTTTTTTATACCACAAAGAAAATTGACAATCCAATATTTTTAAGCGTAGTACCTCCACGAGCCCTAAATCGGAGGCTAGCTATATAGCTAATATCTTTATTTTTTTGTTTTATCTTTATTTTTTTTCACAATAATATGATATCATTTTTATCTGATGAATTAAAGGTGGATTGTTTACCATGTTAGTGATATGCCAAACATTACATCTATTAACTCCTATTGAAGCTAGCTTAGAATGTATTCGCTATTGCACTGTGAATATGGAATAAAATATCATTATTTATCGGCTTATTTTGTTGTTTTATGTTAAAAAAGATAGGCGTGGTATAGAAGCTGATTAAAAAAAAAAAATCAGTGTTAATGGAAATGATTCCTTTACTGATCACCTATCAATCATTTTGCAAAATCTTCGACGGCCTCTTAACCCAGATAAAATTAAAACTAGCATTATTAAGGCCATTGTATGGACAAAATATTACTCAATCAGATGTGTGACAGAAGAATAGAAAACAATTTTCACAAGCTCGGCTATGTTTCCAGGATTACTGTTTAGGTCCCTCACTCTCTGACCAAAGTCAACTTGGCAACACGCATTTCTGTTTGTAATTCACAACGGAAACGGCAACAAAACGATCCAACAGGTTAGGAAAAGGTGATGAAAAGGGATATTTTCTATATCTCTAAGTCAATAGAAAATCTTGGGAACCTAGTAGTGAGGCTCCTGGAAGAATGTGAAAACCCCAATTGCAACCGAAGAAGATAATGCTTTCCATAAGATGGGATTTCAGGAATGTTATTTTTTATTCCGGACAAACGATTCAACTCGAACTGGCAAATCAGAAGAGAGTTATGTACCACCAAGACAATGCTAGGTCCCACATATCATTGGTCACTCGAGCTTAGATGGGACCTTTTGCAAACCCTCCTTATTTACCAGGCTTGTACAAGTGACTACCACTTATTCCGGTCTCTGCAGAATTTTGTTTCTACAATATAATACATTGAGTTTTATTTCACCCTGGAAAACCGAAAGGACTTATCTGCCAACCCTATACATGTATTACGTTAGGTTAAGCCCGAAGAGCTCATCAGAGCCAGAGATTATCCCCGTCAATGATATTATTATTTCATTGCAAGTATTATCATAAAAATTTAAGTAACTGTACCACGATTCCTTAAAATTTGCGGTGGATACAATACTAAGGTCTATGAATAAAAATAAAGGAAATTCATAAATAAGAGCAAACGAAATCAGAAAAAAAAATCTGTAACCATATCAATACATAAATCCAATATCACATTGCTAAGTATCTACCATTATCATAAACGCTCCAGAATCAAACCTTTGGCGAAGTATGCCTTTTTATAAGAATAGAGATATTCCTTTGACAGACGGACTACCTCATGTTTGCTCAAATAAAGGTATTGGCGTAGATAATATTTTTTAGTTTAGTTATAGGAGTATATTTATTCCAGAGACAATACTTGAAGTGTTCCGTTGTTATCTCACTGCAAATTATATTTGGCAAAGAAGTTTTTAAAATTGATATTACTCCCTGTCGAGTTGAGATAACACCACAATTTGACGCACCTTAATAAAACGCAGCAGATAAAATTTTCAACCTTGTCAGATAACAACACTTGATTTGTCTTAGAACATTGATATCAATCCTTTGATAAAAATTTCATATTTGTATTTAAACTATATATTTTAATAGCAAGAATCACAGCATAAAGACGATTAAAATTTGATTGTTATTTCGTTTTCATTCTTATAACCTTAAACTCTAGGAGCTAGACGCATGGTTGATTACCTCGTCTAACGTACATCAAAAAGTATTTTGAAAACTTGGTTTTACCATATTTGAAAATGCATCTGATGCGGTCCTAAATTATTTTGTAGTCAACAAATCATTTTTCTTTAATTAGCCAGCTAAGTTTTGTTTTAGAACTTTTTTCATTCATAAAAAATTAATTAGTACCGCTGACAACTTTTTGTAAGTTAAAATTAATTTGAAAGCTAAAAAAAAAAAAATTGGTTAATATTTTTCCAAAGTTTTCTGGTACCAGGATTACCTTTAACCTACGTTATTTAAACTTGGCAATGTTTCATTTATGGCTAAATATAATCAGAAAATTATTTGAACAGGCAATTTGTAATTAATACAATAATTATTATATACTAGAAGTAATCAGTCTGGGTGGTGGTCAGTGAATAAAAAAATTAAGTAGTTCAACCATTTATTTTCTGCCAACGTTTTGACCCCCATTGTGGGTCATCATGAGGGCGTATAGTCGGCGAATGGAAACAGATGACCCACAACGGGGGTCGAAACGTTGGCAGAAAATAAGTGGTTGAAACTACTTAAATGTTTCATTCATTGACCGCCACCCGGACTAAGACTCTACCGGAGGAAGATAGGAAGCGGAAGTCCAGCCACGGATGGAGGAAGTCGGGGGTGAAGCCAGGGAAGAATTATGCAGTTTCGTCCGAAGGTACCTTTTTCACGTAATATTTTGTAGTAAATCTAAACAAACCTCAGTACTATCGATAATGATAATGCCTAACTGTGTATTTTTATGTGTAATACAATAATATGTACTATTTTATAAATAAATGAGTATTTTAAGTTAGTTACTTTATTCCCCTTTATGCCACCTGATCCCAATAATGAATTGATAAACATGATACCTTAGGAAAAGAAATCTAATAGTTTTATCAAAAAATAACCGAAAATTTATACATTAATTATCACAGTTTCGGTGTCACCGCTGCCTTAAAAAAGTAGCGGCCGAAACATAGTACAAGATGTAATCGAAGGTTGCGGTTCTGGAATATAAACGTGGAACAACATAACGATGTCATGAATGGGAAACACATGTTGAACAACTCAAAAATGTCTTTTTTTACGATTGCTTCCTCAACATCCATTTTTACACGCATCCAAGAGGTGACGATAGTATCTAAAGAGGATCTGTAAATTACTGATATTTAAACATGTACTTTTACATTTCCCGTATTCGCGCTCCCTTATCCGCCAACATTTGATTAAATTAACATTTTATTCTTTAATAAACAATATTTATTGTAATATATTAATATACACATGTATTTGTTTTAATATGAACTATAATAAAAATGCATTAAGATTAAATCAATATAATATAAAATTATGATATATGAAAGCAAAAAATCCTAATAAAGAATATAAATCAGGATATATATTATATATATATATATATATATATATATATATATATATATATATATATATATATACAACTTAATAGAGACACATATACCATATAAAACTTCTTTGGAATATATCATAATCCTGTATTCATAATATGTGATTAATAGAATTTAAGATCTTTTGTCATTTAGAAAGGTATGAATGGTGTGGAACAGTGAGTTGATACCTTTTATTACCCGCAGCCTATATATACATATATCTTGCTTTTAGTTCTTGACTGTTGATAATTTATATAATCTATCTTATGGTTCAGTCAATAAATAAGCAATTGTGTTTAGGCTAAGTTTTGAGAATTTATTGTTCTCATATTTATGCCTAAATTGCAGCATTTGGGCAGCGGACAACAAGCATAATTTGAACACTAAGAAGACCAAGGCAATTATAATAGGTTCCAATCCCCTCCTTAAGACACTTCCATCGATTCCCACTATGTTTCTGAATGATAATCTAATACAATTCCACCTATCCGTTAAAAGCCTCGGGGTCACCCTTGATCAAACCCTTTCCTGGAAAAATCATGTCTCCGAAATCTCCCGTCGTACATTCTCCACCTTAAAACTTCTGAATTACCTCCGTCCCCTTCCTATAGAAACCCGTAAGCTCTTGGTAAGCTTCTAAATATTTCCCCACTTCGACTACTGCTGTACGGTATATGGGGATGTCTCTGGGGATCTCGAGGCAAAACTAAAACGAATATTTAACTGCTTTATACGTTTCATTTTTGGGATATCCAGAGACACCTCTGTAACTCGATTTTTCGAAGAGTTGAAGTGGCTTTACCCTTCCTACCGCAGTAAGTACTTCCTGGCACCTTTCCTCTACCAAGTTCTCCAATCCCGGTGTCCGTTTTACATCTCGGATCTCCTTATATTCAAATCCTCCGTTCGTTCCCGATACACCCGCTCACGGCCTTCAGATCTGCATATAACGTCCCATCGATCCACAGCTTTCGATAGATCATTCTTAATCCGATCCGCCTCCCTGTGTAACTCCATTCCCTCTAATATCCGTGACTCCCAAACTCTCTCCACATTCAAATCCCGTCTATTTAGACATTTCCTATCAGTCCAATTTCTAAATAATCCCAAGTAGATGCTTATTTCAAGAATAATCAACTAATAAATAATAGAACAGATTTACTTATTTAATCATCATTTTCAACGGTAAATTCAAGAGCAAATATTTGAAATTATTATGTTTTCAAAGATGCAAGATTAAATTACATATATGTTTAAAGAAGAATAGTAATTTCCTTTGTTTTTTAAAACTGTAGACATACATACATATGTTTGTGTGTGTATATGTGTGTATATATGCACATATATACACACACACACACACACACACAAACATATATATATATATATATATATATATTTCTTTTATCTGATTATATTTTTTTTGTATATAATTTTTTGTTCTTATTATTTAGCTCTTATTATCTTATTTTAAGTTATTTTATTTGTTCATTATCTTGCTATTGCTTATTATCTTATTTTAAGTTATTTTATTTGTTCATTATCTTGCTATTGCTTATTATCTTATTTTAAGTTATTTTATTTGTTCATGTTATTAGTTTAATTATTTTCTGTTTTTCAGTCATTTTACTCTACGACTCTAGCCTTAAGTCCACCTTTTTATTTCCTGTTATGTTATTCTGAAGGGACTTATTATTATTATTAAATAGTGGAAAAATAAAACAATAACAAATTATAAAAACTTGTATGCAATAATTAATAGTTGATATTATTATTACATCTGGGCAATATTTTATATAGACTTATCCAGTTGGGCTAATAGATGGAAAGTGAAAATTAACCAATCAAAGAGTCTATTAATCGTTTTCACGCTCAATCATGGGGATTGCCCAGCAGTCTATTTCGAGGATAAACCCATTCTGACATCAGAGGAAGTACGATATTTGGGATTGTACTTAGACAAAAGACTGACATGGAGGACCCACATTAGACTTAAAAGACAACAACTGAACAGACGATTTGGACTACTATCCCGTCTGCTAGACAAACGATCCAAATTATCCGTGAACACACCAAACTTACTATTTACAAAGTACTGATCAAACCATTATGGACATACGGGATAGAGCTATGGGGATCTGCCAAATATTCTAACATCCAAATAATTCAGACCCTTCAATCGAAAATATTGCGAAAAATCGTGGATGCACCGTTTTATGTAACCAACGGATTACTTCACAAGGACTTGGACATACTCACAGTTTCAGACACAGCCACAGAATATTATAAAAGATTTCATGACAGACTGACTTACAACATGAATCCATCGGCCCAAACACTTAAATCTTACAGGTATCACCCGTACAACCCATCCCGAAGACTTTTGAGGCGGTGGTCTAGAGATGCCTTGGTTTAACCGACTTTCGGAAGTCATCATATATGCTTATTGCAATTTTTTTTTTTCTTTTTTTTTTTTTTGCAGATAGCAAATAACATTAAAGCTCAAACAAAAATGATTGTAAATAAAAAAAAAGAAATATATTATTATTACAGAGACAGGGAATATTTTTAGACAAATTTAAGAATGCATAGAATTTACAAGGAGTGAATATAGAGTAGATAAATAGACATATCAATTTTTATCTTCTCACATCTCACATTATATTTTTACGTTATCGATACATATAAAAGATATTATTACATATTAACTTACAATTAGAGACAAAATCGTGTCTTAAATTGACTGGTGAGGAAAGTAAATTTAAACTATTTATAGCATCATTGTTTCAGTGTTATTTCAAAGTTTGTAATGTTTACGCCATAAGTATGTATGTAATATATAAGATCAATTTGTTGATGATTTGGCCCGAATCAGGTATCACTCCTTCCACGATAAACTACATTCCCATTCTAACCCACAAGTAATTCTTGCTTCCTGTTCTATCCCTGATAATCCTCCGAGGCATATAAAAAAAAAGATGGCCTTGAGGCCTTCTTGATTAAATTATTTACTAGATTGCTGCCAATGGGCATTTTCTCTGAATATGTTTTCAGGTATTTTACCAATAGTCATATTTGGTTGTATTATCAAATACAGTTGTATATTTCAAAAAATAATTATAAAAAGAAGACTAAGTAACTAAGAAGTAAAAACACCCAAAAGAAACCTATCATCAATCAAAATAATAAGTGACAGAACATCGGAAATTTAAATGAAAATAATAATGTATCAAAAAAAAATCAATCCCTGTCTGCCATCTCTATTAATAGTACCCTTTTGGAGACTGTCCCCTTTATACAAAAAAATAATTATTCACGATGAGACCAAAGGTAGTATTATTTGGCATTTAAATCAGACTGAGGGATGGGAGGGACTCACCTGTATCGGTAATTGGTGGACATAAATCCCCAGGCTAACCAATTTCATCCGCCCTACCGACGTCAATCTCGATTAATACGGAACTCTGATGGATTCATAAATTAGTCCGGCTTCATCTATTATCCAAGTCTTTTATAGGCTCTTGTTCCCTCTCTGCGGGGTACGGATTCAGCAGGAATACATAAATGTATCGAATAGATTAAAAAAAAAAAAAAAAATAATGAGCTATATATGTCTTCATTGGAGTTTGGGGAAAAAAAAAAAAATTATATATATATGGGTCAAATCATTCGAAATCGTTTAGACCTTGCCGCTCGACATTTTTGATTTTCGTGATTTTTAGACCAGTCATTCTCTATCCTTTCGTGAATATAAAACCATAAATAAAAAAAGTTGTTGGCCAATACTTTTAGTGTTGCAGCCGTTTTAAGTCAGTACTTTTTTTTTTTTTATTTATCTTTTGGCAAAAATTTATCTTTAGCGATGTTTACACGGAAATATCTCAAAAGGTAATGAGTCAAAAATTATGAAACTAGTACAAATTACCTATCTATACGATCTGTTTAAGTGATACAAATTTGGTCTTTAAGACTAAGCTGGTTCCGGAGTTATAAAACTCGCTTAAATGTTAAAATAACGTTTTCTTTAAAAAATATTAACTCCGGTAGTATTGGTTATTTAAGAACCAAACAAAAACTATAATGATGATGAGAGCATTTTATATAAGTTTGGTCATTACAACACATTACTTAAGTAGCCAAGAAAATGGTTTAAAAAAAATCACGAAACATTACATCAACTGAAACCTTTGGCGCGCTATGACAAGGGAGTTTATAAATTATTTGATTTTATATATTTAAAAAAACAACTGGGTCTCAGCCACTAAATTATATTCTATCGTATTTCTTATATAGAGGTATAATCTGTATGAGTTATAACATTTTTCACTCAGTCCTTTCTGAGATATGTTACTATCAATATTATTAAGCTAGAAAAAAATCCTGCTTTGAATATCTATATTGAAAAAAGGATATAGCTTACAAGATCGAAATTTCTAAAACATGTAGGGCAATGATAAGGCTATATAAGGAAAAATAATTTATCCTGAAAATCATTTCTAACCTCCAATGTCATAGCGCGCCAAAGGTTTAAGTTGATGTAATTTTTCGTGATTTGTTTAAACCATTTTCTTGGCTACTTAAGTAATGTGTTGTAATGACCAAACTTATAAGAAATGCTCTCATCATCATTCTAGTTTTTGTTTGGTTCTTAAATAATAAATATTACCAGAGTTAATCTTTTTTAAAGAAATCGTTATTTTAACATTTAAACGAGTTTTATAACTCCGGAACCAGCTTAGTCTCAAAGATCAAATTTATATCACTTAAACAGATCGTATAGATAGGTAATTTGTATTAGTTTCATAATTTTTTACTCATTCCCTTTTGAGATATTTCCGTGTAAACATCGCTAAAGATAAATTTTTTCCAATTTGGAAAATCGAAATTTTTACAGCAAGTAGAACTAGGACTAAGATATATTATATAAAATAATTAAAAGATTATTTATAATAATATAAAGATTATTTATGGATTTAGAAAAAACAAAAAAACAGTTATAAGCTTAATATAATGTAATGATTTATCTACCAGTAACCCCCTAAAAAAAAGTTATAGTTTCTTAAGAAAATACCGGGTGAAATAGTATTTTTAATATATATATATATATATATATATATATATATATATATATATATATATAATATATCTCGACAAATTGATTTCTTTTGTAAGAATTTTTTGAAAATATCAAGTTTTTGGTTTTATAAAAAGGAATATGGGTGTCTAGACGTTAGAGAACACTACACTTCACTCAAAGGGAGAAGTTTGTGAACAGAAATCTTCTTGGTGGACGATTTTAAATATATATAAATATATATATATATATATATATATATATATATATATATATATATATATATATATATATATATATATATGGATAAAATATGATCTACAATTTCACTTTTCCGTTATTGTATCACACATAGGATTCTTGTTGACATACCAAATGTTCTGGTGGAACAACCTCACGATCTAGTTTCCGGTTTTGCTAAGTATGATGACTACGCAAAAAAGAAAAGAAAAAGAGCAACTAAATTAAACTTCAGATTGACGTATCTTTCGCCGTGAAGATGGTTTAAATACATACTAGAAAATTGTATTGAGGTATTAAAAACTTTAAAAAAATAATTATTATCATATATCCGACAACTTTAGGAAGATTTATTTTTTAAACGAATTTATTTAAAATATTTATGTTCACAAACCTCTCCCCATAACTGAATTGCAATGTTCTCTAATGTTTAGACACCGTTTGAAGGCTTACGTTTCAAGATGCGTAGAACCCGAATAACAAATAAATAAAAAAATCCATTTCTGCTCATTAATAACTAAATATGTGTGCTATTTCGTAGAAATTTTAATTTTCTACAAAATGCAAAAGAATCATTGATATTAAAAACTTGCAGTGGTGCTATGACATTTTCCTTTGAATTATTTATTGCTTTTCATGTCACTTAATTGCCTATCTACAGTTTTGTAAATAGTTATACCTAATATAGTTATTTAGAAATAATAAACAATAGAGTAATAATTTGCAGCGTTTTTATATTCAACCTTTATTGATACTTTATTTTATAAGCTTTATTTTTCTAGAACTGGAAATTTATTTGTATGTATTTCTTTACATTAATTTTCCTATTCCTGAGATTCCCGTAGCTTTAAGATGCCATCACATTACACTCACAAAACACATCATTTACTTACATGAACACAACCGCACTGTTGGAATAACAAGTAGGATTTGGCCCAGCAAGCCTAGTCATGTTTCTATGTTTACAAAATTGGAAGTAAACTCATACATAATTTATTAACACAGATAATAAAAAAAAATAGTTATTCATCCCTAATTATATGACGAAGTGAAATAAAGTTCTTTGTTGAAAATAATAAATTAAAACCAGTTATATAATTTATTTATTTTTATCTTTTATTATGTTAGTACAAATAATTCGATCAATTTTGAATTTTGGTGCTACATATAATTACTAATTTTACTTTCACTGATGTATAAATATACATAAAATATATAATGAGAGAAATTAAATTTTCGAATCCTAGTGTACACGGGAAATACACGTTTTATTTTCTAAATGGAAAAGTCCCGCAAAAAGGACTGCGTGTGTGTGGTCGCTGTAGCTGAAAAAAGGTAATGAACCTTATTAATGGTAAGTTGTATATAATAGAAATTTTATATTTTAGAAGTGTGTGTTACTGAGTTATTACAGCAGCTTTTTCAACAAAATCGCAAAACCAGAAGAACCACTTTATACCATTTTGCGTTTTGTTCTACTTTACGATTTGTTCAAAAAACGGCTCTTAAATTTTTATTACACTCGCTGTGTAATATTTAATGGGCTTTAATATCATGTAGGTCTCATTCTTATTGAAACAGTCTGACTGGGCTTCAATTCCTATACTTTTATTTTAAGACCCTTTGATTTTGTAGATTCGAAATTATAATTATTCTAATAATTCGCGGTTTTGCGAATATGCGAATGGTATGCAACGTTTTGCGACTTCTCTCCTCTCTCCTCCCACAATGAACTCTGTCCCCAACGTTACTTAACAGCTGATCGAACTAAAAAAAAAAGCCTGTCGTGCTTGTATGTGATTGATCTAAATAAAATAAATATACATACGAAATAAAATTACAAATTGTGAAATATAAAATATGGCTGTTTCAACAACCGCAGGTCATCATAAAATATTGTCACAGGATTGTCATATGGAGTAGGAATCGGAAGAAAGGAAAGAAGGAACATCGCAGACAGGAGAGGGAAGGAAATAAGTCATCACGGATGGGACGAACCACCGCTTGTACATTTATAACCAGTACTTGTTGTCTCTTTTAATAATTATAGGTTTGTTTATGTTCTTGCTATTATTAGTTTATTTATTTACCATCAACAATGTTACACGGGTCGATCATAATAAGCGACCGTATTGAGGCTGCGAGCAATTGCTTCCCAGCAGTTAATTAGTATTTTTTCTTACTCAAAACAATATAGCTCCTAATATGTAAATCCTAGCGATCATATGAGTAATAATTTTTTTTTTTTTTTTTATTATTATTTATTATTTATTATTTTTCTCTGCAGAAAGTAAATAAAACAACCTCCTATAAAGTTGCTAAGAACGGTCTCATTTTGCTTTAACAACTCAGAAGTTTGGGGGCAAAAGGGGAAACTTGGGAAGAGCCTGGTGCCCTTTGAGAAAGTATTAATGACCCTAAATGAAATTAATTAAAGAGGACAGGCTGAGGTCTCTGCAACTTTTTACCCAGGTTATGAATGGCACTCAAGTGGTGTCATGGAGACCCTGTGGTATTACTGTTTTATGTTCGTGTACTTCATCATGCCAACTGTAATAATGTTACTATAAAGTGTTTACTTAAAAACTGTAGGTAACTTATATATAGCTTTTTTCAGTCAAATTCATAATTTTTTCAGTCAAATTCATAATTTTTTCAGTCAAATTCATAATTTTTTCAGTCAAATTCATAATTTTTTCAGTCAAATTCATAATTTTTTCAGTAGATTTCATAATTTCTTGTTCCCATTTTATACAGTCAATTTAATGAGGTTTTGCTACCAAGAACATAACATTTTCATTAAATCTTGTTGTTGTTTATCCATTTAACGTTACTTTATGTTACTGTGCTTAATCCGACGGTGCAGCGGGAGTCTTAAGTTTTGCCTATCCAGGTTTACTTAAGATAGGGATCATTTACCAGTTCCACTTTTTAAATCTTTTAAGAGTCACCTGTGGCGCACAAATTTAGGGCGATCTGCTGGTTTTGGACTTGCGACCTTAAGCATAGAAGGTGACCCTAAATGCATTCAACAAGGTGTTTGAATCTGCCGGGTTTGAACCCGTGACCTTGGGCAGATTAATCCTTAACACCTTGCTGAATGCATCCAGGGTCACCTGTGGAGTAGTGGCTAGCATAACAGCCTCTTTCAAAGGACGAAATAACCAATGATTTTTACTCCCTAAAAGCAAATATAGGGCCATCTGCCAGGTATGAACTCGCTATCTAGTGGATAGAAGAATGTTATGCTAGCCAATACTCCAAGGTGACCCTCAATGCATTCAACAAGGTGTTTGAATCTGCCGGGTTTGAACCCGTGACCTCGGACAATTAGTCCTTAAAACCTTTTAGAATGCATACAGGTTCACCTGTGGCGTAGTGGCTAGCCATAACAGGTCACTATGCTTAAGGACGCAAGTTCAAAACCAGCAAATGGCCCTATATTTGCTTTTAGGGAGTAAAAATCCTTGGTTATTTCGTCCTTTGAAAGAGGCTGTTATGCTAGCCACTACTCCACAGGTGACCCTTTATGCATTCTAAATGGTGTTAAGGACTAATTTGTCCAAGGTCACGGGTTCGAACCGGCATTTAAACACTTTGTTGCATGTATCAAGGGTCACCTGTGGTGCAGTGGCTAGCATAACAGCCTTCTATACTTAAGGTCGCAAATCCAAAACCAGCAGATCACCTTATATTTGTGTACAACAGGTGTCTCTTAAAAGATTTAAAAAGTGGAACTAGTAAAAGATCCTTATCTTAAGTAATCCTGGTTAGGCAAAACTTAAGACTCCCGCCGCACCGTCGGATTAAGCACAGTAACATAAAGTGACGTTAAATGGATAAACAACAACAAGATTTAATAAAAATATTATGTTCTTGGTAGCAAAACCTCATTAAATTGACTGTATAAAATGGGTACAAGACATTATGAAATTGATTGAAAAAATTATGAATTTGATTGAAAAAATTATGAATTTGACTGAAAAAATTATGAATTTGACTGAAAAAATTATGAATTTGACTGATAAAATTATGAATTCGATTGAAAAAAATTATGAATTTGACTGAAAAAATTATGAATTTGACTGAAAAAAGCTATCTAATGAAAAATCCGTCATCACAAGACTTTCACTTACCTCCATCATTAAAGTAAATTTAAGAACATTTAAGTAAATTTGGAGAAAAAAAAAATTAAAGAATCTTATTGAGCTTTGATAGAAACATGTTTTGCAATAAATAATCTATAATATAATTATCTATTATAAAAACTTCGCTTAAACCGTTATCTTCCCATTACCTTATACAATTTCGTGTATCTTCAACTTTCTAATGGTATATTATATATCTATATTACTATTCTTGTAGTCAGGGGAAAACAAGTAGTTTTTCTCTTTTATCCTTTAGTTAGTTATATAATTCGTTTAACTAGTAAATTTAGCCGTTTTATATCAATGCTAACAAGATGGTTAATTTTTCGAATATACAAAATCAGTTTTTGACTAAAATTATTTACTGTTTAATTTTATAGATACTAAAAATTTTTTATGCAATTTTATAAAACAAATAAATAATGGTTGACCAGGATTAAATAACTTAGAAAACAATTATTCGTTGTTTATTCATTATTTTCACTATAAAAAAAAACAAAAAAAACAGCTGATGCGCTCGATGATAACAGTCATACGTTACTTCGTCTCTCAGATTTTTGCTCTTTTCAGTAGGAATTCGCTTGAGTTCAGTCTGGAAAACATCACTAGACTTCAAGAAAACCACAGCAGTGAATATTGGAGAAATATCGGTAAGCAAAGTTATAATTTACTTGTAGAATCGCGAAAAGTGAAAGGAGGGTCACTGATCAGCTGATTGCCGCTAGCTCGGGCTTGCTTTTCTTTAGCTTATCTTTCTTTTATTATCTTTCCTTCTCATTCTCATCTCATTATTTATTTATTATTTCATTTTTTTTTTTTTTTTTTTTTTATTTATTTATTTTTTTTTTTAATCAATGAGATATTTCCATCAAGTTATGTCCTCAAAAGCTACAAGTAAAAGATCTAGATCAAAACAGAGACCTCGCCGTGAAAATAATAAAAAAATGATTCCACCAGCGACCGCTTCAGCTACCTCTTTAGGATCTGAACCACAGCCTAGTACATCATCACAAGGATTAACCGATGAATCGCCGTTTTTTACACCGAATCCATTTCAGATCCTCCAAAACGAAAAAGAAACCATGGAATCTTCTCCTATACCCAGGGAACCACTACCTCCACCAATATTTGTTAAAAATATTAAAAATTTTCAACTGATGTGTGCGCATTTAAACAAAGTAAATGATCCTAATAGTTATTCTTGTATAAGTAGAACCAGTGATACTAAAATATCCCCGACTACCGCCGAAAGCTACAGAAAAATAGTGAAATATCTGACTGAGACCAAAGCTGATTTTAATACCTATCAGTTGCGCCAGGAGAGAGCTTTAAGGGTTGTAATTAGAAACCTACACCCTTCGACACCAGTTACAGCTATCAAAGAAGAACTGACGGAGATAGGCTATAAAGTGCGGCAAGTGACCAATGTCCTAAAAGATAAAATTCCACTGCCTCTATTCTTCGTGGACTTGGAACCAACAGCAGGAGTTGAAAAAATTTACGACCTCAATAGGTTGTACTATACTAGTGTAAGAGTTGAGAAACCTTACACTAAGAAAGAAATAGTTCAGTGCCATAATTGTCAGGCATATGGTCATACGAGAACTTACTGTCACCACACACCACGCTGTGTGAAATGCGGTGAGCAACATAAATCAGAAGAATGTACACGATTAAGATCAACACCCGCTGTATGTGCTCTGTGCCTTGAGGACCACCCGGCTAACTACAAGGGATGTCAAATCTACAAGAACCTCAAAAGCAGATACCAAAAACCTCAGAATCTGGATGAAACAGCTGAACCGATCAGAAGCAGAAGACAACCTTCAAAAACAATTGATTCCAATGTAACATTTGCCCATCTACTTGGAGGTGGGAACCAGAACAAAGAGGCCCTGCCGGAACAACGCATACCTCAAAATCCTGAACCCCTTCCACAACCACCTATTCCTCAAAATTTACCCAACCCTCAAAAACCTCATCCGCATCAAATTTCTCATATTCCTCCTCCATCAAATGTCACAAACCTTACAAGTTTGATGACATCCTTCATCACTGAAATCAAATCTCTTGTTATGCCGCTAATATCACTACTTACTAATCTCGTATCAAATTTAATCCCTTCCTTAAAAAATCCTTAAATGATTACACCTAACTCCTTGTCCATTCTCCTTTGGAATGCGAATGGTGTTAGAAATCACACTGACGAACTTACAGCTTTATTGCAAGACAAAAACGTTGATGTAGCACTTATTACTGAAACTAGACTAACCACTAAACAGCTCTTTAAAATACCGCAATACGTAACATACCGTACAGACCACCCAGACGGAAAAGCCCATGCCGGTACTGCTGTCATTGTGCACCAGTCCCTCTCCCACCATACACTCCCAGTTCCCTCCTATGATTTCCTACAATGCACCGCCATAGTAATCAAGACTTTTTCTTTTCCGATCACCCTCGCATCAGCGTACTACCCTCCTAAACATTCCATCTCCAACATTCTAATCGAATCCTTCCTCAATGCCTTAGGAAACCACTTCATTCTGGGTGCAGACATGAATGCTAAGAACCAACAATGGGGTTGCAGATCCACGAATTATCGTGGGCGGAATTTACAGTATGCACTCACCTCTAGACGTTTCAACCTCCTGCCTCCTGACTTCCCTACCTACTGGCCAACTGATCCTAACCGTAATCCTGACATCCTTGACTTCTTCATTCACAGCGGATTAGGCTCCCTAAACATGTCGGTGACTCGCCTTGATGAACTGTCCTCTGACCATAGTCCATTGCTCCTTAAAGTATCCCTAATTCCTATTCCTAAACCCACCCCACCGTCATTTATCAGAGGACCAGTAAACTGGGACCTTTTTCGCCAAATCCTGACCAGTGATATTGACCTCAGAGTGAAACTCAAAACTCCAGATGACCTTGACGATGCCGTAAACTCCTTCACCATCGCTATTCAACAAGCTGTTTGGACTGCCTCCTCTCCCAAGCACTCCGAGATAAGTCATAACCAAAATCATTTACCACAACACCTCATAGACCTCATCCGCACCAAACGCCGATCCAGATCCTTATGGCAACGCACCCGTCACCCCACAGATCGCCGCTCCTATAACTTTTATTGTAGACAATTAAAGAGGGAGTTGGCGACCTTCCGTTCCCAATCCTTTAGTTCCTTCCTTTCTTCTCTTTCGGCTTGTGACGATTCCCTGTGGAATGTCACCAAGAAAATTCTAAAATCCCACCATATTTCCAATCCCCTCCGTCGTAGTAATGGTTCCTGGGCTGCGTCTGATGAAGACAAAGCCGAGGAACTTGCCAAATACGTTCCCCAAGTCTTCACACCTCATCCAGAATCCAATCCAAACCACACTTCAGTAGTGGAACAGTTCCTTCAGTCTCCAATCCCGCTTTCATTACCTCCTAAAGCAGTTAATCCCTCTGAGGTCAAATATCTTCTCCGAAAACTTGCACTCCGTAAATCTCCTGGATACGATCTCCTCACTCCTCAGATTCTCAGACAGCTTCCATCTAAAGCCGTTATATTTCTTACATATATTTACAACTCCATTCTACGCACTACTCATTTTCCTCTCTTATGGAAACATTCCACAATAATTCTCTTCCTAAAACCAGGTAAACCTCCTAAGACTACGACATCATATAGACCTATCAGCCTACTCCCAATCCTTTCAAAAATCTTTGAAAAAATCCTCCTCAAACGAATATTACCGTTATTAGAATCCCACACTATTCCTTCCCATCAGTTTGGATTCCGTTCCCAACATTCAACCGTTCAGCAAGGACTCCGAGTCGTTGACCATATTTCCTCTGCCCTTGAGAACAAGGAGTACTGCTCGGGTGCATTTCTGGACATAACGCAAGCATTTGACCGGGTGTGGCACCCGGGATTGCTCTTTAAGCTCAAAAACCATTTACCCCTATCCTTATACCTTGTCCTCCGATCCTATCTATCAAACCGCTCCTTCCGAGTTCGTTGTGGTGCAGAATATTCCAATTATTATCCAGTCGAATCCGGTGTTCCTCAGGGCAGTGTCCTTGGTCCTATCCTCTACAATATTTACACGGCTGATATTCCTCTTTGCCCTAATACCTTCCTAGCAACGTACGCTGATGACACAGCTATCCTATCCTCTCACTTAGATCCCGAAATTGCATCTACAGGCCTCCAAACACACCTTTCTCAAATTGAAGACTGGTGTAACAACTGGAGAATCAAAGTAAATCAATCCAAATGCAGACATGTCACCTTTACCCTTCGAAGACAATCCTGCCCTCCAGTTCTCTTTAACTCCGTTCCGCTTCCTTTCTCCGACACAGTCCGGTATCTTGGCTTCCTTCTGGACAAAAGACTAACTTGGAACCCGCATACTAGACTTAAACGACAAGAACTTAATCGACGATTTGGACAATTATACAGACTACTGAACAGAAATTCTAAATTATCTATCGAGAACAAACTGCTAATATACAAGACAGTACTGAAACCTATCTGGACCTACGGACTTGAACTGTGGGGGGCAGCTAAATTTTCTAACATCAAACGCATTCAATCCTTCCAATCAAAAGTCCTCCGAACAATAGTTAATGCTCCTTATTATGTATCCAACCATACCTTACACCGCGACCTAAATATTCCATTTATTTTAGACCTTATACCATTAAAATTCTCTAAATTCCATCAGAACCTTATCCATCACCCTAATCCCCTAGATCAATCCTTATCCTGCTCCACACATCCTTACCATCCTCCTAGAAGGTTGAAACGGCAGTGGCCTCGAGACCTCTTGTAAAATGTATATTGGAGTTCTAGCATTGGCTAGATTCTCCACTCACGTGCTGTATGCTTGTGAATTGTATATAGGTATGAGTGACTTTTGTATATATTTTTATTGATTTTGTTTTGTATTTATTTATATTGTATTATTATTATATAAATTTATTGTTTTGTATATATCGTGTGAATGCAGTATGAATGTTGTACTTTATCCCTATTAAAAATGTCCTAAATTGGACAGATTGTAATATTGTTCAATAAAGAATTGTTTCTAAAAAAAAAATTTTCACTATAAGGATGTAAATATTTTTAGAAAAGTGAAACGAGTTATTTAGCAAAGGGTTCGAATAAATAAAAAGAATATATATTCATATTTTTTATAGTAACTATATTATTTAAAAAAACGAATCAATGTTATTAGATACAGATGGATACTTATTAGTTGAGAATACAGGGCTGAGTACTTGTTTGTGAACTCGGGCCGGAATCAGCTGATTCTTTCTCGGTTATTTTATCGTGCACTGTTTCCAAATGATTATATAGACTGCTTGATCCTTTGCAAGTAAGCAACTAATACAACGGTATTTTTCTTTTTCTACTTTTTTTAAATAATTCCACACTTCTGACATTTAGGAGTACAAAGATATAAAAATATAAATAAAATCTATATTTTTATAATATTAAAATATGTTACCCATTTACATTTTGTATAGTATTATCTATGTAAAATATCAATCTATAGAACTGAACACTGAATTTATGAACTGTACATAAAGAAGCCAGAAGACAAACTGATAGAAAATCTGTATTAATTCATCCAATAGACAAAAACACCGTTTTTTTAAATCATATCCGACCGATATGATTCCAAGAACTAAACCGCTTGCAAAAGTGTTTTCATTAATCTGGTACATTTGGCTACATTTGTCTTTTTAAATTTTTTTAAAAAGTGTTATTCATTCATTGAAAACCGATATTTTCTACTAAAAAACCGGTTTTCCCATTTCATAATTTTCTACAAAAATCGGTTTATAAAAACCGACAAGCCCTAATATTAAGGGTGTTTCAGGATTAAGTGGTTAAACTTCAGAAACGAATTAAGGGCTTCAAAACAAGAAAAAACGTCCTATGGACATTTCTGCGGAAAAGCAAAGTTAAAGAGCTAGGGTCGAAAATTCTATGTATGAGTCGACAGTTTTTTTCATGATTTATCTACTTCTAAAATCTCAGTGAATCTAACATTGGAATTTCGACTCTATCACATTAATTGCGCATTTCTGAACACATCTCCGTAGGATTTTTTTTCTTGTTCGTAAGTCCCTAATTCAATCTTGTAGTCTGGTGACTAAACCCTACAACACCCTTCATAGATGATTAAAAATAAATTTTTTTAGTATATTATTATTTTTTTCTTTTTATGCCTTCTATACTTCACCAATCCCTCCGTCCGCAAACTTAATTTATCCCTTCATAGGGAAAGCAATAGATTATAAAAATAAATGTCCATGATCTATTTTTTTTCTCAGCCAAGAAGAAATAAAGAAGTTACTTTTGAGATGAATTCCTTTTGGCTGGGGGTCTGTAACTTTCTTATCATAACCCTCTTTTCGCCTTCTGTTAGACATGCTGTAGCTCTTTTGGTGTTACTCGGATCAAAAACTTTACGACAGTTCTCTAGTCAGAAATTTAGTAGAGAATATTTTTCACTATATAATATTTGTCGTTAGAATCTAGCAAATCGTGTACAAAAATCACGTTTTATTTTATTGTTATTTGTGTTACTCCCACAAAATAGTAAAAATCTAACATGTCCTAGCTCTGTGGGGGTTGCTCAAATCGGCTAGATTCTAATTATCGGGCCGTCCGAAAAGCTCGTAGAGATTTTAAAAATAAAATTTAACTTTTATTTTTCAACTAAAAATGAATCACAAAGCTAATGTTTATTTATATGTCTTTAATCCTCATAGGATTAACTATGTTTATACACTGAATACGTCTTTATTAAGGCTCAGAAGCGTAGTTTTTTGCAAACCAACATGAGTAACGATTTAGCTCATTTTCGGCATATTATGCTTTTCTTTAAAAAAAAAAAAAAAAAAAATACGGAAAAATGCAGCCCAAACTGCAAGAAAGATTCGTGCAGTGTATGGCATTGATTCAATTTGTTGATAGCACGGTTCAGAAGTGGTTTTCGCGGTTTAGATCAGATTTCAATTTGGAAGACCAATCCCGGGCTGGCCGGAGTTCAACTCTTGACATCGAGGATATTATAACGGTCATCCCAAACAATCATCAAATTACAGTCCGTGAGATAACTGAGGAGTTAAGAGCTAGCAAATCGACCGTTTTTAATCATCTGAAGAAGGCCGGGTACGTCTGTCTTTACGACGTTTGGGTTCTCCATGAGCTCAGTGAAAGGAACCTTATTGGAAGGATTTCATGTTGTGATTTGCTGCTGAAAAAAAAGTCGAGGATCTTTTTTTGAAACGAGTTGTTACTGGTGACGAAAAATGGATTCTCTTCATCAACACCAGCCGAAAAAAAACTTGGGGGTTTGCATGGATCGACGGCGCTCGGAACACTAAAGGCCGGCTTGCTCTCTAAAAGGTGGTGTCAGTATTTGGTGGATTGGAAGGATCCCATACATTTTTAGCTCCTTCCGCAAACCTAACTATAAATACGGACTTTACTGCGCCAGGTTAGATCGATTGAAGGCAACAATTGAAGAGAAACGGCCAGAGTTAGCACATCAGAAAGGAGGGCAACCACCTAGAATAGTAATAAAAACTATCCCATCTTTTAAGTTGGACCAAATAACAGATACAAAGTTTGATTAAATTTCATTCAGCAATTTCAGAGTTGATCGCAAAGAACAGGACTGTGACCAAGATTTTATATATATATGTGTGTGTGTGTATTTCTTTTTTTTTAGAAACTAACACCATGTTTTTTTTTTTTTAATTAGGAGTTTTAAAACGACAGTGCCATTATTTTTGAAGTTAAATAAAAAAATTCCTGTAAGATAGGTGTACGTGACTAAAAAGATAAAATATTCCCCTTCATCATTGTGGTGATACCACATTGCTAATGGTGTTAAATCAATAAAGTTACAGAACGATATTGCTGATTAAATAATCAAGGTAAAATAACATGGAGAAGTTCTCAGTATGTGTGAGAGTATTAGCCATATGACATCATGAGAGATTCTTAAATAAATAACATGTTCTGAATTGTTGTAGTCTGAAACACTCCAACTATATAGGACACTCAAAAGATTACATTATTCATTGTTTTATCTTTAAAAAAGTGTGATGATTGAATGAGCAAATCAATGTGTAGAGATTTACAAAGAACGAAATAAAAAAAAAAGAAGAAAAAACAGTTGCCGCCCTGTTTTTTGCCTCTGTGTGTGGGTGTGTTCGGGTGTCTGTCTGTGTCTGTGTGCGTGTGGTTTATCACGAAAGCAAAAAGTCGTAAGAAACTGAAATTTCTCATAGAAAACAAATATCAAAATTGGCGAACCAAATGCCACTTTAAACTATGCTTTTTAAACCCTTTTACGATTTCAACAAAAACGCTCAAAGGATTAACATTTATTATAAAAACTTACTTTTTAATCCGTCAATCAAGTTAAACGTATTTGATATCCAACAAAAGGAGAAACGAGCAAAAATACATTTCTTTATCCAAGTTTTGTTATTTTGAACTTAAGATTAGTAATTATTAGATGTATAATAATGCAGTTCCTCGCGCGGATCTCATTACCGCGAATGGGGAGTGTCCCACGGGTGGCGGATTTGGGGATGGTCGGTGGAATTTCCTCGGAAGCTCCTCCCAGCTAAGTCCAATGGACTCGCTGACCAACAATGAGAGCGGCCCTCCAGGCTTGCTGGAGGGTGTGACGTAGGTTCGAACGCCTTACTCACATATTTCAGTTCACAAAATACCACCAACAGTCATGGATTCCTCTGAGGTAAAATGCTCATTATCCGGAGGTAAACTAGTCCCCCGTTCGGGTCTCCGGGTGGGGACTGCTTCAGGGGAAATCATGGCGCAAGATGAAAATTAGAGATCTAACAATAGGAACGTGGAACGTTAGAAGTTTAAATAAGGCAGGTGGGTTAAAGTCGGTCGCGAATGAAGTTGAGGGGTACCATTTAGATATCGTTGCATTACAAGAGGTACGCTGGCCAGGGGAGGGTTCGTTAACAGAAGGAAAGTATACTATTTGGTACGGGGGGAGCGTTAATTATTGTCTAGGTACCGGGTTTCTGATTAGGAATAGATTTCTTTCCGCATTACGGGACGTACAGTTCTTTAGTGAAAGAATATAGGTTGCTATATTTCAAGGTCGTTGGTTTAAAATCGCGTTTATAAGCATTCATTATCCCACCGAAGACAGTGATGATGAAGTAAAATGCGAATTTTATGATAAACGAGAGTCGGTTTACATAATACTAGGCGACGCGAACGCAAAGCTTAGTAGGGAAGAAGTATATCGTCCGACAATCGGTAAAGAAAGTTTGCACGAATATAGTAATGATAATGGGACCCTACTAATAAACTTTGCCATTTCGATAAACGAAGTAATCAAAAGTACTACGTTTAAACATAAGGATATTCATAAGTATACGTGGACATCGCCGGATGGCCAAATACGGAATCAAATCGATCATGTTTTAGTACGAAACAAATGGCAAAGTAGCATAATTAACGTGAGATCGTATCGTGATGCAGAATGCGGTTCTGGTCATGAATTAGTAATCGCGAAACTTCGACAAAAACTAATTATGAAAAAGAGAACACCGGCCTATATTCATCCCGAGAAATTTGATTTAGTTAAATTGAACAATCCCGGAATTAGAAAACAATTCGCGATAGAAGTAAAAAATAGGTTCGAAGCTTTGGAAACTTTAGATGACGAACACGAAGATATAAACAAACTATGGGAAGGATCAGGAATAATATTAAAGAGGTCGGTAATTATTGTCTTGGGAAAATCGAAAATAAAAGTAACAAACCCTGGTTCGACAGGGAAGGTCAAAATATGTGTGAAAAAAGAATAACAGCTTAACTGAATTCCTTAAATAATCCAAGCGATAATAACGTAACTTACTTTCGGGTAGTAAAAAAAAGAGACTTCAAAAATCTTAACAAATAGAAAAGAGATTATCTTAAAGGCAAACTGATAGAATTTGAAAAACACAGAAGCGAAAATAACGTAAGAGAGATGTACAAAGGTATAAACAAATCGGGTAAAAGGTTGAATGCGGTTAAAGATTCAAATAACAATATAATTGCGGATCCGATAGAGATAATAAATAAATTTAAACAACACTTTGACGGCATATTAAATACGGAAAATAATAATCAATCTCCCTTCTCTGAACATCAGAGCGCTGAACCATGGATAGACGCACCGAGTAAAGAGGAAGTCGAAATTGCGATAGGAAAATTAAAACGGTATAAGGCTGCAGGAAACGATAATATCACGAGTGAATTAATCAAGGCGTGTGGAGAAGTGGGCATTTCCAAAATACATGTTTTAAAGATCTGGGAAAATGAAAAAATGCCCGAAGAATGGAAAAAAAAAATGCCAGAATCAATACTAATTCCGATTTACAAAAAAGGACCGAGGACAAATTGTAACAACTATCGTGGGATCTCGCTTCTCCCAGTATGCTATAAAATATTCTCGTCAATACTAACTAGCCGAATCACGGAATACGCTGAGGAAATTATCGGAGATTACCAAGGTGGTTTTAGGCGGAATCGCTCGACTATTAATCAAATATTTTCCTTACGTCAAATATTAGAGAAAAATTGGAATACAACGGTGTGGTCCATCAACTTTATATCGATTTTAAAAAGGTTTATGATTCAATAGACCGTCAGAAGCTATATAACATCATGATTGAACATGGAATACCTAGAAAGTTAGTAAACCTAGTAGAGATGTTTGTCTTGTTTTTGAGATGTGAGATGGAGTTTTTGTCTGAAACATTCCATAAAGTTAGAATCGGTCATAATTACTCCGAGAGATTTGAGGTGCGATCGGGTTTGAAACAGGGTGACTCCCTTTCACCTGTGTTATTTAATATAGCTTTTGAATATGTCATTGAAAAGGTGATGTGTACCGAGAAAGGTTTAAATATGGGTGACAAGATTCCGATTTTGGGGTATGCCGATGATCTGGTATTGCTAGGTGAAGACGCGGAAACCATACAACTAAATACAAGTGTGTTAATAAAAACCGGTAAAGAAATAGGACTCGAATTAAATACCGAGAAGACGAAATATATGATTAGTAGCAGAAACGGTGTCGATCTTGATGATATTGATGTATCAGGGCATACTTTTGAACACGTAGAGAAATTCAAGTATTTAGGTTCGTTGATAACAAGAAAAAATGAAATCCAGGAAGAAATAAAGTCCCGGTTAAAGGTGGGAAATACGTTTTATTATTCAGTTGTTAAGTTACTTAGTTCGCGGCTTCTATCTAAATCTTAAATGTTAGAATTTATATAACTATTATTCTTCCCACGGTTCTTTACAGATGGGAAACGTGGCCGCTTACTTTGAAGGATAAACAACGGCTTATGGTTTTCGAGAATAAGGTATTGCGTAAAATATTTGGTCGGAAGAGAGTTTAGATGGTTGCACAACGCGGAATTGCAGAACTTGTGTCCTGTGAATATAATTGAGTTGATAGCATCGTGGAGACTCAAATGGGCGAGTAAAGTTGTTGGGCTCGATGAGGAGCGGATTCCGAGAAAGTTGGTATTCGCTGATCCGACTGGTAGGCGTCCGAAAGGTAGACCGAAGCGTCGATGGGAGGATCGCGTTAAGGCTGATCTCGGGAACTTGGGCTTGAACGGTGAACATTGGACGAGCCTGTGTAGGCGGAATTTGTTGGTATCGGCATCGAACCTTCGGGTTCGCTAAGCATATATTATTATTATTATTATAATGCAGTTGGAAAACTCAAGATTTTAGAAAAAAAAATATCGTGATAAAAAGGCGATAATAGTAAGATATAGTAAATAATTGTTTTCCTCTGCTTTATTTACTGATTTTTATTGAAATTAGCTAATTAATTAGGGTTATTTGAGAACTGGATAGGCAAAAAGTATTTGAACAAACGGGATTTGAAGGTCGGAAGAGTATTGGAGTGACTGATATGAGAAGGAATAGAATTCCACACGGACGAGGATCGGATAGGAAAAGATCTGTCGAAAGCTGCGGTTCGATGAGGCGTTATATACAGGTCCGAAGGTCGCGAACGAGTGTTGCAGCTGTGGACAGGATTTCAATGAAAATATATCTGAGATGTATGATGGACGTTGGGATCGGAGAACTTGGTAAAGAAATGATGCCAGGAAGTACTTAGAACGGTAGGAAGGGTAAAGCCACTTTAACTCATCGTAGAATGGGGTTACAGAAGTGTCTCTGGATATCCCAAAGATGAAACGTATCATGCAGTTAAATAATCGTTTTAGATTTGCTTCAAGATTCCCAGAGACACCCCCATACACCGCACAACAGTAGCACGACGCTAAGTATCGTTCCCACTACGGTCTCACCCGGCCTTTCCGGTGTACCTCTAATTTCAATTGTGTTGTTCAACTGGTTTTGTTGAAAATTTTGTTGGGTCCTTCTAGAGTGACTGTTTTTTCTTTCAATGTATGGTTTTCTAATGTCAGTTTTTCGATCTGATTTTTTTGATTTTTCAATTTTTTGCAATCTTTCCATATTTTGAAAAGATAATTCTGAATGTTTTTTAAGCGCTTCCTTTATATCTTTTAGTTAGTCGATAGCTTGAAGCTTGGCTTTCATTCCCTTAACTTCTTCCGTCAGCGCTCTCAGCTGGTCGATCACGGAACTAGACTCCGTGTCTGGCGATGCCCGCGATAACGACTCACAGTCAGTGCAGACCCATTTTTTGAATCCCTATTGGTCTGCGGATTCTATTTTCATATATTTGGTGTAAAATACGTTTTGACAAATCGTACACGCCAAACGTAATTTGTCGTCTCGGCCGGCTGATTTGTTGCATATTTAGCAATTGACCATTTTGATTAATTATATTATAAGTTTTACGTAATATAATAATAGAATATTGACTGTAATAATAATAATAATAATAATAAGCTTTGTATTTACGTAAAGTCTGTTAGTATTAGCGCCAGTAAACAGACTATCCCCACCACTACTGCACAATAGCTAGCTATATCTATAAATAATAGTTACAATATATAATTATAGTGTTACCTGATTTAGGTAGTCAATATTTACGAAGATATTTCACTAAAAACGTCAAATAAGTTCTGTTGAAATAAACAAAATAACGGGAGACACAAAACTAAGATCCTTCCACCAGACAAACTCTAAGACTGATAATAATAATAACTCAGAACGGCCATATATTCAAATAAATACCAGAATCGTTAATAATTCATTAAGGGTTAATTATATGACGATATGTAAATATTTTTCATTAACAAATCGACCAGAAAATCCCAACCGTTTCTTGAACTCCAGAAAGAGTATCTTTAAACGTATTAATTTTTGCTGGACGAGCGATGGCAACTCTGCCACAATTTACATAAGTCTTCTCATTCCTCAGCCTAATCTCCCTACCTCTTATCTTTCCAAGTTCAACTTTCTTCCTCAGTTCTCTTCTTATGAGTTATTCATTTTTGCAAGTCAGAAAAGTCCTAACACTTCATCCCATTTAGTCAAGATTTCTCTGACTACATTTACCTCAACGAGCCATAATATTTCCAACCTGAGTAAAGATCTTCAGAATTAAAGGATGTCATTAATAAGGGATGTAAGGTCGACATACAATAGTGTACTCAAAATTTTAAAGAAGGGATATTTTACTAATCAGGAACTAGGTAATAATAATAATAGGCTTACCGAACCCGAAGGTTCGATGCCATACCACCAAATTCCGCTTACACAGACTTGTCCAATGTTCACCGTTCAAGCCCCTGAGAATCATCGGCATACCCCAAAACCGGAATCTTATGAGCCATATTTAAACCTTTTTCAGTACACGTAACCTTTTCTTTGACATATTCTAAAGCTATATAAAAAAAAACAGGTTAATTTTTACAATATATCAATTCTTCGGACTTCGAATCCATATTTTGGGTGGAGATGCAAATGGGAACACGTTCAATTGTTTTTTGTTTTTTTAAAAAGTGTTTTGGACAGTTAATAAACATTTCGTTTCTAGAAAAAGTGAGGTATATGTAATTTCATTAGACCTACAAATAGAATAAAGTCGAATTGGTCTTGCAAATAAGTTATAACGGTATAAAATAGTTATGTTTAAAAGCTAGAACTTATTGAGTAAAAATGGGTTTGATTACATCTGATAGTACAAAATTGTTAATTTAACTGGGTAAAACTAAGATCTAGCATTAACACGTTCACGCCAGGGCGAATATCTACGTCTTTCCGCGAGAGGCGGGGCTACTCTGTGGCAAGTTACAACGTGTTTAATGCGAGATCCCAAAGGGGTTACCTGTTGCATGGTGGTTAGTATAACAGCTCATATGTCAAAGGTCCTGAGTTCAAACCCCCAGGGGACCCTAGAATTTTTTAATGAGGGTAAAAAATACTTAGTTATGCCGTCCTTCGGAAGGGACGTTAAAAGGGGGTCCCGAGCCTGTGCGGTGTCAGGTACTCGTTAAAGATCCCTATCCTAATAAAACCTGGATAGGCAAAATTTAAGACTCCCACTGTAGCATCGTCCTAGTAATGTTATCATAGTACCATAAAGTAACGTTAAATATATAAACAAACAAACAGCATATAATGTTGAGAACATATGGAATAAAATTATTTTCTAAAAACAAGTGGCTCACCTGTGATGCACGTCGACGGCGTGAACGACTTAAACAAAATCACTATATTCGTCGGGGATCACTTGTAGCTGGGTGGCTAGCGTAACAGCCTCCCATGCTAAAGGTCACGGGTTCAAACCCGCAGGTGGTCCTAGGATTTTTTAATAGGAGTAAAAAATCCTTAGTTACGCCGTCCTTCGGAGGGGACGTTAAAAGGTGGTCCCGAGCCTGTGCGATGTCAGGTACTCGTTAAAGATCCCTATCCTAATAAAACCTGGATAAGCAAAATTTAGGACTCCCACTGTAGCATCGTCCGATTACCCATAGTAGCATAAAGTGACGTTAAATAAATAAACAACAAACAACTATATTCGTCGTAAATAAAAATAGTTAAAATAGTTATTGACTGATAATAATCATATAGATTTAATTACATTATTTCTACATGACGAAAACCTTTCCCAGATGATGTAAAAAGAAGTTATCTTCCAAAAATATATTTCTTCTTACATAAGCAATGAAAAAAAACAACTATAATACTGAAGCCATTTTTCACACCAAACAACTGTTTTGTTTTTTTTGTTTTGTTTTTTACTTTTCTTTCAGTTTATTATTAGATTAGAAAATTTTTAACAAGTTTATTATACACAATAAAAGCTTGGCTGTTCGGTTTCTTTGGGAGAAACTAGGGAAGAAAAGCAGTGGTTATGTTGTGTTCCAGGTATGATTCAGGACAATCTAAAGCATCGCCCTATTACGATAACTCCGTACGAGACTAATACTCATGAAAACTACATTGAGACTTTCAGAATAAGAACAATAATTATACATAACAAAAAATCTCTATTTAATATACATAAACATAACTATCACATAAACAAACATAAAACATAAAATAGTGAAGAATGAATCGTTTTATAGTCCATAAATAAATATAATATTTTTCCATTCGAAAAGTTAGTCTTCCAAATGATTTTTTAAAAAAATAAATAATTGAATGTAATAATTTGAGTGCAGCTATATCTGTTGACAATTTATGAACGGATTGTTTACAGAAATAAGATTTATTATGGTCAATCTCAAATAAAAACAGTCATCAGTCACTAAACTGTCACGTAGTATTCTTGTTTTCTTAATCTTAAATAAAGCAAAAATACATGAAATTTTATTTTTATTGATTTAAGATTAAAGTTTATGCGTTTCAGACATTTTTTTTTTTTTTTTTTTTTCGTAGGCTTAAACCACTAGGGTCCTTTTTGCCTTAAATCACGGATTAAATATTATAGTTTATTGTACAAGTCCGTCTGTCATAGAAAGTCAAAAAGTTTTGCAGTTGTCTGAATTTTGTCTTGTAAAACGGTTGGTAAGTCAGTGTCAATTGCAATATGAGTTGTTTGAGTAAGTATCATAAGCCCTACACTATGTCAAAAAGTGTTTAACAGTGACCGGGCAACCGCATGTTGGGCAGTCAGTTGCAGGTTCCCGTGCCATGAGATGTCCGTGAGTTAGTCGGGTGTGTCCAATGCGCAGGCGCACCAGGATAACCTCTTCCCTTCGCTTTCGTCGTAGGGACGAATGCCAATGGTAGATGTCTCTTCTTATTTCCCTTAACTTGTTTTCTGTAGTGTCGTGCCAAATTTGTCCCCACTTCGACCGAATCCGATGCTTGATGACAGAAACATAGTCGAAAACAGGCACCCCAATAAACGGAATGCCATCTGTTATTGCTTTTTTGGCTGCACGATCTGCGAGGCAGTGGCTCTGTACCCAGACGAAAAAAACTGAATTATTAGAAACTATTGTGGACTGCATTGATAAAAGAATATTTTGAATAAGAGAGTCGGTGGAAAAAGGGCTTTTCAAGCTGAGCAGAGCCGATAAGAAATAATCCTGGTTGTTTTAGTAGGGTGAATAACACTTTTATAAATTCCAACTAGTTCCGCGGTATAGTTGCTACAGAGTGGAGAAAGAGCAAATAGATGTTGTCTGCCCTCACAGACGACCGATGCGCCCACACCTAAGGGGCTCTTAGAGTCATCAGTATATACACAATCAGCAACTCCGAGTCTATCTTAAAGTTTTTGAAATTTCTACTTATATATGTAAGGAAATGTGTTTTGTTTGAGTACTTTGGTAAGGGAAAGACAGATGTTCGGAGAGGGATATTACCAAGAATAAATTGGAGATGTTTCTATTGTAAGGAAAAAAGGAAATTAAAACCTCGAGGTTAAGCTTGACCAGAAATTTAGAAATGCAGACAATAAAGGATGGTCTTTTGGATAAGGAAATTTGTTGTTAGGTGAGAAATTGTCTGTTTGAGAATAAATGAAGGAGAGGATGGTTGGAAGTGGACAGGATTTTAGCAGCAAGGATGAGGTCAAGTTGTTGCCTTCGTAGTGCAAGTGGAGGTTCACCAGCTTCAACTCACAAGCTAATAGAAGGGCTGGGACGGAAAGCACCAATAGCGATTGGTGACTTGAGGCAGAGTTAAAAGCACTGCAACCATAATCTATTTTTATAGGTATTTATGTATTACGGATACATAAATTATGTTCCATGAACATTTAAACAGCAATGAATACATATTATAAGAACAAAAATAAATAACGATATTTGTTAGTTATTGATACTAAATATCGCTCATAGAACAATATAAAAAAAAAAATCTAGTGCGGGAACACACGACTTTCAGTCACACCCTCCGTTGATAATATCAATTTAAAAATTTTCAAAGATGGATGATGTTACGGATGAAAGTAAATTATATTAATAAAGAATTGATTAAATTTAATTTCTTTAGAAACATGTGTTTTATTAAATAATGTAATATATTATTATCTTAAACAATAAATTATTTTTATCGGTTTTTCATTACTTACTATTACGTTATATAAGCTTGTACATAAGGCAACGTTTTTTCTAAAATCTTTAGCTTTCTAACGGTATATTATACATGTAGATTACTGCTCTTATGTTCAAACACATTGCAAGTTGCATAAAAAAAATATTTTGGCGGTTTTCGTCTTTAGTTCGACATCGAATTAGTACGACTTATATATTTACCTGTTTTATATCAATTCTAACCAGAAGATGTGGTTAATTATTTCGAATTTACAAAATTAATGGTACTTCAGGAAAAGAAAATTTTAAAAATAGACATTTAAGTCCTGTAATACTATTTCAATCAGAATAAAACTGATATGATATCAAAAACCGTCTAATTTTAATCGATATAGCAGGTTTCGTCAAAATCGTTAAAGCCGTTTTTGAGAATATTGTAAAAAGGTGAGAAATGCATGATATAAAGTGGCTAATCTGGTATTGTTCAACTCGGTATACCTGCTAGAAACGTGAGAGAGCCTCGAAATTCCACATGAGAATCTTAAGAAGCATTTCATCAGTCTCATGTCAAACTTCTCAGACAGCACGCCATATGCGAGGCAACCGTAGTAAAACTGGGGGAAATGAGAGAAGAGACCAGTAGCAGTTTTAAGTGAGATAGAATCACGAAATCTTAGGAATTATTTTAGGATACCGATGGTTTTTGAAGTGATTTGAAAAATATATTTTAATATGCTGTTCAAGCCTAAAATTACAATTAACTATAATTTTATTATTTATTATCAATATAACATATGTTCTTTTGTTTTTTATAATGTGCGTGGGTTTTATTTCGTTAAAAACATATGTTACATATAGCGTCAGTGTGAACTTTAGTTGTGAGTTGTTTTTAAACCAGAAAAACAATGTCCCATCTCTTTTTTTATTAGATAATCCTGTATTCAATAAATTAAGAAAATCTCGTGTAGCAAGTGAAGGAAGCAACCAGGTGGTAAGTTTTCAAATTTCTCGCCATTCTTATTTTAACCACCCAACAGTCTTACGGGGAGGGTTTGTTTTTCAGTTTAGAAAAGCCCCTCGCCCCAACATATTTTGTTTATTGGCCGGATATTACCTCCACTGATTTAGTTTGGTCCTCCAGGGTTTCGTTATTCACTAATCTCCAGGTTCGATTCATTTAAAAAATTTTGTGGTCATATTTTTTATTGATTACTTACCAACCTAACCTAAAACAATGGCTCATGAAATAAAAACTCTGAAGAACATCTAGCTAAACTAGCTGATTCAGAGGAGCAAATGTCTGATTTGGCCGATGGCATAAAGACGACAAACTCAATCGGACTTGCCCTACCCACCGATCCTTCGCGAGGATCTCAGTTTTCTGCTAGGATATCTTGCATTAAAGCTACATACGAGCAGTTTCATACGGCTTTTCTTGAAGCTATTTTTCTTGCGAGAAAATTCGATCTGCCAAGGGATGGTTTTAAAGCGCTAAAAGATGAAATACGTACTTCGTCCTACATGGCTTTATCTCTTAATATTACTAGTGACACGGTTCGGTCAGATAGTGATAAGTCTATGACGTGTAGAGGTTCAGATGCTATCCCCTCTCCGTCCTCCCTCCCTCCCCCACGATTGCTATCTATTAGTATTCCATCATTTTCGGGAGACATTGCGAAATGGTAAGACTTCAAAGAAACAAACTGAAAAACAAACCTTTCCCCGTAAGACTGTTGGGTGGCTAAAATAAGAATGGTGAGAAAAATGAAAACTTACTACTGGATGCTTCATTTGAGTCACCGCGATGTTATCAACTGTGCTATCATTTGTACAGACAGGGTTCAAGTTCCGTAAATCAGCATTGCATCAATCCAGTGGTCTAATCATTCTTTGATCAAATAATTTACTTAGAATCTCATTCTCGAAAACCTTAAGGGGCTTTTCATTCTTAAAGTAAGCAACCAAATTTTACATGCGTAGGGTGCAGTTCTATCTCCCGTCTTGTTCAATATATGTACTGCAGACATAATAGGCTATAACTACAAAACCGCTACAATAGCCGCATTCGCGGATGATATAGCTGTATACAGTTCCAGTATGAGTCCAACTCAAGCTCTTACTCAGGCTGAATTGATTTGTTAAACCATTGTTTGGAAATTAGAGCAGTTGAACGTCAGAGTGAATCCATCAAAAATGGACTGTATAGTGTTCTCTGTCCAAAAAGGAAAAAAATCTAGACTACCAAAAGTTTTTCGAGTCGGCGGCACAGTTCAGCGACCCTCTCACGCTATTGTATACCTTGGTATCATGATGGATCGCCATATGAAGCTCTCTGCTCATGTGTATCATAAAACAAGGTTAGTTACAACCAAATCGTACCGACTTCAACACCTCCTAACCTCTCCAGCACTCTCACTAAGACAAACTTTAAGTCTAAAAAGGCATACTACGTCCTGCACTGATGGATGGCGCGCCATTGTTTACGTACCTAACTGAAGGCACACTGAAACACCTTCAGCGATTTCAAAATACGATGCTCCGAAGAATGACCCGTTCGACCTCAATGAAAAAGGTAAAAGCTGAACTGTTCCACGAAATTTTGGGAATACCAAATGTTTCAGATTAAATTAAACAACGCCATGTTAAATTTTTTGATTCTTTAAAATCATTAACAAACCCACTATTCAACACGATGACTCCAGTACGATAGCAAAACACCACATAAATAAATGTTAGTTTTGATTAGGATATTAGTTAGAAATAAGTTAGACATTAAGTTAGTCATAAGTCTTTCATGAACACAAAAAATGGATGAGCCCCATCAGCTCAATAGTTTAACTCGAACCACTATATTTTATTCAACACAGTGACATAACACCATTACACAATCTTAAAATGTAACATAGTTACAGTACAAAATGTTTAAGTACATAAATTATAAGTATTAAATTTCATGTTGAATGGAGATATGAAAAAAATAAAATAAAAATACATGCGTATAGAACCGTTGGGATAAAACATGCAATGATAAAAAAAAATCTATTATTTCTCCTGAAAGTCACTTCATTAAAAAAAAAAAAAAAATAAATAGCTAATGAAATTTTCATCTAATGGAGGAATTAGTGCTTAGTGGGGGTTTTATTGGTCGCTTAAAAAAATACTTGAAAAATGACAAAAAAAAAGGTTTTATGACCAGTAAATAATTTCCTTTCTTCCGAGAGAAGATATGCATGAGTCTGTATTATAGATTGAAAACATTATTATAAGGTTTTACGAGGTTCGTGTTATTAAAAATCATGTATTACATTGATATTTGAGCATTCCATGCCTTTCGACCCATCAGGATATCGGAAGTCCCTGAATCATTAATGATGTATCATCTTTAATTTCTGATTTTGAATGGGTCCAAATAGGATTCTAAAGCAATTTAAAAAAGTTGATAAAAGCGTGACGTAGGCTGTTATATTAAACCCAGGACGTTGATTACTGTTCAAGTGGATACTTGTAACAAAATCTCAACTCAACGTAAATTCTATTTTAAAATCATCGCAGTCAGAACAAAGCGTTTTCAGAAATTCATCTACGTCAGCTTATTATGTTTCTCATAAATCAAACACATAGATGTTAGCATCCCAACTGTAATATCTGATTATATATCGTCCGAAACATTTAGTACTTTCAATGAAATTCGAAATGGAATCTATTTTATATAAAAAAAAGAAAGTAGTTTTCGCAATTTTACCAAAGGAACAACCATATCTTAGGAACATAATCATTTAACTAATGTATTTTAATTATTTCAGTAAGTTGAATATGGTTATATTTATTTTTAATCGAGCGAACATCGGTTTTATTCATTATTATTAATTATTTATTATTATTATTTTTTTTTTGTCTCTACGTCGCTTTTAAAGGCTATTAAGGGAGAGAGGGCGAGGGATAAATACCGAGTTAACTGAGAAGTTAATTATTTTATTCAAAGTTTTAGATGAGCAGAAACGCTAGGCAACGCGCGTCCACAGCACCTAACCAACTCGGCACCTCGTCTCCCAACCTTTGGTTTTATAAAAATAAGGGTGTCAAAAATAAACAGAATAATCTATATTTCAAATGAATATTGTATATATATATATATATATATATATATATATATATATATATATATATATATATAATATTTAAGTAACAAATAATGTAAACTTTTATTTGTCTTTTTATTATATAATTTATAACTCATTTATTTTTCATTTTGTCCAAACAAACTATTTTCTGAGGATATTTTTTTTATTTTAATTTTTATTCATTTTATTTTTAAAATTTTATGTATACATTCACCCCATATTGTAAACATTAGTTAATCATGTTCATTTGTCTGTTGGCCATGCATACTGTAATTGTTAACTGTGGCAAATATGTTATTCTCAAGGGACACAGTCCCAGAATTAAAAATCAATTTCTATTCTATATATTAGTATATATATTATATATATATATATATATATATATATATATTATATATTTCTTTTATCTGATTAAATTTTTTTTATATTAATTTTTTGTTTCTTCATGTTAACATACTTTATTTTTCTGGTTTTACATTTTATTACAATTTAGCTTTTAAGTTATTTTATTAGTTCATGTTATTACTTTAATTCTTTTCGTTTGTCATTTTCCTCCAAGACTCTAGTCTTAAGTCCACCTTTTTATTTCCTGTTATGTTATTCTGAAGGGACTTGTCCCAGAATAAAATAAGAGAATTATTATTAGTTATTAATATATTAAATATATATATATATATAGAAATTCAACAAAATGCTTTATTGAAATGGACGATCTTATTGGAACTTACTAATCAGTTACATACTTTGTTTTCCTATAAAAATAAATCTTATATTGTACCTATAGTTTATTCAATGTCACATTTCATTATAGTTATCACAAACTAAATGCAGAAGATTAATGAGAAAAAAATAATTATTTAAAAAATAATATGGAAACATATTGAAATGTATAATAAACAAACCGTTAAAAAATAATTAAATAAACCGTTTAAAATAACTGGAAATTCCCAAGCAGATGAGGCTGCTAAAGCGGCTTCATTGATTCCCCTGTCCGATGGTTTAGACACACCACACAATGATCTATATAGGCCTGTAACATTAATAATCATGGATAAATGGCAGCTAAATTGGACCAAAACAAAAGATAACAAACTTAAAGAAATAGATTCACCATATTTAAGTTGAACCCATCGGTTCAGAATAACAGAAGAAAGGAAGTCTTATTTCAGAATAGGACACTCACGACTAACCTATCAACATTTACTAACTGGAACACCAAGACCGTACTGTGAATAGTGTAACGTAGTCATCACCATAAAACACTTACTGACAGACTTCAAGTAACGGATAAGTGTCAGACTTCCACATCATTTGGATACCTTATTAAATGAAAATAGTACCTATATCAAACAAATATTTAATCATTTTAAAGAAGTTAAATAAACAAATCGATCTAAAGCTACCCAATTATATTTGTAGTTTATTTATTATGATTAATTTATTATTATTATTTTTCTTCTTTCTCCCTTATTATTTACATCAAAATTAAAATTATTGGAAGGAATTAGTCCGGTGGCGTCATTAAATGAAACAACTAAATATTTCAACTATTTAATATGTTTGCCAACGTTTCGACCCCCTTTTGGGTCATCATCAGGCGCATGGTGGGAGAATGGAAACTAACGTTGGCAATCAATAAAATAGTTGAAACTATTTAGTTGTTTCATTAATGACCGCCACCCGGACTAATTCCTTCCAGTAATTTCTCAACGGTCATCTAATTACATCCACAAAATTAAATTATGTTTGTAACCATTTATTTGCCTTCATATATGAATTATTAGTAATATCTTTGAATAGCAAAATTTTACGTCGGCAAACGTCACCATCGTTGTGGATTGCCTGTAACAATAAAATGAATAAACCGTCCAGTTTTAATAACTGGAAAAAAAATAACAATAACATAGTGCTTTGGCTATTGGCGTAACATGACCATGGACGCATTGGTGCGAGACAGCCCCGGAGGGAGCCAAAAAAAACAAAAATATCAAAAGGTGAATTAAAAATTCCGTTTTTATCTAGAACACTGAAAGGAAATCTATAGTTAATTTTGCTATGAAAAATTTTCCACTTCAGTTCCTCACTTTTTTTTTTTTTTAACATGGTCTATAAACGCTATGGAAACATTATTTGCAATTTCCAGTAATTTGTACTCTTATAAAACATCTTGAGTATCATACACTAAACTCCATTATCAAAAAATCAATACAGAGTTGTGTAACTAATGGAGTGTAAAAAAAAAAAAATTGATAATTATTTTAAAGGACTGTGAATATTTTAATTTTGTTTAATACTTCCAAATTTTTAATACTCCTTTCAGATCATTCTTTCAACTAATTTTATCCCATTAGACTTCTTCAAAGAAATCCCAAGTTTAGTTACTGGTTTCAAAGAAGAAACATGATAGTGCCCTACAAAATACTTATGTTTTAAGGCATTACTAGAAAAACTAATTCACAGCGGCTAATACAACACATGAAATTGTTATTTCATTGAATTGGGGATGATGTACTTGACCAGCGCACTGGGAGGCATTGGCTTTAAAAATTTAGCAGTGCAGATACGAAGTTGGAAATAAAGAGAGACTATTAATGGATATTGATAAGGTTCTTTAGCTATATCCGTTATTGTGTACTCACGAACTTGCCAGGGAATGTGGTGTGTCGAAAGATACTGTTAGTCGCCATCTTTTCTCCATAGGGAAGGTGAAAAAACGCAGTGAAGTGGTCCATCCCGAACGTTCTCCTCGCCAATCTCCTAAGATGTGAAATATATGTGAACATTTATTGCAAAACCCTTCTGATGTCAGAGTATACCGGAAGATTATCACCTGTGATGAAAAGTAGCGTAGTTACTTGCGAAATCCAAATACCCGTGAGCAATGACTAGATCGCTGTTAAAATGCTTTATCGGATCAGGGATATTAAAAAGAAAACAAATCCATCCTTTGCTTTTTTTGAGGTGTTGTTTATTACGACTTTGTTAGTGTCAAATGCTCTATGAATTCTCAACCTCACTGCGAACAACTGGTTTGATTTTACGCGAGGTTGTCAGAGTGTTTTGATCAACGGAAAAGGAGTTTTATTCCAACTAAGTAATGCTCATTTTCACACTTCTCATCGAACCAAAGAAAAGTTTAAAGAACTTCGTGGTTTCGAACTCCCGCCTCACCCACCGCATAGTCCAAACCATTTTGATCAAAGGAAAAAACTGATAATTTTGCGGAAGTTGACACCACTTTGCTCTGTCCTTACAATCTTATTTAGTGAGGCCCCTAGGCGCCATAGCCATTCTCTATGCACTAAAAATTATTGGCCACAGATGGCCTTAGTTATACCGTCCTTCAGAGGTGGCCCCAAGCCTGTGTTACGTGAGGTTATCAGTGAAGATCCGTATCCTAATTCACCCTGGGTAAGCAAACTTTAGGACTGCACTGTAGCATCGCCCGAATAGCCACATCCAGCATAAAGTGACGTTTAATAAATAAACCAAAAATGTGTAATTATTGTATTTTATTTCAAAGAAATAATAACACAAATGTTTTGTCATCTTTTTCATACACCCCATTATTTCCGCCCTTCTTAATTGTCTAAGTATGATTTTGGAGAGGATTTTTTTATGGTTCCTTTGAATTTTACTTTCACTTATCTATGTATGAAATATATAGTAAAGGAAAGTATTCCAGTTTTTAACGGAAATACACGTTTTGTGTCCAAATAACCGAGTCCCGCAAAAAAGGTCTACCTGTGTGTGAGTGTTTGTATCGTAACGCCCGGGGAAAATGAAAAATCCTATGAAACTGAAATTTCATATTTCAGACAACAATACACCTGAGATGTTACAGAATTGTTTTTCATCAAAATCAGCCGACCAGAAGTGGAAGTTTATACCATGCATTTTGCACTTTTTTTACAATTTTCTCGAAAACGGCTTTTACGATTTTGACTAAACTCGCTATATCGATGTATAATTTAATGGGCTTTAATATCATGTAGGTTTCATTCTGATTGAAATAGTAGGACAGGGCCCTAGTGTCGGTATTTTAAATTTTCTTTCTCTAAAGTACCTTTAATTCTGCAAATTCTATAAAAATGAATATACTACCTTGTAAGCATATATAAGTAACAGCTGAATATGCAAGTTGAGCAAATTTGAAAAAGAACTAAAGGAAAAAACTGAAAAAAATATTTTTTTAATGCAATTTTTTTGTTTTTGAACATAAAAAAAGTAATATACCGTTGGGTATATTAACTCATACACAAGCTTGTAAAAGTTAATAGTGTTGAAAAGCCAATAAATCTAACTGATTATTTTAGATAATAATATAATGGATTATTTAATAAAATACATGTTTCTATAGAAATTCAATTTAACTAATTCTTTAATGGTTTCATTCATTTTTGTGGGATGACCTGCAGCTGGGTGGCTAGCATCACAGCCTCCTATGCCAAAGGTCACGGGTTCAAAACCGCAGGTGGTTCTAGGATTTTTAATGGGAGTCAAAAATCCTTAGTTATGCCGTCCTTCAGAGGGGACGTTAAAAGGTAGTCCCGAGCCCGTGCGATATCAGGTACTCGTTAAAGATCCCTATCCTAATAAAACCTGGATAGGCAAAATTTAGGACTCCCACTGTAGCATCGTCCGATTAGCTATAATAGCATAAACAAAATAAAAAAAAAATAAAATAAAATAAAATAAAAAACCTGTACCACTACAACCCATGGAGGGTCTTGGGCTCAGTACATATAGAGATTCGTACTGTTTCAAGGCCAACGGCAGTGCAATGAGGTGACTAGGCCTTAATCGCGCTCAGCCGCCAGGTTTTTTCCCAATTAATTTGGGTACCCACTTTATAGAGGCTGGGTCTGCCCCAGGAGGGTCTCCATACCCTAGGATCGCCCCCCAACCGAATTAACAGAATAAATAATATTCTGCCACGGTCGGGATTCGAACCCAGGACCCGGAGCAGACTAACGCTCTATCAACTAGACCACGCCGCTCCCTATAGTAGCATAAAGTGACGTTAAATAAATAAACAACAACTCATTTCTGTCCCTACTGTTTGAAAATTCTTTGATCGATTTTAAAAACGGAGGTAAGTGAAAGTCGTGTGTTGCCTGCACCAGATGTTTTAACTTTTTCTTCAATACGAAGTTAAAGGTCAATAGGAAAAAATATTTTTGAGAGTTATTGCAAAAACATTTACATTGAAAATGACCTTATCTTATCAGTGGCTTCGAGTACCAATACAATATCCTTGCACTCATTAAATTAGTGATTCTATTGAAATGAATAATAAGATTTTTTTTTTAAATTTTATGGTGAGGGGCGTGGTCTAGTGGATCTTTTGTTCCCGTGTTCGAATCCTGGCTGTGGCGGAATAATAATTTGATTCATTATTTTTGTCGCGGAGTAACTCTCGGGTATGGAGACTCTCCTAAGATACATCCAAACTCAATAAATTGAAAACAAAAAAACTTAAAAAGAAAACTCGTGCTGTGCGTGATCTCCGCCCCAACATCATTCCTTCATTCATGTCCATCGTCAGTGAGTGAACAAAATGTTACTCTCGTTACATTGTTCATTATTTTTCTAAAAGTTACTGATTCCATACATTTTTTTTTTTATATTTGTTTTAGTTTTTCTTTAATGTTGTAGAGAGTTAATGACACTATAATACCATGGTGCAATTTGATCAATCAGTGTTATATCGATCTAAAGATTTGACTCAATATTTTTTAGAATTTGTCGAATTTTTGCCTTTAAACAAAAAATCCTTATAAATTCTGTATACGTCGTAAATTCCTAAAAAAAGGGCAATTATAAACGCAGAAAACTCTATAGAAGCAGATAATAGATCATTTCTGTCGATTTGGATACTTTTATAAAGATTAAATTGATCAAATACAATAAAATGTATGAAATTAGTAACTTGGAAAATAACTGAAAATAATGAACAATGTAATAAATAAAATTGTAAATTCTGGGCCATATGGTGCAGAAACAGTACGAATCTCTATATTAACATGGATTGTAGAGGATCAGGGTTTTTCATTTATTTTTTAAAATTTTACTTTTATATATACATAATACAAAAATATACATATATAAAAAATATAAATTTTCGATAGAAGATACGTTGGATTGTAAGATAGGAATGTGTATATGTATGTATATATATATATATATATATATATATATATATATATATATATATATATATATATATATATATATATATATATATATATATACACGAGGCATGTTTTTTAAGTAAGTACCGTTTTAGAATAAAAAAAGACGTGCAAAGATATCGCAATTATTTTATTTTTATATGAAAGCCTGTATCTTAATCTACTTTTCTACACAATTTCATTTACGTGTAAATATTGTATGAATGTAGTATGTATGATATCTTTTAGCACTACTATTGATGTCCAAATTGGGACAGATTGTAATTTTACTCAATAAAAATTGTTGTTGTTGGAAGACATAATTTCCATGAATTTTGAGGCCTTTGTCATAACGCGGCACCAGTTTTTAATGCCCTTCTTTAAAAAAGTTTGCCGCCTGACTTGTTAACCACTGCATCACAAATGTTTTAACTTCGTTAACGTCTTGAAGACGCCGACCGCCCAGGTGTTTCTTCAAGTGCAGAAACAAACGGTAGTCGCTGGACGCCAGATCAGGGCTGTATTGAGGATAATCTAGAGCTTCCCATTTAAATGATTTGATGAAATCTTTGGTCCGATAAGCCACACGTGGACGGACACTGTCATGCAGCAAAACGATACCATTACTCAACTTGGCACGTCTTTTGTTCTGGATTGCACGAAGCAGATTTTTCAATGTCTCACAATAAGACGCTGTATTGATTGTCTCATTACGAGGCAGAAACTCCACAACAATACTCATTTTCTGTCCCAAAAAACTGGGGACATGATTTTCCGGGCAGAAATTTTTTGCTTAAACTTTACTCTTTTGGGTGATGATGAAAGTCGCCATTCCATAGCTTGTTGTTTTGATTCTGGTGAGACGTAGGCCACCCATGTTTCGTCACCAGTAACAATTTGGTCTAAAAAATCTTCACCTTCATTGTGGTACCGCTCAAGGAAAGTCAATGCACTGTCCAAACGTTGGGTATTGTGCAAATCCGTAAACATTTTTGGAAACCAACGTAAACCCAATTTCCGGTAATTCAAGTTCTCGGTCACAATGCGATACAAAACAATACGAGAATGTTGAGGAAACGAGTCGGACAATGATGAAATTGTAAAGCGTCTGTTTTCTCTCACATTTTCGTCCACTTTCTGCACCAGATCTTCATTAACGACCGAAGGAAGCCCACTCCGTTCTTCATCATGCACATTTGTGCGGCCATCTTAAAATACTCTCACCCATTTCCTTACTATTCCATTACTCATAATGTTTTGTCCGTAAACTTCAACGATCTCACGATGAATATCGATCGGTTTTACGCCTTTAGCGCTAATAAATCGTATAACAGCCCGTACTTCACAATCCGCGGGACTCACGATTGTCGGAGGCATCTTAAACACTCAGTAAACAACGTATACAATGAAGAATCTGACGGTAATGGCGTCAGTGCGTAGACAAGAGATGTAGGTATCCAGCGCGAATGCGGAGAATGCAGACCGCAACGCTGCGGCGGCGGAATCGCAAAACGATACTTACTTAAAAAACATGTATATATATATATACACGAGGCATGTTTTTTAAGTAAGTATCGTTTTGCGATTCCGCCGCCGCAGCGTTGCGGTCTGCATTCTCCGCATTCGCGCTGGATACCTACATCTCTTGTCTACGCACTGACGCCATTACCGTCAGATTCTTCATTGTATACGTTGTTTACTGAGTGTTTAAGATGCCTATATATATATATAGGCATCTTAAACACTATATATAAATATATATATATATTTAAATGTGTGTGTGTGTGTGTGTGTATTCATATCATTTAGAATAATATTTTTAACTTATTTTTGCCGTAAATATGAAATATTAATTGGTACTGATTCAGAATCAAAAGAAGTAGCACATGAAAAAAAAAATTGTTTTTTAGGTTCATATTACTTCTAAAATCAAATTAAGAAAAAATAAATAGTAACAGTTTCTACCTCTCTTGGGGTTAAAAACGGATCGACGTTTCCTTCTGTATGGATGTTCAACTATCATTGTAACTATGCATAAAAGAGTGCTTAATATTTCCATTATTCCAAAAACCTAGTACACATCCATACGACACATTGGAAGAAATAGGAGTGAGAGGAAAAAACATGAGAAGGATGAGGACGACTATTTGCGAACCCAGTTTGTGCAGAGCCTTGTTACCTCGACAGTTTATTAAATTATGACTTAAACAAGTTAGACCTACCCAGGACTCCTCCAAACTGCAACTACAGAGGACAATTCGATTTACTAACGGAAAGTTGCCTTGTAGTTTAGCAAATGTGAACGGAAAACATGTCTCTTTTCATGAAGTATCTCCTTCATATTATCTTAGCAATTATATTATTAAAATTTTCATTTTAAGGATAACTGGAGGTCACCAAGTGATATGTATATACATACCCAAAAAGACGTTATTACAAAAAATCAAATAATTTTAAGGGTAATTATTTAGCATAAACTGCGTGATACATAATTTTTATTTATTTTCATATCTCTCTCTCTCTCTCTCTCTCCCCCTCTCTCTTTCTCTCTCTCTCTCTCTCTCTCCCTCCCTCTCTCTCTCTCTCTCTCTCTCCTCTCTCTCTCTCTCTCTCTCTCTCTCTCTCTCTCTCTCTCTCTCTCTCTCTCTCTCTCTCTCTCTCTCTCATTGTTCCTACAGCCGACCGGTGCAGACGTCCATTATGCCTTCTTGTGAGAAATGTTTAAAGGGTTTTTCCCATAACGCGTTTCGTGTAGAGTGCGTGAAATGTGCAAAACTTTTTCATCTGCCATGTGCTGATATCACAAAAAGTGATTATTTACTTTTAAAAGAAAAAAAAAAGGACTGGATATGTTCACCATGTCAAGAGGAAAGTGATAAAAATGAAAAAATAGAAAAAGCTATTCAATCAGGTGACACTACTAAAATAATTTTTGCTATAGAAATGTTAAAAGAAACAATTAACACCATGAAAAAAAGTATGGATGGTTCTCTTAACCATTATTCTGAAGTGGTTGAAAAATTATCTACAGCCGTTGAAGATAATAATAAAAAATTTGATCGTATGATTAATCAGATTAATGAATTAAGTATCGAAAATACTCAATTAAAAAATAAAATAATAGAATTAGAAGTTAAAAATAATGATTTGGAGCAAACCATGGCAGCGAACAACTTAGAAATTCATGGCGTTACTCATATTAAAGACAAAACTTTACCAGAAATTATTCAAGAGCTCGGTGGTGTACTCGATTTAGAAATTAACGATAAGGATATTAGTGAGTGCTATAGGTTAAGGCCACCTGCGGAAACAACAAGGCCAGGTATTATAGTAGCTAAGTTTGTAAGCAAAAGGATAAGGGACGAGTTTATCTACAGAGCTAGGAAGAAAACATCGATCACAACAAGAGATCTAGGAATTATCGATGGGGAACCAAGCCGTATCTTCGTAAATAACAACTTGACGTATTTCAATAGGAAACTTTTACGAGACGCTAAAATAATAAAAAATGAAAAACATTATAAATTTGTATGGTTTAACAGAAGATTAACGCTTTGTATGAGGAAGGATGAAAATTCAAAAATTATTTTCATAAGAAATAAAAATGATTTAGCATCTCTTTGTTAAATCGAAAAGGAGAAAATAATTTAAACATTTTTAATTATCATGGAAAATCATACTATTATTTCTCAACAAAATCATAAAGAACTTAAGGTATGTCATTTAAATATTGAATCACTTATTGGACATTGGTCTCATTTTCAAAAATACGTACTTGAAAATAATTATGATGTGGTTTGTGTCAGCGAATCATGGTTAAATGACGGTATTGGAGATTTTTTTATTTCAATAACCGGATATAATATTTATAGGTCTGACCGGAAAGATAAAAATCGAGGTGGGGTATGTATTTATGTAAATCGATTCCTATCTTGTAAAGTTTTGGATTCTTCAAAGACCCACCAGTCGTTCTCATTCGAATATTTAATTTTAGAGATTAGGCACGGCCTTGAAAATATTTTACTCATTACAATTTATAGAGCACCGAGTAATAATTTTTATATGGATTTACGTTCAATTTTAGAAAAATTCGTTCCAACGTATGACAATATAATTTTAAATGGTGATCTGAATGTTAATTTTTCAACTGTTTCTTATGATTCAAAATTTTTAAATAACCTTTTTCGCAGCTTTAATTTGTCACTCGTAAAATTTAACCCTACTTGTCATACTAAAACAAATAATACTTGGCTAGATATTATGGTGGTCGATTGTAAAAATATAGACAGAGTAATCACATCGGGTCAACTATCAGTTCCTTTTTGCCGCCAACATGACATTATATTTTTATGTTATTGGCTTGGGGAATCTCAATTATTTAGGAATGTGATTTTTCGAGACTTAAAAAATTTTAATCATAGCAAATTTAATGATGAACTGGACACTATGGACTGGGAAGAAATAGCTAATTCAAATAATATTGATGATAAAATTAGACTATTAAATTCGAAACTTTTTTATTTTTTAGATAAGTATGCTCCTTATAAATCCGTAACTTATAAAAAGAAACCTGCTCCTTGGTTCAATTCTGAAATAAAAAATTTAATGAAAATTAGAGACCGTTTTAGGAGAAATTATAAGTTCTCGAAAAATCCCGTTTTCCTTGAACAGTTCAAACTATATAGAAATAAAGTTACCTCAGAAATTCGTAAAAATAAACAAAAATATTATATTGAAAATTTGACCTCCTCTAGAACACCAGAAAAACTTTGGAAAATTATCCGTAGTCTTGGCTTAGTAAAAAATCGTGAGGCTTTACCCTTGACTGTCTCAAAATCTGAATTAAATAAATATTTCGTAAATCCATTATCTTATCGTTTTTCTTCTTCTTCGGAACTACTTCGCGCTGATAGTAAATTCGATTCGAATGATTTTTTCTTCGCCCACGTCAGCCTAGAACTTTTTCTTAAAAATTTTCAAAAATCGAATATGCATTCTTCTGGAATCGATCGCCTACCTTTAAAATTCGTTAAATTATTCTTACCACAGATAGTTCCTATTCTTTTAAATATTTTTGATTTTTCTTTACAATCTTCAAATTTCCCGTCACTCTGGAAAAACGTTTTAGTTACCCCTCTACCTAAAAATTCAAACCCGACTGATGTCGAACATTACAGGCCTATCGCGAAACTTTGCTCACTCTCAAAAATTCTGGAACGTGTAGTATACGATCAAACCGTTGATTATTTAAACTCTAAAAATCTCTTCGACAAATATCAATCCGGTTTCCGTTCTGGACACAGCACTCAAACAGCACTATTGAGACTAACTGAAGATGTTAGACTTGCAATGGATCGACGACATGTAACAATCCTCGTATCTTTTGATTTTAAAAAGGCGTTTGACTTAGTGGATCACGATATTTTATTGCAAATGTTGAGAAAAAAGTTCAAATTTTCCCGTAGCGTTGTACTATGGTTCGAATCGTATTTAAAAAATCGAAGCCAAGCGGTAATCGATAGTGATGGCTCTCTATCCGAATTTCTTCCGATACATTCAGGAGTTCCTCAAGGATCGGTTCTTGGCCCACTTTTGTTTCTTTTATACATTTCTGAAATCTCCTCGGTTTTGAAATCATGCAAGTATCACGTTTATGCCGACGATATCGTTATTTATTTGTCTTCATCCGTACATGAGTTCAACGAAAATGTAAACAAAATAAATCGAGACATAGATGAAATCTTGGTCTGGTCAAATAGATTAAAACTTGTTTTAAATCCGTCAAAGACAAAGACAATAATTTTTGGCAGTCATTTCTATTTAAAATCGGTGATGGAAAGAAATCCCCAAAAAATAATTTTAGGCAAAACATATATTGAATACTCTGAATCGTTAAAGCTTTTGGGTGTTACCTTCTCTAGTACTCTTGACTGGCAAGATCACGCTGTAAATATATCAAAAATAATTTTTAAACAATTAGGCTATTTACGTAGAAACAGAGACTATTTGCCTGTACAGGTTCGAAAACATCTCGTTTCCACACTTATAATACCGCACGTTGATTACTGCAGCATATTATTTACTGATATGTTTAATAGAGACATAACGATTTTACAGGGAGCGTTAAATGCTCGTGTAAGATTTATTTTCGATCTACAAATTAATGATCACGTAACACCCTCATTTAAAAAACTCAATTGGCTAAAAATTCCCGAAAGAAGAAAATATTTGTTAGGAATTTTCCTATACAAACTTTTTAATAAATGAACTCCGAATTATATCCTGGAATTTTTCGAAAATCACTTGTCTCTTCCAACGCGTCCGATGAGAGAAACCCACAGTTTATACAATATACCTGTACACCGTACAACCCGATACGATAAATCTTTATTAATAAGCAGTATACATTTATGGGATAAAATTCCTCATATCATTAAAGAATCAAAATCCCTTTCGATTTTCAAAAATCGGTACTACAAAGAACTTTTAGATTCATAATATTGATCCCTTTCTCCACCATTGATTTCGTTGACACAGGCTTCCAATTATTTTGTTTTCACTGGTTTTATTATAATTCGATATTGAGTATTGATTGGTTAAACAGTAAATACAATGATATATATTTATATTCTTTCTGCCTCAAGTTTCTTAATGTAAATTGAATTTGATTTTTTTTTTTTTATTATCACTCTTTATTCTGAATTTTTTAAATCGTAAATTGATCTTTTGTTGTTTTTTTTTTTATCGGTTCCATAATTTTCTTTAGCAATATGGCTCTGCCTAGTTTTGTAAGGGGGTATAAAATTCTATGCACGTTTTAATTTATTTTACTTTCATTTTGTTCAAAAAATAATTTTAGTAAGACGGTAAGGTGTTTAAAAATTGTATTTTGGTTTATTATTTGAATAAAACATGTAAATTTTCTGTTTATGTTTAAAATTGAATTTTATTTCAGTTTCGTTTTTATGTAATTTTAAGTTGTTTACAAGTATTTATGTACTTTTCTTTATGAAGGAGACTTTTAATTCTGTTCTGTAAGATTAAATATTTTAAATCATTTGTGATTTTGATGGATTGGTGATTAAAATTGTATTTTATGTTTCACTATTTTTCTACTTTCTTTTAATTATTACTTTTATTGATTCTTATGTTGATTATTACATTTTGATTTGAAAATTGTCTATATGGTTTAGTGAAATTCGAGTTATTCACTAGTATTTGTTTAATTTACTTTTAATACTCTTATAATATATTATTAGTATAATTTTCGTGAAGTTTGAATTTTTCAAAATTATTTATGTATTTTTATTTGTGAAGAAAAGTTTTATTTGAGTTTGTATAAAGGAATACTTGAATAATTTAAGATTTCAATATTTTATGTAAATTGTTTCTCTGATTTTGTTTCTATTTATGATTATTATTTTTATTGATTCTTATATTGATTACTAATTTTTGAGTCTAAATTTTCTATCTGGTTTGTAAGATTTAAGTTATTCACAAGTATTTACATTTTTTATTTATGGATATTCTTGAGAAAATTATTTAAAGTTAAATATTTATGGTTTCTTTTTGTAATTGTTTTAGTTTTTCCACAATTATTTATGCATTTTTATTTGTAAAGAAAATTTTTATTTGATTTGGTATAAAGAAATACTTGAAAAATTTAAGATTCAACAAATAGTTACCTTATTTCATCATTGTTCTGACTTTGTTTCTATTAATGATTATTGTTTTTATTGATTCTTATGTTGATTATTAATTTTTGAGCTTAAATTTTCTATCTGGTTTGCATAATTTGAGTTATTAACAAGTAAATACTTTCTTATTTATAGATATTCTTGAAAATTTTTTCTTTATAGGTAAATATTTTTAGCTTCAATTTTGTGAAATTTTAAGTTTTTCAGAATAATTATATATTTTATTTGTAAAGAAAAGTTTTATTTGATTATTTTTTTTTATTTAATTAATTTAAAATTCAACAGTTATTCATTTTATGTTCATTACATTTTTTATTCATTTACTTATAATTACTGTTTTGTAAAAACTGTCGGCTGATATGATATTATACTTATTTGTATTGCTCAAGGAGACTACATTGTCTCAGAGCATTAAAATGTAAAATTGTAAATATGTTAAAAGGTAAATAAAATCTCTCTCTCTCTCTCTCTCTCTCTCTCTCTCTCTCTCTCTCTCTCTCTCTCTCTCTCTCTCTTCCTCCCCCCCCTTCTCTCTCTCTCTCTCTCTCTCTCTCTCTCTCTCTCTCTCTCTCTCTCTCTCTCTCTCTCACTCTCTCTCTCTCTCTCTCTCTCTCTCTAAAATTAAAAAAAAAAAAAAAATTGCAAATTATGATACAATGTTCTATTATTGGGTTGTGTCACATGAAATGTCCGTTTTCAAGGTAAGGGATTTTTATAAAAAATACGATATGAAAACAAGATAATTTTATTCGATGTATTTACCTTATTTTAACACATTTTTCCCAACGGGACACCAACTTTTTTATCCCCGAACTGAAAAACTCACTGTTTCAAAACATACCGTGTAAAAATTGAAAGAACTGGGCTAAGTTCTTCCGCACCCACCATATTCTCCCGACTTGTCTCCAACAGTTTAACCACCTGTTCAGGAATTAAGACAACTTCGTCAAAGGAAAACTTTTTGAAAATGATGATCAAGTGAAAAGTGCGTTTTCAGATTTTGTTTCACTTCTAAGCTCAGAGTTTTTCAGTTCGGGGATAAAAAAGTTGGTGTCCCGTTGGGAAAAATGTGTTAAAAGAAGGTAAATACATCGAATAAAATTATCTTGTTTTCCTATCGTATTTTTAATAAAATTCTTTGCCTTAAAAACGGACATTTTATGTGACACTACTCTATAGAAATAAATTAATATTATCCTTGCTTAGAAGCGAAATAATGAAACAAAAAAAAAATCATAATATTATCTTTATTTTGATTTATTATTTTCAATAATGAACATTTGTAATGAAAAAAATTAAAATTAGACTCCTTCAAAATTTGATTCGTAGAACCCGAATAACGAATAAAACAAAATCCGTTTGTCCACCGTCAGCCGTCCGCGGCTTTCCTCCGAAACTGCTGGACCAATTTTTTTAATTTACCACAATAATATTAAGGTATGCAACGATGATCTAAACATCTAGACGTTGATATCAGCTAGTTATTTTTAAAATGGTGGCCGATTAGAAGTGATTTAATCCAGTAACTTAGTTATTTTTGAAGAAGGGAAAAGAATATTAGTGTTAATTAACTAAGAAACCCGCGAACAATTATAAAACAGAGAAAAAAAGAAAAATTTTGAAACTTTATCCATAACTCAGTTATTTTTGGAGATAGGGAAAAATATGTATAGTGTTTTAGAATCAGTAAAGTGATATTTATAGGGGAGCCCGTTGCTGAGTGGCTAGCGCGCTAGTCTCTCATGCTAAAGTTTTGAGTTCGAATCCCTGTCCCAAAGGAGCTTTTATATGAATGTAATTAAATGGGATTCATTCAGAGACTCTCTCCCGGGTATGTGAGACCCGTCATCCAAATGGTGGCCACTCACAAAATTAGGCGTAGGGAGTGATGACCCTACACTAGAAAAGACTTCACGAAACGTGAGTGTAGCCTCCCAGGAGATTACACTGCGAGGCCCACCCAGGGCACACACGGCCTGTCGCGCCACGGAAAAAAAAGTAATATTTATAACATACGTAATATCACCTACAATCGGTTATTATTGAAGATGGGGAAACATCGGAAAGACTTTTAAGATCAAGGCAACGCGATAAGCAAAGAGAAGAAAAAAATCTGATATGGTCAAGCTACAACTCATAAGAAATGTGACGACTTGATAACTCGGTCATTATTGATGAAAGAGAAAAAAATATAAGATGTTCTGGAATCAGGAAATTTTATTTGAACTATTTTAATGAAAATCGAAAGAAAGGAAAATAATAGGAAGCAGTAACGAAATTTAGTATAAATGCTTTTGGTTTATTATTATTATTATTGAACCTTTGTAATTGACCAAAAAAACAAAACAAAAAACTCCCCCTTTCAAGATTTGAGGGCTTTCGTTTCAAGATGGCCCCGAATAACGAATAAAAAATATCCGTTTCTCTTTATTAATAAGTAAATAAAAAATTAATTTCTCTATTTCAAAAAGAATTAAATTTCCTACAAAATGAAAAAAGAATTATGGAAGTTAGTTGAGAGCTAGCAGAGATATAGCGTTTTGAAATTAGCAGTGGTGATATTTCATTTTCGTTTGAATCATTTATTGCTTTGGATATTACTTAATTTCCTATCTACAGCTTAATTTACAGTTATACCCTAATATTGTTATTTGGAAATAATATACCATTGTGTAATAATTTGCAGCGTTTTTTTTTTTTTTAATTTGTTTTTAAAGTAGAAAAATTACAATTTATTCTTTTTCTTTTAAAGCTGATTATTTTTTTTTTTTAATAGTCAGATTTATATGACATCAAGAACTATGAAAGTGTATACACGATTATAATTATCATTTTAAACTATATAGACATTGATGAGAACAATTTTGAATGTATTGAGTACGTCGGCCGAGGTTGCCTGAGGACAGAACTTGCCCTTTCCAAACCCTATTGAGCTTGGTAATAGGAAGCCATAGCTGTCTCCAGAGGATCCTATGGATTATCTTGGCCTGCCTCCGTCCGAGCCGTCTTATGGGGGGATCTGTCTTAGTTCTGTCAGGGGAAATGATTTTCCAAATAGTATGTCACTGGAGGGGATATTCCATGAATTTATCGCAAGGGGGAAGAAGAAACTGAAACTTAGACGTTAAAGTATCTTTTTTTTAACTTTCACTTACCTATATATGAAATATAGAGTAAGGTTAAGTATTGCGATCGTAAAAATTTTCCAGTCCTAGTTTTCATCTGAAATACACATTTTAGGGTCTCCTGAGTCCAAATAACCAAGTCCGAAAAATTCTGTGTGTGTATGTGTGTGTGTGGTGAGTCTAGCTGGAAAACAAAAAGTAGTGCGAAAGTGAGATTTCATATTCAAGACAACTAAAAGCCCGAAATGTTACAGCAATTTTTTTTTTTTGAATCGGCTGACCGGAAGATCTACTTTATACCTTGCGGTTAGCACATTTTTTATAAATAAACAGCATTAACGATTTTGATAAAACTTGTCAGATCGATGTAAAATTTAATGGGCTTTAATATAGTGTAGGTTTCATTCTTATTGAAATACTCTGACAGGGCTTAAATCTCGATATTTTAAATTTGCTTCCTATAAGGTTTCTGTTATTTTGTAGATTCTAAAATATTAACCATACGTCTTGTTAGCATTGATTAAAGACGGGTAAATATAAAAGTTGTACGAATTTGGAATCCAATTCAAGAAGAAAAGAGCAAAAAAAAAAAAAAAAACGTTTTTACGTAATTTTATTGGTTTGAACATAGGAGCTTTCAATAGATGTATAATATACCGTCGAAAAGCTAAAGATTAAAAAAAAAATGTAATCTTATGGAGAGAGATGAATACTGATATAACTGTCTGATTGTTGCAGATACTAATATAATAGATTCTTTAATAAAATACTATCTCTTCTATTACAACTCAATTTGATTAATACTTTAGCCTTTTTACTCTCACTTACTGATATATTTCATCCCTAATTCTGTTTAAAAATAAATAAATTGATTTTACCGGGGTTAAGTAAAAGTCGTGTATGCGCGTACACAATTTTTTAAATAAGATCTAAGTAGTCACAAGCCTCGGACTTTATATGTGTCGAGTTCACACATCATTTTTTTTTAGTCAAGTTGTATTTTTACTATCTCTTAACTATAAATCAAATGAAGTAAGGAAAAGTATTGAAATCGTGAACATTTCCGAATTCCAGTTTTCAACTGAAATAAACGCTCCAGATTCCAAATAACAAAGTCAAACAAAAAGGCCTGTGTGTCCGTCTATGTGATAAGTCTCGCACGAAAACGAAAATGTTTAATTAAAATTTATAAAAATATGAAATAATATAAGAATTAAGTTTCACCTCTCGGAATTTTCATTATTTCATTATATCGTTTCGTTTAAATGCATTTTAAAGTAGCATACTTTGTACAGTATCTTCCGAAAGAAAAAAAAAATCTGATAGTGCTTCTAATCTAACCTCAAACAATTAAGACCTTTTCATATTAAATACACTTCAATATACATCAAATTAAAAAATTTCAGTCCAAAAAAAAAAATTAAAATGCGCTAGTTTAGAAAATTAATTCACTGGATTCGCATACATATTTTTCTTTTTAACATTTACATTTTAACTGGAATCCTAAGCAAAAAAAAAATAATAGGTATTTATTAAATATTAATAAAAGCTCCTATGTAAGATATAAAAATAAGTTTTATTGATGGTTCAAAGGTCGAAAGTACACCTTATTGAGTTGTAGCTATTTTAAACCGTGCAAGATCTACTACCAGGCAGATGCCCTGCGTGACTCCCTTTCTTTAATTATTTGCTTGACTATTTTATCGCTAATAATTGGAAGATTGTTACGATGTTTTTTTCTTTACAAGCGTAAATAGAGTTTTAAAAGATACCGGATAAGATGTCCGACTGTTATTTAACTCGGCGATTACCTGCACGTATAGTAACGAACATCCAAAAAATAAGCATGACCGAAATTAAAGATTTTAAAACTTTTTTTTTTTTTTTTTTTTTTTTCCGAGGCGACAACCACCAGGGTCATGTTCGCCTTTACACCGTTAGACACAGGTTACATGATTATAGGAGTAGAGTGAGAGTATATTTTAGATCTGAGAGTAAAGATGGTGTGACTTTAGGAAGCGAATGATGTTAGTTATATGAGGAGAGGAATCAGAGAGAAGAAGCGACAGATCGGTGGGGAGGTTGAAAAGAATACGTGAAGCGGTATATTGTCGGCATTCTGTGAGGATGTGGAGTATTGAGAGAGGAACCTGACATGATCGACAGAGAGGCGGATGTCCACGGGCCATGAGATAACCGTGGGTCAACCGAGAGTGTCCTATACGAAGTGGCGCGAGCACAACCTCTTCGCGTCGAGACGGCCGGCAAAACTTTAAAAAACTTTTAAAAACTTTCATGACCTAAACTTCTAAACTTTACAAAAATACTTATGATTTTTAAAAATTTATACAAATTAAATAAAATCTAATAGGGACAACACACTACTTTCACTTAACAATGGTTGTTAAGACTAATTTAAAAACTATAAAGTGAACAAAAGTTTAAACAATTATATTCAGTATTGTTGAATAACAACGATGCAAATTATTACACAATGGTTTATTACTTTTAAATAACTATATTAGGGTATTAAGTATAACTATTTATAGACAAGTAACTAATATGAATATAAATAATTCAAAAGAAAATGGAATATCATCGTTGCTAATTTCAGAACTATACCTCTGCTAGTGCTGAACCAATTTCAACGATCCTTTTTTTTTTTGGTTTTGCAAGAAATTTAATTCTCTGTCCAAAAGTAACAAAAGATTATTTTATTTATTAATACGTGACCTATATTAAAAATTAACTGAGTTCTGAACGTATTTATAGGTTATATTTCATTTTTTTTTTCTTTTTTACTAATTATTAGCGTTTTTTTCAAAAAAGATAATTTTTTATTCTTTCTTGATAAATAACTTAGTTATGGGAGTATTTATCTTCAAAAATAGCCGAGATATTGAATTAAATTACTTTTTATGGGCCGCAATTTCAAAAATAACCAGCTGATATCATCATTTTTGTGGCGAATTTAAAAAATAATTGTTCCAATAGATTCAGAGAAATGGCGTTGACGGCAGACGTACGGATTTGTTTTTAGTCTTTATCCCGGTGTAACGGATCTTGAAATGTAGACCCTCAAGTTTTGAGCGAGAGGGGGAGGGTAATTTTTTTTTTTTTTTTTTTTTTTGTAGGTCGATTACAAAGATCATTATTAAAAAAAAAAAAAAAAAAAAACAAAAGCATTTAAATGAAAATAATTTAACAATATAACATTGTCATGTACAATAATCACTTATTGTTGTGGATGTAATTAGTTGACCGTTGAGAATTAATGAAGAATTAGCCGGTGGCGTCATAATGAAATGTTAACTATTTATTGTTTGCCACGTTCGACCCCTTTGGGTCATCATCAGGGCATGTGGAAATAATAGAATGAAAACTATTTTCATTTCCCACCATGCGCCATGATGATGACCCACAAAGAGTGTCGAAACGTTGGCAAACAATAAAATAGTTAAAACTATTTAGTTGTTTCATTTAATGACCGCCACCCGGACTAATTCCTTCCAATAATCACTTATGTTTATGCCCTATTCGTTATTTCAACTGATGTATACACAACATTTTTTCAAAACATCTTTATTTTTCCTTTATTATAGTATACATTTATTTTACTATTATAATGTTCAAATGTACAAAAATTGGATACAAATTTTTTTCGCTTTTTTATCCTTTAGTTAATAGCATCCCAATAAACCCCACTCCGACTCATTGCTTCTGACAAAAGGTGTACCCCAAGGTTCCTCGTTATCTCCTACCCTTTTCTCCATATTCATAAGTGATCTTCCGCTCTCCATTGAGCACTCCCAATACCATCTCTATGCCGAGGATGTTCAGATCTATATCTCCTTTACCTCAAATGACTTTCCTGATGCTATCTATAAACTACAGAATGACATAAACAATATAAATGCCAGGGAAAACAGCAAAAGACTCCTGTTAAGTGCTTAAAAACAAAAGGTATCCTGATAGCATCCTCCGCTCTCCTTAAATCCATTCCTGGCCTCCCCAACCTTTCCCTAAACAATACTCCTATCTCTTTTCATTCATCAGTCAAGAACTAAGATGTTACTCTTGGTCAAACAATCTCCAGGAAACCGCATATTCCTCAAATATCCCGCCGAACCATAGTAACCTTAAAGCAATTCCGTCGCCTCCATCGTCTCCTACCATTCAATGCTCGTAGACTCCTTGTTTTCTTCCTTGTATTTCCCCACTTTGACTACTGTTGTGTGGTGTACAGCGGACTTTCAGGTGAGCTCGAACAAAACTCAAGTGCATTATGAACTGTGCAATACGATTTGTATTCGGAATCACCAGAGACAAGCATAAAACTCAGTATTACGCCGAGTTAAGGTGGCTTTATCCTCGTTACAGATGTCAGTATTTCCTAGCTTCCTTCCTCTATCAGGTAGTGAGAACTCAGCGTCCTATATATTTCTACCAATCCCCTTCAATTTAAATCATCAATTCAGTCCAGTTCTACCAGATCCCGTCATTCTGACCTCTACCCTCCTCCTCACCGTACTTTTATTCCTTACTCAAAAGTCCTTTCTAGCCAAAGCAGCCTCTCTTTGGAATTCTATCCCTCCTGAGATCCGTCATGTAAGAACCGCTTCCTCCTTCAAATCGCTCATTTTTAACCACTTTCTCCTTTCCCTGTCAAACATAACTTCAAACTGCAGATGCTAGAAATCATCAATTTAGTTTGTGTTTATATTATTTCAATTATCACTAATGAAGTAGCTATTTCTATTTATTTATTTTACTCTAAAAGTCTAATTTGAAAAATGTATATGTTTAATGACCTCAAATAATTATTTTAGTTCAGCTATTTATGTTAGTTAAGCTATGACCACATTTTTCCAGTCATCAAATCTGTATTATTATTTTATTCTTAAGTACTTTAGTCCTAGGATAATAAAGAAGTTTTTCATTTCAATATAGTTGGATATCGAATTCGTTCAACTTATTGTTAAGCTTAACTTTTTACCAATGTTAGCAATATGATATGGTTATTTTTTTCGAATTTACAAAATTAAAGGTACTTTAGAGGAAGAAGATCGATATAACGAGATCAATCAAAATCGTTAAAGTCTTTTTTGTGAAAATCAAAAAAGATGTAAAACTCGTGGTATAAAGTAACAACTTCTGGCCAGCCGATTTTGGTGAGAAAGCTGGTGTTGCAGTTCCATACGACTTTTACTTACAGCACATACAGAATTAGTTATTTCAACTAAAGAGACCGTAAAACGTGTTTTTGCGTTGAAAACTGGTATTCGATAAAATTCACGAACGAAATATTTTACCTTACTATAGTATATATTTTCATATTTATGCAAGTGAATGTATTAAACATACAGGAAATCTTTCGAGCATACAAAACATAATCAAGTCATAAAGCATAAAGAAGTACTTTTATTCTCGAAACATCATGAACGTAGAGAATTTCTAGAATAATTTAGCTAAAGCTGGTAATATTAAAAATATACAAAACTACGTGTTACTATCAGCTTTAATAGCTGATATTTTATTTATTTTTAATGTAAGTATATTTATGGTGAGGGAACTATGATTCATAAAAATAGTGTAACACAAATAATCTTTGGCAATCTGAAGTGTGCATGTAAAACCTACTTGAACCGAAAATGGAAGGTTTAGTCAAACAATACATCACTATTTTAAATTTAACAGGAACACTCGAGCTGTCTTCAAATGATTGTACAATGTTATAACATTAAGGGTTTCATGTGAACGTGAATAAAGTGATAAAGGTACGTCATCGTATCCTGTTTTCTCTTATTTATATAAATCGGACCCTATAAAATAGAATGACAAAAAAAAAACAAAAAAACAATCCGAACCATTAGACTGCTTACTCTTTTGAAGACAGAAATTTAAGCCTATCCGTATCTGGTTTGGGTTATAAATATATTCTGGTTGAGGATACTATGATATAAAGAAATGTAATAATAGCATTCTGCAGCTTACAGGTCCGTCATGTACTGTCGAGAAACGTTCTCAAAAGTAAAGCAATTTTATTTTAAATCTGCATATGAAGCTTAAAAATCAAGTGTTTTTTAAAAATTTGAAAGTGAAAAATCAAGTGTTTCCTAGGTTTTAGATGGGATTACTTTTATTTTTTTTTAATACAGGTGTGTATAAAAAAACATAAAGATAAAAAAAAAAAGAAAAATTTGTTTTTTATGTTTTAAAAATAATAATATAGTAACTAACTAAAATATGTAACAGACCAGTAACTAGTAGCTACAATAATTATTACTCAATTATAATGTTCTCGAATTCAAACAGAGCCATTCTTTTTCTATACTCATAACTAGCTAGCAATATAGATGTAAAATTTATCCATTCGTGGGGGTAGCCTTTTAAATTAAAGAACCTTTCAGTTTTTTGTTAACATAAGTAATCATAAAACCTGATTACCTTTTAAATTAGTACATATAATTTCTCTTTAAGATATATTGTCTTTGGGTTATACGAATTTTTTTTTTTCTGTTAAGGTTTTAGAAAGAACTTTTTTTAACCACTTCAGGTAAAAACAAATATATCTTGCCTTGTTGCACATCTAGACAATGCTGTCTGCTAGAGAGCAGCACTTAAAATATGTCAAGGGCCCTGTTTCCTTAACATATTTATGCACTTTTCTCCTATAGTTGTTTATCAAATTCGCTCAATGGTCATATTTAGCTGTTATTTACCAATGCTGACAAGCTGATGTGCCTATTATTTTTTTTAATCTATAAAATTAAAGGTACTTTAGTTGTAGCAAATTTATGATGGCCTTTGACCGAGTCTGGCACTCGGGATTGCTTTACAAGCTCCTTCTATTTCTACCTCCTACCTATTTTCTTATTATCCAGTCCTACCTCGCTGATAGATTTTTCAAAATAAATAACATAGTTCTATTCCTCCATTTTTTCTCAATCTGCTGGAGTTCCTCAAGGCAGCATCCTAGGACCCGTCCTTTATGCAGCCTATACAGCTGATATCCCAACCCATCCAAACACTTTCCTTTCTACCTATGCTGATTACACGTGTGTGCTATCAGTAAACAATGATCCTGTTACAGCCTCCCATACTCTTCAATCCAACATCCGAGACCTTGAAGTATGGTGCCGGAAATAGAGGATTAAAATTAATTCCAACAAATCCCACCACATAACCTTTACCCTTCGTCATAAACCAATGACATCCTGCCCTACAGTATCCTTTAATGACACTCCGCTAGCCCCTGTTGAACAGATTCGATACCTAGGACTCCACCTTGATAAACGTTTAACTTGGAATCCCCATACAAGACTGAAACGACAAGAAACTGCCCGACGTTTTCGACTACTTTAACACTTACTGGACAAACGATCCAACCTTCCTCTTAATTATAAAAGACTTATTTATATGACCATCATCAGACCAATATGGGCTTACGGAGTAGAGCTATAGGGCTCTACCAAACCATCAAATTCTTCTCGTATCCAATCCTTACAATCCAAAATCCTTCGTAAAATCCCTCAATGCTCTTTTTTTCGTCACAAATAAACTCATCCATAAAGACCTTAATATTCCATATGTTGCTGGCTTAGCCCGAACCAGGTACCGTTCCTTCCATGACAAACTCCATTCCCACTACAATCCATTATTTTCAATCCTTCCTCATCGATCCCTGATAATCCTCCGAGGCGTCTGAAAAGAAGATGGCCACGAGACCTTCTAGTTTAGAATATTTTTTAGAGTGCTGCCACTGGGTAGTGTCTCTACATGTATTTCATGACCATTTTCTATTTAACCACCACATTTACTTGATATAATTTTTTTTAAATACAGTTGTAGATATCAATAAATATGTTTAAAAAAAAACAAAACATTAAGATATCGACTTTTAAGCCCTGTCAGATTATTTCAATCAGACTAAATCCTACATCATATTAAAGCATATCAAATTTTACATCGATATTGCAAGTTTAATCAAAATCGTTAGAGCCGTTATTGAGAAAATCATAAAAAGGTGCAAAATGCATAATATAAAGTGGCTCTTCGGGCTAGCCGATTTTGATGAAAAAGATTTTTTATAACATCTGAGGCGTTTAGTTGTGTTAAGTATGAAATTTCAGCTTCATAGGACTTTTCGTTTACGCGCGGGAGTTACCACACACGGACACATACACAGACCTTTTATTTGGACTCAGGAGACCCTCAAACGTGTATTTCCGTTGAAAACCGTTATTCGAAAATTTTCACGATCGCAATACTTTCTCTTACTATATATTTCATATATAGGTACGTGAATGTAAAAAGAAGTCAGATGAGGAACCTACTAACATAAATGCGTAATAGGAAGCACGCCGCGAAGAGGTGCCACTGGACATCCTCTCTGCATCATGCCAATCACGCCAAAATATCAAAACCGTGCTCATATTCATTGATTGTCAGCACTGATTGACAGGTGTGAATGAAAATATATCAAGATAAATAAAATATCGATTCTTATCTTACTTTAAAAAAATGATATAAAAAAAAAATTACGAAATGGAATTAGTATATTTAATTATAATAATTGGCAGGCATCTAAAATTTTCCACCGATTGCACTTCAAAATTATTCAGAGTTGAAGAAAAATAATACTATCTGATAACCCAAAATCACAGTCTTGAAATGCTTATCTCTAAATTATTCTGTGACCTTCTCCCATTTAAGATACTCCATAATTACCTTATTTATCAATGGAACCCACTGGTATCTTCTTAATATTCGTCAGAAGAAGTACATTAAAAAAAAATAAAAAAAAAATAGCAGAAATACTTTAATGATTAAATGAGATCACAGATTGAGGACTATTCTCAATGTTTTATACATGTTTGATACGTTATTAGTATGAATTAGACAACAAACATGGAGGAAATCTTTTCTTTGTAAAAAATAGATTTTTTAAAACCTTATATACTTAGTAAAAGCACATACGTAACATATCTGATGTCTTAGATGAGGCAGTATATTGTTGTCAGAAGTATATTAAGTTGTTACCTGATATTATCCGCCTACATAAAACTTATTTAGGATACAATAGCTCCTACATAGCTAGCCCCTGTCGAACTGAGAAAAAAAAGTGACAGGCTGCTATAACAAAATCGAATAGGGAGCAACATCGATTTCATATAAATAGAAAACCAGATCGGTCAAATGACATTAGTCCTAAACTTTTGCAACATCTTTAGAGGTTGAATAAGCCCTGGTTTTATTGTTTGAACCATATTTTTCAGATAAAAAGATAATCTTCGAGTTACAAATCAATAATAATACTAAAATATCATTAAAAATTAGATGTTTAAGTTATTTAAAATATTCCGGTTACGTCAGTGAAAAAAGCGGGGAGCGGCGTGGTCTGGTAGGTAGAGCGCTAGTCTACTGTGCTCCGGGTCCTGGGTTCGAATCCCAGCTGTGGCGGAATATTATTTATTCTGTTATTTTAGCAGGGGTGCGATCCTGAGGTATGGAGACCCTTCTGGAGCACACCCAGCCTCTATAAAGTGGGTACCCAAAAATGAGGAAAAACCTGGCGGCTGAGCGTGATCTTGGCCGAATCACGTCATCGCACGACCGTTGGCCTAGAAACAGTTCGAAACACTACATGTACTGAGCACAAAATTCTTCATGGGTTGTAGTGGTACAGGTTTTTTTTTTTTGTTTTTTTTTTGTCAGTGAAAAAGGCAGTTTCCAAACAACCATACGGTATTCAGATTGTTTATTTCTTTTCGTGACATCATACAAATAAATATATTTAGATATAACGAATTGATCTTGCCATTTTTTTTGTTAACATGTGTGATTATAAAACCCTATACATATTTTCTCTATCTTAAAAAAAACTGAGTTTTTGAATGAAATCTTTAATTAGTCACCATAAAAAAATTTAGAAAAATCCAGCTGAAATCAAGGTCTAGGTGTTAGGATCATCGTTGCATGCCCTATTATTTTTGGGGTGAATTAAAAAAAAAAAGATTGTCTAGGAGCTTCGGAGAAATACCGTGGACGGTGGACAAACAGATTTATTGAATTTTGAGGGGGCGAGGGTACTTTTCTTTTGATTGATTACAAAGGTTCATTATTGAAAATAAGAAAAACGCCAGAGCATTAAAAATGACATATGTAAGATTGCATTTTTGCAATACAAGGCATTAAACCTCAGATCTTTGTCCTCGACTGATTGTCTGAGTTGGCCATGAAGCACCTAAGGTACTCATCAGATACTACAACGTTATACCTCACAAAACATCATTATTCTGTAATTACAATAAAATTTATAGCTCATAAATATACACAACAATGCCAGATCATTATACACTACCACAAATAAAGCTTAGGTTACCAGACAAAAAAAAATCAAAATTAATTAATTAACTTAGACAATTTAGGTTCATTTAAAAAATCAAAATAAATGTTGAAGTAATATGTGATAATAAACAAATATGTAAGACTATAATAACCATTACGGTACATCAGATGAGAATTTAGAGAGTAATGTAATGCTGAAATGAATTGCATAATATGTGCAGTCAAATTAATATAATATTGAGGATAATGATGATTTTACATAGATTTATTCTGAGTGGCCACAGCAGTACTTTGGGTTATTATATTAATATGGTTAGATTGAGAGGTATGTACTAATATGAGATATCATAAAAAATAGTTTCAAATTTAGTTAAAATGACAAAATAAGTAATAATAATATAATGGTTAAGATTTACTTAAAGATGAGGTAAGGCGTAAACGTTGTTATAAAACGTGATGATATTAATATTTTTTTTAAGATGGTAAGTTCCAAATATTTAAATTTAATTTAATTTCAACTCTTTAAAACAGAAGATAAGTTAATAAATAAAACAAATGAGAACTTTTGTTTATGCAGCACGACAAATTAGATCATATTATGAAATTGACTCAAACAATGTAAAAGAGAGCAAAGCCAGAGGATGATGCAATGTAGTGTATATGGCAAATGGAATTTAATACATAAAAAAATGTTATCACTAGTTATACAGATAATGACATAACAATAAAAAAAATCCGTGCGGGCAACACACAACTTTCACTTCCCTCGACTGTTAAAATCAATTTTAAAACTATTAAATATTCTTCAATTTGAAAAATATTATAAGTTGATTTTAATAAAATCTGTATTTATTCTCGTTAGGAACATATGATTTAGATTACATAATGTAACTACATTAAATTGTTAATCAGTAGTAGGTTTAATCCCTATTTGTCAATTTATAATACTTTTTTCAAATGTGTGAATCTGATAATATGATTTCTAAATTTTTTCTCTTTCCATTGGTATATTATACGTCTATATTACTCTTCTCAATTTGAAACAAACAAATAATTACATAAAATATAGTTTTTCTCTTTTATCCTTTAGTTGGTCATCCAACTTGTATATTTGACCATCCTTTATCAATGTTATTAAGATGATATGGTTAATCTTTTGTAATATACAAAATTAAAGGTAGTTTAGAGGAAGAATATTTAAAATATCCGTGTTTAAGCCCTGCCAGACTATTTCAATCAGAATAAAATCTACATTATATTATAGCCCATTAAATTTTACATCAGTATAGGGAGTTTAATCACAATCGTTAGAGCGATTTTTGGAGAAAATCGTAAAAAGGTACTAAATGCATCGAATAAAGTGGCTCTTCTGGTTAGCCGATTTTGGTTAAAAAGTTTTTTTTTTATAACATCTGAGGCGTATAGTTGTGTTAAATATGAAATTTCATTTTCGTACGACTTTTCGTTTTTGAGCTAGAGTTTCCACACCGATACACTGACCTTTTTTTCGGCACTTAGTTATTTGGACTCAGTGGACCCTAAAACGTGTATTTACGCCGAAAACTGGAATTCGAAAATTTTCACGATCGCAATACTTTCCCTTACTGTATATTTCATATATAGATAGGTTAAAGTAAAAAAAAGATCTGTTAAATAATATATTATTAAGAAGTATTTATAAGATAAAAGGCATACAAATTTAGATGGAATATGCCTGTGTCTATTAGCGTGAAGCCAATAAGAAGACCCTTGTCATAGCTGTCCGTTCCAACAGGCGTCCGCTGTATCAGCCTTGTACTCCCCAATACTCCATTTCACTCATCTCTTTATCCACCTGGCTATTCTTATATTAAAAATTTGTGTGTATTGTATTAGGAATAATATAACGATTTAAAGAAAGAAAAAACATAACTCTTTTGGACTGAATCTGGATAAACATAATTTTTATCATAATCAATTACTGTATTACCAAAATTGAAAAAAAAAATGATTTGTATCGTTCTAAAATTTCGTGAATTGAAAACATAGAGTTTGATTTCGTTCAGTTTCTCACGTTACATGGTGCTAATCCATTTTTTTGTTTATCTATTTATTAATTTAACCAACAAATTTTATTTATGTTTTTACTTTCACTTACTACATATAGTAAGGGAAAGTATTGCGATCGTGAAAATTTTCTAATTCCAGTTTTCAACGGAAATACACGTTTTAGGGTCTAATAAGGGTCCCTGAGTCCAAATAACCCAGTACAGCAAAAAAGGTCTGTGGGTGTGTGTGGTAACTCCCAGGCAAAAACGAAAAGTCCTATGAAACTGAAAATTTCATATTTAAGACAACTATACGCCCAAAATGTCACAAAAACTTGTTCATCAAAATCAGCTAACCAGAAGTGCCACTTTATACCATGCATATTGCACCTTTTTATGATTTTCTCAAAAACGGCTCTACCTATGTTAATTAAACTCGCTATACCTATGTATAATTTAATGGGCTTTATTATCGTGTAGGTTGCATTCTGATTGAAATAGTCTGGCAGAGCTTAAATGCTGATATTTTAAATTTTACTCTTCTAAAGTACATTAAATTTTGTAGATTCTATAAAAATAACCATATTATCTTGTTAGCATTGATAAATAACATGTAAATATGTAAGTGGAGCGAATTTGAATAACAACCAAAGAAGAAAACTGCTAACATATTTTTTTAGTGCTATTTGTTTTGTTTTTCACTTAAGAACAGTAATATACATGTATAACATACCGTTGAAAAGCTAAATATTTTAGAAAAAATATGATCTCATACACAACTTTAATAGAGAGTGATGAATAAATAAAAATAAAACTAAGTGATTATTTTGGATAATAAAATAATTTATTTTTTAATAAAACACATGTTTCTATAGAAATTCCATTTAATTAATTCTTTAATGACTTCACTCATTTTTATATCTGACTGTTTCTGAAATTCTTTAACCGATTCTAAAAACAGAGATAGGTGAAAGTCGTGAGTTGCCCGCACCAGATTTTTTGACTTTAATAAGACGATATATCCAAGATCAATTATAAATAGTGTTACTAGATAAAAAAAGAACTCCGCCAAGGAAGGTCCCAAGTCCGTCTGAAAAAGGAGGACGGAGGGGAGTAACACCACTCTAAAAAACCCGGGTTCGGCTGGCTCAGGCTGGTAGTACCAGGTAAGGGTGGAAAACCCAGGTCTAGGCTTACGGGTGAAAACCGGCCAATGGTCTCAAGGGCGGGAGAGAATCAAACACTCTTACGGCCAAGAGGGCAGAAAATCCAACCCTCCGCTATCTTGTGGGTAGGAGTATGGACTCCGAAGACTAAAGGGAATAAACCCTGAATACAAAAAAATAAGCCGAAGAATAATACAGAATTGAATAAAGTTTATTAATGACCTGTTACATTTAGGACCGACTGGTTCTCTTTTACAATGAACAGGAATTGTATATACATTTATAATTAACCTTGAGTCAGGTATTTTACGTCAGTAATTAATATACATATAATTCTAACAATAATTTCATTTGATGTTTACAACATCATCAGAATAAAATCATGCATTTAAAATTAAAATAATAAAAACTTAAAAGGGAATTTCAGCTCTCCACTATTCTTCACGCATAAACGTTTCTAATACTCTTATATACACTATACTCGTATATATTACAGATTTTAATAACACAAAATTTAAATACATTGTTTACAAATATTAGTAAATCCTTCTAACATAATAATAAAATGTTATTAAAATTATTCCTCATTTGTTATTTCTCTTATATTTTTACATTCACTTACCTATATATGAAATTTATAGTAAGGAGAAGTATTGCTATCGTGAAAATTTTCGAATTCCAATTTCCAAAAGTAATGCATGTTTTACCAAGTCCCGCAAAAAGGTCTGTGTATGTGTCTGTGTGCCCATGTGTTTGTGGTAAGTCCAGCACAAAAATGAAAAGGTGTTAGAAAAAGAAATTTCATATTTGAGACGCCTGAGATGTTACAGCAATTTTTTTTAAATCAAAATCGGCTTATATCAAGGGCCACTTTATTCCATGCATTTTGCATCTTTTTACGACTTCCTCCCTATACTGATGTACAATTTAATGAGCTATAATATAATGTAGGTTTCATTCTGATTGAAATTCAAAATTTTATTCAAAAGCATAAAAATCTCTTAAAAATGTCCGATTTAACCAAAATGGAAATGTCGAATTACTGTCCGAATTATATAGAAATGTTTAATGGAACCCAAATAACTCAAATGTACCTCACAACCGACCTGCCCATTACGCATAAAAAACTTATGGCTCAAATCCGGACTGCTAACAATAAATTCCAGCAAATCACAATGAAAAACATAACGCATAGATTCAATCCAATAGAAAACTGTACCATCTGCAATAAGAAAGAAGCTGACAATATTCACCATTTCTTCACATCATGCCCAGCCTACTCCTCCTACCGCTCAACCATCATACCAGCCATGGCCCAGTTAACACCTTCAAACTTCAGACAATATTTCAAATATTGGAGGTAAACTCCGAAAATACTAAGAAACTGTACTTTTACACCAGAGCAAGCCTAAATTTAAGAGGTTTTGTGATAGATCACTAACTCAAAAAATGTATCTTAATGTATTTATTATGATTTGGTTTTGTTTTTGAAGTCATAAGAAATGGATATATATTTTTTTGCCAATTATAATTGTTTATTTTATTTTATTTGTATTTTTTTGTGGCTAAATATAATTTATTTTTTTATTGTACTCATATATGACTATGGACATATATTTATTATTATTATTATTCTTTAGTTTGTTACACCAAAAAGTTGAAAACAGTATATAAAAATATGATTTATGTACACATTCCTATTGTATGGGGACATCCCCGATTGCAATAAAAGTATATTCTATTCTATTCATTCTGATTGAAATAGTCTGACAGGGCTTAAATGCCGATATTTTAAATTTTCTTCCTTTAAACAATCTTTAGCTTTGTACATTCCAAAAGATTAACCATATTATCTTAATGACATTGATGAAGGACGGCTAAATATACAAGTTGCACGAATTTGATGACCAACTAAAGAATAAAGGAGCAATACTAATTTTTTGTATATTTTTTTTTTATAATAAGAACAGTAATCTAGACGTATAACATACCGCTGGAAAGAGAGAGAATTTAGACAAATATTACCTAATACAAAAATGTGCAAAAGGTAATATAAATTGAGAGAATAAACTTATTACTGATTAACAATTTAATATAGTTCCATTATTTAATCTAAATTATATGTTTCAAACGAAAATGAATAGACGTTCTTTTGAAATAAACTTCAAATATTTTTCAAATTAAAGAATATTTAATAGTTTTTAAATTGATTCTGAAATTCGAGGTAAATATTTTTAATAATATCAAAACAAAACTATTATAATAGAACAAATGATAGTGAAATTCATGGCAGAGTAGATATCATTTTAGGGGTAACCAATGCAAGGTTAAATATAAAAAATTACTGCTAGAAGCAATCCGCTTTAATCAAAAATTAACAGAAAGGATTTAACACACACAGGAAAAAAATGAAGAAAAAATAATCGGAATATCCCCCACAAGAGAAAGGATTAACGAAAAGCTCCCGGCATAAAAACCTCTACTCAGTGAAACAGTTTGTCAAGCAGGCCATAAAGTCGGATAGAAAAGGATGAGGGAGGAATTTGTTGGGAGGGGGGAGGGGGTGAATCCCACTCGATTACCGGCCCGGAATGAATAACCACCCCCTGTCGATATTGCAACTCTCTACTACCAACCACTTAACTCCCAAGTATAGGCAACGTTCATAATAAATGTGAAAGAAAAAAATGATTGATACCATATTCACTTTCGAGCCATTTCAAAAAAAAAAAAAAAAAAAAAATCAGGTACGCGCATCACATAACTTTCACTTACTTTTTTTAAATAAAAATACATTTTGTAGCGATACGTTTAATAAAAAATTAAGTGAAAACGTTTTCAAAGACATTCTACCTAGTTTGCAAGGAAAATCTTGAAAAAATTAAAAACAATCAAAAAAATATTCTCTACTGAATTTCTGACATGGGAACTGTCGTCAAATTTTCATATAAAAACTGAGCATCACCAACAGATCTGGAGAGTGTCATACTGAGGGTAAAAAATCTTGCTCTTTTCAATGGTGTACATTCATCACTATTTTTTTTCCGGACGTTTGTTTCAATCGTTTTCACTCCCTCGCCGAGAAATACAATAGATAGTACATATAATATACTAGTCAATAGTTAATGAGAAAATAGGAGTTTCAAATGTGACTTTTTTTTTTAATCAATATAGATTATATATGGTTTGTCCGGAAAGTTCGTAGAGAAATTTGAACAAAAATTAAAATTGATGAACAGTTAAAACGTATTTATTTAAATCTACAAAATAGTTAACACCGTTAGCGATTACCTTTCCCAACGGCTTGGAAGATCCATTATTTCTTTTTTCCAAAAATCTTCCGAAGAGTAGGATTTTCATTTGTAGACAATTTTCGAAAGAACGGAAAAGATGGAAATCCAAAGGAGGAATATCAGGACAGGTAAAACCTCCCATATGAAGCTTAATAACTTTTGTCGTGTCCTTAAAGACACATGGGGCCTACCGTTGTCTTGTGGAATAGCACTTCTTTCCGATTTGCCAACTCTGCCCGTTTCTCTTCAATTACTGGCTTCAATCGATCTAACTGGGCGCAGTAAAAGCCCGCATTTATAGATTGATTTTGTGGAAGAAGCTCAAATCTATGGTCCCTTCAATCCACCAATACTGAGCATCACCTTTCTTGGATTCTAGTCGGCCTTTGGTGTTGCGAGCGGCGTCGTTCCAGGCTGCGTCGTAGAGAATCCATTTTTCCTTACCAGTAACAACTTGTTACAAAGGATCCTTAACTTTTTTTCAGCACCAATCAGATCATGAAATCCTTTCAATAATGTTCCTTTCATTGAGCTCATGAGGAACCCAAACGTCGTAACAACAAACGTACCCGGCTTTCTTAGATGATCAAAAATGGTCGATTTGCAGGCTCTGAACTCTGCAGCTATCTCACGGACAGTACTTCGTGACCGTCATAATATCCTCGATGTCAAGAGTTAACTCCGGCAACGGGGGTTGGTCTTCCAAATTAAAATCTTCTTATCTAAACCGCGAAGACCACGTCTGAACCGTGCAATCAGCAATTGAATCATTGCCATACATAGCACGAATCTTTCTTGGAGTTTGGGCCGCGTTTTCTCCTTTGAAAAAAGAACAGCATAATATACCGAAAATGAACTGAATCGTCACTCATGTTTGCCCATAAACTACACTACTGAGCTTTAATAAAGACGAATTCAGTGTGTAAACATAGTTCATTCCATGAGGATTACATGCATATAAATAAAAATTAGCTTTATGATTTATTATAAGTAGAAAAAAAAAAGTTAAATTTTATTTTAAAAATTACTACAAACTTTTCGGGCAACCTAATAGTAACAAATAGACAATAGAAACCTGAACAGTCCTAGCAACAAATTTTATATACAGAAATTTATTTTATTTTTTTACACAGAGCGTTTTAATAAAGCTACACGCTTGATAAAGTTAATAAATGTAAGACTTTTTCATTCGAACCAATAAAACTCCTAAACGGAAGGCCCTAGCGACAAATGTTATACATAAAAATATATTCCTCGTTCGATTTATTTCGTTAGGTTTTTGATCCGAGCAATAACAACAGAGCTAGAGGGTTTAAAACTGCTATGACTGCTATGAATGCTACATAACCATCAGCCAAATGACATATCCATTTCAAAATTATGAAACTAAGTTTAAAGGCCTTTTCTGACTCTCTAATAATTTCTACAATTTCATTTGTTACGTATTAAATTTTCTGAAATCGTGCCCTTCACGGTCTATTTTACAAATGTATCACTATTCTTGTCTCCGCATATATTTACTCACTTAGCATACCTTTATAACGCTGTGGCTAATCAGACGATGCTATAATGTGAATCCTATTTTTTGCTTATCCAGAATAAGAACGTATTAGGACCTTTAACGAAAATCTGACATAGCACAGGCTAGCGACCACCATTTTACGTCTCCTAAGAAAAGTAGAATACTAGTGAACGGCATATCCCGTCATCTACATAACAGGTGACCCCATTTCCGCACAGGTGATTTGGTCGTAAAAAAATATGGTGTATATGTATAGATCTATGTATCTGAAAGAAAATGGGAAACGGTGAAGATGGGAAAAAACACACTAAGAAAATGAATAAAAATAAGAAAGTTTAAAATAAAGTAGAAAAGAAAAAATATTGTATTTATAATTAAGGGTATGAAATTATAAATTATAATGTTGAGAATATTCCTTTAGGAAAGAATTGGTATGCTGTGTTATAACAACCCGATTAAGTTGTGGAGCACATTTCGTTTTGTTTATAAATAAAGTGTATCTCTCCTAAAACCAACTATTATCTTTCTTATTTATATATCGTTTTTAATAACTCATCCAAACAATTTGATAAAGATTACAACGTTTGTTGAAAATGTTGGACAGCACCATTTTGTTTTGTTTAAAAATAAAGTGTATCCCTCTTTTTCTCATTGGTTTTAAATTTCTTTCATAATTCATATTAACTCTCCTTCCAATCATATTCTATTATAATATCCTATTTTATATTTATAATTATATTCTTATTAATTCGAACGAGGTAAAATGGTCAAGTGTTTCGAATCAAGTGTAACGTTCACGATACGGCGAAACACTTGCCCACCAATTTTCATTCCTTAGACCAACTCTGTACGTTACCTGGAACTAACAATCGATCGAAGGATGTCTTGGGGCCCACATGTCAAGATGAATAAAGAGACTCGCAACCAGCGACTGAAAGTATTTTACTCAATGTAATCATAAAAACTAAAAATCAGACAAAGCTGAATACACATACATACCTACACTAATATGGGCTTCAGAGATTTACGGCTCAGCGAAAAAGACACATACAAAAGCTGCAATCATTTAAATAAAAAAATTAAGATTCATAACGACATCTCCTAGGTACATATAAAATACATTTTATTAGCTAAGACTTAAGCTTTCGGGAATTTGAGAGAATCATAAGTCCATTTAGCTTTATGGATAATCCCTACATTAGAAAAAAAAATTGTAACTGAATATTATTATTCTATGACAGAAAAAAAAGCATAGATAATATTAACCACTTATAAATAGAATAATAAAGTAAAATAGTTTCAATTAATTTTAGACTAATGACATTTTAACAGATCATAACCACTATCGATATTTCTACACGTAAAATCCTTATAACTTCATCTTCTATAGTTGCTAAGCGTTATGGTAGTAAGCATTGAATAGGAGCGATTAATTACATTAATTCTTAATAAGATCATATTTCCAAAAAGTGTTCTCATCTGAACTCAGGACTCGAATTGGATTATGGAGAATTCTATAACGGCGGGATTAAAATGCTCACTAGGAGTAATGGACATCATAATCAAGCAGGAAATTGGTTCCTTGTAATCAATCTCAACTGAAAACGTTTTCAATTAACTTCGAACACATGTGAAAACAGAGGCAGCTGGTGTCAAGTCCGTAAATAGGTAGTCGTCAGATTGCTTGAATTAAAGGGTAAATTAAAACAATATTCACATACTTTATACATATATACGTATGTATGTATGTATGTATAAATGCGGGGATGTACGTTTAGTGTTAAATTAAGATGCTTTTTTTAAAAATGAATTGCCTCTTCAAGAACAAACCACGTCACTAATTTAATATTGATGGTTTCTTTCCTTCTTTTCCACTTACATAAAGCTATCCTTCTCTCTTTCAACCACGTTTCTTTCCTTCTCCCCCTTGGAAAAACAGCAATTTTTTATTTAACACTTAAATCTGTTGTATTCCGAATATATTGTGTTCCTTACTGGAAATTCTGGTTTCTACATCATTTTATTGGGTTGTCCGAAAAGTTTGTAGAGATTTTTAAAATAAAATATACCTGTTCTACTAAAAAATAAATCATAAATCTAATTTATATTTATATTCATTTAATCCTCATGGAATTAACTATGTTCACAAACTGAAATCGTCTTTATTAAGGCTTTAGCCCTTAGGATTTTTTTTTTAAATTAATATTTAATGAAATTTACATTGCGTTAGTTAATACACCAAGTAAATTAGCTGTCAGATGAAATAAATGAAGATAAAATGCCCATTGGCAGCACTCCATTAGGTAATCTAAACTAGATGGTCCCGAGGTCATCTTCTTTTCAGACATCTCGGAGTCAGGAATGGAAGAGGAAGCAAGGATTAAGACTAGTGGTTTAGAGGAGGAGTGGAGTATACCATGGAAGGAGTAATACCTAGTTCTTGGGCAAATCAGCAACATATGAAACATTAAGATCTTTGAGGATTTTATATTAAAGGATTGAATACGGGAAGAATTAGATGGTTTAGTAAAGCCCCAAAGCTCAACTGCTCAGGTCCAAATGATGGTGATATATATGAGCCTTCTGTAGATAAGTGGAAGGTTAGAGCGTCTGTCCATAAGTGCTGTAATTTCTTGTCGGTACGGCCATGTGTGCAGATTCCACGTTAAACGACTTGCCAAGTCCTAGATAGCGAATATGCTCAACAGAGACAAGGGTCAGAAAAATTAAAATATGTTATTGGTACCTATGTAGCTAATTACAAAACAAAAGCGATTATTTTTGTTTAGTTTTGATTAGACATATCTGTCTAACTCAACTAATCACTAAAAACAAGTATGATGTATTCGTGAAAAATAGGGTTTAACGTAAATAAATCCCTTGTTTACTTGATATCATATCAACAAAGCCAACTGAAAATCTAACTATCTAAAACTATTTCTACTCTCATCTACCTAAACATGAATATATAGTAAGGGAAATTATTGTGATCGAGAAAAATTTCGAATTCTGGTTTTCAAAGGAAATATATGTTTTATGGCCTATTGAGTCCATATGACCAAGTTTGTGTGTGTGTATGTATGTGTGCGTGTGTGTGATAAGCATAGGACGAAAATAAAAATTAGTACGAAACTCAAATTTTATAATAAAAAAAAAAAACACTATACCCTTATAGCCAATATGTTACAACAAATTTTTCATCGAAATCGGAGAACCATAAGAGCCACTTTATACTATGCAATTGAGAATTTTTTTACGATATTCCCCGAAACGGCTCTGATAATTTTCATTAAACTCGATAAATCAATAAAAATTCAATGAGCTTTAATATATGTAGGTTTCATTTTGATTCAAATAGTTTAAGACGATATTTTAAATTTTCATCTTTAAAAAACCTTAATTGATTTTGTAAATTCGATAAAAATGACTACATTTTTATGTTAAAATTGATTAAAAAAACGGGTTAATGTATAGTTTGTACGACTTATATATTCAACTTGAAGAGAAAAGAACAAAAATATTTTTTGTGGATGTAATTAGTTGACCGTTGAGAATTACTGGAAGGAATTAGTCCGGGTGGCGGTCATTAAATGAAACACCCACCATGCGCCCTGATGATGACCCACAAAGGGGGTCGAAACGTTGGCAAACAATAAAATAGTTGAAACTATTTAGTTGTTTCATTTAATGACCGCCACCCGGACTAATTCCTTCCAAAAATATTTTTTATCCAATTGTTGTGTTTTTTATATAGATGCATTATATAACTTTGGAAAGCTAAATATTTTAGATAATAATATTATACTATACATGAAATTGCAATTGTTAATTAAGAGTGTTGAAAAGCTAATAAAACTGAATAAAATAAAAACGAAATCAAAGAAGTAATTTAATATTTAAGAGATAAAAAACAACAACAAAAAATCTGGTGCAGGCAACACACGACTTTCACTTACCTCCATTTTTAAAATCAATGAAAGAATTTTCAAATACAGTTGGAGATAAAAATACGTGAAATTATTAAGGAATTAATCAAATTGAATTTATGTAGAAACATATGTTTTATTAAAAAATCGATTATATTATTATCTTAAATAATCAGTTAGTTTTTTCTTCTTTTCATCACTCTCCATTAACTTCTAAAAGCTTGTGTATGAGATGATATTTTTTCTAAAATCTTTAGCTTTCCAACGGTATATCATACATGAATATTACTGCTCTTATGTTCAAAAACGAAAAATTGCATTAAAAAAATTTTTTTCTGTTTTCTCCTTTAGTTGGGTATCGAATTTATTCAATTTATATATTTACCTGTTTTTCATCAGCGTTAACAAGATAATCTAGTTATTATTATAGAAACAACAAAATTAAAGGTACTTTAGGGGAAGACAATTTAAAATATCGGCATTTAAGCCCTGTCAGGCCATTTTTATCCAAATAAAACCTAAATGATATTAAAGCCCATTAAATTTTACATCGATATAATGAGTTTAATTAAAATCGTCGGAATCGTTTTCGAGAAAATCGAAAAAAGGTGCAAAATGCATAGTATAAAGTGCCTCTTCTGGTAAGCTCATTTTGATGAAAAAAGTTTTGTCATGTCTTGGGCGTATAGTTGTCTTAAATATGAAATTTCAGTTTCATAGGACTTACCGTTTCCGCCCGGGAGTTACCACACACACACACACACACACACACAGACCTTTTTGCGGGACTTGGTTATTTGGACTCAGGGGACCCTAAAACGTGTATTTTCGTTGAAAACTGGAATTCGAAAATTTTCACGATCGCAATACTTCCCCTTACTTTATATAGTAAGTTAAAGTAACAAGTTGCAACCTGTACCTACTTTCTTACACTGATTTATTTTTAAACTTCTCAAATGTTCGGAATATCAAAATATAATTAACCAGACTTAACATTGTAAACCCCTAATCTACGATTTTAATAATTTGTAGATGATAACTCACTGCAATCGATTTCAGGAAATTTACATGTATATAAAAACCCAATAAAAGTTGAAAAGTACGCGGATAAGAGTCTTTTCCAACTTAAAAAACTCAAGAGGTTAGTTGATCCACTGATTTATTAGACATGTTTAGATTCTTAAATTTTAAACGATTAATTGCGTTGCCTGAAAGGAAGTCTGTGATGATTCTAAATAACAAACAGACAAGCTGCAATCATGACGGTTCCCAACACTGATAAACTTCTAAGGATTTTTATTTGTATTCATTTTTACCGCGACAACTTCACATTTAAAAGATCAACATTTTTTAAATCCACTCATGCAATGACTCATAATGCGATCATCAGTGACGTGTTTCTTTTTTCTTATTTTTGAACAATGACAAGTAGTAGCATACGTATTTATTCTGATTAGAAAATAAAAAAAAAGACTGATTACACAATATTCATATACTTAAAAACTATATACCATGTGAAAATTACTAAGAGTTAATTAGGTAAATAAAGACTCCTTCTAAAGGTAACAATAAGATACACACAATATGTCTCTTCTTGATTGTTTATTTGTTTAACGTCACTTTATGCAACTATAGCTAATTGGAAGATGCTACAGTGAGAAACCTAAATTTTGCCTATCCAGGTTTTATTGGGATAGGGACCTTTAACGAGTACCTGACATCACACAGGCTCGGAATCACCTTTTAACATCCCCTCCGAAGGACGGCATAACTAAGGATTTTTTACTCCCATTAAAAAATTACTATCTCTTATTACATATTTCGAAATCAGGTTAGTAAAATATAAAAAACTACCTACAAGTTTGATAAAAAACGAAAAGACAGCTGTATATCTTATCTTCAGATATTTTATGGAAAGTAGTTTCATTTATCCGACAACTAAATCGAATCACAAGTTCATTCTATATAATAAAAAAACAATGGCATTCTCGTTCGAGATTCTAGTGAAACTGAGATAAAGAGAAACTAAATTAACGTTTAGAAGTGTTTCTAAAATACCATAATATCAAACATATCCAACTAATATCAAAAAGGGGGCGGGGTGGCCGAGCGTGTTAGCGCGCGTTGCCTAGCAACAGATAACCGAGTTCGACTCTCGTGCTGGGGTATTTTATCTCGGCATATATCCCCCGCCCTCACCCCCTGGCCCGAGAGAACCCCCGTATAGCCTTCAAAGGCGAGGTAGGGGTGGAAAAAAAAAAAAAAAAACTCCCATTAAAAAATCCTAGGACCCCTGCGGGTTTGAACTCGTGACCTTTGGCATAGGAGGGTGTTATGCTAACTACCCAGCTGCATGTGATCCCAAAATGTATCTTCTTAGCATACTGGTAGGATATGTTAACAATTAGGCAATCCCTAGGTACGTACTGTTTTTGTAATGATAGGTGACGAATTGTTTGAGATCCATCCGTATTGCTCTAGTACAGATTTTTAAACGTTTTTGCACATTTTGTATTCCGTGATACAAATACTCTTAAGAAATGTAGAGAGTGAGTGAGGTTCTAATAAATACAATGTTTAAGTTGTTGCTCTCCTTCGATGAGTTGCTAAAAACATACCAGATCAAACTAGGGGAAAATCTAAAAAAGAGTGATAAATGAAATGTACTAAGAAACATCACAAAAATGAAATTTGTCTGGAATTGACAAATGCATCCTATTATATAGGATAAATCCCTTTATGTGTCAATAATCTTTCGAAATTCCTATTGCAAGTAAGGAATACATTTTAATAAAAAGTTCTGACAGTTTCAAATTCTTTAAAGGTTTATCACGCAAGCAACTATCATAAATTAATTTATATAACCGTGATAAGTAATAAAAATCTGAAGCGCGCAACACCCGACTTTTAGTTACCCTCGTTGTTAAAATCAATTTTTTTATTTTATTATCCTTTGTTGAAATTTACAACTGTATTAGTTAATACATCAAATAAATTAGTGAAGAGAAATGCATGAAAAAGACATGAAGAAAAAATGCCCATTGGCAGCACTCCACTGGGTAATCTAAACTAGAAGGTCTCGAGGCCTCTTCTTTTCAGACGCATCGGAGGATTGTTAGGAATGGGAGAGGAAACAAGGATTGAAACTAATAGGTTAGAGTGGGAGTTGAGTTTGTCATGGAAGGAGCGATACCTTGTTCGGGCGGGCCAAATGAGCATCATATGGGATATTAAGGTCTTTATGTATGATTTTATTCGTGATAAAGTAAGGAGCATTGAGGATTGTTCGAAGGATTTTGGATTTAAGGGTTGAATACGGGAAGAATTTGATGTTTTAGTAGAGCCCCAGAGCTCAACTCTTTAAGTCCAGATAGGTCTTATGATGGTGATATAGATGGGGCTTTTGTAGATTTGTTGGAATTGATTTTGATTCTCCAAATCTTGCACCATACCTCGAGGTCTCTGATGTGAGATTGAAGAGTTTGAGAGGCGATAGTAGGAACGTTATTGGCTGATAACACACAAGTGTCATCAGCATATGTAGAAAGGAAGGTGTTGGGATGGGTTGAGATATCAGCTGTATAGACTGTGTAAAGGATGGGTCCTAGAATACTACTTTAAGGGACACCAGCAGACTGAGTAAAAAGGGATGAATAGAAACTATTGTGGTTTATTTTGAAGAATCTTTGAGAGTGGTAGGACTGGATGATGAGGTAGTATGTAAGAGGGAGGAATTTGCGGAGTTTGTAAAGCAGTCCTGGGTGCCAAACTCGAAAATCAATTTAAGAATCTTTTAATATATTTAGAGATTAAAATAAATCCATAAAGATTTAATTACACAGAGTTTCAGAAGAATAAATTATTAATTTAATAATATATTATAATATTATCTACGACAATCAGTTAGTTTTATAATATTATCATCACCCTTCGTCAAATTTTAATATTTTGTGAATAAGATACTATTTTTTCTACAATCTTTAGCTTTTCAACGTTATATTACACATGTTCCTGTTTTCATGTTCAAAAATACAAAAAAATTGTTGGCTCTTTTTTCCTTTGCTTACATATTAATTTTTTTAGATTTATATATAAGTTATTCGTTTTTCATAAATTTTTAAAAGATGATTTGGTTATTTTTCGAAAATCTACAAAATTAATTAAAGGTACTTTAAAAGAAGAAAAAAAGTATCAGACTATTTCAATCAGAATGAAAACTATATGATATTAAAGCCCATTGAATTTTACATCGATTCAGCAAGTTTAATCAAAATCGTTAAAGCCATTTTTGATAAAAACTTAAAAAGGTGCAAAATTTATGGGATAAAGTGGCTCTTCTGGTTATCTGTTTTTGATGAAAACCTTTAGGGCGTATATTGTCTTGTATGTATTTCATAAATAGGTAAGTGAATTTAGAAATGAATCTATAATAATTTTAATACAACCCTTAGCGCCAATATAACATATTTATACTGATCATTGCAGCTACTTTAGAAAGACATTTTTACACATTTTATCCTCTTTATATTTTTTTATGACTATTGAGAATTCCTGAGTTGGAATGGAATGTCTAAAAAATAAGACATTCAGGTAGGCTTGAATTCATAAAATTAAATCCAAACAACTAATGATACATTGCTTGTTGCCATTCATGCATATTAATTAATATTAGTAATATCATGCTGAATAAGTGACTATTAATTTGTGCTGTTAAAAATAAAATTATTATAAATGTAGAAGTTCCGAGACTAATGTTTCGAAAATCCGATGATCCGAAAAGATGTTTTAGATATTTTTTTTCTTCAGAATATGATATATAAAATAGACTATTTTTTAATACAATACAGACATATATAGTCAACAAACATGGACATACGAATTCTATAGTTTGATGGAATTAAAAATGTGTTAAGAGGGCAATATTAAATTATCTGAAATCAATAAAAATAAAACAAAGAGTGAATAATTTATTTATTTATTACCAAACAAAAAATTTGACATAAAATTTAATTTGCCATCTTCATTTCCTTTGCAATAAACAAATTTGTGGACTGCTGAAGCAGCGGCTCATCACGGCAGAGTTCGTTAAGTGATCAGCATATCTCTTGGCCACCGCCTGCGTAGTCGTCGGGGTGGGCTCTAAGGATTCGTAGAACATTTTAATGTTTCTGTAAGAGGGTTGGTGTTGTATGTTAGTCTTTGGTGGAAGTTATTGTGTTGTTCTGTAGCAGTGGCTGAAATAGTCGGAATGTTTAAGTCGTTATGTATAACGTCATTTGTTACGTAGAATGGTGCGTCCACTATTTTGCGCAGCACTTTCGACTGAAAAGACTGTATTCTTTGGATACTTGTTGGTTTAGCAGAGCCCCACAGTTCTATCCCGTATGTCCAGATTGGTTTTAGCAAAACTTTGTAAAGAATTAGTTTGTTGGTTAATGATAATTTAGAGCGTCTGTCAAGTAATCTAGATAAAAGGCCGTATCTTCTTTTGAGTTCTTTGCGTTTTGTCGAATGTGGTCCAGTCTTTGTCCAAGTGAATACCTAAATATCGAATTTCGTCGGAAGGCGGAATAGGAATATTATTAAAGTTAATGGGAGGAGAAGGTTTGTGGTTCAGGGTGAACACTACATGAGCACTCTTGGACTCGTTCATGTTTATTTTCCACCTAGAAGCCCAAGCAGAAATTTCATCAAGGTGGTTTTGGAGGGATATTGCCGCTTGTAAAGGATCCTTATCTGAACAAAGAACAGCTGTATCATCAGCAAAAGTAGCCAAAAGAGTCCCATTGTGCTGGGGAAGATCTGACATATAAATGTTAAACAATATTGGTCCTAAAATACTGCCCTGAGGTACACCTCAGAGTGAATAAAACAAAATAATTAAAGCTACTAATTAATTAGAAATATATATTTTTGATCTACAACTTTTGCGATTCTTAATCTACATTGATAGACATTTAAAATTAATCTTAATTCCTCACCTTTTCCTTGGCAAGTATAGGATATTAGGGAGAACATGCAGACACTTCATACCTAAAAAAAAAAATTACAAAGTTAATAAATAATATAAAAAATGATATACTACATAAAAATTGGTTTATTAGTACTAATTTTTTTAAATCAATCACTGCACTTTCGTGGTTTATTTTCTCAATCATTTAATGAATTATTTATAATTTCATTAATTCATAACGCATGGTGTATATTTTTATTTGTGTATATTACATTTATGATACATTTTATAGTTTCCTTTTGTGGCTGAGATTATTTCATTTATTTTTTTATGTAGGGATTAACAAACAGAATTCATTAAAGTTACCATTAAAAAAACTAATAATAACAGTATTATTATATATGTTTATCCGCTTTCACTGGAATACAGGAAATACCAACATGTTCATGTTGAATATTGACAAATGGTATTGCTTTGCTTTGTTGTAACTATTTTTCCTTTCGATTAAGAATGTTTAAAAAAATCAAAAACACTTATTAACTTCTTCATTTACTCTCAGTGCATAGTATTTAAACCTCTGTTGATAAATCTAGATCTACAATTGTTATTACATACACTAAATAAAAAACATATTAGGTACGTTAAAGATTTATTCATTAGTGGCAATTTTAGATGCAAACAAAATGAAGCCCAATAAACTGTTGATTTGACTATTTTTTTGAGAATTTGTTAGAAAAAGTTGATCTGCTTCTCCTTAGTCCAGCCACTCTCTAGAACGTCTACGTCTAAATGTCTAGTTTTCATTAAAATTAACATGAAAAGCAGTGCTTTATTTTTAGCTAAGCGTAGCACAAAACTCTTAGTGCTGATGTTTTTGGCGGTCGTTTAATGTGTGTGGAATCCAAATTTCAGGATTTTTTAACTTTCCGATCGACTTGAGTTGGTCATCGACCTTCGATTTGTTAAGGTCATATTTCCTTCGAGATCTCGGACCGTTTAAACGAGTTTTATTCCACCAGAAAGTCTCCACCAGGCAGCAGAAAATTTTCATTAAGAGAAGAAGTCCTTCCACGGACTTATTTGTCTTTAAAGCTAAAGTCTCCCTTCCAAAATTTTTCGAATGAAATGGAATGCACATTTGAACAGCGCAAACACTAATGCTGCTCTCACCTTAAACTTCGTTGATGTTTCTGGCCGCCCCATCCGAGCACGTTCGGCCGAGTCTAAAGTCATAAAACGAGATTATAAGAATATTATGCGTTGATAAGTTACTAAAAACTATTTCTAAGTGGCGAAATGTTACAGAGGTAAAAAAACGTTTTCGTTTGGAAGAGGATTAATAAGTGTAGACATTCGGACAAATGAATAGTCCACTAAACGTAAGCAGTTTATCATATAGAGGGTTATTTTCAATAAAATACAATACCTAATTATTTGTCAACTCAATAATGATATACAATTTTTAATTTCCAATTTACAAATTTCAAAAAAAAAATCGAAAGGTAAATTATTACAGGCTTCCAAATGTTTGAAGAAAACTTCTAATTCCGTTCTTTTTAGTCATAACTTTAATAACCATTTATGAAAAAATCAAATGTACTCAAATATCTGCATTATTTTCCCGACAACTAAATATCAAGTGATTTTTTTTTTTTTTTTTTTTTTTTTTTTTTTTTTTAACGCCACTGAAATATTAGTGACATATATTTATTTTAAATCTATACAACTTCAATATCATAAGAATTTTCATTCTTGTGTAAGATTAAAATAGAACAATAACATTGTGTAATAATTTACATCATTTTCTATTAGTTTTTATACAATAATTTCTATTTATATATATATATATATATATATATATATATATATATATATATATATATATATATATATATACTAGCTGACCCGACAGACGAAAGCATGTCATGGTTATGTGGTCACGTGTGATGCAATGACGAAGAAAAGAGGAAATTCATATTTATATATGTGGATACCTTACGGGGGAAAAAAAACGAACCTTTCTAACAAAGTAACTTTTCTGTTTTTTTGCTTTCATAAGATTCTTCTCCTAACTGTTATAAACTCAACAAGAAAAGAATTAGAGAAATCAGTCAAACCGTTCACGCGTGATGCATGAAGGGAAAAGGCGATGAACATTGTTTTATATATATATATATATATATATATATATATATATATATATATATATATATATATATATATATATTATTAAAATAATACTATAAATAATAAAACTCTGAAAATGTATGAATAAGCGCCATTAAAGTAGAAAAAGACATCCATGGATGATCGATAGTTCAATCGGAGCAAATAGAAATTGGAAGGAACATTTTGGATTGAAGCCGTTTGTAATGAGTCCGTATATATCTCCAATATTATCTACTGATATATTTTACTGTGGGTTTATAACTGGACAAACACTAAATAATTATTCTATAAAATAATTAATTTTTTAAATTAGAGAAAATAATAATAATACATATTAAGGATGACGTTTAACATTAGGAGAATAAGTTATGTATAAATGATATATTCTAGATAGCCTGAAATATGATAATGTAAACATTGATTCAGCTTATTCGATGTGTTTGTTCATTCCTGAATCCAACATCCATACCATATCCATTTTGATAAATTTCACATTAAGCGCGAAAAACTCATTAATTTTTTATTAAACCAATGTATTATTTGATAATTTTAGTATTGAAATATAAAAAATTATTTTCTGCTGTATTATAATATAATTTATACATTATGCAAAGGATACGTTTTTGTATGATTCGAAACGAAATTAAATGTTTAATAATTCCTTCTGAAAATAATTCCATTTAAAAAATGAATGAAGTTTTCTTTGGATGAAATCAGATGGGTGATTTCTATAACACTAAACAACTAAAATAAAAATATATCAAAATACCAATTACTTTTTGGAAATAAATGTATTAATTTTTTAAATCTAGAACTATTTAAAGGGATATGGTGTGAAATAAAATTACTCAGTAATGAAAGTACTTAATAGTACTTTTTATTATTAAATTAAATACTTATTATGGTATTTTACAGTTTTATAATCCGGAACCAACAAAATGGATACAATAGTCAATTCTGTGCGTGTTTAAAATTTATATGAGTACAAAGTGTGGCATAAAATAAAAACATGACGCAATACTACTATTCCGAGAATTTGTGCCTAACTACTTGAATGACGACATCAATATATATATATATATATATATATATATATATATATATACCATGTATAGCATAAACTTTTTATCAAGCTAAAGTAGCTTTTGATAAAGTTTATGAAGCTAACACTATTCCGAGAATTTGTGCCTAACTACTTGAATGACGACATCAATATCTCGGAATAGTAGTATTCCTTCATAAATTCAGTTTATGCAAGACAACGCTCAGTTATAAATAAATATATATATATATATAATATATATATATATATATATATATATATATATATATATATATATAGCTTCTGTTGATTAATGACTATTAACATTAGAAACAAAGTCAGTTAATCAACATCATGATATAACAATAAGTTTTATAAAACTGAAAATTCATACTTTAGAATCGTATATGCCTGTGATGTTACAGCAATTATTTCATAAAAATCGCTAACCAATAAAGCCAGTTTATATAATGCACTTCGCAACATTATTACGATTTTTTCAAAAACTACTTTAACAATTTTAATTAAACTCGATACATCGATGTAAAATTTTATAAGCTTAAATATGGTGTCGAGTTAATTCTCATTAAATAGTCTAACCGTACATGAATGCAGAATTTTTTTATATTCTTCCTATAATGTAACTTTAATCTTGTAGATTCCAGAAAAAATAAATAAATAAATAAAAAAAAATTACTTTATAATTTTATTAGCCTTGATAAAAAAAGAAAAAATTATGCTAAATTTAAAAGATGAAAGAATTTGATAAAGAACTAAAGTAAAATAGGATAAGCATATTAGTAATTTTAAAAAAATATTACTTCATACGCTATAGTGTATAGATAATAATGGTTGATATAAATGGTAAAATTTAATCTTACCGATTGCTGTAAAAAATAATACAGTAGATTGATTAAACACATGTTTCAATTGAAACTCAATTATTTAATCTGTTTTCATCACTAACTATATTTAGGAATTCTTAAATTGAATTTAACAACAGAGGTAGGTAAAAGTCACCAGATTTTTTGTTCTTTTAAATGATCAATTTCAAATAATTACAAAAATAAATAAGATTAGAATAATTTAAACTAGAAATAAAACTTGGTTTAGTTTATTTGTTTATGTTAAATGGTTGCTATTTGATTCGATTTATTACTATTTTCTATTAAAAATGAACTTCTAAATGAATTTCAAAAGTTTAATTTAAATACCACCAATTCAACAGTTTTACTTAATTGTATTTATGTTAATACAGTTGTAAAATTCAATAAAATGTGAATAAAAAAAAAAAAAAAAAAAAAAAAAATATCCCACCAAATTACCTTTACCCTTTCGTAAACCTATGACATCATGTCCTACAGTGTCATTCAATAACATTCCGCTATTTCCTGTTGAACATATCCGATACGTAGGTCTGCACTTGCACAAACGTCTTACTTGGAACCCTCATACAATTCTGAAAAGACAAGAAACCACTTCAACACTTACTGGACAAACGCTCAAACCTTCCACTTAAGTATAAAAGACTCATCTACATGTATGATAATTCACTCTCACCACACCTATATGTTCTCTCGAACCCCTTCCTGTTGGAATTAAAAGTACCTGATAGGTCAAAAATTCATTTTTGAAATGCTTATAATTAAATTTTACATAAGTTTTCAACTTAAGGATATTTTTTTTTTACTTTAAGAGATCCTTTTGTCCTTTTGTTGAACAGATCCGATACCTAGGTCTGCACCTGCACAAACGTCTTACTTGGAACCCTCATACAAATCTGAAAAGACAAGAAACTGTCCGTCGTTTTCGACTACTTCAACACTTACTAGACAAACGCTCAAACCTTCCACTTAAGTACAAAAGACTCATCTACATGACTATCATAAGATTAATATGGACTTACGGAGTAAAGATTTGTGGTTCTACTAAACCATTCTTCTCGTATCCAATCCTTACAATTCAAAATCCTCATTTTATAACTAATAAACTGATCCATAAAAACCTTAATATTCCGTATATTGCTGATTTGGTCCGAACCAGATATCATTCCTTTCATGACAAACTCCAATCCCACTCTAATCATTTAGTTTCAATCCTTTCTTCCTCTTCAATATCTGATAATCCTCCGAGGCATCTGAAAAGAAGATGGCCTCGAAACCTTCTAGTTTAGAATATTTTTAGAGTGCTGCCGCTGGGTAGGATCTCTACATTTCATATACAATACCAATAAAAAAAAAAAAGTTCAATTTAGTTTCTATGGGAGTGTCGTTCAGAGTTAGCTACTAACTTTTTTTCCACTTTATTCATTTAATAGTTCTTAAATTGATTTAAACAACGCAAGTGAAAGTCGTGTGTTGCCCGCACCAGTTTTTCTTTTCTTTGATCTCCATAAAAAAGTATTCGATTTACAACACCAATAATTCAAGAATCCAAGATTGGATTATAATTCGGATCCAGGGATTTGTGAGATGGGCCAGGAATGGTACTCCAGGCAGGTAATATTAAACAGAAGAGGATGATGGATTCTATATTTATTCAAGTGTTCACTAGCATATTAATGAGAGGTAATCCTCGCTCCGGGATTGGATATGGCATAGGAAAGAGGAATGGCATTCGACCAATTCACTGATAGCTATCCCAGACATATTGCTTGCCATTTTTTTTTTTTTTTTTATCATCAGGAGCTCTTCTGGAAAAATTGTTCACTGGTCAGACGAGAGTGAGCTTTTCATAAAAGCATCATGTACGATATTTATAATTCTTCTTCTAAGTTAAATTAATTAGGAGTTAAACGATGCTAAAAATAAAGATTGTTGTTTATTTATTTAACGTCACTTTATGGTACTATGGCTATCCAAGTTTAATTAGGATAGGGATCTTTAACGAGTATCTGACATCGCATAGGCTCGGGACCGACCACCTTTTAACGTCCCCTCCGAAGGACGGCATAACTAAGGATTTTTTACTCCCATTAAGGCCACCTGCGGGCTTGAACCCGGGATAGGCTTGGGCATAGGAGTCTGTTATGCTAACCACCAAGCCACAGGTGATACCCTGCATATTTAACTGATATAACTGAGATGTAACCTTCTCTGGTGAAATATTCCCATACGATAATGAAATCAAGAATAATAAAATTCTTGATTTTACAACTCCGTTGGTCGGAGACTCTTTTGTCCAAGGGAAAACGAGTAAGAAACCAACTTGCTAGAGTGGAACACATTCCCTTCCTTCAGTTTTTTTCTAGACTCCACTTCATATATTGATTTAGAAATACATTTCCTAACTTTGAAGAACCCTATTCTTACTTCATCAAACTTCCTCCTGTTTAAACAATTGCCATTCGTGACATAGACCAAACCTCCTTTGAACTCGTGATCTAGTCTCTTCTGATCTAATCTACTCTTGTTTCGTTCAAAACTTCTTTATCAGTTCTTATACGCTTCTCATCTATCTGTTCTTAAATTGTTTTCTCTTTGCAACTCTTTTGGAACAATTTCAGAGGTACGCCCATAGAGTAAATGTGGCGGTGAAAGCTTTGTAGATCTATGAACTGTGTTGTTATATTCTTCAACACACAATTTAGCAATTGTTGTCCCGGGTCTTCTTCAATCGTCATGAAAACATGTTTTATTTTTTTTTTACCGTAGAGACTTCATTTTAAGAAATTAAACATTATTTATAATAAAAGTAAAAAAAAAAAGGTTAATTTTTCTTTTTTCATATCCTCCAACTAGGTGTATGGGTGGAGGTACGGAGTGCCCCTGAGTCATTATTGTCATAAGTCTTAAACTATCAAAAGTGTAATGACTCAACGAATAATCCCAAATGATTAATTTATATATATATATATATATATATATATATATATATATATATATATATATATAAAATTTTAATTTTTTTCATACCCTCTAGATTTATTTTTACACAAAATAAAATACAAATGTCACAGATATTTGTCCTTCTATTACCCGAAGGTATTCTAAGGAGGATTTCTATGCGCGCTGCATGCACTATTAACATTTCAAGGCTTCTATGCTTCTTTATGTATCAATTACAAAATGGGAGTGATCATTCTTCAGGTTAATTTTTTTAGGAAATACAGTAATTTAATATTTATTATAATACGTTGAAATATTGTGGGAGTGTATGGTAATTCACTCTCACCACACCTACCTGTTCTCTCGAACCCCTTCCTGTTGGAATTAAAAGTACCTGATAGGTCAAAAATTCATTTTTGAAATGCTTATAATTAAATTTTACATAAGTTTTCAACTTAAGGATATTTTTTTTTTAACTTTAAGAGATCCTTTTGTCCTTTTGTTGAACAGATCCGATACCTAGGTCTGCACCTGCACAAACGTCTTACTTGGAACCCTCATACAAATCTGAAAAGACAAGAAACTGCCGTCGTTTCGACTACTTCAACACTTACTGGACAAACGCTCAAACCTTCCACTTTAGTACAAAAGACTCATCTACATGACTATCATAAGACTAATATGGACTTACTGAGTAGAGATTTATGGCTCTACTAAACCATCAAATTCTTTCCGTCTCCAATCCTTACAATCAAAATCCTTCGAAAAATCCTCAATACTCCTTATTTTGTCACAAATAAACTCATCCATAAAGATCTTAATGTTCCCTTTGTTGTTGACTTGGTCCGAACCAGGTACCAATCCTTTCATAACAAACTCCATTCCCACTCTAACCAACTAGTTTCAATCCTTGCTTCCTCTACAATCCCTGATAATCCTCCGAGGCGTCTGAAAAGAAGATGGGCCCGAGATCTTCTAGTTTAGCATAATCTTTGGGAAGCCGCCAATAGGTAGTAACCCTACATATGAATCATGTCGACATATCTTATATCACATTTACTAAATGTATTTTATTATACAGTTGTAAATGGCAATAAATATATTTAAAAAAAAAAAAACTTTAAGTGATAAGGAAGTTTTTTATTATTGTGTAATATATTAGTAGATCACAAAGGTTATTAAATATTGATTATAGATTATTTATTATTGAAACAAATGAAGCAAGACATTAAAAAATTCATTAACATTTCTGTAAACTTATTCAACGGCTGCTTTTTTAGGTATCATGTTGAGTCATTGTAAGGTTCTCTAGGAGATTAAACAGCTCCAAACGGACCTAATGTCACGATAATGAAACGAAAATAATTTCAATGAAGTACTCCATGCTTATCTACAAACAACCGAGAATCCATATCACATTTTCGATATCTAATCTTCAACTTTTATCATCACCTGAAGAGATATATATATTCTGAAGCGGTCGTGTAGTTTAGCAGAGTTCTCTTGGTTTAGCAATATCATACCAACATGAGGGTATTCTCAGCAATATTACTCCTAGCAGCGTTTGTAAGTACTTTTCTCACTAATTTGATCGGAGGCAATTAAAATCTCTGAAAGTGCTTTAGATAGGATTAGTAGAATAAATCATATCCCATGATTCAGTTTTTATCTCAGTCAGATTCAGTGGGTATTTGTTTTGGATTATGATCAGTTAAAATACCTAAATTATAAATACGCAAACCCCTGAAACAAACTTATATACAAGTAGTAAAGCATAGTACTCTAACCGAAAAAAATATAAATATAAAATAAAAATATTTTTATTTGGTGATGAAGTTTATATATATATATAATAAATGTTTCAAATACTGGACGAATTTTTAATATGCTAATTATTTGTAATCTGTTTTCCGATAAATATTTCCTTTATTATAAAATGATTATAATTGTATTACTAAATGTAGTTGAAAATATAAAATTAAGATTATTCCTAAAGAATCTTTAAGTGAAGTTCAGAAACCCTAATAAAATAAACAAGATTTTTAATGTTTTGTAAAATTATACCAGTCGACAATGATTAAATCTTTATAACAATATTTTTATAGTTGAATTAAAAGATTAACTTTTATTTTTAAGGTGGGGATAGACGCAAAAATCAGATTGCCGGACCCATCCTGGGCAACCGAAGTGAAACCCGATCCAGCAAATAGTAACCTCTTAAAGCCATCTTCCCTATTGAGCCTCACCGATGATCCCATCACCTGCGACAAAATCTTTTCCTGCGCCAGCTGCACCTCCAGCAGGGTCTGTCGCCCTAAAGAAGATGGCACCCTAGATCATTACATCGATATCGCCTGTCCTGAGGATCGTCCCTATTGCGATGTCGCTTCCGGGACATGCGTCAGTACCGCATCCTTAAATTGTGGAGCCGACGACAATTTTATCTGCCTCGAGAAGAACCATTATTTCCCAGACGCAGATTGCACTATGTTCCACTTCTGTGACGAACAATACAAACCGAAATTATTCAAGTGCATCGGCGAAGGTACCGTTTACAACGCGGTTGAGCAAAGGTGCGTAACCAAGACCGATGAAAACTCCTGCGGCAAGTTCGACTGTGACGGTAACACATTGAAGAAGATGAAACACAACAACTTCCCGAGGTATTACGCTATGTGCAAGAACGAACAGAACAAAAACGGACCCCTGGTTGTCGGTGTCTGCCCTCCTTACTACCAAATCAGTGAAAACAGCCAGGTGTGCGAGCCAGACTGCAAAGCCCACGGCAAGGGTAACATTCCTGACGCCACCGACTGCACCAAGTACTACACTTGCTCTGAGACCGTACTCCCCGACGGGAGATCCTACATGCAGAGGATTTCCAAGTCCTGTCCAACAGGGAACTCCTTCGATCCCTCTTTCTTCATTTGCAAACCTGATCCACAAGGTGATATATGCAAGAAGCAATGATTCACCTTGATATTGTACACACTAAATAACATTTTGTATCTGTACTAAATATATCTATCTAACTTAATCTTGTAAGTTCATGTTGTAATTCTATATTATTTATTTGAATAAATTTTATTATTTTTTTCTAAAATATATTTTTCATCCAGATTATCTTCAGTGATTAAGGGTTTATCCCCCGTTTATCAAAAAACAAAAAAGGAAATCATAGAGGATGTTATAAATGGCCTACAATTAATACGCAATGTGAAATATGTAAATGCAGTTGTAAGAATTTCTATAGTAATAAAAAAATATATATATTTATGTTGTATCGTAAATAAAAAACATTGATATAATTTTAGGAATAAAATTACTAATATATGGCATCAAAGAAATTATTCACCCATGCCAAGTCTATCCTAAAATATTTATTCAAATGTTTAATCGTGATGTTAATTGTTCATTACAATTTTAAAAAGTGTTTATAAAGAGGATAAGATAGCTGCAGGCTTATTATCGCTTCTTACATAAAGTACAAGTTAAAATTATTTACATTCGTCTTTGCAATATTAAATCTTAACAACCTTCATTATTAATTCTCATTCTTCATTTACTTTTGTAATTATTTTTGAAAATTGTTCACCACCAAAGGAAACCATTCAGCTCATGTTCAGTTGTCAAATGCAAAAAACACAACACAAAAATAATAATAAGAACTAGATTTTTTAAAGAGTGGGTAAGAAAGAAAGGGCGAAACAATACAATCTCTAACACTCAAGGGAAATAAGTATTAAGGCCGTAAGAGTACATTCGTACCATACATAAAAATAAATAAAAATCAGAATATAATAAAATTAATCATTATTTAAAAAAATAAATGTGCATTACAATAAAAAAAGAAAGAAATACAAATTACAGCAACATAATTAAACAACTTGGATTAAATAAATCTAAAAGAAATGGTCTTTCACCAATGCTAATTCCAAAACGCTATATTTCTCTGTTTTTTCTAAACCGATTTCAAAGATTCTTAGTTTTATAGGGAATTTGAATATCGAATAGAACTTTGGCATTCGTAAATAGATGGAAAGACTTTATTTTTTATTCGCATACAACTTATCTTGAAACTTAAAACCTAAAATTTTGTGGTGGGATAATTTTTTGGCTGATTAGAACGGTTCATTATTGAAAATAATAAACCAATATGAATACTTATTATACAACTGAAAAAAACAACAACAATAATTAAACAAATTCTTTAAACATATATGTTACTCTATTCCCTACACCATTCGTCATCAAACCGATGAAGACACTTCTAGTTTATTTTCGTAAACAAATTAATTATCTTTTAAATCAGCATCTATAATGTTCTATGAGATGAATATTTTTCAAAAACTAATGACAGAACCTGTGCAAGGCTTTTTAGTTCGTTTTTTTTCATGATTTTACAGTAAGCTTAAATTGATTTCAGACCCAATATAGCGCTTTAAAATAGTATATTTTAACATCTTACTTATCTCTTGATTTCAAAGAAAGGTGATTATAAATCATTAAACACTCTATGTATACATGTAATTTCGCTTATCACAGACGAAAAGTTAAACTCGTTTTCACTTGAATTGATTAGTTTCTCGTATTCCAGTTCATCTGGCTCAGTAACAGTAAAGAAATATTTCGATCGCCAAGAAAGTTGACTTGGAACTGACATTGAAGAAATAATCGGGCCTCCTGTACGAAATATTTTTGAGATAAGCACCTTGGTAGTCCTCATCACATTACTAACAAAAAATTAAGAGGCAGACCTATAAATCGAAATCCATTAGGTCAAAAATAAATAAACCCTATATTAGCTCGATATGTCAGAAATGTCACCGATTTGTTGTCGAATTGCATCTAATGCATCTAATCACTCTAACGCAAAATGATTAAAATTAGGAGAAATTCAAATATGCCTTGTATTCGTTAATTATTTAGAGTTGGATAAATATATTTTATACCAAAACCTGTACCACTACAACTCATGAAGAGTCTCTAGGCCAACGGCCGTCATGTTTTTTCTCCGTCTAATTCAGATACCCATTTTCTAGAGGCTGGTCTGTCCCAGGAGGGTTTCTATACCCTAGGGTCGCCTCCCCGGCTGAAATAACAGAGTAGATAATATTCTACCACAGCCGAGATTCGAACCCAGGACCCGGAGGACAGTAGAATAGTGCTCTGTCTACTAGATTACGCAGCTCCCTAATATATAGACAATTTTTGACACTTACTATTTGACTAAAAAATTAGACAACATTCGAGCAAAACTGATACAGAACGTTGTTATATTAGAGCACGGGACTTGGCTTGAAACAGGCAGAGACTGCTGACAAAATTTAAAAAGGATTTTATAAATTTCGTAAACAAAGTAGAATTCAATCAACTTAATACAGATTGTAAGAATGCAGTTCAGTCTTTGTAATTATTGTTCTGCTAAATTCATTTTTTTTTTTTTTGTATTTATACATTTAGATGTTTTTTATTAATTTTAAAAAATCTTAAAATGTGTGATTAACATTATTATTTCGCTATTTCCTTTTGTTAGTTATTTTCAAATAATCTTAGTTTTTATTTTATGATATATTTAATGTTTAAACTGAAGATGAAAATAATGTAAACTAAATAATTTGTGTAAATTTAACATAGATTACGTGTAGTTTGCCTAAAAACAGGCATGGATTATGTACATAAAAATCAATAAACTCTCCTTCTTTGGGGTTACCATAGGAAGAAAAGATTTGAAAAAAACTACACACAAACACACGTATACATATTATACCATTTAATTTCTAAAAATTGTATGAAAAATCAAAAATATGAGAAAAAAATGTTTTGGTCCTCTTGAAGATGTTAATTTGAGTAGATGGTGCCACCTAAAGCGGTATGTGTAAGGGATAAGATTTTTCGTTATTTAAAAAATAAAAAAGTCACATTGTCAAGGCGTGTTCGATTGATATTTAAATGTTTGGTGCATTATTGTCTGAATGATTATGAAATTGGCGTTCGGGCTACGCTAAGTCGTGAATATGTATGCGTGTATTTTATGAGCGTGATATTAAGAATCATTTAAAAATAGGGACGATTAGCCTCGCTAAGAGTAGAAGATGTGTAGTAAATATGTTGAAAAAAATACTGAAAACCTCTTAGTGAGATTATAAAACGCTTATTCGATGGTCAAAATATCAAGCTAAACATTAGTCTACCGTTGTTAGAAATTCTTATTCATTACTAACATCAGTTGCCATAATTTCTTAGGTTGTGATCTGATTTAGTTTTGCTGAACTTCTATAAGTCATTTAATACAAACAATTTATGTCTTAAATATTTTTGATTTTTGAAGCACATTTACCTCATTAATATTGTTAAACGTTTAAACAGGAAAATATGTGGTAGGAGTTGAACTGAATCTAATGGTCGACAATAGGCCTTATAATTTTCTGTGTTTATAGGAAGCACTAAAAAGAACAAATAAAGTAATAATTTTTTTATTTTGAAATGAACACCGTCATGACATCTGTAGTGAAATCAGAAAACTTCGACCATAAAAAAAAAAAACAGTGATTGTTTTAGAGCGTTCATTTAAATAAATAGATAGATATATAATATAGTACAGAACTTCATTGTTAATGATGAAACATTTATTGTCACAAAGTAATATCTTCGAATATTCTAGACTATAATATTAATTTATCTAAAATGCTACAATAAATTTTAGCATTGTTAAAAATGTTTAAAAAATTAGAATATTTTATTTAATCAGTAATATATTACACAGTTATAACTGGTATAAGGTTTTCAATTTGGTTTATTTCAAATTCCTCAAAGCCTCATAATCTGTTGTTTTTATAATTAAATAAAATATATTGTGTAATAAAAGAGATATTGTTACTTAAATGTAAAGGAATTAACAAGATATTATTAATTAAGGGGATTAAAAGTCGTTTTGTTAACATTAGTTTATCAAAAATAATATTAGAAGTTAAATTCAACTGGAATTTATGACAGTGAAGAAGGGAATATGTTACAACAACACATATAGTTGAACAAACCTTCCATGGTGAATTGCAAATGAATGTTGATAAAGTTTAAAGTTATGGAGGAAAATACCTAATTCTATTGCTGCAATTATAGACTAATATGAATATAATATTAGATAGACAATAACTAATAAAGGGGTAGCTTTGGACTTTGCTAAAGAGATAGCATGCGATTCTCTCAAAATCAAATAGAAATAAACAAATTAATAAAGACATGTAGAACTTTTATGTCCTCAGATATCATGAAAATGCTTTTTGAGGTCTTTAAATTTAAAAAAAAAAAAATCATTATTTCAATAATCACAGTCAGTTGTTGGAGGGGATGGAATCTAACCTCATTTCTCCCCTTTCTTCTTCCTATACTTCAAAAGTCAGAACATGATTTTCGGCCCATCTGGAAGACAAGTCCCCACTAGCTTATTCATATACTGTACCTTTACCACTACATCTTAATATTTTAGTAGAAGTAGAAAAAAAAGGAGTACTTTATTTTTGTTTTTTTAAATTGTTTTCTCATAAAAATAACTTAACTCTTTTCATATTTAATAAAAAAAATAACAACTGCTGATTTAAAAAAAAAATCATTTTTACAGTATTGTAACTAGCAGATATGAGTAATTATTTATACGCATGCATATATCTGTAAAAATAAAATATTGATTAATTTAACAAAAAAAAATTCTGATACATCAACAGTAAAATTACTTTTCGTTTAATATTTTAGATTTTATGCTAATTTATAAACAAAGACAATTTAATCTATGTTAAATATTTTCTTTTTCTTTTTTTATTATTATATCAATGTAAGATTTACTAAATTTTTTATTGTTATTTATTAATTTTTTTATTCGAGGTAAGTTCTATGAACTGTGCTATGTGCAGTAATAATAATTAATGAAATTATAATTCAGTTGTGGTTTATTCAAAATAAACAGTAGTTAAACATGGTAAATACCTAAAAGTTTTCTAGTAGTTCACATTCATGCTAACTCATTATAATGATGACATAGTTATGATAGATGGAAAAAGATGATAGCTGCAAGTGTGGTAAAAAAATAAATAAATGTACCATTTAATGTTATGCATCATTTTATTTATTTAAATATTATATTATTTATATACATCTAATTTAGTTGAATTTTATCTCAATCTAAAATAGAGTGCTGGATAAAAAATTGTTATCCTGTCCATAAGCTCTAATTCTTTTCAGTCATCCTTCCTCTTAATCCGCGAAGATTGAATGTAAGATTAAATTATATATTATTTTATAAAAATTCAGATGAATTGTAATTTCATTTTTTATCAAAAAATATATATTTACATTTTTTTTTTTTTTTTTAATATCTAATTTATTCATTTTTTTTGTTTCATACATTTTATTTCATTATTTCTTTATTCTACATTATTATTATAATTGATCTTTTGAGTTATTTTATTTGTACTTTTAATTTGTTTATTTTATTGTTTATAGTTATTTACAATATGACTTTATATTTCCCATTATATTGTTCTAAAGCATTTTGTCCCAGAATAAATAAAGAATTATTAATTTGTAACGATAATAAATATTTTAAAACCTGTATCACACTGCTTGATCCATTAATTTATTTATATTTCGAATAAAATATAAATTGGAAATTTATTCTAGTCTTATATTATTAGACCGGACATAAGAAGATAAAGGTAGTGCTGGATTATACAATCATTAGGTAAACATAGGTGCAATTCAAGTATTTGCAGGGAATTAGTATCTTGTTGTCTATTTTGTTAAATCCTGTATATTGTAATGTAGAGGATCTATTGTTGGGGATTACCCTGAAAGCCAATAATACGTACTATAATATTACTTACATTCAGGGTAATCTCCAAACAAAAGATATGGCTACATTACAATATAAAATATTTAAACAAAATAGACAACAAGATACTGAATTCCCTGTATTATCACCTATAGATACATTCAATATTAATCAATTACAATACAACCTATGAATAAAATAACCAAAGATCAATAAATAAATAATGTGGCAATAAACAATATCATAATGATATGAATATATACCTTTAAATAATACATCAAGATTAAGGCAACCAACAATTTTATTCATTTGTCTAAGATCACCACTACAGCCTAATGTTTTGATATTTTTTAAGTTCCCTAAAGTCTCTGGTGGTGAACAGTACTTCATATACACTCCCCGTCAAAAGTATTGCAACATCCATAACTCTCGAGATTTTCTTGGTTTTGACCTTAATCCAGACTTTTTTTATATTTATAGTAATATTATTTATTAAATGAGAGATATTAGGGTTTAGACATGACATTTTCATTCACTGTTAACCAACAAATGATGGCATTTTGTTTCATTTATTTCAAACTTCCTTTCAGTCCATGTTTATCTTTCATTTGTCTCAAGTCTGTTCTCTCTTTTCTCTTAATCTAGTTAAAACAATTAATTTTATCTACAATGAACCTTTTAAGTCATAATGATTCGGTCAGAATCATCATCCTCTATGAAGAAGGCAAATCATTGGCATTACATTGCGAATCTCCTTGGGATTCACTATTTCTACAAATGTTTCAAGGACGATAAAAACAGACTGGTAGACATTCAAGGAGACCAACGTCAGGGTGTCCCAGGGTTACTAACCCCATAGATGACCGCTTTATTAAAATACAAGCACTTCGGAAGTGTTATTCTTCTGCATCTTCATTAAAAACTTGATCGCTGGTGTTCGAGGGTTATCAATCTTGGAGTCATAGGTCTTAGAAGACTGAGAGAGTCAAACCTCAGGTCAAGGCGGTCAGTGAAATATCCTCTTTTCACCGCAGAGCACCTTGTAAAAAGATCAAGATTTGCAAGGGAACACCAATCTTGGACTGTGGAGGAATGGAAAAAAGTTTTATTCACTAATGAGATGAGAGTGGCCCTTGACAGCCCAGATAGCCGTGAAAGGGTTTAGAGAAGGCCTGGAGAACGGTATAGTCAGTGCTACACTTTATAAACTGATCCATAAGCAGAGGGTTCTATCATGTTCTGGGGTGGCATATCTTGGGAGGCCTGCACCGAGTTAGTGCCAATCCAAGGAGGGGCATTGAATGCTTTGAGGTATGTAGAAATGATTCTTCAAGACCATGTAGTGCCTTTTATGCCATTCATAGGCTCTGAATCATTGTTCATGCATGATAGTGCTCGTCTTCACAATGCAAGATGTGTTTTTGAATACCTGAACACCACAAATATTCACACCATTGATTGGCCAGCAAGAAGTCCTGACCTGAACCTAATCAATCATGTTTGGGATTGATTATCTCAAAAAAAAGGTTCGGCCACGGGATTCACCTCCTACTACCCTTAAAATGCTAAATACAGCTGTATTAGAGAAGTGGGACAATAAATCCAAAATCTTTTTACAAGTATGCCAATACGGGTGGAAGCATTCATTCAAGCCAGAGGGGGCGATACTTCTTATTAAGTTTAAATTAAAAATTGAAATTGTAATTTAAAAGTAAAAATTGTAAAAAAGTAAAATTTTAAAAAGCAAGTTTTCTTAACTTTTTATTTATTGGAATTTCTTCCAATAACAATAACAGCAGACGTAGCAATAATATAAGGACATGTGCCACTTTTGGGAAGGAGTTTTTTTTTAAGTATAAATAATTATATAAATTTTATGTATGTTATGAAAAATATATAAAGCTTATCTAAAAGATTAAAACAAATATGGAAAAGTAAGATTTGAAAGTTGATTAATAATTACTATTCGCACTAATGTTATTAGCTACATTTTTAATAAAAAGACTGAAAAACTTCAATCTGAGTTAATAGGCTGTGAAGCGATAAATAAATAAAATAAATAGAGGGAGTGGTCACCGGTGGTGTAATAGTTGGCATAACATCATTTTATGGCCAAGGTTGCCTTAGATTTTTTAAAGGGAGCAACACCTCCTCGATCTCCCCTGCCTACACCTATTGTTGAACAGCTACATATTTAAACTACCATCAGTAGATATGGTATTGGCTAACTATTGGCTAAAAGTTGAAAAACAGTGAACAAATTTTGAACACTAATAATAGTATTACCTATAGGAGCATCATATATTAATTTATTATTTTGTTTCCTTATCATCTTTTTTTTTTTTTTTTTTTTTTTTTTTTTTTTAGGAAATAAAGAACTATTAACTGTTGTCAACAGGTCATAAATTTTCAATGTTTGTCAGTTTATTCGTTTCACGTCACTTTATGCTGACATGAATTATTGGGCATTCCTACATAGGGAGCCCCAAATTTTGCTGATGCAGGTTTAATTACCATCGAGTTATTTAACAATTACTTCTCATAACACACTCCTGGGATCATCTTTTTAAAGAAGGCATAACTAACGATTTTTTACTACCATTAAAAAATCTTACAGCTACCTACCAGGTTTGAACTAGCCATCATAGGTATAGCAGGCTGTTATGATAACACCACAGGTGGCCTGCATAAATTTTCATTATGATACATTTAAAGATTCATATGTGGTATCGATGCAGATTTATTTTTAAATGGCCATTTTTTATGATATAGCTAATGTACATACTATTTTTTGAGCTTACTCTAATAATTTTTTTCCAGTATTAATTAGGGTTTGAATGTGGTCAGTTTTCAATATGCTAAAGAAATGGTATTAAATACTAAGTACGAATTGGAATAATTACTGATCGAGAGGTACCAAGATATTAATGATCTAAGTTCAATAATTATTGGTGTAAAATACAATTTTTGGGAAGAATTAAGAACCAATTATCTATCATTAATATATGTTTCTTCCGAATGATTAATTTCATTATGAATTTTCATGTGGAGGACGGCTCAATCTGTAACAGTCTTCCATTAAACACTTAAACAACTTTCTGGATTCTACCAAGCTATCTTTCGGGGCCAACTGTCACACCTTCTCATGTTTGGCTTGAAGCCAACACATCTTGTCACCTGCTAATCACCTTTAAAACTACCTTTCAGTATTGCAGCATTTCAGCAGTTTTTTCAGAGTAGTAAGTTCAGGCAACACTAGAGAGAAAATACTTAATTTACAAAGAAGTGCTGCCTAACTATATTGAGTTGTATAAGCACAGTATACTATAATTTCTTTAAAAATATTTTTGATAAATAATTAAAACATTAATAACAGCATAATTGTAATTACATTTTTGTTATTATTATTAAATTATTTCATTTTCTTTTTTTTAATTTAGTTTTATCATTTTATTTGTACAAATAAAAAACTCTTATAAGAAAAATAAAAAAATATTTACACATTGATCTTAAATATATATTCATGTAAACACGCCCCTACCGGATACCATGCATGTGATGGTGGTTGATACATTGGGAGTCCAATGTTATATTTTCTGCCGTCTTTGCTCCTTTCTCAATAACCACTCCGAGATTCTCTTGTCGAGTTTGGTACAGTTCCGCGAGCTCCGAACCATAGGCCCTTCACCTACCTTATCTGCCTGATCGAGGTCATTACTATCGTATCTTATAGTAGGATCCGGAATGATTGCTGTCTTTTCGGTCTTATGAAACGCCACAATGTCAGCATATCGCGTAGATCCTCATCAATTCATACTTGACTCGGTGATGACGGCGTTGTATGAGAGGGAGTTGTTGGGAAACTTTTCTCAGCACGTGTTTCAGGCTCTCTGTTGCATTTGCGACAGAAAGGCCCAACACCTCAACCCTGTCCGCTGAATCCTGGGACCCCACGCAGAGGTGCATAATGTTCAGCTTGAGTGCGTAAGTTCATTCAATCCCCGAAAGTATTTGTTTTTCATACATAAATTTATTTACTTTCGGGGTCTCTTTAACTCACCACCACAATCTTTAACACCAATTCCTGCCACCTGCAGTTGGCCCATTCTTCAAACGAGTTTTCTCGTAGCGGCTGCCATAGAGACTCCACATTCTGATGTTCCCGATCAACGCCTAAAATCTCAGCACATTCAGCCACCTCGGCTGAATAGTTGAATGAGTACTGGAACATAGCATCAAAGACATTTGACTGTCGCTGGGCAATGGACCAGTGCTCTAGCGGAGCCTCCCATTGGCAGCGGATCAATCCTAATCCTTGGTACATCCTGGGAGCGTACAACATGGCCGAGGAGGTGTCCGCTGGAAGTCCAATGATCTTGACATTTCATTAATTTATTATTTGATCTTATATACATTATTACCAATTTTCATAATTTCAATCCTCACCAATTACAAAAATATTTAAATTATTTGTACGTATTAATATAAGGATTTCTTTATATTCTATAAAGAAAACCATGGCTTTGTGTAACTAAAGTATGAAAAGAAAAATTTTTGATTGAAATTTATGTAAATAGCGTGTAATAACTGCATCGGTTGTCGTTTCATTGTTTGTTGTACTGTATTTCCGATCATTACACATAGTTAATCTAAATTTTTCATTTAAAAACCAATAACCGGTAGATTCTTGTCATCTGCAAAATTAATATTAAAGTTTCCACTTAATATAATACAGTTGGTATGTCGTCGAATTTTTCTCCAAATCTTTTCTCAAGTAGTTCGAAACCTTCTTTTGTATATATTTTTTTAATAAGAATCGTTGGATTTGTTTTATCGATTTTCCAGGCGAAATATGAACGGAAACTATTAAAATGTATTGTCCGTTTTCAGAATTGCAACGAGCAACACATATTTCCTCTATAGCTGAGATATCAATGCCGATCCCTTGAGTGATTTAGTATGTATGTCCATATATGAAGTTACGAAGTGTAAGGTATCCTCTGCATTATAATAAATATTTACTCCAGTTATATAGTTACTACAAGTCTCTTATAACTTGCAATAAAATTGAAGTTTGGAATAACAATCGGTTCTTCGGTTTTCATTCGAATTTTTTATAAAAGTAGAATTTTTGAGTTGTTCGCAATATTATTGTTTCTTAGATCAGATGCATATATATGTAAACTTTGGCAATAAAATGAGAATATTGATAATACATTCTATTTCGAGATGAATTCCAGAAAAGGTTTGTTGACAGTTAGTAGAGGATTTTTTTGTAACCTTTATAATTCTATCATTAAATTTTCTCGATGACTGGTTGATCTTTTTTGCTGTTTATCTGCTTCTGAAATATTCAGAGGTATTTCAGTTCTACCAATCCAGAATTTCCAGCTGCCTCTAGTGTCTTCTTTATTAACCATAAATAAAACTTAAATCTTCGTTACTCTTGTTAAAGCTACTTATACTAATTCTCTAGGATGTTTGCGATCGTATTCATAGACAATAGATTCATTAGTACCTCCCTGTGATTTGTAAATAGTCATTGCTAAAGTAGAAATAAGTAGGTAATTTTTTCGTTCTGCTCTTACAATTTTATTGTTATTAAGTGCTATGGATAATGTTTTAGGGTAAATGGGTACAGCGTCATTATCAAGATTGAGGCGTTTTGGGAATTTTATGATTTTGTCGCTCGTTTTTGTCCATATGATTTTGAAAATTTCATGCAGATTCTTATGATGTCATCATTCTTATATCTATCTACATAATACAATATTCTTACAGTGCCATTCGATAATCCATCTGCAACATCTATGTTATATGTTATCATATAAGGTCAATTAATAACTAATATTAATTCATAAAGCAACCAACCAGTATGATGATCAGTTCTCATTTTGTTAAACTTTTGGATTACAAAATTTTCTTGCATAGCATTATGACAACCAATAAAAACATCCGATGCCGAAGATATTATTTTATTTTATTTTAACAGTTTAAAACTGAATGGTGTTTTTGAACGCAACTTCTAAGCCATAGTTGTTGTTGTTAATTTATTTAACGTCACTTTATGCTACTATGGCTAATCGGACGATGCTACAGTGGGAGTCCTTAATTTAGCCTATCCAGGTTTTATTATCTAAGCCATAGTTTATCTATGTCTTTGCTCACTTCATTAGCAACTGATTTTAATTAGATTAAATACTGTGTTGGGAAGAGGGGTGACTATCGTATTTGCTCGCAGCCTCAAATAGTGTAATAATGTAATTTTGTTGAGGGTAAATAGATAAATTAATAATAAAGAGAACATATACAAACTTATATTAATTAAAGAAACAACAAATACTGGTTATAAATGTACAAGCGGTGATTCATCCTATCCGTGATGACTCATTTCCTTTCCTCTCCTGTCTGCGATGTTCCTTCTTTCCTTTCTTGCAACTCCAACTCCTTGAGACAATTTTTCACAATTTCCTGGGACTATTTTCTACGATGACATGTGATTTGAGAATATGAGAATAATATTTACGACCAACATCTTAAAACAGTCCACACTCGCGAGCTACTCTATTACATCACTCTCACTATGCACCCTGTCCCACAATGCACCCTGTCCCACAATGCACTCTGCCCAGCGGTCACTTAAAAGCTGATCGAAAATGCATAAAACAATCTCTCACGCTTGCACATTATGAATCACAATAACGTACACAAACATACAAATTAAATAACATATAGTTAATATTAGGAAAATATAAAAATATAACTATTTCAATTGTTAACTTACTGAAATACCGATATCTCTAAAACATAGCAGAGAATATAATCCTGGACTCACTAGGCATCTTGCAACACCACATATCTTAAGGCTAGCCTGGATTTTTAGTTTTGTAAGACTGAATTTCAAAATAATCATATGGCTAAATATGTTTATCTGGTAATATTATACTTTTTTTTTTTTTTTTTTTTTTTTTTTTTTTTTTTAAAACTGTCCTTTCTCTCTCGGAGAAAACAGACTCCATAATAATTTTTTTTTTTAATAATTACTTATCTATGATTCCTTTGATTAAACCTCTCATAATATTGTTAAACAGTAAGTTCGCAGGGTAACATGAAAGCCAGGGGATCTCTTAACCAACTCTTTTTTTTACCTTCTACAGGTATTGCCAAGCAAGCTGTTATGCATGAATGAAGCATGCGAAGTATGAAAGAAATGTTGTTAGAGAGAAACGTCGCTCGAAAACCAAGAAAGGAGTATTCTTTGCCCATGTCGTAGTGAGGTGTGTATAAAATGCGGATGTTTTTTTAAGATTCTTATCTTGCCAGTACACGTCATTTTAAGAGTTTTAGAACCATTTGGAATATTTTTCTTTATGTACAATATAAAATACTTGCTTTGATTAGTCCTAAATAATAACTTGTTTAATTTCGAGTTATAACAAAACATATAGATAACAAATACATAATTTTTTTAAATAAAAAAATATAACAACCTTCAGTTTTATATTATTTAGACAAACTAAATAAAAATTAGTAGGTATCAATCCAAGTAAATAAAAAAAAAACAAAAAAACTTTTAAACGCAATTTAGAGATAATTAATAAAATTTAAAGTAATTATTTTCAAAAATGAAAATTTGTAATATACTACGAAAAAAATTATCCTTCCACACAAATCGGATGTCCACTTATGTGGACTATTATTACTAATGAGCCTATTTTTTAAAAAATATTGCACATGTATAACAAGGATCCAACAATGATTCGCACACATCGACGTTAATATTAGCAGATTAGTTCCAAAATGATGGGCGGTGAAATTTTTGTTTTAAGCCAATAATCCGTTTATTTTGGAATATCTATAGATTTTTGGAATAAATCCACCGTAAATAATAATATAAAAAATATAAATACCTAAATAGACGAGACCTGGTTAATTAATTAATGGTTATATGGTAAATATTGTATGAATGTAGTATGTATGATATCTTTCAGCACTACTATTGATGTCCAAATCGGGACAGATTGTAATTTTTCTCAATAAAAAAAAAAGAGTTATACTTAATAGTGATTTTTTTTAAATGAGAACAATTAGAATTATTATTAAAAAATAAAATAAAAAACAGTCTGCTCGCATTGCAAATAAGCAAATATAAAAAATCTCATCTTTGCTTATCTCTTTGGTGAAAACCCTATTGCCTAATTATAAAGTTGATTGCTCCACGAATAAATAATATAATACTTAAATTATAATTATTGGGAAATGATAAACCATCATGCAGCTTTCACTTAGCAGTAACAATGTTTAACCATACTTTAACTTTATATGGAAAGTTTAATTAAAAATTATTTAGACATGATTGTTTTTTGCAAGTGAGCTTCTTAGTTTTTTATTTTTGTTTATTTTTGATTCAATATGACAGACAGTGCTATGCTCTGCCAATAATTCTTTTTTTTTTATACTTTAAATATTTTATTTATTAAACTTTCTGTTTGCAATATGTTTTGACATATTTAATCTAACATTTGATTTTCATTTATATCGGTAACACATAAAACTACAAATTAACCAAAATCAATCTAACAAACGACAAACACATCACAAATTTAAGTGTAAAAAGGGAAAATAAACAATAAATAAAATATCATTTTTAATTAGATAAATATTCATTATATCTAATAAAAAATTAAATTTGTTTTTAATTTCATATATTTTTTAACAAATCATTATTCTTAAATATAATTTTACTTAATCTCGTAACAATATTAATTTTAATGGACGTCACAACAAACAAATCCTTACAAATTACTGCTACACTAACAAATTCGTGTTTTTATGATAGGAACTAAGCCAAAACGAATCCTTGTAACCTGTTTCCGATATAAGATACCACTGGAACTGTTCCAGTTGAGATATAAGCGTACTTATCTTTTGCGAAACATTTTTCCTATAATCGAATAATTATGGTATTTAGAATATTTTTCGCGCCATCCAAGTACTTTGTGATAACTTTCTACATTATATTTTATTATAAGTTGATGCATTATTACAAACTAAATGAATAAAGCATTTACTTAATGTCTAAAAGAAATTTTGATGTAGTTAAAATACTTCAACTGAAAGGAATGCTGTGTGCACAGAAATATCGAACCAGCCGACCTTCGGAAAAATAAACTACTGCATCTTATACATACGTTTATGATATGCAATACTCAATTATCACCTTTTATTATCACTAATAATATAATAATAATGATAAATTAAAAAATTAAATCTTGAATAATAAAAACTAAATTACGATGTTTGTCTTGAATTTTCTAAAATTGGTAATGTACACTTTTTCACATACAATCAATAAACAAATCTTTCGAATCTTAGATCTAAATCAAATGAGTTCAGAGTTTCATTCAAGCACAATATACTTTTATAAAGTCAAACCCCGGCTTGTGAATACTGACAGAATAAACTATAACAGACCTTGCAGTTCAATGTTTAGTGATAACTGAACTAAACCTTACAACCTGGAATGCCAGAAATGTCAGAGACACATAAATACTGAGAAGGATCGTACGCTTGGCCGTCAGGACATTTCTTTTTTTCTTTTTTGAAGTAACTCATCGATTCCGTCAATAAGATTTGTGTGCATTTGTAATAAAATCGGCAGTCATCAAGGTTTTGTATGAGACCATTATGATGACACGTGGCTTCACAAACCTGGCTCGTGGCGTTCAACTCGTATGGCGAGGGACAAGAGTCTATCACAATGACTTCTTGATCGCCACAGAACGCGAAATACCTGGGGTTCAGGGGATGCGGCACCTTCATCCCGATGCTGTTCAAGCAAGAAAATGACTGACATGAGATAGTGTCAGTGCATTTTCCAGTAGCAGGATCGTAATGTTCGTTCGGCTGGACACAGCTGTAAGTTACAGAAGTCAAGTTAGTGCAAATATGGTAGATACCGCAATCAGTGTCAGGAAACTTTCCGTCCCGAACACAGACGAACTTATCTTTTTTACCACAACCCAAACCCTGCTCCGTCCCACAGGTTCCGGTGTGGGCATTGCAGTAGGGACTATCATCGGTACAAGCTATGTTCTTGAAGTGGACTAAGCCGTTGTTCGTTGGCTTACATATCTGAGCTGTGTTACAATCGAGGCAGGAGAATATCTTATTGCAAACGTAGCCAACGGTGTCAGTGAGGCTGTTTGTAGCGAACTTTGGGCAGTTGGATTGCCGCCGGAAACGCAGGTCCCTGTGCTCCGGTCACAGTATGGCCTCTCCCGTGGACAGCTAATATCTCTTAAGGGCTCCATAAATCCCTCAACATTGGTCCTGCAGATTCTGGCCGTGTAGCAATCGGCGCATGAGTAAGGAGAATCGCATATATCTGCTTTAGGAATAAGTTCCTTTGACAAGTGTAGGGTATGTCCTGTCACATCGAAGACAACCTGAAAAATAACTCAGGATATAAATAACAGCTTAAGTTTATTCCTACTATACTATTCTACGCAATTGACTTGAATGTTAAAAGCTCCTTTATTATCGGAATAATAAGTTAGTACGTCAAAATATTAATAATATAAATATTATTAATCTATACTAATATTATAAAGCCGAAGAGGTTTTTTGAACGCTCTAATCTCAGAAACTACTGGTTCAAATTGAAAATAATAAAAAAATAGAAAATAAATAAGATAGAATTGAATTTCTATACAGTTGGCTGGATTTTCGTTAGGAATTAATGAAATTTAGCTAAATATTATTTCTTCTAATAAAATTTATTTTCGTTCTTTCAATGGGTTGAAGACCGTTAAGAGAGGAGGGTCAAATTGCTCGAAAGTATAAGTTATTGTTTTCAAACACAGTTAATACGCATATTAATCTGAAAATTTTGAATGTATTTGGAATTAAAAACAATCTCTAACAACACCTTTTAAACTAATACCTTATTTTAATTTTTATTTATTGCGCTCACTTCCATGTAGGAGGCCTGCCCTTTATAGCCTCCATAATACTCTCAACGATGTGCCCAACTGTAGGCTCGTCATTTTAGCTCAGAAAATTGGGGTTCGAGGAAAGTTTTGATTTTTTCACCTTTTATGTGTATTGGGTCGCTGAACACGAATCTGAAATTTTCGGGTAAAAAGTTTTCCCGGAACATGTTTTTTTTCACACTTTTTGCCAAAAGTTTGGCATATTTTCTGTTGTATTTTTTACTATATCTCGAAAACAAAGGGTTTTTGGACAAAACTTACTAGGTACACAATTAAAGTTAATAAAATTTACTACATTTTTTATTCGTGAAGTTTTATTGTAGGATCGGCCGTTTTGCCACGAAATACAATTTACATTAGCATATAAGAGTTCACTCGTATATTTTCTAATATTGTAAAAGTCATGGATTTATAAATAAATAGTCGTGGATTTTCCACCGTCCGACAATTTTACCCATTTTTTTACGCCCTCTAGTGGCAAAACGGCCGATAAAACGTTAGAATAAAAAATGTAGCAAATTTTGTTAACATTAGTTCTGTAATTAGTAAGTTTTTTCCAAAAACCCTTTGTTTTCAAGATGAAGTAAAAAAAACAACAGAAAATGTGGCAGCATTATGGAAAAAAGGGTGAAAAAACCATGCTCTGTGCCAAATTTTTGCCAGCAAAATTCAGATTCGTGTTTAGCGACATAAAAAACATAAAGGGTTGAAAAATCAAAACTTTCTTATGAAAATGCTAATATACCTAGCCTACATTTTTGACGCGCGATTTTTCATATAAAAATGGAGGAAATTTTAATTACTTGGATTGTGTACATCCAAGTTTTTAAATCAAAACTGGATCAAAACTTTTCTATGAAAATGATAATATGACTATCCTAGAAGGAGTCTTTATGAAGGAATAGACGTATTTCCTTCCATGTGGATGGAACAAATTTTATTATTTTTTAAGAACAGTGCAACTACTTTCTACTTTTCAGTAGTTTAATTGATCATAATGCCATAATTTAAATCTCTGTTGAACCGTAACATAATGATATATGTTCTGCATGCCGTTAATTCCTTTATAAAAAATTATTATCTTGCTAAAGCGGATTAAAGGCTATAATCGAAATTAACCAACGTCGGGCTAGGAAAATATTTGGATGAGTGAACGCTCGAAATGGGTAGCTGAGGGAAACTACACTGTCCGATATACTCCTGCGAATATCATGCCAGCTATGTGAGGCCGGTGGGTTTAACGGAGGCAGTACAATATTTGTGGGTGGTAAATCATTCCTCATGGTAGACAGATACCTCCGTTTCATAATAACCTCAATATAGACGTTAAAATATCTACTCTAGGAATTTTACAGGAAACGCAAACCTTATTGGACCAATTTAATAACTTATTTTTTATTAAAATTTAAAGTGAAATTTCAATTTCACCACGACTTTTAATAATATAATATAGGTATAGTACTGTTTGGAAAGAAACGTGGATGCAGCGCTCTTTGGAAAGAATTAAAAGGGATGTAGTACTTTATGGAAAAATATAACGGTTATATTCTTCTATAAAGCAGATATAACGGGTAATATTATATTAATTATGTTAACTACTGAATAATTTATATTTCATTATTTTCCTTCAGAAAAATATCTTACCTTGTTAGTAAATTACATTTTACATTCGATTGTCTATTCTTCATAAAGAAAGAAAATATTCAAAAGATATTTTGTTCATTTATGTCACTATTGTAAAATAGTATGTAATTATGAAGTTTGTTTTTAACTTTTATTTGCTATTTTTTGTAATATATGCAAACGTATTTATATAATAAACTATGTGCAAACAATATTCAACTATAGATACTGATAAATAAATAACTTTTAATCTTTTTAAAATTACTTTTTTCTATTAAGTTAGACAAAAGTCGACGGTTTTCCTTCTGATATTGAGCAAGGACAGGAAACATTTAGCAAGGAAGGGAAGCTCTCCACACTTAAAATATGATTTTCTGAAAAAAAGTAAATCAAATTTGTGTGGCTGCAGAAAGGAATACAAGATATACAGAACCATTTGGAAAAAAAAAATAATAATAAGAAATTTCAAAATTTGTATATAACCAGTGATAGATCAAGAACCATAATATATTGAATTTTATACTCGAAGTACATCATTTTCAAATAGAAAAGCTTTAAAATGTAAAAATATTTTAAAAAATCTGGATTGTTATTATAAAATCAGATGATAAGTGTAAAATTATCTGGTATGTGATTAAAACATTGAAAAATACGTTTTTACTAAATTATAGTAAATAAGAGTTTATCGTTATTTTGAAATAATTACTGAGTATTAGGATCAGAAAAAACTGAGTGAAATAGAATTTAAAATAATAATAATAAGCTAAACAACAACAAACAAGCTTCATATAAACCTAAAAACATCCAAGATTCTTAAAAAAAAAAAAATAAAAAAAAATACTTGATTAGACAACATAAAATATAAGTAAAATAGAATTGAAAAAAAAAAAAAAAAAACACCTGTGCCACTACAACCCATGAAGGGTCTGGGGCTCAGTACATAAAGAGACTCGTACTGTTTCTAGGCCAACGGTCGTGATTCAGCCGAGATCACGCTCAGCCGCCAGGCTTTTTCCCCATTTTTGGGTACCCACTTTATAGAGGCTGGGTCTGCCCCAGGAGGGTCTCCATACCCCAGGATTGCCTCCCCCCTCCCCCCGGCTGAAATAACAGAATAAATAATATTCCGTCACAACCGGGATTCGAATCCAGGATCCGGAGCACAGTAGACTAGCGCTCTATCCACTCTAGACCACGCCGCTCCCATAAGCTGATTGATGATTGATGAACAAAAATGGCGAGAGATAGTTCAACGTAAGAGGCCTTTGGTTTGTAGCCCGCGAAGCTCTGTCAGGTACAACAATGAGCTTCATGAAGAATATAGGTGTCGATATAAAGGACGTAGCGAGAATAGCCGAAAGTGTGGTTCTCGACTGTCTGGGAATTATAAACTATCACATCTACTCGTAACAGGTATAATTGGAGGGGCATGCATGTGCATTTATACTTAACGTATAGTTGTTTATAGTTTAATTTTAATATAATTTTGTATATATAGATATTGATTTTAGATGCTAAGTCTTTTGTCATTGTTTTATTATATGATGTTATGATTTTTAATATGTTGTTTTATGATGTATGTATTTTATATTTATATATATATATATATATATATATATTTTTTTTTTTTGGTGTATATGTATACATCTATGTATCTGAATGAAAATGGGAAACAGTGAAGAAGGAAAAAAACACAGGTAAAATGAATAAAAAAAATATATATAAAAAAAGTATAAAAAAATTATTATCGTATTTATAATTAAGGATTTGAAATTATAAATTATAATGTTGAGAATATTCCTATAGGAAAGAATTGGTATGCTGTGTTATAATAGCAACCCGATTAAGTTGGGCAGCACCATTTTGTTTTGTTTATAAAGAAAGTGTATCTCTCTCCTAAAACCTGAGAGGTTGCTTTAAGACGTAGAGCTGAGTAACATCGTGTCCGTGATTACAGTTAATAAGTTTAGTTTGCCAGAAACTATTAAAGTGAAAGTGCGCGTAGTGAGAGTTATATACTCAAGGAGTATTTATGTGAAGTTTGGTGACGATTAGACGACGGATAGTCGTATGGTAACTAAAAACTTTATTAATAGTTTTCGGTATTCATCGGTCTAATCTTGTGCGGGCTCGAACTGGACCTCCCCCACCATCTCGTCAACTCTCCCCCAACAGCGCCATCTGATTAATATTTGTTTTGGTAGAGCCCAATAACTCGTAAATAAATTTATTTATTTTATTTCACTCACTAACAACAATCTTAGCTAAAATGGCCTATGATGAAAAATTAGATACCATCATAAAAAAACTAGAAAAGCTAGATCATTTGGATACGAAGATAGAAGGTTTAAGCTCTAAATTCGAAAAAGTCTCTGAGGGTAAAGTTACCACCACTAATCCCTTCACAGACCAATCCCAAACATCCACCTTCATTAATGCCCACAGTTCAAGACAATCTCTCATTAGAAGCTCCTATATTATATGCTGAACCTCATCAACTCCCTCAGAGAAAAATCCCAACCACTCCGAAAGAGTTTAATCCTTTATCCCTCGACACCCCTGCCTATTCCTATCAACCTCCAACTGATATCACATCAATTCTTTCATCCTTCCTTCTTGACCTCCAAAACACCATCAAACCACTCATCAATCTCCTTATAAGTCTCCTATCACAGATCCCGCTTAATATCCCAAGATGAACAAACAGACCCTAGCTATTCTACTATGGAATTCCAATGGTCTGAATAATCACAGAAACGAACTTGACATCTTTCTTCACGACAATCACATTGACATTGCCCTGATTACTGAAACTCATTTCACAACTCATTCTCACTTTTACATACGGGACTACATCACTTACAGATCAAATCATCCAGATAACACATCCCATGCAGGCTCATGTATCCTTATTCACAAATCCTTACCCCACTCCCTGATTCCCTCTACTCCAACTGACACCATTCAGTCAACCTCTATCACCTTATCCTGCCACCCCTTTACCACAACGATCTCAGCTGTATACTGCCCTCCTGGTAATTCCCTATACTATAATCACCTAGATACCTTATTCAGATCCTTTGGTCCGCGCTTCATTGCTGGTGGTGACTACAACGCCAAAGACCAACGGTGGGGATGTCGAACATCCAATACTCGTGGCAGGATTCTTTCCCAGGTCACACATTCCAATAGCTATTCCGTCCTATCACCATCAGACCCTACTTATTGGCCAACATCCCTTAAAAAACGCCCCGATATACTCGATATATTCGTTACATCCCAAATACCTACAACCCAATCCACGATAAAAACCTTAGATGACCTCTCCTCAGATCACAGTCCAGTTCTGCTTCTCATGCACTCCTATCCTCTTCCCAAACCTTCTTTTCCTTCACTGATTACTGGACATGTTAACTGGGACAATTTTCGGGTTAACATGGAAAGCAAACTTGACTTGACAATTCCATTAAAAACCAAACAACACATTGACTCAGCCATTGAACATCTCACAAAAACAATTGAGACAGTTATCCATGACAATACATCACACCCTACAAACAAAAACACTCAAGACCTTAACAATAACTTGCCACGACATATCCGAACACTTCTAAAAGAAAAACGACTAGCAAGGACTAAGTGGCATAAAACTAGGTACCCATCTGACAAAGCTCGTTACACCCAACTTCCTAACAAATTAAAAAAAGAAATAAGAAAATTTAAAGTACAGACTTTACAGAAATTTACAGAAAACCTCAACATCTCTGATAAATCCTTATGGATAACAACCAAAAAACTCCTTAAATTTAAATCCTTTAATCACCCACTCCTCACTGAATCCAATAACTGGTCCCGATCAGATCAAGAAAAGTCACAAGTATTTGGTAAACACCTCTTCAATATTTTTAACCCTCATCCAGATATCCTAAATCCAACCCACATTGAACATGTTGAGGCAGAACTAACTATCCCCCTCCCAATGTCCCTTCCTCCTAAAGCCTTTCATCCATCTGAAGTCATAAACATAATTAAAAAATTACCCTCTCAAAAAGCCCCAGGCCATGATCTTATCACACCTCACATCCTTAAACAACTTCCTCGCAAAACTTTTCCTTACCTATATATACAATGCAACTCTCAGATCCACGTATTTTCCTACTTCTTGGAAACTTTCAATAATAAAAATGATACAAAAACCCAATAAGCCTCCTGAACATCCGTTTTCCTATCGTCCTATCTCTCTTTTGCCCATTATGGGCAAAATCCTAGAAAAACTCCTCCTAAAACGATTTTATCCTATCCTAGAAAAGAATCACGTTATCCCTGACCACCAGTTTGGATTTCGAACATCCCATTCTACAATACAGCAATGTCACCGCGTGGTGGATGTAGTGTCCTCTACATTGGAGCGCGGAATGTACTGCACTGGAGCCTTTCTTGATGTAGAACAAGCATTTGATCGAGTCTGGCACCAGGGACTGCTTTACAAACTCCGTCAATTCCTCACCCCTACATATTTCCTATTAATGCGTTCCTACCTTACTGGCAGAACCTTTCAGGTTAACCATAACTTTTCCTACTCATCCATATTTTCCCAATCTGCTGGAGTGCCTCAAGGTAGTATCTTAGGTCCTATCCTCTATTCCCTTTATACAGCTGACATTCCACTCCATCCTCATACTGTCCTCAATACTTATGCTGACGACACGTGTGTCTTATCTGTCCATAATGATCCAACTACTGCATCCCAAACCCTTCAGTCCCACATCACAGCCATTGAAGAATGGTGTCTAAATTGGAGGATTAAAATAAACCCTAACAAATCCCACCAAATCACCTTTACCCTTCGTCGCAAACCGATGAGTTCCTGCCCCCCAGTATCTTTTAATAACATTACCCTTACTCCTGTTGAGCAAATCCGATACCTAGGTCTCCATCTTGACAAGCGCCTTACTTGGAATCCTCACACCAGACTGAAACGACAAGAAACTGCTCGAAGATATCGATTACTACAACACTTACTAGACAAACGTTCAAAACTTCCAGTATATTACAAAAGACTCATTTACACCACTATTATCAGACCTATTTGGACGTATGGAATCGAGCTTTGGGGCTCTACGAAACCATCTAATTCCTCCCGCATCCAGTCCTTACAATCCAAAATCCTTCGAAAAATCCTGAATGCTCCTTATTTTGTTACAAATCAACTCATTCATAATGACCTTAACATCCCATTTGTTGCAGACATAGCCCGTGATAGATACTCCTCTTTTCATTCTAAACTCCCTGCCCATACAAATCCACTTGTCCGTAATTTATCTTCCTTAGATATCCCAGATAATCCTCCAAGGCGACTGAAAAGAAGGTGGCCTCGGGACCTACTGAGTTAAAATAGTTAGTGAAGTGCTACCACTGGGTTGTTCTTTCTCAAGACATTTTCATGACATTTTTTTTTCATCCCTCATATTTACTTATTGTGTTGTTTAATACAGTTGTAAATTACAATAAATAAATAAAAAAAAAAAAAAAATTCGAAAAAGAATTTACCACCTTAAAAAATGACGTAGAAAACTTAAAGAAATCTTTCACGGAACATGATAATAATTTCAGGAAGAACAATCTAATTTTATTCAATTTGCCAGAAAACCCAGATGAAAAAGTTTGGGACTTGGAAGAAAATATTGGTTTATTATTAAAAGATGTTTTTAAATCGCAGTACGATTTAACGGCGCTTGATTTCGTTAAAAGAATGGGACCTAAAAAGGGTTTTAAACGTCCTGTACTAATAAGGTTTTTGGCTTACAGAACTAAAATGGCGATACTGAGATCAGCTAGAAATCTTAAAGGAACGGGCTTATCTTTATCTGAAGATTTTCCGCCGCATATAAGAGCTATAAGAAAGCAGCTCTATCCCTATTGGAAGACGGCTAGGGAAGAGAAAAAAAAAGCCTATATGAAATACGACAAATTATATATAGACGGTAAATTATGGAGCTTAGACGAGCTGCAGGCTGGGTTTCGAATCGAAGATAATCTCTCAGAAGATAGCGAAGGGGATGATTCATCGCAAGCTACAGGCACAGAAAATTTTTCGGACGGTACCCTTAGGCGCTGGCTGAAGGAAGGCAAACTTATTAAAAAGAGGAATCCATCGAAGAAGAGGAAAACCGAAAGGTCGCCACGCCCCCGCTCTTCTTTTCGTCGCCTCGAGAAATCAGAAAGAGAAGATAAAATGTAATGAAAATGGTAAACAAAACGGCAATAAACCAGGTATCTCCATCATGGCCTATAACATTGCAGGTTTAAAAAATAAACAAAGTTTATTAAGTTTTTTTGATTTTGTAAAAAGATATGATATTATTTTATTATTTGAAACGTTCATAGAGAAAAAAGATGTTGAATTGTGTCAGAATCTACTGAATGATTTTAATATTTTTGTAATTCCAGTTGTAAGACGTTTTAAGTATGGCAGGGCTTCGGGTGGGGCAATATATGGTTACAAAAAAACAAAATTTACTTCGAGACAATGTTCATTTATTAATATACGCGATAACGTTATTTTAAAATTCTCTGAAAATAAAAACAATATTAATATTATTCCAAGTTTGCACGAATATAGTAATGATAATTGGACCCGACTAATAAACTTTGCCATTTCGAAAAACCTAGTAATCAAAAGCACTACATTTAAACGTAAGGATATTCATAAGTATACGTGGACATCACCGGATGGACAAACGCGGAATCAAATCGATCATGTTTTAATACAAAACAGATGGCAAAGTAGCATAATTAACGTGAGATCGTATCGAGGTGCAGAATGCGGTTCTGATCATGAATTAGTAATCGCGAAACTTCGACAAAAACTAAATACAAAAAAGAGAACACCGAACTATATTCGTCCCGAGAATTTTGATTTAGTTAAATTGAACAACCTCGAAATTAGAAAACAATTCGCGATAGAAGTAAAAAATCGGTTCGAAGCTTTGGAATCTTCAGACGAGGAACACAAAGATGTAAACAAACTATGGGAAGGGATCAGGGATAATATTAAAGAGGTCGGTAATTTATGTCTTGGAAAAATCGAAAATAAAAAGAACAAACCTTGGTTCGACAGGGATTGTCAAAATATGTGCGAAAAAAGAAAAACCGCTAAACTGAATTCCTTAAATAATCCAAGCGATAATAATGTGGCTTACTTTCGGTTAGTAAAAAACGAAACTTCAAAACTCTTAAAAAATAAGAAAAGAGAGTATCTTAAAGGCAAAACAATAGAAATAGAAAAACACAGAAAAGAAAATAACGTAAGAGAGATGTACAAAGGTATAAACAAATCGCGTAAAAGATTTGAACCTCTATTGAATGCGGTTAAAGATGCAAATAACAATATAATTGCGGATCCTTCTGAGATATTAAAAAAATTTAAACAACACTTTGACGGCATCTTAAATACGGAAATTAATAATCAATCTCCTCTCTCTGAATATCAGAGCGCTGAACCATGGATAGACGCACCGAGTAAAGAGGAAGTCGAAATGGCGATAGGAAAATTAAAACGTTATAAGGCCGCAGGAAATGATAATATCACGAGTGAATTAATCAAGGCGTGTGGAGAAGCGGGCGTTTCCAAAATACATTTTTTAGTTAAAAAGATCTGGGAAACTGAAAAAATGCCCGAAGAATGGAAAGAATCAATACTTATTCCGATTCACAAAAAAGGACCGAGGTCGGATTGTAACAACTATCGTGGGATCTCTCTTCTCCCAGTATGCTATAAAATATTCTCGTCAATTCTAACTAGTCGAATAACGGAATACGCTGAGGAAATTATCGGAGATTACCAATGTGGTTTTAGGCGGAATCGCTCGACTATTGACCAAATATTTTCCTTACGTCAAATATTAGAGAAAAAATTGGAATACTACGGTGTAGTCCATCAACTTTATATCGATTTTAAAAAGGCTTATGATTGAACAGGGAATACCTAGAAAGTTAGTAAACCTAGTAGAGATGTGTTTGTCGGAAACATTCCATAAAGTTAGAATCGGTCATAATTACTCCGAGAGATTTGAGGTACGTTCGGGTTTGAAACAGGGTGACTCCCTTTCACCTGTGTTATTTAATATAGCTTTAGAATATGTCATAGAAAAGGTGATGTGTACCGAGAAAGGCTTAAATATGGGTGACAAGATTCCGGTTTTGGGGTATGCCGATGATCTGGTACTGCTAGGTGAAGACACGGAAACCATACAACTAAATACAAGTGTGTTAATAAAAACCGGTAAAGAAATAGGACTCGAATTAAATACCGATAAGACGAAGTATATGATCAGTAGCAGAAACGGTGTCGATCTTGGTGATATTGATGTATCAGGTCATACTTTGGAACACGTAGAGAAATTCAAGTATTTAGGTTCAATTATAACTAGAAAAAATGAAATACAGGAAGAAATAAAGTTCCGGTTAAAGGTGGGAAATGCGTGTTATTATTCAGTTGCTAAGTTACTTAGTTCGCGGCTTCTATCTAAAAACTTAAAGATTAGAATTTATAAAACTATTATTCTTCCAACGGTTCTTTACGGATGTGAAACGTGGCCGCTTACTTTAATGGATGAACAGCGGCTTAAGGTTTTCGAAAATAAGGTATTGCGTAAAATATTTGGTCCAAAGAGAGATGAGGCCACTGGGGAGTTTAGAAGGTTGCATAACGCGGAATTGCGGAGTTTGTACCCTGTGAATATAATTGAGTTGATAGCATCGCGGAGACTCAAATGGGCGCGTAAAGTTGTTGGGCTTAGTGAGGAACGGATTCCGAGAAAGTTCGTATTCGCTGAACCGACTGGTAGGCGTCCGAAAGGTAGGCCGAAGCGTCGATGGGAGGATTGCATTAAGGCTGATCTCGGGGGCTTGGGCTTGACCGGTGAACATTGGACGAGTCTATGCAGGCGAAGTTTGGTGGTATCGGCATCGAACCTTCGGGTTCGGTAAGCCTATTATTATTATTATTATTATTAATATTATTCCAGTATACCTCAATGTAAATACTAGGAAAAAGGATTTCGATTCAATAACGGACTTTGTACAGCAAGGTAATTTACATAATATGGTAATAATAGGAGACATAAATGCCAGAATTTCTAACGCCCAAAAATTTAAAACAAATTTAATATATGATGCCAATATTAAGTCAAATCAACAATCTAAAGACTTGTACATTAATTCAAAAGGGAGGTTGTGGATTGATATTTGCGAAAATAATGACCTTATAATCCTCAACGGAAGAACTAAAGGTGATGAATTAGGTGAATTAACTTTTGTTGGAGCTATGGGCTCTTCGGTAATTGACCTTTGTTGTGTCAGTTCGAATTTAATAAATAAAATTGATAAATTTGAGGTTATTACAGAAATTTTCTCAGATCATTTGCCGGTGGCTGTAACCATGAAAATCACTCATATTAATCGAAATGAGGTCGTTTTGCCCTTACTCCCAAAATTATTTTGGTCAGATGATGAAAATAAATTTTTTAAGAGTAAATTAGAGGGGGAAATGTCGAATCTCAAAATTTTAGAGAATGAACCCGAAATATCCTTAGCTAAATTAAATAAATCTATTAAATTAGCAACTACAAACAAATATATAAACAATAGCGTTAACCTGCGAAAGAAACAAGAATGGTTTGACTGGAGTTGCTTACAGCTGAGAAAAAAATCAATTAAATTGTTAAGAATATGTAAGAGGAACAATTCCGTTCTTTTAAGAAAATTATATTTAGAAAGTAATAGAACTTATAAGGCTCACTGCATATCCAAACGAAATGATTATCTTAAAAAACAAGTAGATAAATTAAGCCATATTAAAGATTCGCAACAATTTTGGAGTATTATAAAAATATTTAAGCAAAAAAAATTTCTGGCAAATAAAGGTATTAGTCTTAAAGAATTTAAAACATACTTTCAAAGCTTATTATCAAGTAAAATTATCACCCGCGTATAACAGATACTGGGATAATATATAAAGATGCTTTGTTAGATTCTGATTTCTCAATCTCTGAGCTAGAGATAGTCTTGAAAAATGCGGGAATCGGTAAAGCCCCGGGTATAAATCGTATTCCCTATGAATTTTATAAGAATGCCCCAAAAAGTTTCATAAGTGAGTTAATTAGAGTTTATAATGAAATATATAGTAATTCTCGAGTTCCTAATGATTTTAAAGACTCACTTATTTTCCCTTTGTATAAGAAAGGGGATTCTAGTCAAGTGACCAACTATAGAGGAATATCCTTTATTAATGCCGATGCAAAACTGTTTACCGGATTATTATTAAACAGGCTGCAACTCTGGCTTGAAGTGCACAATGTTCTTTTTGAATTCCAGGCGGGTTTTCGTAAAGGTTATTCAACAATAGATAATATTTTTAATCTAACTAATTTAATCAAACTAAAATTAGAAGAGGTGAACCGAATTTATTTGTTTTTTATCGACTTTAGAGCTGCTTTTGACTCCATTCCGAGAGATTTACTATTTTATAAGTTACATAAATGTGGCATATCCAACAAATTTGTTAATTTAATTAAATGCCTGTACGACAAAACGCGTGCGGCTGTTTGGGGTAATGAAGGAATGTCCGAGTTTTTTGACACACCAAGCGGTTTAAAACAAGGATGCCTTTTATTGCCAATCTTGTTTAGTATTTATATTAATGATTTGGTCGAAGAAATAGGAGGAGGTGTAAAATTGGGAAATTTCAATGTAAATATGCAGATGTATGCTGATGATATTGTTTTGATCAGTGATGACCCCGTCAAATTACAAGTCATGATTAATAAATTGAGTGTATATTGCGATAGTTGGGGGCTAGAAGTTAATCTCGACAAATCCAAAATTATGATTTGCAAGAAAAGAGGTGGAAAGTGTGGGGGTAATTGGGAGTATAGTGGTAAACAAATTCAAGTTGTAGATAAATATAAATATTTAGGTGTCTACCTAACTCCTACTTTATCCTTTAACTACCATCTGAAAGAAAAACTATCTACTGCGAAATTGGGTATTAACAGTATTTGGCATAACGTTTTTAATAACAATAATATACCTGTCTCTGCTAAGTTTAAAGTATTCAATGCCGTATCGAGATCGGTCATGTGTTATGGCTCACAAGTTTGGGGTTTTGAAAAATTCGAGCACGTCGAAAAATTACAGAGATTCTTTATTAAAAAACTATTTTCGCTCCCAGAAAATACGCCAAATTATATTTTCAATTTAGAATTTAATGTTTCAAATATTTACTTGCACACATTAAAATTACATTTAAAGTATGTTTTGAAAGTTTTAAAGCTGCCAGATTCAAGATTACCGAAAATTGTTGCAAAACAAATAATTAATAAAAAACTCTACTGGTTTCAATCATGGAAGTATTTGTGTGAAGAATATGATATTAATACGAATGTGAACAAAGATAATATCAACTCAATATGGGAAGCCAATATAGACAATATTATTAGTAATATAACTAAGGAAGAAGTATTAAATGCGGAATCGAATGCAAAACAAGGCTCGCATCATGGTCTATATCCTAAATTAAATTATAATTCAAGCAGGGGTTATATATATTCTATGCCATTTAATGATGCAAAATTAATACTAAAAAGCCGCGCAGAATTATTAAATTTAAATTATAAACCGTTCAGAACTGATATATGTCAACTATGCCCTCTTTGTAATTTAAAAGAAGTTGAAAATGTTAAGCACCTAATTGCCATCTCCCATATAGTAAAACCATATAGAATCAAATTTTTGAATAGTGCAACGCTAACAGATAGTGAGGTCATTAATCTTTTAAACGGCTCTAACTGGACTGTCCTAGTAAAATTTTTAAGAGAAGCGTTACGTTATAGAGCTTTTTTAGTTCAAGAATTCAATTATAATTAAGAAGGAAAAAAAAAAAAGAAAAGAAAAAGAAAGACATTTTGTTGAAAAATTTTACTTACGATATTTAAATCAGTAATTCCTATAGTTTATTAAAATTTACGTTTATAATTGGTATTTTCTTTACTGATCTGTTTATTAGTTTGATATGTGATAAGTATTCTTTATTTCAATTTATTACATTTGCAACTCTGCTGACGGAGTAATCCAAAGCAAGAATGTTTTTATTTTGTATTTATAGAAAAAAAAATGTATTATATTAATAAACATTATTATTATTATTATTATTATTATATATATTTTTTTTTTGGTGTATATGTATACATCTATGTATCTGAATGAAAATGGGAAACAGTGAAGAAAGAAAAAACCACAGGTAAAATGAATAAAAAAAATATATATAAAAAAAGTATAAAAAAATTATTATCGTATTTATAATTAAGGATTTGAAATTATAAATTATAATGTTGAGAATATTCCTATAGGAAAGAATTGGTATGGTGTGTTATAATAGCAACCCGATTAAGTTGGGCAGCACCATTTTGTTTTGTTTATAAAGAAAGTGTATCTCTCTCCTAAAACCAACTATTACATTTCTTATTTATATATATTTTGTAATCTCTATAAAAGTTCATAATGAAATTAATTCTTAAGATAATATTTATAATAAATGGATTGTTCTTAAATCTTTCTTAAAAGTTTATTTTTATATTACCAATAATTAGGAGACAACGTTTCGGGGGCCTTCCCCATCTTCAAGACTTACTGACAGCCATGAATGAATTAAAACAATATCCATTTTATTTAGAATTTTGTCCACAGTAAATTATATAAAAATCATTAAAATTTATAAACAAATAAGCAATCAGTACCAACATATATTTTGGCCCCTTTTAAGGAAGATTAAAGAACCATCTATCTGTTACCATATAAACATTCATGTTTTAGACTATTATTAGAGGTTTCCATCTTTTTGAACGAATCGTTATTGTAGGAATGTAAAGTGTAAGTAAAAAATTACGAATATGATGTATTTACATTGTAAAAAAACGATCAACTAGTTTTTCAAAATTTACGAAATAATAAACAGGTTTTTGAGATAATTATTTATAATCATCATAAAAAATTTGTCTACAATTGACAACTTTTTGTTTAGTGAACTAATGGGTGAAGAAAAATAACAACATTTATTTAAATATTCTATCACAATAGAATCAAGATTAATGTAGAAATAACTTTCTAATTACATAAAGAATAAAGCCTTTACTTAAAATTTTAGGGTTTTCAATTATTTTATATGACCGATGTTTTTTATATCATTTTTATTGCTGTTAGATACCGTTTTTAATAACTCATCCAAACAACTTGATAAAGATTACAACGTTTGTTGAAAATACACCTTTCATAATCATTATTCACGAGGATGCTACATTTTATGAAAATAACTTTTGTAGAAAACCAGTCAGTATTTAATAAATAAAAATAAGTGTTACATATTATACTGACGACATACCATATGAAGTTTCAGTTTTAGTGATAATAAAAGGATAGAACGATGTTTAATTAAATCAGTGGTTTTATTAAAATACTCCACTCACCTTGATGCGGCTTAAAACAAAACGAAGGTACACACTTTAATTAAGATTTTTCTACAAACTGATTACACGCCCATGAAATGTTTTATTATCGTTAACATATCTCTTTATCTGCTTTTAATGCTTGCTACTAGGAGGGGAATTCTCTTTCTAGAGCTTGAGAGGTCTTTAATTAACATAAATTTGGAACATAAAATGGAAAGATATCGGATGACTGTATCAAAAGCAGAAGCTTCAAACAATCGGATTCTTCATTGACATTGATATTGGAAAGTCGAAATTAAAGATATGCTTGTCTATAAGGAAACACTGATATCTCCACTTCAAGGTAATAAAACACTAGCAAATAAAAGATAATAAGATATTTAAAAATAACTTTGCGAAAAAAAATCTGGTGCGCTCTCACACTCTTCTTACCTCAGATGTTGAAATAAATTTTAGAAGTTTGTATCATTTTTCCTAAAATCTTAATATAATCTCAATTTAATTTTATCATATGTTAGTCATTTAGGGTAATGGCCTGTAATTACCAAAATACATAAAATATTTTACTGATTGTAAGGATGACTCATCCGAAATCATTTGTAAACATTTTGTCAATTTGTAATTATGTGAATAAAGTATGTTTACTTTCTTCTACTTTTAGATCTTTTCAAAAACATAGTTATTCCACTGTAAACTAAATGGGACTCCCAAGGAAACTAAATTAACTTTAATACATAAAAAAGTTTAAAAGTTCATATGAAATATAAGCTAGTAATAAACCAAATAAAATAGGAACCGTTAAAAACAAAAATATTCTGAACTAATTTTTGATTTTTGACTAATTTATGTTTCTAATTTCTGCCGATGATTAAATATAATAATAAAAATGTGGTGCGGGCAACAAACGACTTTCACTTACCTTCATTTTTAAAATCAATTTTTCAAATACAGTTAATGATAAAAATACGTGAAACTATTAAGGAATTAATCAAATTAAATTTCTATAGAAACATGTGTTTCATTAAAAAATCTATTATATTATTATCTAAAATAATCAGTAAGTTTTATGTTCATTTCATCATTCTCTATTAACTTTTAAAAGCTTGTGTATGAGATGATATTTTTTCTAAAATCTTTAGCTTTCCAACGGTATATCATACATGTATATTACTGCTCTTATGTTCAAAAACGAAAAATTGCATTAAAAAATATTTTTTTCTGTTTTCTCCTTTAGTTGGGTATCGAATTTATTCAATTTATATATTTACCTGTTTTTCATCAGCGTTAACAAGATAATCTAGTTATTATTATTGAATCTACAAAATTAAAGGTACTTTAGGGGAAGAAAATTAAAATATCGGCATTTAATCCCTGTCAGACCATTTTTATCCATATAAAACTACATGATATTAAAGCCCATAAAATTTTACATCGATATAGCGAGTTTAATCAAAATCGTCGGAACCGTTTTCGAGAAAATCGAAAAAAAGATGCAAAATGCATAGTATAAAGTGCCTCTTCTGGTAAGCTCATTTTGATGAAAAAAGTTTTGTCACGTCTCGGGCGTATAGTTGTCTTAAATATGAAATTTCAGTTTCATAGGACTTACCGTTTCCGCCCGGGAGTTACCACACACACACACACACAGACCTTTTTGCGGGACTTGGTTATTTGGACTCTGGGGACCCTAAAACGTGTATTTACGTTGAAAACTGGAATTCGAAAATTTTCACAATCGCAATACTTCCCCTTACTATATATAGTAAGTGAAAGTAAAAAGAGGTAATATCATAAACATAATATTTTCTAGCTAAGTCCACGTTTCGTTATGATGAACTCATAATCCCAAAGTGATTGACTTTTAATTGGTCAAATCGAAGTATTATAAACATAAATGACACGACCTTTAACTTGCATCCGTGCGAAGCAAGGGATGTTGTCTAAAAATTAAATAAAATAGAATAAATATGAACATGAGGATCTGCGCCTAAAATATCAGATCATTATCAGGGAAAAACATTTGAATCTTGGAGTCAGTAACCTTCTCATTCATGATATCGTCAAAAATTAATTGTTTACATTTAAAGTTTACTTTTCAGAAGTAGCTTCTCATTAATGATTTATTATTATTATTTATATATTATATTATTTGAATTTTAACAATAATTAAAAAACGTGCTCCCATTCGCTCCAATACCGAAAATTTTGTATCTTCTCTCCCCTCTATAACATGTAATGCAGAAAAAGGGATTCCATATTCCTTCGTCTATTTCCGATTTCCAACCCTCAACTCCTCAGGAGAAAAAAAAAAAAAAAAAAAAAAAAAAAAAAAAAAAAAAAAAAAAAAAAAAAAAAACAATAATAAGGTTAGTTATCAAAAGACATAGTCATCATATTTATAATAAATCAAATATCCTTTCAAAGACCAGCACCATATTAATCTCTTTTAACTAATGAGGCACTGTCCCAGAGCTACAACGTAAAGTGGTTCCAAACGCACTTTTGCGGAACAAAAGTCTGCACTGGTCTTAAGATTTAAGATACATTAGCCAATCAAAAGTCGTTTTGTTCCTTAGTAAATTCATTTTCAATCGTATTTTTAGCTAATTTTCCTATCATGAAAATATGTAGGTTTGGTCGATAATTTTTGAAAAATGTCTTTGTAACTAATTATTCCTATATAGATCCATATATATCTATATTTTCTACATTTAACTTTGTTTATAATCATTATTAGATCACTTTTAGTAAACTTTGGACTTCATATAACAATTTGGTGATTTTTTTAAGACTTTTCAAAAAATTTCAAAAAAATTGAAACTATTTTAAATTTCTCAATATATGCACAAAATTACGAAGTGCAAAATATTTAAAAAAAATAGTTTTGTTTTTAGTTTTTACGAACAAAATTTCAGTACTTAACTAAGGCTCATGATTTAGAAAAATTAAGTTAGATATCAAAACAAATTTTTTCAGGTCTTTCCATTGAAGAAATTTCTATAGCCAACAATGGGTTCTACTTTACCAAAAGTATGGAAATCAATTTAAGGTTTTAAAATTTTTTCCGTAAAAACGAGAAACAAAACTAAAATTATTAAATAATTTTCACTTCGTTATGTTGTGCATCTATTGGGAAATTTAAATTAGTTTTAAAGCTAAAAATATGCCAATTATACCATTGAAAGTGAATTTACTAATGAACAAAAATGACGCTGATATGCCTTAAATAGAACAACCAGTGCAGACTTTTGTCTCGACAAACAACTTTCATGTCAAATAAAAACACTTAATATAACAAAAATAGAGAATAAACAGCTCGTATTACTGGTGTTTATGTTAATAAAAATAACATGACATAAACAATTCTTCACTTTATCAGCACTTATCTACAATCTTTTGATTGGAAAGAGAGGTCTCCTGGAAATCTGTTCCAGATAAAAGAAATTCTAGTCTGACTAATACAAAATACTTACGAGTGTTAATAACGATAAAAGAGAAAGAAGTTTCATCTTCAAATAATGATACAAAATATAGCAACAACAGAACACTAGTGCAATCGAAGACAAAAAAGATACATATATATGCTATAATCTTGAAGGGAATCTTAACACTATGATAAAATACTTTCAATATTGTTTACTTGGGTGTCGATGATTATCAAGTGTTTGCAATAGATTAGAAACAGTAAAAGTATACTTGACGTCAAAGTACGTAATATAATAATTGTTTTCACTAAAATAACCCGGAATCGCAAAATGTTATTATATCTTCGATAACCATTTATGTTTTTATGTTCCTGTAGGATGCAAGAGATGAACTTATACACTTGCTCCCAAATGCACAAAATAGTATGAAAGAGTTTTTATGTAGCTCATTGTAAGGAATTTCATTCGGAAGATGGAAAACTGAATTCTCGTAGTGTTTCGTAAATATTTTGAGGTACGGAATTTAAATATATAAAAACTTTTATCTTTTTCAATATCATTAAGCATTAAGAAATTATCAACTCTTTGAGAGAAGTGTGAAAAAGTACTTATTTTATTTTTAATGTTTACTATTTATTACTCCCACAATTCTAACATCATCATCATCATCCATGGCGCCACAACTCTTGAAGAGTCAGGGCCTCCTGCAGTTTAGTCCACCAGTCTTCTCAGTTCATTGCAACCGCACTCCAATTGTTCCATAAATATTTTCATCTAGGACCATCCTAGGAATCTGCTCCTGGGCCATTCTACGTCACTGCCCTGCCCAACGAAGCCGGCCTACTATGGTGATCCTTACGACGTCTGAATTCATGTATAGCCTTGCTAATTCAGCATTCGTCCTTATCCTCCAGACTCCATCGTACTAGACCATAAATTCTCCTTTATATTTTACTCTGAACCTCAGGAACAGAGCTTCCTGTGAACTGGACAATACCCAGCATTCGGAGGCATAAGTGAGAATCGGTCTTAGGAGCGTTTTATAGAGTTGCACCTTTGTCTTTTGAAAAATAGCCCTGCTCTTAAAATTCGAACATCAGTTTTATTTAAACAGCTGGTGTATTTAATATACATTAACACATCTAACGCCAATGATAATATGAATGGTAAGAGGAACTCCTGCTAAGAGGGTTGAATAAAAATTCAGCTAAAAGCAAAATTATGTATGTGGGAAGGGAAAATCTGACTAACTAGGAAAACTAGAACCCCTACACATATCTTGGGACAGTCATGTGCAACGATGGTAAAATAGACCAGGAGGTTATAAATCGGGTCATGAAGGCCAATGGACTGTATTACCAGATATCCAAAACGATCATTCTTTTATAAAGAGGGTCTTACTCCTGAGCAAATTAAAGAGCGCTTGAATTGATTATACGTTCAATCCTTCAGCTCATATTCCACGGTGAAAGACTGAGCAAAATTATACAAGTTAGGGAGAGAACGTATAGAAAATGAACCGCGTTCCGGTCGCCTATTAAAAGATTCCACTTCTGGAACAATCCAGCTTGTTTAATATGTATTGCTGTCTGACCGGCGGCTTAAAACCAAGAAAATAGCTGTGAGGGGCTTTTAAAAACAAGTATTTTGAGGATCATGAAAAACATGTTGCCAATGCGTTGTAGTTTGTTGAACTTAGAGGAGAATATATTGAAAAAAAGTGTTTTCTTTCTCCTTTCCTTCTATCCCAGGCAGGAAACTTTTGGACCTTACTACGCATACGTATATAATGTTAATTGAATTTTTATTTTACTGCGACATTGTTACAACTTCGATTTATGAAAAATAAAATGGTCGAAATAACGATTTGATTGGATGAAAAATACTCAAAAGACAATTGCTCTTTGGCGCTTCTGGTTAATAAGGTTTGGAAATTAATTAATTAATATACAAGATAACGGCCAAAAGTTAGCCAGTGGTACAATATTGCTCATCAATCAACTGATAACTAAACTAACTTGTCTAATCCTCAACTAACTAGCTAAGTCAAACTGCTTTCTGTTTGATTAATCAACAGGGCAGAAACGTCGGTTTCAAGATGCTTAGTGTAAAACTTTAGTCAATCCTGTGAATAAAACTTATTGTAATAATTTGGTAATAATACTAAGCTTTTAAAATATTAGAAAAACAAATGTGATGTGATATAAACTAAATATGAAACAAGGATAATTTATTTCAATATATACTTCTGCAGGTATAATAATATTAATAATAAATTCTTTATTTATTCTGGAAATAGCCCCTTTAGAGTAAAATTACAATAAAGTAAAAATAAAAACTTTAGTGTCTTATAGCATAAAAAACACTAATAACCCGACAAGTGAAAATACAACATAACATAAAATATAATAAATAAACGTTTTTATCTGTTTTATTACTAATTTTTATTTAAATTAGCAAACTAATTACGATTCTAGGACTAGGACAGGAGATGATTGAACAGACGATATCTGAATATCGGAATAGTTATGGAGTCTCGGATATAAGTAGAAATACAGTTCCAAACTTTCTATAGATATTTTCTAATTCGATCCTCATCCGTTTGGAACTGTATTTCTACTTATATCCGAGACTCCAAAACTATTCCGATATTCAGATATCGTCTGTTCAATCATCTCCTGTCCTAGTCCAAGAATCGTAATTAGTTTGCTAATTTAAATAAAAATTAGTAATAAAACAGATAAAAACGTTTATTTATTATATTTTATGTTATGTTGTATTTTCACTTGTCGGGTTATTGATGTTATCGGGTTACAGACGTTCCAAACTCTAAACTTGGGCGGATTGTCAGAAAAACCACTTCTCCGAAATCGAAGAGCACCATCATCCATGAAGAACTCCAGTTCACAACAGATCATCATACAAAAGACCATTTTGGGCCTGGTGATCCGCCTGTATGTGTAAATCATGATAGATCATTATACAGAAGACCATTTTGGAACAAAACAACTGGAGGCACATCAACTTTGTTGATGTACTGAAGTCCTGTACTGACCCACTCCCGGATGTTATGACCCCACCACCCAGGCCGTGGAGGTGGCGATGCCAAGGGAAAGAGTTCTGACCAAGTCAACCAAAAATCTGGTGCGCGAACACAAGAATTTCACATAACTCCATTTTTAAAATCAATTAAAGAAATTTCAAATAAATTTAGAAGTTCTATGCTTTATTATACAAGTCTGAATGCCGTGAGCGAATGTTACAAGAGTGGACTGAGGATTCGAAAAGAAACATATATGAGAGGCACGATGTACGGCAGGATTGACTATTTATAATTTATCGTTTCTAAGTCTAAATTTGTTTGAAATTTCTTTAATTGATTTTAAAAATGGAGTTATGTGAAATTCTTGTGTTCGCGCACCAGATTTTTGGTTGACTTGGTCAGAACTCTTTCCCTTGGCATCGCCACCTCCACGGCCTGGGTGGTGGGGTCATAACATCCGGGAGTGGGTCAGTACAGGACTTCAGTACATCAACAAAGTTGATGTGCCTCCAGTTGTTCTGTTCCAAAATGGTCTTCTGTATAATGATCTATCATGATTTACACATACAGGCGGATCACCAGACCCAAAATGGTCTTTTGTATGATGATCTGTTGTGAACTGGAGTTCTTCATGGATGATGGTGCTCTTCGATTTCTGAGAAGTGGTTTTTCTGACAATCCGCCCAAGTTTAGAGTTTGGAACGTCTGTAATTGCTTGAGTGTCGTCTAATAAAGATGAAGCTGGAGAGGGGCATCATAGTCGGTTGTAAATGAATGGCCTTGTAAATTGACAGCTTAAGCCTCAACGATAACTTCGACGTCAGCAGGTGGTACAGTCTTTAGCTCTTTCGCCTGACAGACAGTCTTTCCCAGACGTGACCGGTGACTATATAGACTGAGGGTAAAGGATTGAGTTCGAGGTGGCAGACCTTAATTGTCCACTGTGAAGTGGGAGGGCAAGGTGGCATGACATGACAAGGGCATCCGTCGTTGGTAGCGTGTGTCAGGTAGTAGCGCTACTGAGCATTGGTCGAACGTTGATTATTTTAAATATTAACCCTTCCAAAGTAAGGTTTGGGTCTGGTACGACCCCAGCGTCTGTTTTTTTGTAAATATATCGGATAATAGCTTTGAAGACCACTACACTTTTGGTATCCTATGAGTCATTCTTATTTCCCTTCATTTTTTTATACTAAATGATTTTTTAGTATTTTCTTTCCTTTCCTCCTTTCTTGCCTGTTCCACTAGTTACTAGAACTCCCTTCCATCAAACATCCTTCATGCTCCCTCTCTTTCCTCATTTAAATACCACTTTTTTAAATACCTTTCGCGCATTTTGAAATGAGCTGTCTGATAATGATGTATTTTTAGTAGGATCGTATGTACATTTATATATAATATTTCAACTTGTCTTTTCAGTGGACCTTTTTGTAGTTTAATCATTTCAGTGAATTAGCATAAAGAGTCCCTAGAGGTATGATGTTTGCTCCTACATCTTGATTTATATTTTAAAAAACCTTAAACCTATGCCAGATTTTCCACAAACTTTGGATACCCACTTTATAAAGGCTGGGTGTGCCCATAAGGGTGTCCATGCACTAGGGTCCCTGTTGAGGGTAAGAATATATCGGATACCGATATAACAGAATAAACAATTATGTCTTAGCTGAGGCCTGAACGCGGGACCCGGGAAACAGTAGAAAAATACGCTATCCATAAACACGCCGCTTCCCTTTATTTAAAGTAAAATATTTCGCCTATAAATACCCTGACCCCTAATGCCATTTTTTGTATATACATACAAATTTAAAATATAACCTTAAAATTTATTTGTACGACGACTATACAGCATTTTTATCTAGCCACGGTATTCTTTAACTATTCTTATACATAAATATTTAGATGTGTTCGAGAACACAGAGATTCCGGTAAAGATAGACGATCACTGTGTCCTATATCCGTGGGTGGGTCTCTGAAGGGAATAATTTATTCAGCGGGACCTCCGCTGGCGAAAATATAATATCACGGATAACTTTTTATAAACCCAGAGACAGAACCGGGGCCAAGAATATGTCGGCGTCGAACCGTCTTGCATTTATATCCCAGGTAATATTTTAAACATAAAATCGTTTTATTTTTAAATGTACGATTTTAAGGGGAGAAATAAAAATGAGGTATCTGGTTAGGTATGAAATACAAATAGTTTTATGCTTGAAAGGTTTTCTTGTTAATTCTAACGTTATAATAGGAGAGTACCTAAAAGCATTCAAGGGTCGTGAAATTAGTTTTAAACCAAACTTTAGCTGTTTTTTTTTTTATATATATTTTATTATTTATATATATATATATATTTTTATATATAATTTTTAAATTTATGATTGACATCTTATCTAGATTACATCCATAAAACAAGATGATAGAATTATTTTTTCTAATCTAAAATATCAAAGGTAATTAAGAGGAAGATAAAATAACTGTTTCTAGGCCAACGGTCGTGCAAATGAGGTGATGAGGCCTTTTGCCGCCAGGTTTTTCCTCCGATTTTTTTTTTGGGTACTGACTTTATGGGTCTGCCCCAAGAGGGTCTCCATACCCTAGGGTTGATACCCCCCCCCCCCCTCCCGACTGAATTAGCTCAATAAATAATATTCTTCCACATACGGGATTCGAACCTAAAACCTGGAGAACATTAGACTAGTGCTCTATCAACGAGACCACGGCCCTCCCATAAGTCGATACTAAATAAATATTTATTTGACTCACAGTATGATATTGGTAAGACACTGAGCCAATATGATTCATTTATTATTGCCTTATAGCAATATTTCCATATTAATATTAATCATAAAACACGAATAAACAATAGAGACAAGACCCCGAAACGTATACATTAAATATTCGTAAAAGTGTTTTAATTACATATAAATATCAGAAGTAAAAAAGTGTTAATATTTAACGATTTTCAAAAACCTTTTAATTATCTGGTTTTATTACCTTTACTTGCCTATATATGATATAGATACTAAGGGAACGTATTGCGATCGTGAAAATTTTCGTCTTCCAGTTTTAAACGGAAATTCACGTTTTAGGATTCCCTGAGTCTAAATAACTAAGTCCCGCAAAAAGTTCTGTGTGTGTGTGTGTGTGTGGGGAACTTCCCGGGCTAAAACGAATGGTCCTATGAAACAGAAATTTCATATTTAATACAAGTATATGAATGAGATGTTACCAAAACTTTTTTCTAAACAGCTGACCAGCTGATCTACTTTATAGCATGCATTTTGCACATTTTTACGATTCTCAAAAACAACTGTAACGATTTTGATTAAACTCCCTACATCGATGTAAAATTTAAAGGCTTTAATATCATGTAGGTTTCTTTTAATTTAAATAGTTATACAGGGCTTAAATGCCGATATTTTAAATTTTCTTCCACTAAAGTACTATTAGTTTTGCAGATTTAAAACTTATTGGAACATCATCTTATTAGCATTGATGGATAACTTTTGAGCGAATTCGATAAACAACTAAAGGAGAAAAGTGCAAACATATTTTTTTATGCAGTATTTGTGTTTTTGATTAATAAGAACAGTAATATAGACGTATCATATACCGTTGGAAAGAGACAGATTTTAAAAACAATATTATCTGATACAAAAAGTTGTAAAAGGGAATATAAAGTGACGAATGGAGAATAAACTTATTACTGATTAACAATTTAATATAGATAGGTTATTTAATCTAAATCACATGTTTCTAACGAAAATGAATACGCGTTTTATTAAAATCAACTTTAAATATTTTTCAAATTGAAGTATATTTAATAGTTTTGACAGTCGAGGTAAGCGAAAGTCGTGTGTTGCCCGCAACAATTTTTTTTTACATTGCAATGTGTTGTTCCATTTTTACTTTTTTTAAAATGAGATATATTATGTTTAACATGAATATCTATTATGTTCATAATACAACTGATGCCTTAACTGTTGAAGCTCACAGAACATTTTGAGGGAGGAACACGTGAGGAGTCAAACGAATGCTAATGCGGGTAAGCGGCTGGACACAGCCCTGGCAATGGAATGCATAATCCCAACAGCATAACTTAGTGTTCTGCTTCACGTCCCCTCTGCAAGGTATATACTGCCCTAGGGGTGGGCTTTGGATTTATTTAGTAATTTATAACTAGTTTGCGGTGTTTGGTCTTCCAGAGTGTTATACCATTAATAAGCCAACTTCAGCCTTCAGGTTCCGGTTTTGTAATAAAAAAACCATTATTTTACGAATGCATCATTCAATCACAAAATTCATGGTTAAGTAATTATATACCGCTACTTCTTAATGATCGATTGATTTTTCTGACAGTTCATGTTTCAGAAACCTCCCGTCGTACCTTTTCAACCTTAAAGAGACTGAATTTCCTTCTTCACTTATTTCTGCATGAAACCCGAAAACTCCTCGCCACCTCTCTAATATTCTCCCACTTCGACTACTACTGTACAGTATAGGGTGGTGTTTCTGGAGATCTCGACCTAAAATCAGAAAGCTTAACTAGTTGTTTTGTTTAATTCATCTTCCGAGGTACCGTGGTACATCTCCGTATCCCAATTTTATGACTAATTGAGTAGGCTTCACCCTTCCAATCGTTACAAGTATTTCCTTGCAATATTTCTTTGCCAAGATATCCAATCCCGCTGTCTATCAAACGTTTTTCACCTTCTACAATTCAACTATTATTTCTATTCCCGATCTGCACAATTCGCACAATTTTTCTTAACCGATCTTTAATCCTATGGAATTCTATTCATCTTTCTATCCAACTCATTTCCTATCTTTGGATCCCGCTCATTTAATGATCTCACGGTCATCCAGTCACAATCGAATTGTAAATAAGGTTCTATTTTATTTATTGATTATTTTTTTTCTCATTTGGATATGTTCATGTTTTATTAGTATTTGTTAAGTTGTTTATATTTATTTAATTTACTCTTAGACTCTGAAGCCCATTTTCTGATGTCATTCTAAAGGGACTTGTCCTAGGATAATAAAGAATTTACACAATCAATTATTCTTGCACAAGTTTTCTCTATCAATTATTTCTCTCTGATCCGTATGATATAGCAATACTTGAAGATTCTCTCTAAAACCTCTAACAAGCTATAGTAGAATGGGACTGTTAGTTAGATGTGCATGATTATAAATGCAAATGCAATGTAAATCCGGCATGAACCTGAGGTTGTACAGACCATTTGCAGAGGAGAACCGATCGAAGCAGTTAAGGACCAGAATACCTAGGCACATTAATCAGCAGAAAAGAGAGAAGAGTTGAAGAAAATATATCAAAAAACATTTTTTTTTAAATAGTGTATATTACTAAATCTGCAATACTGCTTTTGCAAAACGTGAGGTTGAAAAAAACGGAAAACTGCACAATTTCTAAGAAATTTACCGTCCATACAGATTGTATAGAAGTGAGACGAGGGTTCCTTTGGATAAACATTTAAGCAAAATCACCGGAATAGAAATGAAAAATCGTAGAAGAGCGGCAGAATGAACTCGGAAAGATCTTATGACACGAAATAACAAGAGAGAATTTAGGGAGGAACCTATAGGTGCAAAGGAGAAACAGAGATCATGGGATCACCTGTCGCAGGGTGGCAAGCATAACAGCCTACTATGCCAAAGGTCAGAGGTTCGAACCCGCAGGTGGTTCTAGGATTTTGTTATGGGTGTAAAAAATCCTTAGTTATGACGTCCTTCGGAGGGAACGTAAAAAGTTGGTCCCGAGCCTGTGCGATGTCAGGTACTCGTTTAAGATCCCTTCTATTCTAATTAAACCCGGATAGACAAAATTTAGGACTCCCACTGTAGTGTCATACAGATAGCCACAATAGCATAAAGTGACGTTGAATAAACAAACAAATGAAACAGAGATCTAGAGAGAAGGGCTAACTAAAATTATAGTGAAGTTTGAAAAATAATTGAATTGAATTGGAACATTAGGACAAATTAATTTAAATCGAATAGATGATTTGATGATGTAGTGAGAGACAGAAGACATAAAGAAAAGAGTGGAATAACTCGAACGCCATCAAAAAATAAAGTTGAAGGGAGTATGGCCCCACATTAAACATCAAAAGATTAATTCGTAATATTAAGCACAGATTCTATTAGGTGGTTGTGCTGGCAAATGAATGGAATGAAATAACTGGGTTGGGCTGTATAAAAATGCAAATAGGTTGGGGAATTGAATGAACATTGAGCCTAATTGAAATGAATATTTATATTGAAAATAAAACAAATAAAATGTTAGTTCTTCTGCAGTTGTAAGTTATGATGGGAAAAAACTCAACTTTTGTACTTGGCCCGGTATGTCTATTATTATATCATTTTGCCTGGCTTCTTCCTTCCTCTTTAATTACACATGAATGAGGAATAATTGTTATACAGCGCTTTTTTAGACTTTTCGGCTCTTTTCTTGACTCACTGGCTTGTTTCCTCATAAATACAAAATGGAGGGTACGAAATCGCAGAGCCACCCTACTTACTACTAGCTTTGTTAATATTAAGTATTTGGTATTTCTTTGACCGAAAAAAAAATAAATAAAAAACATGAGTGCTTGCTAAGGAATTTGGTTCAGAAAATGTTCAGATATACGAAAAAGCACATAAACATATTCGTTTGTTTAGACAGTTTTCTAACTAGCTCATCAAATGGTTAATTATTTTGTTAATTTTTATTTAACAGCAAAAAAATAAAATAAAAACGAGCTTCAAACGTTATCTATTTAATCAACACGATAAAAACAAACAAATCTTTTGTAGTCAACCGATTGTCAGGTCTATGTTATGTATGGAAGGATTTCTTCCATCTCTCGTAATTTCCAATTCAAAGCTTATGTTCCGGAGGTGATTTATAATAATAGTTCTATATGAAACATATGTTAAGATAATAAGTGAAATAATATTAGCTTCATACATTTCCTAATAATAATAATATCCTCACGTGAAAGATTTTATTCATTGAATACCAAGGTGTGTTTGCGTGTCGAAACCAATTTTCTTCCAACCTGTAGCATGGCCTTGTACTTATCGGAGTCAGGCGGCCACCTTTCTGACGATAACCACACAGTATTCGTTTTAAGTAATTCATGGTTTAAAATAGGATAAAGAAAATTCGAAGCTAGAATCACACGACTTTCACTTACTACTATACTAAAATAAATTTCAAAGGGTTTATTTTTTTATCTTCATATTTGTTATTCGCACTGTCAAAAGCAATAAGTGGTAATAAGCAAATGTGTATAGAAACATAAGTAGCGGTCAGGATAGACATGGAGAAGGTAAGTGCCCAGCAGCACCCCTTCCTAGGCTTTAACTTAGGAGAGAAGGTCTCTCATACAGCTTCTTTTCAGCCTTCTTCTAACAGGCATTTCAGTTAATGACATGTCCTTTATTAATCTATTGTCGTGATCTTGTAATTTGCTATGAAAACGCGAATATAGAGTACGGATGTGTTTTTTAACTGGAGGTTGTTGTAATTTTTATTGAAAGGATTGCAGTTTCTGTAGTTATATTTTTTTGTTTAATTTTATGTGTTCATGCATGTCTAAATACTATTGTTTTGTACCGTATGTTTTTTAGGACTGCCGTAGTTTTTTTTCATATTCATTAATAGTATTCAGTTTCTGTATGTGAGTATTTTTTGCTGAACCATAACTTTGTAAAGCAAAGTCCACTTAGGTTAAAGTAGGTATGAATATATATTCAGTTTTTGTTTCATTTTGAATTCCGATGATTTGATAAAAGAGAGTATAGTTATTCAGTCGTTGTTGAGAGTTTTGCTTTTCATCTTGACATGTGGCCCCAAGTCATCTTCCGTTTAGTGTTAATCTAGGTAACGTATAAATTAAGTCTAATGAATTTGGTGTCACCGATTAAAATTGGTGGGCAAGTAAGCTATCGCAGTTTGAACGTTATATGTTTTGACTTGTCATGATTGAATAGGATATTCAAAGAGAGTATACCAATATTGTAGGAGCATTAAAACGAGTTCAAGAAATGGCGATATAGGTATTTTTAAGATGGGCGATTTCACAAAATTAAGGTAAATATTTTATACTTATTTTATTTTATTTAACTCCTGCCTGCATGTTGGGATGGTAAGCATGACTGTATAACAAACCACTGCTGCTATAAAAGCGGAAACAACATTATCCTGTGCTCACAGGTCGAATCATTCTTCAGATCAGCCGCCATCCTGCTGGGCCTTCCTCTCTCCTCCTCCGGTCCATGTGGGTAGCAGCTCCTCCTCTTCTTCCCGCCTGTCTAGAGGTACTCGTAGGGCGGGTCTTAGACAAATATTGAAGTAAGCTGGTCCAATAGCGGTTTTCCACCCGTACACAAAATTTTTGTAGTACGGGTAGTTATGCCTATCGACCAGCCGGAGAAAATCGTTTTCTGTGAGGGTGTAGAGACCTGTATCCCTCGATAATTTAGACCTTAATGTATCGAAGGCGGTGCAGTCCATGATGGCTATATATATATACAGGCTATATACAATGATGGCTATATATCTGTGGCGGTCGTGAAAAACTAGATAACTCGAGTTATATCAAAAATGAGTTAACTTCACGTATCGCCCCCTCAGACATTCTCCTACGTCGTGTTAAATTGGTTAAGAAAATTTCTTGGTGGAAGAAATTTCAGGTGGAAAGGAAGCTGTAATTAATAACTCTATTTTGGTATTACTTATATACTTAGTCGCTCACCCGTAAAATAAAATAATTCGACTTAACTTATTCACGACCGCCACAGATATTTGATCTTATAAAACTCATTTACACTGTCACACAGACAATATTCCTAAGCTTACAAGCAATTCTTTTCTTTATGAGCATATCAATGCTCAACTCGGTATTGTGGAACCGGAAATTATCCCCAGAGAAGAAATTAAAAAAAAAAAAAAAAAAAATATATATATATATATATTATATATATATATATATATATATATATATATAATACATATATACAATAGTAAATTACTGAGAATTTTCAGATATAGGTCAGAAACTTGGAACTTCAAAATCAATCTTAAAAAACAACTCCTAGCCTCAGAAATAGACTAATTGAGGCAAAGTAAGGAATACGTTCATCAGAGACATGGAAGCTGAGAGAATAATTCTGGGAGATATTGTAAAAGTGCAGTTTCCTCCAAGGCTGGACACTCACTGACATGATTGAGGAAGTGTGGGCGATGGGTATGAAGTGAGCAGGCATGGACGTGCATGTTCGAAGGGTGGAAGCAGGACAGGGCGGAAACTTATGGACGGACCTTACTGCTTATGTATAATAAATTATTTTTTCTTCCCTAACTATTTATACATTTTTAAATTTTGGATTTTTATATTTGCTAGTTAAGTTGCAATAGTAATACAACTACTATCTGAATTATCAATAACTTATTTCCTATACATATTAATCCTTTGACCAACAATTGTTAAGTAATGATTTTTTTTTAATGGTTAACATTTCTTCTTTTAGGATGAATAACGTTATTATGTTTTGTTTTTTTTGTTTGTTTTTTATTTAATGTATGTACATATTTTTTTATTATTTGTATTTTTAAAGATTAATTAATTAACAGCAGAAAATTATACACGGAAAATACATAATAACTCTGGTACACATATTAAATGAACTAGCTCATTCAAACGCAGTTTTAAAATCAACAAGAGTGATTGATGAGAAGGGAAAACGAAACGAAAGCAGATCTGTTTAATCTCCTCCATAAGCTTTGGTTGAAAAATCAACAGAAGCACCAAGCGAGTTCATTAACTGAGGTTCGATTCCCGCTCATGCGGATAATCGTTGCTTGGGATCCCCTGAAATTTCAAAAGCCCTTGTCGGTAATGGTTTCATTACGACACACCAATTCACTTTGTGGACTTTTTTTTACCTCAAAACTTGACACACATGAAAAATAAATATATATTTTTAAAAAAAAGTTTAATGGAGGTGTAATTTACTCCAACAAATAACATTGAGCTCTTTATTAATTTAATTTGAACCGCTCATAACTCTGAGAATTAAAAAGAAAAAGTTTTATGTGTTATGTATGATAATATTATTTAAAACATGATAATTATAACATATCCCAAATATATTACCGACTTCCAAAGCTCTGTGGCGTATCCAAAAGTTTAAAAAATTATAAAGGAGAGAAGTTAGTTCCGGGTGCAGTCAAATTAACAATTAAAAAAGTGGAAACTTAATTTATTTTCGCCTACGTTTCGGTCCTAATTTTAGGACTTATTCAGGGCTATAAAACAAAAGATAACTACCATTTGTAAAATAAAATATATAAAAATGACAAGTAAAAGAAATTATATTGAATCGAATTCATCTATTATTTTAAGTATACATATCATTATGTTACATCTATTTAAAATGTATGATAGAAATGAAACAGATCCAATTTAAAACATTAACTACCCATCTGAATGATATGGTTTTAATGAGAAGAAGTCCTCCCCTCCTCTATTCATTTACAATGTATTAATTAAAACCGATGACTAAGGTTTGGCCTTGAAAAAAAAAAAAAAATATATCAGTATACCTTCTGTCATTATTGTCGGTATGAAACGTTTTTTAACATGTTGGCATATCTACTCAACAATAATAAGTGTCCTAATATTTGTTCTTTATCGAAAAGGTTACAAAATTACTAGTCCTGATACACAAGAGTGTACATCGGGAAACTAAAACATTCCTTCACTGTATGTTTACTATTGTCGATTAAATGATTGATTTTTCCTTATTTACGCCCATTATTTAATGCTAGAATGTAAAAATGACGAGTCATGACTATATGGGTATGAAGAAACGAATACCGAATTGCGAAAAAGAAACGATTCTGAAATTGTATAGTAATGATGATTTAAAATAAAAAAGTATCTGCGTGGTCTAGTGGATAGGGGTGTTGGGTTCAAATCCCGGCTGTGACAAAATATTATTTATTCTGTTGTTTCCATGGGGGTGGAGAAGGGGAGGGGAGAGAGGAGAGGCGATCCTAGGGTATGGAGACCCTCCTGGGGCAGACCCAACCTCCAGGAAGTCGGAACCCAAACTCAACATTTGACTCAACGAAAATACACGTTTATTAACCCTCAGACAAATAAGTAAGTTTCGCTAAAAAGTTATATTGAACTGTAATCATAACTTTAAGACAGATAGTGACCCAACAACTTTTTGTTATAAATTAGGTTATCGGAAAAGCCAATTTAAACCATACTTTTCATCACATCTTCAAAATTTTCTCAGTAACTGCAGCAATAATTTTGATTAAACTGGTTGTATTAATATAAATAAAATGTGATAGTGATGATATCATGTAGAATTTTTTCGAATTTGTCAGACTAGACCTAAGTCCAACACTTTTTAAAATTCTTTTGCTAAGTAAAGTACTTTACTTTTGTTGATTTAAAATAACAAGCGATAATTTATTAGCTAACTCGTCAAAAGTTGTTCTGCCAAATAAATTATTTCTAATGAATGTTTTTGTCGTTAAATATAAAGATGTAACGAATGTATTGTAGATATTTTTTGATGCCAAGTGAAAACTAAAAATTCAAAACAAAATTCGTGAATTTTTTTTGTATAGGGTCACCCGAATATAGTGGCATGAAATATATTTTAGGACCAATTCTCTTACCAACCAAGTATACATACAAAATTTCATAAAAATCGGTCGAGTCGTTTTCATTTTCTATACGGTATGAGAATTCTTATACATAAACCCATGGAAAGGTAAAAATCAAGGAGACATAAAAAATTCAAGGGAATAATAGAGAGTGATGAAAAGCATTAATGTATGTAATTATTGTATATATTGATTTCAATAGTTGTATTATTTAATAAAAAATAAACTTTTTTTTTAACTCAATATCATTCTTTAAAAAAATAAATAATAAATTTAAAACGGATATAAGGTAACAGGTGGCAAAAAAGACCCAAGATATGGCTTAGATTATGATTTCATTGTATTTGTTTAATCTAAAAAATGTTTACATAAGAACTCAGTATATCGGGTTGTTCGGAAAGTTCGTAGAAAATTTGACAACAATTAAAATTGATTAACAGCTTAAAATTTATTTATTTAATCTTCAAAATAGTTACCACCGTTAGCGATTACCCTTTACCAATGGCTTGGAAGGTCCATTATATCTTTTTTCAAAAATCACTGTCCTTACACCTGAACAACAATGAAACGTGCGTTTTGATGTCATCTTCTGAAGAGTAGAAACTTTTCTAGAGGACGGAAAAGATGGAAATCCGAAGGGGCAATGTCACAAGAGTACGGCGGGTGAGGTAAAACCTCCCATGTAAAGCTTAATAACTTTTGCCGAGTCCTTAAAGTCACTCTGACCGTTTCTCTTCAATTACTGCCTTTAATCGATCTACCGGGATACAGTAAAAGTCTGTATTTATTTTGCTTTTATGAAGGGAGCTCAAAATCTATGGGTCCCTCCTAATCCCGCCAAATACTGAGCATCATCTTTCTTGGATGCAAGCCTGCCTTTGGTGTTGCGAGCGGCGTCGTTCCAGAACACCCTCAAGATTTTTCTCGGCTGGTGTTGATGTAGAGAATCCATTTTTCGTCACCAGTAACAACTCGTTTCAAAAATGTATCCTCCACATTTTTTTTCCACATTTCAAATCACAACATGAAATTCTTTCAATAAGGTTCCTTTCACTGAGCTCATGGGGAACCCAAACGTCGTAACGACAGACGTACCCGGCCTTATTTAGATGATCAAAAAAAGTCGATTTGCAGGCTCTTAACGCAGCTATCTCACGGACAGTAATTCAGGTATTGTTTTTGATGACCGTCATAATATCCTCTTTAAGTATATATAAAGCTCTTAAAATTGATCGGTAAAAAGAAATAAATGAAAGTTGTGTAGGTAAAATACTTTAACCATTTTCATGTTTTTTAATTAAGGATATTAAATTTTAACTAAATTAGTCCTTTTCGATAATATCTGTAGCTATTCCCATTACTAATCAAAGAAATATTTTACCGCCTAATATGATATTTTGGATTATCTTAGGGAAAATTAAAACATGACTAATCTTGAACATGCAACTCGTAGGCGTGCATTGTTTTTAATATTGAATAGATAAAACACAGACAGACCACCTCAAATAGAGTAGCTACCTAGAATTACTACGATACCTGAGGTCACGAAGTTACTGAGCTATACCACGCAAACCAGCTGTCTTCTAGGAATAATTCCATAAGAATATGCCTGAAGATAATCTATGGCAAGAGAATGGGGAATCAGATATCTATAGTGGGAGATTATTGCAGCTTTTCAAGAAGCAGTTGTATTCAATTCAGGGGCAGTTAGTCTTTCAGTTTTCATCATCTAGTCCGCATGACTTCAGATAAATAATACTATATACTGCATACAGAAACTTCACAACAATCAATCAAATGTTTGATCAAAACTTAAGTTATAAGTACACTTAGTCTGTTACTGATGAGAAAATTACATTTGATAATTACTAGTTTTGCTGTTATGGAATACATCTAGATATTTATTTTTAAAATATAGAATTTCTTAACAGTTTCTTCATTACTACATTTTTGATATTACGAAATATATCAATTGCCTTAACTATGTCACATTTATAGATTTTCGTTAAGCCAATGAACCACATCTTGGAAGCATTAAAGCGAAACTAGTAATATTAGCACTTGTGTACTTCTAAATGACGTGTCTAGGATTTATTATGTAAAAAAACGTTTCTAGACCAACCAAGCAGGGAGGTGATATGGCCGTGATCACGCTCCATCCACAGGTTAATCTTAATTTTGTACACGTTTTATAGAGGTTGGGTGAACCCGAGGAGAGTCTCTCTGCACTAGGGTCGGCTTTTACGGCAGAGATAACAGAATACATAATTACTCTGCCAGAGCCGGGATTCAAACACGATACCCGAAGACCAGTAGATTAGTGCTGTATCTAGTAATATGCGAGTAGATGTAATTTACTGGTTCAGGTGAAGGGCTTCTAAGTAAAATGGAGGCGCCCATTCACCGCCAAAACTCACAGTCTTTACTGAACGAACGTTCGCGATCTACTCTGTCTGATCTAACCTCTTATAGTTTGCAATGATTTTTATTTATTTAATCTGCTTTAAAATGAACACGAAAGAACCTTTTTTTAGGTATGTACTTAATACCAAAAAATCTGGTGCGGACAACACACGACTTTCACTTACCTCCATATATAAAATCAATGAAAGAATTTTCAAATACAGTAGAGATAAAAATACGTGAAACTATTAAAGAATTAATTAAATTGAATTTATATAGAAACATGTGTTTTATTAAAAAATCTATTATATGATTATCTAAAAAAATCAGTTAGTTTTATCTTCTTTACGTCACTCTCTATTGACATTTAAAAACTTGAGTATAAGATAATATTTTTTCTAAAATCTTTAGCTTTCCAACGGTATATCATACATGTATATTAGTGCTCTTATGTACAAAAACAAAAAATTGCATTAAAAAAATATTTTTCTGTTTTCTCCTTTAGTTGGGTATCGAATTCATTCAATTTATATATTTACCTGTTTTTCATCAGTGGTAACAAGATAATATAGTTATTTTTATTGAATCTACAAAATTAATGGTGTTTAGGGGAAGAAAATTAAAATATCGGTATTTAAGCCCTGTCGGACCATTTTAATTAGAATAAAACCAACATGATATTAAAGCCCATTAAATTTTACATCGATATAGCGAGTTTGATCAAAATCGTCGGAACCGTTTTCGAGAAAATCGAAAAAAAGGTGCAAAATGCATGGTATAAAGTGCCTCTTCTGGAAAGCTCATTTAGATGAAAAAGGTTTTGTAACGTCTCGGGCGTATATTTGTCTTAAATATGAAATTTCAGTTCCATAGGACTTACTGTTTCCGCCCGCGAGTTACCACACACACCTTTTTTCGAGAGTTGGTTATATGGACTCAGGAGACCCTAAAACGTGTATTCCCGTCGAAAACAGGAATTCGAAAATTTTCACGATCGCAATACTTTCCCTTAATATACATAGTAAGTGAAAGTAAATAGTAATGTATATATATAAAACCTTAATGTTCGTTAATATAATAGTATTAAGCATTAATTATTTGGAATTATATAGCGATGAAAAGGTACCTTCGTTTATATTTTAATGCAGGTGGAAAATAAAACTAAACAAGACCACAAGAGGTCACATCAAACAGAGTAAATCCGAACGTTCGTAAATACTATGAGTTAAGGTGGGAAATGCGCGCTGCCAACTTCCTCTGAAGCTCTGAACGAGACCTGGTAAATCACACCAACCCATATAACGAACAATAATATATATATATTTCTCCAAAATTTTACTATCCTATTATTCACCATTTCTACTTGACCATTCTCTGTCCATTTGATGTAATTTTAGCTCTGAGTGGATAGCTTTTACTCGTATATACTTTCATGACGCGATGCTTTCAGACCCATTAATGAAAAACAGAAATGAAAAAATAAATCATACAAATATTTGTTCAACTTTAACGCAATCGAACTGAAAATAAGAACGTTTTCATACAAATAATAAACTAAAAAGGAAAATTCGACTGTTTTTTAATCTATTACACATAGGTGTACTCACAATCAGTGATATCATCAAATTGACAGTGATTTAGCAATCTTTGTTCGGCTGTTATGATTATCAAATACTAAATAGATGTTTTTGAGGATAACATCGGTTCAAATACGCTCATCAAAATGATTATTGAGATTTGAATTCTAGCGATTAAGTATTGCAAAAAGGGATAAGTTGATATGGCTGTACTTCATCTGATAGATTGTACATTATTTTATTTTTTTAAAAAAGTTTTAAAAAATATATTTTCTTACTATTAATTTCGGTAATGACTCTAACAGTAGCGGTTTAGAGACAAGCACTTAGATCTCCTGATTCTTGATTTTTTCCCTCATAGGTGAGGTGGCAAGCCAGAAAAGAAAATTGCCTCGGGATCTACTTACTTAATAAACATCGAAGTTCTACCACAGGGTAGTTTCTTCACAATCCTTTTACGCCCTTTATTATAATTCAACACTTTTACATATTGTATTAATATACAGTTGTAAAATTCAATAAACTATAACTTAAAAAAACGAAAAAATGATAGGCATATAAGCTCCTAAAATATGAAAGTTCATTTTCATAAAATGTATCGTTTTTCAGCTAGACTGACTTCCTACACTCACGCAGAATGTTTTGCGGTACTTTGGTCTCACCGAACATTTTTGGTATTTTCGGTGAGAACTTAAATTCGAAAATATTTGGGATCGCAATACTTTCCTTAGTATATGTTTCATATAAATGTATGTGAAAGTAGAAATGTACATTTTAGATATTTCGGAAACCTCTAATGATTTTTCAACAACTATCAATTCTTAGGGCCTTTAAACTTCAACACCTCAATTTCGCGAGTTGTTATTTTTTCCAATCCCTAATTCAGTGATTCGTTTTATCAAATTTTCATCACTCACTTTTATCGAGGACAGAAGGTCTGAACCTTCTCCCCATCCTGCTTCCTCTACTAGAGTTAACAATCCTTTGTAATCTTGAATTTGAAAAAACATACATTTTCTATATACACCCTATTATTACAATTTTTCGTACTCTTTGATAAGCCAGTACCACCTAGAAGGCAAAACATATTACACTATTGTTTTCGGGAAGTGGAGCGCCACTCAAAACATTCTCCAAAATTAATCTCCAACCCCTCTCGTATTTTTCAGGACATGATGGAGAGAGGCAGGGACGGAATAGCAATGGGACAGCCCCGGAAGACAGCTCGCCGGAGGAGGACAAATCGATTGCCAATAAACCTCGGCTTTCTTACCCCGCGATGCTCCTCTATTTGGCCCCGGTCCCTGCTCCCAATGGGACGGCACTATCTCGGGGAGGTGTCCTATAATACCATCTGCATGCCAATGATCTGACAGGATGGGGAGAAGGTTCAGGCCTTCTGTCCTCGATAAAAGTGAGTGATGAAAATTTGATAAAACGAATCATTGAATTGGGGATTCGAATAAAATAGCAACTGGCAAATTTATTTGAGGTGTTAAAGTTTTTAAGACCCTAAGAATTAATAGTTGTTGAACAATTTATTAGAGGTTTCTGGAATATCTAAAATGTACATTTTTACTTTCCCTTACAAATATATTGCTGGCTGCTTTTCTAAGGCAGTGGTACCTTCAAAAACTAGGATAAAATTTCCTTTCCAAAGGTATCGTGTTTACTGAACCCAGTAGGTGGCATGCAGGGTAAGATTAAATTAGACAGGTTTCAATAGACGACATTATTATTTAAATTAACTAAACATATACAATATATTTACACAATGCTTGAGAATACTAAGGGACTTTACAGTGAACCTTGCTATACAATATTACTATAAGAGAGATACCTTTAAAACACTTAGCTGGCTGGCGAAGGTGGAATTAGTCTTAGGGTCCCCTTCTAGGCTTCATCCTCCAGCTGACCACCGACGGACCTCTCCTCTTCTTGTAGATGGAATCCGACTCTCCTCTTGCTGGACTTCAACTCCCCGTGGCTAGAATAAGACTGCTCTTCCCGTTGGTGGAACTCGACTGTTCTCTCCCTGAACTTCAATTCCTCGTGGCAGGAATAAGACTGACTTCTTTAAATCTTCTTTCTCATCCTCGTCACCTCGGGCGGGGCTGATATGGGGAGTGCTCCGTTGGCGGTCCAGCCTTTACGATCTTATTTTTATCTTTTGACCACCCTCGATATTCTTGTCGGTTGCCGCTGGGGGAAACTACCAGGGTGCTCTGGTATTCCAGGCCGATGGAGAATCCAAGGGGGGGGGGGAGCAAGTACACGCCCTTTTTACATTTGCCGACTTAGGCTTATAAATGTTTCTTTAATTAATATAATAGTTATTCAATAATGAATTTTCACCCCTCAGTATCCTCAATACATAACATATAGTAAGGGAAAGAATTGCGATCCCGGATATTTTCGGATTCGTGTTTTCACCGAAATGACAAAAAATGTTCGGTGAGTCCAAATGACCAAGTACCGTATAAAGTTCTGTAGGACGTCAGTCTAGTTCAAAAACGATTACTTATGTGAAACTGAACTTTCATATTTTAGGAGCATATATGCCTAGCTTGTTACAGCAACTTATTCATCAAAATCGGTGAAGAGTGACCTTAGACTATGCATTTTCCACCTTTGTACGATTTTATCGAAAACGGCTTGAACGGTTTTAATTAAACTCACTATATCGATGTAAAATTGAATATTTTTTAACCTCATGAAGGTTTCACTTTGATTGAAATAGTCTGACCGGACTTAAATGCCGAGTTTTTTTATGTTCTTCTTTTAATAGAGTAGATTCTAGATGATTAATCAAACCATTTTATTAGCATGGATAAACAACTGATATGCCCATGTAATAATACAAGTAGAACAAATTTTATAACTAACTAAAGGAAAAAAAGGCAAACATATTTCTTTTGGTACATTTTTGTTTACCGAACAAAAGAATAGTGAAATAGATTTATGCTATACCGTTGCAAAGCTGCAGATTCCTGAAAAAAAGTTTTTTTTTTTTTTTTATAACTTTATTTCTTTATCCACACCTGTTTATACATACATATAACAATCAGTGGATTGTCTGTCAGATTATTATAATAAATAGAGGCATGTCAGGCATGAGGAAGATGATAATACCCAGTGGTTAGGGATGTTTACCGCTAGAATCTACCGTTCAGGAGCTATAATGGTTTCAATTAAAAAATCACGTTTTTATTTATTATTATTTTATTTTAAACATCTTTTTTTTTTCGAAAATATAGAGGTTCCCTCACACAATAGTTAGAAACGGTTAAAGTGGAAAACATGACCGATTTAGGTGGACACAATTCTGAAACTTGTCCCTATTTAACCTTTCGGGTCCCAGATTACGGAAAAAAGTATTTTAAAAATTATAAAAACTAATGAATTTTTTGACAAGATTGGTGAGCACACAGTGGTCAAAAATCAAATCTATTTGCTAAAATCTAAAGCTAAATTTTACGTTTGAAGTCCCAGAATATGGGAAAAATAATACAAAAATCTAAAAATGAGTCGCCTTAACCTGCTTATAGATGTATTTAAAATCATTTAAGAAACTCTTCAAATTATAGATTGCAAAACCTTTGTCTGAAAAACATTATGTATCATCAAAAACGCAAAAATCCTTTGCAACATTTAAAGAACAGAAGGATTGATGAAAGAAATCCTGCAAACCAATTCTAGGGGTAACTTGGGGTTATAGTTTTTCGTTATTTAATAGGGACATACATTTACAAATTGCTAAATTAACTCTAAAGGTAGATTGAAATATATATTCAATAACGATTGTGGAAATATAATGTTTTACCTTTCTCAGCATGTAATGTCCATTGTTAAATAAAAGCAAAAAGACTTCGTGCTACACACCTTGAACATGATAAATGTCCATCGAATAAAGATAATCCCATTGCCGGTAATTAAGCACTTGTGTGAACAGAAATAATTCACTTATTTACTATTTATTTGTAAACACATTATGGAAGGAAATATTAGTATGAAGCGTCTTACCAACTAATAATAAAAAGTTCAAGCAGTCAAAAATACAAAACTTATGACTTGAATTTTGTCCATCTAAATTGTTGATTTTATTTTAGATTCTGTTCGATCTAATTATATTTATTAAAAATTAAAAGTAAAATCAATGAATATAAATCCTGGATTGATGAAAAAGAACGATGGTGTAAGTCTACTTCAGTTCGTAAACTTACAAACCGACTGTCCTCCCCCTCCCCTATATTTTCCTTCCTTCGAACCGATGGGCTTGAAGGACGATCGTGTGAGGGAGCTTTAACACGCATTCTGATGGAATGCGTGTTAAAGCTCTTATAATCCATTAAAGCGTCTTATAATCCATATAAGACATTTAAAGGTGAATATTTCTTGTTATATAACAATAATATTTCTTGTTATATAACAATAATATTTCTTGTTATATAACAATATATCAACCATATTCAGAATTAACTAACCTGGAAAATGTTTAAATAAATATCCCATCAACTAGAACGTAGTTATAAAAAGTATTAATATTTTTGCATTTTACTTTAGCTTAGTCATTAATATGTTTCTAGTTTATTAATTATTTTATCCGGAACAAGTTCAGGGTCTTAGCGACAGGTGCTCGCCTCACTTGAGCAACTTCTTACAAATCCTATTAGCCTCAACTTTCCAGGGCCATTCATTACAAGTTGCTAGCTGTCTGCCAATCTTTAGCAAACTATTGAATTTCCTACTCAAGAGGATGTAAAGCATTACCTATAAGGTTGTCGCAACACCATCCAAGAACAAGTATGTTTAGAGACGGAGAAGCGTTTCGGTCCGCTATAATTAAATCTCACATTGCGCTATATTTGCTGAAAAGGAATAGTAAATAAAGAATTGATTATATGCATATCATATAGCAGTGGTTCACAACAAATTTTTTTTCGAGGACCCTTCATACAATCAGTATGAACCACCTAAATTAAAAAAAAACAAAAAAAAAAACGCTGCAAAATATTACACAATGGTTTATTATTTCCAAATAACGGAATAACTGTTTATACAGCTGTTGAAAGACAATTAAGTAATATGAAAAACAATAATTCAAAGGGTAATGGCATATCACTACCGCTGATTTCAAAAGCTATATCTCTGCTTGTTCTGAACCAATTTCATTGATTTATTTTTTCATTTTCTATAATTTTTGGTATTTTTTTTAATAATCAGGAGAACCGTTTTTTTTATTCATTATTCGGATTCTATGCATCTTGAACTTAAGAACTAAAATTTTGAGGAGTAATTTTTTTTTTTGGTCGATTAAAACGGTTTATTTTTTAAAATAATAAACCAAAATCATTCATAGAAGACTGCGTTACTATTACCTTTTATTTTCTTTCAATTTTCATTCAAATGAATCAAATATAATTTACTAATTCCGGAGCAACTTACACTTTTTCTTTATCATCAATAATAACCGAATTATCATTGAGTTACATCTTTTATGATTTTTCACTCGAATATATGAATCAACATTTTTTTAAATTTATTTATCGCGCTTCACTTATTCTAAAAGTATACATATTTTCTCCATATCCAAAAATAACTGAGTTATGGGCGTTTTTATAGGTAAAATTTTAAATTTTTTTATAATTATTCGTGGTATTTTGGTTAAAAGAACACTAGTAAATATTTTCTCAACCTTCAAAAATAAGGTAGTCGCAATCGCATATATAGGAGTGATTTCAATTTTTTTTTTTTTTTCGTTCTTTACGGATTCTAAAACTCTATAAATACTTCTCTCTATCGTCAAAAATAATTGAGTTATGAGCGTGATTATGTGTAAATTTTCAATATTTTTCTGTTTTATATAATTATGCGCGATTTTTATTTTAAAAAAAAACACTAATACATTTTTTCTCTATCTTCAACAATAAGTGAGTTATTGAATTAAATCACTTTTAATCGCCCGCTTTTTTAAAAATAGCCAGCTGTTATAAACGTCTAGGTGTTAGTATGATCATTGGATGGACTAGTATTTTTGTGGCGAATTTTAAAAAACTGGTCCAGGAGTTTCGTAGAAATCCCGTGGAAGGCGAACGGTGGACAAACGGATATTGAAAATAATAAAGCAAAATATATGAAAATCCATTCATGCGTATAATCTCCTAATCCAATTTCATTTTAAGAACAGATTATTCATCAAAAGTGCGTTTCTGAATTGCAGTCCTTTCCAAAAAGTACTAACTTTATATTTAATTTCATTCTTCTTTTCATCCCAAACTCCCTGCCCACTCAAACTCGCTTATCAGGACCTCTCCTCCATATCTATTCCCGACAATCCACCGCGGCGCCTTAAAAGAAGATGGCCAAGAAACCTGCTACCATAAATTAGACATTGGAGTGCTACGAATGGGTAGTTTCTTCACAGGACTACCATGTGTTCAAATCATATATCAATCCTATTTACTTGTTGTATTTATTTAATACAGTTGTAAATTTATTTAAATAAATAAATACAAATAAATAAAGTCACGCACAGATATAGAAAAATTTAAGTATCACATATAAAGAAAGGTTGATTGCTTTAAATGTATTAAAAAAGTAAAGAAACAACAAAGGTTCCTGTCCTATTAGGTTTATAACTGGTTAATATGCTAAAAAAAAACACAATTTAAAATACATTTTAAAGCCTTAATTTAGTTTCCAAATGAATCTCATTTAGTTAACAGTGAAACATCTGTTCCCATGATATATTATTAAATTTGAAATAATTGATAGCAATGTTAGATTATGGATTTATAACAACTTAGTTACAATTCAGTAATATTGCGTACTAAATGGAAGAATATGACTTGCACGATCCTGTACGACTTTAAAAATATTTTAACTATTATAACCTTTACCAATAACATATGTTCAGAATTTTATGCGCTTAAAACAACTTTATATTGACAACTTGGTTTCTTTTATTGCATATAAACTTTTTTTAAATCTTGCACTTTTCAACGGTATACTAAACGATTATGTTCACTTACGCAATTTAATGTGACTTTGCAATGCATGAGTGATTCTTGTTTCAAGTTAAGACTTTTCGAATATTTTTTTTGGGGATAATTTAAAATAATTTTCAATCAGATCTCGCGAACCCTCCAATGATCGAATGCGGACCCTCAGGATCTATTTCTCAAGGTCGATTACCTAGGTTCATTTTAAAAAATAATAAACCAAAATATATCAAGTATATAATATATAATATAGGAATATATATATATATATATATATATATATATATATATATATATATATATATATTTTTTTTTTTTTTTTTTTTTTTTTTTTTTTTTTTCTGACAGAAGTTCAGGTTACAGGAATGCCTGTAGGTTTGAGATTATTCTGAAAGGGTTAGGGTTTCATTCGGTCTAGTAAGAATAATTGAGGAGCTACTTAAATAAAGAAGTTGTAGACTGACCCGTAAAACTGAAACCATGCCCAGTTGGAATAATGTATAACTAACTGTAGGAGAAATCAACAATCGATAAAATCGATTGCAAACATATGTTTTTGTAGGAGAAATCAACAATCGATAAAATTGATTGCAAAAACATATGTTTTCATAAAACTATGGGAAGGTTAAAAAAGTTTTCATATAGTTGTGTAAAATAATAAAGTGCTTTAGTAAAAGATTTCTCTTCATTCGTAAAATACATCAACACCCCTACAATTGGTGACCCCGAATTTTCGAACCAAAATGAAGGAGCCTCAAGATCAAAATATAGCCCAAGCCCAAACGCTAACTGCTCAAAATACTGAGGTAAGCCGTATTTCTATAAAAATTCCGCCTTTTTGGGTAGAAAAGCCTGAAATTTGGTTCTACTAAGTAGAAGCTCAATTCTCCATTAATGGAATCACTAGTGAAATAACAAAATTCAATTACTTGATTTCACAATTAGATCCGAAATTTATAGATAACATTTGGGACATTGTAACAGGGCAGGAAAGTAACAAATATTCACTTGCAAAATCTCGTTTTCTTGATCTTTCCAAAGAAAGTCAAGACAAGAAAATTAAAAGGCTAGTATCAGGCATAGAATTAGGCGATCTAAAACCCAGTCAATTATTGCGTAAAATGCAAGCTCTTGCTGGCAATGAAATATCCGACACAGCCTTAAAAACATTATGGCTCGATAAGCTACCGGATTCAATTAAAACTATATTGACAATAAGCGAAGAAAACTTAGATAAAATTGCTCTTATGGCCGACAAAATTGTAGCCATGAACTCGCGCTCGGAAATTAGTGTGGTGAATAAAACCGACGACGTAAGGGATAGAATTTCATCCTTGGAAGAACAAATTAAGGCTTTACGTGTCAGTCTAGCACGTAGCCGAAGTCGAGACCGAGATAACCTCAAACGTACTCGTAGCTCCAGTCGTCGTAGAAAGTATAACCCCAACGGAAAATTTTGTAATTTCCATTACCGCTATGGCAACAAATGCTATCCGGAAAAATGTAAAACCCCATGCGAGTGGAATACCCAGGGAAACTTAAAGGGGCAGACAGAATAGAGGGCAACCTATCTGCCGTAGAAATCAGCCCAACCACTAGTCATAGGTTATTTGTGCATGATATGAAAAGCAAAATAATGTTTTTGGTTGATAGTGGTGCAGACGTATCAGTTATACCAAGACAAATGCACAAATCAGAAGCATCCGATTTTAAATTGTTTGCAGCCAATGGCACTGAAATCCCTACATATGGAAGCAAAATCTTATCGTTAGACTTAGGTCTTCGAAGAGAATTTCAATGGCCGTTCATCGTGGCAAAAGTACGACAAGGAATCTTGGGAGCCGATTTTCTGGATAAGTTTAACCTCCTAGTGGACATTAGGTAAAAACGATTAATCGATGGTACGACGAAACTCAATACCAAGGGTAAACTAAACACTATCACAGCCGAAGATATTATAAGCTCTTTAAGTAGTACTTTTAAATTTCAAACATTATTAACATCGTATCCAAATTTAACAACCCCTAGATTAACACCTTTGACGATCAAGCATAACACTGTCCACTATATCAAAACGAAAGGTGGTCCAGTGTTCAGCCGCCCAAGGCAACTAGATTCAAGAAAACTGAAGATTGCTAAACAGGAATTCAAATTCATGTTAGATAACGATATAATCCGTCCTTCAAAATCTTCATGGGCCAGTCCGTTACACATGGTAAGCAAAAAAGATGGAACATTTCGACCATGTGGGGATTATAGAAGGTTAAAACGATTTAACTGTACCAGATCGATACCCAATCCCTAGAATCGATGATTTTCACCATATGTTAAAGAACAAAAATATTTTTTCTAAAATTGATTTATTTAAAGCTTATTTCCAAATTCCTGTCGCTGAAGAAGATAAAGAAAAAACTGCAATAGTAACTCCGTTCGGTCTCTATGAGTTTAATGTCATGAGTTTTGGTTTACGAAATGCTCCTTCAACATTTCAACGTTTTGTGAATGAAGTATTTCAAGGCTTAGACTTTATATTTTCTTACTTGGACGACGTCTTAGTGGCATCAGCTTCTCCAGAAGAGCATGAAAACCATTTAAAACAAACTTTTGAAAGACTTAATGCTTATGGCTTAAGAATAAATATTTCTAAATCAATTTTTGGTGTTGAAGAACTTTACTTTTTAGGTTACCACATTTCAAAACATGGATCAAAGCCGATATCAGACAAAATAAATGTTATTCTAACTTATAAAAACCAGAAACGGTACAAGTGCTTAGACAATTTTTAGGTATTCTCAATTTTTATCGTCGATATTTGAAGCATGCTGCACATGTACAGGCACCACTTCATGACTACCTGAAAGGAGCAAGGAAAAGAGACAACAGAAAAATAGCCTGGACAGAAAAAGCTGTGAATTGTTTCGAGCAATGCAAGCAAGATCTCGCAACTACCGCCAAACTTGTTTTCCCCGACGCTCGCTTCCCTTTGAGATTATGCACTGACGCTTCTGACTTAGCTATTGGAGCAGTAATTGAACAGTTTGAAGAAGATGGATGGAAGCCCATAGCATTTTTCTCAAAGAAACTCTCAGATGCGCAGAAGATCTACAGTGCATATGATAGAGAATTATTGGGAATATATTTAGCAGTAAAGCACTTCAAACACTTATTGGAAGGCCGAGACTTCAAGATCTTAACTGATCACAAACCGCTGACGTACGCTTTCAAGCAAAAAGATGATAAAGCATCACCAAGGCAACAACGACAACTTCAGTACATATCACAGTTCAGTACCAACATTCATCACATAAATGGAAATGCCAATATCGTTGCTGATACGCTATCACGAATAGAGGAAATACATTTGCTGGACTATGATTTGATTGCAACTGCCCAAGCAGAAGATGACGAACTCAAAAAGTTACTACAGCATGAAGATTCAAGTCTTGATTTCAAAAAGCGTCAATTATCGTCTGGTAAATTTCTTTGGTGCGATATATCAACTTCTAACATTCGTCCATTTATTCCAGAAAGTTATAGAATGGCTGCTTTTCATCAAATCCACGCCCTAGCACATCCTGGTATTAAATCAACTGTCAAACAGGTTACAGCTCGATTTATTTGGCCTAATATTAAGAATGATGTTAGAAAATGGACCCGAGCTTGTATAGCCTGTCAAAAAAACAAAATTAATAAGCACACCAAGTCTGTAATCGGCCAGTTCACCGAGCCGGATGAGAGATTCGATACTTTACATATTGATATAGTCGGACCATTACCTCCTTCGGAAGGATATTCTTACTGTATCACAATTATTGATCGTTTCACCTCTTGGATGGAAGTAATACCAGTGAGCAGCATAACCGCTGAAACTATAGCTAGAACACTATTTGAAAACTGGATCGCACGATTTGGCGTTCCAACACGAATTATTACGGATCGAGGTAGACTATTTGTATCGGATATATTTCGTGGTGTTGCAGCTGTGTGCGGCATCATAGTTCAACATACCACAGCATACCACCCACAAGCCAATGGCAAAGTAGAGCGGTTACATAGGACCCTAAAGACGGCGATCAGAGCTCACAACTCAAAGAATTGGACTTCAACGTTACCAATGATACTCCTGGGCCTCCGTTCTGCAATCCGCGAAGATGCTAAACACTCTATCGCGCAAATGGTTTATGGTAAATCCATTAAACTACCTGGAGAGTTTTTCCAAGAATCCAGAATTCAAGTCGATACAAACATGTTTGTGGCGAATCTGATACGCCAAATGGACCTTCTGCGACCCCTTAGTACTCATCATAAATCATTACAAAAAATTTACGTTAACAAGGACCTAGCAACATCATCGCATGTTTTTGTCCGCGTAGATCGAATAAGGAAAACTTTAGAACCACCTTACGATGGTCCTTTTGAAGTGTTACAACGCAACCCAAAATTTTTCAAACTACGGATAAAGAACAAAGAAGTTTCAATATCAATTGACAGGTTGAAGCCTGCCTATTTGCTGACGGACTCATCTCCGACTACAAGCGACACTCCACTTCCAGACACACCAGCACCTACAGAGCCCTCTAAGGCCTTGCCGACGCAATCTGGACAAAACTGCCAGATTCGACATTCAGTGCGGTTTCAAAACTAAGTGTCAGTTTAGTGTTCCTTTATTTTAAGAAACTGTTTTATTATTTTGTTTTCATTGTAACCTTTTAACCAAATAATTTTTCTTTTTTTTTTTTTTTTAACCTCCTCACATGTTTTTTTTTTATTTAACGTAACTTCACGCTAAGTTACTGAGAGGGGAGTGATGTAGGAGAAATCAACAATCGATAAAATCGATTGCAAACATATGTTTTTGTAGGAGAAATCAACAATCGATAAAATCGATTGCAAAAACATATGTTTTCATAAAACTATGGGAAGGTTAAAAAAGTTTTCATATAGTTGTGTAAAATAATAAAGTGCTTTAGTAAAAGATCTCTCTTTATTCATAAAATACATCAACCCCCCTACACTAACCACCGTTCAACTCTTTACCTTTTAGGTTGGTCATATTTTATTACTATTAATTGTCGCCTAAGATGTATCATACTGCCTGGAAACAAAGTCAATATTTCACCTTAAGCGATATTAGTGCTTAGAATAACTATTATTTATATATTTAACTTTTAGTTACTTTAAGCTATGAATTGGGTTGTTTCACATGAAATGTCAGTTCTTGTAGTTTCTGAAATACATAAAGGATTTTGCAGGTCTCTGTTGTTTTCTTCCGAATGTTTACATATTTAAAGTAAACAGTTACTAATCCTCTACCTTTGTATTATAAACATTAGCTTCCATATCAATTACCTACTTTTTAGTATACCTCCAAATATGAATATGTAAACACGCGATTTTCGAGTAATATTTTTGTATGAGTTTAATCTTGGCCATTCAGCAGCTGAGGCTGCTAGAAATATTTGCAAGGCGTTTGGGGAAGGGAGTGTTAATGAACGGACCATTCGCCGTTGGTTTGCTAAGTTTTTAGGATTCCGACTTGGAAAACGTGCCCCGAGGAAGACTTCCGTCCGACGACAACGATGTCCTCAAACATACAGTAGAAGGAAACCCCTACCAAACAGTTAAAGGACTCTCAGCACAACTAAATGAAAGTGAATCAACCGTATCCAGACATTTAAAGTGTGAAGGGAAAGTAAAAAAGGTCGATACATGGATAGGGTACCTCATGATCCCACTGAGCGGCAGCAAGACCCCATGTTTCAAAACATACCGTGCAAAAATTGAAAGAACTGGGCTTCCGCACCCACCATATTCTCCCGACTTGTCCCCAACAGATTACCACCTGTTCAGGAATTTAGACAACTTCATATGTTTTCATGTTTGACATTTCACGTGACACAACCCAATAACTCGAACTGAAACCGGTTACGCAAAAGATTCATGTCTATTTGAATTTATAGATTATTTTTTAATATAGCTAGTGCGTACCTGAATGGAAGGAAAGAGGATACTAGCGTAGAAGTAATATTCAGGCGTATAAAATACAATACATTCAGACACTTAAAATTGACACAAGACACAGCAAATAGGTTTATTTAAAACCGAGGTGTTGTTATAATACGTTACTTCAATCATATCAATAAATATAGTAAATTTATTGAATTTAGAGTTTTTTTATATATTTTTTCTTTATTTATTATTAATTTACAACTGTATAATGTAATGCAACAAGTAAATTGGAATGAAATGTAAAAAGGTATGAAACACATGTAGAGAAGCTTCCCAATGGAAGTACTCTAAATTTTTATATTTTAAACGTATAATAATTAGCTTTTATTTCTTTCTGTGGCCTATATTTATTAAAATACATTAAAATATTTTTATTAATAAATATATATTTCCCAAAACCAAATACCAATAGTTTTCCCCTCTTTTCAGGGCATAAAATTGGCAATATATATATATATATATACAGATCGGACCATCTGAAATAGGTTTGGCCATCAGACAAAAAATAAATAATTAATTATTATTTATGCTTTAAAGTGAGAGAAGAAATATTTTACGACGTAAAATTGAAAAAAAAAAATGGAGAAAATCAGATGTACGAAAGAAAAAAAAATCAAAAGGTACAGTAAAATATTAACCTTTAATAAACGTTTTATATCTAGAACTGAAATGCCACAATTGTCAAACGTCTGTTTGCAATGACGAATGGTATTAGAATGGTTGAAATTTGAAGGAAAATAAGGGAGTGGCATGGTGTATACAGGTAGTCTGAGAATTCCCAAAGAGCGGACAGTAAAAGAACGATAAATAGTTTTAATTCTGTGGGTTAGGATCTTGTTTCTAGTGAGTGAGCTCAAAAAAATGGCTTTAAATTGAAGGAGATTATGGTTTTATGTGAGGATGTCGAGACATGAAATGTTGAGACAGGAAATGTCAGGTTTTCACCAGCCGATCAGATAGGATTCAGAAAACTTTAAAGAGGCCCGCCCTGGGGACCCGTAGACCCCATCTCACCGGCTAAAGGTTAACTTCCTCTGTCCACGAAGTTCTAGAACTCGTTTTTAATTTTTGGCAATCGGATTTGATTGTTCCCAATTAGACGTTTTCTTTTTCCAACTATCTTTCCGTCTAATCAATAGTCTTATCTGAGAGTGGTGCATCCAATTATTCACTGTGGTTTCCTTTATTATGGTGATTCCCACTCTCCCATTCTGGCTGGATTGGCTGTTTGGTCAGCTTTTCGTTCCCTGGAATTACACAGTGAGCAGATGCCCATACCCCAACGTTTTATTACGTTTTAGATAGAATTTTTGCCTTCCGCCATTGATGTTTTTTCTCTGATTATTGAATTAGATGGTGTTTTGTTGTTATATGGTTGCTAGGACACTCCGCGAGTCTTTTACAATATCATAAATATTAAACAACAGCAAAAATCTATTAAAATAGCATAAATAATTATGTAATAATAAATTTAAAAAATATATATTTATACTGTAATCCTAAAATACACCAACGGAATCCCATATTTGGTCGAGAGATGGAGAATGAAATCCGAAATATGTTGGTAGAGCTCGGAAGTCAGGGCAGCGACAAATTCAATTTTCCGACAGCGATCCTGAAACACGAGGCCCACGCCTCGCACGTTCTTCAGCAATTTTCTACCTGGTCCAAGTCGTTTGATTCCTCTTCTCTTTGCCCTTTTCCCTTTAAAAGAAATATAAGTTCCCCACTCCGCTTCTGGTTTTAGAAATAAAATACAGTTATTTTTACATTTAGGGATTCTCTGACCTTTAGCTATGGAACAAACGGTGTTTAATGTAAAATGACAAATCTAACGTGCTTTAGTACAAAAAATCTGGTGCGACACGACTTTAACTTACCTCCGTTGTTAAAATCAATTTTTAAATACATTCATAAAGTTTAAAATACATTCAGAGATTAAAATAAATTGTTAAAGAAATTATTAAATTAAGTTTGAATAGAAACATGTGTTTTATTAAATAATCAATTATAATATTATCTACGAAAATCAGTTTGTTTTATCGGTTTTTCATCACCCTCCGTTAACTTCTAGAATTTCGTGAATATGGTAGTCTTTTTTCTAAAATTTTTAGCTTTCTAAAGGTATATTATACATCTATATATCTGTTTTAATGCTAAAAAAAAAAAAAAAACATAAATCGCATATAAAAATATGTTTGCACTTTTCTCCTTTAGTTGCTTATCAAATTTGATCAGCTTGCATATTTGGCCATTATTTATCAATTCTAATAAGATGATGTGCCTGATTTTTTTAAATCTACAAAATAAAGATACTTTAGACGAAGAAAATTTAAAATATCGGCATTTAAGCCCTGTCAAACTATTTTAATCGGAATGAAACCTACATAACCCTTAGGTCCGTTAAATTTTACATCGATATAGCGAGTTTAATCAAAATCATTCGAACTGGTTTTGAGAAAATCGTATAAAGGTACAAAATGAATGGTACAAAGTGGCTCTTCTGGTTTGCTGATTTTCATTAAAAAGTTGCTGTAACATTTCGGGCGTATAGTCATCTTAAATATGTAGTTCCAGTTTTATAGGACTTAACGTTTTCTCGCTGGACTCACCACAAACACACACACAGACCTTTTTGCGGGGCTTGGTTATTTGGACTCAGGAGACCCTAAAACGTGTATTTCCGTTTAAAACTGGAATTCGAAAATTTTCTCGATCGCAATACTTTCCGTTACAATATATTTTATAGATAGGTATGTGAAAGTAAAAAATAATGTTGAATAATAGGATGGTAGGATTAATTATACATTACAAAGTCTAGAGCTAAAAAAAAAAATCTGAAACTTGCAGCACATGACTTTTACTCATCTTCATTGTCAAAACCAATTTAAGAACTTTCAATCACTTATTTTTATGACCTTTTGGTCTTTCCGCATTACGTTTAACAGCTATGTATATGAGATAACATTCTCAAATCTTTAGCTTTCTAATGGTATATTATACACCTATATTACTATTCTTGTGTTATTAAAAACAAATTAAATAAAAAAATATTGTTGCTCTTTCCTTCTTCAATTTGTCATCAAATTCGTTCAGCTTCTATATTTAGCCGATTTAATCAATGCCTTTAAGATGATATGGTTAACATTTTTGGAATCTACAAAAATTATCTTCAAGCGGGAACGTGGGGTATACAGTTTCCCAACGAACTTTCACTGTTTTCCACAACATAAAACCCACCGTGGTGATTTTGAACTAAATATTTTTAACGAATAACTTTAAATAAAATAAAATATAAATCCTTAAGCAACAGGAAAGCTTAGCATTCTAATGTGATTGATATTCAATAATCGAAATACAAATTAACTCAGTAAGTGGTCGTTTTATCGAATTTCATAAATCTTATTAGATAAAGCAGGATGTATGGACATTTTGTACGTGCAAAGTTCAATGGAATCATTGGTCTAATTATGCGGGAAAAACTTCGTTTTGAATGGAGGCAAGATGGAAATGTATTTTTTATTTATGTATTTATTTCTCATTACTAAATTTGTTTTAGTAGGATGAATTACGCAGTTATAAGGATACTGTTAATTGCAGGATACATATTTAAAATACTCTTATATTTAGACATTATTCCATTTTATCCTATAAAATAAACCAGTGTAGTAATTCTGTTAGTAAAAGTAGAACTACTTTCCTATCATAGAATTAAAATATGTTGTTAATTACTTTGTTCTATTCGGAACGGTCCGAACCTAGTGGGGATCACTTGTAGCTGGGTGGCAAGCGTAACAGCCTCCCATGCCAAATGTCACGGGTTCAAATCCGCAGGTGGTCCTAGGATTTTTTAATGGGAGTAAAAAAATCCTTAGTTACGCCGTCCTGCGGAGGGGACGTTAAAAGGTGGTCCCGAGCCTGTGCGATGTCAGGTACTCGTTAAAGATCCCTATCCTAATAAAACCTGGACAGGCAAAATTTAGGAATCCCACTGTAGCATCGTCCGATTAGCCATAGTAGCATAAAGTGACGTTAAATAAATAAACAAACAAACAAACCGAACCTAGTGTATACTACAAGGCTACAAATTATCACACAATTATTTATTATTTCCAAATGACTATATTAGGGAATAACAGTTTGAACAGTTTTTTACATGCTATTAACTAATATGAATTGCAAAAAATCAATCAATGGAACAAGGCCTGTGCAATTTCCAAATATTACTTTTCCCTAAATTTTCCCTATATTTGCCATATCTTCACCGGTTTCAAAGATTTATTTTTTTTATTGTAGAAAATGTAATTTTCTATCAAATATTATTAACAACCGATATATGAATTCGTTCCGACGACTGACGATTGACAGACGAATTTTCAAAAAAAGTCCCAGGCGAATGAAAAAGTCTTGTGAAACTGAAATTTCACATTATCATACCGATACGCTCGAAGTGTTACAGAAACTTTTTCATCAAAACCAGCTAACCAAAAGAGGCACTTTATGCCATGCATTTTGCACTTTATTGCAAAACATTAGACACATCATCTTATTAGCATGGATAAATATGAAGGTTGATCGAATTCTATAAACAACTAAAGGAGAAAAGGGCAAACATATTTTTTTAATGCAATCTTTTTGTTTTTAAACACAAGAATAGTAATACAAATGCATAATGGACAACTAAATGCGTTGGATAGCTAAAGATCTTAGAAAAAATATTATTTGATACACGGATTTTAAAGGGTAAAGGAGAGTGATGAAAAGACGATAAAATTAACTGATTTTTGTAGATAAAAATATAATAGATTATTTAATAAAACTCATGTTTCTATTTTAACTGAAATTAAATTTAACTAATTCTTTTAAAATTGATTTTTATCTCTAGATGTATTTAAAAATTCTTAAATTGATTTCAATAACGGAGGTAAGTGAAAGTCGTGTGTTCACTCCCCAGATTTTTATTTTCACTACAAACATTTATTATTGAATATAATAAACCAAAACATGTTTAAAAAGTACTATCTAATTTTAATCTTTGTTTTAAGTATTAAATTCATGAATGTATGCTTCTAAATAGATAGAGAAGCCATAACAAAGGGCTGGGACAGACAGGAGTTGGCCTGGAAAGTAGCTAGATTTAAGTCCTTACATCAATAGCAGGCGAAGCCCAAGTATACTTTTTAATATCCGCCTTTCTCGGCCTTATATTAGGCTCCTTTATGTATTCATCATTCCGATGAAAATCTTATAAAGTTTCCTTTCATCATCATTTTTTTCAATTTTAGTTTACATTACGACCCGGTTCGCACCGCCTTAGCAAGGCTTGCAATATCAAAAGTATGCGTTAAAAAAATACAATGATCGCTACAAGAGGTACAAGGATGATAGGAGCGCTAGTCCACTGTGCTCCATGTTCTGGTTTCGAATCCCGGCTGTGGCAGAATATTATTTATTTTGTTATTTCATCCGGGGTGGGAGGAGGGGGGAGGGCTAGATTATTGAGAACCTCTTAGGGCACACCCAGCCTCTATAAAGTGGGTACCCAAAAATGGGGAAAAACCTGGCGGCTGAGCGTGATCTCGGCCGAATCACCTCATTGCACCGCCGTTGGCCTAAAAACAGTACGAATCTCTATATGAACTGAGCTCAAGACCTTTCATGGGCTATATTGGTACAGGTTTATTTTTTTATTTATTTTTTTCCTTTAACTTACTATATATAGTAAGGGAAAATATTGCGATCGTGAAAATTTTTGAAATCCATTTTTCAACTGAAATACACATTCTAGGGTCCCCTGAGTCCCAACCAATATTTTATAATTAAGACAACTATACGCCCGAGACGTTACAAAATCTTTGTCATCAAAATCAGCTTAATATAAGAGGCACTTTATACCATGCATTTTGCACCTCTTTTCGATTTTCTCGAAAACGGTTCCGACGATTTTGTTTAAACTCGCTATATCGATGTAAAATTTAATAGGCTTTAATATAATTTAGGTTCCATTTGGATTAAAATGGTCTGAAAGGGCTTAAATGCAGATATTTTAAATTTTCTTTCTGTAAAGTACCTTTAATTTTGTTGATTCTATACAAATAACTATATTATCTTGTTACCACTGATAAAAAAGAGGTAAATATATAAATTGAATGAATTCGATACCCAACTAAAAGAGAAAAAATGAAAAAAATATATTTTTTATGCAATTTTTTGTTTTTGAACATAAGAACAGTAATATACATGTATGATATACCGTTGGAAAGTAAAGATTATAGAAAAAATATTATTTCATACACAAGCTTTTAAAAGTTAATAGAGAGTGATGAAAAGCGGTTAAAATGGACTGATTATTTCGGATAATAATATTATAGATTTTTTAATAAAACACATGTTTCTATAGAACTTCCATTTAATTAATTCTTTAATGGTTTCACTCATATTTATCTCTTACTGTACTTGAAAATTCTCTAATCGATTTTGAAAACGGAGGTAAGTGAAAGTCGTGTGTTGCCCGCACCAGGTTTTTTCGTAACTGCAATATTATGTTAAATATTTATATATAATTTGCGGAAAAAACAAAATTAACTTTAAGGAAAACTATTTCTGCTGTTTTCGTTACCACTTTGGTTTATGATTTTGTAATATTTCATATCTACCCACATTTTATCAATAAAAACATCGTGTAAAGGATGTAGGTTATTCGGTGGGTTTGTTCGAATTGGTTTTGATTTTCCAATTCTGACACTATACTTCAAGGTCTCTGATGTGGATTTAATGAGTTTAAAACAATAGTTAGTTCATAAACGTGTCATCAGCATAGGTAGAAAGAAAAGTGTTAGGTTGGGTTGGGATACCAGCAATATGATCTGTGTAAAGAACCGATATATAGATCCTAGGATCTATAGTGTGACAAATATGATATTAATACGATTGTGAACAAAGATAATATCAACTCAATATGGGAAGCCAATATAGACAATATTATTAGTAATATAACTAAGGAAGACGTATTAAATGCGGAATCGAATGCAAAACAAGGCTCGCATCATGGTTATATCCTAAATTAAATTATAATTCAAGCAGGGGTGATATATATTCTATGCCATTTAATGATGCAAAATTAATACTAAAAAGCCGCGCAGAATTATTAAATTTAAATTATAAACCGTTCAGAACTGATATATGTCAACTATGCCCTCTTTGTAATTTAAAAGAAGTTGAAAATGTTAAGCACCTAATTGCCATCTGCCCCATAGTAAAACCATATAGAATCAAATTTTTGAACAGTGCAACGTTAACAGATAGTGAAGTCATTAATCTTTTAAACGGCTCTAACTGGACTGTCCTAGTAAAATTTTTAAGAGAAGTGTTACGTTATAGAGCTTTTTTAGTTCAAGAATTTAATTATAATTAAGAAGGAAAAAAAAAGAAAAGAAAAAGAAAGACATTTTGTTAAAAATTTTACTTTCGATATTTAAATGAGTAATTCCTACAGTTTATTAAAATTTACGTTTATAATTGGTATTTTCTTTACTGATCTCTTTATTAGTTTGATATGTGATATGTATTCTTTATTTCAATTTATAATATTTGCAACTCTGCTGACGGAGTAATCCAAAGCAAGAATGTTTTTATTTTGTATTTATAGAAAAAAAAAAGTATTATATTAATAAACATTATTATTATTATTGTTATATTATTATAGATCCTAGGATTCTGCCTTGAGGGACACCATTGGACTGAGCAAAAAAAGGATGAATTTTGAAAGGAAAACAGAAAGGCCGGAATGGATAATGAGGAATTGCGTAGGATAAAGGAGTTTATAGAGTAAGTAAGCTTGGGTGCCAGATACTGATATAATTATACAAATTTTTCTCATAAAATAATAATTGTGGTATTTTATACGTGGGTTCTCTGACCCATAGATGACCACTGACGGACAAAGCCCTTAGCCATCTCTGAAAGAGGAGACGAGAGCGATATAGGAAAGGATATCAAAGAGCTCCATTAGGTTCCACCGCTAGGGTAGTATACTGAGTGTTCGCTTAGCACACCCTCCCTCTGGAGCGATATTCTTCAGCCTGTCCACGGGCACTTAGGGGAGTAAATCCGCTGTATTTGTTGGACTTGAAGGGACAAACATTATTCATTTATTTGTGGTCAAATTGGAGGAGAGTTTAAAATTATTATTTATGACTAAATAAAACAGTTGAATTGCAATGGAGGAGATGGGCGAGTGATGAGGATTAGGGAAAAGAAATTGGATAGATTGAGATTCGCGCCAAAAAAACGTCTGCGACAAAAATAATTAATCTTGGGATGTAAAACACGGACACTATGAAACTGTGGTGAGATCGGTAATGTACAATGCAGAAACAACAAGGTTCACAAATATGAAAAATACCTAGTCCTGTCATAAATATTGTTACAAGGAAATATCTACATATTTCAACAGAAAAATAAACTTTATCAAAAACTGTATTAGAAAATAAAATGTATATCTATAGAGACTAAAATAAATTACTCAAAATATCCACCTTTTGCCTTGACACAGCCTTGATTCAATATCTCCGTGACCAGGCATCATTGAGGAAAGCGGTCAACTACTCTGACCAGAGATTGTTTGAGGGTTTTAAAGTTATGGTGTGCTTTGTAGCATGCCATTCTTTATAGTTCGGACCAAAGCCGGTAATATACTACTGGGTTGAAATCAGAGTTTCCTAAGGGCCAATCCAAGCTAGACATAAACGCTGCAATGCTCTTTTGTAGCCACTGCTGAGTTGATCTGACCTTGCCAGCTGAAGCGAAATCTTGCTGAAAAAAACCAATCACTTTAGAGGCTTGACAAAAGGTTCCAAAATATCGCTCTGTTAGTTTTGACCATTTTTCACAAAAATGGAGCTTTGTGGTGTCACTAAAGCAAACTCCTCACCAATCCATCAATGAGAAAGGGTAATGATATCTTTCCATTCTTCTGTTGACTCCTAGACTTTTTTAGAGCTGTGTTCGTACACACGATTATTTTGGTGATTAAATTTTCCTTGGATTATAAGAATTTGCTCATCGCTAAACAAAATCTTTCGATGGAGACAATTGGTGTGGAGGACTTCACTTCTATCCACTCTAATTTTGTCTAGGGAAGTGGTTATTCTTTGTCCTGTCATTCTTCGAAATGCACAAATTCTAAATTCACTTTCATTATGCCATACAATGATCTGACAAAAGTTCCAATTTTCCGTGCCATGATTTGCTGTATTCGAATGGGATTTCTACTGATTTAGGCAGCCACTGCTCTCACTGTATTTACCGTTCTCAGAGTGCGGTGATGAACCTGTCGAGGTCTGTTACATGTAGATAGGGTCCAATAAATTTAATTTTTTTTAAATTTGATAAGGTGATTGGACTCAAGAATATAATAAGCTATTCGGAACAATACACAGCAAAAGAGTCAAACTGAAAATAAAAAGCGAGGTTTGCATGGGTAGAGATCAACTTGTTGATCGGATGAGGATCCTAGGGTCAAAGAAGTGGGTGAAAAATAGGAAGGCTCAGTCCTCCGCGAGGATCATTTTTTTTTTTAGAATTTTATTTATTTAGAAATAATACAATCTGCCACAATCTTGGGCAATAAGTATCGCGAGGATCAAGAAAGTGGAAAAGAATAGAAAAAAAAAAAAAAAAAAAACATTAAGTGATAAAGTCATTGTCCAAATGATGGCGTATATCGAAAATAAATATAAAACAAATAAAATAATAATAATAAAATTGATGAAAAAGTAGAAAAATTGAAAAATCACATCGTCTCGACAAATATTCATTGATCCGTAAGCTCCAACTGCAATCCCATATATAGAGTTTTATCCATCTTCTATATTAGCACTAAAGAAACATATTTGTCATAAAAAAACAAGTTTGGCAAGCCAGTTGAGGGTTTCATACTCTGAATCTATCAAACTTAACATGAAACAAATTATTCTTTTTAAAATCAAAGAAAGAGGTTTTTTTTTTTTTAAATAGGCTGCTTCCCTGCCGTGAAAAATTAAAAGGAGAAATAGGCAAATATTTAAGACGATTTTCATCCGCACACGGTGATTAGCAAAAAATAGCAAACATATTACACATCAACAGCCTACAAAAACTGAATAGAATTTACTTTCTTTTAGTGTCAGCGTGTCGAACTCTGGATTCCGTAACTTGAGATAGTCGAAGCACCAGTTGTGATAGTCGAATTAAGTGTTATAATATAGTTTAGTTAATTCAGATCATTATTTTTGTTTTATGATTATTTTCTTATTATTGGTCTTTTAGCTGTCACTTAATCTTTATTTTTTTATTGTTATCTGACTGAAGTACGATAACGACTCCAAAATCACACGCGTTATGTGGAATTGTCAATATTTAATTAAATTTTTACATGATGTTTATCTTTAACAAATAAATATAATTCAATTCAATTTAATTAAATCTATAAATAAATAAAATGCTGTCATTTATTTGAAAATTAGGAATAATAGGAATTTTGAATTAAATACTTGGAATATACCACACAGCATCATGCCTTTCTTTTAATCGATATTGAGTCGTAGAATGTCATTTAATCAATCCGATATAGTAACTCCAAATTTTGTATTGGTTTTACAATATTTTTTGTTAACTTTTATTGCTATAGTAAATGATTACTTTTGTCATATTTCTTTATCGCTTCTATCGCGGAGGCCATCGGCTACAACTCATTATCTGGAAGTTAGGATAAGCTATCATAGATCCCATTATTTTCAATCCATCAAACTTTAGATATCCCAGGAAAGGCACTGACAATGAATTGTCACGAATTTGCCACTGAGTATGTGGATGTAAGGTAAAGATCCATTCTTTCTGCAATAGAACTTTTGAAGAAAACACAATTTTAATCTTCAATATATCACTGAAAGTTTAGATTTCTCATTGATCATTACAATTTATGTTGATTTTCAGAAAATAAAGAGTACAAAAGAGTAGTCAATTTTGTTAAGCTGTAATGAGCTTTGGAGATAAGGAGAGAACCATGAAACGTTTACTATATATAAAAATTTAAAAAAAAAACAGAATAATTTAAGATTAATTGACTACTTCTGAATTGATGTGTTTCTTCCCCTACGAAAACTGGCCAAGTGCCGCAAAAGGGTGTGTGTATACTGTGTCTAGCTCAAAACGATAAGTTGTATAAACCTGAAATTTTTTATTTTAGAAGCTTATATGCATGAGACGTTACAGCAAATTTTTCAACAAAACCAGCGAACCAGGAGAGCCACTTTGTGTAGTACATTTTGAACATGTTTATGATTTTCTCAAAACCCAGTAAATCGATTTTGATTTAAATCACTAAAGGGTGAAAAATTTATTGGTCTTTAATATCATATTATTTAATTCTGATCGAAATAGTCTGACAGTGGTAAAATATAGAAATTCAAAATTTCTTCTTTTAACATACCTTTAGGTTTGCTTATTCGAAAAAATGATCAATTTCTGACGTTTTAATATTTAAAAAAAAGAAAAGAAAAAACAACAATTTTAAAACATACAAATTGAACTACTTTGATAAACATCTAAAGAATAAAAGAGAAAACATGGTTCTTTAATTCTATTTTTATTTAAACATATAAGTAAATATACAGAGTTACAATATATTTATTAGAAATCTAAATATTTTAGGAAAAATATTATCTTATACACAAATTTGTAATACCATAATATTAAATTGTTACGTATACTAGTCAATAATAAATTTAGGCCCTATTCGTTACTTTACATTACATTTTACGAATTTGGATATCAGATATTATTTTTTCAATGAAAACAATATTTTGCTCTTATATATTTTAGTTGGTTATCAAATTCGTTCAAATTTTATATTTAACTACTTTTTATCAATCCTAAAAAGATTATGTGGTTATTTTGTTTATGATTTAAATAAATGAAATACTTTAGAGGAAGAAAATTTAAAATATCGGCATTTTAGTCCTATCAGGCTATTTCAATCACAAAAAAAACCTGAATGATATTAGAGCCCTTTAAATTTTACATAGATATAGGGAGTTTAATCAAAATCTAATCGAGCTATTTTCGAAAAAAAAAATAGTATATAAAGTATAAAGTACATGGTATGAAGTAGAACTTCCGGTTTTCCGATTTTGGCTGAAATATGAAATTTTAGTTCCTCATAACTGTTTTTCTGCTAGGCTTACTACACTCAAACGTGTGTATTTTCCTTGAAAACTGGAACTCGAAAATTTCATATATATTCATCAAGTGAAAAAAAAAAAAATTGTATGCCAAATCCAATGTAAAATTTCTAGTTAAGACGAGTAATTTTCAAAGTCATCAACAGTATAAAGTACATTTCATTAATTTTTTATTTATTTATAGTTTGTTTCATAATGAACAGTATTAATAGTTATGTGATACACATTTATACAATATATATACAGAAAATAATGATAAGGTCAAATTACATAAAATTGGAAATAAATAAATTCTAGTGTATACAAAAAAATAACAATTAATATAAACACAAAAAAACACTAAACAAATCAAAACAACAACCTGTAATACAAAGTTGGGAAATAAATAAACATCATACAAACAAACTTAACTATATACAGTATATACAATCTGCTAAGTGGACCCCAGACTGGGCTTCTCCCAACACAATTGGGGGGAGAAGCCGAATCCAAGAGATCCCAGTGCCTCTCTCTCAGCCGCATCACTTAGATATCTAACTTTCGGACCTAATCATTAAAATAAGCCCAGTAAGTCCATATAAAATAAAATACAATCATAAGTAATACATAACTTTAATTTTCGAGGTGACGTTTACGCTGCAGTTTCTGAATAATTGTTTAGGTCAAATACATGACGTCCTAAGAAAAATTGAGGGAATTTACAACAACACTATATTCACCAGACTAAAAAACAACGAAAGGAGCATACTGACTAAGACCCGAGTTGAAAAAGTCTATAACTAATAAATTACTTCTTAATAAGACGAGAAAGCTAGCCGGTGTTGGGCAGTGAAGTTTTGGCTAACTTTCAAGGGTTGTTAGTATTTCTTGATGAGATTTCGGCTTTGTGCCCCTCTTCCTTGGTTCCAAGCATGTTTTTAGGTTGTTTGAAAAACTTCTCCGACTGCTTTCAAGTCCTTCATCAGTTTTACTAATTATTAGTTCTGTTCATTAAACATTGGACCAACTACGAGTGTTCCGAGGATAAGAAAGCAGCTGTTTCTTACCTGAATCATTCGAGAGGGTTATTTAAGGGCGAGCTTTACTTATTATGGAGAATTTCGAAGATGTAAAAAAAAATAAAGGAAAGTTTGGAATCAAAATTAATTACCGACAATTTAGCAAATGGAGGAATAGGAAATGACCTGTAGATATCCTCTAAGCATAATAATTATGATTTTCTATGGTATGAAAGTAGTGTGATTCTATCATAAAAATTTATTTTGTTTTGTAAAAAAATTGTATTAATATTTACATCTGTATTGTACAACACACCTAGTAAATAGACTAAAGGATCCTGATAATTGATCAAACGGTTCATAAGCAGACTTTCATTTTTGCAATTTGAAGTATCTTCTTCTTCTTTCTCAGCTCAATCGGCGCATATAGCAGCTCTGGCTTTCTCAAACCTCCGCCTTCATTCTCTCTGCTCCTCGCTTGCCTTGTGTTGACTTTGGTTTTGCCGTATGTCCTGCACAACACTGTCTCTCCGCGGCCCTTGGGTTCCCTCTGCTTCTCTTTCCATCCGGTGTGCCCTCGTCGTTTTGGCATCTTGCTGTCCTCTATTCTCCTCAGGTGGCCAAACCATTTCAATCTCTGGATACTGATGCTTGCTGAGATGTTCAGATCTTTGAATTGATTGTAGACCTCTCTATTTTTACTACGCCGCCATGTTACGCCTTCACATATGGGTCCTAGGATATATATACTTCAGAATCCTTCGCTCAAACCGGTCCAGTAAATTGCTTGTCTTTTTGCTCATGGTCCAGGTTTCACTAGCGTAGATTGCAATAGGTTTAATTAACGTTTTGAACATTCTTAACTTTGTGGCATTACTGACGTATGGCATATGGCATTAAAGTATTTTACTTATAAACTTTTAGGAAAGAATATGGTTTTCACCATACCGTATCAAAATCCGTCCAGCGGTTTAGAAGGAATTTTAAAAACAAAGAATCGTGTTATAATTTTATAATAGTCTAAGATCCGAACTTGAAACATATTTTATAACAAATTTAAGTATATTAGAAAATATCTCAATAATAGATTATCTAAAAAAAAATCTTGGACAGACTATTTTTAATTATTAAAAAATAAAAAAAGATTTTGAATTACATGTTGCATCATTAAGAAAATAAGAACATTTTTATCCTGACTTAAAGTATCAAATGTATAGAAGGTTGGGTAGCCTAATTTTGCCTAGAGAAACTATTGGTTGTCAGGTATAATCGGATATGTCGATGATAGTTATCTGCACCGGCTAGATAATGGAAACAAATTTATATCAAGATAAGCGTTGTTTTATTGCGAACACGTTGATGTAGGGTTGCCCGCAACTTGGTCTAATCGGGGTTGCGGAATTTTAAAGATTTAAATTTTTCTTATTTTCTTGATGATGTAACATTTAATTAAAATCATTTTTTTTTAAATAATTAAAAATAGTCTGCCCAGAATTTTTTTAGTCAACCCATTGATGAGATATTAGGGGTGCTATTATAGTATTATATGCTAAACCCGTACATTTTATACAGGAAATAACTGTAGAAACTCGACGGGTTTAGCAAAATAACACAAATAGCAAACGTAGTGAGTACCCCTATTTTCTAATATGCTAATATGTTATAAAATATGTTTCAAGTTCGGGTCTTAGACTATTATAAAGTTATAACACGATTCTTTGTTTTCACAAATTCCTTCTAAGCTGCTGGACGGATTTTGATACTGTATGGTGAAAAACGTATTCTTTCCTAAAAGTTTATGAGTAAAACAGTTTGCAATTTTATCGTTTTATTCTATTATTAGCTCGGTGAAGGATGTTTCAAGTACAAATCTTCTACTATATGTATAGAGACGGTACTATTTTTAGGGTTAAGAAAAAAAAAAATCTTGCTATTATAAACGAATGGCTTTTCAATATTTCATTAATGATTATTGTTATTCAAAATACAATTCAAAAGCTTCTGGTGCAGGTAAATTTATGATTCCACCGCTTTGAACAAGGGGAGAAGGGTGAAAAGGCACAACTGATTCCTCGGCCTAAATTGCCGCTAAGAGTAAATTTACGGAACGGAACTACATTATCGAAGATGCTGTTAGTCAAGGGAAGGGGGGTTGTGTCCTTCCGACCAGAATCGATATTTACCAAACCTCGATAGCAAAAGCTAACCAAACAAAGCTTTATCCCAAAACCCAAAACAGTTCTAACCTGTTTGAGTGCGTTTTAATAATTCACAATGTTCGATTTAGGGTAGGGAAATCAATTGAGGCCAACCCATAACCAGAGTGGCAACACATTCCGGCTCAGAAACTAACCGAATAATCTTTAGCTATTAAATGACTTACGAAATGGATAAGTGAATAAAAAAATCCAATAATAATAATTAAAATGTACCCATATCATTATAATGGTGAATAAATGATATTTTATCATTCAATCATTATTTTTAAATCACCTGCTTGATATCACTATCGAAATAGCTAAACAGGATGTCTCATAAATTGAGCGTTGATTTCCAAAAGGTACTAAAGGACACTTTTTTAAAAATTGATATTTTGTCATATTTGTATACTAATGGGTTAGTTTTATCTAAAGCCATATCAGATTTTATCTAAAAACATAGAAATCCCTTAAAAAAGTATTTGAAAATTGCAATTCATTCCAAAAGGAACTAAATCCACATTTTATTTCATTCCAAAAGGACAAATTCACCAAAACACATTTCCTTCTCAAAACGTACTATATTCTTTGTAAACAGATACAACCTTCCATTTCATTTCCTTCCAAAAGGTACTATTTCCTATATACAGCAGAAGCACCTAACCCCGTAATATCACCATTAGTTTATTGTTATCTTCATTTTTGGCACTTTTTTTGAGGTCATTTTGCTCGTATTGAATCACTGTTTAATTGAATCACTCCGTATTTTAATCAATCGTTTTAATCTAATAATCAGTTAAAATTTTCAGAAACTCACATTTTAATAAAATAATGGTATTTTACAAGTGTGTTAATAAAAACCGGTAAACAATAGGTCTCGAATTAAATACCGATAAGACGAAATATATGATTAGTAGCAGAAATGGCGATATTGATGATATTAATATTTAAAGGCATAATTTTGAACATGTAGAGAAATTCAAGTATTTAGGTTCAATGATAACAAGAAAAATGAAATCCAGGAAGAAATAAAGTACTCGGTTAAAGGTGAGAAATGCGTTATTATTCAGTTGCTAAGTTACTTAGCTCACGGCTTCTGTCTAAAAACTTAAAGTTTAGAATTTATAAAACTATTATTCTTCCGACGGTTCTTTACGAATGTGAAACGTGACCACTTACAGGATGAACAACTGCTTAAGGTTTTAGAAAATAAGGTACTGCGTAACATATTTGGTCAGAAGAGAGATGAGGTCACTGGGGAGTTTAGAAGGTTGCACAACGCGGAATTGCGGAGTTTGTACCCTGTGAATATAATTGAGTTGATAGCATCGCGGAGACTCAAATGTGCGCGTAAAGTTGTTGGCCTCGGTGAGGAATGGGTTCCGAGAAAGTTGGTATTCGCTAAACCGACTGGTAGGCGTCCGAAAGGTAGGCCGAAGCGTCGATGGGAGGATTGCATTAAGGCTGAACTCGGAGGCTTAGGCTTGACCGGCGAACATTGGACGAGTCTGTGCAGGCGAAGTTTGGTGGTATCGGCATCGAACCTTCGGGTTCGGTAAGCCTATCATCATTATAATGGTATTTTATCCAGCAAATTGTTGGAATTTGAATTACCTGATCTTGCTAAATATGAGAAGAAAAACCGTGTCTGTTCTAACCTACTAGAATTATTATTTTATTGTATTTTTTTAAAAAGGTAAAAGACCAAAATAAAAGTTAATTATTTATCAGTTTTCATAGTTAAATATTGGTTACACGTAGTAAATAATGTAACTTCATATGTTAGATTCACTGAAAGAATAAGTAGAAGTTTAAAACAAATTTCATAGATGCATACTTTCTTATTATTGTGCCAAAAATAAATAAAAACTTCTTTGAATATTAGCTTCCTTTATTAAGAATAAACAGTAAAATCTAGTGAACTAACAAGGAAAGATAAGTGAGAATAGGAAAATATACTTAACTTAGCAATTAACATTATAAAGACGTTACTTGTGAGTAATGTTCTACGAGGAAGGTTATGATGACTGTTGTCTAGCGTTATATTCTTCCAAAAAGTACTATATCTATATTATATTGTTAAAAAGTCATGGGAAAAGTGCTATAATTTGTACATGTGTATAATTTGTGCTGTAATTGATACATAAAGGCATAGAAGCCCTTGAAATGTTAATGGTGCATGCAGCGCACATAGAAATCTTCCTTAGAATACCTTCGGGTAATAGAAGGACAAATATCTGTGACATGTGTACATATCATATTTTGTGTACAAATAAAAACAGAGAGTATGGGGAAAAAAACTACAATTTGGAAAAATAAGTTGTTAATACAGTAAAAAATCCACTTCATTTTTTAATAAAAAAAAAAATCAAGTAAATTAGTCGAGTAATAAATAAATGACAGATTTTTTCGTTTCCTGTAAAATTGTCTAAAGTGGATATAGTAACATTTGGAACTCAACGTCTCAATCACTCTTATCCATAGCCTTTATTGAACAGCAAAAATCTCAAAAATTTGATTTTCCTTCCTAGCCATTCGGACTGTGGGTTTTATTAAATTTTTTGTTTCTCTTGAAGTCTATTCCAACAATATGACTAGACATTTATGAGATTTTCATGCTTTCATTTCATTTATGCTTCCTCGCATCCTTGAAGGTTGGTTTGTTTTGCCCAATTTTAAAGCTAATTAAATTAATAAGTTTTCCTAAAATCCAGAAAATCAAAAACAACGGTAGATGAGTAATATCTCCTTAAAATGTCCCAATATTCTAATAAATATAATAACTAATTTTCTCCATGACGTTTTGCGACACTTACTTTCTTATTCTGAGGGTTTGACTGCTCAAACTTCAGGGAAATTTTCCCTCCTTTCATTAGGTACCACTTAATCTTGTGCACTGGGTGTGCACATCAAGTCGATATATTTGAGTTTTTTTTTAATTTTTTTTAAACAATGGATAACAGCAGCCTCCTTGATTTTCCTCCCTAACCTTAGAGAATTGGACTTTGGGTCATATAAACTTTTTTGTTCCACCAGTGGTCTAATATCTGATCTGACAATATGACGAGACGTTTCTGAGACATCCTGCGTACATTCATCGGTATTAAATTAATAAGGCGATTTTTTCCTCATCTCTTCCTACTAAAAAAATTATTTTTCATGTCTAGCTCCCTGATTTTCGTCTTCAGTCTAATTTAGATGCTTGTTGTGTGTCAGAATAATACTCCGGATTCTGAGTCGATCCACAGAAATATAGAAAATAAAACAGAGAAGATAAAATAGAAATGTTGATGTTGATTTGTATGATTCCAATATATATATAAGTTTTTTATAACAACTGCTAATAATGCCAAATTATTTCAATATTTTCCAAGCTGATATTATTAAATTAACAAGACATTCAATAATTTAAACTCTAGATTTTTTTTTGTAAAAATGCTTTTCTTTATTTTTATTAATTGAAAAATATTACAATCTGTTTCAGAATGAACAATAGTAACAGAGATACAGGACCACATTCATAATATATTCAGAAAATAACGATAAAGTCAAATTACATAAAATAGAAACAAAAATCTTTATGTAAAAATAGTATTAACTATTTTGCATTTTGCATCACATCATCGTTTAATATATATTTATATAATAGTGCGTCTTACGGACTGAAACAATCCAATTTGAGGGTGCAGTTGATACAAAAATGCCTAATCACTAATCACGATTGCACTTCAGACTGATAGTGCTCTAATTATTTGACTAATCAACGAATTGTTATTATATTCAGTCGTTTATTTTTATATAAAAGTGCAACTCACCTTACTGAGTTTTACCTACTAAAACTAAAATGAGGCAGCCAGCAGTCGATTAAAGATTAGGTAACGAAGGAATTTTTAAGATTATAAGGACAAATCTAAATAATTAAGATAAACCTAAGAACTATTAATATATCTACTCGTTGAAATAAATTTCTTAGGATAACAATCTCTTAGTGTTAAATTAAATATTTTCATTGTACAATTTTGGGTTCCAATGCAAGTTTCTTCTGTTTTCTCTAATTTTCGACATCATACAGTAACCGGCTTTATAAATCTTTTCCATATTCAATGTAGTATAATAGAAACAATAAAATATCAATTAAAATAAAATTAACTTTTGCCTTTATTAAAAATATTATCTCGATTCAATTAAGATTAATCCAAATTCGGTTCATGTTGAGAATTTAGTAATTAAGATGATTTGAGTTTCAAAACATATGCATGATTTTGTATCAGCTACGTATAATTAATCAAAAAAGTAAATAATTTAATTTGATTTGTGAAAGATTGTGATTGCAGCTTAATTAATATACACATTCTTACCGTATATGTTACGTGTACAAGTCAAACATGACGCATTACCTGAAAAAAAAAATACTCAATTAATATATTGTTTTTAAAATGAGCTGAGTAAAGTGTCAAATTGTATTCTTAATTTAAACATGTCTTTCAGAAATTAAATATGTAAATGAAAATTATGGTGCGCGCAACACATGACTTTCACATACCTTTTTTATCAGTATTAGTTACAATTAATTCAAGAACCTTAAAATAAGTTTTAGATTATTTATTTACAATTTTTTCCTCAAATTGCTATTTTCTATCTGCAAAAAAAATTATTTTCAATAAGCAAATATGTTAACTTCGCCCTCGGCGTGGGTTGTATGGATTGGTGTTGGATTTAAGTGTTTGGACCGATAGGTTTATGTTGTAAGTCAGTCTGTCGTGAAATGTTTTATAATATTCTGTGGCTGTGTCTGAAGCTGTATGTCCAAGTCCTTGTGAAGTAATACGTGGGTTACATAAAACGGTGCATCCACGATTTTTCGTGATATTTTCGATCGGAAAGACTGAATTATTTGGATGTTTATTGGTTTTGCCAGATTCCCATAGCTCTACCACGTATTTCCATAAGGGTTTGATTAGTTTTTTGTAAATAGTAATTTTGGTGTTCAAGGATAATTTTGATCGTTTGTCAAGTATAAGACGGGATAATAGTCCAAATTGCCTTCAGCTGCTTTCTATTAAGTCTAATGTGGGTCCTCCAAGTTAGTCTTGTGTCTAAGTTTAGATTAAATATATAATATTACAATATAAATTATTTTTACAAGATTCACTTAGTTTTCTCGGCTGACATTACCTTAGATAACATCTATATAAGCTAATTTATGTTCGAAAAAAAATAATTGCTTCTCTTTTCTTCTTTACTTCCTTGTCAATTTCGTTGTTTGATTTTTAGACGTTTTTTATCAGTGCTAATAAGATGAAAATGTTTACTTTTTCAAATTTAATATTTTTAGAGTATTTTAGAAGAAGAAAATTTAAAATATCGGCATTTAACCCCTGTCAGACAATTTCAATCAGAGTGAAACCTACATGATAATAGAATTACTTATATTTTACATGGAAATGTATTGTTTAAAGTGATTCTCCTGTTTCGGCGATTTTTTTGAAAACGTTGCTGCATCTCAGGTATAAGCGATCTTAAAATATGAAATTTAAATTTTATTAAACTTATCATTTTCGAGCTAAACTTATCACACACACACACACACAGACCTTTTTGCGGGGATAGCTCATTTAGGCAAAGGGAACCCTAAATGTATAACTTTCGGTGAAAGCTCGAATTTGAAAATTTTCCTAATCGCAGTACTTTCCCATAATATATTTCATGTATAGGTTAGTAAACGTAAACATGAAATTTTGAACAATTAATCATGGATTTATATAAGTATTTTTCAGAAGATTTGTATAGGACATATCATAATAATCATCATGATTTTTACTTTCACTTATCTATATATGAAATAAATAGTAAGGGAAAGTATTGCTATGGTGAAAATTTTTGAATTCCATTCTTCAACGAAATACAGGATCTTCTGAGCCGAAATGCCCAATTACAATCCCGCAAAAAGGTCTGTGTGTGTTTCTGTGATAAGTCCAACGCGAAATAAAAAAATACCTATAAATCTGAAACTACATATTTATGACAACTATGCGCCCGAGGTGTTACAGGAACTTTTTCATGAAAATCGGCTGACCGTAAGTTTATACCATGTATTTAGCACATTTTTACGATTTTCTCAAAAACGGCTCTAACGATTTTGATTAAACTCTATATATCGATGTAAAATTTATTGGGTTTAATTTCATGTAAGTTTCATTCTGATTGAAATAGTCTGACAGGGATTAAATGCCGATATTTTAAATTTTCTTCTTCTAAAGTATCTTTAATTTTGTTAATGCTATAAAAAAAATCTGGTGCGGGCAACACACGACTTTCACTTACCTCCATTTTTAAAATCAATGAAAGAATTTTCAAAAACATTATAGATAAAAATACGTGAACCTATTAAGGGATTAATTAAATTGAATTTATATAGAAACATGTGGTTTATAAATAAATCTATTATATTGTTATCTAAAATAATCAGTTAGTTTTATCTTCTTTTCATTACTCTCTATTAACTTTTAAAAGCTTGAATATAAGATAATATTTTTTCTAAAATCTTTAGCTTTCCAACGGTATATCATACATGTATATTACTGCTCTTATGTTTAAAAACAAAAAAAATCATTAAAAATATATTTTTTTTTCATTTTTTTTCCCTTTAGTTGGGCATCGAATTTATTTAATTTATATATTTACATGTTCTTTATCAGTGGTAACAAGATAATATAGTTATTTTTATAGAATCAACAAAATTAAAGGTACTTTAGAGGAATAAAATTTAAAATATCGGTATTTAAGCCCTGTCAAACCGTTTTCATCCAAATGAAACCTAAATGGTTTTAAAGCCCATTAAATTTTACATCGATAGTTTAATAAAAATCGTCGGAACCATTTTTGAGAAAATCGAAAAAAGGTGCAAATTGCAAAGTATAAAGTGGCTCTTCTGGTAAGCTCATTTAGATGAAAAAGGTTTTGTCACGTCTCGGGCGTATAGTTGTCTTAAATATGAAATTTCAGATTCATGGGACTTACCGTTTCTGCCCGGGAGTTACCACACACACAGACCTTTTTGCGGGGCTTGGTTATTTGGACGCAGGGGACCCTAAAATGTGTATTTCCATTGAAAACTGAAATTCGAAAATTTTCACGATCGCAATACTTCCCCTTACTATATATAGTAAGTGAAAGAAAAAAACGGATAAATATAGAAATTAAAGGAATTTAATTAGAAAATAAAGGAGAAAAGAGAAACAAATTTTTTTTTTCGAACATAAAATATGTCATATAGATGTATGAAAAAAAACATTAAAGTTCAAAAATCTTTCAAGAGATGCAAACGTGATCATTTATAAAACTATTCTGAGACTCACAGTTACTTATAGCAGCGAATCCTGGGTAGTATTTTTTTCTGTTAATTTAATTTTTCCTAACATGGGAATTGTAATATATATTTGTTGTGTACCGCTAGAAAACAAGAAATTTTAGAAAACAAAGTTTAGGTTTAACAAAATTTTCACTATCGCAATACTTTCCCTAACTATTTATAGTAAGTGAATGTAATAACTATATAATCAATTTTGTATTGATAAAAACGGATAAATATATAAATTAAACGAATACGATATCTAACTAAAAGAAAAAAGACCAAACATATTTGTATATACAATTTTTGTGGCTTGAACATAAAAACAGTAATATAGAAGTATGATATACCGTTGAAAAGCTAAAGATTTTAGAAAAATATTTATCTTATACACACAATTGTAAAAGTTAATGGAGAGTAGTGAAAAGCCAATAAAACTAACTGATTGTCACATATAATAATATAATTGATTATTTAATAAAACACATGTTTCAATTGAAATTCAATGTAATTTATTCTTAAACAATTTATTTGTATCTCTAAGTGTATTTAAATTGAGCTAACTATTTTAATTGATTTCAACAACGGAGGTAAGTGAAAGTCGTGTGTTGGGCGCACCAGATTTTTTCTTTTTTTTCTAATTCGTCATAATCAATTTCTTCTGAGTTTATGAATCAATAGTAGGGTATCTATAAGTGATAGATAACTTTAATTTTAAAAAATCAAGTGTTTAAGTTTAATTTTACTTTAATAGTATTAATAAAAGCCTCCCTTGAATGGCACAATGCCTAATGATGATTAGTAAGTTAGCTTTAGAGGAGGATAAAGGAGGGAGATGACGAACTCCAAGAATAGCGAACAAGGCGCGGACAAAGCTTTGCCCGGTCTGCCGTCCATAATGCCCGCTGACCCGACAGATCCCTCTCACCTTACATCCTCTTCCAATATATTCTTCTTTCTCTTCCTCTGTCCGAGGGGGCTATTTCCCCTCCCCTCGCTGATGGACCGCTCACATCAACGCAATACCTGGAGCACTGCCAGGCATTGAGTGCTTTTTGTGGGTTCCACGGAAGGATCCTTTTCTTCTGTCTAGAATTGAAGGTAGTAACATCTACCTGTCCACAAGAGCTAGTTATTCGAGTGTTTACGTATTTGTTTAAACGTTCAGAATTTTATTTTATTTATTTACTGTCCCGTATCTACTCCTATGAATGATCCGTAGCGGCGAATATATCCAAAAAAAATTCCAAAATGTAAAAACCTTATCTTCATCATCACTCAACGCTTCTAATATGGCAGAAGTTATGTTATGTCTAGTTCTAGAGACAGTGTACATTTAACATGATTGTCTACGCTGAACTATCCATGGAAGAACAGTACTTCCAAGTGATCTAAGTCAAACTGATCACTCAAAGTCAGAGTGATTTGGTTATGGTTGATTAGTGGACTGTATAAATATTTAGAAAAATAATGAAAGTAAACGACGAACCACAATATATTTATTAAACTATAATTACATAAAACTAACAAAAGAAACAAAATTAACATAACTGATATAAGGAAAGATATGAAACAAAATTAAACTAATTATTACTTCAACAGATGTAAGAAAATATAAGAAACAAAATTAACTTATAAACATATTAAAAAACATGAGAAACAAAGTTAAACTACTTAAATACGTAAAAATATAGAATCAAATAGCCTAATTGAAAAAATTAAAGAAATGATAATTAATAAATTAAATGTTCCAATAATGGTTAAGATATTATGTACTGGAAACTCTGTAAAATGTGAATTTTAATTATGTATAAACTGATAAATTCATTAATAAATAATTTTAAACGCATTAATTGTTTGTTTGTTTTTTTATTTAACTTCCGTTTATGGTGCTGTGGCTAATCGGAAGATGCTACAGTGGGAGGTCTAAATTTTGCCTATCCAGGTTTAATTATGATAGGGATCGTTAACAATTTAAGTAATTGACATCGCACCATATTTTAACGTTCCCTCCGAAGGACGGCATAACTAAGGATTTTTCACTTTCATTAAAAATCCCTTGAGCCACCTGCGGGTTTGAACCCGGTACCTTGGGCATAGGAGGCTGTTATGCTAACCACTATGCTACAGGTAACCCCTAAACGCATTAATTAATCAGGCATAAGACTCTTACCAATGAATATCCTCATGTGTGTATCCGTGAATGAGTAAGTATGAAAACTGAAAAAATGAAGAATGAATTCCGTAGTAGGATTTTGTTCCTTGTTTTAAGATTTAATAACACCTTCTCAGGAAACTTGGCTAAGGTGTGTGCTCACAGCGAATGATAGTGTCTTTCCTCATGATCACGTTGACATTGTACTATTTGATCATAGGAAAACACCTGATATTTATGACCTCAACATAGTTATCTGCAAGTCTAAGGACGCTGGGTTTAATTCCTTGAGATCGAGTCGTACAGAATTTAATTACCTACAGTGTTTGTTTAAGATATTTGCCGGAAAATCGATACCTGAGAAGCTAGACGGTGATAAGTAGAATATATTTGAATCAAAATTTATTTTATTTTCACCGAGAGCTGAAAAAATGAAAGAGAAGAAATCAACGTTCATAACTTTTGGTTCTGTGAGAAGAGGCATATAGGTTTGGAAGACAGAATCTAGTTCCCAAGGAATACATGTATGTTATAGATATATGGTTAATTGGTAATATTTTAATTATATTACAATAATGATTTTTTAAAATATTCCATAAGACTTCCAGTCGAGGGCTCATGAAAAAAATCAAATGTTTCTTCTCACTATAACAACATAGAATAGAATGTCGATTTTCGAAGGATCAGATGTAGTATAGTTCAGTATTCGCGATTTTTCTCTTTATCTGTGCATGCTTTGCATTTATATAGAATTTCTATCGAAGCCACTGCAGAGAAATCGAGTTTATTCAATGCCTAAATCGCATGTAAAAACAGAACTGCGTTTCGTTTTAGTTTAGAGATGAGCTTAGGGAATAACTTAAAGCACTATCTTCAAATATAATTTATACAGAACTATATTCTCCGATAAAAGGAACCTTTTCTTGCATAACAGCTATTTTATTTAAAATATTAATTTTATTGAAACCTATTTTTTTTAATATGAAATAATGTGATTAATAATTAATAAGACTCATTGAGATATTAAACATTAAATGTAACTGACAGTTAGAAATAAGAAAATACGTGAAACTATTATAGAATTAATTAAATTGAATTTATATAGAAACGTGTTTTATTAAAAAATCTATTATATTATTATCTAAAATAATCAGTTAGTTTTATCTTCTTTTCACCACTCTCTCTTAATTTTTAAAAGCTTGAGTATAAGATAATATTTTTTCTAAAATCTTTAGCTTTCCAACGGTATATCATACATGTATATTACTGTTCTTATGTTCAAAAACAAAAAATTGCATTAAAAAAATATTTTTTCAGTTTTCTCCTTTAGTTGCTTTTCAAATTCGCTCAACTTCCATATTCAGCTGCTTTTCATCAGTGGTAACAAGATAATATAGTTATTCTTATAGAATCAACAAAATTAAAAGCACTTTAAAGAAAGAAAATATAAAATATCGGCATTTAGGCCCTGTCAGACCATTTTAATCAGGATAAAACCTACATGATATTAAAGCCCATTAAATTTTACATCGATATAGCGAGTTTAATAGAAATCGTCGGAACCGTTTTTGAGAAAATCGAAAAAAAGGTGCAAAATCCATGGTATAAAGTGCCTCTTCTGGTAAGCTCATTTTGATGATAAAAGTTTTGTCACGTCTCGGGCGTATAGTTGTCTTAAATATGAAATTTCAGTTTCATAGGACTAACCGTTTTTGCCCGGTAGTTACCACACACACACACACACACACAGACCTTTTTGCGGGACTTGGTTATTTGGACTCAGGGGACTCTAAAAAGTGTATTTACGTTGAAAACTGGAATTCGAAAATTTTCACGATCGCAATACTTCCCCTTACTATATATAGTAAGTGAAAGAAAAAAACAGATAAATATAGAAATTGAAGGAATTTAATTAGAAAATAAAGGAGAAAAGAGAAACAAATAAGGTAAATGTACCGGTAGTGGACACTGCTCTGGTAGTGGACACTTCCGCAGTTTAATTTAAAAAACAAGAAATCTAGTCCTTTAATCAGATTCAAATCAAGAGAGAATTTATTTTGCACACTCTGGTGACTAGTCATGGAACTTCCACGGTATCATGGTATTATGGAAACCAAAAATCAGTCATTGCACATAGCCACTACAGTGAGCACGTTGTTACCTACTGTCTTCTAACCCATTTCTTTAAGAAGGTGAGTACAAATGTTTTCACTTTTTGACTCTCAGACTTGCTTTTTATTAATGCCCTCAAGTATTTACTGATTAATTAGAGTGTATAAATTCATGTTTTGATGTCGGATCTTCAATATTTCATTTACGTGAGCGGAAAGGTAGGATGTCCACTACTGAAACAAGAATTTCAAGTAATCTTAATAATGGACAGGACCTGTCCACTACTAACTCTGGGAGGATATTTTTTTTTTCACTCGAAAACCTTCTGAATGAACATGTAATGCTTTCTTATTCTTATGATTTTGATCCTGAGTTTATTTTATAGATATATCTAGTAGTGGACATGTGGTGTCCACTACTAATCCGGCGAATGTCCACTATTAAATCAACTTATTTTAATTAATAAAACTTAATTTAAATGTGGGATTATTATGATTATCATATTAAGTGATAATTATGAGGATCATTATAAAAGGTAAAGCATTAAATGGGCCTTAATAATCTGTCCTTTCTTAAAGATTGTCGTCATGGCTCCTTCTGTAAAATCGTTTTGGGCTTACGATGAACAACAATTGAAGGACGCAGCAGCTGAAGTTATATAAGGCTTTATCTTCAGCAGCAAAAAAACATAACGTCCCCCGAACAAGCCTAAGGAGATATGTTGAAGGTAAAACTAAATCATTTAAAAAAATGGGACCTCCAGCAATCCTATCAGAGAAAGAAGAGAACATATTGGTCAGGTGGATAGCTTCTGCTCGGGAAGCAGGTTTTCCTGTTACCCAGGAGGATCTTTTCGACAGCGTTCAAAGGCTTTTAAAAGACTTAAAAAGGCCAAATAATTTTACCGATGATCGTCCTGGATGTACCTGGTACCAGATTTTCATTAAAAGAAATCCATGTGTGGTCATGAGAGCTCCACAAAATTTAACAGCCAGTAGGGCATCAATTACCGAAGAAAACCTGAAAGCATAGTTTTCAGAAGTTGATTCTTATTTTAAAAAACACAATTTAGATAATATTCTAAGTTAACCAAGCCGGATATTCAACGTTGATGAATCTGCATTTTTCCTTAACCCTAAAGGTACTAGAGTATTGGCGATAAAAGGGGACAAAACTATTTATCAACACGTGAATGGTAACGAAAAAGAGTGTGTCACTATTCTTATAAATGCAAACGCAGACGGACAGCTAGGCCCTCCCTTAATTGTTTTCAAATATGAAAGAATCCCGCAGGATATTATCGCCAGCGTTCCTCCAGAATGGTTGAATGGTCCACAGAAGGGTGGACACCCTTGGTTGGTCAAAAATAACATTGTTTTGCCTGTAATTCTATTCGTTGACGGTCATAAATCCCACCTGACATTACAGACTAGTGAATTCTGCAAGGATAATGGCATAGTGTTGATAGCCCTCTACCCAAATGCGACCCATTTAATCCAACCAATGGATGTAGCTATGTTCCGTTCACTAAAACTTCACTGGAAAAAAAAAGTTCATACCTGGAGAAGAGCCCAGGAGGAAATTCGAATACTGAAAAAGAAAGATTTTTCACTGCTTCTGAAAAAAGTGCTAGATGAAGATATTGAGCCTTCAATCATGCAAAATGGATTTTGTAAGTGTGGACTGGTACCATGGAACCCTGAAGCTCCACTCAATACATTAAGAGAAATGCGGAGTACTCCTCAAATTCAACCTTCACCAGTAGACACTATGTCAATATTACTGTCGATGAGTTTCAATTGGGACTGAGGGTGCTAGAGAGATACATTGGCCTAGAAAAACTTAATGCTTTTCAGAACAACTCAGACTGGACTGGACCTTCTGAGGACAAATGTCTGTACCAGGTGTGGAGGCAGATCAAAAGTGATACTATCACTCAACCTGAGAAATCGACCCCACCATCTGACGATTTCGAAGAGGGCGGGAATAGTCCAGCAAAACAAGAAGAGGAAAATATTCACTTCACAGTTAAAGAACATGAAGATCAGGATGCTGGCGCCTCGTCAAGATCTGAAGCTCTTGATGTAAATCAAAATGTTCCCTGCTGCTCCAAACATTTACTTATTCCAAGCCCTTTCAAGCGATCATTTAATTTATTGTTTTAGGATTAACATTCTTATGTATTTTTTTCTACAAATAAATGCTCTTATGTTCATCTATTTCTAAAAATTATCATATCCTCTTCCTATGTCACATAAGTAAATTAATTAAAACATAAGGAAATCCCTATTTTTTCAAAGAAAAACTTTGATGTCCACTACTAAATTCATGAGGTGTCCACTATTAAAAATTTGAGTTTTATAGATGTCCACTATTGACAAAAATTTTAGGTTTGGTAAAATTAATGTAAAAAATTTAAAATGGCAAAAGCAGAAACTTTCATGGCTACGAATTTGAAGAAGGATAGTTTGAGCTTACTTTGGCCACACATTAAATATCATCACCGCCATAGGTAACCGTGGAGACAGAAAAAAATGTAAAAATTTCGCTGTGTCCACTACCGGTACATTTACCTTATTTTTTTTTCGAACATAAAATATGTCATAAAGATGTATGAAAAAAACATTAAAGTTCAAAAATCTTTCAAGAGATGCAAAGGTGATCATTTATAAAACTATTCTGAGACTCACAGTTACTTATAGCAGCGAATCCTGGGTAGTATTTTTTTCTGTTAATTTTATTTTTCCTAACATGGGAATTGTAATATATATTTGTTGTGTACCGCTAGAAAGCAAGAAATTTTAGAAAACAAAGTTTAGGTAATGAAGACTAATGAAAAGCTAAAAATGTTTTGATGAGGTGACCTGTAGCATAGTGGCTAGCATAACAGTCTTATATGACCAAGGTCATGGGTTCAACCCCTAACCCCAAGTGGCCCTAGGATTTTTTTATGGGAGTAAAAAAATCCTTAGTTATCCCGTCTTTCGGAGTAGTCAGTGCCTTTGCGATGTCAGGTACTGGTTAATAATCCCTATCCTAATTAAACTTGGAAAGGAAAAATTTAGGGCTCTCACTGTAGTCCAATCAGCTCAAGTTAAATAAATATACAAACAATACATGTTTTTAATGTGTTAAAACATTATTTATTTTTAATGATATTTATTTAAATACATTTGATGAAAGTGATCATTAATTACATGGCCTTGATATGTGGGTGTGTAGAGACAATCCATTAATAGCACTTCAGTGCTTATTTAAGTTATTAGGTCTTGAGGCCATGGTATTTTCAGCTTCCTCAGAAGAGAATCAAGAATAGAGGAAGATGAGATGTTGCTGGTGTTAGTGGGCTGATAGTCAGAATCAATAGAGGTATTTATACTTCGGGCTAAGTCTGCAACTAAAGGGAAATTCAGGTCTTTATGGGTTATTTTATAATGGTCATAGAAATTTAATTCTTTAAAATATGTTCAACCTCAAAACATTATTAAATTTTTTTTAATTGATTTTTAAAACGGAGTTAAGTGAACGCCGTGTGTTGGGCGCACCTGATTTTCTTTGTGTCATGAAACCTCATTTGAAAGAGAAATGAAAACGTTAGGAAATAATGAAAACAAAAGGGAGAGGGAAGATGGTTAAACAAAGGGTGATGGATGAACCAAGGATGGAGCGATTTCACGGCCAATCTGTCCCGGCGCAGCATTAGGTCTCTACTCCTCTTCATATTCAACTCATCAATTCCGACTTCGATTCCATCATCACAATAACACAGGCATCTTGCTTCCATCATCGCGATCCTTCTACTGTGATCGACCGAATCAGTTCACTAAGGGCCTAGAATAAACAAGCATCTGAAATCTGATTAAAAATTATTTATTATTTAAATACCACCTGTCGATCTAAATATCCTGAAGTATATTATAGCAGTGTGAACACTGGTGTTTTTATTTATTTTTGAACGATCATTCCATACATCATCATAGCTTCATAGACTAACATTTCAACTAGTTTTACACTCTTATATTAATGATATAAGAAAAAAAAAAAAAAAAAAAAAAAAAAATATATATATATATATTATATATATATATATATATATATATATATATAAATCTTTTCAGTTACTGATTTAAATATATCTTTCTTCTTATTTAAATAGGGCATATAGTGTTATCTATGGGAAAAAAATATCCAAGAGAAGATATTTCTAATATTATAAATATTGTTTTTTTTCGTTTCTTCAGAACATTAAAATAGGCAGATGATTTTTAAAGAATAAATAATTTTTAATGTTCGTAAAAAACGGAATAGTTTCATTGGTAGACGGAGATATTCGTGGCAATTCTCTTAGGCGATTGAAAAGACGATGGCCTTGGGACCTAATAACTTCTATTAACATTAACAAGTGCTCCCGCTACATATTTTTAAAAAAATACTTTTTCAAGCCCATAATTGTAATTTAGAACATTCTCTCTCTCTCTCTCTCTCTCTCTCTCTCTCTCTCTCTCTCTCTCTCCTCTCTCTCTCTCTCTCTCTCTCTCTCTCTCTCTCTCTCTCTCTCTCTCTCTCGATCGATCGATCGATCGATGGGGAACCAAGCCGTATCTTTGTAAACAATAACTTAACGTATTTCAACAGAAAACTTTTACGAGACGCTAAAATAATTAAAAATGAAAAACATTACAAATTCGTATGGTTCAATAGAAGATTAACGCTTTGTATGAGGAAGGATGAAAATTCAAAAATTATTTTCATAAGAAATAAAAATGATTTAGCATCTCTTTGTTAAATCGAAAAGGAGAAAATAATTTAAACATTTTTAATTATCATGGAAAATCATAATATTATTTCTCAACAAAATCATAAAGAACTTAAGGTATGTCATTTAAATATTGAATCACTTATTGGACATTGGTCTCATTTTCAAAAATATGTACTTGAAAATAATTATGATGTGGTTTGTGTCAGCGAATCATGGTTAAATCACGGTATTGGAGATTTTTTTGTTTCAATAACCGGATATAGTATTTATAGGTCTGACCGGAAAGATAAAAATCGAGGTGGGGTATGTATTTATGTAAATCGATCCCTGTCTTGTAAAGTTTTGGATTCTTCAAAGACCCACCAGTCGTTCTCATTCGAATATTTAATTTTAGAGATTAGGCACGGCCTTGAAAATATTTTACTCATAACAATTTATAGAGCACCGAGTAATAATTTTTATATGGATTTACGTTCAATTTTAGAAAAATTCGTTCCAACGTATGACAATATAATTTTAAATGGTGATCTGAATGTTAATTTTTCAACTATTTCTTATGATTCAAAATTTTTAAATAACCTTTTTCGCAGCTTTAATTTGTCACTCGTAAAATTTAACCCTACTTGTCATACTAAAACAAATAATACTTGGCTAGATATTATGGTGGTCGATTGTAAAAATATAGACAGAGTAATCACATCGGGTCAACTATCAGTTCCTTTTTGCCGCCAACATGACATTATATTTTTATGTTATCGGCTTGGGGAATCTCAAATATTTAGGAATGTGATCTTTCGAGACTTAAAAAATTTTAATCATAGCAAATTTAATGATGAACTGGACACTATGGACTGGGAAGAAATAGCTAATTCAAATAATATTGATGATAAAATTAGACTATTAAATTCGAAACTTTTTTATTTTTTAGATAAGTATGCTCCTTATAAATCCGTAACTTATAAAAAGAAACCCGCTCCTTGGTTCAATCCTGAAATAAAAAATTTAATGAAAATTAGAGACCGTTTTAGGAGAAATTATAAGTTCTCGAGGAACCCCGTTTTCCTTGAACAGTTCAAACTATATAGAAATAAAGTTACCTCAGAAATTCGTAAAAATAAACAAAAATATTATATTGAAAATTTGACCTCCTCTAGAACACCAGAAAAACTTTGGAAAATTATCCGTAGTCTTGGCTTAGTAAAAAATCGTGAGGCTTTACCCTTGACTGTCTCAAAATCTGAATTAAATAAATATTTCGTAAATCCATTATCTTATCGTTTTTCTTCTTCTTCGGAACTACTTCGCGCTGATAGTGAATTCGATTCGAATGATTTTTTCTTCGCCCACGTCAGCCTAGAACTTTTTCTTAAAAATTTTCAAAAATCGAATATGCATTCTTCTGGAATCGATCGCCTACCTTTAAAATTCGTTAAATTATTCTTACCACAGATAGTTCCTATTCTTTTAAATATTTTTGATTTTTCTTTACAATCTTCAAATTTCCCGTCACTCTGGAAAAACGTTTTAGTTACCCCTCTACCTAAAAATTCAAACCCGACTGATGTCGAACATTACAGGCCTATCGCGAAACTTTGCTCACTCTCAAAAATTCTGGAACGTGTAGTATACGATCAAACCGTTGATTATTTAAACTCTAAAAATCTCTTCGACAAATATCAATCCGGTTTCCGTTCTGGACACAGCACTCAAACAGCACTATTGAGACTAACTGAAGATGTTAGACTTGCAATGGATCGACGACATGTAACAATCCTCGTATCTTTTGATTTTAAAAAGGCGTTTGACTTAGTGGATCACGATATTTTATTGCAAATGTTGAGAAAAAAGTTCAAATTTTCCCGTAGCGTTGTACTATGGTTCGAATCGTATTTAAAAAATCGAAGCCAAGCGGTAATCGATAGTGATGGCTCTCTATCCGAATTTCTTCCGATACATTCAGGAGTTCCTCAAGGATCGGTTCTTGGTCCACTTTTGTTTCTTTTATACATTTCTGAAATCTCCTCGGTTTTGAAATCATGCAAGTATCACGTTTATGCCGACGATATCGTTATTTATTTGTCTTCATCCGTACATGAGTTCAACGAAAATGTAAACAAAATAAATCGAGACATAGATGAAATCTTGGTCTGGTCAAATAGATTAAAACTTGTTTTAAATCCGTCAAAGACAAAGACAATAATTTTTGGCAGTCGTTTCTATTTAAAATCGGTGATGGAATGAAATCCCCAAAAAATAATTTTAGGCAAAACATATATTGAATACTCTGAATCGTTAAAGCTTTTGGGTGTTACCTTCTCTAGTACTCTTGACTGGCAAGATCACGCTGTAAATATATCAAAAATAATTTTTAAACAATTAGGCTATTTACGTAGAAACAGAGACTATTTGCCTGTACAGGTTCGAAAACATCTCGTTTCCACACTTATAATACCGCACGTTGATTACTGCAGCATATTATTTACTGATATGTTTAATAGAGACATAACGATTTTACAGGGAGCGTTAAATGCGTGTGTAAGATTTATTTTCGATCTACAAATTAATGATCACGTAACACCCTCATTTAAAAAACTCAGTTGGCTAAAAATTCCCGAAAGAAGAAAATATTTGTTAGGAATTTTCCTATACAAACTTTTTAATAAAAGAACTCCGAATTATATCCTGGAATTTTTCGAAAATCATTTGTCTCTTCCAACGCGTCCGATGAGAGAAACCCACAGTTTATACAATATACCTGTACACCGTACAACCCGATACGATAAATCTTTATTAATAAGCAGTATACATTTATGGGATAAAATTCCTCATATCATTAAAGAATCAAAATCCCTTTCGATTTTCAAAAATCGGTACTACAAAGAACTTTTAGATTCATAATATTGATCCCTTTCTCCACCATTGATTTCGTTGACACAGGCTTCCAATTATTTTGTTTTCACTGGTTTTATTAAATTCGATATTGAGTATTGATTGGTTAAACAGTAAATACAATGATATATATTTATATTCTTTCTGCCTCAAGTTTCTTAATGTAAATTGAATTTGATTTTTTTTTTTTATTATCACTCTTTATTCTGAATTTTTTAAATCGTAAATTGATCTTTTGTTGTAAGTTTTTTCTATCGGTTCCATAATTTTCTTTAGCAATATGGCTCTGCCTAGTTTTGTAAAGGGGTATAAAATTCTATGTACGTTTTAATTTATTTTACTTTCATTTTGTTCAAAAAAATAATTTTAGTAAGACGGTAAGGTGTTTAAAAATTGTATTTTGGTTTATTACTTGAATAAAACATGTAAATTTTCTGTTTATGTTTAAAATTGAATTTTATTTCAGTTTTCGTTTTTGTGTAATTTTAAGTTTTTTACAAGTATTTATGTACTTTTCTTTATAAAGAGAACTTTTAATTTTGTTCTGTAAGATTAAATATTTTAAATCATTTGTGATTTTGATGGATTGGTGATTAAAATTGTATTTTATGTTTCACTATTTTTCTACTTTCTTTTAATTATTACTTTTATTGATTCTTATGTTGATTATTACATTTTGATTTGAAAATTGTCTATATGGTTTAGTGAAAATCGAGTTATTCACAAGTATATGTTTAATTTACTTTTAATACTCTTATAATATATTATTAGTATAATTTTCGTGAAGTTTGAATTTTTCAAAATTATTTATGTATTTTTATTTGTGAAGAAAAGTTTTATTTGAGTTTGTATAAAGGAATACTTGAATAATTTAAGATTTCAATATTTTATGTAAATTGTTTCTCTGATTTTGTTTCTATTTATGATTATTATTTTTATTGATTCTTATATTGATTACTAATTTTTGAGTCTAAATTTTCTATCTGGTTTGTAAGATTTAAGTTATTCACAAGTATTTACATTTTTTATTTATGGATATTCTTGAGAAAATTATTTAAAGTTAAATATTTATGGTTTCTTTTTGTAATTGTTTTAGTTTTTCCACAATTATTCATGCATTTTTATTTGTAAAGAAAATTTTTATTTGATTTGGTATAAAGAAATACTTGAAAAATTTAAGATTCAACAAATAGTTACCTTATTTTCATCATTTTTCTGACTTTGTTTCTATTAATGATTATTGTTTTTATTGATTCTTATGTTGATTATTAATTTTGTGCTTAAATTTTTCTATCTGGTTTGTATAATTTGAGTTATTAACAAGTAAATACTTTTTTATTTATAGATATTCTTGAAAATTTTTCTTTATAGGTAAATATTTTTAGCTTCAATTTTGTGAAATTTTAAGTTTTTCAGAATAATTATATATTTTTATTTGTAAAGAAAAGTTTTATTTGATTATTTTTTTTTATTTAATTAATTTAAAATTCAACAGTTATTCATTTTATGTTCATTACATTTTTTATTCATTTACTTATAATTACTGTTTTGTAAAAACTGTCGGCTGATATGATATTATACTTATTTGTATTGCTCAAGGAGACTACATTGTCTCAGAGCATTAAAATGTAAAATTGTAAATATGTTAAAAGGTAAATAAAATCTCTCTCTCTCTCTCTCTCTCTCTCTCTCTCTCTCTCTCTCTCTCTCTCTCTCTCTCTCTCGACGAGTGCGCCTTGAAGCCTTATGCTCTCTGTAAACCAGTTGCCATTTCCTATCCCTTTCCTGATATTCCTTCTACTTTATTATTGCTATTCATTATCCTTTATTATTAGCATCATTCCTTTTTTTTTCTTTTTTTTTTTTTATCTTCTTTCAGCATATTGCCTATATTTTATTTCATATTTTTCTAAAATTTGGAAAAGATAATATGTAACAATTTTTCTGTTAATTATAAACATAACATTGTAAAAATTAGTAGAGAAGTAATTCAATTATATTTTAAATGGCACATTTGTATGTAAAAAGTTTATAATTTTGTCTGTAAGAAAAGGGCCTCTGGCCCTAAGACAACAAAAATCAATCAATCAATCTCTCTCTCTCTCTCTCTCTCTCTATATATATATATATATATATATATATATTTCTCTCTCTCTCTCTCTCTCTCTCTCTATATATATATATATATATATATATATATATATATATATATATATATATATATACATTTTTTTTTTTTATTCTTTTCTTTTCTTTTTTTTTTTTTCTTTTTTCCTTACATGGTAACCCCACATAATGACCGTTTATTATAATATCATGTTCCATACCTTAATGGTATACTACATGAATGATAGTATGATTATATTAATTTACATATGGAAGTAGTATTACATTAACAATTATTACAGAATAATGTTTCAAATGAAATAGAACAAAATAAATAAATTAACTAACATAACAAATTTAAAATACAATTTTAGTCAACAGAAAAGAATTACCTACGCTGCCCATCTTTAGTTATATATGTATATATATGTATATATATATATATATATATATATATATATATATATATATATATATATATATATATATTAACTACTGTTGTAAATATGAATAAAATATATAATATAAAAGAAATAAGAAGAAGAAAACAGTGGAAACAAAATACGGATCAATAAATGTAACAAATAAATTTAAGTACCTGGGTGAGGCTATATGTAATAATGGCTTGTAAAAAGAAAGTGTGAAGGAAAGAATAGCCCAATTGGAAAAAACTAACATTTGCAACCGGTAACATATACAACAAGAGAAACCTGACCACGGAAGCAAAAATACGACACTACAATACAGCTGTTAAGCCTGTGATACTATACGGGACGGAAACCACATGCCTTCCCAGTCTGGAAAAATAGTTGAGAATAGAGCGAAGAATTCTTAGAAGGATTTACGGGCCCCAAAAAGACAAAAGAAGGATACAGGCTAAGATCCAATCAGGATATATACAAGGACACAAGAGATCTAGAAACGGAAATAAGGATCAGGAGACTGAAATTCCACAGACGTATGGAAAGAATGGCCCCAGAAAGACTTAACAAGGAAATATTCCAAAAAATCCGTCGATACAAAAGTTTGGAAGGATACATCGGGCAGATGAAGGAAGAAACGGAAAGACTTGGAATAACGGACCAGGACTGTCTGGACAGAGAGGGGTATGGTATGAGACTAAAGGAGATCACGGTTCTTGTTAAGTTCGAGAAAGGGAGTCGCGTGGACGGAGGAGAGAAAGAGGTGGCACGCGGAGATAATGAGAGAGAAGTGGAAAGAAAGGAAAAACAAGAAAGAAGCCAAGTGTCATGATATTCGCGTGGTCTCTATGGCCGTTCCGTGAAAAAAAAAAATAAGGTATGGTTAGAGACTCTTTCTACTTCTCTATTTTAAAAAAATATTTTTTTTCTCCTTTCTTATACCATTAAAAGCGAACGTGAAGAACCTATTCAAACCAGAGGTCGATAATGATTACATAAGACCACCAAGAGTTAAATTTTAACCCTCCCGGCCGGGTTCAAACCGACGCCGTGGAACTTTTCGTTTGCTAAGACTACAACCAACAGAAACGCTAAACCACACTCGGCCATTAAATAACTTTGAATAACCTTGTTTTGAATTTATATCTTTAGAGAGATTGTTTGGAAAAATAATTTTTATTTTCATCCCGGTTTCAATCTCTTTTAAGTTTATAATCCTTCTTGTCATCATCCCCGTCTCCTTTCGTTGTTTCGTTTCTTTCTCACTAAATGCTACGTGTTGAGTACTCACTCCATCATTTACACGACTTAGTGATTTGGATTCAGGGGACCTTAACTATATTTGAACTCGAATTTCCATGATCACAATTTTTTCTCTCGTATATATTGATCTACCAGACATGTGAACCTAAAACAGATGAGAGATTTTCAGACATTAGTTTCCATCGGTATTGTATTACGGAAAAATGTTTGCAGTTTAATAAACCTATTAAAATAATTACATATTATAATCAACGTAACATATAAAGGCGAAAAGAACAGTAAATAATTTTTATGTAATGGATTTGTATTGGACTGTATATCAATAAGTGAGATAGTGACAATTAAGTAATAAAAGTAAAACATGTTTTTAGGATCCTTTCCATCTTCCGAGCCAATCTGGTCCTTTCCTGTTATTTTTAAGGGAAGGAGATCACTATCCTCTGTATACAGTTTCTTGTTCAGATCTCGTCATTTGTCAGCCTATACAGGGTTTCGACCTGACCACTCTCTATAGTGAAAAAATAAATAAACTTTTTGTCGAAAAATAAGCGTATAAATGTTAAAAGTAGTGTGCATATAGTTTATATTTTCTAATATGTGGTGGTTACGATTATCTCGAATTAATACTGGATGATTGGCATTCCGGTTATTTTTTGTACCGCTGCAAAAGGTCCTCAAAAAGCTATGTCAAAGTAAAAAATAAATTTAAGAAACCAATGCACGGCAGTGATACAAATTATTTAATCTAAGAAGGAAAGTAGACCGTCTGATCATTCTTTAGTTTTTGCTCTGACGTTCTGGAAATTAAAATTTTCATTTTTGTCCCATATTTAAGACATGACTATAATATATGGGATTCTGAAACCTCTGAAGATAGCATAGAATCAATTTCTCTTTTCTCAATGAAATTATTTATCTTAATCCAAACGAATATTTGTTTTTTTGAAATTGGATTAGTTGTATTGTAAAACAACAGATACATTAGCTCTCCTTTCTCTATGGAGAAACTGTAAAATTGACAAGGAGAGGTTTTAAGAATAATAATAATAATATAGCCTTACCGAACCCGAAGGTTCGATGCCGATACCAACAAATCCCGCCTACACAGAATTGTCCAATGTTCACCGTTCAAGACCAAGCCCCCGAGATCAGCCTTAACGCAACCCTCCCATCGACGCTTCGGCCTACCTTTCGATGCCTACCAGTCGGATCAGCGAATACCAACTTTCGCGGAATCCGCTCCTCACCGAGCCCAACAACTTTACTCGCCCATTTGAGTCTCCGCGATGCTATCAACTCAATCATATATTATAAAGGATACAAGTTCCTCTATTCCGTATTGTGCAACCTTCTAAACTTCCTAGAGGCCTCATCTCTCTTCGGACCAAATATTTTACGCAGTACCTTATTTTCGAAAACCTTAAGCCGTTGTTCATCCTTCAAAGTAAGCGGCCACGTTTCAAATCCGTAAAGAACCGCGGGAGAATAAAGTTTTAAGAATAACTTTATAAACAACAAAAATAATTTGTATGAACTATTTAAATAGTTTGGACTATGTCGTATTACTGCAATACACAAGACCGTTTGTTAAAAATAGGGATAAGTCTGAAACATCAATTATTTAGAACTCATCTTTTGGTGGTCCCAGAACAAAAAATAAATAATAGAAAATATAAAACTTATCACCACAATTGAATCTCTTATTAACCGTATTGCTTAGAATTTAGAAATTTAAGAACCATATTTCCATTCCGGAAAAAAAAAAAACATTTCAAAAGTGCAGAAAAAAAGAAGGAAATTTTGAAAAAAACAAACAAAAAAACAACCACGACGCCTAGCCTCGCTTTATATATTAATTATTCATATAAATTTCTATAAATGATAATCTTTATTTTGAAATGGATGAAATATGCGCAAATATTATATGTGCCGGTGAATGCAACATGTGACTTAACATGTATGGAAAAATCTTTAAGAAATTAGGAACAGCCTAGTTTTGTTATTAACATAATATGTACTCGAAGAGGCTCTTCATATATATATTTTTTAGATTAATCCCTAGAGTCTATTTCTTGCAATATCCTGAGGTGGTCGAAAGGAAATGGATGAAGCAGCACTCCGAGTTGTCACATGTTTTAATCTCAAGACTGGGGATGGTGGACAACTGCCCTTCCACATGGCACATTCGTCATAGCTCCAAAACACTTTCGCTGATTGTTTCTTCGTTTACGAGAAGTTTTTTAGTATGATTTGAAAAAAAACTATTCAGAAATATTAAGTTTTGGAGAGTCTTAAGAGTCACTACAAATACAACTATATTTTGGTTACGTATATGATATTCATTAATGAACTGAATACCTATACGAAATTAATATGCATTGGCTCATATATTTTTTTAAAATTCATACCTTACAATTTAATCTTAATGTTATTATAAATAAATTTTGGTATCATAAAAATCTGTTAAGTGTGTAATTTTCTGATTTTTGTCTAGTCTCCCATTAAAGATACTACAGGTTGAAAAATGAAGAAATTTAAGTAAAGTTGTTTTTTGAAATGGTGAATATTTTCACGCGTAAGCTTCCCACAATTGATATTTTCTAAAACAGACTGTACTGTGTAGAGTACAGTAAGGAAAAGAAAATATATATATTAAGGCTCAAAAATTACTCCGTCTTTGGATAAATCATTGTTTAAAAATTCAAGGAATGCATTCAGCTAGGTGATAATACTTTGAGTTTGTAGAAGAGAGTGTAATACACTAAATACTTTTTTTTTTTGAAAGACCTGGGATTCTATTTTTAAAAATGCAGATCTTGCAAGTCTGCAAAATACAAAATCATACTTTATGAAACAAAAGTTTCCATTTCAAGACGGCAAATAATACAAAATTAAAAAAAAAAGTTTAGCCCACTAAACAAGAAGGAATTTATTCAATCTGAGATGAAATATAGAATCGTTGTGACCATTTAAAAGTGACAATCCTCAATAAACAAATCCTCAATGCTTTGTAATATTAACCCTGTAACTAAATTGTAATCCTCCCGATAATCAGAAATCTGGGAGTAACCTTCGACCAAACTCCATTCTTCAAAAATCATATTTCTAAAATCTCCCGTCGTACCTTTTCAATCTTAAAGCGAATGTATTTTCCCCGTCACCTTTTCCCGCATGAAACCCGAAAACTCCTCGCCACCTCTCTAATATTTCCCCACTGGGACTATTGCTGTACGGTATACGATGGTGTTTCTGGGGATCTCGAGGTAAAAATAAAACGTATAATTAACTGCTCTGTTCGATTTATCTTCGGGGTCCATACATACACCAATTTATAGCGACTTGAAATAGACACTTCCAATCGTCGCAAACGTTTCCTCGCACCATACCTTTATCAAGTTATCCAATCCCGCCGCCCATCATATATTTTTGACCTTCCAAAATTCAAATCAACTGTCCATCCCGCTTGTACCCGCTCCATGCCATCAGATTTATACAGTACGGCCCATCGAACTGCACATTTCGGCAGATCCTTTCCCATTCGATCATTAATCCCATGGAATTCTTTCCCTCCTTCCATCCGTCACTTCACCATACCTTGAAATCCTGCATATTTAATCACTTAGTGAATATCTAGGCTCAATAGAATTGTAAATAAGTTTTAATTTTGATGTGGTTGTTGTTTTCTTCTCATTTAAATATGTCTAGTTTATATCAGTAATTATTAAGTTGTGTAGATCTATTTAATATACACTAAGACTCCAAAGCACATTTTGTACATCCTGTATAATTTTATTCTAAAGGGACAAACCCCAGGATAATAAAGAATTGATTTATTATTATTATTATTTAGACAAATAAATCGATATCAAAGACCATAATTATAAAAAATAATATCATGATTTATTAAAAAGTATTTTGTCTATGTCAGAATTCATCTTTTTCATATTCAACTAACTTTAAGCAACTCTTAATGAAACTTAATTTCAAATATTTTTTTTCAATCTTGAACATAACGGTTTTTTCTGCCATTTAATATATTGTCCCACTGGATTCTCCCTCGAGGGGCACAACAGATGAGTGTTGACTTGAATCTGTGCCAAAGCCGACGGCTGTATATTTTCCAATATCTGGGGTCAGCGCTTAACCTCACTCAGTAACAGCTATGGTAAGTATATTGCTTTTCCCCTGTCTCTCTAACTCTGGATACAATTCTCGATATTGCTACCGTACTTTTATGAAGTCAATATATCCTATTATATTGAGATGTTTCTGAATTCTGAAAAAAGGAATGGTCCAATAAATGCCCCTCTGGGAGAGTAGGTTATAATTAGAAAATTATTTTTATTGGAGTAATATATACACTTTTGTGTTCAAAAGAAAAAATAAAATATTCAAATTAAAAATTAAAATAAACCAGGTGTAATAACAATAACACCCTTTATTTATAGTTTTTTTTTTTATTAGACGCCCATTTATATGCTGCTGTGGCTAATCGGACAATGCTACAGTGGAGACCTAAATTTTTATTAGGATAGGGATCTTAAACGAGTACCTGTCAAAGGCCTGGGACCAACTTTTAAGGTCCCCTCCCAAGGACGGCATAACTAAGGAGTTTTTACTCCCATTAAAAAATTGTAAATAATTCGATTATATGGTTTTGTTTTGTTGGTACTACTTTGGACTTATCAGTTAAACCTGTGAAAAATGGTACTAGTTTCTACGAAATTTTTCTCTTTAAAGTTTTAGTTCATTCAAAAGTATGAAACTGTTATCTATTTAGTAAAAAGTATAGCTTATTCAGTATCTGTTTACAGTCCTTCAAGTTGTATTCTTGCGTGAAATTCCTTGCTCAATATATTATTTGCAACAGTTTCTTAGAAACAGATTTTTTAGGTTATGGCATCCACATTTTCTGGAATGTGGGTTAAATGGGAACACAGATGTTTTCTGTCAGAAGACACATCAAATGAATATTCTTTGCAAGACAGTGAAGCTGAGTTGGTGTTGTCAAGCACATCCGATGATGAACCTAGATTTGAATCATTATCCACAAATTATGATATTTCAATTGGCTTCTTTTTACTTACTAAATTATTCGGAAAAAACCCTGGGAACATTCGACTTTATGTTTGTAAGGTTTTAGAACCTGATGATGGAAGATAATCCGGTTTGTTTAAGAAAAGGATCAAGCAATGATCTAAGTGTATACATCATTTACTGACATTTCTTCGTCCTACAGAAGCGCGATGCTTTAGAACTTTTTTAGGATATAAGTTACCTAATTTCTAGAATATAAGTGAATAAAGTGACCTAATTTCTATTTTTCAAATATTTCTTTTAGAGAAAGCAATTTAATAAGCATTTTAAACTGTTCCCATTCACCCCACGTGTTGTAAATAAAAACACAATAACATTTTCAATGACGTTCCTATTCACCCCTACTGTGGGGTTTGGGATTATTTTTTATTTTATTTTTTTCAGAAACTACTATTCAAAAACACACACCTAGTAAATATGTAATAGAAGGGATGCGGACCTATGATTTGATGTATTGTTCAATGAATTCAGATAAAAAATAAAATTGTTATATTGCTCAAGATACAGTGTTCCTTTAAGATTTAGTGTTCCTATTCACCCCATTTTACGGTATATATATATTTATACCTTTCTTAGGTGATTTAAATGTTAATAGCTATCCAAACTTTAATAAAGTTAAAGAGATCGCTTATCTTAATCTTTCAGAATCTTCTGTCTTTTGACCACAATATTCCTTCTAATATCATCTGCTTTTTTTTTTCCTCGGTCTCTCTTCACTGTCAAAAGGATCCACTCAGTTGATTTCTTGACCCACTCAGTGTTTCCTCATTAGCTGTCTGGGCCTTAGCCATTTCATCTTCTGAAAAAGTTTGATTTTATCTGTTACTACGGCTTACTCCTTTTTGTTTGGCTAATAAGCTTTTGGCTTTTTCTTATACTTAGCACCTTTCTTTCCATTGGTTTTTGGCAGAATATAAAATTGTGTATAACAAACTGCTCGTTTCCGAAGAATCCTATGATATCATTGTTCCTCATATTTTCTTCTGTTTTGTAATTAATCATTAAAGTTGTAATGGGCAACAATTGAACTTGACTGATACCGTGGTCGTATGCTTTTCATATATATGGAACACATAGCGATAACAGGTTACAAATAAATGGATTATTCGGCAGTGATGTTTAGTATTGTCTGCAACGATTGGAATATTGAGGTCTTTATAGATATGGGCAAATCCATACGAAATCGTCCAGACCTTGCCGCTCGATATTTTTGATTTTTAGACCAATTATTCACTATACTTTCCTAAATATAAAATCATAATTTTTTTTTTCTGGACATTACTTTTTTACTTAAGACGGCTTCGTTGCTGAAAACATGTATTGGAAAAATCTTTCTAACTCATATATGTCCTACCCATATAAGAATCTCAAAATCTTCCTTCCCATCAGTTTGGATTCCGTCCTCAGCATTCCACAGCTCAACAGGGGCTCCGAGTTGTAGACCATATTTCCTCAGCTCTTGAATGCAAAGAGTATTGTTCTGGTGCGTTTCTGGACATTGCGCAAGCTTTTGACCGGGTATGGCACACTGGATTACTCTTCAAGTTGAAAACCCATTTACCCCAGTCTCTATACCTCATTCTCCGATCCTATCTCTCAAACCGTTCCTTCCGAGTTCACTGTGTTAAAGAATTTTCTAACCTTCATCCCGTGGAGGCCGGTGTTCCTCAAGGCAGCGTCTTGGGACCCGTCCTCTACATCCTTTACACTGCTGATAATCCTACACATCCTCATACCTTTCTGGCAACTTTTGCAGACCACACCGCCATCCTATCATCCAGTTCCAATCCTGAAACAGCATCCTTAAACCTTTAGAGACACCTTTTCCTTATCGAACACTGGTGTAATAACTGGCGTGTAAAGTGAACGAAGCCAAATGTAAACACATAACCTTTACTCTTAGACGAAAATCCTGTCCGCCAGTTTATTTTAACTCATTACCAATTCCTCTCTCAGATACAGTCCGCTATCTTGGCATACTGTTAGACAAAAGATTGACTTGGAACCCACATACAAGACAAGAACTCAACCGACGATTCGGACAGTTATACCGACTACTCAACAGAAAATCTGAACTTACAGTTGACAACAAATTATTAATCTACAAGACAATACTGAAGCCCATCTGGACCTACGGACTCGAACTGTGGGGGACAGCTAAACGTACTAATATCAAACGCATTCAATCCTTTCAATCCAAAGTCCTCCGTACAATAGTAAATGCTCCTTATTATGTATCCAACTATACCTTGCACCACGACCTTAATGTTCCATTTATTTCAGACCTAATTCCATCCAAATTTTCCAAATTCCACCAGAACCTCATTCATCATCCTAATCCTCTAGCTCAATCCCTATCCAGATCCACTCATCCATACAACCCACCTAGAAGGTTGAAACGGCAGTGGCCCCGCGACCTTTTGTAAATATATTGGAGTTCTAGCACTGGCTAGATTCTCCACTCAATGTGATGTATGTATGAGTGTGTGTATGTGTATATAGGTATAAGTGAATTCTTGACTTTATTGTATTGATTCATTATTGTGTATATATTTTATTGTAATTTTATGCCGTGTAAATATTGTATGAATGTAGCATGTATGATATCTTTCAGCACTACTATTGATGTCCAAATTGGGACAGATTGTAATTATACTCAATAAAAATTGTTGTTGATATTAAAAAAAAAAAAAAAAACTCATATAATTTTGTAGATATCAACACAGAATAACAACTAATAATATGATATAGACATGCTTTATATTTTTTTTCCTCACGGTTTATTAACTAAATAGTGAGGAAAGTGGTTTACGAAATACTCTAAAATTAATAAAAGATAAGACATTTAACGATAAAAAAATATACAAAGGAAAAGAGACTGACTTTTAATTATTTTTCTCCTATAATTTTTACTTTTACTTACTGTATATAGTAAGGGAAAGTATTGCGATCGTGAAAATTTTCGAATTCCAGTTTTCAGCGGATATACATGTTTTAGGGTCCCCTGAGTTCAAATGACCAAGTCCCGCAAAAAGGTCTGTGTGTGTGTATTTGTGGTAACTCCCGGGCGGAAACGGTAAATCCTAAGAAACTGAAATTTCATATTTAAGGCAAAAATACGCCCGTGATGTTACAAAAACATCTTCATCAAAATCGGCTAACCAGAAGAGCCACTTTATACCATGCATATAGTACCTTTTAATGATTTTGTCAAAAACGGTTGCGACGATTTTGATTAAACTCGCTATATCGATGTAAAATTTAATAGGCTTTAATATCATGTAGATTTCATTCTGATTAAAATAGTCTGACAGGGCATAAATGCCGATATTTTAAACTTTTTTCTTCTAAAGTACCTTTAATTTTGTTGATTCTATAAAAATAACTATATTATCTTGTTACCACTGATGAAAAACAGGCAAATATATAAATTGAATGAATTCGATATCCAGCTAAAGGAGGAAACTGAAAAAATATTTTAATGCAATTTTGTGTTGTTTTTTTTACTTATGAACAGTAATATACATGTATAATATATCGTTGGAAAGATACATATTTCAGAAAAAAAATATTATTTCATACACAAGTTTTTAAAAGTTATCAGAGAGTGATGAAAACGCGATGAAACTAAGTGATTATTTTAGATAATAATATAAAAGATATTTTAATGATTCTAAAAACGGAGGTAAGTGACAGTCGTGTGTTGATCGCACCAGATTTTTTATTTATAGTTTTATATTCAAGAAAGGATAGAGAATAATGATCAAAATATCACGATAATCTAAATTCTTGAGCGGCAAATTTAATAAAAATTGGACGATTTCAAATGGATTCAAATGACCCATATACAAAAGGAGTATTCATTATTTTTGTAGGATTAAGTAGGCTGGAAAAAGTCAACAGTTTAGTGAGTCATGAAGCTTAACAAGACTAATAATGTTTATATAAAGGAGCTTTTTTAAGTAAATCGGAGGCAAAGACAGCTCTCCTGCAGGCGGAGATGGTCTGTAAAGCCATAAACTGCAAAGCTGAGGAAAAAAAAAAAACTCTATCCCAAAGATCTATAAAATAGCAAAAAGACAAAAAAGAACATCTGACAGTATAATGCCCTTAGGTGTTACCCTAGATAGACATCTAACACTACCTTTCTCAAAAGAAAATTAGGACAGTAAGAACCACGACCATAGACAAAACCACCTGCTAATCATGTCTGCTTATTATACGGTCTAAAATTATTGATTTAAAATAATTCTTATAAGACTCGCTATCCAATATGGCTCTCCAATGATGTGAAATATATCACCTGTATATCACTGGCATGGAAAAAACATAAGACCCCTATGTCCCAGTTGTGGTGTTCCGGAGACCGCCGAGCATATTCTCCTTGCCTGTGCCGCTTATGAGACACTAAGAACGAATCTTCTGAAAAACACAGGCCTCTACATCCTCACGGAGAGTGACATTCCTCACCTAGTAACCAAAGAAAACTACCCGTATTACAAAGCATTCGTGTACGGGTGGAAAGAATGTATTGGTCCAAGTCACTTCACGCTGGTTAGGGGAAAAGCATGAAGAAGGCTAGCCGAACATTTGAACTAACTTTGAAGACATAAATAGATTTAAATAGATCAGGAATAAGACCTGATACAGCTACCTTATTGTACCTGATACCAAAATATTTACTATATTAAATATACTAAATTTTTAAATTTGTAATATTTTATTTATTTATTATTTTAGATAGAAGTTAAATAAGATACACAAACGAAATAAAGGCGTTGACGACCCTCAGATTTTACAACTCAACAACAACCAACGAAGAGGAGAGGATCAAACAGTTAACGCCTACTAGAATATTAGTCCCTTCAATTCCCGTTCATTAGAAATTTCTTAAAATGCATTGAATGCAACAGAAGAGATCACCAAAGTAGAAATCACATCTGTAAATTAGGCAAGAATGCATCTAATGGGGATTAGAACAAAAACATAGCAATTTGTATCGTTTATCAATTAAGAATGTTTACAATCGGTATGTACAAACAGTCGTTTTAGTTTTATATAAAGATTCTATAAAAGACATTTGTCAAGAATAATTAGTTCTAATTGTCTACAGATCGCCTGATTTTCACAAAACGAATTGTACACGGAGAACTACACCTAACACTAAAAATTTGATAACTTTTAAGAATTCTTCGACTGCTTCAAGAGGAAAATAAATAATTACTAATGAACTTATGAAGCACGAATAAACTTTGATGGAGTGCCTGTAACTTAAAAAAAAATGTTTCGGGTTTTGCCTGTGTCCTCTGTTGAAATATTAAAGTTTATTAAAACAAAATCTGAATTTCTCGAAATAAACTGAATTAACGTATATGACAACAGGAATTCGCAATATGCTATATACTTGGTTGAGAAGGCTATAAAATTAATTAATCCAGTGTACTTAAGGATGAATCCTTCACTTAATATTAAATGTCGTTAACATAAGCATGACATTCCACTTAACTCCCGCATTGTATAAGCAATCTATGCAAATGACGTTGCTATTCTTCTGAGTGACAGCACCATTTGATATGACTACGTCTAGAAAATAATACTGGGTAGGGGTGAAATCAAACTTATGACCTTCAACTCAATTCATCTAAATAATATGCTTATTATTTAATTATCTATAAATAATTTCTTTACAACATTATAGAACACCCAGAATAAAAACATTTGGTGCGTGCGACACACGACTTTTACTTACCTACACTTTGGAAATGAATTTAAGAATTTTTAAATACAGTTAAAAATGAAAAAAAAAAAATTAATCAATTAATTTCGTTGAGTTTCGATAGAACCGTTGGTTTTCTTAAAGTAATATTTATTATTATTGTCGACAATTAATTCGTTTTTTCGGCTTTTTACCACTCTCAACTAACTTTTACAGTTTTGTGCATTAGATAATACTTTTTTCTAAAATCATTAGTTTTGAATGATGTATTATACGTCTATATAATGCTCTTCTTATGTTCAAAACACATTTGCACATAAAAAAAAAAAGTTTTTGATTTTTTTCTCCTTTTGTAAGATATCGAATTTGTTTAACTTATGTATTCACCCGTTTTTTATTTTTTGTCAATGTTATGATTTATTTTTTCAAATCTGCAAAATTAAGGTACTTCAGAAGAAGAAAATTTAAAACATCTGCATTTAAGGATTCTCAGACTATTTCAATTAGAATGAACCTGTATCATATAAAAGTCTGTTAAATTTTACATCAATATATAATAATAATAATAATAGGCTTACCGAAACCGAAGGTTCGATGCCGATACCACCAAATTCTGTCCACACAGACTCGTCCAAAGTTCACCGTTCAAGCCCAAGCCACCGAGATCAGCCTTAACGCAATCTTCCCATTGACGCTTCGGCCTACCTTTTGGACGGCTACCAGTCGGATCAGCTAATACCAACTTCCTCGGAATCCGCTCGTCATCGAGCCTAACAACTTTACTCGCCCATTTGAGTATCCACGATGCTATTAACGCAATTATATTCACAGGATATAAGTTCCACAATTCCGCGTTGTGCAACCTTCTAAACTCCCCAGTGGCCTCATCTCTCTCCGGACCAAATATTTTACGCAGTACCTTATTTTCGAAAGCCTTAAGCCGTTGTTTAACCTTCAAAGTAAGCGGCCACGTTTCACATCCGTAAAGAACCGTCGAAGGAATAATAGTTTTATAATTTCTAACCTTTAAGTTTTTAGATAGAAGCCGCGAACTAAGTAACTTAGCAACAGAATAATAACACGCATTTCCCACCTTTAACTGGGACTTTATTTCTTCCTGGATTTTATTTTTTCTTGTTATCATTGAACCTAAATACTTGAATTCCTCAAAAACAAAGTGTACAAAAGTATGCCCTAATATACTCAATATTACCAAGATCGCCACCGTTTCTGCTACTAATCATTTATTTCGTTTTATCGGTATTTAATTTTAATCATATTTGTTTACCGGTTTTTATTAACACACTTGTATGGTTTTCGTGTCTTCACCTAGCAGTACCAAATCATCGGCATACCCTAAATCCGGAATCCTGTCACCCATATTTAAACCTTTCTCGGTACACATTAACTTTTCTATGACATACTCTAAAGTTAAATTAAATAACACAGGTGAAAGGATTACATCAATATAACGAGTTTTCAGCGGATATACATGTTTTAGGGTCCCCTGAGTTCAAATGACCAAGTCCCGCAAAAAGGTCTGTGTGTTTGTATTTGTGGTAACTCCCGGGCGGAAACGGTAAATCCTAAGAAACTGAAATTTCATATTTAAGGCAAACATACGCCCGTGATGTTACAAAAACATCTTCATCAAAATCGGCTAACCAGAAGAGCCACTTTATACCATGCATATAGTACCTTTTAATGATTTTGTCAAAAACGGTTGCGACGATTTTGATTAAACTCGCTATATCGATGTAAAATTTAATAGGCTTTAATATCATGTAGATTTCATTCTGATTAAAATAGTCTGACAGGGCATAAATGCCGATATTTTAAACTTTTTTCTTCTAAAGTACCTTTAATTTTGTTGATTCTATAAAAATAACTATATTATCTTGTTACCACTGATGAAAAACAGGCAAATATATAAATTGAATGAATTCGATATCCAGCTAAAGGAGGAAACTGAAAAAATATTTTAATGCAATTTTGTGTTGTTTTTTTTACTTAAGAACAGTAATATACATGTATAATATATCGTTGGAAAGATACATATTTCAGAAAAAAAATATTATTTCATACACAAGTTTTTAAAAGTTATCAGAGAGTGATGAAAACCCGATGAAACTAAGTGATTATTTTAGATAATAATATAAAAGATATTTTAATGATTCTAAAAACGGAGGTAAGTGACAGTCGTGTGTTGATCGCACCAGATTTTTATTTATAGTTTTATATTCAAGAAAGGATAGAGAATAATGATCAAAATATCACGATAATCTGAATTCTTGAGCGGCAAATTTAATAAAAATTGGACGATTTCAAATGGATTCAAATGACCCATATACAAAAGGAGTATTCATTATTTTTGTAGGATTAAGTTGTAGGTTAAACAACGACCTTCAAAGTAAGCGGCCACGTTTCACATCCGTAAAGAACCGTCGAAGGAATAATAGTTTTATAATTTCTAACCTTTAAGTTTTTAGATAGAAGCCGCGAACTAAGTAACTTAGCAACAGAATAATAACACGCATTTCCCACCTTTAACTGGGACTTTATTTCTTCCTGGATTTTATTTTTTCTTGTTATCATTGAACCTAAATACTTGAATTCCTCAAAAACAAAGAGTACAAAAGTATGCCCTAATATCTCAATATTACCAAGATCGCCACCGTTTCTGCTACTAATCATTTATTTCGTTTTATCGGTATTTAATTTTAATCATATTTGTTTACCGGTTTTTATTAACACACTTGTATGGTTTTCGTGTCTTCACCTAGCAGTACCAAATCATCGGCATACCCTAAATCCGGAATCCTGTCACCCATATTTAAACCTTTCTCGGTACACATTAACTTTTCTATGACATACTCTAAAGTTAAATTAAATAACACAGGTGAAAGGATTACATCAATATAACGAGTTTAATTAAAACCGTTCAAGCCTTTTTTTTTTTTTTCAGAAAATCGTAAAAAGGTGCAAAATTCATCGTTTAAGGTGGCTATTATGGTTTGTTGATTTTAATAAAACGTTTCTGTAACATCTCGAGCGCATCGTTGTCTTAAATATGAAATTTTCACGACCGAAGTACTTTGCTATATACGAGCTATGCTATATATCGAATTTCAGACCTAGAAAAGTGAAAGTAAAAACGCTGCAAATTATTACACATAATTATTATTTCCAAATAATTATATTAGGGTATAACTGTTTATATAGCTGTCTAAAGCTGCTAATATTTTCGGTTTCTCTCTATCTTCAATAATAACCGAGTTTTAGTGGAATTACATCTATTACCTGTTAAGGTAGAAAAAAAAATCACAATTATTTTACACACCACTTCATTAGTGAACTTATTATTTTTTTCTTTTCTTTGAGGGAGCTGTGTCCAAGACTTTACAAATATACATGAGCCTAAATATAAATAGTTTTTAAATAATTATAAATAAGAATTGTTGTTTTGGGTTTGAGATTTGATTTTCTATTGACGATTTAGTACAGTATTCCCGGTCTTGTAAAGGTCTGGGTTAGTTTGAGGTTGATGTGGTGGTTCCAAGTAAGGCGGCAATAGAGGTGAAATTACTGCTGGCAGCTTGTTGCCGTTGAGGATCAGTTCAGGTGGATCCGATGGGTCGACTTAATGTAAATATTTTCGAGTTGTATTTTTGCACATTTAGACCCATCTTCCATTTAGTGAGATATTTTTCTTAGTCTGTGAGGTGGTTTTGAAGGGCATAACGGGCAATAGCTATAGTTTCATGCTGAGAGAAAACTGCCGAGTCATCAGCAAACATAGCAATCGAGGTATTTGTAGACTGGATGATGTCATGGAGATAAAGGTTGAAGAGGATGGGAGAAAGAACAAAACCTTGCGGAGTACCGGATTGGATGGGTCTGATAGTGAAGATGGAGTTGTTCATTTTCGCTGTAAATGATCGGCTGCTGAGGAATGAGAAGAGGATGTCGTGCTGGTATTTAGGGGTACCGACTTGTTTCAGTTTGTACAACAGGCCATTATACCCAACTTGGTCAAATGCCTGTTCAAAATCGAGAAATGTTACGGGAGTATATTTTTTCATTTCAAAGCAGTTGACTACAAATTCGGCAAGTCTGGATAATTGGTGAGAAGTGGAGTGAAGAAGTTGAAAGCAGAATTTAAATTCAGGAATAATACAGTTAGACTCCAAGAAGGAAGAGAGGCGACTATTTACATATAACTGACTCGAATTATTTCTCTAAGATAGTTAATAGGCTAATGGGTTTGTAGTTGCTAACATGGTTATTTTTTTATTTGGCTTGTGAACTGATATTAATACGGATTTCTTCCAGGAATCAGAGAAATTTACGATGCATAGATAACTAATGAAGATTATAGTGATTAAAACAATAGCTTTTCTAGGCAAATTTTTAAGAGCAACAGATGGAATCAAGTCATATCCTGGACTTTTCTTTGCATTAATCCAGAAAATCAGTTCTTTTATTTATTTAGGAGTTGTAAATTTCAGCTGTGAGTAACTGTAACTGTAAAAACTCTGTAATATCCTTATAACTCTCTGGATCGCATCTTGTCGAAAAACATTCGCATTCTTGGTCTTTTCAAAATAGTCAGTAAAGACTTCGGACTTATCTTCATATTATCTTCATGTCACTGAAGACAAATGTACCATCCTCTATTAAGCTATGGATGGTATCTTGTTTCTTTAAAAGGCGCTTAAGAGCCTTCTAGCGAGACTGGTCTTTAAAGCCCAGGTCTGCGACATATTCTTTGTAATGCGAAAACGTTAGTATGTCCAACACTTGTTTTATAACGTGTCTGGGGTGATACCATTTACGTTTGCCTATTGGATTTCTACTTCGCATCCCACGTCTTCTTATATTCATTTTTCCCTTTGTTTTTGTTTTTTTGAAGCGGAATGTCTGCATAGTTGATTCTATAACACAATTTGATATTAATTTCGTCAGATGCTCTATTGCATACATACTACGGTTACATCAATTAACTGAAGGTTTGAAAAATTGTTCTAAAGAAAAACATTATGGAATATTAAGTCTTTATACCTGTTCCAGTCAATAAAATAAATGACAATAAAACATATAGGAATAAAATAAAAATAAAATTATATATTGGGTTGTTTCACATGAAATGAACATTTTTATAGTTTCTGATATACATAAAGGATTTTGCAGGTCTCTGTTGTTTTCTTCCGAATGTTTTCATATTTAAAGTAAACAGTTACTAATCATCTACTTTTGTAATATAAACATTAGCTTCCCAATCAATTACCCACTTTTTAGTATACCTCCAAATATGAACATGGAAACACGCGATTTTCTATATCGATCTACTGGATCGTTATTGTATATATAACAGAATTAAATGGCAACTTATTAAAATTAGAATTACGGTTGATGAGGAAAGTGATTTCAAAACAACTTAACCCATTACTATAATCAATCTAACACAACTATAAATATCTTGTTTCTAATATCGAGACACAATGAAAAAATAGAACAAAAACTACAGATCATTATCTTTGTTTGCGGTTTGGTGAATTCAATTTGATAAATAAAAAAATTTAAATTAAAATTGCTACAAATCACGAAAGATGTTGATAGTGACTATGTTGAAGAGGAAATATAAAAGAAATACAGGTGAATAGCAATGAACTACTCTGTTTATGTTAAATAAAAGATTGTTATTTCATGTCAGATATCAATTTTATTTACTTAAGTTACAATTACATACCAAGTAGCCACAGCCAAATTATTCAATAACATTGTTTTATCTTTTAAACATAACCGTTGTACATCATCATAACTCTTTTGCAGCTCATAACTCAGAGCAAGTCAAAGGTACTTATAATTTTTCTGGAAACGCATATTAATATGTATTTTATTATAACAGGAAACTATAATGTGAATGTATATTTTATAAATAATAACGAATGGAAACAATCATTACACACTTATATTTGAATTAATAATCACATATGTGAAGATATGGGAAGGTTACCATGTTTAACCAGTGTTGTCACAGTTAAACAAATTTTGTTTTACATTTTAGAAAAATATATTTTTCAACCATTTAGAATAGTAATAAAAACTATCCTATCATTTAAGTTGGACCAAATAACAGATACTTACAAAGTTTGATCCAATTCGGTTCAGTAATTTCAGAATTTATCCCGAACAAACATTGTGACACGAGATTTATTATATATATATATATATATATATATATATATATAATAATATATATAATATATATTATCAATTTCGAACGACTACTCTTTTGGTACTGGACCCATCCCATAAACACAAACACACAGAAGGGTCACAGGTTCAAACCCGCTGGTGGTCCTAGGATTTTTTAATGGGAGTGAAAAATCCTTAGTTACGCCGTCCTTCGAAGGGGACGTTAAAAGGTGGTCCCGAGCCTATGCGATGTCAGGTACTCGTTAAAGATCCCTATCCTAATAAAACATGGATAGGCAAAATTTAGGACTCCCACTGTAGCATCGTCCGATTAGCCATAGTAGCATAAAGTGACGTTAAATAAATAAACAAATAAACAAACCAGCACACAGATCTTTTTTGCGGGACTTACCGATTTGGACTCAGTGGTATATTTCGGTTGAACACTGGAATTCGATTTCACGTTATTAATACTTTTCCTGTTGTATATTTTTATATATGTAAGTGACAGTACTAAGAAATAACTTTGTTTTCAATATTTAATATTTTTATTAATATTGGGTTGTTTCTCATGAAATGTCCTTTTTTATAGTTTCTAAAATACATAAAGGATTTTGCAGGTCCCTTTTGTCCCTGTTGTTTTCTTCCGAATGTTTACATATTTAAAGCAAAACAGTTACTAATCCTTTACCTCTTTATTATAAACATTAGCTTCCCAATCAATTACCCACTTTTTAGTATACCTCCAAATATGAACATGGAAACACGCGATTTTCGAGTAATATTTTTGTACGAGTTTAAACTCGGCCATTCAGCAGCTGAGGCCGCTAAAAATATTTGCAAGACGTTTGGGGAAGGGAGTGTTAATGAACGGACCATTAATTTGCTACGTTTTCAGCTGGGGATACCGACTTGGAAACTGGCCCCGAGGAAGACCTCCGTCCGTAATAGACAACGATGTCCTCAAACATACAGTAGAAGGAAACCCCTACCAAACAGTTAAAGGACTATCAGCACAACTAAATGCAATTGCATCTACCGTTTCCAGACATTTAAAGTGTATTGGGAAAGTAAAAAAGCTCGATACATGGGTACCTCATGATCTCACTGAGCGGCAGCAAGACCCCATGTTTCAAAACATACCGTGCAAAAATTGAAAGAACTGGGCTACGAAGTTCTTCCGCATCCACCATATTCTCCCGACTTGTCGCCAACAGATTACCACTTGTTTAGGAATTTAGACAACTTCGTCAAAGGAAAACTTTTTAAAAATAATGATCAAGTGAAAAGTGCGTTTTCAGATTTTGTTTCACTTCAAAGCTCAGAGTTTTTTAGTTCGGGGATAAAAAAGTTGGTGTCACGTTGGGAACAATGTGTAGAAAAAGAAGATAAATACTTCGAATAAAATTATCTTGTTTTCATATCGTATTTTTAATAAAAATCCTTTACCTTAAAAACGGACATTTCTTGTGACACAACTCAATACTTAAAAAGCTGGGTTAAAGTTCTATTGCACTATTAAGAATAACCGCACTCTTTGAATGCTAGAGGCCAACTGAAGTTATGTTTTTAATTCTTAATGGTTAACCACAAGTAGTTATGAAGATTTAGAAACAGAAAATAATTTGGCATGTTTTTTCGTACCGACAATGTCTTACTGTTTTGTCTTATAATTCATTCATATCATCATCAATTTATTTTTCATTATGCGGTAAGTTTGACCTAAAAATATTTTATATATCTGAAATGTAAATATATTCTATATAAATGCTCTCTCGGGAACTCAATTTTGCCACTTCCATTGGACCTCAACTTCAATAAACTGCCTTATAAGATTCATTTTAGCTCTACTCAGGCCCTCTTTCTTACATCTCTCAGTAGTATTTCGGGTGGATTCACACTCAGAAACCTTTTTATATTCTCTTGCCAGTCTCACCTTGATTTCTTAATAAAAATTATTTTTTTAAATAAATAAAAACCAAGAAACTATAACAAAAAAGTTTATTATTTCTGAACAATTATATTATGATAGTACAATTTATACAGCTGTGTAGGCTAATAAACTTAATAAATATAGATTTAAGCCGGCGATACACGGTGAAAATAGGGTGTGTGTAGGTGAGGTAAAAGTAATTAATAAATACCAAAAATAGCTTTTAGTGCTATTTAGTATAAAATTAAAAGTTCTACTTAATAAAAAAAATCTGGTGCGGGCAACACACGACTTCACTTACCTCCATTTTTAAAATCAATGAAAGAATTTTCAAAAACAGAGATAAAATACGTGAAACTATTAAGGAATTAATTAAATTTTATTTCTATAAAAACATGTGTTTCATTAAAAAATCTATTATATTATTATCTAAAATAATCAGTTAGTTTTATGTCCATTTTCATCACTCTCTATTAACTTTTAAAAGCTTGTGTATGAGATAATATTTTTTCTAAAATCTTAAGCTTTCCAACGGTATATCATACATGTATATTACTGCTCTTATGTTCGAAAACGAAAAATTGCATTAAACAAATATTTTTTTCTGTTTTCTCCTTTAGTTGGGTATCGAATTTATTCAATTTATATATTTACCTGTTTTTCATCAGCCTTAACAAGATAATATAATTTAAAATATCGGCATTTAAGCCCTGTCAGACCATCTTAATCAGAATAAAACATGATATTAAAGCCCATTAAATTTTACATCGATACATCGAGTTTAATCAAAATCGTCGGAACCGTTTTCGAGAAAATCGAAAAAAGGTGCAAAATGCATGGTATAAAGTGCATCTTCTGGTAAGCTCATTTTAATGAAAAAAGTTTTGTAACGTCTCGGGCGTATAGTTGTCTTAAATATGAAATTTCAGTTTCATAGGACTTACCGTTTCCACCCGGACGTTACCACATACACACACGCAGACCTTTTGCAGGACTTGGTTATTTGGACTCAGGGGACCCTAAAACGTTGATTTCCGTTGAAAACTGGAATGCGAAAATTTTCACGATCGCAATACTTCCCCTTAATATATATAGTAAGTGAAAGTAAAAAGAATCATTGAAATTGGTTAAGAACTACTAGAGATATAGCGTTTTGAAATCAGCAGTAGTGATGTTATTATCCTTTGAATTATTGCTTTTTATATTACTTAAATGCCTATCAGCAGCTATATATACAGTTATACCCTTATATTGTTATTTAAAAATAATAAACCATTGTGTGATAATTTGCAGCGTTTTTTTCTTGATCGGTTACAAAGTTTCAAAAAAAAAAAAAAAAATCAAACATAACAATTTGAAGGTAATGGTTTGCCAACCGTATTATTTAAATATTTGAAAACATTTTATATTCGTAACGATCAAATAAATGGTCTACATAATCAAACCCACCTTTGCTATTACAAGTTAAACGGCATTCGAGGAAACGATTCGGAGACAAAGTTAGTTTAATGTAATCGTCATCAAACCTCCGATTCTAAGTTTACCAATTTTGTTATAATTTGCATTTCAGTCCTGTACGAATTAATATAGCTATTGTCGCCCATGCTAATACCGGGGACGCCATCTAGGTCTCACAGGACACAATTGAATACATGTTAGGGAATACGGCAATCTAAGCAATTAACGACAATGCTACCCCCTGAATATGTATGAACTTTAGGCCAGCGTAACCTGACTTCTCGGCTTATATACTTCCTCAGCTCAATCAAGATTTTAAACATGGAGTTAGTAATTTAGCATATGATTCATTAATATGAATGTCTTGGAATGAGGTTCATCTAATTTGTACTTGACTGAGTAATATAAAAATACTTCATGCCAATATTACCTACATAATTCTTCAAACTTAATGATTTTCCTTGCCGTTAGGACAGGCCAAAATCAAGATTTTAAGAGGAAATAAAATTTACTATTAAGAGCTATTTTTGTTATTCAGTAAAAAATCAAAGCTTGTTTATAACAAGCTCTTTGTTTAAAAAATAAACTGTAATAATCAGGACGTACTCTTACTATGGATGATAACAAGTAATGGAATGCGTGTTTATTTATAAAGTCAAAGAATAAGGGTTTTCCGAAAACATTTTAAGCTATTATACATACAAAATAATAAACATAAGGGCCGCGCAACACGGTGATAGTAAAAGAAAGATGTTCAATGTTTAAATTTTTTACTTTCACTTACTATATATAGTAAGGGAAAGTATTGCGATCGTGAAAATTTTCGGATTCCAGTTTTCAACGGAAATACACATTTTAGGGTCCCCTGAGTCCAAATAACCAAGTCCCGCAAAAAGGTCTGTGTGTTTGTCCGTGTGTGGTAACTGCCGGGCGGAAACGGTAAGCCCTATGAAACTGAAATTTCATATTTAAGGCAAATATACGTCTGAGACGTTACAAAACCTATTTCATCAAAATGAGCTTACCAGAAGAGCCACTTTATACTATGCATTTTGCTCCTTTTTTCGATTTTCTCGAAAATGGTTCCGACGATTTGGATTAAACTCGCTATATCGATTTAAAATTTGATGGGCTTTAATATCACGTAGTTTTCATTCTGATTAAAATGGTCCGACAGGACTCAAATGCCGATATTTTAAATTGTCTTCCTCTAAAGTACCTTTAATTTTGTAGATTATATAAAAATAACCATATTGTTTTGTTACCACCGATGAGCAACACATAAATATATATGTTCAACGAATTTGATATCTAACTAAAGGAGAAAACTGAAAAAAATATTTGTACATGTATGATATACCGTTTGAATGCTAAAGATTTTAGAAAAAAATTTTATCTTTTACACAAGCTAGTAAAAGTTAATAGAGAGTGATGAAAAGCCGATAAAACTAACTGATTATTTTAGATAATAATATAATATATTTTTTAATAAAACACATGTTTTTCTAGAAATTACATTTAATTAATTTTTAAATGGTTTCACTCATTTTTATCTCTTACTGTACTTGAAATTATTTAGTAGATTTTAAAAACGGAGGTAAGTGAAAGTCGTGTGTTGGCCGCACCAGATTTTTTTATATAATTGTTGTTTCGTTTTTTCAATATAATTTAAGTTAGCAAGTAATACATTTCAATTATTATTATAATTTAATTAGTACTATTATTACAATGGTCTGCAACAAAATCCTCCTTTAAATAAAAATATGATAAATATGAAGAGCTTAATATGCTAAATCGATGTTTGCTTCCCATTTTGTTTCTATCACATATAGAAATTGTATAATTTGTCTACTTAATTTTGTTATTGTATACGTTTATTTATTTTGATTTTATTTTATGTAATTTGACTTTCCTTTTGTTTATATTGTAAATATTGTATGAATGAGATCCTGTAGCACTATTATTATTGTCTATTATGACAAATTGTAATATATACGAATAAAAGAAATAAAAAAAAAAAAAAAAAAAAAAAAAAGAAATTGTATAAAGTATTTTTTTTTTTTTAATTTATCATAATTATGTGTTGTTGTTGTTTTTGTCTGATGGCGTTAATATCCTTCTATTCCTCTTGCACACGCAACAAAGATGAAAGAAAATTATGGAAATATAAAGTTGTTATTGGAAAAAATCAAATATTCACAAGTTTTTGCAATGTTAACTGGACTGCAAGGACGATATACCGAATTTTGTTGCTTTTTATGCGAATGGGACAGTCGTGCTAGAGAAAACCATTACATAGTAAAAAAATGGCCACAAATAATCAGTTTCATCCCTGGAGTCAAAAATATAAAAGAAGAACCTTTAGTTTTGATTGATACAATTTTTTTACAACCTCTTCATATAAATTTAGACCTTAAAAAATAATAGTTAAAGCTATGAAGAAAGACGGTGGAGGTTTTCAATATCTTCAAATTAAATTTTCCCGAATCAGTGACGGGAAATTGAAAAAAGGAATCTTTGTGGGTCCCCAAATACGAGAGCTCATGAAGGACTCAAATTTTGAAAGTACATTGAATGAAGCTGAAAAGAGAGCATGGACCGTTTTTTGTAGAAGTATGTCATAATTTTCTTGGAAACAAAAAAAAAAAAAAAGAAAGAGAATTACCATGAAATCATCTCTGAACTTCTATCTTCATACAAAGCCCAATGCAATATGTCCCTAAAAATTCATTTCTTGGATTCTCATTTGGAATTTTTTTCCGCTAATCTTGGAGCAGTATCAGATGAACACTGCCAAAGTTTTCATCAAGACATATTGCACATAAAAAACGCTATAATGGAAAATGGTCAGAGTCGATACTTCCAGATTTATGTTGGTCACTTCGTCGCGAAACACCTATAGAAAATATGAAAAGGAAGAAAACTACAAAGTGTAATAATTATTAACCACCAGCAATGAGAGTATCTAATGATTTGTAGATTTTGTAACACTTTTATTAAACATTTGTATCAATTTGAAAAATGATAATATATTTTTAGCAAAAAAGTGAGTTTCGTTTAAAGCCAATATTGAAAAAAATATATATGTGATACAGAAGATTTAATTCTATATTTCTATTCAGAATTGAGACGTTGATTTCCAAAAGGTACTATATCCATTCTAGGAAATTTTACAGGAAGCGCCAAAATCTCTCATTACTATATTATTAAACTAGCTAATTTGGGTCTTTTTGCCTTAAAATTTAGAATTATTTTTTTACTATAATAATAACATCATATTAAAGTTATGGAATAAATTTTTTTAGAATGATTTGGAACGAAAATAAATGCGTAATTAGTACTTTTAGAAAATGATCGCATTTCTAAATCGCGTTTTTTAAGAACTTGAGAATTCATTAGATAACATCAAATAGAATACTTAGATAAAACTAAATAATGAGAATACAAATATGTAAAAAATCAATTTCGTAAAAAATGTCTTTTAGTACCTTTTGGAAATAAACGTCTTAATTATCTAATTTATCATTCGTTATGCATGAAATAGAAAGGAGGGAATTTTTTTTATTTTTATTTACAGACAAGTGTTATTTATATGTGAAATAGTTCATGTACTATGCTATCCAAATAATTTTGATCGGACCAAATGAGAAAGGAAATAAAGAACTAAAGAATAAACACCTTCGATTAATCGTTGCTATGTGACTTTTAATAAGAAGTTTTTAGGTAAATCCACTTCATCGACTGAAATGCTCAATTAATTTTAGGATTTGAAGATATGCCACAGTTTTTTTTTTCTTTAATTTTTATCTTGTCATCATGATGCTACACATGTATAAATAAGGAAATAAAGTTTATCAAACGATTCAACGTCTGTTTTAAATTGCGTACTTCAATTTAAATTATACTTTGAGGGTTCTTCATCGATTGGTCATATTATTTTTTATAGAAATGTTTCCTGTTTAAAAATTTAGAGAGCTTATTAAAGAAAATCGGCTTATTTTTCCTGAGTTGTGGTTTTACAATTTGTTTATGGTTAAGGTTAATTCGAATCGCTATTGCATGTAACGTAAAAAATCTGGTGCAGAAAACACACGACTTTCACTTACCTCTCCTGTTAAAATCAATTTAAGAACTATTAAATAAACTTAAATTTAAAATTTCTAATGCTAATTTAAATAAAAAGTTAATTCAGGTTCCTTGGAAACATATGATTTACATTGAACAATATATTTAGGGCTCATGTACTCAGATAACTTGTATCTCAGACCCTATTACAGACCTGCCTTTGATCTTGCATTTGCCGGCATTTTTTGGCAGGGATTCCCTTGCCTCTGGCTGCCACTAGATGGCGTTGTGCTCTTGATAATGATAGTGTCTGCTAGAGGGCAGCACTTAAAATATGTTAAGGGTCAGGTTTCCTTAACATATTTTTGCACTTTTCTCCTTTATTTTATTATAAAATTCGCTAAACTATCATATTTAGCAGTTGTTTATCAATGCTGACAAGTTGATGAGCCTAATTTTTTTAAATCTATAATATTAAAGGTAGTTTAGAGGAAGACCATTTAAAATATCGGCATTAAAGAAAGACCTGTCAGACTATTTTAATCAAAATAAAACCTACATCATATTATTGAAGCTTATCAAATTTTACATAGATTTTGTGATTTTAATCAAAATCGTTAGAGCCGTTTTTGAGAAAATCGTAAAAAGGTGCAAAATGCATTGTAAAATATGGCTCTTCTCGTTTTTTTGATGAAAATGTTTTTGTAACATCTCGGCGCGTATAGTTGTCTCAAATATGAAATTTCAGTTTCATAGCACTTTTCGTTTACGCGCGGGAGTTACCACACACGGACACCCACACGCACACACCTTTTTGCGAGACTTGGTCATTTGGACCCAGGAGACACTAAAACGTGTATTTCCATTGAAAACTGGAATTCGAAAATTTTCACGATCGCAATACTTTCTCTTACTATATATTTCATATGTAGGTAAGTGAAAGTAAAACTCATCAACGACTATATGAAATTATTTGTTTTCAAAAAAGAACATCAAGAGAAAAATCCGATTTTGAGTTCTCAATATGTTAAATTTTAGTGCACTATCACATATTTTTCCATTGCTATTGCACTATTTTCTATCTCATCTATGTTTTTATTTTTTTTTTTTTTAGAATGATGTTTCGAGCAACTTCTTCGAAAGAAAACAGTTTATTAGTGTCCTTGAGATCCTTGATCAAAGAAGACACATTGACGCTGGCCATCAATCCTTTCCGGACAAGTCCTGTCAATACTGTTTCCTCTTTTTTAGATCTTTTTTGGAAAGCAATTCGTCTTTCTTCGTCAAGTGTTGGCCATTCAAATAAATTTCCAATTTTCCTTAAATATTTCTCAATAGCGTAGATAAATAAGGAAAAAAAGAGAAGCATTATTTGCGATATATAAAATACCTTCTACTTATCTTTCGATAAAAATTATGCATTGAAGTGTCTGCAGTACTATGTGATAAGGAATGGATTCAATATTTTATAACCTTCCAAATATTGGCCTACTAAGGAATAAGCAATAAATGTTGGCACAGTATTGTGTCTCCTACCCATACTTCTCGTACCCGCCGGCACAATCACATAAAGAAGGAAGTAGCAGAACTTTTTGAAATAAATAATAAAGTATAATATAAATAAAGGATGGGTCAACAAGATTTGAGGACATCTTGACATTTAGCACCACAAAAAATGAAGCACTGATAGTGGATCCCACTATCAGATATGAAACAAATGGCCAGGGACACAGCACAATGATTCAGGAGAAGAAAGAAAAAATTGATAAGAAATGTATTCCATACCTGAAAGAAAAAAAACCTTTAAGAGTTCGGCGAGAGAGAATTTACCGTAGTAGGACTTGGGTTCGGAAGCAGGAGGACCATCCCAGTAGATACTGGATCATATTTGGAGAATTATGGACTTGAAAGAGATCAGTTACAAAACATAGCGGAGACCATAATCCTGGACTCACTGGGAATCCTGCATCACCACATATATTGAGGCTAGTCTGGATTCATATATGTCCATGAGCCATTTCGAAATCAGTAAAGTCAATATATTTCTATTTGGCAGTATCTCCCACTATATCTTTTCTTTAAAATTGTCTTCAAGATTGATCCGGTTTGCTGTGTACTCATAGTATTAATTTTTGCTGGAATTTCTTCTTCTTATTCACTTATTAGAACGTTAGATGCAAAGGTAGAGCATCCCATGATGAAACCAGAATCCATATTCGAAATTTTGTTTATTCCTAGAGTAAAATACTTCACATGTGTAACCATTTTAAGATCTTATCTTCACGGATGAAAGCGGGAGAACTAATTAATTAACTAGGAATGATAATTTTCCTTATTGTTTGTTCAAATTGAATTTCCAAGAAGTGAATAACTTGGAACTAAATAGCTCATTTCCTGGAGGCATCCTTTTGCTCGTTATTTAACATCACTTTATGCTACTGTGGCTAATCGGACGATGCTACAGTGGGAGTCCTAAATTTTGCCTATCAGGTTTAATTAGGAAGGAATCTTTAACGAGTACCTGACAGCACTTAGAACCGCCTTTTTACGTTCCCTCCGAAGGACGGCATAACCAAGGATTTTTTACTCCCCCTAAAAAATCCTAGGACCACCTGCGGGTTTGAATCTGTGACTTTAGCATCCTTTTGTTTTTGTGCTCTTGATGATTACGGTGAGTATTCAAACCGTTTAATAAACTTTTGGACTATCTTATCCGCACGGACCATTTCTCTTGGTTGATCGGTTTTAGAACAATCATATTAAAGTACACGATAAAAAAAATAATACAATAAAAAAACCACTTGTTGAAAAATTGTTTTTAATAAAAATTAAATAAAAAATCTGTAGTGAATAGCACACGAGTTTCCCTTATCCCGGTCGTTAAAATTAATTTGAGAACTATTAAATAATGTTAGAGTTAAAATAAGGTCTAAGGAATTAGGATAAGTTTTGTTTGAAACATATGTTTTAGATTATATAATACAGCAATATAAAATTGTTATACACAATATACATATATAATCACTTAGTTGTATTCCCTGTATAGTTGTATATAATATTACATTTTTTTAACTTAAATCCTTAGCTTTCCAGCAGTAAATATTACTGTATATATCTGTATATATAAGTACCCACTAGATCGTTTTTGGAGAGGTATGGACTGGAAAGAGATCAGTTGCATAATCTTGGACTCACTGGGAGTCCTGCATCACCACATATATTGAGGCTAGTCTGGATTTATATATGTCCATGAGCCATTTCGAAATCAGTAAAGTCAATATATTTTTATTTAGTAGTATCTCCCATTATATTTTTTCTTTAAAATTGTCTTCAAGATGGATCCGGTTTGCTGTATACTCATAGTATTTATTTTTGCTGGAATTTCGTCTTCTTATTTACTTATTAGAACGTTAGATAGATGCAAAGGTAGAGCATCCCATGATGAAACCAGAATCCATATTCGAAATTTTGTTTATTCCTAGAGTAAAATACTTCACATGTGTAACCATTTTAAGATCATATCTTCACGGATGAAAGCGGGAGAACTTATTAATTAATTAGGAATAATAATTTTCCTTATTGTTTGTTCAAATTGAATTTCCAAGAAGTGAATAACTTGGAACTAAATAGCTCATTTCCTGGAGGCATCCTTTTGCTCGTTATTTAACACCACTTTATGCTACTGTGGCTAATCGGACGATGCTACAGTGGGAGTCCTAAATTTTTCCTATCAGGTTTCCTATCTTTAACGAGTACCTGACATCACACAGGCTCCGGACCGCTTTTTACGTTCCCTCCAAAAGGCGGCATAACCAAGGATTTTTTATTCCCACAAAAAAATCCTAGGATCACCTGCGGGTTTGAATCTGTGACTTTAGCATCCTTTTGTTTTTGTGCTCTTGATGATTACGGTGAGTATTCAAACCGTTTAATAAACTCTTGGACTATCTAATCCGCACGGACCATTTCTCTTGGTTGATTGGTTTTAGAACTAGCATATTAAAATACTAGATAAAAAAAATAATACAATAAAGAAACCACTAGTTGAAAAATTGTTTTTCATTAAAATTAAATAAAAAATCTGTAGTGAATAGCACACGAGTTTCCCTTATCCCGGTCGTTAAAATTAATTTGAGAACTATTAAATAATGTTAGAGTTAAAATAAGGTCTAAGGAATTAGGATAAGTTTTGTTTGAAACATATGTTTTAGATTATATAATACAGCAATATAAAATTGTTATGCACAATATATATAATCACTTAGTTGTATTCCCTGTATAGTTGTATAGAATATTACATTTTTTTTTCTCAAATCCTTACCTTTCCAGCAGTAAATATTACTTCCTATATCGGTATATAAGAAAAAAAAATATTACCTAAAGAAAATATTTTTCTCTTCTTTCCTTTAGTTAGTTATCATTCGTTCAACTTCTATATTTACCCGTTTTTAAATTAATACTGGTAAGATTATATGGTTATTTTTTCTAGAATCTACAAAATGAAAGGTACTTAAACAAATGTAAATTCGATATTTAAGACCTTACTATTTTTATCAGAATGAAACCAAAGTGACATTGAATTTCAATTAATTTAACATCGATTTAGTGATTTTATTTAAAATCTTCAAAGCCAGTTTTTAAGAAAAACGTAAGAAGGTGCAAAATGTTTTTAGTGAAAATGTTACTGGGAAATTCCCGGCGTATAGTAGTCCTAAATATGAAATTTCAGTTTCGTAAAACTTTTTGTTTTCGTGTTAGACTTACCATACTTACACACACTCATTTTCACCGTCTATTAGCTAACCTAGTATAGTTGGTCATAATAGTTGACTTGTTTATTTGGACAGAGGGGCCTAAAACGTATCAATGCTTTGCTTCTAAAATTTTGTGACGTTCACTCAATGGCCCTGAAGATGGCCTGAAATTTGGGCCAAAACGTTGGCAAAATAAATTAAGGTTACTTTCTTTTTTCAATGACCGTACCCCAAATTAACTTCCCCTCGAATTCCATCTACGAACAAATTTTCTTCCATAATAATAATTTTAAAAAAATATACAATAAATGCAAAAAAAAAAAAAAGTAAGTTACAAAACACTCTATTAGGGCATGGGCTGTTTCTTAGGTGTATGTAAATCCTTCTTCGAACAATAAATTGATGTATAGTTAGATATATACATTGAAATACTTAAAATACATTTAACAAATTTGGTTATACGACACATGGAGTGTTTTCGGTACATTTTTGCGTTTCGACCATGAAACAGCAGTCAACGGTTGCATAAGGAGAGCTGATATCAAGCTCAACCGTCAGGTTTCAACGCTTTCAGGTAACTGCTTATTAACATATGCTGATTAAGCCCCAGGAGGTTCTTCCTACCCCATTGTTGTCCCATGGCTCATATACTATAATAAATAATTATCCGGTCGCAAATGGTTTAGAACCCGGGAGAGATATGTGCCTTGCGATTATGCAACCTTGGTCTAGCGTTAGATTGGAATCAGAAACGATTCGTTTAAATATGGCCAATATTAAAATAATAAATGGCCCAAAAGCCGTTTTTCATAATTTAATAATTTTAGTGCAATTTTCTAAATCTAATGTTTTTGAGAAATTAGAGTTTTAATACTGTATTATTACTTTATTTATTTATTTATATATCTCGTCTGTCTGACCTCCACACTCCTTTCCATAGAACCAAAAAATACGACTGCTCCTTTTTAGCCCGTTCCACTGCTTTATGGAATACTACAAACATCCGTCATGCTCCATCCCTGTCGTCTTTTAAATCCCTCCTCTTTCAATACTTCCTTTCTCTTCTTTATTCGTTTGACGTCACTTTTATGCAACTATGGCTAATCGGACGATGCTACAGTGGGAGTCCTAAATTTTACCTATCCAGGTTTTATTAGGATAGGGATCTTTAACGAGTACCTGACATCGCACAGGCTCGGGACCACCTTTTAACGTCCCCTCCGAAGGACGGAATAACTAAGGATTTTTTACTCCCATTAAAAAATCCTAGGACCACCTGCGGGTTTGAACCCGTGACCTTTGGCATGGGAGGCTGTTACGCTAGCTACCCAGCTACAAGTGATCCCTTTCCTTTCTCTTTAGACAGATGTAAGCTAATTTTTATTATGCCAACTTATGTAAGGTGAATTTGACTTTAATGCACTTACTTTAATGAGATGTAAAAGTTACATTTTATGTTTATTCTTATTTATTTATTTCTTGAAATTGTAAATAGAGATGGTACTCTGACCCTTTTTTCTTTTTTTCATTATTGTGTTATTTAATTGTAGTTATATATTGTTTTTGGCCAGTTATAATTTATTATTTTGTTCATAATTGTTATTCTTAAGGGACCGTTCTCATATGGAAAATTTAGGAAGCATCTAATCAATTGAATCTTTGCTTTTCTCTTACTTGTAAAATTGCATTATATTTTTAAGCTCAATAATTGATAATAACAATAAAGATCATCGTTATTAACTTTAAAGCAATATAAAAACAGTTGAAATGTTCTTCTTTTTTTTTTTTTAATTGGAGGTTAATAGCAGTATAAAAGTCTGTAAGATTGATAACCGTCTATTAGAAATAAACTGGATCATTAATCCCTTGAATGGGTGATATTTCACGGGCTGAAGGAAGGGCTATATATATGTAACCTCACTAACAACTAAACGGGATAATAGCAACGCTTTGAAATCCTAAATAGTTTAATAATTAATGTTCAAATTACCATTAAGTCTTAGTTTTATATATTTATTGATTAGAATTAAGCCAAATTACTGATATATTTGTAGTATATTTTATTAAACTAATACAATACCAAAAGAAAAACATTGTACTTTTAACATCATTTTTTTAAATTGAAAATTCAGAAATTGTCATTAAAAGCATAATCCATTAACTAAAGTTATTATTATCATGTTAAAATGAATAGCTGAAAAATGCGTTATATAAAAACAAAACATCCTTAAGTTCATTATTATTTCGATTAATAATATTAAGTTAAATATATTATAAATACAAAATATTTAAATCCCAATTCATAATAAATAAAATTACCTGATTACTGCGCATACTTTATCCAATCACGGGCTGAACCTCAGACGTCAACACACATTATACACATGTATAAATCCTTTATTTATCATTCGGCTGCCTAAATATTTATTTTACATTGAATTTTAAAACGACTTTAGTATATTATACAATAGGTCGTTTTATCTATCTGCAACATATCATTTATTACAGATTTTTTATCGAAATAATCTATCATTAAATTAATTTTATAAAATTCAAAAGGCCAAAGACGATTATAATACCTGGTGCGCGTAAAATTCACTAATATATTTTATTATTAAATGTTTTCATCGAAATTTTTTTTCGGTAATAATAAAAATCTGGTGCGGGCAACAATCGACTTTCACTTACATTTGTTGTTAAAATCAATTTAAGATATATTACATAAACAAAAAGTTTACGAAAAACAGTTTGAACTAAATTTGAATAAAAAATGTATTCAGTAGGGGTGGGCATATTCGAATTAATCGATTATTGGAATATTATTATTATTATTGGAATCGGATTATTCAAACTGAATTTGATTCGATAACCGAAGGATCATAAGGGACTGAGACAATCGAATTTTTTTTTTTTTTTTTTTGTTCATCACATAAGTTATATGCATATTTCCACCTAGGGGATCAGCCTGCTCAGAAATCGTGGAATGTTGTCATTCACATTGCATATTAATCATTCGATAATTCGATTATTTAAATCATCGAAGTCCGATCATTCGATTATGACCACCACTAGTATTCAGTTTGTTGGAGACATATTATTTAGATTAAATAATATAACTATATTAAATTGCTACGTATTGCTATGTATAATATACTGTTGGAAAGAGAAAGATTTTAGAAAAGCATTATCTTCTGATAAATGATTTTCTAAAGTAATATATTTTTTTTATTCGTATATATTACAATTTGTCATAATAGACAATAATAATAGTGCTACAGGATCTCATTTATACAATAATGCTTTTCTAAAATATTTCTCTTTCCAACAGTATATTATACATTAATATTACTGCACTTAATATATAAAAAACAAAAATCACATTACGAAAATATTTTTGATCTTTTAACATTTAGTTGGTCATCAAATTCGTTCAACTTTTATATTAAGCCGTTATTTGTCAATGATGATAAGATGATATGGTTAATCCTTTAGGATGTACAAAATTAAACGTTGTTTAGAGGAAGAAAATACAAAAATACGCGATTAAAGCCCTCCTCCTCAGACTATTTTAATCAGAATAAAACTTATGTCATATTAAAGCCCATTAAATTTTACACCAGTGAGTTCAATCAAAATCGATAGAGCCGTTTTTGAGTAAATCATTTAAAGGTGCCAAATGCATAGAATATAGTATCACTTCCGGTCTGCCAATTTTGAAAAAACAGTTGCTGGAACATCTCTGGCGCATAGTTGTCTTAAATATGAAATTTCAGTTTCGTGCAAGACTTACCCCACACACGGACATAAACACAGACCTTTTTTGTGGGGCCTAAAATAACCAATTTGGACTCAAGGGACCCTACAACGTGTGTTTCCGATGACAACTGGAATTCGCAAATTTTTACGATTACAAGTGGAACGTCATCTTATAACTGGTAAATATGCAAGTTGAGCGAATTTGAATAACAACTAAAGGAGAAAAGTGCAACCTTATTTTTGTATGCAAATTTTGTGTTATTGAACACAAGAATATTAATAACATATATAGTATACCGTTGGATAGCTAAAGATTTTCGAAAAAATATTATCTTATACACGGAATTTAAAAGGTTAATGGAGAGGGAAGAAAAGCCGATAATACTAACTGATTGTAAAATATAATACATCATTTAATAAAACTCATGTTTCTATTGAAATTCAATTTAATTAATTATTTACTGAAAGTCGTGTTTTGCCCGCACCATATTTTTTTTTTTTTTGTGCGTGCACGTCAAGTAGATACATTTAAGTTTTTCTGGTGAATGCAACGAATAGCAGCAAACTCAAACTTACATTGCTCATATGAATCTTTTGGTTCCTCTCGAGGTCTAGTATCAGCTCCATACTGAGACTTGACATTTATGAGTCACTCTGTAAGTATTGAAACTATAGATGGCTGTTTTTTATAGTACTACACATACAAAAAAAAAATCTTTTAAACCAACTAAATTCAATTTGTGAAGTGAGAATGGTTGACTGTGAGTATGTAAGGTAGAAGTTAGTTCAGGGTGCAAACAAAATAACAGCAAAATTAAGTATAAACTTAATTTACTGCTGTCGACTTTTCGGCCTAAATTATAGGCCTTATTCGGGGCGTTTGAAGGAGGGCGTCACCAAGAAGGCCTATAATTTAGGCCGAAACGTCGACACCAGTAAATTAAGTTTATACTTAATTTTGTTCTTTTTTTTACAGCACCCTGAACTAACTTCTCCCTTCAATTCAATATGATTTTAAAATTTCACGATCCCTAAAATCTCCCATTGCTAGGTGATTTCCATTGCCATTGGTAGCTGATTCATTTCGAATTCCTAATACTACCCAAGAAAATGAAAATTGATGAAGAACTTAAAACTATCGATTCATGGCCAATTACATACTCTATCTCTCCCAAACTTATGATATTATTCAATAATTACTTATTTGAGGCAATCGCAGAGAGCGATAAGGTTTTGCTGTGAGCGAGGACGGCGGACAGAGCCGCGGCCGAAGGAGATATCTTATGATGAATGGGTGCGGGGCAGCATCCATCAGGGGGCTTCGGACAGCTCCGATTTATTATCCCATTTGTCACAATCCCCCTTCTTCATTTCCCTATTGTTCTGCGCAGAATCTTTTATTCAATCCACCGTTTTTAGAAGCGTTTATAGAGGCTATGAAGCTATCGCGAAAGAGAAATTAAGATACCCAGAGGTTTCTTGGGTTGGAGGATTTTTTACTTTTTTTTAATTTTTTTTTTATTGAATTTTACAACTGTATACTAACATAAATACAATAAGTAAAAGTGTTGAATTGTAATAAAGGGCGTAAAAGGCTTGTGAAGAAACTACTCAGCGGTTGTACTTCGATGTTTATTTAAGTAAGTAGATCCCGTGGTCATCTTCTTTTCAATCGCCTCAGTGGGTTTTCAGGAATATGTGAGGTTGATAGGTTGCAGACAAGAGGGTTTATATGGGTTGGAAGCTAGGAATTAAAAGTGGTATATCTGGCACGAGAAAGGTCTGCAACAAATGGGATTTAAGGCCGTTATGGATGATTTTATTTGTGACGAAATAAGGAGTAAACAGGATTTTGGATTGTAAGGATTGGATTCAGGAAGAATTAGATGGCTTAGTAGAGCCCCAAAGCTCGATTCCATATGTCCAGATGGGTCTGATGACGGTAACATAAATGAGCTTTTTATAATAAATTGGAAGTTTTGAACGTTTGTCGAGTAAGTGTTGTAGTAATCGGTATATACGGGCAGTCTCTTGTCGTTTTAGTCTCGTGTGAGGATTCCGTGTAAGACGTTTGTTTGAGAAGTTGAATTCCAAAAGGTAATAAAGGAAATTGTATTCGAAATTATTATTTTTACATATTTGTATACTAATGGTTTAGTTTTTTCTTAATAGGCCACCAGATTTCATTTAACAACATAGAAATCCTTCCAAAACTTATTTGAAAATTACATTTCATTCCAAAAGAAACTAAATTCACATTTTATTTCATTCCAAAAGGTACTAAAAACATTTGCTTACAAAACGTACTATATTTCCAATTATACAGCAGAAGCACCTAACCCCGTAATACATAACCATTTATTTATTGTTTTCTTAATTTTTATTGGTTCATTTAGTAAGTCTTGAATCTTCGCTATTATTTTGATCAATGTTTTAAAAACCTAATAATCATTTTTTAAACAACTTAATTGCGTTGCTTCGGTTCTCGTAGGTTCTTAATTAAATTAGGATTTATCCTCTTCATGCAACCACATAAAATTGATATAATTTTTTTCCTAAACTCACATTTTACTAAAATAACAATTTTTTATCCAGCAAATGGTTGGAATTGGAATTTCCTGACCTTGCTGAATATGAGAAGAGAAACCGTGCCCGATCTTACCTAATATATATATATAAATTTAAGGTAAAAGACCAAAATAAAAGTTTAAAAGTTTTTCAGTCTTTATAGTTAAATATTGTTTATAAATAGTTAATAATATAAATACGAGTATATTTGTTGAATTCACAGAGAGAATAAATACAAGTTTCATAATTACATGCTTTTTTACTATAGTGACAAAAATAAATAAAAGTTCCTTTCAATAATCGCTATCTTTATAGACAACAAAACAACCTCTAGTTAGTTAGTTAACCAACAAGGAAAAATATTTCTCAGAATGAGATAAGGGAAATATATATATATTGTCTAGACAACAAAACAACCTCTAGTTAGTTAGTTAACCAACAAGGAAAAATATTTCTCAGAATGAGATAAGGGAAATATATATATATATATATATATATATATATATATATATATATATATATATATATATATATATATATATATATATACGTATATATAACTTATGCGTTGTCCGAAATATAAACTAAAAAAAAATAAAGAAAGGGGGCATAAACAACACGCTTGATGGCTATTCAAACACTAACTTTATTTGGTCTTCTAATTCTCTATATATACATTTCTATTGTTTACAAGAGGTGGTTTGGAATGAAGACTGATAGTCTACCTTATCAGTTCTTAACTTATATATTTAAATATACAGTTTTTTGCGTTTCCTGTAAAAACGTCTGAAGTGGAACCTTTTGGAACTCAACGTCTCAATTATTTTTTTTTAAGTAATTCACGTTTTTTTTTTTTTTTAATTTATTTTATTTATTTAGAAATAATACAATCTGCCACAATCTTGGGCAATAAGTATTAGTGATATTAGAATTCATTCATTCCTTATGTACAAAAAATAAAGAAATAAAAAATTAATGAATAGAAAATAAATATAAATAAATAAAATATAAAGAAGAATAAATAACCGTAAATAAAGATAAAAAGAAAATAAAAGAAATAAATAATAATAATCTTGGTCACATTCATACATATATATACAATATTTACAAGTGGGCGTCGGGGCCCAAAGCTAGGAGATCCCAGCGCCTCTCAGTCAGTCGCGTCACCGGTCTAATAAGCCAGTGGAGACTGAGAGAGGGCGCTAGAGCCACAGACTCTCAGGCATGAGTGGAGAAGCTGGCCATTGCCAACACTCAGCATTGCTTAGTTATAAGAGATCTCTAGGCCACTGCCGTTTCAACCTACGAGGAGGGTTATAGGGATGGCTGGAGCTAGATAGGGATTGGGATAAAGGATTAGGAAGGTGAGTTAGCCTCTGGTGGAAGTTTAGGAATTTAGATGGGATTAGATCGAGGACAAATGGGATATTCAGATCATTGTGTAAGGTCTTGTTTGTAACATAATAGGGAGCATTGACTATTGTTCTAAGGACTTTGGACTGAAAGGATTGGATACGCCTGATGTTCGAAAATTTAGTTGTCCCCCACAGTTCGAGTCCGTAGGTCCATATCGGTTTTAGAATCGTCTTGTAAATGAGTAGTTTATTAGCAATAGAAAGTTTTGATGTTCTTTTTAGTAGTCTATATAGTTGGCCGTATCGTCTGTTGAGTTCTTGTCGTTTAAGTCGAGTGTGTGGGTTCCACGTTAGTCTTTTGTCTAGTAAGAATCCCAGATACCGGACTGTGTCAGAGCAGGGAAGGGGTATGGAGTTAAAATTGACTTGTGGACAGGATCTGCGGCGAAGGGTAAAGGTGTTGTGCTTACATTTGGATTCATTAATTTTGATACGCCAATTAGCGCACCAAAATTCAATCAAGGATAGATGTCTTTGTAGATAGGAAGATGCAATTTCGGGATCTGATTGGGTTGATAAAATGGCAGTATCGTCGGCAAAAGTTGCTAAGAAGGTATCAGGATCTGTAGGTATGTCAGCTGTAAATAGGAGATAGAGGACAGGACCTAGGACACTGCCTTGAGGTACACCAGCCTCGATCAGGTAACTATTGGAAAATTCTGAACCAGAGCGGACTCTGAAGGAACGGTTTGAAAGGTAGGATTGTAGGATTAGATATAAGGATTGGGGTAAATGGGTTTTTAGTTTGAAAAGCAAGCCATCGTGCCAGACCCGGTCGAATGCCTGAGCAACGTCCAGAAAGGCACCAGTGCAATATTGCTTGTTTTCAAGGGCAAAGGATATATGGTCAACCACTCGTAGGCCTTGATGTACAGTGGAGTGCTGTGAGCGGAATCCGAACTGGTGGAAAGGAATTTCAATTAACTGTAGGATACGCTTGAGAAGGATTTTTTCAAAGATTTTTGAAAGGATCGGAAGGAGACTAATAGGCCTATAGGATGAGGTGTCGTTGGGAGGTTTACCAGGTTTGGGAAAAAGGAGAATGATGGAGTGTTTCCACACCAAAGGAAAGTGGGTTGTACGGAGAATACTATTATAGAGGTAGGTAAGGAATATAATTGCTTTTTGGGGCAGTTGACGAAGGATCTTAGAATTGAGGAGGTCGTAGCCAGGAGCTTTTCGAGGTATTAGTTTCTTTATAAGGAATTTGACCTCAGAGGGGTTAATAGCTTTAGGGGGCGGAGAGAGAGGAATTGGAGAGGAGAGGAATTCCTTTACGTTAGCTGTATGGGCAGGATTGAGCTCGGGGTGTGGGATAAAAACTTTAGAAAGGTATTTGGCAAATTCTTCCGCTCTAGTCTCATCCGACGAAGCCCAGGATCCATCTTCACGTCGGATGGGATGGGAGATGAATTGGTATTTAAGAACTTTTTTGGTTACTTTCCAGAGGGAATTGTCGCAGATAGATAGTGAAGAAAGATAGGAATTGTAGGATTGGGATCGAAAGGTATCTAATTTTTTTTTAGCTAATTTGGTGTAATAATTGTAGGATTTACGATCGTCTGGATGCCTGGTTCTTTGCCAGAGGGTTCTAGAGCGTCGTTTGGTATGGATTAGATCTAGGAGGTTTTGGGGTAAAGGATTCTTCTGGTAGTATTTTGGGGAAGGAGAAGGTGAAGATGCATTCCAGGCTGCTTGTTGGATGAGGGTAGTAAAGGAATCAACTGCATCATCAAGATCTTGTGGAGATTTGAGGGATACTCTGAGGTCTATTCCATCCGTTATTATTTCGCGGAAGAGGTTCCAATTAACTGGGCCTCTTAGGAATGATGGTGGAGGGAGTTTGGGAATAGGAGATAATGAGAGAGTTAGGGTAAGAGGGCTATGATCGGAGGAAAGGTCATCGAGCCGGGAAACGGAATGATTTAAAGGTCCTAGCCCTTTGTGGATAAAATAATCGAGGAGGTCGGGGTTACGATGAGGATCAGTAGGCCAATAGGTAGGGGAATCGGGGGAGAGGATATTACAGTGAGTGGAATAGAGTGCAGATAGCAATGTTCGCCCGCGAGAATTTGTAGTTCTGGCTCCCCATTGCTGGTGTTTGGCATTTAAGTCCGCACCTATGAGGAAATGATGCCCTAAGGAATTAAGGAATAAATTAAATTGGATTTCGGAAATAGGTATTTTTGGAGGAGAGTATGCTGCAACTACTGTTATAGGAAAATGACGGGTTTGCATAATTACAGCAGTGGTTTGGAGGAAGTTATGGACTGGTAAGGGTAATAAATTATGGGAGAGGGAGCGATGGATGATGACAGCAGTGCCGGCATGAGCTGTTCCATCGGGATGGTCAGTTCGGTATATTTGGTAGTCTGGGATGTTGAATGATCGTTTGTTAGTTAGTCGTGTTTCAGTGATAAGAGCTACGTCAATACGTTTGTCGTGTAGTAATAAAGTTAGTTCATTAATATGATTTCGAACACCATTCGCATTCCAGAGGAGAATGGAAATGGAGTTGGGTGGAATCATTTAGGGCTTTTTCAAGGCAGGAATTAAATTTGATACTAGGTTTGTTAGGACTGATATCAGAGGCATAACTATTGATTATATTTCTGAGATGAATGATGTCATTAAACTGGTGAGGTCTGTGACATTTGATGGAGGAGGGATAGGAGAAATTTGATGCTGGGGAAGTTTTTGAGAATTAAAATTTTGAGGTGGTTGAGATTCAGGTTCGGGATGTTTGAGTGTATGTTGAACCGGCGTGGCCTCACACTGAGTAGACTGGTGACCACCACCAAGTTGTTGGGCGAACGAAACTGTCGGGTCGACGAATTTTGATAGGTTTCTCCTCGGTCTAGTCTCCTCTTGGCGCTGGGGCTTCAGAAATCTTGACTTGAGATTCTTGTAAATCTCGCAGCCTTTGTAATTCGCCGGATGTCCCTTGTGGCACAGAGCGCAAACTGCTGGGATTATACGAGATTTATTGCACTGCTCAGACTTGTGCTGTTCACCACATTTAACACAGCGCGGTATGTGGTGGCAATACGTTTTCGTGTGGCCGTATGCTTGACAATTGTGGCATTGTATAATGTCTCTTTTTACATATGGCTTTTCAATCTTGACTCTCGTGTAATAGAGTTTTTCCACTTCATAAATTTTTTCTACTCCTGGAGACGGTTCTAAGTCCACAAAAAATAGAGGTAAAGGAATTTTACTCCTGTCACCTGATTCTTCTATATTATCTTTCATCACATTAGTTATCTGACGCACTTTGAACCCAAGAGACGTCAGTTCTTCCTTTATTTCCTCAGCTGGTGTAGAGGGGTGTAAATTTCTTATTACCACCCTTAATGCCCTCTCCTCTCTTAGCTGATACGTGTGAAAATCAGCTTTTGTTTCACTAAGATATTTACTATTTTGCGGTACACATCAGCTGAATCGGGTGATATTTTTGTGTCATTGATACGCGTTAGACATGTGTAGCTTTTGCTATCAATGATTTTATTTAATTGGGTGCATAGGAGTTGAAAATTTCTTATATTTTTAACAAATATGGGAGGAGGGCGAGGATCTCTCGGTGTAGATTCTGATTCCATGACCTCTTTCTCGATATGGAGTACTTGGTAGGGGTTAGGAGTAAAAAAGGGAGATTCCACAGTCATCCCTTGCGTTGAAGTCCCGGGTTGTGGTTCCTGTTCGTTAGAAGCAGCTGATGAGGGGGGCGTAGGGCGTTTGTTATTACCTCTTTGCCTTTGCTTGACTGGGGAAGCAGAAGAGCCAGCTGACCTGGAGCGTTTAATGCTTGCCTTTCCCGCCATGACTTGGTGATAGTATCTCATTGAAACATAAAAATAAAAAAAATAAAACAAAAAAAAAATACGTCCGCGCGACCTTGCCTTGTCGTTTGGAGCGCGACGTGGCCCCTCCAGGGGTCAGTGGAAGACTGGCAAGCTGAGGAAGCTGAGTGGGGATCGCAATATGGCGAAAAAGATAAGGCTTCTCAGCTCTACTTCATACGACAACTAAGTAATCGTAAATATTACTACTTACAGTCAGTAGGATTAGTCCATTGTTGACAACGAATGTTGTTGCACAATCACTAATTGTTTATATGTAATAAAAACAATTATTACACACTAAAAACTGTTCATAAAGAAGAGACGATATAACGACGTATGTTAATGAACTAGCGCAAGCGCAGAACTGACTCAATTATTAGGCAATCTTTCTTTTACAGGTTCGAAACATGGCTGTGACAAAAATATTTATTCTCTTATTTCAGCCATGGAGGAACCCTGGGTTATAGAGGCCCTCGTGGGGCACACGCGACTTCTAGAAACTAGGTACCCGAAATTGGGGGAAAATCTGGCGGCTGTGCATGCCCTAAAACAGTACGAATCTTACCAAGTACTCAGAACCGAAGACCCTTCAAGGATTGAAGAGATAAAGCTTTTTTTTAGAAATTCATAAACTAAAAAGAAAGAGACTATATTCTCAAGATCGAAATTCTGACAGCAAGTAAATTAAATTCTAAGCTTAAGAAAAACAAAACAATCAAAGCAGAGTCTTTTCTCCTTTATAAACTTTTAACTAGCTAAATTTCTCGTTTCAAATTAATTTTCGAGAATTTTTTGAGCCACCTTTTTCACTATTTACGAGAACATTCTTAGGACAAAGAAATAAAAGTAAATACTTATCATATTGATAGTTTTTATTTTTATTCTAGAGGATTAGAAATGATTTAACAACATGCGTATTTATAGATATATTGGTTTGGAATTCGATAGAAAAATATTTACAAATTTTATTAATAATATATAGTTATTGCTTTCTTTTTTTTTTTTTTTTTTTTTTTTTTTTTTTTTTTTTTTTTTTTTTTTTTTTATTTCTTGTTTAGAATCTTATGGGAGAAAAATATATTTTTCTCACTTCGCTACAATCATCATTAAATTAATCAAAAAATAATTTGAATTGAAAGTTTCGAAGAACTAACTATGATCTTTGTGTAAACAAGTTTACTATAGAATACACACCTAAACACCAGGGTACCTAAACTTTAACAAAGAGTCTCTCTCGTTGGTTATCACCCTGATCCTAAGGGCTTTGCTCTTATGGTCACACAAGTCAGAAGGGTCTGAAAAGAGTAATCAGAAACAGGTATTACTTTCCTTGCGTCGGTGGTCCTGCGTTGGGCAACCTCTTCCACACAGAAAACAAAACAAATGTAAAAAAAAAAAAAAACAGTGACAGAAAAGCTGATAAAATGTATGGACATACCTATGTCGAATAAATAAATATCCTAGGCTGATTATTCAAGTTCGATTATCTAGAAAAAACGTGATCGAGGTGTCTGTAAACATTGATATGATATGATAGTAATCATTGATCCTTAAAAGGAGTGTAAAATAAGCAATACAAGGAAGTATGAAACACTCTTCATATCATGTTTAAATGACCGATATACTCCAATTAAGTTTAAATAGCTGTAGTTTCATTAACAATATTAATTGAATTAAATATCAGAACCGTGGACCGTGGAGGACATGAAAAAACATGTATTTATTCTTTCGGGGGAAAAACCATAGAGAGTTAGTCGGTTATATTTCTAGTATAAATAATGTTGAGTGTGTAATGGTGTTGATATTTTTATTATATATATACTTCCAAATTATCTACTTTTTAATATACTGTTTTATTATTTCAGCTTTTTTTTAATGAACTAATTTATTTTATCCAACTCAAACTGTTGATATTTATTTTACGTTCTTATGTAAAGTTACAACAAACAAAATGAAATTGTATAAGTAGTAAAAAAAATCTGGTGCGGGCAACACACGACTTTCACTTACCTCCATTTTTAAAATCAATGAAAGAATTTTCAAATACAGTTAGAGATAAAAATACGTGAAACTATTAAGGAATTAATCAAATTAAATTTCTATAGAAACATGTGTTTTATTAAAAAATCTATTACATTATTATCTAAAATAATCAGTTAGTTTTATCTTCTTCTCATCACTCTCTATTAAATTTTAAAAGCTTGTGTATGAGATGATATTTTTTCTAAAATTTTTAGCTTTCCAACGGTATATCATACATGTATATTACTGCCCTTATGTTCAAAAACAAAAAATTGCATTAGAAAAATATTTTTTCTGTTTTCTCCTTTAGTTGGGTATCGAATATATTCAATTTATATATTTACCTGTTTTTCATCATCGTTAACAAGATAATCTAGTTATTATTATTGAATCTACAAAATTAAAGGTACTTTAAGGAAAGAAAATTTAAAATATCGGCATTTAAGCCCTGTCAGACCATTTTAATCCAAATGAAACCTAAATGATATTAAAGCCCATTAAATTTTACACCGGTATAGCGAGTTTAATCAAAATCGTCGGAACCGTTTTCGAGAAAATCGAAAAAAGGTGCAAAATGCATGGTATAAAGTGCCTCTTCTGGTAAGCTCATTTTGATGAAAAAAGTTTTGTCACGTCTCGGGCGTATAAATGTCTTAAATATGAAATTTCAGCTTCACAGGACTTACCGTTTCCGCCCGGGAGTTACCACACACACACACACCACTTTTTGCGAGACTTGGTTATTTGGACTCAGGGGACCCTAAAACGTGTATTTCCGTTGAAAACTGGAACTCGAAAATTTTCACGATCGCAATACTTTCCCTTCCTATATATAGTAAGTGAAAGTAATATCTATCAATATTTAATTTTTACCTGCTATCTTTTGTTTTTTTTTAAATTAGACAAGAAGCTATTTCTAAAAGATTTTTAAGAAAAACTATGCATGAAATAATTAGTGATAAAAATTATTTGTAAAGGATTATTCCATAAAAATAAATACATATAATAATATAGTCCTTAATAATAATATAGCTATTTAATATGTACTAAATACATATTTAATTTTCTAATTGCACTAAAAACATTTCCTTTGGTAATATAAAATAAAAGTTGAAATATAGCAAAAATATACATCCTATATTTCAACACAGAAAGGGTCAAGTAAATTAGTTTAATAAATAGATATTAAATGATTTTCGTGTCCCTTATAACATGTCATACAATGAATGTAGAATCTATTAAAAATCATTATCCCAACTGTCGTAAATATGTTATAATTCTAATTTTTTTTTATGGTTACAAACACCTTATAAGTACATTAAAACATTTTCTTTTTGTGTTTACATATATACCTCATAGATTTTAAATTTATTTATAATCATTTAAGTTTTAAATTACTAGAGTAAACTTCTATTTCAAATAAAACATATAAGAGCACGTATTTTAATGTAATATGATTCTCAGATTTAAAAAAAATAATAATATTAAAAAATCAACAAAAACAATAGGAACTAGGTCAAGTGTTGACCAAACAAACTCCGACTCACTAAAGGTCTTTTTTATTTTATTTACTTACGTCATCGACATATTGGGTTGATGCAAAATTAATGCAGGTTTTTAGTAGGTATTGTAAATACGCCATATCTTTACTTTAACCATATATATTTAATCAAAATAATTTCCATCTGAATCAATGCACTTTTGCCAACGTTCAACAAGATTTCTTATTCCACCAGAAAAAAAATCCGAATCCCTGGACTCAATGAAATCACGAAAAGAATTTTCAATGTCGTCCTGGTTTTGAAAATTTTTCTCCCTCAAAAAGTTGTCCAGATGCCTGAAAAAGTGGAAGTCTGTAGGAGAGAGGTCAGGTGAATAAGGCGGATGTTGGAGAACTTCGTAGCCCAACTCGTGCAGTCGTCGAAGCGTTGGTTGTGCAACGTGTGGTCTGGCGTTATCGTGGAGCAGGATCGGCCCCTTCATCAATGCTGGGCAAAGACGTTGCAATTTTTGAGTTCCGAGTTCCGCCGCCATTTCTCGTGTGGTTTCGGTTGGGTCTTCTTCCACTTTTGACCTCAGCTGGTCGTTGTCCAGAGCAAGATGACGGCCCCGACCTTCCTTGTCTTCGAGGTCGAAATCTCCTCTGCGAAACTTCTGGAACCAACGCTGCACCGTGCACTCATTAATAGCCCCCTGACTCCACACTTCATTAATATTACGAGCCGTTTGCGCAGCGCTGCGCCCTAATTTAAATTCGTAAAAATAAATTTGACGAAAATCGCACTTTGACATTTTCGATTCAAGACCTTTGAACACACTGAACAAAACGATTTTACTAAACAAATTCATGGTGAAAGAGAGGGTATTAGATAAGGTTTGTTTTGGTATAATAATGATCAATGTTAGGATTAGCTTTGTTTACATAATTGGAATTAAGATATTGCAATAGAGGAAACCTGCATTAATTTTGCATCAACCCAATATAATGGTTTTGACCCTTTTAGGATCCTAGTTTCTTATGTTTTGTTTTTTCCGAAACGGTGATCCCTAGAATCCAAAATAGTTGATTGCACAAAAATATATACAATAATTGCAGACTTGAAACTTCCCTTAATACAAGAACTATTTTAATCCCACACCGAGACATATTTCAGAAAAACTACATTCTCTGAAACCAAGAATAAAAGAGATTGGCAATTGCAATAAACACTCTCTAAAATGTTACATACATTAAAGGATATAACAAATATTGTTAAGTTAATGATTTAACTGCATGTTCAATGAGTGTTAGCAACCAAAATTGTTGTATTTTTTTTTTTTTTTTTTTATTTTGTGGAATATTTCAATCTGTCATAATTAGGAAATTTATAATAGTGCTCAATCACTACATCCATACACTATTTAGAAAACTTTAAAATAATACACAATAAGAATCAATAGAATATTTACAAAGTCTATAAGTCACTCATACCTATATACAGTCCTCAAACATACAGTGAGTGGAGAACCTAGCCAGTGCTAGAACTCCAATATACATGTTTACAAAAGATATCGGGGTCACTGGCGTTTCAACCTTCTAGCTGTGTCTAGCTGAAAAGGGATTGAGCTAGCGGATTGGGGTGATGAATAAGATTCCGATGGAAATTGGAGAATTTTGATGGAATAAGGTCTGAAATAAGTTTAGTTCGTGGTGTAAGGTATCATTGGTGACATAATAAGGAGCATTAATTGCTCAGAGGACTTTGGATTAAATGCGTTTGATTCCAAAAAATTTGGCTGTTCCCTACAGCTCAAGTCTATAGGTCCAGATAGGTTTCAGTACTGTCTTGTAAATTAGCAGTTTCTTAAAAAACTTCAAAGAGCAAAATTTGAGAAAATGGCTAATCATTTATATTCCAGGGATATAGAAGCTATTAAAAATTCCTCTTATAGTAAAATATATCGTCATATAACCAACTCCCAACTTGTAGAAGAATCTTATAAAATGTAAAAAATGATTTTGTCTAAATGAAATAGAGGCCAAACCACTTGCTAAAAGATGTAAATCTTAAAAGCAATAAAAAAAAATTAGCAGTTTGTTTTCAATACAAAGTGGAGATATTCTGTTCAGACGTCTGAATAATTGTCCAAATCGTTGGTTAAGCTCTTGTCGTTTTAGTCTATTATGCGGGTTCCACGTTTTTCTTCCAAGTCTTTTGTATAGATGTTGATTTTAAGGATATACAAAATTATTTAAAAATATAATTAGCAAATGATTGTACTTTAGAGGAGGTCAAGGAGAAATAACTAAATAGCTAGATATGGGCGAAAGCAGTGCAAATATTTTTTTACTGTCTTGTAGATACAATTGTCATATAAAATGATGAATAAAATAATTTAACTTAGGAGAGACAAAACTTGGGAGGAGCGCACATAAACAATAATCAACAGAGACAAAACTTGGGAGGAGCGCACATAAACAATAATCAACAGAGACAAAACTTGGGAGGAGCGCACATAAACAATAATCAACAGAGACAAAACTTGGGAGGAGCGCACATAAACAATAATCAACAGAGACAAAAGACAACACCTGGCGAAAGGTTACAATGGATTTGCCACTGTAAAATAAAATATTGTTTATAAAATAATAAAATACAGAAAATAAAATATAATATAAAATATAAAGAGAACAAAAATATAAACACGTTTGAAGCCGTGACAAATCCACTTCAAATCACATAACCTCTTTGCTATCACCAGCTGTGTGTTGGTAACCTCACTCCATCACACACATCAGGCCAGTCACAGTACTGTTTAATCAAACATTTTCTACCAACAAAATATCTTTACAAGATATATTTTAAAAATGATATAATTTAGTATTATCATTAATCAGTATTATATATATTATTAATATATTCAAGGATGACTTATGCTTTTTACTTGGCAACGGGGAGTTAGTTACCCAAATTATTATCTGCATTCGTCAGAATTAGATATATAAAATAAAATGTGTTTTGCACTCGTAATCTTCTGAATTTTTTCGATGGGTCTTGAATGTATTGGGTTCTACTTTTTAACACACTACGGTGCAGTGGAGTAAGCAAGGCTTTTCACAAGAATGGATTGAGCAGTTGAATGTCATAAATAATTTAAAACCGATGAATACTAAATTATAATATGTGTATTTTTTACACAACTGATATAAAATAGGCAATCCATCTTACATCATGCCATGAAAGGACTTTTCCCTGACATTGACTGATCACATTACAAAACTTAACAAGTGACTTTCTAAAGTATATTTACCTTAATATGAGTACATATACTTAACTTATTATTTTATTCAAAGATAAATTTACCACATAAGGAGATGTTGTTACGTTATTTCATCCGGATATAAGGATGATGATGATGATTCGATTATAAACTAACTTATACTGAATTACTACTTGAACAACAACAGGTGTCATACCACTCTCACCCTTTTGGAAAACTGTACATCATAATAAAAAACAAAACAAATAGAAGTATAAACTTGTATAGTAGCAGCTTAATTCATACTGGCTGCATAAACACTTAATATCAGTATAAAGATCTTTGTTGACAGGAGTAGTATTGACGTAATGACACTTTACTTAAGATTTAGTTATTTTCGTGGATAGATACTGAATAAATTAAATGATCTTCAAAAATAAAATTCAATATTATTTACCCTCACACAAGACTGAAACGACAAGAAACTGCACGACGTTTTCAACACTTACTAGACAAACGTTCTAATCTTCCACTTAACTACAAAAGACTCATCTACATGACTATCATAAGGCCGATATGGACTTACGGAGTTGAGCTTTGGGGCTCTACTAAACCATCGAATTCTTCCCGTATCCAATCCCTACAATCAAAAATCCTTCGTAAAATCCTAAATGCTCCTTATTTTGTCACGAACAAACTTATCCATAAAGACCTCAACGTTCCGTATGTTGCTGATTTGGCCCGATCTAGATTCCATTCCTTTCATGACAAACTCTATTCCCACCCTAATCCTCTTGTTTCAATACTTTCTTCCTCCTCAATTCCTGACAATCCTCCGAGGCGTCTGAAAAGAAGATGGCCTCGAGACCTTCTAGTGTAGAAAAGTTACAGGAGTGCTGCCATTGGGTAGTTCTTCTTCAAGTTTGTATCACGCCATTTAACTTTTGTCACATTTACTTGTTGTACCTTGAAGTACAGTTGTAAATTTCAATAAATGATGTTAAAAAAAAAAAAAAAAAAAATATTATTTGAAAAAATTATCTGAATATTACAATTTAGACGGTTTTATCTATTTACATTTTGAGTATATCAGATAATATTCAAGTAATCTAATCGAAATATATATATATATATATATATATATATATATATATATATATTTATATTATATTTCTTAAGGTCTTGTTTATTTATAATTTATAATTGTAATATTTGGAAAATAAAAATAAACGTCAACAAATCAGAAGCGCAATCTTATATTTATATTTTTATAATATATAATTAATATATTTATAATCTTTACAAAGCGCGGACCGAACATAAACCATCATCTTTTATTAAACTCAATCTACATCGAGTTGTATCTACATCGAAAAATCAAATAATATATTTATAAAATGTTCCCATATTTTAACATAAAATCCAGTTTATGCACTCAGAAGAAACTAATACTATATAAAACAGTCATACGTGCCTAGATTTGTTATGCCTCGCCCGTCTAGAGCTCGACTGGCATTACCAATCACAAAAACCTAGAAACAATACAATACACATGGTTGCGAATCATCAAAAACTACCCACGATATAATAAAATCTCAAAAATGATCTATGAACTAAATCTCCCCACATTACAACAGTTCATCTACACAATAACCAAAAATTTTTTGATAAAACCACAACTTCTGAAAACCCATTAAAACTCGAAAGTGGTCATTACAAAAAAACTTCACTAAAGCGATACACGCAAAAAAGGAATGCTAAAAAATATATCCTTAGCGTTCATAAGTAAGTGCACGAATGTGGACAGTTTTATACCTAAATAATGATTTTTTTAAATTTTTTTTTCACAAACGAATGGCACGGTAGCGAGTTTTATGTCTTAATTTCAAATTAACCAAACAACCTTAGCCTATTCAGATTCGTATCGAACTACTTTTCTTATAGTAGTTAATCTTACTTAAAGAGGCTTAAAGAGTGGGAACAAAGCACTCGCTAACAACTTTTCCCATGATTTTCCAAACCATCAACATCCCAACTATTCGAATACAATCTGTCATCCCAAACACACACTCCCCTATCGTGAACTTTCAATACCAGATATCAGACTTTAGGTGAACGAAAATATTTATTTATTCACCACATTTCAGTGTCCTAAATACCTATTATAACTAAGCAATGCTCAGTGTTGGCAATAGCCAACTTCTCCACTCATGCTTGAGAGTGTGTGGCTCAAGCGCCCTCTCTGTCACCACCGCCTTTTTAGACCGGTGACGAGACTGACAGAGGCGCTGGGTTCTCCCGGCCTCGTGCCACGAGACCTACTTGTGAGCGTCGGGGTTTGATTTGGAGTTCCCATTGGGAGTATGTAAATATTGTATAAATGAATGAATGTGGTCAAGATTATTAGTATTGATTTATTTTCTCTTTATTTATTATTCTTTGTAATTTTTTTAATTTTTTTTTTTGTTTTTATTTACTGTACATATGGAATGAATGGATTCTTATAGCACTAATACTCATTGCCCAAGATTGTGGCAGATTTTATTATTTCTAAATAAAACGATTTAATAAAAAAATCTCCATGTTTAAACTAAAATTATTGACACCAATTAATTTATTTTTCATTTGTTCCACACAATGATCTTCCTGAAGAGTTTTTTTCCCCATTGTAAATAATAATTACGACCCTTTAGTCTTTTGACCAGAAATATTATATTAGTTCGCAAAATAAGCTCCTAATTTTTTACTGGTGATTTCAATAAAAACTTTAGATTCTTGTAAATATTTTCAATAAATTATATATGAATCATTTTGACTATTACATTTTGCCTTATTTAAGGTGATTTTTGGAATTTGGTCATCATAAACAGTTGAAGGACGACCCGTGTGCTTTGCGTCTTCCAAGTCAAAATTTCTTGTTCTGAACCGAGCTAAGCACTTATGGATGGTGCTTTCTTCTAAGAAATTATCGCCAACCACTGCAAATTTTACTAACTTTCCGTGCAGTGTAATTTGCTTTTCAAAAATAAAAAATCATTAAAAGACGAAAATTGAATCGTTTCTCTTCCATTTTGAGCAAGCAAGTGGTATTTTAAAGATAAGAAATCTTTTATTAAAGATAAGGAACTGGTACATAAAAGCACCTTAACTAATTATTTTTTAAAAATATTTAAACATTATTGGACAATAAAACATGATTTAATAAACACAGGAAGGATTAAATTGAAATATAAAAAACGCTAAGAACTTATTTTACAACCCAATATATTTCAATGATATCATTTTTTTATTCATAAGGGTCCTAGTCCTTGAAAAAAGTTATTTACTATTTCAATTTTTTATTACATTTTTCTGAGACATATATAATACTGGAAGAAAATATAATAAATTATCGCGAAAAGGAAAGAAAAAAAAAAGGTTTAGGGTTCATATTCTATCCAATAAAATTGACTATAGATTAGGAAGCAATTGGTGACAGGTATCGATAAGCAGTTACTGTCAATTACTAAGGAAAAGTCATCATACTTCCCCAAAGAGGCGGTAAACAGAACCAGGAATCCAATATTAACGCCTTCACAGGGCGAGCACTTAACACCTCGCGTAGATTTATTATTCAATAGCCGAGTCGTTACTGAGTTTCCGGCCCGGATAGGACGTTAAAATTTAACATCGATTAGTCGCCCGAGCGCCTTTGGAATCGACTTTTAGAACAAGTCGATTGTTAATCCACTATTAATAATTAGAATGGATAGTGATGGCGTGAGAGCATAAACGATTTTACTTGCATTTTTTATATATGATTATCACGAAATTAAATTACACTAGTTCTGCGTTATTTTCTTGATGATAGGTAATACACACACACACACACACACACACACACACACACAGACGTATGTGTATGTATATATATATATATATGTGTGTGTGCGTGTGTGTGTGTGTGTGTATGTATGAAGATATGTATAAATTATATTTGTTATTTTATTACTATTAGTTATTCTTGTATCAGTACAACTCACGAAGGGTCTTGGGGTCAGTAGGGGCTCAGTATATATAGAGCTTACGTTAAACATTTTGGTCTTGTCGATCGAGCACTAGTTTACTATAATCCGTCTCCCGGGTTCACATCCCGGCTTTAGCTGAATATTATTTATTTTGTTATTTCAAACGAGGGGTGACCATGGGGTATGAGAACGTTTCCGAAAAACATTCAACCTCTATAAATTAGGTACGGAAAAATAGGAAAGAAAAAGCTAGTGTCTCAGTGTGAGCTAGGGCTAATACTTCATAGCACGGCCGTTGGCCAAGAAATAGTGCGAATTTCTGTATGTGCTGAACCCAACAACCTTTAAGTGTTGTAGAGGAATGGGTTTTAATTATAATATTTTTTTTAATTTTACAATAGTATAAATACAACAAATAACTCTAATCATAACTAAATAACTCTAATTATGACATACTGGGAGAAGAGAGATCCCACGACAGTTGTTACAATCCGTCCTCGGTCCTTTTTTGTGAATCAGAATAAGTATTGACTCTTTTCATTCTTTCTTCATTTTCCCAGATCTTTTTAACTAAAAAATGTAATTTGGAAACGCCCGCTTCTCCGCACGCCTTAATAGTAGATAGAATATACCGGTTCTGGCACAGGGCTTCGGTGCAAGATGGCGGCGCCCATGGTTTCCCGCCAAAACTGGCCTTTATTGAACGATCGTTCGCGATCTACCTGTCCTTCGTGATCTACTCAATCAAACCTAACCTCATATTGTTAGTTTTATTTATCGATTAAATATTCGATTTTCTTTTAAAATATAAACAAAGGAACCTTGTTATGGCCATACAATACTAAATAAATAAATAATATAAATAAAAACTTTAATAGTAGATAAGAATTGCGGGAGCTGGCACACTTTTTTGAGAAGCCAATCAGATGCCAGCATTTGGTCACGTGACCTATGGCGGGAGATTTGAATTTGAATTTCGATCACGACCTAACCTTAACCACGTTGGTTTGCGCCATCAACCTAACCTAAACCAGTAGGCCACGCCCCTTTTTAGCCACGTGGCCCCCAACGATGTAACCTAAACCATTAAGTCACGCTTCTTTTCAGTCACGTGACCCCTCCCCCCTTTCATTAACCAACCAATCGCAGTACTCTATTTGAGAGTTCCTCCCGGCTACGTCCGATGGTCAAATCGTTTTACGAAACCTCTTTAACTGAAATATAACCTTCATAATGTTTACATTTTTGCAACCCACTTACTGTTACATAACCTTCCTAACTGACACATAACCTTCCTATTGTTTACATGTTTGAAACCTCCCTAACTGTTGCATAACCTTCCCAATGTTTACATTTTCTGCAACCTTCCTATTGTTTACATTTTTCCAACCTCCCTAACTATTACATAACCTTCCCATTGTTTACATTTTTTAAACCTCCCTAAATGTTACATAACTTTCCTATTGTTTACATTTTTGAAACCTCCCTAACTGTTACACAACCTTCCCATTATTTACATTTTCTGCAACCTTCCTATTGTTTACATTTTTCCAACCTCCCTAACTATTACATAACCTTCCCATTGTTTACATTTTTGAAAGCTCCCTAACTGTTACATAACCTTCCCATTATTTACATTTTCTGAAACCTTCCTAACCGTCACATAACCTTCCTTATGATTACATTTTCTGAAACCTTCCTAACTGTTACATAACTTTCTCAATGTTTACATTTATGAAACCTTACAAATTGTTACATAACCTCCCCATTGTTTACATTTTCGGAAACGTCCCTTACTGTTACAAAACCTTTCCAATGTTTAAATTTTAGCTTCGTATATGCTTACTTTATGTTCTGAAACTTCCTCTTTGTTTACAAATTCAGAAGCATGTTCAATATTAACATTTTCACTGTTTGTTTACTTTTATTTTCTCCTTACATAGTCGCAGAACACACTCAATTTCTGAAGAATCCGCAAGAGCGCAGCACCCACTCTACTTCGTAATGTGTCCACCAGAGTGCATCTCTCCGGAATTTTTTACGTTATCTATTCAATACTTTTTTTTTTATGTAAGTTTTTCAGCAGCCATTTTGTTTTGATGAAGCCAACATTGCTATAATTCAAACAGGTATGAACATGTACAAACAGGTTGGTATCATGTTTAAGCATGTTGATAAGTGAAACGTAAATATGGACTTTGAACCCTCTTAACGGATTCAATATAAACATCGTAATACTGCTTCTTAATCCTATACAGCTTTGAACTTTGATCCTTAATCCTACATTTTAAGTAGCGATAAAAAGTTCCTTAAGCTTTAACGTAAACATGGACTTTGAACCTTCTTAGTGGCTTTAATATAAACATCGTTATAGGGCTTCTTAATCCTATACAGCTGTGAACTTTGATCCTTAATCCTACATTTTAAGTAGCGATAAAAAGTTCCTTAAGCTTTTACGTAAACATGGACTTTGAACCTTCTTAGTGGCTTTAATATAAACATCGTTATAGGGCTTCTTAATCCTATACAGCTGTGAACTTTGGTCCTTAATCCTACTATTTAAATAGCGATAAAAGGTTCCTTAAGCTCTGAGACTTTTTCTCCTCTTAGGTATATATATAAATATAATGCGGACCTTATACACTCACAATTGTCTTAACGATGTCTTCGGGACCGTTCGGCTACTCCCGGCCATCTTCGGTCTTATATCTAACTTCGCTATAATCCGGAGTTCTATCTAAAGAAATAAACAATGATAACTTTAATTCCATCGAAACAACTTCCTTATCTTCTCTGCATCTAAACATTTGCATTGCATAGTACATCGTAAACATTTTATTAATTTTAGTTATCAGCATTATTAGTAAACAAAGTTTTGTACCTTTTTTAGTTCGGCATTAAGCCTTAAGCCTCTTCACCCCGTCAAGGTAAAGGTACATCGAAGAGGTTTTTATTTTATTTTACAACGTAATTTTTACTATAAAATGTATACAAATTAAACGAAAAATTAAAGCTTAATAAAAATCAGAATTCATAAGATATAATCTTCAAACGCAATCAAGAATTAAATAAAATTTATGATTATAACAAATAAAATCATCTTTTTTTTTTTTTTTTTTTTTTTTAATTTTTTTTGTTAATTTACCATTATTAAATGTATTTAAATTTAATTTTACACCTGAAAATAAAAATTCTTTCCTGTTAGGATGGTCGGCACGGTGTGGCAATATTTAAAACCATTTAATCTTAAATACTAAACAGCAATTTTCATTCTTTTATCATTTTTTTCTTTGTGTATTTGAAAGAGAAATATGAGCATGGAATAAACTTTGCTGGGTTATTCTATTCACCTCACATTCACTCACACATTCAGGTTTACAGGTGTTCAAACCATGCCATTGACCTTCATCCAGGGTTTATAGGTGTTCAAACCGTGACAGTGACCCCATTCATTCATGGTGAATAGATTTAAACAATTTTTCATTTACTCATACAGATAAAGCCTTAGTTTTGATACTCTGTACATTTCTCTTTCGAGACATTATGATAAATGAAATGGCTGCCTTGCTGCGAATGCTTAATTAATTTTAAGAGAGCCAAAATCTTCCAAGATCATTACAGAACAAACATATTGCCACTCCATAAACCACCATTTTTTATTTTATTTTTTTCCACAAAACGCTAAATACAAACTAAAATGCTTGTAAACTCGCTTTTTGTTTCTTATTATTAAAAAAAAAACTCTTTATATTATTTCAATTCATTTAATTTATAATGCCCATAAGCCAAAGTATTGATTCCGTCTTCTTGTATGTGTCTTTTATCATCAAAAGGTGACAGAGAAACCTTATTTATTTCGGAACTAAAAATATTATGGAGCTTAGATTGTATCATTTTCATTGGCGTATGCATAATTTCATTTTGAAATAATACTTTTTCATAATCCTTAAAACTAATATATTTTTTTAACGAAGATGTTTTTACGCCTTTAGCACGCTTTTTTACATCGTTTTCCGTCATAATAGCGTACATTTTCGCTCTTAATCCCACATATTTTAAAATTATTTTGGAATTGAGCTCATCTTTGAACTTTCCTAACTTTTTTTTATTTTCTTTAGAATAACATAAATGTGTTTCAGGATAGTCTGAGAAGTCAAAATATTGATTAATTTTTTTCATATCTTCATAGGCATCATCTGTTAAGACCCTATAAATAAAGGAATCTGTATCGGTATACATCATCTTCAAGGTTTTTCCAGAATATTTTGTCATCATTATGTCATAATGAAATTGATACATTACAGTTTTTGATAAGTCTAAAATACACATTCCTATGTATATAGGTTTATTAAACAAGACTTTCGATTTTTCCATGTGAACAGCCACTATATTCTCATTGTAGATTGTACGGTCAATGAAATTTGGTTTAGCAACAAGTTTCATCAACTTTTTACTGTCAGTTACTAGTTGAATATTCTGGCGGTTCCTGATATTTTCCATCGTTTTACCGAAAACTGCATTGTTAAGCAACTTATAAAAATCTTTTTCAAATCGTTGGATGCTCCTTTCCTTAGCTCAGTATTGTATTCTATATACGATCGTAGCCATGGTGCTTGGTCAAACTTTAGAACACGGTGAATTTTTTCCAATTTTAGCCCATGCTGTAGAGCTTGAATCAAATTTTTATAATGTAAGACGTAGCGATTTCTTTTTCCAAAATGTGTTATTAATTTTTTTGAATTAGCTTTTGCTCCCGGTGGTATCATCGCTTCAGGTAAGAACGGTAAATCATCATGGTAATGATGAAGTTCTTGAGGATAACTGACGTCAATTTCAAATATGTAACCAATTTCGTCATCATCCTTAAGCTTGGATATGTTTATACGTTCCGGATTTTTAACCCATTCAAATCCTCCGTATGGTAAATACATGCTCATCGCTTATCCATAAAGGTTATTAGCATCTAAATAAATTATATAACTCGATTCTTCGTTTGGATTAAAATTACTCATGTACTTATTATTCGCTTCTGCATACCTGTGTGATACCTGACACAAACCTCCACGAATACCGTGTTCTATCATTAAAACCATATCATAATCCTGTAATAGCTCTATATTCATTTTTGTATATTTTAACATGGCATCAAAGGTCAAACCGGGAACAGTGAAATAATGAGCTGGATCAAGTTTATGCGTCTTGATCATGACATCTCGGAAAGATTCGAAGACGTCACAAAGTAGAAGAACATCAGTCTTAACGTACACATCAGCATAATCTCCCAAAGATTGGCAATTAAAGTGTCCCCATATGTTTTGAGCGTGTTTATAATCTTCTACGCTGATGTCGCTCTCATTCAATTTATTGTAAAAGTCTTCAATTGATGGTAACTCTGTTTCATTGAACTTTTCTTCATTGTCTATATAATCATATGGAAACACACCTTTTCTGGTAACCAATTTTAATTCCTCATCTTTATAATATTTTGATGTCTCCTGGAATTTGTCCAAAGAAAGAGAATTTACAAGATAGTCCAGGCTTCTAGGCATGAATCTGTAAGAATCTATAAACCTCAGTTTCAGTTTACCAACATGCTTTGTGAAGGATATGTATTTTTCTTCACTATTCGGTATTACCTCAACTTCTCCAGGGGTATTTCCCAATTCTCTAACTATAAAATGTGCGTCATAATTGCTCAAGTTGTGCATTATGACAGGTACAAACGAGGGATTAACGCGTTTTAAATTACAATTATTACACGAAGCTCCTAAGTACGTTCCGGTTATATGGCAGTGGTCTCTAACTTTTATGTTGTTTTCTTTAAATTCGTCTTGGCACATGTAACAGGTTTTAGCTTCAGCCCAATTTTTTTCTTCATCCGATGAGATCCGCATTGGTTTGTTCATCTTATAGATTTCTTGAATTTTTTTAGCAATATTGGAAATATACTCCATGAAGTGATAAGCGGCATTGGCCTCCCTATAAACGTACGGTTTTTTTATTGGGACGTCTACTCCCTCGATCCCTTTAACATATACACAAAATGATATCGGATCGTGCCTCTGATATTTAGTCGTGTTCTTTGACGATTCGTTTATAGGAACTAACATCGATTCAAAGTCAGCATAGATAACAAACGGTACTTTGCTTTGTCGTCCCACATTTGAAAATCTGATAAAGTGATCTTTCGTCGGCAGCTCTATTCTTACTAGTTTATTTTCAGAGCAGTATATCTTGTGTTCTTCAAGTTTCTCGCTAGCTTTTTTTCCATAGAGGTTGTTAAAATGTGTAAAGCAGCGTTTGCAAATCGTCAATTTATGTTCATATTGGCTGAGTTGAGACACAACTAATCTTTCAAAGTTTTTTATGTAAATATAATGCGAAGTCTTATCATCGGATATAAGTAAAAGATCTCGGTGGTCATTCAATTCTGTTTTACAGACTTTCAGTGGATATATTTTTTCTTTTTCATCCAGCCCATAAACATTGATGGAGACATTATTTGTCTTTTCAAAGTTCCTTATTTCGCTTAGAGATGTCGGGAACGAAACGCAACTAAAGTCATATTTATGTTCTAAATTATCATATTTAGTAACGCGTTGAGCATTCTTTTTCACAAATTTTGCTAAAATGGAATACTTGAAACAATAAATATCATTATTCTGTACATTAATGCAAGCTTTCTTTGATTCTATCGATGGCGGAAGAGGAAGATAGGTGCAGCCCCTTAGTGGCAAATATTTGTTGATTCGTAATCTGATTCCATCAACTCCACTCAGCTTCCATCCACTTTTTTTAAATTGAGACTCTTCTGCTTCAGTTATAATTTTGTTAAAACTTTTCTCGATAAATTTGTTAAGATCGCTACCTTTAAACACACATTTATTTCGTGTTTTGAATGCTTTATCCGTCTGATCACCAACAGAATTTGTAAAAGTACATTCCAATAGGCAGTTCACTTTCAATGCGCCATGTTCATGTAGTGAATCTCGAATTTTATACACTAAGAGGTTCTTAACACTTTCCAGAAACGAGTTAATATCCATAGAATCGAACGATCTGATGAAGAATGATGCCAATCGGTTTTGAAATGCTGTCTCATACTCAACAAGTCCCTGCTTGTCTGGTACGAGTGCTAAAATGGCATTCTTTTGTGGCTCAGATAATTTTAATTTTTTTATCAACGGTTCCTGGGTACATACATTTTCATGTCTTTTACCGTTATAAATATTTGGAAAAACACCCCCACACCTGGTGCAAGTATAAGTCGAATTACCGTTACAAGATTTTTCATGTCTACGAAGGCTCTTCAAATACTCATACGTATTACCGCAAAGGTAACATTTAAACTGACTCATTTTTAAGTGTTAAATTTTAAAAGTTCTGAACGAAGATAAATTTAATAATTTATTTATGCACACAACTTACCTTCCGTGAACAAATGGAGAATTATCTTCTTCTTCTTTGGCTTCTCCCTATAGTGCCGTGTCAGCGTAGGGAAGCATTTAACCACCGGATCCAATCCTCTCTATCCCCAGCGAGGTTCCTGGCCTGGCGAAGATCCTTTCCTCTTCCTCTGCAAAGTTTGTCGATGTACTCCAGGTAGGACATCCTTGGTCGACCCCGAGGCCTTCTCCCTTCTGGAACGTAATCCATGGTTTTTAGGGGGTCTCTGTGTTCCTCCATTCTAATGACGTGGCCGAACCACTTCAACTGACGGGTTTGCAGAGTTTCTTTTAATGGCGCAACCTCCAGTTCCTGGCGTATCCGTTCATTCCTGACACGATCTCTTCTTGTCTTTCCTGCTGTTCTTCGCAGAAACTTCATTTCAGCAGCTGTGACTCTGCTCTCCTGCCGATCCGTCAATATCCAGCTTTCAGCTCCATACAAGAGTATAGGCAAATATACTGATTTAAAGATATGGAGCTTAACACTTCTACTCACCTCTCGCTTCCCTATTACAGTGTTGCAGATCTGATAGTAGACTGTATTTGCCTTCCTAATTCTGTTTGATATCTCTGAGTCTACTTTCCCAGATCTTTCTATTACTGTGCCGAGGTAAGTGTATTCCGAAACCACTTCCATTTCCTCTCCGTTGCAGTATATATGGAAATCTTCCTCTTGCCTTCCTACTTGTAGTATCTTGCTTTTACTGGTATTTATTTTCATCCCTTTTCGGCTGAGCTCTTCTTGCCATTCAGTCACCGCTTGCTGCAATTTATCAACCGTGTCTGCCACAAGAACAATGTCATCCGCGTAGAGGACAAGTTGAATCACCACTGGGCGAAGGTTTCTACGACCCAGGAAGGTCCTCTCCGTTCTTCGTTTGCATATGGTGGCCACTCCATCCATGTAGAGTAAGAATAGCAAAGGGCTTAAACTGTCCCCTTGTTTGACCCCCCTTGCTATGCTGAAGACATCAGACTCCTGTCCGTTTAGCCTTACTACTCCTTTTGGTTTTTGATAAATGGACTTAATGGCTTCCACCAAGTTTCTTGGGACATTCTTTGCTCTGAGAGTCTCCCATATTTCTTGTCTTGGAACGGAGTCAAACGCTGCTTTGAGATCAAGGAAGGCGAGATACATACTTTTGTCTCTGTCCCAAGATTTCTGTAGAACATTTCGCAAAGAGAAAATGTGGTCCTGGGTTTGCCGTCCTGGTCTGAACCCGGCTTGTTCTTCTCCAATTTGGTGCTCCACAAGAGGTCTTACCCTTCCCTCCAGAATAGACGTATAAAGTTTGTATATTGTTGGTGAGAGGCATATAGGGCGAAATTCGAGCATTCTGCCTGGGACCCTTTCTTGTGTATCGGAATGATAACGTTGTATTCCCAGTCTGTTGGGATCTTCTTCTCATCCCAAGCTTTTTGGAAAAGAACTTGTAGGGCTCTGACTAACTCTGGGCCTCCCGCCTTGATGTATTCTGCCACTATGTTGTCTCGACCCGGTGCTTTTCCTGTCTTCATTCTCGATATAGCCATTTCAATTTCATCCTCCTCTATCACCTCATTAAAATCAACCTCATTCCACGGTCCTTGCTGGTTCACTGGATAGGTATCATCTACGCAAAATTGCTTCTCGTAATGTTTGCACCAGACGTTCAGAATAGCCTTCTCCTCCGTGACCACCCTCCCTTGATCATTCTTTATATTTCTTATTTCTTTACTTTTTCGGCCTCTTAAAGCTTTAATCTTTTTCCAGAACTGCTTAATGTTGTCTCCATGGTCTTGGTTTAGCTTTTCCCCAAATTCCTCCCAAGACATCTGCTTAGCTCTTCTCACTTCTTCCTTCGTTCTGTTACGCACCTCTACATATACTTGCCATTTTTCCGGAGTCTTGTTTTTGCAGTAATTCTTCCATGCAATCTTCTTTTCTTTGACCTGTGCCCTAAGTTCTTCAGTCCACCAAGAAGTTCGCTTGCCCTTTGTGGATATTCGCTTTACTCCGCACACTAGAGATGCTGACTGCAATATACTATTCTTTATGTAACACCACAAGTTATCTAGGGTAGCATCCGCGTTTAATTCTTGAAGCCTTTTCCTTAATTCTTTCCTGTATTCTTCTCCTTTCTGAGGGTCCTGCAGCTTCTTCACTTCAGTCCTTTCATATGATTTTGGCTTCACTTTGCGTTCCCTCAGTACCCGGGTATCAGCCACTAAAAGCATATGGTCACTTCCTATTTCAGCACCTCTAATCACCTTCACATCCGTGAAGTACCTCCTGATGTCACGACTATAGATAAAGTAGTCTATGACACTATTGGCACCTCTCTCGGCAGCAGAAAAGGTAATTTTATGTACCCTCTTATGGGGAAAGAAGGAGTTTCCCAATAGTAGATCATTCTCAATGCAGAAATCTATTAAGCGCTGGCCACTTTCATTCTTAATGCTTTCTCCACCATGCAGGCCCATCACTCCATGAGCCCTAATGTGTTCATTGCCCGTTCTCGCATTTAGATCTCCCATTATTAATATGCTTCTGTTGTTATCCCTTGCTTTAACAGTAGCTCGCTCCAAATCGCTGTAGAACTGCTCTTTCTCGAGGATATCAGAGTCATTTGTAGGGCCATAAACTTGGATAAGAGCCCAGTCTCCAATACGCAGGTTTATATTTGCCACAATAATGCGAGGGCTAACTGGCTCCCATTCGACAACCTTCTTGAAAAGCTCATCTTTCATTATGATGCCCACACCTTCTACAGCTCTGTTTCCCGGTGGAACCCCTGAGTAAACCAAAGTGTGCCCTCGGTCCATCCTGTACTCGCCAGAGCCCTTCCTCTTTACCTCACTCAGACCAAGAATATCCAGCCTGTATGTCGCCATTTCCTCTATAATTTCGACTTCTTTGCCGGTGAGTGATCTCACATTCCAGGTTCCTAATCGTATGTCCTTATCCGTGCCGGTCGTTTCCTTCTAGACTGTCCAGTTCCGAGGCTATTTACTAAGTTTCTTTGAATCTTGGGACATTCTTTGCTCTGAGAGTCTCCCATATTTCTTGTCTTGGAACGGAGTCAAACGCTGCTTTGAGATCAAGGAAGGCGAGATACATACTTTTGTCTCTGTCCCAAGATTTCTGTAGAACATTTCGCAAAGAGAAAATGTGGTCCTGGGTTTGCCGTCCTGGTCTGAACCCGGCTTGTTCTTCTCCAATTTGGTGCTCCACAAGAGGTCTTACCCTTCCCTCCAGAATAGACGTATAAAGTTTGTATATTGTTGGTGAGAGGCATATAGGGCGAAATTCGAGCATTCTGCCTGGGACCCTTTCTTGTGTATCGGAATGATAACGTTGTATTCCCAGTCTGTTGGGATCTTCTTCTCATCCCAAGCTTTTTGGAAAAGAACTTGTAGGGCTCTGACTAACTCTGGGCCTCCCGCCTTGATGTATTCTGCCACTATGTTGTCTCGACCCGGTGCTTTTCCTGTCTTCATTCTCGATATAGCCATTTCAATTTCATCCTCCTCTATCACCTCATTAAAATCAACCTCATTCCACGGTCCTTGCTGGTTCACTGGATAGGTATCATCTACGCAAAATTGCTTCTCGTAATGTTTGCACCAGACGTTCAGAATAGCCTTCTCCTCCGTGACCACCCTCCCTTGATCATTCTTTATATTTCTTATTTCTTTACTTTTTCGGCCTCTTAAAGCTTTAATCTTTTTCCAGAACTGCTTAATGTTGTCTCCATGGTCTTGGTTTAGCTTTTCCCCAAATTCCTCCCAAGACATCTGCTTAGCTCTTCTCACTTCTTCCTTCGTTCTGTTACGCACCTCTACATATACTTGCCATTTTTCCGGAGTCTTGTTTTTGCAGTAATTCTTCCATGCAATCTTCTTTTCTTTGACCTGTGCCCTAAGTTCTTCAGTCCACCAAGAAGTTCGCTTGCCCTTTGTGGATATTCGCTTTACTCCGCACACTAGAGATGCTGACTGCAATATACTATTCTTTATGTAAACACACAAGTTATCTAGGGTAGCATCCGCGTTTAATTCTTGAAGCCTTTTCCTTAATTCTTTCCTGTATTCTTCTCCTTTCTGAGGGTCCTGCAGCTTCTTCACTTCAGTCCTTTCATATGATTTTGGCTTCACTTTGCGTTCCCTCAGTACCCGGGTATCAGCCACTAAAAGCATATGGTCACTTCCTATTTCAGCACCTCTAATCACCTTCACATCCGTGAAGTACCTCCTGATGTCACGACTATAGATAAAGTAGTCTATGACACTATTGGCACCTCTCTCGGCAGCAGAAAAGGTAATTTTATGTACCCTCTTATGGGGAAAGAAGGAGTTTCCCAATAGTAGATCATTCTCAATGCAGAAATCTATTAAGCGCTGGCCACTTTCATTCTTAATGCTTTCTCCACCATGCAGGCCCATCACTCCATGAGCCCTAATGTGTTCATTGCCCGTTCTCGCATTTAGATCTCCCATTATTAATATGCTTCTGTTGTTATCCCTTGCTTTAACAGTAGCTCGCTCCAAATCGCTGTAGAACTGCTCTTTCTCGAGGATATCAGAGTCATTTGTAGGGCCATAAACTTGGATAAGAGCCCAGTCTCCAATACGCAGGTTTATATTTGCCACAATAATGCGAGGGCTAACTGGCTCCCATTCGACAACCTTCTTGAAAAGCTCATCTTTCATTATGATGCCCACACCTTCTACAGCTCTGTTTCCCGGTGGAACCCCTGAGTAAACCAAAGTGTGCCCTCGGTCCATCCTGTACTCGCCAGAGCCCTTCCTCTTTACCTCACTCAGACCAAGAATATCCAGCCTGTATGTCGCCATTTCCTCTATAATTTCGACTTCTTTGCCGGTGAGTGATCTCACATTCCAGGTTCCTAATCGTATGTCCTTATCCGTGCCGGGTCGTTTCCTTCTAGACTGTCCAGTTCCGAGGCTATTTACTAAGTTTCTTTGAATCAGTTATACTCCCAAGCGGGTGATTGGCCCAGCTCAGGAGGCCCCGTTACCTCGGGACTACTGGCTTCCCGAATATTTAGATCCCCTCGGGAATAAGGGTGGCCAGGCTATACCCCCCAGCACTGGGTACCTATTGGTCCACGGGTCTTTATTCTGTATATTCAGACCACCCCTCCTAAGAGGGATCCCCCATCCGCCAACCAGGGACGCGCTCCCTAGCGGGTAGGTTCCGCCGAGAGTAAACAATAATTATAAATATTTGGAAAAACACCCCCACACCTGGTGCAAGTATAAGTCGAATTACCGTTACAAGATTTTTCATGTCTACGAAGGCTCTTCAAATACTCATACGTATTACCGCAAAGGTAACATTTAAACTGACTCATTTTTAAGTGTTAAATTTTAAAATTTCTGAACGAAGATAAATTTAATAATTTATTTATGCACACAACTTACCTTCCGTGAACAAATGGAGAATTATCTACTAGTTTAAAATTAACGGAAACAATTTTTCTATAAAACTTAAATAATATAAAAATATCAATGGCACCAAGAAATTAGGAAATATTTTTAAACTCAGATAGCAGCAACAGCAACAAATCAATGTGTTCTCTTTGAAGTCTGAAGCTAAAATGACAGCAAATACAAATGACAAGTAACTCCTTAACTATCAGCTGTTGCTTACCCCCACCACCTTCCGTTTTACCCCCACTACCTTCAGTTTTACCCCCACTACCTTCCATTTTACCCCCACCACCTTCAATTATACCCCCTCTCCCTCCCCTCCTACCCTTGTAGTGCATCCGAGGATACCCAATTCAAGTTATGGATATCACTCTAATTACGGGTAGAATGAGATGGTCAGAAGTGGTTAAGAGTAATCAGGGAGAGTCGGAGAGGTTCACATGTAAGGAAAAGTCGAGTTTATGTTTATGTCCCTATAATTTTTTTTAGAACCACGACTTTTCCTTACATGTGAACCTCTCCGACTCTCCCTGATTACTCTTAACCACTTCTGACCATCTCATTCTACCCGTAATTAGAGTGATATCCATAACTTGAATTGGGTATCCTCGGATGCACTACAAGGGTAGGAGGGGAGGGAGAGGGGTATAATTGAAGGTGGTGGGGGTAAAAAGGAAGGTAGTGGGGGTAAAACTGAAGGTAGTAAGGGTAAAACGGAAGGTGGTGGGGGTAAGCAACAGCTGATAGTTAAGGAGTTACTTGTCATTTGTATTTGCTGTCATTTTAGCTTCAGACTTCAAAGAGAACACATTGATTTGTTGCTGTTGCTGCTATCTGAGTTTAAAATATTTCCTAATTTCTTGGTGCCATTGATATTTTTATATTATTTAAGTTTTATAGAAAAATTGTTTCCGTTAATTTTAAACTAGTAGATAATTCTCCATTTGTTCACGGAAGGTAAGTTGTGTGCATAAATAAATTATTAAATTTATCTTCGTTCAGAAATTTTAAAATTTAACACTTAAAAATGAGTCAGTTTAAATGTTACCTTTGCGGTAATACGTATGAGTATTTGAAGAGCCTTCGTAGACATGAAAAATCTTGTAACGGTAATTCGACTTATACTTGCACCAGGTGTGGGGGTGTTTTTCCAAATATTTATAACGGTAAAAGACATGAAAATGTATGTACCCAGGAACCGTTGATAAAAAAATTAAAATTATCTGAGCCACAAAAGAATGCCATTTTAGCACTCGTACCAGACAAGCAGGGACTTGTTGAGTATGAGACAGCATTTCAAAACCGATTGGCATCATTCTTCATCAGATCGTTCGATTCTATGGATATTAACTCGTTTCTGGAAAGTGTTAAGAACCTCTTAGTGTATAAAATTCGAGATTCACTACATGAACATGGCGCATTGAAAGTGAACTGCCTATTGGAATGTACTTTTACAAATTCTGTTGGTGATCAGACGGATAAAGCATTCAAAACACGAAATAAATGTGTGTTTAAAGGTAGCGATCTTAACAAATTTATCGAGAAAAGTTTTAACAAAATTATAACTGAAGCAGAAGAGTCTCAATTTAAAAAAAGTGGATGGAAGCTGAGTGGAGTTGATGGAATCATATTACGAATCAACAAATATTTGCCACTAAGGGGCTGCACCTATCTTCCTCTTCCGCCATCGATAGAATCAAAGAAAGCTTGCATTAATGTACAGAATAATGATATTTATTGTTTCAAGTATTCCATTTTAGCAAAATTTGTGAAAAAGAATGCTCAACGCGTTACTAAATATGATAATTTAGAACATAAATATGACTTTAGTTGCGTTTCGTTCCCGACATCTCTAAGCGAAATAAGGAACTTTGAAAAGACAAATAATGTCTCCATCAATGTTTATGGGCTGGATGAAAAAGAAAAAATATATCCACTGAAAGTCTGTAAAACAGAATTGAATGACCACCGAGATCTTTTACTTATATCCGATGATAAGACTTCGCATTATATTTACATAAAAAACTTTGAAAGATTAGTTGTGTCTCAACTCAGCCAATATGAACATAAATTGACGATTTGCAAACGCTGCTTTACACATTTTAACAACCTCTATGGAAAAAAAGCTAGCGAGAAACTTGAAGAACACAAGATATACTGCTCTGAAAATAAACTAGTAAGAATAGAGCTGCCGACGAAAGATCACTTTATCAGATTTTCAAATGTGGAACGACAAAGCAAAGTACCGTTTGTTATCTATGCTGACTTTGAATCGATGTTAGTTCCTATAAACGAATCGTCAAAGAACACGACTAAATATCAGAGGCACGATCCGATATCATTTTGTGTATATGTTAAAGGGATCGAGGGAGTAGACGTCCCAATAAAAAAAACCGTACGTTTATAGGGAGGCCAATGCCGCTCATCACTTCATGGAGTATATTTCCAATATTGCTAAAAAAATTCAAGAAATCTATAAGATGAACAAACCAATGCGGATCTCATCGGATGAAGAAAAAAATTGGGCTGAAGCTAAAACCTGTTACATGTGCCAAGACGAATTTAAAGAAAACAACATAAAAGTTAGAGACCACTGCCATATAACCGGAACGTACTTAGGAGCTTCGTGTAATAATTGTAATTTAAAACGCGTTAATCCCTCGTTTGTACCTGTCATAATGCACAACTTGAGCAATTATGACGCACATTTTATAGTTAGAGAATTGGGAAATACCCCTGGAGAAGTTGAGGTAATACCGAATAGTGAAGAAAAATACATATCCTTCACAAAGCATGTTGGTAAACTGAAACTGAGGTTTAAGATTCTTACAGATTCATGCCTAGAAGCCTGGACTATCTTGTAAATTCTCTTTCTTTGGACAAATTCCAGGAGACATCAAAATATTATAAAGATGAGGAATTAAAATTGGTTACCAGAAAAGGTGTGTTTCCATATGATTATATAGACAATGAAGAAAAGTTCAATGAAACAGAGTTACCATCAATTGAAGACTTTTACAATAAATTGAATGAGAGCGACATCAGCGTAGAAGATTATAAACACGCTCAAAACATATGGGGACACTTTAATTGCCAATCTTTGGGAGATTATGCTGATGTGTACGTTAAGACTGATGTTCTTCTACTTTGTGACGTCTTCGAATCTTTCCGAGATGTCATGATCAAGACGCATAAACTTGATCCAGCTCATTATTTCACTGTTCCCGGTTTGACCTTTGATGCCATGTTAAAATATACAAAAATGAATATAGAGCTATTACAGGATTATGATATGGTTTTAATGATAGAACACGGTATTCGTGGAGGTTTGTGTCAGGTATCACACAAGTATGCAGAAGCGAATAATAAGTACATGAGTAATTTTAATCCAAACGAAGAATCGAGTTATATAATTTATTTAGATGCTAATAACCTTTATGGACAAGCGATGAGCATGTATTTACCATACGGAGGATTTGAATGGGTTAAAAATCCGGAACGTATAAACATATCCAAGCTTAAGGATGATGACGAAATTGGTTACATATTTGAAATTGACGTCAGTTATCCTCAAGAACTTCATCATTACCATGATGATTTACCGTTCTTACCTGAAGCGATGATACCACCGGGAGCAAAAGCTAATTCAAAAAAATTAATAACACATTTTGGAAAAAGAAATCGCTACGTCTTACATTATAAAAATTTGATTCAAGCTCTACAGCATGGGCTAAAATTGGAAAAAATTCACCGTGTTCTAAAGTTTGACCAAGCACCATGGCTACGATCGTATATAGAATACAATACTGAGCTAAGGAAAGGAGCATCCAACGATTTTGAAAAAGATTTTTATAAGTTGCTTAACAATGCAGTTTTCGGTAAAACGATGGAAAATATCAGGAACCGCCAGAATATTCAACTAGTAACTGACAGTAAAAAGTTGATGAAACTTGTTGCTAAACCAAATTTCATTGACCGTACAATCTACAATGAGAATATAGTGGCTGTTCACATGGAAAAATCGAAAGTCTTGTTTAATAAACCTATATACATAGGAATGTGTATTTTAGACTTATCAAAAACTGTAATGTATCAATTTCATTATGACATAATGATGACAAAATATTCTGGAAAAACCTTGAAGATGATGTATACCGATACAGATTCCTTTATTTATAGGGTCTTAACAGATGATGCCTATGAAGATATGAAAAAAATTAATCAATATTTTGACTTCTCAGACTATCCTGAAACACATTTATGTTATTCTAAAGAAAATAAAAAAAAGTTAGGAAAGTTCAAAGATGAGCTCAATTCCAAAATAATTTTAAAATATGTGGGATTAAGAGCGAAAATGTACGCTATTATGACGGAAAACGATGTAAAAAAGCGTGCTAAAGGCGTAAAAATATCTTCGTTAAAAAAATATATTAGTTTTAAGGATTATGAAAAAGTATTATTTCAAAATGAAATTATGCATACGCCAATGAAAATGATACAATCTAAGCTCCATAATATTTTTAGTTCCGAAATAAATAAGGTTTCTCTGTCACCTTTTGATGATAAAAGACACATACAAGAAGACGGAATCAATACTTTGGCTTATGGGCATTATAAATTAAATGAATTGAAATAATATAAAGAGTTTTTTTTTTTAATAATAAGAAACAAAAAGCGAGTTTACAAGCATTTTAGTTTGTATTTAGCGTTTTGTGGAAAAAAATAAAATAAAAAATGGTGGTTTATGGAGTGGCAATATGTTTGTTCTGTAATGATCTTGGAAGATTTTGGCTCTCTTAAAATTAATTAAGCATTCGCAGCAAGGCAGCCATTTCATTTATCATAATGTCTCGAAAGAGAAATGTACAGAGTATCAAAACTAAGGCTTTATCTGTATGAGTAAATGAAAAATTGTTTAAATCTATTCACCATGAATGAATGGGGTCACTGTCACGGTTTGAACACCTATAAACCCTGGATGAAGGTCAATGGCATGGTTTGAACACCTGTAAACCTGAATGTGTGAGTGAATGTGAGGTGAATAGAATAACCCAGCAAAGTTTATTCCATGCTCATATTTCTCTTTCAAATACACAAAGAAAAAAATGATAAAAGAATGAAAATTGCTGTTTAGTATTTAAGATTAAATGGTTTTAAATATTGCCACACCGTGCCGACCATCCTAACAGGAAAGAATTTTTATTTTCAGGTGTAAAATTAAATTTAAATACATTTAATAATGGTAAATTAACAAAAAAAATTAAAAAAAAAAAAAAAAAAAAAAAAAGATGATTTTATTTGTTATAATCATAAATTTTATTTAATTCTTGATTGCGTTTGAAGATTATATCTTATGAATTCTGATTTTTATTAAGCTTTAATTTTTCGTTTAATTTGTATACATTTTATAGTAAAAATTACGTTGTAAAATAAAATAAAAACCTCTTCGATGTACCTTTACCTTGACGGGGTGAAGAGGCTTAAGGCTTAATGCCGAACTAAAAAAGGTACAAAACTTTGTTTACTAATAATGCTGATAACTAAAATTAATAAAATGTTTACGATGTACTATGCAATGCAAATGTTTAGATGCAGAGAAGATAAGGAAGTTGTTTCGATGGAATTAACGTTATCATTGTTTATTTCTTTAGATAGAACTCCGGATTATAGCGAAGTTAGGTATAAGACCGAAGATGGCCGGGAGTAGCCGAACGGTCCCTAAGACATCGTAAAGGCTGTCACCAGTGCAATTGCAGAGCAGAATTATTAATTACAAGTAAATAATGCTTGGAAATGGTATTAAATGACCTGATAAGACGAGAAAACAATTTAAAATGTTGAAATTATTATGTTTAAACAAAATAAATTTCCGTCCGAAGTAGATAAAAGTTTTATATTATTGTTTATTTATACATTTGGAAATCCTCAGTACAAAGTTGATGTTCACGTCTTAAATTGAGGTTGTTTACGATTAAATTATTAGGGATTAACCATAATTCTAAAAAAAAGCGCATTATCTATATTGATACTTAAGAGGATAATCGTTCAAAGTTCAAAAGCTTAAGGAACCCTATATCGCTATTTAAATAGTAGAATTAAAGGGGTCAAACTTCAAAGATGTATAGGATTAAGCACCATTACGATGTTTATATTGAAGCCGTTAAGAGGGTTCAAAGTCCATGTTTACGTTTCACTTATCAACATGCTTAAACATGATTCAAACCTGTTTGTACTTGCACAAACCTGTTTATACTTGCACAAACCTGTTTTTACATGATTCGACATGTCGCTGCATGCTCGAACATGTTCGAACCGGTTTAAATTATTTAAATTGAGACGTCATAAAATTCAATGGCGGTGGCCCATAATTACTTTTAAATAAAATGTCATCGGGAAAATGACAAACAATTCCAAAGAGCTGCACTCTGGTGGACAGATTAAACAGTAGAGCTGGTGCTGCGCTCTTGTGGATACTTTAGAAGGTGAGTGTGCACTACGACTATGTGAGGAGAACATAAAAGTAAACAAACAGTGAAAATGTTAATATTGTACATGCTTCTGAATTTGTAAACAAAGAGGAAGTTTCAGAACATAAAGTAAGCATATACGAAATTAAATGTAAACATTTGAAAGGTTTTGTAACAGTATGGGAGGTTTCAGAAAATGTAAACAATGGGGAGGCTACGGAAAATGTAAACAATGGGAAGGTTATGTAACAGTAAGGGAGGTTTCAAACATGTAAACAATAGGAAGGTTATGTGACAGTTAGGAAGGTTTCATAAAATGTAAACAATGGGAAGGTTATGTAACAGTAAGGGAGGTTTCAGAAAATGTAAACTATAGGAAGGTTATGTAACAGCAAGGGAGGTTTCATAAAATGTAAACAATGGGGAGGTTGAGGAAAATGTAAACAATGAGAAGGTTATGTAACAGTAAGGGAGGTTTCAGAAAATGTAAACAATGAGAAGGTTATGGAGGTTTCAAAAAATGTAAACAATAGTAAGGTTATGTCACAGTTTGAAAGGTTTCGTAAAAGCACACATTACAATTTGACCATCGGACCTAGCCGGGAGGAACTCTCAAGTTAGGCACTCTGATTGGTTAACTAATGAAGGAGTGGGGGAGCAAAATGGCGTCTGGGTAGACTCATGCTTTGTAAATGGTGACGTCATAAAACAAAATAGCGGACGGGTAGACTTATGCTTCATAAATACTTAATGCCCGCAAACAGGGGTCACGTGATCAAAAAGGGGCGTGGCCAATTGGTTTAGGTTAGGTTGATAAAGGGACACGTGACTAAAAAGGGGCGTGGTCCGGTGGTTTAGGTTAGGTCGATGGCGTAAACCAGCGTGGTTAAGGTTAGGTCGTGATCGAAATTCAGATTCAAATCTCCCGCCATAGGTCACGTGACCAAATGCTGGCATCTGATTGGCTCCTCAAAAAAGTGCGCCAGCTCCCCCATTTCTTATCTACTATTAAACTTTTAGATATATAATTTTTTTGGTATTGTATAGTGACGGGCAGGTTATTTTGTTTATATTTTAAGGAAAAATGAATATTAAATCAATAAATAGGGCTAAATATATGAGGTTATATTGGATTAGATCACGAACGACAGGGACGATCGCGAACAATCGTTCAATAAAGGCTACCAGTTTTGGAGGGAAATGATGGGCGCCGCCATCTTGCACCGAAGCCCTGTTAAGGTTAGGTCGTGGTTGAAGTTCAAATCTCCCGCCATAGACCACGTGACCAAATGCTGGAATCTGATTGGCTCCACAAAAAAGTGGGCCAGCTCGGCACCGAAGCCCTGGGCCAGAACCGGCATTTTACATCTACTCTTAATTAATTCACTCGTGATATTATCATTACATGCAGCTTTTTAACGTTTTAATTTTCCTATCACCATTTCGACTTCCTCTTTACTCGGTGCGTCTATCCATGGTTCAGCGCTCTGATATTCGGATTGAGGAGATAGGTTATTATTTTCCGTCAGAATGAAAAATACATCATATTAAAGCCCATCATATTTTACATATTTATCTACAGCATTCGGTTAGTTTTATTGGCTTTTCATCACTCTCCATTAACTTAAATTAGTAATCAAAGTTATTGGAGTCGTTTTTGAGATAATCGTAAAACGAAATGAGCAAGTTATGTTAGATAAGGTGAGGGTATGAAGCTATTAGGTTTGTAAGCTTCTACAATCTATTTGTTTTCAAACATACATACTCCATCATAGAGTTACCTAGCATTAATAAGGTCCCGCTTAAGCAGGAAGGATTCCCTCATGGCTGTGGAAGCCGCCTCTTCCTTCCCTTTGGAAACAGAGGATCATTTCTCTTGAGTAATTTCGGTGCCCCAGACCTTGGCCGGAAGATATCGATCATCCTGGGCTCACCTATGTGATGAGACCCCTCGCAAGGCACTTCATTAATCAACTCATCTCCGCTACCGTCGTCATCCTCCACAACCTATCATCAATATTTAAGCTCAATGTAGATTTTGAGGGAAATATTTTTCTTTATCTGTGAAGCGAGCTAACTTACGTTTTAATAAAAATAATAGAAACACATTGAGGTGATATGGTATTCCATTAAAAATTCAAAATATTTGTTGGTAATGTTGAAACCTTAATGAATCTTCCTTGAGAAGACCTGATAACCTACGGATCAAACCTAATATTTTCTTTAGATGCCCTATTTTTTTTTTATTTATTTTTTTTTTTTTTATTTTTTTTTTTTATTTTTTTTTTTTTTTGAGAAATCGGTTAAGGACGAGTAACCTTGTACGTTTTCAGTAAGCTTAAAAATGAAATTCATGTTAATTAACAGTAAAATATCTTTTAATCAATATTTAGGTGCATTTGTAATATTTTGAACTATATTACACATGAACATCTGTAGTACGAAATACACAAGTTTTAATTTTATCCTTATTTGTTTGTTTATTTATTTAACGTCACTTTATGCTACTGTGGCTAATCGGACGATGCTACAGTTGGAGTCCTAAATTTTGCCTATCCAGGTTTTATCAGGATAGGGATATTTAACGAGTACTGTGTGATGTCAGAGGCTCGGGACCACCTTTTAACGTCACCTACGAAGGACGGCATAACTAAGTATTTTTTACTCCCATTAAAAAACCCTAGGACCACCTGCGGGTTTGAACCCGTGACCTTTGGCATAGGAGGCAGTTATGGAAGCCACCCAGCTACAAGTAATCCCTTCTCCTTATGCCTATATCTATATCTATATCTAATCCTAAGATCCTATCTCTCGAACCGTTCCTTCAGTGTCCGCTGTAGTTCAGAGTTCTCCACTTGTTGCCCAATCGAGGCCGGCGTACCTCAAGGAAGCGCCGTAGGTCCTGTCCTCTATATCTTGTTTACAGCTGATATACCTTTAGATGCTGATACCTTCCTAGCATCTTTTGCCGATACTACCATTATATCAACCCATTCAGACCCAGAACTAGCATCTTTCCATCTCCAAAGACAACTCTCCTTGATTGAACATGGTGGTATCGGCATCGAACCTTCGGGTTCGGTAAGCCTATTATTATTATTGTTATTATTATAGGTTTCATTCTGATTGAAATAGTCTGACAGGGCTTAAATGCCGATTTTCTCGAATGCGCCTTTAACACTTTTTATAAATCGATGTAAAATTTAACAGATTTTAATATGATGTGGGTTACATTGTGATTATAATTGTCTTACAGCGAGTAAATTAAATTTTTAATTCTATTCCTCTAAAGTAACTTTCATTTTGTAGATTTAGAAATAAATCTGTTGCATTGATGAAAAACGAATGAATATTTAAGTTGAACGAATTCGATATCTAAACAAAGCAGAAAAGAATATTTTTTTATTTTTTATTTTTATAACAGTAATATAGATGTATAATATACCGTTGGGAATCTAATGATTTTAGAAAAGAATATTATCTTATACTCAAAGTTGTAAACTTTAATGGGAGTAATGAAAAGGGAATTAAACTTACTAATTGTTGTTGATAATAATATTTATTTATACATCGAAGTTTTGACTGTACAATGAGATTTTATATCTGCTTATGCAATAAGCAAACATGCTAACAAATTATATGTAAGTGCGAAACTGCATCATCTTTTTCCTTGAAATTAACACAACAGAATAAAATATTCCTACTTTTTCACTTCCATAGGTGTTTTTTCAACCTTACAGCACATTGCAAAGAATAATTTTATATTTAAGAAGCAGACGTTTTCAGACACAATTAAGTTAGTAAGCAGAAAGAATGTATTCGAAGGAACACAAAAAAGTTGTATCCAGTTGTCAATGAGTATCCTATCAATGAATCAGAAATTTACAGATATATTCTATAAATAAAGCCTTCATATGCAATCGTCAAATTTTTAATTCCCTAAATTAAGTATTAATAAGTGTTTAATATTTTCTTGGGAATACTCAAATGAAATCGTTTCATTATTCTTTTAATAAAAAGCTTTAAAATGGCTTACAATTCCTCATTCCGAAGAATCCTTATTCAGATATTTCGAATTGAATTAGAACTGGATAAAATGGAAGCTTTAATCGGAATTAAAGATCTCCAAGACCTGTGAGGTGGAAACAGAGCTGATTAATGATTTCGACTAAGGCATGGCTCGACCTATGGTTCACGATTGCTCTTTTGACTTGGGCACAATATTTACCGAGAACACGGAACGTTTCTAACACCATCTATTATAACGGAGTTGGACCAAGAAGATGGATTACAGTCAGGCCAAATTGAAGCTTTTGTTATTCTTAGATGAAAAATTAGTCTACACATTTTATTTTATCCATTCTTTTCGATTTTCAAATAACTTGGAAGATATTTTAATACTTGTCAAGTCAAAAATGTTTAAAAACTAGCTATTGATTTATGTTATCCTAGATAATTTAGCAATAATTATATGAATAATAATAAACTGTTAATAAGGCTTTGAGAAGGTAATATAATGTTTCAGAATATCTTCAGATTTTCTACACATAGACTTCAATTTAATTGGAACAGAATGTAATTATATTTGAATGAAGACGTTATTTAAAAAAACAAAAAATAATGCTACAATTTATTACACAGTGGTTTATTATTTCTAAATAACTATATTACGGTGTAATTCTTTAAAGGCAACTAACTAAAATGAAAAGCAATAAATAATTCAAAGGAAAATGGCCTGTCACCACTGCTAATTTCAAAAAGCTATATTTATCCTATTTCTAAACCAATATCAATGAATCTTTATCCGTTTTATAGAAAATTTAATTGTCCCTCAAATAACACTAACGACGTAAAAATGTGAAAAAATAATTAACTTTTGGTATTTATTTATTCATTTAAACAGTGGACACACTGTGGATTCTACATATCATGAAACCGAGTTCAATTATAACCGTCGTGTTGTCCAGATCCTAAAACTCAATACAATTTTTTCTTTATCTTAAAGAATAACTAAATGAGTTATAGGCGTATTAATAGGTAAAATTTCATTAAATCATCTTTAATCATTTAAAACTAATCGGATATTTACGTCTAGGTGTTAGAAACATCGTCGGATGCTCTTGTATTTTCGCACCGAACTCCAAAAAAAGAATGTTCAAGTATTATAAGGGATAGTTTTTTTTATTGGTCAATTACAGAAGTTTATTACCGAAAATAATGAATCAAAATAAATTCTAGTCTCCAAAACGGAAATACAAGTTTAAGGTCCCCCAAGTCCAAAAAGTCGCGCAAAAAGGTCTGTGTGGTAAGTAACGAAAAGTTTTAAATTTTCCTCCTCTTAAGTACCTTATATTTTATAAATTTTAAATAATCAACCATATCATCTTGTTATAATTTACAAATAACGGATAAATATAAAATTTGAACGATTTCAATATCCAACTAAAGGAGAAAAGAGCAAACATATTTTTTTAATGAGATTTTTGTGCTTTTGAACATACGAACAGTAATGTTGTAATGAATAATATACCGTTGGAAAACGTAAAGATTTTAGAAAAATATTTTCTGATAAACAAGGTAATGTAATATGACGAATAGAGTATAAACTTATTACAAATTTTATTTAAATTAACTTAAAACTTTGCTCAACTTTAGTTGTATTTATTGGACCTAAAATTGACTTTTACAGTCAAGGTATGTGAAAGTTGTGTGTTGCCTGTATAAGATTTTTTTTAATGTATTCATTTTTATTTTAGGACTCTTCAAATTCTATCAATTTTCACTTATATTTACCCATATCTATATATATATATATATATATATATATATATATATATATATATATATATATATATATATATATATATATATATATGAAGAAGAATTGTACACTAAAAAGTTTTTTTAATGTGAAAAATACTGACTTAAGTTTGATGTATGTTACGAAAATATAGAAAAGTGAACATCTGAAAAATTTAGAGAAATATTTTGAAGTAATATTTACAAGGTTGTGGTTGAGTGGACCTTGGGTCATATGGATCGGCTTTCAAATAATGTGCTTCTTATACGTTGAGTGGGTAAGATCAGCGTGGAGATTGGATGACACCCTTCAGATTGCTTCTATAGCCCGTATCCCAAGTGTCAAAGGTCTGTAACCTTAAACCGGAGTATGTCAACTTCTACATCGGATACGAGCTCTCGCTGGAGTTAATAAAGAAAAGTATTGGGCATTATTAAAGAGATGTATAAATAACGCACTTATCGTAATAACAAACAAGATAAGGATATGGATATATAGGTATACATACATACATATATATATATATATATATATATATATATATATATATATATATATTATTTTTATATTTTTTAAGGTGTTGATTATTCAAGGTGAAGGTCAAAGTCTAAAAAAAAAGTTGGAGGTTGATATTTAACTTCACCACTATTTACTTTAGTCATGATGCACAACATTTCGGCTTTAATCCCATCTTCTAGGTTCTGCGCATGCGCATGTGTATAGCAGTCATCTTTCAAATCGGCTCTTGGATTTCATGCTTTTTCAGTTTGAATTCTCTTCAGTGCAATCTTGAAAACATCACCAGACTACAGGATAACAACAGCAGTAAATATTGGAGCAAACAACAGTAAGTTTTGTTACAATTTACGGTGTAAAGTGAATGCTGGGTAACCTCTTCACATCAGCTGATTGCCAATAGCTCGGCAAGGCCGGGATTGGTTTTCTTTTCTTTAGTTATTGTTTTATTACCAACATCTAGTTATTTTCTTATTATCTTCTTCACATGAAATGCGATATTTTCACCAAGTGATGTCCTCCAAAGCATCAACTAAAAGATCTAGATCTAGTGGTTCAATCACGTCTCCCATAAAACAAAGACCCCGCCGTGATACTAATAAAAAATTAAGTCAACAAGCAACCCATTCAGGTTCTAATACAGAATCTGAACCACAGCCTGGCACATCGTCACAGGGGATGACTGACGAATCTCCGTTTTTCACCCCAAATCCTTTTCAAATCCTACATAATGAAAAAGAAAACATGGAATCTGCTCCTACACCCAGTGAACCACGGCCTCCACCGATATTTGTCAAAAATATTAAAAATTTCCAGTTGTTATGTGCGCAATTAAACAAGATTACCGAATCCACCAGCTACTACTGTATGAGTAGAATCAATGACACCAAAATATCACCGACCACCGCCGAGGCATATAGAAAAATTGTGAAATACCTAACTGAAACTAAAGCGGATTTTCACACTTATCAGCTACGGCAAGAGAGAGCTCTTAGAGTTGTGATCAGAAATCTACACCCTTCAACACCAGTTGACGCTATCAAAGAAGAACTCATGGAGATGGGTTACAAAGTGCGACAAGTCACTAATGTCATAAAAGATAGAGTTCAACTGCCTCTATTCTTCGCTGACTTGGAACCATTAGCAGGAGTAAAAAAATTTATGATCTAAAAAGACTGTATTATACAAGTGTAAGAGTCGAAAAACCTTATACAAAGAGAGAAATTGTTCAGTGTTACAATTGTCAGGCGTATGGTCATACCAGAAGTTACTGTCACCACATACCACGCTGCGTGAAATGCGGTGAACAGCACAAGTCTGTGGAATGTACAAAACCGAAGTCAACACCCGCTGTATGTGCTCATTGCCTCAAGGACCACCCGGCCAACTACAAAGGATGCCAAATCTATAAGGAGCTAAGGACCAGGTATCAAAAACCCCAAGTACTGGATGAAACAACAAGACAGGCTAGAACTAGAAGAGAACCCTCAAAATTAATCGATGCCAATGTATCATTTGCCCACTTACTTGGAGGTGGGAACCAATGTACTGTAGCCGAGGCCCTGCCGGAACTACAAAATGTACCTCAATATCCTCAATCCATTCCACAAATACCTCTTCCTCAAAACGTAATCAGTCCTAAAAATCCTCATCCACAACAAATCTCTCATATTCCCCCTCCTTCAAATGCCACAGATCTTACCAGTTGGATGACATCCTTCATTTCCGAAATCAAATCCCTTGTCATGCCCCTAATAACAATCCTCACGAATCTTGTATCAAATCTTATTCCTAATTTAAAAAATCCATAAATGACCTCACCTAACTCCTTATCTATTCTCCTATGGAATGCGAATGGTGTTAGAACTCACACTGACGAACTTACAGCCTTACTCCAAGACAAAAAAGTTGACGTTGCACTCATTACTGAAACTAGACTAACCACTAAACAGTACTTCAAAATACCTGAATACACAACATACCGGACAGACCATCCCAGACGGCAAAGCCCATGCCGGTACTGCTGTCATTGTCAACCGATCCCTCTCCCATCACTTACACCTACTTCCCGCCCACGATTTCCTACAAGCCACCTCTATTATAATCAAGACCTTTTCCTTTCCGCTAGTCATCGCATCAGCATATTGCCCTCCTAAAAATTCTATTTCTATTACCCAATTTGGTTCCTTTCTCAACTCATTGGGGAATCACTTTATTCTGGGTGCAGACTTAAACGCGAAGCACCAACAATGGGGTTGCAGAACCACAAATACTCGTGGACGGACATTGCAGTCTGCACTCAACTCCAGACGCCTTAATCTCCTACCTCCCGATTCCCCTACCTACTGGCCAACAGATCCTAACCGTAATCCAGACATCCTCGACTTCTTCATCCACAGCGGATTAGGCTCCCTGAACTATTCCGTAACTCGCCTTGATGAACTATCCTCTGATCATAGTCCATTAATCCTAAATGTATCCATGACTCCTATTCCGAAACCTTTCCCACCGTCATTCATCAGAGGCCCCATCAACTGGAACCTCTTCCGCGAAATCCTCACCAATGATATCGACCTCAGAGTAACTCTCAAAACCCCTTCTGACCTTGATGATGCCGTATATTCCTTTACAACCTTGATTCAACAAGCTGCCTGGACTGCCTCCTTTCCTAAACAATCCCAAATTATTCCTTACAAATGCCATTTACCACAACACCTGACAGACCTCATCAACACCAAACGCCGAGCCAGAGCATTATGGCAACGCACCCGCCACCCAGAAGATCGCCGCTCTTATAACTTTTATTGTAGAAAATTAAAGCGGGAGTTGGCGACCTTTCGTTCCCAATCCTACAATTCCTACCTCTCCTCTCTCTCGACTCGTGACAATTCCCTGTGGAATGTCACGAAGAGAATCCTGAATACTCACACGATTTCCCATCCTCTCCTGCGCGGTGATAGTTCCTGGGCTGCTTCTGACAAGGATAAGGCCCAGGAATTTGCACAGCACCTTTCCAAAGTTTTCACTCCTCATCCTGAGTTGAATCCAAACCATACTTCAACAGTTGAACAGTTCCTTACTTCGCCAATACCACTCTCCTTACCTCCTAAAGCAGTTAATCCCTCTGAGGTCAAATATCTTCTTAAAAAGCTTCCTCTCCGTAAATCCCCTGGATATGATCTCCTCACGCCTCAGATCTTAAGACAACTTCCACAGAAAGCCATTACATTCCTTACATATCTTTATAACAGTATCCTACGCACTACCTATTTTCCTCTCTTATGGAAACATTCAACTATCATCCTTTTCCTGAAACCAGGCAAACCTTCCAACAGCACGTCATCTTACAGACCTATTAGCCTACTTCCGATCCTCTCAAAAATTTTCGAAAAGCTCCTACTAAAACGAATCCTAGATAAATTTAAAAATTTTCCTTCGCATCAGTTTGGATTTCGTTCTCAACATTCCACAGTTCAGCAAGGACTCCGAGTTGTTGATCACATTTCCTCTGCCCTTGAGTGCAAGGAGTATTGTTCGGGTGCCTTTCTGGACATAGCTCAAGCTTTTGACCGGGTGTGGCACCCGGGATTGCTCTTTTAGCTCAAAACCCATTTACCTCAATCCTTATACCTAATCCTCCGATCCTATTTATCAAACCGCTCCTTCCGAGTTCGCTGTGGTTCCGAATTTTCCAAACATTATACTGTTGAGGCCGGTGTTCCTCAAGGCAGCGTCTTAGGACCCGTCCTCTACATCCTCTACACCGCCGATATCCCTACCGATCCCGATACCTTTCTGGCAACATTTGCTGACGACACAGCCATTTTATCATCCAATTCCGATCCTGAAGTAGCATCTCTAAATCTCCAAAGGCACCTTTCCCTTGTCGAAGACTGGTGTAAGGCTTGGCGAATTAAGGTGAACGAAAGCAAATGTACACACGTCACCTTCACCCTTCGACGTAAATCCTGTCCAACAGTTAAATTCAATTCCATACCGCTTCCTTCCTCAGACACAGTCCGGTACCTTGGCTTTTTACTAGACAAAAGACTGACGTGGAACCCACATACGAGACTTAAAAGGATAGAACTCAACCGCAGATTCGGCCGGTTATACAAATTACTAAACAGAAAATCTCATCTTACAGTCGACAACAAATTACTAATATATAAGACAGTACTGAAACCTATATGGACCTACGGACTTGAACTATGGGGGACAACTAAACATTCTAACATCAAACGCATCCAATCCTTTCAATCCAAAGTCCTCCGAACAATAGTTAATGCTCCTTATTACGTTACCAACTGTACCCTACACCATGACCTTAATATTCCATTTATTTTAGATCTGGTACCATCCAAATTCTCCAAATTCCATCAGAACCTTCTTCATCATCCTAATCCTCTTGCTCAATCGCTTTCCAGCTTCACCCATCCCTACAATCCTCCTCGAAGATTGAAACGGCAGTGGCCCCGCGACGTTTTGTAAACATTTATCTGGAGTTCTGACACTGGTCAGATCCTCCACTCATGTACTGTATGTTTGTGGCTATTCCGCTCTGGCTCGGCCTCCACTGGCATACACCAGTGAAGCGCTGAGTGGGAGGCGCTGGGATCTCTTGGATTCCGCTTCTCCCCCCACAAGTGGGGGGAGCAGCCGAGTCTAGGGTTCCTTTGGCTGATTGTATATATTGTATATAGTTAAGTATGCTTGTATGATTTTTATTTATTTCCCAACTTGTATTTATCTCTACTACAGGTTGTTGTTTTGATTTGTTTCTTGTTGCTTTTTTTTTGTATATATTTGAATTTATTTATTTCCGATTTTATGTAATTTGAATTTATCATTATTGGCTGTATATATTGTATGAATGTGTACTACATCTCTATTACTACTGTTCATTATGCAACAAACTGTAATATTTCTCAATAAAAAAAAAATAAAAAAAAAAAAATCCCATCTTCTGATGCAAAGAAAAATTTTAATCTAAGGTAAGTGGGTACTTACTGCTTTGTATCGAGAATACTGTGAGGTAAAGAAATAATTTTAATTTTAAAATTGGGAGGATTAGAAATAATAGTATAAATACAACTGTTTCCGGGCTACAAGCAGGATGGTTACTTAGAAGGGCTATGCAAAAAACACACCCCTCCTTTCATGTTGCAGGGATAGATCTGCCGGAGTCACCGCTGCCTTAGGAAAGTAGCGGCTGATACATAGTATTACTACATAGTATAGACTGTAGTATTACACACAGTCTGAATATAAATATATATATGAATATAAAGTTTCTTTAATTTCGTTGATAATTTAAGTACTGAACGTCTTGAGGTTCAGTAAATAAATAAGGAATTTTATTTAGGCCACGTTTTGAGAATTTACTGTTCTCATATTTATGCCCTGACAGTGGAAAGAAAACACAACAGAATATTAAATTTGTATAGAATAATTAATATATGATGTTATTGTTAAGGAGACAGAAAACACATTTAAATAAATTTGAGTATGCATTGAATTTACAATGAATATACAGATATATAGTAGTTAAATAGACATCTCAATTAGGATTTATATTTTTCCAACGTAAAAGACTAAAAATACATCTCAATAATTATGATAATAATAAAACTGTCATAAAGTGAATTTTCAAAGGACTATTTCCAAGTTCAGAAATACTCACAGTCAAAAATCTCATTAGGACTGACAAATGACGGAACTCGTATAGATTATACCTCTATATAATAAATACTACAGGATAAAATTTTGTGATTTAGACTCAGTTCGTTTTTGAAATCTAGTACATTTAACATTACTGCCTCAGAAGTGTTGCACACATCTTATCAACCTACTTGTTGGCAAACCAAATAAAATAATTAACACTTGAATCAGTTGAGTCTTAGGAATTAAATTTTATCCTATAGTACTTATTATATAGAGGTATAATCGATATCAGCTCCATCATATCTTGCCCAGTCCCTTATGAAATATTTCACTATGAGTATTACTGAACTTGATAATAGCCCTTCTTTGTAAAATTTATTTTAAAAAGAAGAAAATGCTTACACGATCGAAATTTCTACAAGTAGTGCAATAAGACTATACAAGAAAAAAAAGAAAACTAAGCTTGAGACCCCTTTCTAACCTTTTTTGTTATAACTCACTCACTACAAGTTGCAGTTGATTTAAATTTTCGTGAATTTTTTAAAATGTTTTTTAGCTACTTAGGTAATCTGTTGTAAAGACGAAATGTGTCTAAAGTACTCTCGTTATCATTCTAGTTATTGTTTCGTTCTGAAATATACAAAATTGCAAGAGTTAATAATTTTAATAGAAAACGTTATTTTAACAGCGAATAGAATTTTATACCTCGGGAACCAGCTCAGTCTTAGTCACAAACTAAATATTACATATAAACGTCTTAAGTAACCTGTGTTAGTTTCATCAATTTTCACTCGGTCATTTTGAGATATTTCCGTGTAAGCTTCGCGAAAAACGAGTTTTTGTATTTTTGGAAAATTCCTATAAAAAAAAGGACTATGTTATCATGATTGATATTTTTACAGCAAGTAGGGTTATAACTATGCTATGTACCAAAAAATTATCGAAGTTGAGTCTTTTTTTCCTTTATTGACGTTTAACTCGTAGAAAGTCTTATTTTTAATTAATTTTTGAGATTTTTTTTTCATTTTTGAGGTAATGAGTTGTAAGTGCAAAAGATATGAAGCTTATCCTTATGTTATTGTTAGTTTTTGTTTTGACTCGATATTTGCAAAATTACAAGAATTAGAAAGAATTTACTAAATGGGTGTTCAGTCACGAAGCTGACTTAAAATAGCTGCAACACTAAACGTAGTTGATATAGAATGATATAGAAAATGAGTGGTTAAAAAGTAATTAAAATAACAATGTTGAGTGGCAAAATGAATGAGAATTGGACGATATAAAATGTATCAACCCTCGCGAAGTTATCCTGTGAAATCGCATTTAATTATTAATTTTTTTTTATCACTGCATTACCTCTGGCGTGATTTTTAATAGTTTCCTTGGATAATTTGATTAAAGTATTGATAGCCCCATCACAGAAATAAAACTCTAAGTAACACTTAAAATATTATCTTTGAAATATTGTTTTCTCATGTCCACATTATCTAAACGCCTATAACACCAGTATGAACAAATTCAATATTCAGAAACAGTAGAAACTCTTATAAAATAACATTTCAACACTTTATTAGCCATATCAAACATCTGGTCACTGATTCAATAAGGGTTCTCTAAAAGAGGAAAAGTTTTCGGCACATATGGAACAAAGTGAAGAAGGACTGTTCAACTTCTTAAGCCTTTCCATAGGTCAGCCCGAGAGATTACTTTCCTCGTTGTTCGTTGTAAGACATATTATTTAGCAAAATTAAACTTAATATGGAAATTTCTCGTCGAAAAATTAGTTCCAATTAAAATACTATAAAGTTACAACCAGTAACGATTATATATTATAATGTAATGTTGTATAAGCTGCTTCTTTGCCCAAATTGATGTCATCCAGCTCCCAATATAGTATCATTTTCAGTTGTTTTTTCTTCTGTTTCCGGTGGCGTGACAGGCCGTGTAGGCTCTTGGCTTCGACGTGTAATTCGCTGCAAGAATAAACTCGCATTTCTCGATGTATTTTATAAGTTAAGGTTATCACTCCCTACCCCTATTTTTGAGAATGGACTTCAGTTGGTTGACGGGTCTCACATCCGCGGTGGAGAGGTTGTGAGTGAGTCCCCATTTAATTAAAGGCTTGATAAAGTCCACCCGGGATTCGAACCAACAACCTTTGGCGTGAGGCGCTAGCTACTCAGCAACGGGCTCCCCTTATTTTCAGTCTTACTTTTATATAATAGTAATAGTATTAAGAACCCGTAGATTCGATGTTGATACCACCAAATGTTACCTAAACAGATTCGTCCTAAACCCAAACCACACCTCCAAGATCAGACTTAGATAGACGATAGACTCTACGGCTTACCACTCGGTTAAGCGCGTATTAACTTTTTTGGAATTCTTTTTCGCTCTGTCTAACCACTTAGGCCTCTTTGAGTCTCTTAATCACACTCACATGGAACAAAGTTCGTAGTTCTGCTTTGTACGAATTCCCCAGTTGCCTCATCCCTCTGTGGACAAAATATTTTACGTAGTACCTTATTCTCGAATACGTTCTTCTTTCGAGTTCAAACACTATTCTTCAAAGTAAGCAATCACGTTTCAGATCAGTATTGAACCGAATGGATACAAATAGTTTTATAAATTTCAACCTTTAATGCTTTTGATAGGAGCCATGAGTCAAGTAATTTCGCGACTAAATAATAACACGCGTTTCCAGCTTTAATGGCGACTTTATTTGTGTTTGGATTTCGTTTATTTTAACTATCAGAAAACCTAAATACTTAAATTTGTCTACTTGTTAAAGCCTATAACCTGAAATATCAATATCACCAATATTGTCACCGCTTCGTTTAGTATTCATGTATTTCCTCTTATCGACATTTAATTCTAGCCTTATCTCTTTATTAGCTTCACTAGCGTATTAGTATTTAAATTTAAGAAAAAAAATAAGAAGAAAAATCTAATATAATTACGTTAAATTGAATTTCTTTGGGTAGTTACCTAATCCCTAATTTAATAAATTATTTTTTAGCGGTTTCTCTTCTTTTTTTTTAATACATTAACTTCAAAACATTCATCTTTTATTGTTATTATTTAAATCATATATATATATATATATATATATATATATATATATATATTATATATATATATATATATATATATAATATAATAATATAATAGGCTTAGCGAACCCGAAGGTTCGATGCCGATACCACCAAATTCCGCCTACACAGACTCGTCCAATGTTCACCATTCAAGCCCAAGCTCCCGAGATCAGCCTTAACGCAATCCTCCCATCTCCGCTTCGGCCTACCTTTCGGACGCCTACCAGTCGGATCAGCAAATACCAACTTTCTCGGAATCCGCTCGTCATCGAGCCCAACAACTTTACCTGCCCATTTGAGTCTCCGCGATTCAATCAGCTCAATTATATTCACAGGATGCAAGTTCCGCAATTCCGCGTTGTGCAACCTTCTAAACTCCCCAGTGGCCTCATCTCTCTTCGGACCAAATATTTTACGCAATACCTTATTTTCGAAAACCTTAAGCCGTTGTTCATCCTTATCCTGTTGTTTATCCTTATATATATATATATATATATATATATATATATATATATATATATATATATATATATATATATATATATCTTCTTTGATGAACGAATTCCAAAAATGTTAATATGCACTAAAGCGACTAGTAGGCGTGGTGGACCCATGCATAGATCGGAGGATTTGGTTCTGATCTCGAGGGCTTGGAGAGAGGTCATTAGATGGAATTTTAAAGGCAAAGTTTGGTGGTATCAGCATGGAACCTAAGGGTTAACTAAGTATATTATTCTATTATGTCTACTTCGAATTTTTTTTCAAATATTGAAGTTGTTTATTTTTGAAAATCTAATTTTTTCATAAAATTAAAAAGATAAAATTTAAAAAAAACTCTTTTATTACATCGTCCTACAAAATAATATCTCGTCATGAAGGTAAGATATACAATTTTATTAAGTTTTCACGTCTATTTTAAGGTTTATGTTCAGAAAGATCTATGAGAGAATATAGGGAAAAAGGCGTAGTGGAGTACCGTTACCATAAATTTGCCATCAGGCAGGAAATAAAAATCCTTTATTTAGCTTTACGCGGCTGTTGGTTGTGGCAGTGGCGGTATATTTGCTAAAATAACTTCAATAAACCAAACCTGCCTTCAGTTCCACTGACTAAAAAAACGTTTCAAGTTCAGGCCGATATAACGTTGCGATTTTTTTTTTGTTTTAACCCCCAGTTTATCAGCAACGAGTGTCAGAATTTCCTGTTAACAGTATGGATATGTATTATTTAATACAATTTTTACTTTTCATCATAAAATATTGCTGTACCTAAATGGAAATTTTTAAAACAAAGCGAAATATCTATTAAAATAACTTATGCTGCACATAACTTCTGCGGATGTGAATAGGGCAATGTACAATTGCGTAAAGGAGAATTAGCGGAAATTTCAACGAATATGTATTCTAACAGGGGGTAATTAGTGAGGGAGATTTATAAGATTTTTTACCTTAGGCTATTATGAATAAAAAGACCAACTTCTTCTATTAGATCGGACGTATCATTTCGATACAGGATATGATTGGGAATAGATATAGAGGAAGTAAATATATTCGATTTGAGCCATGTTTAAGAAATGGAAATGATATGGTAAAACATTGTTTAGAAAATAATCCAGAAATTCATCAATATGTGCTTCGAAGGATTGAGCACTGACGTGACATGTCGATAGGATAGACCTCTGAAGGAAAATGAAGGCCATCTGTCAGCATGAAGAAAAGGTGAGATTGGATTGGAACGGAAGTGTACAATGACTCTTGAAGCGAAAATAGCTGTAAAAACGACGTAGAAAAATAAACAATAAGTAAGTAAGATGTATATAAAGGAAGAATATTATCTAAAATTATAAGGCTTGATCTAGAAAAGAAAACAACTTTTGTCTGTCGTAACGATAACTTTAAAGTCATTGCAAGCTCTCCAAGTCCTCAGGTTGGTTGATGATTATCATGGGTAAGATATCTTTTCGTCGACAGCGGCCTCGACCTAGAGCGAACCAGACATACTACACATTACCGGCGGCCTTATTCTGCCTGGCCAGCCAGTATAGATGCCTGTTGCTCCCAGTCATCTGCTCACTGACTTCAATCGTTTCATCGCTATCCCAGTTGAGCTGCCTCGTGTTGAAGTCTCTTTTCACTTCCCCCAGACAGATCATCTCGTCCCAGACCGCCTGGCGAACAAATCGCACGACAATTCAGAGGCGCTGGGAACTCCAGGCATTGTGCTTCGACATTCACTTGTAGGTGTAGGGGTTTGATTCGGAGGCAGTGTGTAAATATTGTATGTATGTGTGAATGTGGCCAAGATTATTATTATTTTTTTTTATTATATATATATATATATATATATATATATATATATATATATATATATATATATATATAGATATATATAATAATATATATTATTTTTTTTATATTATTTATTTTTTTTTTTTTCTCGTTATCTAGGTTTAGTTATTCTTCTTTGTAATTTTATATTTTACTCTGTGCATTTGGAATCAATGATTTCTTATGGCACTAATACCCATTGCCCGAAACAGTAGCAGATTGTATTATTTCCAAATAAAGTAATTTAAAAAAAATAATAATAATAATACATTTCTTAGGTACTCTCTTAGAGTCTTCGTGATTGTTCCGTATCTTTAGGTATCAACCTCCCCTCCCCAAAAAAAAAAACATCAATGCAGTAATGATTGTAATATTGCATTACTATGTTTTATAATAATTGATGCTCATATAATAGGATAAATTATTTAAACTAAGAATAATAGCTAACCCAAATTTTTCATGTAATTAATTATACATAAAAATAAAAGAATGATAGAATGTGGAATTATACATTTGACGAATTGTATAAAAATGTGATTATTAATTAAAGTACTTATTTATTTATCATTTTTAATAACTATTTAGCATGTTCTAAGTATCAAATGAAATGGGTTAGCATTTCAAATACAGCAATTAAATATTAAGAATTGTACAAAAGGCGTTTTATAAGTATAAGACCTTTTATTATTTTTTTCTTATATTATGAATCATTGGGGGAGAATGAATGTTTCCCCAATAAAATATTCTCGTCAATTCTAACTAGTCGAATCACGGAATACGCTGAGGAAATTATCGGAGATTACCAATGTGGTTTTAGGCGGAATCGCTCGACTATTGACCAAATATTTTCCTTACGTCAAATATTAGAGAAAAAATTGGAATACAACGGTGTAGTCCATCAACTTTATATCGATTTTAAAAAGGCTTATGATTCAATTAGACCGTCAGAAGCTATATAACATCATGATTGAACAGGGAATACCTAGAAAGTTAGTAAACCTAGTAGAGATGTGTTTGTCGGAAACATTCCATAAAGTTAGAATCGGTCATAATTACTCCGAGAGATTTGAGGTGCGATCGGGTTTGAAACAGGGTGACTCCCTTTCACCTGTGTTATTTAATATAGCTTTAGAATATGTCATAGAAAAGGTGATGTGTACCGAGAAAGGCTTAAATATGGGTGACAAAATTCCGGTTTTGGGTTATGCCGATGATCTGGTACTGTTAGGTGAAGACATGGAAACCATACAACTAAATACAAGTGTGTTAATAAAAACCGGTAAATAAATAGGACTCGAATTAAATACCGATAAGACGAAATATATGATTAGTAGCAGAAACGGTGGCGATTTTGGTGATATTGATATATTAGGGCATACTTTTGAACACGTAGAGAAATTCAAGTATTTAGGTTCAATTATAACTAGAAAAAATGAAATTCAGGAAGAAATAAAGTCCCGGTTAAAGGTGGGAAATGCGTGTTATTATTCAGTTGCTAAGTTACTTAGTTCGCGGTTTCTATCTAAAAACTTAAAGGTTAGAATTTATAAAACTATTATTCTTCCAACGGTTCTTTACGGATGTGAAACGTGGCCGCTTACTTTGAAGGATGAACAACGACTTAAGATCTTCGAAAATAAGGTATTGCGTAAAATATTTGGTCCGAAGAGAGATGAGGCCACTGGGGAGCTTAGAAGGTTGCACAACGCGGAATAGCGGAACTTGTTATCTGTGAATATAATTGAGCTGATTGCATCGCGGAGACTCAAATGGGCGAGTAAAGTTGTTGGGCTCGATGACGAGCGGATTCCGAGAAAGTTGGTATTTGCTGATCCGACTGGTAGGCGTCCGAAAGGTAGGCCGAAGCGTAGATGGGAGGATTGCGTTAAGGCTGATTTCGGGGGCTTGGGCTTGAATGGTGAACATTGGACGAGTCTGTGTAGGCAGAATTGGTGGTATCGGCATCGAACCTTCGGGTTCGCTAAGCCTATTATTATTATTATTATGAATCATTAAAATTTTTCTTCACTAGCAAAATGCCGTTTTCTATGATTAATAATCACATTAATCTGTCAGACGATACATACGAAAAAATTGATCAGTTTTATTATAATTTAAAACATTATTGTCTGCCCTAAATTTTGCTTATCAAGTTTAATTATGGTAGTGATCATTAACGGGTACCTGACATCGGACAAGCTTGAGACCACCATTTAACGTGTCCTCCGAAGGACGGTATGACCAAGAATTTTTTACTCCCCAAAATCATAGGGTCATCAATCGGGTTCGAAACCGTGACTTTTGGCATATAAGGCTGTTTTGCTAGCCGCTACACTTCAGGACACCCCATTTTACAACACTAGGTTAATTATATATTTAAGTATATAATATACTATTAGCTTTACTTTCATGATCATGATCATTACATAATTTATAAGATTCAGGTATAATCGAATGAGTTTTCCACCCCAGTTAATTTAAACGAGATCTGATGATAAGCAATTTAATGACTCGAGAAGGTAGGGCGATAACAAGTTCTCACAAGGTGGATATTCTAAGCGGGCTTTAGGAATCGGGTCATTGATTCTGTCTCGGGGCAAAACACTTACCTGTATTTATTAATGAGATTCCAATTAACTTAATTAACATTATCTCAAGAGTTCCGAAAGAAACGTTTTTACAAAAAAAAAGCTGTTGATAGGCAATTAAGTAATATAAAAAGCAATAATTCAAAGGATAATATCATATCGCTACTGCTGATTTCAAAACGAAATATCTCAGCTACTAATTTCATTCTTTTTTTCATTTTGTCGAAAATTTAATTCTCTATTAAATAGCACTAAAAGCGAAAAGACGAAAATACCAAAATTGTTTGTATTTGTTTATTAATTAGGAGAAACGGATTTTTTTTTTTATTCGTTATTCGGATTCTACGCATCTTGAAACGTAAACTATCGTAAAATTGTTTTTGAGGTAATTTTTAAGAAACGGGAGTATTTTTTTTTTTTTTTTTTGGCCGATTACAAAGGTTCACTAATGAAAATAATAAACCGAAAAATTAACTAGAAATTCTTTGTTTTCATTTTTTTGGTTTTAAAAAGACTTGGTTTCAGAATAAAGATTTTTTTTTTAATTTCATTTATACATCAAATGTAATGTATTGAGGACACTGAGGGGAGTTCATAATTAAATAATTTTATTATTAAACAATTAATGATAACGAACCTTTATCGGAAAAACATCAAAGGGTGTTTACCTAGCCCCCTAGATTTCCCATCGGTATGGATCCCCCCAGCGGTACCAGAGACCCCTGGTAGTTTCCTACAGCGGCAGCCTACAAGAATAGTAAGGGTGGTCAAAAGATAAGAATAAGATCACAAGTGCTGTACCGCCAACCGGGGTACTTCCCCATGTCAGCCCACCCGAGGTGACGAGGATGGGAGAGAAGATTCGTAGGGCAGTCTTATTCGAACCAGGAGTTAGTCAAGTTTTATCCTCAGGAAGAGTGAGTCGGGTTCCACCTACAAGAAGAGGAGGAGGTTCTGAGAGCAGCTGGAGGATGATGCCAAGAAAGGGGACCTAAGACTGATTTCACATTCGCCAGCCGGTTAAGTGTTTCAAAGGTATATTGTTATTTGTAATATTGTATGGCAAAGGTAGTAAAATGTCTCTCAGTATTCTCAATCAGAGTTTTAGGCAATGTGTTAATATAATGATATGTGTAAATTAATAATTATAGTAATGTATTAATTGAATCTTGTTTACTTTAATCTTACCCTGCATGCCACCTATTGGATTGGTAAACACGATACCTTTGGAAAGGAGATCCATGGTATCAATAAATATAGTTTATATATTGACTAAATATAGTAAGTAAGGTAGTTTTTGAAGCTACCGCTGCCTTAGAAAAGCAGCAGGTCAAAAACATAGCACCTAAATATTTCGAACAGTAATTAATTTTTATGTAATGAATAAAATATATTTTCGAAAAGCCAATTTGATTTAATTAATGGAATAAAACACCCATCCATGAATCAATACATTAAACTGTAAACATTTTTTTTAAATATTTATACCATAAATTCGATGTAAAATATTACATTATTATTATTATTTATGACTGAAGAGCCTCTAATCAGCAACGGTAAGCCGAGAAACGTCACCACAGTTATCAGCAACTAGGACACCATCTATCTTCTTCAGACCTTGAAGCCCTCGACGGAGCAATTAGTTGCTCGAGTGGGAACACGCGCTCGAATTTATTTCTTTACGCACAAGGGGATGACTTGTATGGTTAGCAATGTATCTGTATCGTGGGAATTAATCTAGTCAGTCCTATAATGATTAGAATGAAGGTTGTTAGAAAAAAAATATATTATGTAAAGCCTGACTAAAAGTAACCTATAATTATTTCGAAAATTTAGAAGCTACTCAAGATAGGGAGAAGGATTTGTGTTTTTAAGAACTCAGGGTGTCGTAAAATTATAAGCCCAGAGGAGGCAGGGCAGAAAGTGACAGTCCGAATCAGTCATAGAGACTTGATAAAAACTGTTAGGTAAAATATGGATTTATAAGGATCAAAGTGTATATGTTGGACATATGTAAGAGGGGATTACCTGTGGTCTAGTAGTTAGCATAAAAGCCTTATATTACCAAGATCGCGGGTACAAACCCGACAGATGGTCCTTGGATTTTTATTAGGGGTAAAACTCCATGGTTATGCCGTTGTATATTTGCAAAATTTAATGCGACCCGGGTCAGGGTCTCTGTTTCTCCATAGGAAAGGCGAGCAAGTACGCTCCAGAAGGCATTAGCCCCACAATTCCCGAATTTACTTCTGAAGGGCTTTCCAGGACTTCCTTCTTCTTCATCTAGCAGCCGGCCTATGCGGATCTACACACCTGGGACAGCCAGGACGAGCACTCCGCCTGCCGATCAGATAAGACTAAAACTATTACTTGTGACCTTGAAACTTTATTATTATGTTTGTAACAGTGTTTAAATAAAACCAATTAACGAACTCACAATTTTTTTTTTGTTCTCATTCAGGCACAAAAAAGGGTTCCCAGTTGTAAAGCACACACCGGGCCCCGAAATTGTACAGTCGTCCTTTAAGAGAGCGTAAAATGTTAGCTTCTAGTCAGTCCAATGTCAAATACCCGTTAAAGACCCAAATGAAACTCCCACTGCATCATCGTCGGGTGAGCCAAAGCAACATAAACGTTACTTTAAACGAATGAATTTAAATAAATAAACAAAGAAGAACTTCAAGATTACAGTGGACTGAATGGATTGAGAAGGTTATAAAATAAAATAACTAAACTGACGTGTTACGTGTAGGGGAAGAGGCGAATCCCATTAAAAGATGTTGAACTAAAGAGAGAAATGAGTCAGAAAGAAGGTAGGAGTTTTGGAAAGAGAGTATGAAAGTGATGTTTTGAGTGTTTCTAGGAAGACTGTTCTGGAGAAAAAAAAAACATAAAGATTTATAAAGTAATTATTAAATTATGTTCGATGAGGCTATGGTAAGAGTGATAAGATATTTTATCCGCACTAGATAGACCAAAAAAATATATTATAGGAAAATATACTTATCAAACACATTCATATTAATATTTACAATAAGCAATAGGAATTTCAAGCCAATCATGTCCACCCACGTGTCAATTGAGACTCATGAGATCTCAGCGCTTCACTCTCATCTACATCGCTGATATCGATAACTAGTACCAGGTGAGTTCAAGTGCAAAGCTGCGGAGAATGTGGCCATTACCTTATGGTTCCACCTAATGTATAATTATTTCCAATATACATATTTAGAAAAGGTCCCGAGGCAGTTGCCTTTTCAGTATTCGAGGAGCAGTGCAAGTATGATTGAAGCTAAAAATGTATTGTGCTAAAGGTTAAGGATGCTGAGAAAAGTTTTGATGATATTTAGATAATTTAACTATCGTAACAATAAAATGTAAATTAATAGAATACATAAGTAATAAGAATATGAAAACTGAAACCTTATTGGCGGAATATACATAATAATTATTGGTAAAATCAGTCCAATTGTAAAAAACAAATGAATAATATAGCCTTCCCTTTACTTTAACGCAAAATTTCCAGAGAGTAACCACAATCATAAGAAAGGAAGTATGTATATTATTAGAGTAGTTAGTGGAATCAAATTACAATGATGTGTTATCAAAAATTTATTAAGGAGCAAAATTAAAGAAAAAAAAAATATTGTACCATCGATACACTCTTCAAAAAGTTTGTCTGAGTAAATTAATTTTTTTTATATACATAAGATATATACATTTTATCATCTTAAGTACTAACATATGATTTTTTAAAAGATTTTTTTAGATCATGTTCAATTGCAGTAAATTGTATTTTTTTTTTTTTTTTCATGTTTTGATCCTAATGGTCAAGACAAATATTTAGGAAATATGCAGCTTAAAAATATCATTTTCTCATATAAATAAAAAAATAAATACAAATCGAGAAAGTTCGTTATAGTGTAATGATTGGTAAATGTTTACTGAGCTATATTAATCTTAAAACTTAAAATACAAGAATTAATTTTCCATTTCAACTTACCTTATTGTCGATTCTGGTCAATATTAAATTCAAAACATGTTTTCTTCTATAATCCAGAATAATAACAATTCTTACCTGAAAAATAAATAAATATATAAGTACAATAACACTTGGGACTTAATCATGTTTATTAAATAATGTTGTTGTTTAAATATTTGTTTTTGCCCGATTATAAGTTATGAATAAGTATTGTTTCCCTTCTGTTAGTAATGTTTTAAATAACGGAGATGAGTAATAACACAAAGTAAATGCTATTACTATAGACCACAAGAGAAACCCTTCTATCTCCACCTTAAAGACTGAATACAATTTCCACAAATAAAGGTACAAAAACTTCTAGAAAGAGTCAGGAAGAAGGTAAATTAAAGCAAGTTATTTAATTCAATTTAATAACAGTAGGAAATTTACAGAGCAGACAGAGAAATAAGAAATAAGTCAAGGGAAAAATTACATTTTCTTCTCAATTTCATTCTCTCTTCATTCTGCGCCGTTATTCGGACTTCCTTAATTTTTCAGTAAATGGAACAATTTATTCTTGACACTTCAAGTGTTTGCTCATTATTTAAAGATATAAGAATTTTTTTTCGAATTTCAAAGTAACCTATAATAAATAATTCCTTAAATGTAAAAATGAACAAGTCAATGTTTTAAAAAATCACGTATTATTCTATGCCGTAGAATCGGACGGTATAGTTGTTCACATGTTTGAAACCGGCTTTGATAGGATGAATTTTGGGAACACGTGGGAAGAACCTGATATAGGATGGCCTTCATGGAGCTTCATGAAACTAAAATTTTTGGAGTTTTTGGGAACAAAACTGGATGCTGAGTGTAATCTCAGCTTGATCACATCCATGCACGACCATTGACCGGGCAACAATATGAATCCTAACAAGTCATTAGATATCCCCTTAAGTAAGACTTTTTTATGAGTTGTTGAGATACATGTTTTAGTTAGGTTTTACATTTTTGCATCGAGCATTTTTCTTAAAATTCATTATGAATTTCAATATTTACTATCAGGACTAATTTCCTTCTGTATTTTCAAATTTCTTACACAAATATAACATAAATTGAAAATATTTTTATTTTTTATTTTACGCCATGAAGACATTTTTGTGGAAACGCTGGTCATAAAAGTAACATGGGTAACTATTTAATGTAATATAGATCGAAATTCCTAGAAGTTCCGAATACAAATAGTAAATTAATTTTAAAAATCTGGTGCAAAACACGACTTTCACTTACCTCTGTTGTTAAAATAAATTTTAAATATTTAAATGCATTTAGAGATAAAAATAAATGGTTAAAGAAGTAATTGAATAAAATTTCAATAGAAACAAGTCTTTTATTAAAAAAAAATTATTATATTCTTATCTACAACAATCAGTTAATTTTATCGAATTTTCAATCTTCATTAACTCTTACAACTCTATTCTGTGTTCAAAAGCACAAAAATTGCATAAAAAAAAATATTTTTCCACTTTTCTCCTCTGTTGATTATGAAATTCGATCCAAATTGCATATTAAGCCATAATTTATCAACGTTAATATTATGATGTACTTTTTTTTTTTTTTTAATCTACAAAAGTAAAGGTACTTTAGAGGAAGAAACTTTAAAATATCGGAATTTAACATCATATTAAAATCTACTAAAATCAGGGAGTTAAATCGAAACTGTTGGAGCTGTTTTTGAGAAAATCGCCAAAAATCCAAGAAGCATAGTATAAAGTGGCTCTTCTTGTCAGCTGATTTTGATGCAAAAGTTTCTGAAACATCTTGGGCGTGTAGTTGTCATAAATATGAAATTTTAGTTTTTGCGCTATACGTACCACAAACGGATACGGACACACACACAACATTTTTCGGGACTTGGTTATTTCTACTCTAAAACGTGGTTATTTCCAAGCTCGATTTCGAAAATTTTCTGGATTGCAATACTTTCCCTTACTAGAAACTTATATATTTCGTACATAGGTAAGTGAATGTCAGAAAAAATGTCAGAACAACAAATGAAACCATATTAGTGCATATATAATATTTTAGTTTTTATAGATATTAAATATTTATAAAAAGCTGGTAGAGGAGGCCAGGACTCATCACCGAGTTGTAGCGCTGGACTGATGATGATGATGAAATATTTACTAAGTATGATTACATTCTGTCCTCTTTTTTTGTCGATTTTTGTTTTAGACTTATATTTGATGAAAAAAAAAATTGATTGGTGCAAATCCAAAATAGTGCATCCGAAAACTTCAGGAACTGAGACTAATTCGGAGAATGATAGAACAATTAGCACAGCTGATATCACATTTAATGGACTTATGGTAAATTTTTAATTAGTGGAAAATATTCAACCAGGTACTATTGCACAATCTAATAAAAATATAAAACTATAAATTATAGTCACATACAATATATATTTTGTTTAATAATAAAAATTAAGGTAATTTTAAAACAAACACTGTTTTATAATAGAGTTAAATCATTATCTATCCATACCATTATATTTGCACAAACTGCAAGTGTCAACTTGAAACGGTGCAGACATGTTTTGCATAATAGCAAGAACAATTAAAATGGTAATTCTAAAGTCTCTGGAACGAGAGACTCATCACAACCATCACTTAATGGAGTTTTTCAAGCCCAATTTTTTTAAACCAAACAACTTCGCTAGTTCTGTTTGCAAAAAACATTGCAGTAAAAAAATCTGTCATTTTATACGCGTAAATTTGGTCGATTAAATATGATTAATTTAAATTATTTTTTTTGACGTTTCATTTTTTCGTCTTATAAAATAATTACTAAATTAATATCGTAATTGTTATGAATACAACTTCTATCTTTCTAATTAAGTTTATATATTAAAGACTATCTGAAACTGTCTTCAGATAATGTCTTCAAAATGGCGGACGATTAAAAGTAATTTAATTCAATAAGTGTTTTTTAACCGAAAACCGCGAATAAGAGAAATAAAAATTGGAATTTTACCCACAAATACGTTCATAACTCAGTTTATTTTTGAAGATGGAGAAAAGTAAGAATTTCAGAATAAATAAAGCGCGATAAAAAAAAATATATTCAAGTAACAAATTATAATAGATGTGATTCCACCCGAAATTGGTTATTATTGAAGATAGAGAAAAATTGAAAAGATTTTCGAGATCAAAAAAACGCTATGAACAAAGACTAATAAAAAAAAAATAAAAAAAAAAATTAAATGAAATAAAATCATTTTACGTGGTCAAGCCATAACTTATTACAGATGTGATTCGCTGATACCTCGGTTATTATTGATGATAGAGAAAAAATGTTTTTGAATCCGGAAATTTTATTTGAATAATTTGAATGAAAATCGGAGGAAAAGAAAAGGATATAGTAACGCATACTGGTATAAATGCTTTTGGTTTATTATTTTCGATAATAAACCTTTGGGAAGAAAAAAAAAACAAAAACAGCGCTCTATCCACTAGACCACCTCGCTCAATAATGAACCTTTGTAATCGACAAAAAAAAATTAACCCCCCCCCCCCAATCAAAATCTTTTGTCGTGTGTGCTATTGCTAGAGAATTAAATTTTATACAAACTGAAAAAAAAATCATTGAAATTGGTTCAGAACTAGCGGAGATATAGCGTTTTGAAATAAGCAGTAGTAAAATGCTATGATACTTCGAATTATTGCTTTTCACATTACTTAAGTGCCTATCAACAGCTATAAAAACAGTGTTAGCCGAAAGGTATTGTTATTTGGAAATAATAAACCATTCTGTAATAATTTGCAGCTTTTTCGTATGTTTAAATGAATCTGAGAGTATGAGGTAATAAAATGTTTAAAAATATATTATTGAGATATATTACAACTTGATTCAAAATGAAGAGTAGTGATAGTGATATGAGACCACATTTAATGAGAACACCAAATGACATAAAATAAATAAAAAAATATTAAAAATATAATACGTTATTGACTACTAAAAAAAAGAAAGAAATGTAATTTGATTTTATTATGAATTGGGTTATTGAATAGAAAAGGAAAAAAAATATAATAATAATAATAATCATTATTTTTTTTTGTAACATTATTACTCATTTTTGTAATATAATTTCCTTATAAACAAATAACACTTCTTTAAGTGTTGATTCTAAGAAAAACATGTGAATCACATGTTACTTTTGTACGGGAAAAACAAATAATATTTATTTATGTTTTTCCTGTTTAACGCTATCAGGACATGCTACATTTCAACAAGATTCTATATTGATTCTATTTGTTTTTTATCTTAATTGTTAATCTTTCAATATTTCCGGCTAAAGAGTCGATGAGGATTAATTTATCATCAATTTCCAATACTAAAATGCAAAAGAAGCAACAGTACATTCTAAAAAGATAATTACCTGTTATATCGGTGAAACTGTTATTATGGCAATCAAGTGCGCAGGTAATAGATTATTTTTAAAATCGAATCGACATAATTCAGTCAGTAAAATATGTTGGACTCTTCTGTTTTACCTTCTGTAAAGTAGTTATAAAATAACGTATGGGACGGAACTACAGGGCGGAACAAAAAACCAAAAACCAACATACTGGTCATAGTTACATTATATTTTCAATCAAAAGGAACAACTGAGTTAAGCGAAAGTGGTGTGTTGCTCGAGATTTTTTTACTTTTAATTGATTCGATCTTGAAAATTTTTTAATACGAATTTTAAACGGAAACACGTTTTAATATTCTCTGAATTCAAATAATCAAGTCCTACAAACAGGTGTGTGTGTGTGGCAAGTCATGGTCGAAACCGTTAAGTTGTATGAAACTGAAATTTAATATTTTTTAATCCTTGCTCAAGACTGAAACGACAAGAAACTGCTCGAAGATACCGATTACTACAACACTTACTAGACAAACGTTCAAAACTTCCAGTATATTACAAGAGACTCATTTGCATCACTATTATCAGACCTATCTGGACATATGGAATCGATCTTTGGGACTCTACTAAATCATCTAATTGCTTCCGCATTCAATATTTACAATTAAAAATCTATCGCAAAATCCTGAATGTTCCTTATGTATCAACTCCTCCATAATGACCTAAACATCCCATTTGTTGCAGACATAGCTCGTGATAGATACACCTCTTTTCATTCTAAACGCCCTACCCACACAAATCCACTTGTCTGTAATATATATTCCTTAGATATTCCTGATTACCCTCCGAGTCGATTGAAAAGAAGGTGGCCTCGGGACCTACTGCCTTAAAATAGTGAAGTGCTACCACTGGGTAGTTCTTTCTCAAGACATTTTCACGACTTTTTTTCACTCTGAATATTTACTCATTGTGTTATGTAATACAGTTGTATATTACAATAAAAAAATAATAAAAATATATTAGAAGCGTATATGGCTGAGATGCTATAGCCAATTGTCCTACAAAACCGGCGAACCAGTATAGTGACTTCATACCATGCATTTTGAAACTTTTTACGATGTTTTCAATAACGGCTTAGATTTGAATTAACGTATATCATTCCAAACTCTAATGGGCGTAAATATAGCATAGGTTTCATTATTTTTTAAATTGTCAGACTGAGCTTAAATGCCAATATTTCAAGTTTTCTTTTTTTAAAGCAACTTTAATTTGTTTATCTTGTTAGCATTAGAGAAAAAACTGGCAATAGTACATGTTGAACGAATTTGAACAATTGACTATTTAACATAATAATAATAATAATAATAATAATAATAGGCTTAGCGAATCCGAAGGTTCGATGCCGATACCACTAAATTCCGCCTACACAAAATCATCCAATGCTCACCATTCAAGCCCAAGCTCCCGAGATCAGCCTTAACGCAATCCTCCCATCTCCGCTTCGGCCTACCTTTCGGACGCCTACCAGTCGGATCAGCAAATACCAACTTTCTCGGAATCCGCTCGTCATCGAGCCCAACAACTTTACTCGCCCATTTGAGTCTCCGCGATGCAATCAGCTCAATTATATTCACAGGATGCAAGTTCCGCAATTCCGCGTTATGCAACCTTCTAAACTCCCCAGTGGCCTCATCTCTCTTTGGACCAAATATTTTACGCAATACCTTATTTTCGAAAACCTTAAGCCGTTGTTCATCCTTTAAAGTAAGCGGCCACGTTTCGCATCCGTAAAGAACCGTTGGAAGAATAATAGTTTTATAAATTCTAATCTTTAAGTTTTTAGATAGAAGCCGCGAACTAAGTAACTTAGCAACTGAATAAATAATAACACGCATTTCCCACCTTTAACCGGGACTTTATTTCTTCCTGGATTTCATTTTTTCTAGTTATAATTGAACCTAAATACTTGAATTTCTCTACGTGTTCAAAAGTATGACCTGATACATCAATATCACCAAGATCGACACCGTTTCTGCTACTAATCATATACTTCGTTTTATCGGTGTTTAATTCGAGTCCTATTTCTTTACCGGTTTTTATTAACACACTTGTATTTAGTTGTATGGTTTCCGTGTCTTCACCTAGCAGTACCAGATCATCGGCATACCCCAAAACCGGAATCTTGTCACCCATATTTAAGCCTTTCTCGGTACACATCACCTTTTCTATGACATATTCTAAAGCTATATTAAATAACACAGGTGAAAGGGAGTCACCCTGTTTCAAACCCGATCGCACCTCAAATCTCTCGGAGTAATTATGACCGATTCTAACTTTATGGAATGTTTCCGACAAACACATTTCTACTAGGTTTTATTTAACATAAAAATAGTAATATAGATGTACTATTAGTAAACTTTTGTGGATTTTATAAGGTATTTTCATAATTGATATTATGTTATCGTGTACATCAAGGTAATGAAAATGGATGAAAAGTGGAATCAAGCTAAGAGACTGTTGTAGACAATAATTTCTATTGTTAGATTATTTAATGAACTACTTGCACAGAGTGGCTTTCAAAACACGCATGGATGAATAGGACCAGGAATGAAAAAATAAGGGAAGAACTAAACATTCCTGCAATGAAGGATACCCTGAAGAAGAGACAGGGTAGTGCGGGCATGTGTTTAGGATGAGCCACGATTGTGATCCACGCAAATATATGAAGGTAAAACCAGATATAAATATATATAAATAACAGGTATAAAAAGGTCAAACTAGACATAGAGAAAGACTTGGGCTTAGTGATGGCTACGTTTCCAAGTCGGGGCAAGCGAGAGGCAAGACAATGCAGGAGATGAAGACTCTTGCAGGAGACAGAAAGCGATGGAGGTCCTGGGTTGGACTAGTTCCACGCTGAAAGGCACAAGAAGAAGGCTAAAGAAGAAGAAGATTATTTAATCTTTTATAAAACCTGTGTTACATCGAAACTCAATCCAATTCTTTGACTTTTTTAACCCCAACTTTATTTAAAAGTTCTTAAATTGATTTTAATAACGTAGGCAAGTAAAAGTCGTGTATTACGCGCACTATAGTTTCATTTTTTATATATTGTTACATAAAAGGTGGCAGCCAGGATTGGATATATAGTCCATAAGGTGGCAGTGAGGATACACGAGTATAGTCCAAGCAATCATACTCCGGAATATCCGTGTGAAGGACTTCGGAATGTTGGACAATTGGATTAGTCTGCTTGAAAAGAAGTTTCATGAAAACTCAAGTGAGCCTGAAGTAATATGGTCCAGTGTCGATCTGTTAGAGGAAACTTTACCGGAGGGGAAAAAAGTTAGTTCGTATACTTCTTGGAGCGGAAATCCAAACCCCTTACGCATGTTATTGAGAGCTTTTTTACAAGTCGGCTAATCAAAATCGGAAGTTATCATGGAATCGTTTCAATGATTTATAATTTTCATTTAAACTAAATTTGCGTAGTAAAATATATTATTTTATTGTCAATTATTATTATAGAAGAGTAAAAATATTTATGAATGTAATAATTGGATCTATCTCTTCTCCTTCTTTATATTTTTATTTATTAGAACATAAATAAAACTTAATTATGACGTTTCGAGGTAATTTCTTTGCTTCATCTTCAGATTATCCAATAATTATCTAAAATACAATTTAATATCTAATTAAATTTAATATCTAATCTATTTAATATATATATATATATATATATATATATATATATATATATATATATATATAAATATATAATCTTTAGCTTTCCAAGGTATATTATAGGTCTATATAACTGTTTTAAGTTAAAAAACACACACAAAAAAATGTTTGCTCTTTTTTCCTTTAGATGGATATCATATTCGTTCAAAACACACATTTTTATCAGCGCTAAAAATATTTTTATAAAATTTACAAAATTAAAGGAACTTTAGAGGAAGGAAATTTAAAATATTTGCAATTAAGCCCTGTCAGACTTTCAATTATAATACTATCTACATGATATTTAAGCCCATTATATTTTACTGGTTAGCCTATTTTTAATTTAAAATAATGCTGTAACATCTCGGGCGTGTAAGTGTCATAAATATGAAATTTCAGTTTCGTACGGCTTTCATAGTTTTTGCGCTAAACGTACCAAATACGGACACACACACATTTTTGCGGGACTTGGTCATTTGGACTCAGAGGACCCTAAAACGCGTGTTTCCATTGAAAACTGGAATTCGAAAATTTTTAAGACCGCAATACTTTCCCTTACTATAATATATTTCATGTCTAGGTAAATGGAAGTAAAAATAAAACTTACTAATTTCCGCTACAAATCAGTTATTTCAATTCTTAAAAGTAAATACATGCATAAAATAGAACTTTTGATATACCTATTCCTGTGGTATATCACAAGAAGTGATCCTATCTCCAGTCCTCATTTCCATGCATACTGAGGAGTAGTGGGTCACTACTATGAAGGAACCAGCATCACCGCCAACGCTGGCGCCATTTCTATATAAGGCAGTAGCCACAACAGAGTACAATAAGTCAGGAACCAACTACGTGATAGGTTGACATAAACAGAAACCAAGTTGTTGATAAACTACCTGCAACACCTCAATATGCCTAGGAACCTAAAAAGATGAATAGCGTAGGATTTAGTTTCCAGAAGGGAAAGTCTATCAGAGGGACCAATGCCTTATTTGCATATCCTTAGTATATTTAAGCTTCAGGCAGAACTGTCAGACGATAACAAACAAAACAAAAATTGGTGCGAACAACACACGACTTTGAATTACCTCCGTCATTTATATCAATTTAAAAATATTGTAACAAATTCACAAAACGAAATGAGTTTTTAAAGAATTATTTACATTAGATTTTAATAGAAGCAAGTGTTTTGTTAGAATATACCACTATCAGTTTGTTTTATCGGATTTTCATCACTCTCCGTACCATCCTAACTGTATATTATCAATGTATATTACTCTTCTTAGGTTCAAAAAGTAAAAATTCCATTAAAAAAATAGTTTTGCAGTTTTCTCCTTTACTTTGATATCAAATTCGTTCAAATTATATATTTACCTGATTTTTAGCAATGCTAATCAGATGATATGGTCAATTTTATAAAATATACAAAATTATAGGTACTTTAGTCAAAGAAATTTTAAAATATTGGCATTTAAGACCTGTCAGACTATTTCAATCAAAATAAAACCTATATGATATAAAAGATTGTCCAATTTTGCATCTATATAGCGAGTTTAATCGAAATCGTTCGAGCCGTTTTTAAGAAAAACTTAAATATGTGCAAAATGCATGGTATAAATGGACTCTTCTAGTTAGCTGATTTTGATGACAAAGTTATTGTAACATTTTGTGAGCACAGTTGTCTTAAATATGAAATTTCAGTTTCATAGCAGTTTTAGTTTTGCGTTGGACACACGGACACGGATACACACATCGAAAAACAGAATTTTTAGCGAAACTTGGTCATTTGGACTCAGAGGACCCTAAAACAGTATTTTCGTTGAAAACTGGAATTCGAAAATGTTCACGATCGCAATACTTTCCCTTATCATATATTCCATACATAGATAAGCAAATGTAAAAAGCTTAAAATTGAGAAAAAAAGAAGTACTTTGTTTGGCAAAATTAAAAGAATAGTTAAAAAATATATATATTCTAGACGTTTACATTGGACTTTGTGCTGGAGGGGGAAGAGGGGGCATTAGTTTTTTTCTATAAAATAAACCATCTTCCAAACATGTAGCAATGAAACCACAACAAGTAATTATCCCGAACATAACTAATGCAACCTTATAATATTACTTAATAAAAATCCTTTACCGTTCTGTTCCCACCACTTACGCAGATTTCATTATAAGAAGCAAGATGGGTAATCAAAACTGGCTGTACTTTAAAGCATAAATTATTAAATAACATGATAATAATATCGTTGAGTAGTATAAAAAAAAAAAAAAAATGTCACTTATAAACTACCTTCACAGGTGTTACTGGAAACACTCATACAAAGTAAAGTGTTTGATACACGATTGTTTACAAAATAGTAAATTTTATTATTACTTTTTTTAAATTTCATGGATGGAATTAGATCAAGGACATCATGGTGTAAGGTTTTTTTCTTGACAAAATATAATGCATGAACTATTGCTATATGGACTTAAGAATGAAAGAATTTGCTGTTCAGAAATTTAGCTGTTCCCCACAGTTCAAGTCCGTGGGTCCAAGTGGGCTTAAGAATAGACTTTTCAGTTAATATTTTATTGTTTGTATGGGGGTTCCATGTCAGTTTTTTGTCAATGAGGGAGCCAACATACCTGACTGTGTCCGAAAAGGAAAGCGATATGTAGTCAAATTTCATTTTAAGAATAAAAATCTGGTGCGGGCAACACAGACTTTCACTTACCTCGATTTTTAAAATCAATGAAAGAATTTTCAAATACAGTTAGAGATAAAAATACGTGAAACTATTAAGGAATTAATCAAATTGAATTTATATATAAACATGTGTTTTATTAAAAAATCTATTATATTATTATCTAAAATAATCAGTTAGTTTTATCTTCTTCTCATCACTCTCCATTAACTTCTAAAAGCTTGTGTATGAGATGATATTTTTTCTAAAATCTTTAGCTTTCCAACGGTATATCATACATGTATATTACTGCTCTTATGTTCAAAAACGAAAAATTTCATTAAAAATATATTTTTTCTGTTTTCTCCTTTAGTTGGGTATCGAATTTATTCAATTTATATATTTACCTGTTTTTCATCAGCGCTAACAAGATAATCTAGTTATTATTATTGAATCTAAAAAATTAAAGGTACTTTAGAGGAAGAAAATTTAAAATATCGGCATTTAAGCCCTGTCAGACCATTTTTATCCAAATAAAACCTACATGATATTAAAGCCCATTTAATTTTACATCGATATAGCGAGTTTAATCAAAATCGTCGGAACCGTTTTTGAGAAAATCGAAAAAAGGTGCAAAATGCATGGTATAAAGTGCCTCTTCTGGTAAGCTCATTTTGATGAAAAAAGTTTTGTCACGTCTCGGGCGTATAGTTGTCTTAAATATGAAATTTCAGTTTATAGGACTTACCGTTTCCGCCCGGGAGTTACACACAGACACACACACACACAGACCTTTTTGCGGGACTTGGTTATTTGGACTCAGGGGACCCTAAAACGTGTATTTCCGTTGAAAACTGGAATTCGAAAATTTTCACGATCGCAATACTTTCCTTACTATATATAGTAAGTGAAAGTAAAAATAGACACTGGCTGTAATTAAAATCATAAATTGAGACGTTGATTTCCAAAAGGTACTATATCCATTCTAGGAAATTTTACAGGAAGCGCGAAAATCTCTCATTATTATATTATTAAACTAGCTAATTTGGGTATTTTTTCCTTAAAATTTAGAATTATTTTTTTACTATAATAATAACATCTTATTAAAGTTATGAAATGATTTTTTTAGGGTGATTTGAAACGAAAATAAATGCGTAATTACTACTTTTAGAAAATCACCGCATTTCTAAATCACGTTTTTTAAGGACTTATGAATTCATTAGATAACATTAAATATAATATTTAAATAGAACTAAATGATGAGAATACAAATATGACAAAAAATCAATTTCGTAAAAAATGTCCTTTAGTACCTTTTGGAAATCAACGTCTCAATTATTAATAAACATAATAATAACATCGTCGAGTACATAAAGAACTTCCACTTGTAAACTATTATCGCAGTTGGTTACTGCAAATCCTGATACTTTTGCTTATACACATAGGGTAATAAAAATCAATGATTAAATTATAAGAATTAATATGCCATCAACAATGTGTCTGAGTAATAGTAATGCTAACTTTGCTTAACTAGTTTTTATTATAGCATAAATATATATATATATATCATATATATTATTATTTATATTTAAATATATATATATATATAACGTAAGAATACAGTCCAAAATTATCAATAACTTATATTAAATTAATTATTTACATTTTAACTTTCTACAACTCCCAGAAAGCTAAGATTATATTACTCATATCTGAAATACCTTGTCATGAAAACAAATAAAAATATTTATGAAAATAAATATCAAACCCAAAATAAATTTGCAAATGACACATACCTATTTACCAAATGTTATCTTCTCCAAATTTTGGGTATTGTCACAAACATTTCTAAGTATGATTTCACAACAAGAAAACACTTAGTACAAAGATAAAAATACCTTATTTAATCACTTTACATTAAACGTTTGTAGACGGTATTTTTTTCTTCAAACGAATGACCTTTCCGAGTGGCAGATATCGAACATACGTGAACACTAACTGGATGTATCCTCACGTTGTAAAACCTTCAATTAAGAAATACGTGTTCAACACCCACCTTGCCGGTTGGGACACATAACCTTGATTGAACTATACCGCCACCCATTTCATGCTGGTGGTATTATATCGATTTATAACGGAATGAAACTTAAGCACTTTATACAAATAATAAGTAGATAAATTCCCATTACTTTTCTTGCCTTTTTCTTTTACTAACCCATATATGAATTTTTTTTGTCATATCTCATTTATTGTTCAATAATCAAGTAACAAATAAAACAATATTGCAAAAACAAATAATGCAACAATACATACCGATTAGAACTAATACAATCTTTGAGATAAATATGAAATAAATATTAAGAGAAAGTATTGAGATCGAAAAAAAATTCAAATTCTAAGGGAGTACGTTTAAGGGTACCTAGAGGTCATAAAACTAAGTAGCGCAAAAAAGTGCTTTTGTGTGCATGATAAGTCAAGCACAAAAAAGAAAAGTCGTTTTAAAACTATTTTTTTTTTTATTATTATTATTATATTATTTGTAGTATGTAATAATAAGGACAGATTGTAATGTTACTAAATAAGAATTGTTTCTTAAAAAAAAAATTGTAGTAAGTTACAACTGTATTGGATAATACATCAAGTAAATAGGGTGTAAGATAAAATACACGAAAAGGGCATGAAGAGAAACTGCCCATTGGCAGCACTCCAGTAGGTAATGCAAACTTGAAGGTCATGAGGCTATCTTCTTTTCAAAAGGATTGACAGGAGTGGATGAGGTAGCAAGGATTAAAACTAGTGGGTTAGAATGGGAGTAGTTTTTCATGAAGAGATTGATACTTGGTTCGGGCCATATCAAAAACAAATGGAACTTCATGGTATTTATGAATGAGTTGAATGGTGACAAACTAAGGGGCATTGAGGATTTTGGATTGTGAGGGTTGAACAGAGGAAGAGTTTGACGGTTTAGTAGCAAGATAGATAACCATCACTGGCTGTTATTAAAACTATAAATTATTAATTAACATAATAATAATTTCGTTGCGTAGTTAAAGAACTTCTACTTCTAAATTACATCTTATACACAAAAAAATAGCATTTTTTTTTTTTTTTTTGTAATACTCTGTAACTCTATGGTATATAGGCCATTTGATGGTAATGTAGATGAGCCTTTTGTAGTTAATTAGAATGTTAGAGCGTTTCTACAGTAAGTGTTGAAGTAATCGAAAGCGATAAACAGTTTCTTGTGTGTCAGACTTGTGTGCGGATTCCATGTAAGGTGTTTGTCAAGCAGGAACCCTATATAGCGATTCTGTTCAACCGGGAATATTATAAAAGGACACTGTAAGGCAAGATATATAATTTTATATTGTTATATTATTTTATTTAAATTATATGTTTTGCAATATAAATTTAAATTATATGTTTTGCAACCTCGCGCGGATCTCATTACCGCGTATGGGGAGCGTCCCACGGGTGGCGGATGTGGGGATGGTCGGTGGAATTTCCTCGGAAGCTCCTCCCGGCTAAGTCCGATGGACTCGCTGACCAACAATGAGAGCGGCCCCCCAGGCTTGCTGGAGGGTGTGACGTAGGTTCGAACGCCCTACTCACATATTTTAGTTCACAAAATATCACCAAAAGTCATGGATTCCTCTGAGGTAAAACGCTCATTATCCGGAGGTAAACTAGTCCCCCGTTCGGGTCTCCGGGTGGGGACTGCTTCAGGGGAATCATGGCGCAAGATGAAAATTAGAGATCTAACAATAGGGACGTGGAACGTTAGAAGTTTAAATACGGCAGGTGGGTTAAAGTCGGTCGCGAATGAAGTTAAGGGGTACCATTTAGATATCGTTGCATTACAAGAGGTTCGCTGGCCAGGGGAGGGTTCGTTAACAGAAGGAAAGTATACTATTTGGTACGGGGGGAGCGTTAATTATTGTCTAGGTACCGGGTTTCTGATTAGGAATAGATTTCTTTCCGCATTACGGGACGTACAGTTCTTTAGTGAAAGAATATCGGTTGCTATATTTCAAGGGCGTTGGTTTAAAATCGCGTTTATAAACATTCATTCTCCCACCGAAGACAGTGATGATGAAGTAAAATGCGAATTTTATGATAAACTAGAGTCGGTTTACGATAAGTTACCGCGAAATTACATTAAGATAATACTAGGCGACGCGAACGCAAAGGTTGGAAGGGAAGAAGTATATCGTCCTACAATCGGTAAAGAAAGTTTGCACGAATATAGTAATGATAATGGGACCCGACTAATAAACTTTGCCATTTCGAAAAACCTAGTAATCAAAAGTACTACATTTAAACATAAGGATATTCATAAGTATACGTGGACATCGCCGGATGGACAAACACGGAATCAAATCGATCATGTTTTAATACAAAACAGATGGCAAAGTAGCATAATTAACGTGAGATCGTATCGGGGTGCAGAATGCGGTTCTGATCATGAATTAGTAATCGCGAAACTTCGACAAAAACTAAATACAAAAAAGAGAACACCGAACTATATTCGTCCCGAGAATTTTGATTTAGTTAAATTGAACAACCTCGAAATTAGAAAACAATTCGCGATAGAAGTAAAAAATCGGTTCGAAGCTTTGGAATCTTCAGACGAGGAACACGAAGATGTAAACAAATTATGGGAAGGAATCAGGGATAATATTAAAGAGGTCGGTAATTTATGTCTTGGAAAAATCGAAAATAAAAAGAACAAACCTTGGTTCGACAGGGATTGTCAAAATATGTGCGAAAAAAGAAAAACCGCTAAACTGAATTCCTTAAATAATCCAAGCGATAATAATGTGGCTTATTTTCGGTTAGTAAAGAATGAAACTTCAAAACTATTAAAAAATAAGAAAAGAGAGTATCTTAAAGACAAAATAATAGAAATAGAAAAACACAGAAACGAAAATAACGTAAGAGAGATGTACAAAGGTATAAACAAATCGCGTAAAAGATTTGAACCTCTATTGAATGCGGTTAAAGATGCAAATAACAATATAATTGCGGATCCTTCTGAGATATTAAATAAATTTAAACAACACTTTGACGGCATCTTAAATACGGAAAATAATAATCAATCTCCTCTCTCTGAATATCAGAGCGCTGAACCATGGATAGACGCTCCGAGTAAAGATGAAGTCGAAATGGCGATAGGAAAATTAAAACGTTATAAGGCCGCAGGAAATGATAATATCACGAGTGAATTAATCAAGGCGTGTGGAGAAGCGGGCGTTTCCAAAATACATTTTTTAGTTAAAAAGATCTGGGAAACTGAAAAAATGCCAGAAGAATGGAAAGAATCAATACTTATTCCGATTCACAAAAAAGGACCGAGGTCGGATTGTAACAACTATCGTGGGATCTCTCTTCTCCCAGTATGCTATAAAATATTCTCGTCAATTCTAACTAGTCGAATCACGGAATACGCTGAGGAAATTATCGGAGATTACCAATGTGGTTTTAGGCGGAATCGCTCGACTATAGACCAAATATTTTCCTTACGTCAAATATTAGAGAAAAAATTGGAATACAACGGTGTAGTCCATCAACTTTATATCGATTTTAAAAAGGCTTATGATTCAATAGACCGTCAGAAGCTATATAACATCATGATTGAACAGGGAATACCTAGAAAGTTAGTAAACCTAGTAGAGATGTGTTTGTCGGAAACATTCCATAAAGTTAGAATCGGTCATAATTACTCCGAGAGATTTGAGGTGCGATCGGGTTTGAAACAGGGTGACTCCCTTTCACCTGTGTTATTTAATATAGCTTTAGAATATGTCATAGAAAAGGTGATGTGTACCGAGAAAGGCTTAAATATGGGTGACAAGATTCCGGTTTTGGGGTATGCCGATGATCTGGTACTGCTAGGTGAAGACACGGAAACCATACAACTAAATACAAGTGTGTTAATAAAAACCGGTAAAGAAATAGGACTCGAATTAAATACCGATAAAACGAAGTATATGATTAGTAGCAGAAACGGTGTCGATCTTGGTGATATTGATGTATCAGGTCATACTTTTGAACACGTAGAGAAATTCAAGTATTTAGGTTCAATTATAACTAGAAAAAAGGAAATCCAGGAAGAAATAAAGTCCCGATTAAAGGTGGGAAATGCGTGTTATTATTCAGTTGCTAAGTTACTTAGATTGCGGCTTCTATCTAAAAACTTAAAGATTAGAATTTATAAAACTATTATTCTTCCAACGGTTCTTTACGGATGTGAAACGTGGCCGCTTACTTTAAAGGATGAACAACGGCTTAAGGTTTTCGAGAATAAGGTACTGCGTAAAATATTTGGTCCGAAGAGAGATGAGGCCACTGGGGAGTTTAGAAGGTTGCACAACGCGGAATTGCGGAGTTTGTACCCTGTGAATATAATTGAGTTGATAGCATCGCGGAGACTCAAATGGGCGCGTAAAGTTGTTGGGCTTAGTGAGGAACGGATTCCGAGAAAGTTGGTATTCGCTGAACCGACTGGTAGGCGTCCGAAAGGTAGGCCGAAGCGGAGATGGGAGGATTGCGTTAAGGCTGATCTCGGGAGCTTGGGCTTGAATGGTGAGCATTGGACGATTCTGTGTAGGCGGAATTTGGTGGTATCGGCATCGAACCTTCGGGTTCGCTAAGCCTATTATTATTATTATTATATGTTTTGCAAAGAAACTGAATATAATTCTTTAAACATTCCTTATTATTTCTTTAATTGATTTTAACAACCGAAGTAAGTGAAAGCCTTGTATTTCCCGCACCAGTTTTTTACATAATAATCGCAATGAACAAAAATTCACGCACATGACGCCTAATCTCGTTTATAGTAGGCGAACTTTAATATGAGCAATGTTGTTATTTACACTGTTATGTATAATATTGTAATATTCACTAATATGTATAATATTCTCATATAAACTATTGTATATAATGTTGATATAATATTAATAATAATAATAATAATTCTTTATTTATTCTGGGACAAGTCCCTTCAGAATAACATAACAGGAAATAAAAAGGTGGACTTAAGACTAGAGTCTTAGAGTAAAATGACTAAAAAACAGAAAAGAATTTAACTAATAACATGAACTAATAAAATAACTTAAAAGCTAAATTGTAATAAAAATGTACAAACCAGAAAAATAAAAGTATGTTAACATGAGAAACAAAAAATTATTTAAAAAAAAAAAAAATTTAATCAGATAAAAGAAATATATATACATATATACACAAACACACACATATATATATATATGTATATATATATATATATATGTATGTATGTATATATATATATATATATATATATATACATACATACATATATACATATACACACATATATATATATATATATATATATATATATATATATATATATATATATATATATATATATATACATATATACACATATAAACACATACACATACATACGCATACATACATAAACACACACACACACACACACACACACACGTATATATATCCATATATACACACACACATACACACGTACATACATACACACATACACACACCAGCATATGCATGTATGTACACAGTTTTTAAAAGCAAAGGAAATTACTATTCTTCTTTAAACATATTTATAATTTGATCTTGCATCTTTGAAAAGATAATGATTTCAAATATTTGCTGTTGAATTTACCGTTGAAAATGATAATTAAATAAGTAAATCTGTTCTATTATTTATTAGTTAATTATTCTTGAAATTAGCATCTACTTGGGATTATTTAGAAATTGGATTGATAGGAAATGGCTAAATAGACAGGATTTGAATGTGGAGAGAGATTGGGAGTCACGGATATTAGGGGGAATGGAGTTCCATAGGGAGGCGGATCGTATTAAGAAAGATCTATCGAAAGCTGCGGATCGATGGGACGTTATATACAGATCTGAAGGCCGTGAGCGGGTGTAACGAATATATATATATATATTATATAATAGTATAAACCACAGCTTTTAATAAATAGTGACCAATATAAAATTACAATTCGTGATGTAATCTAGACCTAATATAATGCGTTATTAATCACAGATCTAGCGAGGATGAACTTATTTGTTAATGGAGTTCTCATGTAGACTGAAAATGGTTTAGTGCTTTTGCCGCTTATCGCTTCATGGGCCATTTTGTTTATTCATCACTAAATACATGTAATGCGAAGCAGACCATCTTGAAATTATTAATTTTTAACGTCTATACAGAAAACTTTTCCGTGCCTAATTAAAAAAAAAAAGGAAGTTACAAAATCTTGTAATTTGCAATTTTATATAAATTTGACTGAATCAGACAGCTACAAAATTATATTTAATTACCTCTGTATAAAACCATTGAAACGTTTCTAACCTGCGTGTTATAAATAATTTTTCTCTGAAATTATTTTGCATATCATAAGGATTAATTATTTATTGGATAGAAAGGTAAATGTGTTTTATTTAAAATTGTCTCTTAGTTTTTGACAATAATTATAAAACACAAAATACAGGCATGGATACAGCCCTCTGCCAGAAAGTTGGTCTACTTATTTATTTTTTAGTCAAAAAGTTAAAAAATATTCATTATTTAAATATAAGTGTTAAATAATAAACGAAATGAGCTTTGTTTCCAATCGTTTAATCTTACAATTGGATAATATAATTATTATTAACTTCTAATCTAGTCTATAACTCAATTTCCACATAAATAGTCACACCAAGGGATATCTTAACACGTGGACCGCCAGCCTCCACGTGGTTTCGCTGGACATTCACTCTTCTGAGGGTTATAAGAAGACTTCTATTTCGCAAGAAATGTAGTTTCGTCTTTTTTGAGAGATAACAGATTAGTTAAAAAAAAAAATATATATATATATATTCGTATATTCGATAGGCTAGAAAATCGGATGTGATAGGGATCACTTGTAGCTGGGTGGCTAGCGTAACAGCCTCCCATGCCAAAGGTCACGGGTTCAAACCCGCAGGTGGTCCTAGGATTTTTTAATGGGAGTAAGAAATCCTTAGTTACGCCGTCCTTCGGAGGGGACGTTAAAAGGTGGTCCCGAGCCTGTGCGATGTCAGGTACTCGTTAAAGATCCCTATCCTAATAAAACCTGGATAGGCAAAATTTAGGACTCCCACTGTAGCATCGTCCGATTAGCCATAGTAGCATAAAAGTGACGTTAAACGAATAAACAAACAAACAAATCGGATGTGATTGATTAATTCATAAAATTAAGCAGCTGCTTTGTAAAAGTTTAAGACCTCAGGAAATGCATTTTTTTATTAAATATGGTACATATTTTTAAAAATATTTCTAGATGTATGGTAGATGAGGTAGTTAAACATGCGTCTGGCTCTCGAACTATTACCAATGGCGTTAAATTCCTATCAAAGTGACGGTCCATATTATTCGCTAATTATCTTCATTTTCTCAACTTGATACCTATATTTTTTAGTAACGTAATTATTAAATTAAATTTACAGAACTTTATTAAAATTAATGCATCTGTCTCGCCTCAACACGTGAATCACTAAGACGAATCAGGTAAACATGTCCGGCTCTCAATCCTTATAATATATATATCCTTTATCCTAAGAAATGATGATATATTCTCATAATTTTGCAAAAATACTGACAAAAAATTTATAAAATTGAAAATTGCAGCATCACTCTCACCCTAATATATATATATATATATATATATATATATATATATATATATATATATATATATATATATATATATACATAGTAAATAATAATATAGCTTTCATATTCCAGACGTATACCGATCTTGAAAATATAACATCAGTTTCTTTTTTGTAACTTCGTGATTTTCGCTGGCTATTTTGAATTATGACTTTAGAAAATCTAAGACGATTATATATTTAATAAATACCTAAACGTAAATATTCAAAAATAAAGATATTGCAAACGAATAAATAATTGGAAATGAATTTTAAGTACATTAAAGCCCTACTTCAATAAAACAAGTACATAAGTGAAATATAGATACAAGAATATTAATCAATTTCTGAAAAATGATGTTGAATTTCATCAAAAAACATTTGAGTCAAGGAACCTACGTTAATAGGGGTTAAGGTTAGGGTATTGGAATAGGTGCTCAACCTCTTGGTTATTAGCACCGAATAAATCTGTAGTAACAGATTTGTTTTACACTTTTTTCTTCTTTTTATTTATTTATTTTCCCTCTATTTTATTTTATTTTTATTTTTATTGTTTATTTATTTATTTTATATTTTTTTTATTTATATATTTTTTTACACATTCTGAATCAGTGAATCTATTCCAATTTTTATTTATTTTTTTATTATTACTATAATTTTATTTTTTATTATTTTTTTTTCTTATATTTCTGGGAGCAGAGAACATTCTTTGACGAACCTAATCAGTGAACTAACTGTTTCACTAGAGTCCTTCAAGCTCTCACTCAGCGATCTAGCTAGGTTAAGTTTATCCATTAGTACATGGAATTTGGGGCAGTTCTCAATTATGTGTTTTATTGAGAGAGGCACTCTACACAAATCACACATTGGTACGGGCTGCCTGAGGATGAGATGGAGATGTATGAGTCTGCTATGTCCGATGCAAAGTCTCGCCAAAGCAGTTTCCTCGCGTACGTTAATATAGTATAGAATGGAAGATAAAAAATGAACAATATATACCTAATATATTAAAAACGAAAAGCATTTAAATTACGCACATATCTATCGAAAAATTTTAATCAGAAACAATATAAAGTGGTTCGGATATGACTCACTTTGTAAACTTTGATGTTGACTTTTGCCTTGTTTGTTGAGGTGAGATTGCTTATCTAAAGTTAAAAAAAAAAAAAAAAAAAAAAAAAAAAAAAAAAAGAAAGAAAGTAGGTTGTTTAGACGTAGGCTGAATACGGACAAGCTGATTTAATTTCGACATTTCAATTCTACACAAATACAATTTATTGTTTATTGTTTTGTTTTTTGGTTAATTATTAAATTTGACCTTGATTTACACTTTAATTTTTCATTTTTGTGACTGCTGATTTTGGATATATTCATAATTAGGGTCATGTCACATCTTAACCATTTAACATTCATTTAACGCCAAGACAAAACGTAAAACGCTAAACTTTCTACTAAGACTTTTATATTCGATACTACATAGAAGTTCTAAATTATTCACGAGACAGAAACTTAACGTATACAATTATTTATTAAAACCAATATGGACTTACGCTTGCCAAATATACGGACCTGCTGAAAAGACACACATACGAAAAATACAAACCTTTCAATCGCACATCATTAAGACTGGCAACAAAATAACCACCATATGTTTCAGAGGGTATCCTTCATACTGACTTAGGTATTCCAACTACAACAAATCACATTTGATCAACTTACAAACGATTTCAAGATAAACTCAATGGACATATAAACTGACTTGTGCAAAACATCAGTTGTAGCTGACATACCATCTCTAAGTAGGCTTAAAATGAGTTGGATGAGGGACCTCCTGACATAAAAATATAGATCTGCTTAATGTCAGGAGGATGCACCACTATGTGCTGTCTCCCTCATGCCTGCCCACGCCATGTTTCCTTAGATCTAAGCATATTTGCTGATTCTAATTCTTTAACAGATGTAAATAAAATGTTAAGTGACAAAAAACAAAACAAAAAAACATTCATTTAGTTAATAAAGGGATTATTATTAGTAGTAGTAGTATCAGTATCGATAAATCGTCTGGATATTTGAACTTTATGTTAGCTAGACAAATTATTTAGCTAATTTAATTCAATATTTCTTATATAAGAGCACTAAAGGTTGAAAGACAGATATTTCAGCCAGTCGAGAGTTTTAAATCCTCAGGAGCTTATCTCAATAAGAGTGGCTGCATAGAAGCAGAAGTGGCTGGAAGATTTGGAGCGGCAGGGAGGATGTTCAGTATGGTCAAAACGGTTTTCCTGGGAACAAAAAGGAGTCAAGCGGACCAAACTATCCATGTTTCATTAGAAATTTCTCCCTATCTTATCGTACGTACAAAATCGAGAACACTAGCAAAAAAACGCAGAAGTCAGATACAGATCATGGAAATGAGATATAGATAGAAATAGTTTTCGGTGTTTTGATAAAATCGATTGCAGTGACATAATTACTGAAACATTTGTACTAAACCTTCGCATTATGTAAATTTTCGAATTATGTTCATTCGAATGAAGCTAAAGTTTAAGAGACACATCTCAAACTAATGAAATGGGATAATCCTTGAAAGTTAGAGTTCATATCATGGTATAGCGCCCACAAACTCAAGACTGCGGTTAAACTGGTTTCTAAGCTGTGGTTCTAGGGTTCCTATTGCGATCAGCAAAGGGAAAATCCAACCTACTTATTCTACGGTTTAAATTATTTACAGAAAAGACATCAAAGAAAGATGAGTTGTCTCCGAAGACGGATTAATAATGTTGAATAAAAAAAATACACAATTTTGTATTCGAATACATTAGTACAAGAATACATTTTGTAGTTAAAAAACCCTATAACTTTGTTTCTTAAAATCCTCCATCACCAGGTTCTAAGACTTTATAAACATAAAGTTGAATATTCTCAGGTTTTTTTCTAATTACTTTAAGTGAAAATTCGCCAACTGAAATGTCATAATTTGTGGATAAAGATTCAAATCCAGGTTCATCTTCAGATGTGCAAGACAAAGCTAACTCAGCATCACTGTCTTGCAAAGAATATTCATCTGATGTGTATTCTGAAAAAAACAGCAGTGTTCCCATTCACTCCACACTCCCGAAAATTTGGATGCCATAACCTAAAAAATCTGTTTCTAAGAAACCAAATAATATATTGAGCAAGGAATTTTATACAAGAAGACAACTCGAAGATACTAAATAAACTAAACATTAGTAAACAGATAGTAAATAAGCTATATAGATAACAGTTTTATATTTACAGGTAAAGTTAATAGGATAGAAAAAAGTCGTGCAATTTTTCACAGGTTGAGTTAATAAGTCCTAAGTACTACATACAAAACAAAACTATATAATCAAATTATTTACAGAGTGGCCAACCAATAACAACAACATTAATTCCTGTACCGTAAAGTAAGTGGCTTTTAAGCAACATTGAAATAATATTGAAGTTTAGTTACTTTTCACCCCACTATTCCTATATACCCCATTTAACGGTATAATTACGGATAATTGCTTGGAAAATCAAAGTATGTACATATATTTCTTGTCAAAACTGGAACAGATAAAATACTGATATCTCTGTAGATAATTTATGATTAGCTTGATAGGGAATATGAAGTATTTAAAGGATTTCGGACCGCAGAAATAGGATTCAGGAAAATTTTGAAAAATGTTTAATAATCCGTATTATGATCGGTTCTAGATTCAGTCTTGTATTGGATCGATTCTAAGGCGATTTTAAAATTCATGTCTAAGGCAGCGAATCTTGTCGACAACGAGTAAATGAAACATCATCAAAGAATACTGTAGGACAATACATCTAGTGTTTGCGGCTCAGTTAATTTGAATACCACTTTATTCATTAATTTTATAATTTTATATCTGAATTATATACCCTTTCTAACACAGAAGTAGGATTTTAAATAAATCGAAGGTACCATTCTTATATTGTCTGCCAATTTTCTTCATTTCCACTGTAAAAGAGTCAAGTTATGAGAACAGCATATGTTAAAAATATTTAAAATTAAAAATATTCTACAATGGCACAAACCCATTTAATTGACTGAATAAAGGTACATATAGTCAACAAGTAAATAGATACTCGAATCTGCCAGGCTACAAAGTCAGTGGTCTCATTTGGTCACAGGTACATTGTCTAGAGAAAATTCAGCCTATTTATTCTACGAATTATAAAATATAATTGTGATTTTACCTCTTTAAACCCATATGAACATGAAAAATATATTTTCTATTTTCTGTATGTATTTTTTGAAGATATCCGGAAAATATCTCTTCTCACGGCAAACAAACATTAAAAAAAAAAAAAAAAAAAAATGACCAAATTAGAACAACCTTGTTCTGTTGAGAGTCTAAATAAGTCATTATAGTCAGGCTGTAAGAAAGATGAAAAATGATCTAAATGTACGAGAGATCATCAATCTTAGAATTTTCTCGAGTTCTTAAAGATGACAGAATAATTAGTTAAAGTATTTTTGTCTCTGCTAAACAAACAAAATTGTTGTTCTTCTAAATACGTAAATGCTATTTTGTATAGTTACTATACCTGTTCAATCAATATTAAAATATTCACAATACAATACAGGTAAAACTAAAGCAATCCTTATTCGTTCCAAACCAACCTTCAATTCGCTTCCATACTGCCCGTTACTCTTTCTTAATAAAGTCCCTATCCAATTCCTAAAAACTGTTAAAAACCTAGGAGTCACTTTCAATCAAAACCTTTCCTGGAATAACCATGTATCTGAAATAGCCCGAAAATCCACTTCCATATTTAAACAACTCTGTATATTTCGTGAATCTTTCTTTACCTTTAAAAACCCGTCAGCTACTTGTTTCCTCTGTTATCTTCCCCGATTTAGACTACGGTTGCCTGGTGTATGGAGGACCGATGAACTAGAAGGTTTAAACAAACAAAATAGAAACGTCTAATGAATTTTTTTATAAGATTTATTTTTGGATATTTCCGGCTATTATACTAAGTTTAAGTGGCTTTATTATTCTGTTCGACAGTAATATTTTTATGGTTCTTACCTATTCAGTCTTAGAGTATCTGTTGTGGTGTAAGGAGCTTTGCCGTTTATCTCGTGACATCTGTTATACTTCCGTAGAACAATTGTACTTAACAACCTCACATAGTGACTATCCTCAATAGGTAACTATACAGTGTATTATAGTTAATAAAAATTAACTTATTACTAAAGTTATAAATACTATAAGGAAATTAAAACTTCATATAGTCAGTTTCATTGAGTGGTAGTGGGGACAGTTTGTTTACGGAGTCTAATCCTATCGTTATTCCTATAAACACGCGATACAGTTTCGTATTATTGCCACTATTTTTGTTTTTGTTATTTTCTACTTCAGTATTATTTAAATAATTACAAGGAAAAAATGGCTAATTGCAAATTATGCTGTAAATCTGTCGGAAGAGACAAAAAAGCGAAAGTGATCTGCACAGTTTGTCAAAATATTTATCACACAAAATGTATAAAACTCGATATAACCGACCCAGAGGCGTATAAAAAGTGGATATGCCTCGATTGTGAATCGACTTCGCGATTAACGCCATCCAACGAGCCTGCTACGATGATCAACCTGTTAATGGCGCTCACCGAGGAGGTTAAAGAGATGAAGGCTCGGCTTCGAGGTATCGATGAGTTAAAAGATATCAAACAAACCCTCGAAAAACAGTCCGAACTCTCCTTTGAAAATATGGAGAGGCTTCAAAAAATCGAAAACCTACTTGAAGAGCAAAAAAACCAAGTAGAGAGGTTAACTTTAGAAAATAATTCGTTAAAAGAAAAAAATTTCGTTTTAGAAAACCGCCTAAATACCTCGGAACAAAACCAATTAAAAAACACAATCGAAATTAGAGGGATCCCGGAAAAGCCGGGTGAGACCGTCACTGCCACCATAGTCGGCGTCGGCGCAGCACTGGGCGTGAAGCTGGGCCCGGAAGATCTGGACCACGCTGTACGCCTCAGGCCCAAGGAAGCGGGAGCCGCGGGGACCATCATCGCGCGGTTTGTCCGGCAAGCGGTGAAAGATGACTTGATTCGGCAGAGAAGAATTAAAAGGGATCTTTCTACGCGCCATCTGGGCTGGAACGGAAATAACAACCATCCTATCTACCTTAGCGAGGCGATGACACCCACTAACAGGCATCTTTACTGGCTGGCCAGGCAGAAAAAGGTGTCGTCCAAAATAAAGTATGTATGGTTTAGTGGGGGGCGTGTCAGATGTAGGAAGTCCGATGGTTATCCGGCGGTAATTGTAAATAAACCGTCCGACTTAGATATATTCATTTGAAATCTGATTCCCAGTCACTACAATATTACAATAACTTTATCATATTCGTTTGAAAAAAGATATGATATTTCTGTTTTTTTTTGATTTATTCTGTCTAAAAGGTATAAATGCCATTTATTTTTCAACTTCGATTATTTTTACTTTTTATTTACAGTTTTGTTATAGCTATATTTTATTTACACTATTATTTTTCAACTATCGCTATCTAAATGTTTTATTTCCATGTAATTTATTTTTTTTTACAACTTCAAGTAAAAATTTTCATATTTTCTCACAAATTATAAATGCCATTTATTTCTTAATTTGGATTAATGTTTATCTACAATGTGTTTACGGCTATATTTTATTTACATTATTCTTTTTTAACTATGGTTGTCAAATTTTTTTTATCTGCGTATAATTTATTTTTTTCCAAAACTTTAAGTCAAAATTTTATTATTTTCTCACCAATTATAAATGCCATTTATTTTTCAATCTTGATTATTTTTACTTTTTATTTACAGTGTTGTTATAGCTGTATTTTATTTATACTATTATTTTTCAACTATCGTTATCTAATTGTTTTATCTCCATATAATTCATTTTATTCTAAAACTTTAAGTCAAAATTTTATTATTTTCTCACAAATTATAAATGTCATTTATTTTTCAATCTTGATTATTTTTACTTTTTATTTACAATGTTGTTATAGCTGTATTTTATTTACACTATTATTTTTCAACTATCGCTCTCTAATTGTCTTATCTCCATATAATTTATTTTTTTCTAAAACTTCAAGTAAAAATTTTCATATTTTCCCACAAATTATAAATGCCATTTATTTTTTAATCTGGATTATTTTTTATTTACAATGTAGTTACGGCTATATTTTACTTACGTTATTATTTTTTAACTATGGTTGTCTAAACTTTTTATCTGCGTGTAATTTATTTTTTTTACAAAACTTCAAGTAAAAATTTTCATTTTTTCTCACCAATTATAAATTCCATTTATTTTTTAATTTGGATTACTTTTTATTTACAGTGTTGTTATAACTATATTTTATTTACATTCTTCTTTTTTAACTATCGTTCTCTATATGTTTTATCTCTTAATATTACGTACGTCATAATAATTCGCTTAAATCTATTCCTTATTTTCCAATCCTGTCACAATAATTCCAATTCCCACCTCCCACAGTAATGAATAATATCCTCATCTCCTGTCACGTCAATGCTCAATCCCTCATTGCTCACTACGATGAATTCCAACAGTATTTTACAGACAATTTTTATCACATTATAGCTATCTCTGAAACTTGGTTGAAACCTTTCATTCCTTCCTCACAAGTATCCCTTACCAATTATTCCTTCCTTCGCCATGACAGATCTGATCGCAGGGGTGGTGGGGTGGGGCTGTATATACATGACTCTCTCAAGGCCAAAATCCTTCTCCAATCCCCTTCTCCTGATCAACCTCATATTGAGTACCTCTTTGTGGAAATTACAACTGCCTCATCTCCTCTCCTGTATGGTGTTGTATACCGACCTCCTCGTATTCCTTTCGACAGCCTATTCGAAACATCACTTGTCCAACTTGTCTCCAGTTACTCCAGCATTACTCCGGAGATTTCAACATTAATATGATTTCAGAATCATCCGATAAATCCTTCTTTCTGAACCTACTGTTTACCCTAAATCTATTCCTTGTTCCTTACTCTCCCACCCATCATACTCAGTTCGCCAACACCTGGCTGGACCTTCACATAACCGACTCATCTCTTAAGGTCCTTTCATCTTCCCAGCATCCGGTCCCATTTCTCTCATCGCATGACCTCATAGAGATTTCATACAATTTACCAGTAAAATCTTTCTCTCCTAAAGTAGTCTCCTATCGCAATTTAAACCTCCTTTCTTTCGAATCCCTTCAATCAGATTTGGACTCTCTCGACTGGAATACCATATATTCCTTTCATTCCATCGATCCTATGGTTTCCTCTCTTACCTCAAACCTGAAAACTGTACTAGATACGCATGCTCCCCTACAAACCCGAACCTTACGCCGTCCCACTGCTCCTTGGTTGACTCCCGAACTCAGAGATATGATGAAAAGAAGAGAAGCAGCGAGACGTAAATTTCGCCGTACTCGCTTTCCTGGTGACTATATATGTTTTAAAGTTCTCCGTAATGAAACCCAAGAAGCAGTGAGGCGTGCTAAGTCCCTCCACATCCGTAGAGCCCTTTCCGATGCTCCAGATTCTAAATCAAAATGGAAAATACTCCGAAGATTATCCCTCCCAGACTCCAGTAGCCGCATTTCCGTTCCTGTCACACCAGAGGATCTCAATAATCACTTCGTATCCCTATCTTCTGGCTCATCTTCCACTATCGATTTCGAACACCATAAATTCAATCCAGAAAGTTTTTTCTTCTCTCATGTTACATATGACGAATTAATAACAGCTATCCTTAAATCCCATACAAATGATTACGGACCAGACAACATTCCAGTAAAATTAATAAAATCCTGTCTTCCAGTCATATTACCGATCCTATATCATATTTACAACTTTTCCTTAGAAAACTCCATTTTCCCTGTATCTTGGAAAACCGCCTTAGTTCGGCCACTAAATAAAATTCCTAATCCATCCTTACCATCCGATTTCCGTCCCATTTCTCTACTTTCAAACCTTTCCAAACCATTGGAACGCATAGTTCAAAATCAATTATCAAATTTTCTGGAAGAACGTTCCCTTATTAACCCTCTCCAATCCGGCTTCCGACCAGGCTATTCAACACAATCTGCTCTCCTAAAAATAATCCACGACCTACAATCCGCTATCGAACATCAAAAAATAACCATCCTGATCCTTCTAGACTTTTCCAAAGCATTTGATACAGTTGACCACAAAATTCTTCTTACCAAACTAAAAAACCTCCCATTATCCAAAAGTGCTTTGAGCTGGTTTAAATCCTTCCTTTCCGACCGATCACAGTATGTGGTAGTTCCAGGCCAACCTCCATCCAAGACTTTGCCTCTATCCTGTGGTGTTCCTCAAGGTTCATCACTATCTCCCACCCTCTTTGCCATTTACGTCAATGATCTTCCCCATCATATATATCACTCCCAATACCAATGTATGCAGATGACATCCAATTTACCTATCCTTTCCTCCTTCGGACCTATTACAAGCAACTGAAAAACTTCAAGAAGATCTGAACAGAATTAGTTATTGGGCAGCAGCCAACAAGCTTAAGTTAAATGCAGAGAAGACAAAAGCGATTGTAATAGGTTCCAATCCCCTCCTTAAAACCCTTCCTCCAATCCCAACACTGTTCCTCAATAAGAATCCAATACAGTTTCACCAAACCGTTAAAAACCTCGGAATCATCCTAGATCAAACTCTTTCCTGGAAAACCATGTCTCTGAAATCTCTCGACGCACCATATCCACTTTAAAACTCCTAAATCACCTTCGCCACCTACTTCCATTCGAAACCCGTAGGCTTCTTGTTTGTTCCTTATCATTCCCCCACTTTGACTACTGCTGTTCGGTGTATGGGGGTGTCTCTGGAGACCTCGAAGCAAAACTTAAACGATTATATAACTGCTTCATTCGCTTTATCTTTGGGATATCCAGGGACACTTCTGTTACCAGATTCTACGAAGAGTTGAAGTGGCTTTACCCTTCCTACCGTTGTAAATACTTCCTGGCAACCTTCCTCTTCCAAGTTCTCCAATCCCGCCGCCCATCGTACATCTCAGATATGTTATCATTCAAATCCTCCATTCATTCCCGTAACACTCGTTCACGGCTTTCAGACCTGTATATGGCACCTCATCGAACCGCAGCTTTCGACAGATCCTTCCTAATCCGCTCCTCTTTCGTATGGAATTCCATTCCTTCACATATTCGACATTCTGATACTCTTCAAACCTTCAAATCCCGTCTATTCGATCACTTCCTCTCTATTCAATTTTCAAAGAATACTAAATAGATTTGCCAATTCAATTTAAATTAGTTAAATAAAACATATAGAAACAATTAATTAAATATAATATCTTACATTATGGTGCACTTATATATTTAACTTTATTATTTCATTAATTTTACATCAATACAGTAAAGCACTATTAATTAAAATTTTATGTATATGCACATATCTTTCTGTTCTATCTTTTGTCTAGTTTTGTTATTAATTATTATTATTAGAAGCTACCTTTTAATTTATCACTATTGTTCACTTTTTATTTTATTTTTATTTCTATTATTATTTGTTTGTTTCATGTTTGTACTCTAAGACACAAGTTCTTTTTGTATTTTTGTAAAATTATTCAAAAGGGACTTGTCCCAGAATAAATAAAGAATTTATTATTATTATTATTATTATTCCAAACCTAAAAAAATATAAAACCTTCCTACATAACTGAGCTCCTCACCCTCCACTCTGACATTCATTCGCTAAACACTAGAACCCAATCAATTAATATATATATATCCCATCACATAGAACTGCATCTTTTCTCGATTTCTGCTCAGTATTTTGGAATTCCTTGCCTATCTTTATCCGTAAAACCGTCTCTCTCTCTCTCTCTCTCTCTCTCTCTCTCTCTCTCTCCTCTCTCTCTCTCTCTCTCTCTCTCTCTCTCTTTTTTTTTTTTTTTTTTTTTTTTTTTTTTTTTTTTTTTTTTTTTTTATCCTTCTTTCCCCCCGCTGTACCTTAGGGCAGCCCTATACCAGCGGTTCGTTCCAATTCTTATTTAAATTTAATTTGCGCGCATTTACAAAGGCTCGGTCGTCAAGATTGACAACCGAGCGGGCAGGACTGCACTCAAGTTGATCCCAAAATAATTGAAACCAACGTGAGGCATATTTTGCAAATTTTAAAATGGGAATCAATCACGGTTTCAAAACTATTGGGCTGTCCGCAACTGGAGAGCTGTTCCCACCAAACAGAGCTCCAGTAATTTCCTATCTATGTTCAGTGGCTCCACTTAATATAATAATATATATATATATATATATATATATATATATATATTTATCTATTTACAAATCATTAAAACTTAAAACCTAATATACACAAAACAATAAATAAAACCTAATATAAACAATTAAGAATACTTTCTACATGCTAAGCACCAGTTCGACTGGCCATTTCTTCTTTTTGCTTGAAAATATGTCTGGCATATTTCTTAAGAGCTCCAAACATTTCAGGAGTTGCCGCCAGTTCCTCCAGAGATCGAGGGGGCCAGTCCAGCAGAGAATACTCCCCAGCCAGCGCAAGACGGTAATTCGTGTAGAGCGGGCAATAAAATAAAATAAAACTCTTTCTCTCTCTCTCTCTCTTTTATTTTAAGCATATACTCTTCCATTACCCATTTCAATCTCAAACTCCCGTTCTATTGTAAATATGGGTATCTATAATATAAATATGTGTATATATAAGTGCCTGCTCCAAGTGTATATAATTATGCAAAGATATGTAGATGTATTAAATTTGTTTTTTGTTTTTTTTATTTAACAGTAACTGGAATATAGGCAATTTTTTTTTTCGTTTTTCTTGCTCTAAGGGGACTTGGTCCCAGAATAAAGATTTCGTTTCATTTCCAACATCTTTACTTTGGACATCTTTATTTTACTACACAATCTTTCTAGTTGGAGCACAAGATAAAAGGGAAAGGTAAATGAAAGGAATAGTGTTGTCATCTGACAAATGTTTATCTTCTTAAGGACTTTTACATGCTCACAGTTCCAGATACTGCAAGTAAATTTAAAAATTCCACGACAGACTGACTTACAACATTACCACATTAATCGCACACTTAAATCCATCACGAATCCATACAACCCGTACCGACAAGTTTTCGAGACGGTGGGCCAGAGATCTCTTGATATAATATGTCTTATTGCAAATATTTTTTTTCTGATGGTAAATAACGATATGGTAACAAAATTACACATAATTTAGGATGCAATTCATTATTGGGAGCTATCAACTTATATTTCAAATAAGAATCAGATATGTTAATGATGATAAACAGTTTTCGATTAGTTACAGAACTAAAGAAAGATGAACCATACTGTAGAAATGGTTTATTGATTATGAAAAATAAGTGCTAATTACAATAGCTATGGAATAACAAGAAACAAGTCAAATTAAGGATTTTTATTTTTAGCGATTTGTACGGATAGATATGTTTCATTTCATAGTTATAATCGAATACCTCAAAACTGTTATCTACTTCATGAAAGATTCATGTTTTTGTGTTATCTCACAATGGTTCATGATTTTTTTTTATTTTAATTTTAAACATTTAAAAAAAAACAGGGATCTACTCCCTACGACATAAGTATGTTTCGGAAAACCATCGCCTAATTTTAAGTTGAACAACATAAAAAAATAAATCAGGCTCTTGGAAAAGATATATATATCAACAAGCTCTTAAAATGTTAGGAGGAAACTTATACTTCCCTCATGTAAGCGAATGTATTAGGGTAGAACTAGGTCTCGAGATATTAGAGCAAAGATTAAAGTAAATATTATAGAAATTCCAAACTTTGTTGTGGCCCGTTGTCTATTGGCTATCTAAAGTTTGTAACTAAGTTTTAGGCCACAATGGGTCCCATAAAATGGGTGACTAATCCTTCAATTAGATGAGGAGAAGTAAAATCTAATAGCTTTATATGTTCTTGACCAAAACACCTAATAAAATTAGCGAATCCATTCAGGTACGAAACCTCAGGAATCATTCGATCGTAACACATACGTAGCATGAGCTAAAATATTAAAAATAATTCATAACTGTTATATTCAAACCTCGAACATATTTACGGGGCACAATGACCATTGTTTAATTTTATAAATAGTAAAATTATGATTATTCTTCAATAACCTTCTTATGTGATTTCCTCATGGGAGATGAAAAAAACATGAGCTTTTGTCTGAAATATCATTCTGTAGTTCTATACAGCTAAAGAAACATACATCTACAAAATATTAGTCCCTAAAATAATACTTTTTGGCGTAAATTATGTAATATTGTATACAGTTTTGAGAAATAACTGTGTTTTCGTTAGGCAGACAAGATTAACTTTTTTTCCTCCTAAAATTTCAAAATATTGATAATTTTCTAAAGACGAATACATGAATTTGAAATAACGTCTTACGAAAGGAAAAATACAATCATAAATAATTTGTTTGGGGGAATTTTTAAGAAAGAAAGCATGATTTTGTATATGTTCTAGTGCAATGTCATAGTACCGATTAAATGGTGTATTCTAAAAATTTTGTTTGGTTGTGGATCTCAAAAACAGAAGTTGGATACCTCTTTTTTGAAGGGTCACCTGTAGTGTAGTGACTTCATAACAGCCTTCTATACCCAAGATTGCAGGTTCAAAGTCGGCCCGAGGATTTTTCTAGGGGAGTGAAAAATCCTTATTACACTGCCCTTCTGACCTAAAATAGTGGTCCCGAGCCTTTGACATGTCAGGTACTCATTAAAGATTCTTATCCTAATTAAAAATGATATGCAAAATTTAGGACTCTCACTTTAGCATCGTCCAATTAGCCACAGTAGTATAAAGTTACGTTAAATAATAAACGGATATCATCAGTTATTTCGGATATCTTTCTTTAATTAAGGTATTTTTCTAGAATTATCAGTAATTTTCCAAATTCCACCAGAATCTCATTCATCATCCTAATCCTCTAGCTCAATCCCTATCCAACCCCACCCATCCATACAACCCACCTAGAAGGTTGAAACGGCAGTGGCCTCGTGACCTCTTATAACATGTATATTGGAGTTCTAGCATTGGCTAGATTCTCCACTCACGTGCTGTATGCTTGTGAATTGTATATAGGTATGAGTGACTATTGTATATATTTTTATTGATTTTATTTTGTATATATGTATATTTTATTATTATTATTATATAAATTTATAGTTTTGTATATATCGTGTGAATGTAGTATGAATGTTGTACGTTATCACTATTAAAAATGTTCTGAATTGGACAGATTGTAATATTGCTCAATGAATAAAAAAAAAAAAAAAAAAAAAAAGAATTATCAGTAAAAATTTATTGTAGAAATATGTTTGTCTCTACAAAGTTGGTGTGTAAAAACTAATTGAATTCAAATTCTTGTGAATCAGTCAAGATAATCAAAGGTAGTCTATAAATCGAAGCCGAAATACTTTTATGCAGTTTCGGATTTCCTAAAACATAAAATTAGTGTAGAGTGTAGCTATGGATATTGGTTCCAATAGTTCACGGTTTCTGGAGTTTTGAGGAGCTAACCTGAAAAATACTGTTCCATGTGAAGTATGGGTAAACCTCTTGGTAACCAAGTTTGAAGTTCCAATCACTTTACGATATTGTGTGTTTGGGATGTATGACAACCGGGAATCCTTTTCTTGTAAGAAATAAAACTTATAAGAAATAAAAAGTGTCCTTTAAAAATGTTCAATTAAATCAATATTAGCTTCCAGAGGGGATCAGACTTCGTAATTTTAATTGCTTATCTGTAATCTGTACAGATTACATGAACATTTGTTCACTATCCGTCAAGAGGTTATCTTGTTTCATTCTGCATATTCCCTGTCGTCGTTGAACTTATGGTCTGCTGGACGGAGATGTGCTCCAAATACAGTATACTCGGATGCTGGACGAAAGGGAGCGGTCAGTCTGTGGTCAGGCTAGGAATGATAATACCAAGCCAGGGACCACCTTGTCTCGTTTATATTGCACGCGCTTGTAACGGTTGAAGCGATAAGCGGGTTCTTAGGAAGACGTGCAGTATGAACGCGCCTTAAGTGTGGCCGCTGCTACATGGATGGGGAAGGAAAAACGCGAAAAAATTAGGACCCTAAACATCATAACATTAAAGCATTTATTGAAAATTACGGTGGATAACGAAATTCAACAGTCTGTGTAATTCCTGAAATATAGTGAATTAACTACCTGATGAGGTTAAATAAACACCTTTGCTTTATAGTTAACCGTTAGTTGCGTATGAATATTTCAAGTAACTGACACCCATTAAAGATCTTAGGGGATCAAACTCAACTGCTCCAAGGTGTTTAAACTCGAAACCTTGGATATAGAATGCTGTTATGCTAGCCACTACACTAAAGGTGACCTAAATAAAGTTTGTTTATTTATTTAACTAAGTAAGAATTTCAATTAAGATAATTTGCATTATGACCTAAAATACCAGAGCAGAATATTTTTATTCTAATACAAATAGTTAACGGAATCTGTATTTAAAAACAATTTAAGCATGATTTATGGTAAATAATGAATATTGAAAAAACAGCCATTTGTATATATTAGCAAGGATAAACAACTTTACGCCAATAGCTTTTGATAAATAGCTTCTCCAGTGAACATTGGCCAAACGCCATTAGGTCTTCACCCACTAAAGGATGCGATAGGAGATTTACCGTCGGGGTTAAGCCAATGATATATTGTCACCCGCTGTATGTCTGGGTCATCCATTATAGGTATCTATTGTGAGCAGGTTAAGATGCTCGTAATGAGCTTAAGATGGCTCCTATCGGATAACCGCTTATCTGATCACACAATAGCATGATCCGAAGAGGAGAAAACAAGCTACTTTAACCTAAGTATTAATCCCTCATGTAAGATAACTCTCCCCATAACTAAGGCACTGTATTCTAATGCCTTTAAGAAACTATTCTAATCAGACATAATACCATTCGTATTGAGATAGCTAATTTATTACTATGCATAATTCAACTGTAAATTATGAAATATTACTACTGTTTACAAGACCATAAACCATAAAATTACTGGGTTCCTTTTTTGTTGTTTGATGTTTCACAGCATTTAAAAAACTTACTTATAGAATAGAATAGAAAAAAAAAATTCTGGGACTGGGTCCTCTAAGAATAACAGGTTGTACACTGAAATATAATAGTATAATATATCTGGCCAACAGACAAAATTAACATAGTTATTATTTAAAATGAGAAATATTATACAAAAAAAAATCTTCCGAAAACAATGGTGTCGAACAGAATGAAAAATAAATGAATTGATAAACAATATATACATTTAAACATTAGGATTGTTATTTTTTTTCTTATTTTCTTCATTCAAAATTCAAAACATAGAATTGCAATATCATAAATATTAAGCATCCGTTTGGATAATAGGATGTACAAGAAAAGTTAGGATTTGATTGAGGATAGAAAAGCAGCATGACGGACATGGGTAGGTAGACGATTCCAGAAGGTAGTAGAGCAGATTCTAAAGGAGCAATCAAAAGTTTTAGTTGTGTGGGTACGAACGTAAATGTCAGAATGCAGTGATCTTGTTGCAAGAGAGTGGATTAAACCCCAGTTTAAATTGAAGTAGACAATGGATGTAGGATGGTTGATTCGAGTTAATGGTCTGGTACTAATATAGGAAATATTTTCTGCGGGTGGGGGAAATAGCCACTTGAACTCGCTGTATAAGTGGGTATCATGTGACCTTCTAGATGTACTGTAGATAAATCTTATAGAGGTGTTTATGATTCGCTTCAGTCTGTCCTCAAGCATAGTCGAAAGGCCATCATTCACCATACAGCCATAGTCAAAGTGGGGGAAAACAAGTGAGGATTCAAGGAGCTTGCTAGTGGAAGTAGATGACGGGAGCGATGGAAAAATTTAAGGGTACTTATTGTTCTGCGAGAGATTTGTGCAATATAGAATAGAAATAGAATAGAATAGAAAAATAATTTTTATTCTGGAACTGGGTCCCTTAAGAACAATATGATATGTACATGGGCCACAAAACCAAAGGATTATAATTAATTCTTATTTACAAAGCTTTAAGGAGAAAAGTAGGATACAATAAAAACAAATGAGTAAAATAAATGAATAACTTCTGATATGTTGAACAAAACTTACTATTGAAACTGATTCATAATAATTGATCCATATAGAAACATGAACAATAAATAATAGATATTTTATTTGAAATATCAGGCTTGTAGAGCGTCTGTTTGAGATAACAATAGGTACTCGAGCAGCTGGGACTTGAATGATGGTAGGGAAGAAGCATGGCGGATATGAGTAGGTAGGGAATTCCAGAGAGTAGTAGAGCGGACAAGAAAGGAATGTTCAAAACCTGTTGTTCTGTGGGCAAGAATATAAAGGTCAGAATGGCGCGATCTGGTTTGGAGGGAGCGGACTGACGATTTAAATTGCAGAAGTCTGGGGGTATAGAGAGGTAGCTGGGAGTTAATGGTTTAGTAAAGGTATGATCCAAGGAAATATTGTCTACGGCTTGAGGGAAGGAGCCACTTTAACTCACTGTGTAAATGGGTCACATGAGACCTCTTCGGTGTGCCGAGGACAAATCTTAAAAATTTATTCATAATTCGCTTTAGCCTGTCCTCCAGAACAGTCGAGAGGCCACAATATACCCCATAGCAGTAGTCAAAGTGGGGGGAAATAAGTGAGGATACAAGGAACTTACAGGTGGATAGTGGAAGAAGATGGCGGGAGCGATATAAAATATTCAGGGTACTTATTGTGCTTCGAGAGATTTGGGCCATATGGGATTTCCAGGAAAGGGTTCGGTCAATGGTAATACCTAGGTTTTGACAAAGGAAGTGAAGGTGATTGGCTGATCATTTAGGGTTAGACTCGGAAACGTAGTATGGATCTGAGGAGGGAATTGGAACCTATAACAATCGCCTGAGTTTTCATAGCATTTATCCTTAGTTTATTCAGGGTTGATAATATATAATACAAATATTTTTGGACTTAATAAAATTAACAACTGAAAATACAACAAGCAAATATGCTTATGATAAAATACTTGAAAAAAAACATGTACAGAAACTACTTTCTGGCGGTACTCCAGTTGGTAATCTCGAGACCATCTCTTTTCAGACATTCAGATTATCGGGATTTGAAAAGGGGGCGAGGATTGAAACTAGTGAGTTAGAGTGAGAGTGGAGTGGAGGGAGTAACACCTTGTTCGGGACAAACCAGAAATATATGAAACATTAAGGTCTTTTGTGGATGAGTTTATTCGTGGCACTATAAGCAGCGTTTAGGATTATTGATTGTAAGGATTGGAAACGGGAAGAATTTGATGGTTTGGTAGAGCCGAAAAGCTCAAATCCGTAAGTCCAGATTGACCTTATGATGGTCATGTAGATCAGCTTTTGTATATAAGAGGAAGGTTGAATCCTCTGTTAAGTAACTGTTAATGTAACCAAAAGGGTTTGCTGGTTAATATTTTTTTTAAATGTTCATATTTGGTTTTGTTTTTTTTATAAAAAAAATAAATAAAACAAGATAATAAGGTTCTTTCACAGTTATTTTAAAATTTTGAAAACTAATTAACTAATATTTTTTTTTAGATTATTTTAAATAACATCCAATATAAATATGACGTTTCTATCCTTCAGTTTCGATTTCTACTGCAATGATTATATAATCTCTTTATAAAATAATGTGGAACCTTCTTGAACCTAACGACTAGAATTGTCTTCACATTCGAACTACATCATTATGTCCGATCTGTTATTGACTAAATAACGACGTCACAAAGGTTTATAAGATAATCTTAAAATAATCGTGGGTTTTATTCTTTCAGTGATTTCCAGAGATTTTAAAATAAAAAAATCGGACTTTCAAACAATATATCAGTTGTTTGGTAAGTCCTAATGTTGGTATGATAATTCATAATGTTTTTTAAAATTTAAAATGTAAGATTTAAATAATTTCTAGAAATGTATTGTTGAAACCTTGTATATTGCAGGGTTTTTTTCGAACCATATATAAAATATTATTTTTTTTTTTTCTTCACCTCAGAAATTATTGTGAAAAGAATATCAATAATAGCGGTTTTTTTTAAATATTTTATTTTAGATTTGCATCTTTATGGATTTTTGAAACCGTGAAAATTTTCAGAGATACCTTATTAAAAATTAAATGATGAAAATGTATTTACCCGCATTGGCGAATTGATTTCCCTGTTTTAATATTTGTATTAATTTTTCAATATCTTAGTAGTTTAAGAGGTATGACAATCATGACTCAGGGGTACTCCGTACCTCCACCAATATCTGTGACATATGTACATATCGTATCTGTATATTGTGTAAAAAAATAAAACCAGAGGGTATGAAAACAAAATCCTGAAAATAAATACTCATAATTGATAGAAACATCGTTGATAGTAGTGCAAAATGTAACTGATATTGTAAATATGAAATAATATAATGTACGGAGATTAAACTAATATTGCGACAATGTTATTAAGAAAGTTCAATATATTTTTTTTAATAATCAGGAAAAAGGTGGACAAATCAACTTCCAATCAAAAAACTTTTTTCCCCTAAAGTAAGAATTCCAAGAACCAATCTATTGATTCTTGAAAACATAGTTATCATTTAAATTTCTAAAAACCCTCAAAGTAAAAATTTAAAGAATTCCAGAAGGAAGCCAACGTTAAGAATTATTTAGTAGCAATGGGTTCATCCATTCTACACTTTTAAATTTAGCGTTATAGCCGAACCTGGGTTAATCAGAGAACTTTTAAATATTTAAATTCCATTAGGATCGGCAAGGCCCCGATACATTTCTCCTAAATATTTCACAACTCCAATTATTTAGCGGTTGCCAAAAGTCATTCTGAACAGAACAATGAATGTATATATAGAATTCCATATTACACATAGAGGCAGACTCCATTATTATTCAATGCATTTGTTTTTTGCGTGAGTTCTGAACTCAATACATATTTAATGGATGTGATACCATGTTGGGTGTCATCTGGAATTGAATATGTATATATGGGTCAATCCATTTGAAAATTCGATTAATTTTGCCGCTCGACATTTTTGGTTTTTATGATTTTTTTTTACAGTTATTCTATATACCTTTGAGAATAGAAAACTGAATATAAAATATTTTTTTCGCTAATACTTTTAGTGTTGCTTTCATTTTAAGTCAGCTTCACAGCTGAAAACATGTGTTGGAAAAATCATTCTAATTATTGTAAATTTGCAGATATCAAATTAAAACAAAAATTGACACTAAGAGAAGGGTATGATTTATATTTTATTTCCATAACTCATTACAGAAATACAATTAGAATCTGGTACAAACTAAACATTATTCGTTTAACTATAGAAACTTATACGTATTATATTTTATTTTACTATAAACGTATATATATAGTAAAGTTGTTGTTGTTGTTTTGGTTTTAAGGGCAAAAAACTGCGAGTGGTTATTATTGCCCAAAACATCTTCAGAAGACGATTAACTTTCCTATGATGAAGAAAAAAAAATAATAATAATAAATAGAAAAATAAACAAATAATAAAAAGATAAAATAAATAAATAAAAATTGTGAGTAAAATATAAAAAATTGCGTAAAATAGCCTGAATGTGTTAAATGAGGTGATATAAATGAATGTTCTTCACCAACTGAATGACACTATCGACTTTACGTGGTACGCAACATTTTACAAATTCCTAATATAACGAAGATATAAATAAATATATATAAATAAATATAGTAAAGTTAAATAAAAATAAAATTAAATCTTAGCGAGGGACGCTGACGGTTATAGTTTTTTTTTTCTTTAAATAATAATAATACTGATTGTAATAATATCGGTACAGCTACTGTAGTAAGAAAGTTTTTTAACATTGTTTAAAATTGTTGCCTAACCCTCTACTTTGGTCCGATTAAGTAAATTATCTGGCAAATCTGTAATAAACATAAGAATAATATCAATCAAATAGACAACTAAACGCAGAAAATCGATCAAACAAATGTTTTTTTTTTAAATTAAATCTTTTCTTTTTTTTAACACTTTATTGGTACTTACAACCGTATTAACTAAAAAAAATACATTAAGTAAATGTGATGTGCAATATAATACAATGGACATGATATACATGTAGAGAAGATTCCCATTGGAAGGACTCTAAAAATATTCAAAACTAGAAGGTCTCGGGATCATTTACTTTTCAGGCGCCTCGGAGGATTATCCGGAATTGAAGAGGAAGAAAGGATTGAAACTAGTGAGCTAGAGTGAGAATGGAGTTTGTCATGAAAGGATTGATACCTAGTCCGGGCCAAATCAGTAACATAGAGAATATTAAGGTCTTTATGGATGAGTTTATTCGTGACAAAGTAAAGAGCGTTGAGGATTTTTCAAAGGATTTTGGATTGTAAGGATTGGATGCGGGAAGAATTTGATGGTTTAATAGAGCCCCAAAGCTCTACTCCGTAAGTCCAGATTGGTCTTATAATATTTACGTAGAAGAGCCTTTTGTAGTTCAGAGGAAGGCTTGATCGTTTGTCTAGTAAGTGTTGAAGTAGCCTTAAGCGGCAAAAAATTAAATCTAATATGTATTATTTTCTCAAACCATCCAGCTATTCCCGCGAAGTCCAGAACCAGTGATTTGTTTTCCCTAAACCTACTCCTTCTCGAATATTTACTTAATACGATATCATTTGGATCCCTTCCTTGTCAAAACTTTTTCCTTTAATAACAAAGATGTCAGATGGCAGAATATTTATCTTGATCGATTTAGGGACCAGTAGAAAAACAAACAGCCACTAAAATACTCAATTCAATTGCTCTTCAATTATTTGTTTTATAAATGGTATCGTTCAGTTTGTCATGCGGGAGACACTCAGGCATCACAATTTTGTTTACACTAGGAACATATTCATCGAAACGGAATATTCGTCACTAAATATACATTCTGAAAAAAAACTCCACATATGACTTTGTGTGATGTACCTAATGGTATGACCACAAACGTTTTTCATTTTAAATCCAGTAAAAAAAAAAAAAATATATGTTACTTCTACCAATTTTATGTTAACGGTATAATTCACCTACATTGGAAAGCAGGAAATGTCATTGTTCTTTTTGTTTATTGAAGTGACATATGTTTTATGTTGTATAGGAAACAAAGCGTAAAAAAAAGAATAAATAAAAATAAAAAAAAGATTTTAATAAGTTCTAAGGCAAAATTTAAATTCTTAACGATGGTACGAAGAGGTTAAATTTTTCTTTACCTGAATTCGAAAGATATATAACATTAAATCAATCTATTTTACAATAGCCTTCGAAGGAAACAAAAAGAAGAAATTTATTTAATTAGGTTACTGATATAAATTTTTTTAAAAATTGTTTGCCGATTTGCCAAGAATAATTTTGGACATTTAATAATTACTGACCTCAAGTGTCATATATATTTATTTTAATTTTTAAAAAACCCGATGGTAAAAACAATTACATTTTGGTATTTTTAAAATTTTTTTAAAAATTTAATTTATTGAAATATACAACTGCATTACTTAATACATCCAGTAAATTATAAATATATATATATAGATAATATACATGAAAAGACATGAAGAGAATGTCCCCGTTGGCAGCACTCCACTAGGTAATCTAAACTAGAAGGTCTCGAGGCCATCTTCTTTTCAAATGCCGCGGAGGATTGTCAGGAATGGAAGTGGAAGCAAGGAATGAGACTAGTGGGTTAAAGTGGGAGTGGAGTTCGTCATGGAAGGATTTATACCTCGTGCGGTCCAAATCAGCAACATATGGGACATTAAGGTCTTTATGGATGAGTTTGTTTGTGACAATGTAAGGAGTATTGAGGATTTTTATTTATTGAAATATACAACTGTATTAGCAAATACATCAATAAATTGGCTGATAATATAGATATATACATGTACATAAAAAGCCATGAAGAGAATATGCTCATTGGCAGCCCTCCACTAGGTAATCTACACTACAAGGTCTCGTGCCCATCAGACCGTTCTTTTCTGACGCCTCGGATTTTGGTAGTTAAAATGTTAAAGTTGGCAACCGAAATCGAAGCCCGCCAAACGATTGCTTAACGTCTTGATTTCAAGTTTAGTAATATGTAACATTTAATAAAATATCCACATTCGTTTCACACGAATTCTTCACGGAAATTAACATATAACTACTGCTCAGAAAAATAACACAAGCAAAGTTGTAAGACCATTAGCATCATCGAATACAGAATCGGGATAAATGCCTTTTAAGTCCTTTCAGAAGACATATTGATACATTTTTAATTTTTATTTTTTTTAAAAATATTTTTCTACTTCTACTTATTATCATAGATGCTATGATTGGAACGACAATGAAACTAAACAAAGAATCTTCTGCAAAAGCAGATGGCCTTGAGACCTCTTAGTTTAGATTACCTACTGGACTATCTACATGTTTTTCACATATTATATTATGTAGCATATTTACAACAGTTGTAAATAACAGCAATAAAATCTAATTATTATTCAAACGATCTAAAATAGAAAACATAAACTTACAACAAAATTGACCAAATATTTATAAAAACAAAATCTGCTGAGGATTGTAGGTATATATATAAATATTTACACGTATGTTTTAGCCTTATCTTGGACTTAATTGCACTTAATTCTTTTGTTGCTGTTGTTTTGGTTTTAAGGGCAAAAAACGGGATCACTTGTAGCTGGGTGGCTAGCGTAACAGCCTCCGATGCTAAAGGTCACGGGTTCAAACCCGCAGGTGGTCCTAGGATTTTTTAATGGGAGTAACAAATCCTTAGTTACGCCGTTCTTCGGAGGGGACGTTAAAAGGTGGTCCCCAGCCTGTGCGATGTCAGGTACTCGTTAAAGATCCCTATCCTAATAAAACCTGGATAGACAAAATTTAGGACTCCCACTGTAGCATCGTCCGATTAGCCATAGTAGCATAAAGTGACGTTAAATAAATAAACAAGGGCAAAAAACTGCGAGTGGTTATCATTGCCCGAAACATCTTCAGATGACGATTAACTTACCTGAGGAGGAAAAAAGAAAAAAAAAAAAGGACGAAATCAATAAGAATAAAACAGAACAATAAACCTTATAATTTAATCGGAACTGCAAACACGATGATTAGGAACAAAATGTAAAAAATAAATAATTAAATAATAATAATAAATAAATAAAAATATCAAAAAGTGCGTAAAATAGCCTGAATGTGTTAAATGAGGTGATATAAACGAATGTTCTTCACCAATTGAATTTCACCGTCGACGGTCCGATCACTATCGCTCAATGCCTCAGAGACTTTACGAGGTACGCTACATTTTACAAATTCCCTACTGTAACGAGGACACTTTTCAAAAATATGACTTACTGTGAGAGTCACTTTACAGAGTTGACATCGAGGTGGATCCCTTCGGATTTATTTGTTGTAACGATAACATATACGTATGCCAACATGAGATTAATAATTCCTAATAACATCTATAATTTTATTTTCAGAATTTATTTACAAATGCTTACATCAATGTGAACCACAGCACTGCATTGACAACTGCTTCATAGTCGTTGATTCCAACTTATTAATATGCATTATGGGTCAAATATTTGAACTGGGCAATAAAAGACCGGTATAAATTTAGAAATTATATGAATACAATGCTAACAAGATTAAATCAAACTATTTGTCTAACCCTAAGGATCAAAACATTGATGAAGAAACACATAAATATTTTAAGGAAAATCGTATGTCTGTCATATGAACACTTGTCTAGAGCGATTCACCTATTTGTCAACTCTCTTTATAAATAAATGAATATATTGTTTGAGTTTTGTCACGTCTCGGGCGTATAGTTGTCTTAAATATGAAATTTCATTTTCATAGGACTTACAGTTTTCGCCCGGGAGTTACCACACACACACACACACACACACACACACACACACACACACACACACACACACACACACACACACACACACACACACCACAGACCTTTTTGCGGGACTTGGTTATTTGGACTCTAAAATTTTCACGATCGCAATACTTCCCCTTACTATATATAGTAAGGGGAAGTAAAAAAGAGAAGTTCATTTAAAAAATGAGACAATACTGGCAAGACATAATGAACAAGAAATAAGCGCCTTCCTATTAGGGAGATATCGCATTAATAAAAAAATAATAATATATTATTATATTTAAAAAAATCAAAAATATTTAGAAAAATCGAATTGTTGATCATACTCAAATTTATTCAATTTACCAACAATTTAATTGCCTTAGTCAAAATTATGCTGATTTAAGGCACCAAAACAGTACCAAGTCACCTAAAATATGGTCCCCCCTAGCGACAGTAATCAGTAGAACGGATTAAGTAAATCAAGCACATTTGTGATCTTTTCACGTGGTCTCGTGCTCAGATAATTCTCTTTTGTGCAGAAACTAATTAATTTCGATACCGAGAAACACGTAAAAGCCTTCTTTGCTATACATCATTACGACAGCTTCCAAAACTTGCCGTCTATTTTACATCTTGAATACCTTTCTTTTCAAAACCGCCGTCCACTATCCTAACATTTTCTCGTAGCCTTCAGACCTGTATATAATCTCCCAGCGAAGATTTTTATATTATTTATTTATTTTTGGTCCACTCCCTACCTCGCCTTTGAAGGCCATAAGGGGACTCACAGCGCGCTAACCCACTCAGACAACCGCCCTCCCGTACCATCGAAAGGCAGCTTTTGACGGATCTTTCCTAATCCGATCCTCGTTCGTACGGACTCTATTTCTTCTTATATCCGTGACTCAAATACTCTCCCAACCTTTAAATTTCATCTGTTAAATCACTTCTAGTCCCTACATTTACTCCTAAATAGTTTTGGTAATTTCAATCGCATTGTTAATAAAAACCAGATAGAAACGTTTATTTTTTTTTCTGTTGTATTTTACACAAGTTATATAGTTGGAACAAAATAACCTTTTTTGAATCAAAAGTACATATTTCTTATTTTATTTTTTATCTAATATAATTTTCAATATTCTTATTACTCCTTGATTTCTTATTATTATCAATTTCTATTTTTTTTTTTACCCTAAGACAAAAAAGTTTCTGTTATAATTTTCTTTTAATATAAATTATAAAGGGCATTGTCCCATAATAAATAAATAATTTATTATTAATAATAAAAAATATTATTTTTTTAAATTTATTTAAACTGTTTTGTTAAAAACCATTCCAGGGAACATGCACGTTTGCCACCATATCTGTTAATCGTGACATATGTAAAAACTGTGGGATTCCTAAAAAGTAAACACAATTCGGGCAGTTAATGCAAAAATAATCAGAGCACGCTTGTGCCTCAATCCCGTGGATCAAAGTTAATTCGGCTAGCAGATGGAAAACGTCACACACACACACACCGATCTGCACGGTGACGGCTCTGAATCACGCAAAACCATTAACAGAAATTTCATGATTGAGTTAACGCAAGCTGTTTCCCCAAAATTTTAACGCAGCTTTACCGGCATGTTAAATAAATTAATTTGTATTTTATCTTTATCCTCCAAAGGCGCCTGAAAAAGAAGGTGATATCGACACCTGCTAATAAAATAAACATTACAGTGTCACCTAAAGAATGATTGGAATGCTTCCACAAGAGTATTCCATGCCTATATTTTAAGCCCTTTTACTATGTATATATTGTATATACAATTGTAAAAATCAATAAAATATATTTAACAAAAAGGACAAGTTTTTTATATTATTTGATTCTAAATTCAATATTGACAATGTATAAATCGATTTTTCTTTTATTATTTTTTATTTTTATTAATACATATATTTTGGCCAGGAGAAGGATAAAACTTAACTTTAATTCAACGTTTTCCTTAAGCCCCTCTCTTTTTCTCTTTTTTGTATAATTTAATGAACGGAAGTATAAAAGATTTGCTTATAATCAGTTTATCTTTCTCCTCTCATGCTCGGTTTACCTATTTTCTATTCAATATGTGAAAAACCTGGTGATTGAGCGTTATCACGAAGTTCAAAAAATCAATATAACAATCTACATCAATCAATTATGCAAAATACCCGTTGTCTGATTTTTACATTAGCCTTAAATACTCTAACCCTGCATACTTACATTGGAGAAGCCCATGGCTGTGTGGCTCGCGCTATTCTGCCACTCCGAAAGTCGTAAGTTCGAATCCCAGTCCCGTGAGGACTTTTTCTAGCAAATGGAGATTCATTCACAAACCTTGCCTTAAGGATGTAAGATCCGTCAATCAACTGATGGCTACTCCCGAAAATAAAGTAGGGAGTGATAGATGACCCTTCTCTATAAAATATCATCGAGGGTCGCGGTGTGAAATTTTGGGAAAAAAAAAAAAAAAAAAAAATACATACCGCGTGGCAAAGGGTCTCCAAGAGCCTACATACTAATTTTCATAGTTTCTATATTTTTTTATTTTTTTACAAATTGTTAACCTAAGAAGCAGATATAAAATTCCCAAAGGCAAATACAATAACATTGAAAAAAAATCAGTAGCTTAATTTGTTTACTAGCTGTATTCTGCAGCATTGCTCGTATAACATGTATTACATTTTTTGTTTTTATAAGTTTGTGGTAAAAGTAACTATAATACATATAGCTTTGCTATCGGTCAATCTGTTGCTTTTTCACTATTTTTATGTATGGCGAATAAAGTTATTATTTAGCGCCAGATCTTAATTTTATTCTGTCAAAACAATAACGAGCCCAAAGAAATAGACATTCCTATTATTAATTTTTAGTCTGTTTATACTGTCACAGGTCGTTTGCTGTATAAAAGTGTATTAATCCCGTTCGTGATATTTTCTACAGAGGAAAAAACCTTGTGTTTTTTTAGTTTTGGGAAATAAGTTTTATTATGTCATAATAGGGTAGTTTTTTAGTCATCTAAATCAGTTAAAAATTATATAACAATTATTATTATTATTTTTTTTTTTTTTTTGTCAGGAAACCTACACACAGCATATTTGCTAAAATTTCTCGAATTAAGATGATATGTAATGGGTTCGAAGAGCATTTGATTACCTTCCAAATGAGTGTAATTTTTTAGGAGATTAATTGTTTTCGAGTTATAGGAAAAACATTTTTTTTTTTTTAAAGCTTGAATTGTTTTTATTTTTAACCTAGGATAAATTTTCCTAAACCTAACTCAATGCGCATCACGACGGTAAGATGAACCTCTATTAAAAACTTTAGCTTCATAAGTATGGTATTTTTAAGATAATAGGGTGCCTAGAAAAGGAACTGAGACTATACTTCGTGAAATAGAACTTGATAATAAAAATAAATGATAAACATAATAACCATAATAACCGATTCACAGCGAAACCAGTTATGTTTGATAAAAGAGAAAGACATTAATATAATCATTTTAATTTTTTTATTATAATATAAGCAATAAGGATTCTGATTAATAATGGTTTCTCAATAAATATTTTTAGAACACCTTTCGCTTAAGAAATTAAAATTTAATGCAAACTAAAATCAGAAAACGAAAAAAAAAAACCGATATAATCTGATTAAATAAGCTATTACTAGTTCTATAAAATTAAGTTTTATTTAAAAACAAATAAATAAAAAAAAAAGAATATAGATTCTGTTTTTTTTTTTTTTACATTTTTATTTCAAGAAACGGTGTAAAAAATAAATAATATATTTAGCATTAATTTATTTATCTTCAAACATTTAGGTATACAGTAGTACACACATTAACTATGTTATAGTAAATAGTAAGAAATAAACAAAGAATACATATTCGACTGTATGCATTAAAACTTATGAAACAGCATGTATTATCAAATTAAAAAACAAAAAACATTCATTACTTTTAACCCTTAGATCAATCACACTAATTAAGACAGCAAAGGCGAGAAAAACGTTTTTATTTATAGTCCTCGTATAAAAAATAATGAAACTTAATTTAATATAAAAAGACAAAAGATTTAGGAGAAAAAAAAGTGTCAAGCTGTCAAGACAATTAAGCTTAATTCAGTTATTCCCTCCTAGCATTTCTTTATTATTTTTCGTCGTCTGTATCCTTTCATCTTTAAAACCATCATGCAGAAAAACGCGAGTAAAAAAGCAAAACAAGGCTTTTAAAAATTATTGCAGAAGGGACACGAAATAAATATAAAGGAGGCAGAAAAAGAGTTGGGATGTCAGTTAATTAAGAATAGTAGTGGTTATTTTACTCTTGAATTCCACTAGAGAGAGTAATTGCAACTCAAGACACCAATCCTCGAGTGTTAATTAATGTTGTGACCCTTTATTTAATTATCTTTATCCATCCAACAACAATATATATATATATATATACCTATTTTTTATTTATTTATCATTTCCTCGAGACCATAAAAAAACCTGTATCTCTTTTTTGTTTCGTCTTGCGTTCAGTGCACATAAGCCTATTTCATGGACAACGCCCAAGAATAAGGTCGAGATAATGCTCAGTAGCAAGGTTTTCAAACCGATTACGGGACCCAGAGATCTGTTGACTAGAACTCTGCCCAACAAACCACGCAGCTTCTGATTTTTTGGACTATACCAAACGACATAAGAGGGAGAGAGAAACATAACTACAATAATAATAATAACAGGCCTACCAAAGCCGAAGGTTCGATGCCGATACCTCCTAATACCGCTTACACAGACTCATTAAATGATCACCGTTCAAGCCTAAGTCCCCTAGATCAGCCTAAACGCAATCTTGTTTTCGAAAACTTTAAGCCGTTGTTCTTCCTTAAAAGTAAGCGGCCACTTAACTAAAGGGGAAACATAACTATATCGAAGTAAAAACTGTTTTTTTAATGTTTAATGCAGGAAAAAATTAGAGGTAATCAGTGTGAAATTGAAATAAACAGTTCAGGTGAGCTTTTTATTTTATATTTATCTAAAATTAATGAAGTAAGAATTAAAGATTGAGAGAATCTTTTTCTATTTTTATCTTAAAATTACGTGTTCGTTTATTTAAATTGTTATAATTTCGATGATATTTAATGTGTATTAAATCCATCTTTATAATCGAATAATTATTTGCATTAATCTATAAGATGTTGTGAATATTCATTCCACTGAATTATCGTTATACTTATGAGAATTAAAAAAATAATTCGAGAAGTAATCGTCTTTAATATCTTGAAATCTAACCTCCAAGCGACCCTTTTGTCACTTAAGGCGCGTTTATAATGCTAGCGTTTTGGTGGCTGGTTCCTAGAATTCTAGTAAACCTATACCGCTTCAGCCGCCAAAACGCGTGCAGCATAAACACGCCCTAAAGGCTCCTTTACACGATCTTTCTTCTCGTCGTTCCAGTCCATCTGTTGGAATAAAGAAAAATAGTGGAGGAAAAGCCGTCGGTTTGGAACAACAAACCGAACTACCCTTACGTTAATAAACAATAAAAAGAAAAAAAAAAAAAAAAAAAAAAAAAAAAAAAAAAAAAAAAAAAAAAAATAGTAAATTAATTCTGGTACTTAGTCTTCTAAAAGTAACATTAGCTTTGACGTAATGAAGGATCAATATTTGGCCAAGAAATAATGAAAAATAAACATTTTCAACATGAATAAAAATAGTGTACTACAAAAATAAGAAATGAATTTTTCTAGTGACAAGATAAAAAAAAATATTGTAACAATTGGACCAAATGTAGTTCACTAGATTGAAAAGTTGAAATATTATAAATATATAGTTCTGAAAAAAATAAAACTATTGAATACTACCTAACTAAATTATTTCATTGTCAGACTGGATTTATTTCTGTACGCTAGAAGATACGGAAAAGAAGTTATTTGAATGTGGAGAGGGAGGGAGCAGCACGGATATCTGATGGGGAAAAATTCCAGAAACTAGAGGAACGGGAAAGGAGCATTCACTTTGTTTTGTTCAGTGGGAAGGGATATAAAGGTTGAATAGACGGGATCTCGTCTCTAGTGGATGAATTGAGGGTTTGAACTGCAGGAGATTATAGACTTAGGGAGGACGTTGGGAGTTGATGGTTTGGTATAGGAAAGATCCAAGGAAATATTGCCTACGGTTGACGAAAAAGAGCCATTTTAATTCAGTATAAAGATGGAACATATAAGAACGCCTCGACGTTCCAAAGACGAATCTTAAAAAAAAAAAGTTCATAATGTAGTTCAATCGTTTCACTGTTCTCATCGAGGGACCACCATAACCACACATTTATAATCAAATGGATGCAAGGAGCTTATGCGAGGAATTTGGAAGAACATGGCGGGGACTATGCATTTTTGCATGGTAGATCCACTTAATGCAATATGGTATGATACAACCAATGTGTAGGTCATGTACAAATACAGTTAATATAAACTATTGCATATAATTTGTAAGATGTAATATGGAATATAAATTCCTTATGCTCTAGGGAGAATACTATTGCATAATTTAGTTGCGTTATTAGGGGAAGATGTGTTGGCAATTACGCTGGTAATGTCAGCTCTTCCCACTGAAGGGTCACGCACCTGAATTATTTAGGCCAGATGATAACCAAGGTGCAATTTGCTATGCAGCCGAAATTGGCCGCCACAATCTGTGCTCAAATATACACTATGAATTCTGTGAGTGATATTAATGACCTTAAAACTATAATTAATTATTTAAAAAAAAACAACTTGTGAAAAACAATTATTTCACCAGTCAGCCGATAATAATTTAATAACTTCAAAAAATAATATATTTTAAATAGTTACTGAATGGAAATTGTAGCCACTGTATATTTTGTTTGTGTCCGCTTTAAACGACTATAAAATCTCCCTTTTTTAGTTTCTACTAACACGTTCCCATAACAAAAAATATTGAAAATAAGAATAACAAAAATCATATTATTGAAAATAATGAACCTCTCTAATGGACCTAGAAGAAAAAAGGTTAATTCCCTCTATATGGTAACGATGATAGAATAACCTCAACGTTGATATCAACCAATTACTTTTAAAATAACGGCCAATAAAAAATCTTTGAATTCAATAACTCAGTTGTTTTTTAAGATATAGAAACAATTGTGTAGAGTTTTAGAATGAGTACAAAGTTATTAATTTTTTAATCTTTTCACAGATGATTAAAATAAAACAAATTGTAATGAAGTCTGGTATAGATGCTTTTGATTAATTATTTCCAAGAATGAACCTTTGTAATCAACCAAAAAAAAAAAAAAACCCTGTTCCTCCTCAAAATTTGAACTCTTACGTTTAAAGATAGGTAGTACACGAATAAGCAATACGAAAAAAACCTTCTTCCCCTTAAAGGAATTTATGAATACCAAATTTGGAAATAAATCATTGTATAAAAATTTGCAGTTATTTTTGTATTATTATTATTATTTGTATCTCTGCTAAAACTGGTTTAATTTCTTTATATATGTTTAACTACGCATACGTTTTCAATTATGCATGATTACATTTCTTTTCTATTTTTTTTCTTTCTTTATATATATATATATATATATATATATATATATATATATATATATATATATATATATATATATATATATATATTCCGAGAACTTTATTGGACTTCAAAGGCTTTAAGTAGAAGACGTAAGGCAAAATTTTCAAAATCCTTTGAATCTTTTTCTGAACGGGTTCAAGCTAGGTTATTTGTACTGATACTTCTGCTAAAACTTAATTCTCCATATAATATGTATGTATATATCCCATAAAACTTTATTGCCAACAATATTTATGATGTGACTATAAATCAGTCATCTATATTCACGTAATCAAATTTATCGCTATATGCAGATAAAATTTCTCGTTACACCATATTTCATCACAGTTTTATTATTAATGTGTGAATGCGATTGGGACTATTAAAGTTATGTAAAAATAAAACTTTATCTCACCATATAAATTTAAGGCAACACAAAAAAAAAGCTTATTAAAGGGCCTATTTATTACGATAAAATACATAGCTTATGTTATTATTAAAATTGAACTAAGTCATCTCATTTCTTCCTTCTTCTTATAGCTCCAATGGTACAACAGTCCGATGTGGACCTAGGCCTCCTCAATGAGCCTTCGCCAGACGGGTCGGTCCTCTGCAGCCGTTCTCAGATTTCATACGCCTAAAAGAGTCCCGGCATTATTCATGACAGCGTCTTCCGACCCCAGGCTTCCTCTTCCTCTCGATGTGGAAATCTGAAGTAATCATTCGTTCCCGGGGCAGCCCTCATATGCATGTTTTCCTTCATTATAGTTAGCCCCATTCCTTCAGCCTTTTCCATTAAGTTAAGAAAATTTTTTTTAAAGCTTCTAGAGAACTAGCTACAATATCCAACTCATCCGGGGAGCCAAGCACCTGTACCATCCTATCATACATGGTCCCTGTAGTCCCTATATCAGCTTTTCTAATTACATTCTCTAAAGCAATGTTCAAGTATCGGCAAGCAAGGACATCACCCTGTCTTAATCCTCTCCTTGTAGTGAATTCGTGAGATAGATCCAATTGCACTCGGACTGCACACCAAACATCATTCATTGTAATTTGAATTAAATGAATGAGCTTGAATGGAATTCGCAATGCGCAATGCTTCGGAAAGCTTAGACTTCTTGACAATGTCGTCATATCATTTTTTTGCATCAGTTAAATTCAATACCTATGTTATTTAAGAAAATTAAAATACAAATTTAAAGTAAATACTTTAGAAGGTTATTTTTTTTTATTTATTTTTTTTTTTTATTGAGATATATTACAATTTGTTACAAAATGAACAATAATAATATTGATAAGAGACCACATTCATACTATATATACAGAAAATAATAATAATGGTCAAATTTCATAAAATATAACATAAATTCAAATATATACAATAAAATAATAATAATAAATAAAAAACAAAACAAATCGAAACATAAACCTATTATTGAGATAAATAAAAAGTTGGCAAATAAATAAACATCTTACACACAATCATAACTATATACAATATATACAATTGCTAAAGGGACCCCAGCACCTCTATCTCAGCCGCATCACTGGTCTGAGCCAGTGGAGGCTGAGTTAGGGCGTTGTAGCCACAAACATACCGTACATGAGTGGAGGATCTGACCATTGTCAGAACTCCAGTTTAAATGTTTACAATAGGTCTCGTGGCCACTGCCGTTTCAATCTTCGAGGAGGATTGTAGGGATGGGTGGTGCTGGATAGGGATTGTGCTAGAGGGTTAGGATGATGACTAAGGTTCTGATGAAATTTGGAAAATTTGGATGGTACCAGGTCTAAAACAAACGGAATATTAAGGTCATGGTGTAGGGTACAGTTGGTAACGTAATAAGGAGCATTAACTATTGTTCGGAGGACTTTGGATTGGAAGGATTGGATGCGTTTAATGTTAGAATGTTTAGCTGTCCCCCACAGTTCAAGTCCGTAGGTCCATATAGGTTTCAGTACTGTCTTGTATATTAGTAATTTGTTGTCAACTGTAAGATGAGATTTTCTGTTTAGTAGTCTGTATAACTGGCCGAATCTGCGGTTGAGTTCTTTTCTTTTTAGTCTTGTATGTGGGTTCCACGTCAGTCTTTTGTCTAGTAAAAAGCCGAGATACCGTCTGTGTCTGAGGAAGGAAGCGGTATAGAATTGAAATTAACCGTTGGACAGGATTTGCGTCGAAGGGTGAATGTGACGTGAGTGCATTTGCTTCCGTTAACCTTAATGCGCCAAGCATTGCACCAGTCTTCGACAAGGGAAAGGTGCTTTTGGAGATTTAGCGATGCTGCTTCAGGATCGGAATTGGATGATAAAATGGCTGTGTCATCAGCAAATGTTGCCAGAAAGGTATTGGGGTCGGTAGGGATATCGGCGGTGAAGAGGATGTAGAGGACGGGTCCTAAGACGCTGCCTTGAGGAACACCGGCCTCAACAGTATATTGTTCGGAAAATTCGGAACCACAGCGAACTCGGAAGGAGCGGTTGGATAAATAGGATCGGAGGATTAGGTATAAGGATTGAGGTAAATGGGTTTTGAGCTTAAAGAGCAGTCCCGGGTGCCACACCCGGTCAAAAGCTTGAGCTATGTCCAGAAAGGCACCCGAACAATACTCCTTGCACTCAAGGGTGGAGGAAATGTGGTCTACAACTCGGAGTCCTTGCTGAACCGTGGAATGTTGAGGACGAAATCCGAACTGATGTGAAGGAAAATTTTGAAATTTGGCTAGGATTCGTTTTAGTAGGAGCTTTTCGAAAATTTTTGAGAGGATCGGAAGTAGGCTAATAGGTCTGTAAGATGACGTGTTGTTAGAAGGTTTGCCTGGTTTTAGGAAAAGGATCATAGTTGAATGTTTCCATAAAAGAGGAAAATAGGTAGTGCGTAGGATACAGTTATAGAGATATGTAAGGAATGTAATGGCTTTAGGTGGAAGTTGTCTTAAGATTTGGGGAGTAAGGAGATCGTATCCAGGAGATTTGCGGATAGGAAGCTTTTTAAGAAGATATCTGACCTCAGAGGGATTAACTGCTTTAGGTGGTAAGGATAGTGGTATTGGTGACGTGAGGAACTCTTCAACTGCTGCAGTATGGGTTGGATTAAGCTCTGGATGAGGAGTAAAAACTTTAGAAAGGTGCTGTGCGAATTCCTCGGCCTTATGCTTGTCAGAAGCAGCCCAGGAACCATCACAGCGCCGGAGAGGATGGGAAATGGTGTGGGATTTTAGGATTCTCTTCGTGACATTCCACAGGGAATTGTCACGAGTCGAGAGAGAGGAGAGGTAGGTATTGTAGGATTGGGAACAGTTGGTTTTTTTTTTTTCTACAAAAAAAATTATAGGAGCGGCGATCTTCTGGGTGGCGGGTGCGTTGCCATAATGTTCTAGCTCGACGTTTGCTGTTGATGAGGTCTGTCAGGTGTTGTGGTAAATGGCTTTTATAAGGAATTATTTGGGATTGTTTGGGAGAGGAGGCAGTCCAGGCGGCTTGTTGAATAGCGGTTGTAAAGGAATATACGGCGTCGTCAAGGTCATTTGGGGTTTTGAGAATCACTCTGAGGTCAATATCATTAGTGAGAATTTCGCGGAAGAGGTTCCAGTTGACAGGGCCCCTAATGAATGACGGTGGGATAGGTTTAGGAATAGGTGTTATGGATACATTTAGAATCAATGGACTATGATCAGAGGATAGTTCATCAAGGCGAGCTATGGAAAAATTCAGAGAGCCTAATCCGCTGTGGATGAAGAAGTCGAGGATGTCAGGATTACGGTTAGGATCTGTTGGCCAGTAGGTAGGAGAATCGGGAGGTAGGAGATGAAAGCGTCGGGAGTTGAGTGCACACTGCAATGTCCGTCCACGAGAATTGGTGGTTCTAGAACCCCACTGTTGGTTCTTAGCGTTTAAGTCTGCACCCAAAATGAAGTGATTACCCAAGGAGTTGAGGAAGGATCCAAATTGGGCAGAGGAAATGGGATGTTTAGGAGGGCAGTATGCTGATGCGATGATAAGCGGAAAGGAAAAGGTTTTGATAACGATGGAAGTTGCTTGTAGGTAATCGTGGGCGGAAATTGGGTGTAAGTGATGGGTGAGGGATCGGCGGACTATGACAGCAGTACCGGCATGGGCTTTGCCGTCTGGATGGTCTGTCCGGTATGTCGTGTATCCTGGTATTTTAAAGTACTGTTTAGTGGTTAGTCTAGTTTCAGTAATGAGTGCAACATCAATGTTTTTGTCCTGCAGTACGGCTGTAAGTTCGTCAGTGTGAGTTCTAACACCATTCGCATTCCAAAGGAGAATGGATAAGGAATTAGGTGAGGTCATTTATGGTTTTTTTAAGGCAGGAATGAGATTTGTTACGAGATTCGTAAGGAGTGATATTAGGGGCATAACAAGGGATTTAATTTCGGAAATAAAGGATGTCATCAAACTGGTAAGGTCTGTGGCGTTTGAAGGAGGAGGAATATGAGAGATTTGTGGTGGATTAGGATTCTTAGGATTGGTTACATTTTGAGAAAGAGGTATATGTGGAATGGATTGAGGTACATTTTGTAGTTCCGGCAGGGCCACGGCTTCAGTACTTTGATGTATTTCACGGCATTTCACGCATCGAGGTATGTGATGACAATAACTTTTAGTATGACCATATGCTTGACAATTATGGCACTGAATTATCTCTCTCTTTGCGTAAGGTTTTTCAACTCTTACACTGGAATAGTACAATCTATTGAGGTCATAGATTTTTTCAACTCCTTCAGCTGGTTCCAAATCCACAAAAAAGAGAGGTAGAGGAATTTTATCCTTTAGGACGTTAGTGACTTGCCGCACTTTATAGCCCATCTCCGTTAGTTCTTCTTTAATAGCTTCAACTGGTGTCGAGGGGTGTAAGTTTCTGATTACAACCCTTAAAGCTCTCTCTTGGCGTAGCTGATAGGTATGGAAATCTGCTTTGGTTTCAGTTAGGTATTTCACTATTTTTCTATATGTCTCGGCAGTAGTAGGAGATATTTTGGTATCATTTATTCTACTCATACAGTAGTAGCTGGTAGATTCGGTAATTTTGTTCAATTGCGAACACAACAACTGGAAATTTCTAATATTTTTGACAAATATTGGAGGAGGCCGTGGTTCACTAGGTATAGGAGTAGATTCCATGTTTTCTTTTTCATTATGTAAAATCTGAAAAGGATTTGGGGTGAAAAACGGCGATTCGTCAGTCATCCCTTGTGACGATGTGCCAGGTTGTGGTTCAGATTCTGAATTAGTACCGGAAGGGGTTGCTTGTAGATTTAATCTTTTATTAGTATCACGGCGGGGTCTTTGTTTTGTAGGTGACGGGATTGAACCACTAGATCTAGATCTTTTAGTTGAAGCTTTGGAGGACATTACTTGATGATAATATCGCATTTCATGTATAGAAAGTAATTAAATATTAACCAGATGTAGGAAAAAAAACAATAACTTAAAAAAAGTTAAGCAAGACCAGCCTTGCCGGGCTATTGGCAATCAGCTGATATGAAGAGGTGACTCAGCATTCACTTTACACTGTAAATTATATCACAACTTACCGCTGTTTGCTCCAATAATAACTGTTGTTGTTATCCTGAAGTCTGATGATGTTTTCAAGACTGTGCTGAAGTGAAATCCAACTGTAAAAGCAAGAAATCCGAGAGCCGACTTGAAATATGACTGCTATACTCACGCGCATGCGCAAAACTCAGAAGGTTATTTAAAAAAAAAATCTGTCAAGCTTATAGATCAAGTCTACTCAACTCCATATTTTCCCACAATATAACCTATAACAAACCATCGACTCCCATGACCTCCCCAATATATACGATTTTCTGTAGTTTAAACCATGAATCCATTCACAAGAAACTATAACCCGACATTCCTACCTTTATACCTCTTCCCACAGGACCAAAACATATAAACTTTCCTATCTAGCCCGTTCCACCAGCTTTTTTTAATTTACTCTCCTCTTATCACATTCAAAGCCGTTAAATCTCTGTTCATCTGTTTCAGTATCTTCTCGCTTCCTTTAAAGACGCTGTCTTAAAATATGAGTTGCATTGTTATGTTTTAGTTATATTTTAGTAGATACTCTTAGTTTTTCAAAGCTATCTCTTTTATTATTTATTTATTTATGTTTATTACGTTTAATTTTAAGACTCACAACGACAGCTCCTTGGTACGTAAACAACAGAACCCTACATACAGACTTACAACAACCAACAGTTGACCAACATATACGAACACTCTATTCTCGTTTTCACAGTAAATTTAACGGACACGACAATAGACTGATTAATTTTAATAGCTGAAATGCCAGTCAGAAGAACTCTAAAGAGAAGCTAGATGAGAGACCTCCTCTGCTAAATTAAAGCCAAGGAAGGGGTGCTGCTGGGCACTTCCCTTCCCCATGCCTACCTTATCTGATCTCACATTTGTACAGCACATTTGCTGATTGTCAGATATCCTCTGACAGACGTGAATATAAATATGAAGAGAAGACAAAATAAATTGTGAATTATATTTTAGTTTAATCATTAGCAGTAAATTTTATTTAATTATATTTTTAATAAATGAATATATTTCTTATTATTGTTATTTTTTAAAATCATTTTTTGTTAACCTCATTAATTTTGTCAAACTTCATGTTATTCTTAGGGGACTTTATCACAGAATAAAGTTTATTCTTTTTCTTTTTTTTTTTAAATAATAATTATTAATATTAATTAGGTATATCAGTATTAAGTGGGATCACTTGTAGCGCGGTGGTTAGCATGACAGCCTCTTATGCCGAAGGTCATGGGTTCAAACCCGTAGGTGGTCCTAGATTTTTTAATGGGAGTAAAAAATCCATAGTTATGCCGTCCTTCGGTTCTATTTATAGTTCTATTTATTACACTGCCTCAAAATATCATCTTCAAGGGGGTCTGATAATGGGGGTCACCCATAGCTTAGTGGCTAGCATAAAAGCTTTCTATGCCAAAGGTCGCGGGTGGCTCTAGGATTTTTTAATGGGAGTAAAATATCCTTAGTTACGCCGTCCTTCGGACGGGACGTTAAAAGGTGGTCCCGAGCCTGTGCGATGTGAGGTACTCTACTCGTTAAAGATCCCTATCCTAATAAAACCTGGATAGGCAAAATTTAGGTCTCCCACTGTAGCATCGTCCGATTAGCCATAGTAGCATAAAGTGACGTTAAATAAATAAACAAACAACAATCAGTATTAAGTATTAATTGTGATGTTTTTTATTTATCAATGAACTTCTGAGAAATGTGAAGATAAAACAAAAATAATTTATTTGGATATAAAGTTGATTATATTTTATGCATTACTATATTAAACATTAACTTTTAAATTCACCTTGAAATCAGTGCATGGCATGCATGACACTCTGCCGCAGAGAAAATCAAGTTCTGACTGAAAATTAAAAAAATTACAGTGAATAATCTTACCTCTTTACACAATACAAATGTATATATGCAAGTGTGTCTATTTAAAATGTAATTAAAGGTTATTTAAAATAGAAGCTGATCTATAACAATAACGACAGCGGAGGCTAAGCATTAATGCGAGCAAATAAGTGGAAATTTTATAAAAATGTAATTATTATATTTCAGCAGCTTTTAAAACTTTTAATAACCAACCGGAATGAAACAAAATTAACAAAATAAAACTTAACTTTTTTTTTTTTTTTTTTAACTAAGCCAATAGTACCTGAAACACCGGTCAACTTCTAAAGGGATACTCAAATTCCCGCTTGTCCTTTAATTGACATATGATTTTACCTTAATCTCAAAAGTTTTGTATATTTATTTTGGTAATTAGAAAACTATATACCTCCCAAAACAGTCTACTTATTTTCAATGCTCATTTAAAGGATAATTCAATCGTCAATGATTGAAGTTTCAGAATTAAAATTAGACAATGGCACAGGAATCGCGAATAAAACCATTACACGTTGGACCCATCCCATACCAGCAGTAGAAAAATTATATTTAAAAAAAATTGAAGCTGCACCTAATTAATGAAATATTATGATTAAATGAGATGCTCCATTATATCCCCTGATAAACTGAAACCATCCTAATTGCTGGAGGCATGCTTGGTATTACTGGGTAAACATTAGCAGTAAGAGAAACTGAAATACAAATCAAGAAATATGACAAGGCCTAATGGACCATTGTAATGTACTTCATGGGTCTCTCGTTTTCCGTTGAAAATACCAGACCTAAAACTAATCTAGTAATAGAAATAAATAGCATTTACAGTAAATTTAAAAACCAGAGTAAAGAAGTAGGTTCGTCAGGTTATGGCTTTAACGGTGATGGAAAATGAAATAACAGATATATTTGAAAGATAAAAAGCATCTTAGTTAAAATAATCAAAAATGTCTCAGCAGATTTCTTAATAGGTATTAAAACAGGTAAAATAGCACTGGAAGCCAAAATTTACATTTTGCTGAGAAAGGCCCACATAAAACCACACAGACATTTATAGATCGAATAAAAATAGAGAGATACATTCAAAGGAAAAAGGTATCTAATGAATTCGATTCTGTTTTATCAGCTTGAAGTTACCGAGTATCCACCTAAACGATTCCATCTACTAGCATCTAATTTTTTAGAATATTTCCGGATGATTCGAGATAAAACGAGAGGCATTTTTTAGCCCGTTTTTCCAGGAGAGCGAATAAAGGAGAGGATAGTAATGAGCATCTTGAAGTGGGGCGGTGGGATTCGAAAAGACGGCGAGTTATTAAAAGCTTCAAATTGGGTTCCACTCGGAGCTTAACTCGACTACAGGGACCTTAACGACGGATATTGGAGGGGTCTTCATCGAATTAGCCTCTTCTAACTCTTCTGCTTTCCCGGGATTTTTATCAGGATTCCTAGGCTCTCTAGGCGACCGCTCTCTTGGACCAAGTTGGGTCGGCACAGAACAGGTGAAGAATGGAGAGCTGAAAACATTGATATTAGTATCTTCTTAAAAACAAAAGATACATTGAATGATTTGAATTAAAATCAATTTAAGAAGTCTACAATAAATAGTCCAGTCAAATGGTAGTTTGTACTCCCTCCCTAAAAAAATTAATTTAAAATTAAACTGATCTCATTAATTATCTTACAGATTAAATAATACAAATATAATAATAATATGGATTAATTTCATAATTATTTATGGTGGATGTTATATATATATATATATATATATATATATATATATATATATATATATATATATATGAAAAAATTAAAATTGGGCATTTAAGCTGTCATTTTGTTTCAATGATATAAAACAGGCAATATATCCAAGTCCATTTAATTACTTAAGTCAAGTCAAATATGACGGGTTTAAATAAAATCGAAGAAGTTATTTTCAAGGAGACGATGAAACAGATAAAATTCTTAGTTCAAAACCGTACTTCCGGATTGTCGGTAAAAAAAAAAAATTCCAACAACATCCTAGGTATCTTAAAAATAAAATTTAAATTTAATTGATTTTTCGTAATGAGCTTGAAGTTATGCTTGCAATGTATTGAGGATACTGAGGGGAGTAAGTTAGCGACCCTAGGGTATGGAGACCCTCCTGGGGCAGACCCAGCCCTCTAAAGAATGGGTACCCAAAATAATTTGGAAAAATCAGACCGCTAAGTGTGATTAAGGCCTAATCACCTCATTGCACTGCTGTCGGCCTAGAAACAGTACGAATCTCTATGTGTACTGAGCCTAAGACCCTTCATGGCTCCTAGTGGTACAGGTTATTTTTTATTTATTTATTTTTTTAAACACGATACCTTTGGAAAGGAAATACAGTGGTTTCAGTAATATTAATCTATAAATACATTAAATATATCAAGTAAGCTAGTTTTTGAAGGTTCCGCTGCCTTAGAAAAGCAGCCGGTCAAAAACATAGCAGACTATCCCTTATTATATTACTATACTCCTCTCCCGTATGGTGTTGTATACCGAGCTCCTCATGTTCCTTTCGACAACCTTTTTGAAACATCCCTAGTCCAATTGTTCTCCAGTTACTCCAGTATTATCATCTCCGGAGATTTCAATATTAATATGTTAGCTGAATCATCCGATAAATACTTCTTTTTGGACCTACTTTTTTCCCTAAATCTTTACGTTGTTCCTTACTTTCCTACCCATCATACTCCATTCTCAGACACCTGGCTAGACCTTTACATAACCGACTCCTCTCTAAGTCCTTTCATCCTCTCACCCGGTCCCGTTTCTTTCATCGCACGACCTCACAGATATTTAATACAACCTACCTGTAAAATCCTTCATTCCTAAAGTAGTCTCCTACCGTAAATTGGACCCCTTTTCTTTCGAATCCCTCCAAACTGACTTCAAATCTCTCTATTAGAAAACCATATGCTCTTCTCATTCGATCGATTCTATGATTCCCCCTCTCACCTCAAACCTGAAATTCTTACTAGATAGGCATGCTCCGTTAAAGACCCAAACCTTACGCCGTCCAACTGCTCCTTGGTTGACGCCTGAAATAAGAGATTTGATGAAAAGAAGGAAGACAGCAAGACGGGAATTTCGCCGAACTCGCTTTCCAGGTGATTATACTTGTTTCAAACTTCTCCGTAATGAAACCCAAGAAGCAGTACGACGTGCTAAGTCCCATTACATTCATAGCTCTTTTTCCAATGCTTCATATTCTAAATCCAAATGGAAAATACTCCGAAAATTATCCCTTCAATTACTTCGTATCCCTATCTCCTGGTTCATCTTCCACAACCGATATTCAACAGCATGGTTTTAATCCAGAAAGTTTTTTCTTTTCCCATGTTCCATGCGACGAATTAATAACTGCTATTCATAAATCCCACACAAATGATTACGTACCGGACAACATTCCAGTAAAATTAATTAAATCCTGATTCCCAGCTCTTATACCGATCCTATATCATATTTACAACTTTTCCATGCCAAAACTCCGTTTTCCGTGCATCTTATTTGTATTAACTTATTACGTATTATCTACGGGATATCCAGGGACACTTCAGTCACCCGCTTCTATGAAGAGTTGAAGTGGCTTTACCCTTCCTACGGATGTAAGTACTTTCTGGCAACCTCCCTCTTTCAAGTTCTACAATTCCGCCACCCATTCTACGTTTCAAAATGTTTTCATTCATATCTTCCATCCACTCCCGCAATACTCGTTCGCCGCCTTCAGACCTGTATATGACGCCCCATCGAACCGCAGATTACGACAGACCGTTCCTCATCCATTCCTCGCCCGTATGGAATTCTATCCCTTCATATATTCGTCACTCTGATACTCTACCTGCCTTTAAATTCCATCTATTCAATCACTTCCTTTCTATCAAATTCCCAAAGTGCCCTAAATAAATAGATTCGAACATTTAAATAAAAAGCAGTGAAAAAAATAGAAACAATAATTTAAATATAATATTTTATTTGTGTTGCATTTGCACATTTATTGTATCATTTTATCAACATTTCACCAACATTTTAAAGTTCTTTTAATTAAAATTTGTATTAAAGAATTTATTATTATTATTATTATAAATTTTATATCGTAAGAAAAAGTAATATAGTTATAGATATTTATTATATTTGTACAGTTTCAAAGTTATTTTAAAACAAAAACTTCATAAATTAGATGCCAACTAACTATCCTATGTGAGTTTCTGTACAGTTCTTTTAAAAATAGTACTTAACATGAGTACTAAATTTTCCTTTTTTAATCAAGCTATTTAGTTCATGTTGGTGATGAAATATTTATCTCAAAAAATGTCGAGAACCTGAAGGAATGAGGAAAATTTTAAAAAACTCAATGGCAAATCACAGAACTTCTAATTATATAAACTCTGATTAAGTGTTCGACAATATTAGAGGTATGATGCATTTCTCGATAAAGACAATCGGGGCAATACTTTATAAATCTTTACGTATTCTCAAGCCTTGATGAATTTAATGTGAAAACTATTCAGGCATTACTTTTTTTCTTAATATTCAATTAATAGAATAGTTTTTTTAAGCATGAGTATTTATATCTTAAATTCATTCAATTAAAAACTAGACATAAATGTTGAATTTATCGTTAGAAGACGGGTAAAAAACGAGTTTCTAAATTCTTTTTGGTAGATATTAGGAAAATTGAAAAAAAAAAATGAGAACTATAAATTTACAGCGTTATAAAAATAAAGAAATAAATAAATTTAAAAAAACATATATGTATAAATATTTAGAGGGGACTTAAGATTTGATGTATTGTTCAATTATTTGAAGAAAAAAAAATTGTTATATTGCTCAAGATACCATAAAGTGTTCCTATTAACCCCATTTTACAATACGAACCTACGAATACCAAAATATCGTTTGATGAATTTATTGCTTTCCACATTAGTTGATTACCTTTCAACAGCGATATTAACTGTTATACTCTAATGAAGTTACTTGGAAATAATAAAACATTGTGTAATAATTTTCTTGAGTTTTTACTTTCACTTACTATATGTAGCAAGGGAAAGTATTGTGATCGAGAAAATTTTCGAATTCCAGTTTTCAACGGAAGTACAACATTTTAGGGTCCCCTGAGTCCAAATAACCAAGTCCCGCAAAAAAGTCTGTGTATGTGTGTCTGTGTGTTTGTGTGGTGATTCACGGGTGGAAACGGTTAGTCCTATGAAACTAAAATTTCACATTTAAGACAAATATACGCCCGAGACGTTACAAAACTTTTTTCATCAAAATAAGCTTACCAGAAGAGCCACTTTATACTATGCATTTTGCACTTTTTTTCGATTTTCTCATAAACGGTTCCGACGATTTTGATTAAACTCGCTATATTGATGTAAAATTTAATGGGCTTTAATATCATGTAGTTTTCATTCTGATTAAAATGGTCTGACAGGGCTTATATGTCGATATTTTAAATTTTCTTCACCTAAATTACCTTTAATTTCGTAGAATTTATAAAAATAACCATATTATCTTGTTAGCATTGATAGATAACAATTATGTATATATGTAAGTTATGTATATATGTAACTTGTGCGAATTTGAAAAACAAATAAAGGAGAAAACTAAAAAAGTGTTTTTTTAATGCAATTTTTTGTTTTTGGACATAAGAACAGTAATATACATGTATGATATACCGTTTGAAAGCTAAAGGTTTTAGGAAAAATATTATCTTATACACAAGCTTTTAAAAGTAATTAGAGAGTGATGAAAAACCAATAAAACTAACTGATTATTTTAGATAATAATGTAATAGATTTTTTATAAAACATTTTTCTATAGAAATTCCATTTAATTAATTCTTTAATGGTTTCAATCATTTTTATCTCCTACTGTACTTGAATATTCTTTAATCGATTTCAAAAACGGAGGTAAGTGAAAGTCGTGTGTTGCCCGCACCAGATTTTTTAATGTTTGAATTAAAATAAATAGGCATGTAAAAAATAATAATGTTATGTAATTATTTGGTAGCCCCAATATACCGAATCGTTTAAAATAATAGCTTATTAATTTCTTTAATTATAAATCAGTTAATTAAGGCTTAATTTAAAAAAAAAAACACCCTTAATCCCAAAATAAAATTTATATTTAGTGTTCGTAAGCCATAGTACAAATATGACCTGAAAGTAATGACATGGGAGTGATAATGAATATGGCATGGCGGCAAGAGAGTCAGCCTGTTTACATTCCATCAATGGCTGCTGTTTGTTTCCTCAACAAACACTGCCGTAGCTGAGAAGCTTTTATGATTGGAAATTTCTAATAGACGGATTTCGGAATTGTAAATTATTATATTGGTTTTCAATATTATATAATAATAGTTATTGACATTCTGGGAACATTTACCTTAGCCTGATTGTTTTCTAAACAAAAGAGGATTTATAAATAATTACCATAATAATTAGTTTGTTTCGTTTAACAACATAATTTTATAATGCTACATATTATTAAATAATAGTTTATTGTTTCCAAATAACAATATTAGGGTATAACAGTTTATTTCGCTGTTTACAGCCAATTGACTAATATGAAGAGATAAATTAATCTGAGGAAAATGACCAATCACCATTTTTTTTTTTTTTTTTTTTTTGAAAGAAATTAGATTTTCTATCGAATTTATTCGTTTAAGATTTTTTTTTAATTTTAAACCGATTGTTCGAGTTCTACGTATCGAAAAACGTAAGACCTCGAATTTTAAGGTGGAAAGGAGTATGTTTTGGGGACGATTTCTAAGATTCGTTATAGAAAATTAGAAACTAAAAATATGAACGAGCTAAACTAACAATAAATTATATATAAATCTGTTACACGCAACACGCCGTAAGTGAAAGACCTCCGTTTTTAAGATCAATTTAAGTACTTTTAAATAAAGTCAGAGATGAAAAAAATTTAAACAACCATTGTATGGGGTACTAGAAAAAATGAAATCCAGGAAGAAATAAAGTCCCGGTTAAAGGTGGGAAATGCGTGTTATTATTCAGTTGCTAAGTTACTTAGTTCGCGGCTTCTATCTAAAAACTTAAAGATTAGAATTTATATAAACTATTATTCTTCCAACGGTTCTTTACGGATGTGAAACGTGACCGCTTACTTTGAAGGATGAACAACGGCTTAAGGTTTTCGAAAATAAGGTATTGCGTTAAATATTTGGTCCAAAGAGAGATGAGGCCACTGGGGAGTTTAGAAGGTTGCACAACGCGGAATTGCGGAACTTGCATCCTGTTAATATAATTGAGCTGATTGCATCGGGGGGACTCAAATGGGCGAGTAAAGTTGTTGGACTCGATGACGAGCGGATTCCGAGAAAGTTGGTATTAGCTGATCCGACTGGTAGGCGTCCGAAAGGTAGGCCGAAGCGGAGATGGGAGGATTGCGTTAAGGCTGATCTCGGGAGCTTGGGCTTGAATGGTGAACATTGGACGAGTCTGTGTAGGCGGAATTTGGTGGTATCGGCATCGAACCTTCGGGTTCGCTAAGCCTATTATTATTATTATGATTATTGTTTGGGGTAACCACCTCCAACTGAATGACAAGATGATCACTCCTATTTGAAATTCGAAGTGGACTGCATGAAAATATTAAAAAGGTAAGTAAATGAAGGCTGAACCTAGATCAAATAATGAAATGGGAACAAAAATAATTATATTACAAAAGAAAACGATACATTTAAAAAATGTGGCCCGGTGTTGATCAATGGATTATTAGGCTATTAAATTCTACTATGGTAAATTCTATGGCATGTGATTAACTTAAGTGGTAGAAATCTAAGATGCTGTCTGGAAATGGTGATATAGCACTGTATCTTCTCTTCTCCTCCCCTTTGGCCAGGGGGTCTTCTTAATTTTTGGATTCCATGGCTGTTGAAAGGGACAAGACACAGGAAAAAATCTAGAGCAAACTGTATGGCTCAACCAGCCAGGGCCTGCATCAACTCTCTTTTTCTTCCTTTGGCTAGTGGTTCTTTAACAGGCCGCTAGTTGGCAGCGCGGTCAACATGAATTTCCCTTTTCGGAAGCAATCACATTGAACCTTGGATTAAGTAATAAATCGGTAACAATAAAAATTATCGAATAAAAAATCACTAAATTTCTCAGCTAAATATTGGTTTATTAAACTTTTATTTTTGTCATTTGCCTTATTGCTTTTGTTTTTTGTTAATTATTATTGTTCACTGTATATTTCTTTTATTTGTTTTAATGTTACTCTACGACAGTAAATCTCACATTATTGTATTTCGTATTATTCTAAAGGGACATGTCCCAGAATAAATAAATAAATTATTATAATGCTATTTGATTGCTCGTCACTCTCCATTACCTTCTAGAATTTTGTATGTTAAATAGCATTTTTTTTATTTTTCTAAAATATTTAGCTTTTCAAAGATTTCTTTTGCAGGAATATTACTATTCTTATTTGCTGAGAATTATTTCAGCTGTTTTCCTCTTTACACTTCAATAAAATTAAAGATAATTCTAAAAACTAAATTTTTGATAAATAAATTTGAATTTACTTTCCAACAAGTATAATAATGTATTTTTTTGTCATGAAATGTGTTAAAACCAAGCATCATGTAAATCAAATAAAAGTTGGCATATTTTTTATTCTTATGTAGAATATTATTTACATTCATAGTTACAAAATTAAACTTTAACAAAGTCGAAGTAAACAGTAATGCATGCATATAATTATTAGTTCAAAGATTCTTTTAATCATTTTTACAACTCTTAAATTTCTAAATAAACTATAATGCATTTATGTATTACCAACAGAATTTGTGTTTATTTCATATATTGTGGTATACCAAATTTCTTTTAAATTAAATTAATTAACATTCATAAATAAATAAATATGAACATTAATACAAACTGATATTCTGGTCAAACTAGCTCTATCCGGTATCCCAAAGAAATCACCTCCTAGGTATATTCTTTTTCCAATACTTAAGAGCCAGGAAACCTTCTTATACTTGCACGCTTTAAACACATCACAACCAAACGATCTTTTTTTCATTTTTTTTTATCTCCTCTTTAAAGGCTATACGCGGTTTCTCGAGCCAGGGATTAATGCTAATATAAAAGCCCCCCAAGAACCAAGACTCGAACTCGTAATTATTTGGGTGTCAAATTTCGTTCCTCAGTGGTTGCTAGGCAACGCGCGTTCAAAGCAACAAGCGCTAACATATTCAGCTACCCCTTGGACTGAATTTGTATGTTATTCTTAGGAGACGAAATATCCCAAATAAGAAAACTTTTCATTTCATTTCAAACCTATAAAGAATTATCTTCAATTGACACTTCACAAACAATATATGAGGCATTATTCATAAAAGAAAAACTGACAGAAGAACAGAAAAGTACATAAGATATTATTAGAAAAGTTAGCGGATGGCAGAAACTAGTTATGCATGGAAGGAATATATTACCGTGGCGGTGATTCATGACGAGTAACATATTGAGGTAGACATATTCTAACTTAGTTTTTGTTCGGATCCGTGTAAATAAGAAACTTTTAGAAGGCAACAGGTTTATTTTCGTTGTATCATATTTTTCGAATACATCAGGCAAAAACCAAGACATGCACCAAAGCTATGCTTAAATTATATAAAGTTATAAATAACATAATTCGAAAAAAGACTTTACAATTAGATAATTACAACAACCAGAATTGTTTTAGTATGGAAATAATCAACATTTCCCATTTGTTTTAATTTTTCGTGCATAATATGTAATCAAACTTTGTGTTAAGTTTAAGTTAAAGTTTTTAACTTAATAAATAAATGTGCAACACAGAGATAACCCCAGTTTCTCTACCAAGTGAACATAAAAAAACACATATGATTTGATTGATAGTTAAATATACCATGTGCCTAATTTAAATATATTTTAGGGATCACCTGTAACATAGTGGTAGCATAACAGCCTTCGATCCAATGACAACCACCCAAGCCCTGACAAGACAACAAACCCCTCCCATCTAACCTTTTATCTGATTATTTGAAGTCAATTCAGTGAACATTATTTTTTGAGAAATTCGTTATTCATTAAGCTTTAAAAAAATTACATACCCAATGCATTAACTGCATACCCCGCGACGCAAACATCTTTATACAAAGGGGTAAGAACTCCGTAATTTTGTGTTATATAACCTTCTAAATTCTCTAGTGAACTCATTGCAGTGAGGAATTCAATGTTGAGGATCAATCTCACACTGTTTCGTATAGAAGCATTCTAGAAGATAACTTAACGATTTTGCCAATCGAATTCATGCGAGGACTAGTTTACGAGGGGAAAGGAAAACTAGATTTTTAAAAACTTTTTTTCAGTTTCAGGGTAGTAGTAATCGAAAATCTCTCGGAAATGATCGGAATCAGGACTCAGCCTTCGTAGTAAGTGAATATTTTGATGTAGTAAAGCATTTATCAATGACAAAACAAATTTCTGAAAAGGATAGAAAAAAACTGTGACCTAGTACTACTGTAAGAGGTAGAGAAACGAGTTGCGGAGATAAATTGAATAGGATACGCAGCGGTAGTCCAGCTGCCCTGCCTGACACATGAATACATCTGGACCTGCCCTCCCCCGGGATATTTATCATCCCAGGAGGAACATGATGGTGTGCTTTTGTATCCATCCTCAAGGATTCCTCAGGATTAGGGGGAGAGTAGAGAACCCAGCCAAAGGTCAGATCGATTTTACCGATCTCATTTTTGATAATATGTATGGTTTATTAATTATTATATATAATATATAAATTAAATATAAACTATATTTAAACGGCCGCCATTTTAAAACTAACTATGACAAATCAACATCTAAGTGTTAGGATCATCGTTGAATGGACAGTATTTTTGTGGCGAATTTCAAAAAAATTAGTCCAGTAGTTTCGGAGATATGCCGCGGACTGCGGACAAACGGATTTTTTTTTCGTTATTCGGATTCTACGCATCTTGAAACGTAAACCCTCAAATTTTGAGCAGGAGTATTTTTTTTTTTAAATTCCATTTAATTAATTCTTTAACGGTTACACTCATTTTTATCTCTAACTGTATTTGAAAATTTTTCATTGATTTAAAAAATGGAGGTAGGTGAAAGTCGTGTGTTGCCCGCACCAGATTTTTTGTTTTTACTTTCATTGTTTTATTTTTTTACTTTAATTTTTTTGTTTTTACTTAAATATTTTTTTTTTTGTGTAGGTTTTTGTATTCATATTTTTCCTAATGTTCTAAATGTAACGTAGGCTACTATTACCATTAACCTCCAGTGTAAATATCACGTTAAAGTAACATGTAAGTGGTGTAATTACCACAACATGTATACATTTTGAGGTATGTGGCCGTTTGTATAACATAGAAGAATAAAAAAAAAAAAAAAAATCGGCTGTAATATCATCTAGGTTTCGTTCTGTTTGAAATGGTCTGACAGGACTTAAATGTCCATTTTTTAAAATTGTCTTCCTCTAAAGTGCTTTTAATTTAGTAGGTCCCAAAAAATTAACCGTGACATTTTTTGATAGCGTTGTTAAGAATTGACTAAATATACAAGGAGAGAAAATTTGATAATCGAATAAAGGAGAAAAGGGCAAACTTTATTTATTAGGTTAACTTAGGTTTTTTGAACAGAAGAATATTAATATTGATGTTTAATACACCCTTTGAAAGCTAAAGATTTTAGAAAAAAATATTATCTTATAAACAAAGTTGTAAAATTTAATGCAAAGTAACAAACAGGGTATAAACTTATTACTGATTATTGTACGTAACAATTTATTATCGTTATATTATTTTATCTAAATCATATGTATCCAACGAATTTCGAATAAACTTTTTCAACTTGAAGTTTATTGAATAGTTGTTAAATTGATTTTAACAACTGAGGCAAGTGAAAGTCCTTCGTTGGCCGTACCAGATTTTTTTTATTTATACAACCTACACTTTCTCCTATGTTTTAAAACAATTTCGTACGTCTTATGGAGTCAATTACAAAGGTTGATTATTGAAAATAATAAACCAAAATTAAATAAAGAATTGTAGTATTGTGTATTCTAGCTAAATCACTGGCCTCATAGAGTGATGAGGAAAAACCGTTGTCCAATATCGCTGTTTGCAAAGGATATTGATGCCTAGCTGGTGTAGATGATGAACGTTTTAATTTCAACGATGTGAATTTCAGCAGACCGTTGGTTATACAGTGGTGGTCCGAGTAGGCACAGAGCTGCATTGTATGGTTTTAACTACACTATTAACAGTAACGAATGCCTCCACTCTTCAGTCACTTGGTTTGATTTTCCACCTCAACTTATAACTATTTTGACTTTTTAAACAAATAAGGTCATTATCGGTTAATAAATTGTTAAAATAATTAATGTTAACAAAATTTAGGCCATTTCCAAACACAATGTGTTATCAAACATTGTTATAAATTTCTTAAACCATTTTCATTCATTTTGAACCCCCGATCACCATTTAGTTAATATAAATAAATACATTGTGATCTCGGAAATCCGAACTAATTTTTGTGGGAGGGTATTCAGATTATATAATGTAATAGGAAAAATTCTGTAATCCAAGTTATTAAAACAATACCTAGCATGAAAATATTTAAACATACAAAGCAAAATTATGTTGATCTCACTGTCAATATTTTAATCGTAGTAAAATGAAATCGGGAAGAATATCTTGATCATCTAATTATTGACATAGAAATATGACATTTGAAAATTTAATTTATATTCATAAAATAGATTAGTTTGCTTATTTATTTATTAAATGCTACTGCGGCTAATCGGACGACCACCATATAAGCATCATTATAACCTTACCGTTACTACAGTTTCAATCTGTAATTGTCTCCCTAATCCACCTTTATTTAGGTAAGAAAAATGCAAATCACGAAATGATATAATCACTGAATAACAAGTGGAAGTAGATCAGTGCTACTTGTTGAACCCGTTGGAAATGAACGACCCCCATTCACAATATTGCAAACCCAGCCCGATACATTTCACCTATTTACATTTACGGATGAGCATAAGCAAGTTATCAAAACGTTGTAACGGATAAAGGACGATTTACATTTCAAATGGAGACGGAATAGCAAGCAGCTATGAATATTTCCTTTTCAGATTCTGAACATTCCCGCTGGTTTCTAATTCGTATAAATGAACATTAATCATGTTTGTCTAGTTATGTTTCTTACATGTTTTAGTTTATTATTTTCATTATTGAGTCATTGTGACGGATCTGAACTTTGGGAGTGGGAAGATGTTAAACATCAAACGAATCCAATTCTTTCAACTAAAAGTCCTTCAAAGAGTAATTAATGCTCCTCTTGTAATGCCACCGACTATACCTCTCATCACGACTTTGTTATTACGTTTCTTTTAGACCTGATACATCCAAATCTTTCATACTCCATCAGAACCTAACTCATCACAATAATCCTCTAGCGCAATCCCTATCCAGCTCCACTCACCCGCGAAAACACCTCGAAGGTTAAAAGGGTACTTACAGTAGTGACTCACCAGTGACGGGGCTGAGAGCCAGAGGGAGCGGGATTCCTGGGTTGGGAACAAACCCTACCGCGTTCTTCAAGCATATTGTAAATTGTATTTTCTTTAAATGGGTACATTGTATATTTCTGTAAATATTGAATACATTTGATCTCAATACATTATTACTACTGTTGTTGACTAAATAATGTTAGTAAATTGGTTTATGTGCGTTGGTTATATATTGCGGTAAAATAAAGACGCCAGATAATGTATAAAAAAAGAAGAAATGTTTAATTAAAAAGAATAATACAGATCAAATAATAAAATGAATACCCACAATTCTAATATAGTAAAGTAATAGTTCTGATTTAAATAAAATAGTATAATTGTTAATTATTAGTCCTTTAATATTATATTGATATTTAATAGTAATCTTATCTGCTGTCTCCCTGTGGGACTTGTTTTCTTCCCGACAATTAGTCTCTATGCTGTCCCCCTGTGGGACTTGATGGCCACCCTGTGTGACTTGATGAGAGGAAGTTCTATAGTAACGTACGCACTCACTATTACTATATATAGTACTACTCGATATTACTTACGACTCGACTATATTTAAGCACAACACTGTATAATTCTTGGTAATACGCATGCGCGCCCTTCTCTTAACCGCTTAATTTTATCAGAACCATTACTTCGTATTTTTAAAACAAAGAAACCTTAAATAAACTAATTTAAATTTATATAAACAATAATTATTATAGAATCACTAACAACTGTCCTATACTGAGACGAAAGTAATATACCCATCTAATTAACAATTGTTTAAAGAATAAAAATAAATGATAGTTCATACCCCTTAATCACCATTCAGTTTGTCTGAAATCGAAATCAATTTACGGACGTTTCATTTTTAAAATCGTCAATAAAATAATTAGAATTACATTAGTCAGATGAGAAAAAAAAAAAATGTTCACTAGATCTAAAAAATTAAAAACGTTCAGTGCCAGCTAGTTCTGCTAGACCATATTAAAAAAATCAAGAGAGGCTGATTAAAAAAAAATTTGAACTGCATGAAACAAACATTCTTATTTTTCTACAAACCTAGATAAAAAAACAAACAAATAAACAATATTCCATTAGTTCTCTTTAGTGAGGTAAGATTTAGTTCTCATTGATGTCGAAATAACCTTTTTGTAGAACCAAGCTTAGTTTCTATGAACGTGATTACTAGTTTCATTATCATACACTGGAAAATAATTGTTTCTTATTTTAAAATGAACCAACGATTTATTTTATTTATTTAACGTCATTTTATGCTGCTATGGCTAATCAGACGATGCTACAGTGGGAGTCCTATTTTTTTCCTATCCACGTTTAATTAGGATATGAATCTTTAACGAATACCTGAAATCGCACATTCTCGAGACAACGTTCCCTCCGGAGGGCGACATTACTAAGGATTTTTACTCCCATTAAAAATCCTAGGGCTATCTGCCAGCTTTGAACCCGTGACTTTAGGTATAAAAGGTCGTTATTCTAGCAACTACATCACAGGTGACCCATTAATGATTCGTCTTCTGTTTATTTTAATCCTAATCTTGTTTATGCTTACAACAGAGTATTGGTTACATAAATGTTAAATTGAAAAATTATGGTGTAAACAAAATTAAGGTATTGATTTTTTTTTTTTAAATTATGACATCGGACTAGATTACCAAGAAGCGAGAAAAGCTTGCAGCAACTGTCCACTTAGTAAGCCAATCGGTTCCTATCTTGTCTTTTACCTGATACCATCTCACTTTTTTAAAATATTGTCTATAAACTTGCCTTCCTCAACGTCGACTTACCATCAAGGGAATTTAAATAAGATTGAACGTTGCGATTTTAATTCTACCCGCGGATATCTGGAATTCAATTGAATATTCATAGCTTACTTTCAAGGATTAAAATCAAATTAATCTCGCATCCCTTAGGAATTATAAAAAGAAAAATGCATTTACAATAGAGCATATCGAGCAGGCAAATATAAATTACTTCAAAATTAAAATGACGCATCTTACTAAAGTCTTGCCATATTCAAATTATAAGTTATGCACTATGGTTCTGTCCAATGTTATGCTGCTATGTTTTTGACCGGCTACTTTTCTAAGGCTGCGGTTACTTCAAAATAGTAATTAATATATTTCATTTAATTATATATTATACCTTTTGGAACCATTCGATTTCCTTTCCAAAGTGTGGCGGATGCTACACACGCTCGCTCACAGATAGCGCTAGCGGCGCCCACATACCTTACCGGCCAAATATAAGAAGACGCTATATCCAATAATATTGTACTCCTGATTCTCGCTACAGTCGTGCTACTACCACGCAGGGCGACTTCCCTCCTGATCCTCGCTACTGTCGTGCTACTACCACGCAGGGCGGATTCCCTCCTGATCCTCGCTACTGTCGTGCTAGTACCACACAGAGTGTAATCCGTCCTAACCAGTCCTTTCTTCTAATTCATTACATGTCATCTCTATTGAACTCTCTTGTTTGGATGAATACGCAATTGTCGAGGCCTTCTGATACTCTTTCTTGTCTATTATAACAACCATATCTCGACAAAAGGTTTCGTGTTTATCAATTCCAATGGTTGGCATGCAGAGGAAGATAAAATTAACCAGTTTTTAATAAATTACGTTATTATTTAATATTAGCCAATACATATCCAACCTATTTACACAATGGCCAACTCTATGACTGAGAATACTGAGGGTTTCGTTATTATTATCTTTGCCATACAATATAACATTAAAAAGGTTACCTTAAAAATACAGCTACTGACGATGGTGGGATTGGTCACTACTAAGTTTCATACCCTAGCGACTCGACTCTGCTCTAGCAGCTCTCTGGTCTCCGAAGAACTTCTTTTCGATCTCTGACTCTTAATGATGATGGGTCTCGACTCGTCTCTCACTCCACTTCCGCTCTTCTTTTCCAAAAAAAGTCTCATATTTTGGAATTTACCGATCTCTTATCGGACAAAGGAAGGCGAGGGTGATATGGGAAGTGCCCAGTCCAGCCTTTGTCCATCTAGTAGCTGGGGTCTAGAACGTTCTTGGGGTATCAAGATGGGTATATCATGGGGAAGAGGGGTAGGTACAAGCCTTTTAACTTTTGCCGACAGAGATTTATAAACATTTACTTGATTAATTTAAAACTTATTTAATAATGAACTTATTCCCCTCAGTATCCTCAATACATAAGAATGCTTACCTATAAATCCTATCATGAATCGTAATTCATTTGTTGATTTTAGAATTAAATAAATATATAAAACAACTAAAGCTAAGTCCCTTATTCAAATAAAAATAATAATACAATATTGCTGAAACTGAGGATTAAATCTATTAGGGTATATTATTATTTCAATTTTTAAATAAAAAAAAAAAAATAAAGAAAGAAGCAATAGAATTTATTAAGACAACAAAAAGGGGGATTGGCTAAATGAATACTTACTATGAGACAGAACATTTTTTAAAAACAAGCAAATATTGAAAGAAAACAGAAGATAAAAAAAAATCTCGAAAGGGGTTGTAGAGAAGAAATAAAGAGACCCCTTTGATAGGGAGTAATGAACCAGAAAATTGAACGTAAAAAGGAACTGAGAAGAAACGCGTGACCAAAGGGAAAGAGCGTTAAAGGAACAATTTAAGTGTAGGGCTTCTTCTTTTTTTTTTTTTTTTTTCACTTCTAGGAAATATTTTTCACGATATTGTATTGCCAAATTATTATTATTTTATTTATTTACGTTCATGTACTTCATTTTCTTACTTGAATTTCTTATTATATTATGTTTTAAATGAACTGTCAACATCTTTCTTCAATCTTTTTCGAGTGTTCAATTCGATTACAAGTATTTGTTAAGATTTAAATTAATCACAGTTATTTAATTCTTCAATTTAATCATAAACATGAAATAGTTAGGGGTGTCTTTGCACGAGACTATACCCCAAATTTGTTAATTGTTAAAAATTATAATGACTGTTTTTATATAAACCCATGTATGGAATAAATAAATAAATAATAGAAAATAAAATAAAAAATTCTGCCAAATAACTTTTGAATGTTCAGTTATTGTGTAGATACATACATTAAAAAAATATAATTGGATTCAGTATATATTTAATAATTATAATATAAAAATATATTGTATTGGTTCGGATTTACGCCTATAATAAATGATATTCTCCTTTTTTGCTGTTGAACATGGTTTCTATATTATTTTTTTTTATTATAAAGATATTTACCTGATATTCACCTGTTTTGTTAAATATAGCTTTAGAATATGTCATAGAAAAGGTGATGTGTACCGAGAAAGGCTTAACTATGGGTGACAAGATTCCGGTTTTGGGGTATGCCGATGATTTAGTACTGCTAGGTGAAGACAAGGAAACCATACAACTAAATACAAGTGTGTTAATAAAAACCGGTAAACAAATAGGTCTCGAATTAAATACCGATAAGACGAAATATATGATTAGTAGCCGAAATGATGGCGATCTTGATAATATTAATATTTCAGGGTATACTTTTGAACACGTAGAGAAATCCAAGTATTTATATTCAATGATTACAAGAAAAAATGAGATCCAGGAAGAAATAAAGTCCCGGTTAAAGGTGGGAAATGCGTGTTATTATTCAGTTGCTAAATTACTTAGCTCGCGGCTTCTGTTTAAAAACATAAAGTTTAGAATTTATAAAACTATTATTATTCCAACGGTTCTTTACGGATTCGAAACGTGGCCGCTTACTTTGAAGGATGAACAACGGCTTAAGGTTTTCCAAAATAAGGTAATGCGTAAAATATTTGGTCCAAAGAGAGATGAGGCCACTGGGGAGTTTTGAAGGTTGCACAACGCGGAATTGCGGAGTTTGTACCCTGTGAATATAATTGAGTTGATAGCATCGCGGGGACTCAAATGGGCGCGTAAAGTTGTTGGGCTCGGTGAGGAACGAATTCCGAGAAAGTTGGTATTCGCTGCACCGACTGGTAGGCGTCCGAAAGGTAGACCGAAGCGTCGATGGGAGGATTGCATCTGATCTCGGGGGCTTGGGCTTGACCGGCAAACATTGGACGTGTCTGTGCAGGCGAAGTTTGGTGGTATCGGGATCGAACCTTCGGGTTCGGTAAGCCTATTATTATTATTATTATAGAGATATTTACAACTGTATTAAAAAAAAAATACATCAAGTAAATGTGAACATTGAGATATGGACATGATAGGCGTGAGAAGAATCTACCCAGTGGTAACACTTCAATTATTATTTTTAAAACAATAACAATATTCTAACAAATATTTTAGCCTTAGATTATACGTTACATATAGTTAATTGTCATGATAAAACTGCGACTTTCTTCCCTACACTACATCTACATCATCTCCTTTTTTCAACCCTTACTTATAATGATATTTGTTTGTAACAGAATTATCTTAATAATCGAGTAATTGTCCATTTAAATCAATAAAAGACATTAACAAGGCTTGAAGGAACCACTGGTAAAACGCCATTTAATATTTTCAAATAAAAGGTCCCTTGCCCAACTTCTTTCTACTCACCTCGAAGGATTTTCTGAAATGTGAAATGAAAGGTTGCAAACAAGTGGATTCTCGTGGGGAGAGATTTTGAAATTAAGTAAAAAAGGTAAGTGAGCAACAAATGGGTATTTAGATTTTTTATGGGTTTTGGATTGTGAAGATTGGTCATTAGAATTGGCGAGCGAATTGGATGGTTTATGTTTGATTTTAAGGAAAGAACGGGTCTCTTCTAAAAGAAAATAATGTCAATGGCGGCCTCAAAAGAAACAATTTTAATGCTTTGCCAACATTTTGGACTCGTGTTGTAGGTGTTATATTAGGACACTTCAATATAATCAATAAATTAAACCATTCTACGAAGAAATTGCAATTAATTGAAAAGCTATTGAGGAAGAGGGGCAAAACGTAGATGTCCTCACTTCCTGGAAACTTAAACTGAGAGAAACGTGAACAAAGTGCAGAAGTTGGAGTTAAGAACTTGCTCTGTTCCGGTCGATCAAACCAGACTATTTTTCTTTTGGAACTCGAATTACTCTCCGAAGCTGTTGGAGTACAAAGCGATGATCCAACCTCCTGGAATAGAGGTTTCCAAACTATGGGTCGCGGGACGTTAGAGTTTGTATTGATTGGATTGTAAAAATTACAATAAATGTAATATTTAAACCTTTTTCACAATATCCATTAAATATTCAATTATTTATTGTAAAAAAAAAAGCTGATAATTATACTTCACCACTTTTTTATTTTATTATAATGCACTAAATTTCGGCACTGTTTTATTATAATAAAAAATTACAGTGGTGAAGTATAGTCACCAGCCACCATTTTTAAATTAAACTTTGACCTTCACCTTAAATAATCTACACTGAGCTTTGGGGCTTTACTGAACCATCAAACTCTTTCCGTACCCAATCCAAAATCCTTTGCAAAATCGTTAACGCACTTTACTTTGTCACGAATAAAATCATCCACAAAGACTTTAATGTTCCATATGTTGCTGATTTGGTCTGTAACAGGTATCACTCCTTCCATGAAAAACTCCACTACCACTCTAATCTACTAGGTTCAATCCTTGCTTCCTCTTCAATTCCCGACAATCCGCCTAGGCGTCTGAAAAGAAGATGGCCTCGAGACCTTCTTGTTTAGATTCAGTACTAGAGTGCTGGAAACGGGCAGTTTTTCTTCATGTTTTTTTTAATGTTTTTTATCATTAAGTAGCATCTTTACTTTTTGTATGAAAATATACAGTTGTAAATTTCAATAAAATAAATTAAAAAATTAATCATAATCTACACATACAATTCTTTATTGTTATCCACAAATTTTAAATATACTAGACCTGGGATTCAAATTACGAGGATTTTTTTTAAGTAAGTACCGTTTTGGATTAAAAAAAAAAGACGTGCAAAGATATCGCAATAATTTTATTTTTACATGAAAGCCTGTATCTTCATCTACTTTTCTACACAATTTCCATGAATTTTGAGGCACTTGTCATAACGCGACACCAGTTTTTGAATACCCTCCTCAACAAATTCTGCCGCCTGACTTGTTAACCACTGCATCATAAATGTTTTGACTTCGTTATCGTCTAGAAGACGCCGACCGCCCAGATGTTTCTTCAAGTGCAGGAACAAACGGTAGTCGCTGGGCGCCAAATCAGGGCTGTATGGAGGATGATCTAGAGTTTCCCACTTAAATGATTTGATGAGATCATTGGTCCGATTAGCCACATGTGGACGGGCATTGTCATGAACAAAACGATACCCTTACTCAACTTGTCACGTCTTTTGTTCTGGATGGCACGCAAGACGGTAACGAAGTCAAAACATTTGTGATGCAGTGGTTAACAAGTCAGGCGGCAGAATGTTTTGAGGAGGGTATTCAAAAACTGGTGCCGCCTTTGACAAGTGCTTCAAAATTCATGGAAATTATGTAGAAAAGTAGATTAAGGTACAGGCTTTCATGTAAAAATAAAATTATTGCGATATCTTTGCACGTCTTTTTTTAAATTCCAAAACGGTACTTGCTTAAAAGACATGCTTCGTAGATTATCTTGAAAACATGTCAGTGAACAACAAGTAGGTTAGGTAAGAGAATAAGTGATTCTCAAAACGGAGGAGATGGAAAAGATAATTTTTTTTTTTATGGTGGGGTATCAAAAGGTTAGTCGGTCAAGTTCCTCGTATAATTGTGAATATATTTTTTGTTTTGTAATCTAAGTGTATAAAGAGATAGATGTATCTGCCATATTTGGTTTAGTAAGATAGATTTTTATTCTTTTATACTTTAATATACTTTGTACTTTTTAGCATGTCAATAAAAGCTCACCAGGCTGAGCTGAGCAACCCTTTGTTTCGAAAGAATGGGGTTAAAAGCATCTGATAAAGTTCAAATGGTGCAAGATCGTGCTCTGTTATCATGAGGGATAATGAATTACTATGGCAACAAAGATAATTCTATATCTGAAACATTTTCAGCCCTAATAATTACAATTTTACTTAAACAAAAATATAAGGATAACAATTTTGACATTTAAGTTTATAATAAACATAAATAACTCTTCTAATCCGAAACCCCTAGTGCTCCAAGTTCATCACCACAAAAGACCACTGAAACCTGTAATTCATGAATAACACACAACGTTATGAATGTTGTTCTTGAAGAGTGGACTGTGTTATTTCATAACGAGTTATTTTCCCAGGAGCCCTCAAGCGAGTGGGGCTCTTGTATGAGAGTTGGCTTTTGTGGCATTAACATTTTACGAACCTCTACTGTACTATTGCACGGAATGTTCACATTCTTAACAACATAAGAAAAAAAAAAGATCAACTTATTTAAATTTTCGTATGCAATTTTATAAACTAAATTATATATTTTGTATAAACCTAATTACGATAAGTGATACATAAAAAAAAAAAAAAAAAAAATAGTATAGTAAATAAGCTAAATTATTATTATTATTGTTTTGTTTTTTTAAGTAAGGAAATTTAAACAAAGATTTTTTTTTATCGAGGTGTTTGCATACTTTTCAATGTCATAAGTGTCATATTCTTCAGAAACAAATTTCGATAACTTAATTAATGAAAAAAAAGGACAAAAATTTTGTATATGATTTATAAAAAAGACGGTCAAACAAAGTTTTAAGAATTATTACCTTTTAATCTAGTTTTAGTCATTCAATTAACAATTTCTCAAACTTGAGATTGCGCTTGTAATATTATATGTAAAAAAATAAAAATGGTGCACGCAACACACAACATTCACCAACCTTCGTTAGTAAATTAATTTAAGAATCTTTAAATACTGTTGAAGAATTAATTACGTTAAATTTAGATAGAAACCTTTGTTTTATTAAACAACCGATTATGTTATAATCGACAACAGTTAGTTTTATCGGCTTCTTATCACTGTCCATTACCTTTTACAACTTATTACGTAAGATAATAATTTTTATCTATAGTTTTCCGACGGTATATTATACATCTGTGTTACTGTTTCCAACACACCAAAGTTGCTCTTAAACAATATGTTTGCTCTTTTCTTCTTTAGTTAAACATCGAATTAGTTCAACTCATATATTTACCCGGTTTTCATCAATAAAAACCAGGAAAATATAGTTATTCTTTTAGAATCTACAAAATTGTATATACAATACTTTAGAGAAAGAATCCCGGGTATGGAGACCCTCCTGGGGCAGACCCAGCCTCTATAAAATGGTTACCCAATAACATTGGGGAAAAACCTGGCGGCTGAGCGTGATCTTGGCCAAATCACCTCAATGCACAGCCTTTGGCCTAGAAACAGTACTAATCTCTATATGTACTGAGCCCAAGACTCTTCTAGGGTTTTAGTGACACACGATTTTTTTTTTTTTTTTTTTTTTTTTTTTTTTTTTTTTTTTTTTTTTTTTTTTTTTTTTTTTTTTTTGATGATATTAAATTCCATTAAATATACAAATAGCATCAATTTAAAATCGTTATAGCAATTTTTTATTTTTTTAATTGCGAAATGCATAATATAAAGTGACTGTTCTGGTTCGCCACGTTTGATAGAAAAAGATGTAACTTCTTGGGCGTATAGTTCCCTTACTATATATATTATAACTTATGCGTTGTCCGAAAGATAAACTAAAAAAAAAAAGGAATAAAGGGGCATAAACAACACGCTTGATGGCTATTCAAACACTGCCTTTATTGGTCTTTTAATCCTCTATATATACATTTCTCATGTTTACAAGAGGTGGTTTGGAATTAAGGCTGATATACTACCTTATCAGTCCTTAACTCCCCCCCACCAGTTTACGAACAATCCTCGTAAACTACATTAACAAAACAAAATAAAACAAAAACAGCGAAATACAAATTGCATAAGAAGATACAAAAGCAAAAGAAACTAAGTTTACATAATAGAAATAAATACAAAAAAAAACTCCTGAAACACAACACAAAGGAAAAATAAAAAATAAACACTGTGAATAAACTGAACAGAAACACTTGCAAAGAACAACACTGGGCCAAAGCTGAGGACACTCCAAGGCTAGGATGCGTCCATGGACGGGAGTTTTAATTGTTCCAAATGAACCGTTCGCCGCTTCCGGGGCTCGCGCAAGCTCTCAATGGTGACCAAGTTATGCTCACGAATGGCAACCACGCGGAATGGGCCTTCATAACGCCGGAGTTCTTTCCCCCTATTAGTCCCCACACGCCGGTACACCACCGTTCCAATTTTTACGAGCCCCATCAGATGCCGGACACCGAGATTATGACGCGCCACTCTGCGACACTTTTCCCGCTCAATTCGACCACGGACTGTGACCCATAACTTCTTAAGCGCAAGGCAATTGCTCACGACGGCACCATCACTAGCCTCCGCACCGCGAGAATCCCGCCGGCGGCCTTGCAAACCAAAAAGGACTTCGAAAGGGGTAAATTCCGTCACAGAGTGAACGGAGTGGTTATAGGCGACGACCGCTCGTTCCATAGCCACGTCCGGCTCCAATCCCTTTTCTAATTGAAACACCCGCAGGTGATCACTCAGGGTACTGTGGAGACGCTCGATACCACCGCGACTTTTCGGATGACCCGGGGTGTTAAGATGCCACGAGACACCCAAAAGCTTCATTTCCTCCCGGACACGAGCGTTATCGAATTCGCGGTCACTGTCCGATGAGATCCGGTCGGGGAAGCCATAAAACTGGAACCAGATCCAAAGGGCCCGTAAAACCACCTCCGCTGTACGCTCCTGAACGGGATACGCCAACGCCACCTTGCTAAACAGATCCAAAATCGTGACCCATTTATAACCCTTCCAGGTAAAAGAATCGATTTGGAGATCGACGAGGGGCGCATCAGCAGTAGGGGTTTCCTCCTGTACCGCGCGGGGCGGATGGCGATCATATTTAGTGCGAAGACACACGTCACATTTCCCGCTGCCGTTCCGCGTCCCGGATAGTCTCAACTAACAGGGAACAACGGACAAACGACCGGTCAACTCCGATTCGCTCCGCCCGCCACAACCGTTGGATACGCTCCCAAACCACGGCGTTACCGACATACAAGTGGTGGGCCCTACCAGGTTTTGACGCGTCCGCCAACGCCCGACAGATCTGGTCCTCCCCAACAGTGGGCTGCGACCAGACAGTGACCACCGAACAACCCTCAAAACGCTGGAAATCGATCTTAAGGAGCCCAGACGTCCTTGCCTTCCATATAATTTGGTGACGCTTGTCGTTCACAATCTCATCAAGCTCTTCCATATCGACAGGGCGTCCCTCAGAAGAGTGTTCGTCGCCCGATGTCAGGGCCCCACCCGAACCATCCGACGCGGTAGGCTGGAGATCCTCCCCAGGAGTCCACTCCCTCAGAAATTGGCGCACATCCCGAGAAGACTCGCCACGCTCCTCCACTGCATTCACCATCAACGCTCGCGAAAGCCAATCCGCGACGACATTGTCCTTGCCGGATTTGTAAACAATGTCCATGTTGTACTGCCCAAGGAGCTCTTTCCAGCGCGTAACCCTAGCGGACGACTCTTTTAGCTTCCCCACCGATTGTAGAGGACGATGGTCGGTATGGACCCGGAACCGCCTCCCGAAGACGTAAGGCCGGAAATGATCGACGGCCCAAACAATTCCCAGGAGTTCCCGCTCCAGGGCGCTATAACGGGACTCCGCATCCGTAAGCGCCTACTGGCGTATGCAACCGGACGCTCCCCCCGTTCACTGTCCTGAGATAGCACGGCCCCGAGAGCGTATTCACTGGCATCCGTCGTGATAGTAAACGGCCGGTCGAAGTCAGGAAACGCCAGCACCGGATCCCGCTGTAAATGGTCAATGCACCTGCGGACCTTGTCCGCGATATCCGGGGTCATAACGATCTTACAACCTTTGCGGAGCAAATTATTAAGGGGCACAAGATAGCCATTGCTGGTACAAACCGGCGATAATAATTTAAAGCACCCATCAACCGCCGTATCCCCTTAACCTCGGTTCGGATGGCCATATGCTGTAAGGCCGCCACTTTCTGAGCATCGGGTTTCACGCCCTCCGCGGAAATCGTATGACCCAAAAAGCTAATTTCCCGACGACCCAGGGTTGACTTCTCAGGAGATAGGCGGAGACCAAATTCCCGCATGCGATGGAACACAGCCCTGAGATGCCCAACGTGGTCCTGTTCCGTCCTACTAAAGACCAGGAGATCATCCATATAAACCTGGCACACGGATTCGTCCAGACCCCGAAGAAATTCATCCATCAACCGTTGGAATGTGATGGGAGCATTTTTCAAGCCAAAGGGCATCCGGGTAAATTCATAATGGCCCCTCTCGAAGGTAAACGCGGTCTTGTGACGGTCCCGGGGATGCATCCCGATCTGATGATATCCCGCCTTTAAATCCAACGTGCTAAAAAGTCTCGCACCACCTAACCTGTCAAAAATATCATCGAATCGCGGTAGGGGGTATTTCTCATCGACGGTATTCTCGTTTAACTTGCGGTAATCGATCACGACTCGATATTTTTCCTTCGTGTCTCCGGGTGCACTCTTCTTCTTGACAGCCCATAAACGACTATTATAGGGAGACGTACTGTCCACATTAATGCCCTGTCGACGTAAATCGTCCAGCTCCTCCCGGATATGTCTCCGAAGAGCCTGAGGGTACCGTCTTTCCTTCACGTAAACGACCCTGTCCTGCTTCAGCGGAATTTCGTGCATTGTCTTCCCCGTAGTCCCAAGGACATCGCCCTCTTTAAAGAATATGTCACCGAATTCCTCGAGGATAGCCGCTTTCCAATCCTCGACCTGATTCAGAGCCCCGATTCGCGTTGAACCGTCCCCAACCAAGCGAATACACGAATTAACGAACTCACAACAGTATATGCTTAGAAATAGTCTTTATTCTTCTTCAAATATTACATGTGTGAAGTCTACCTTGAGACTCACCAAGAGGGAATGAGGGAATGAATTTGTGTGGATTTACTTTGGGTATAAATAGGATTTTGAAGGAAGGAGGGGAGCTAATACTTCGGTGTGGTCTAACATGTGGTGGCCAGGGGCTCTCTGATCTAGATCGAAACTAAAATGCAAGTGGACAGCATGAATAGGACCGGAAACATAAACATCCAAGTTCTGTCACTTCTGTGACAATTCAGCGGTAACTTTATGACTCTAGAATGTGACCTGACCCTGAGAAAAGGGATGGTTAGGGGACCTTTCTTATTAGTTAACAATAGACAATTGTTTAAGCTACAAAAATACGTTAGATAAGACATAAAGTTTTATCATAAACGTTAATAATATTAGTCGTCTGTTAATTCCTCCTTTCCTAAAAAAGCGAGGGCCTCCGAGCTTATAATTTGAGATCAGGTTTACATATAATTTTCTTCACATCAATTTGGGGGGGCTCTAAGTTTTTCCACTTTGTCAAGGAAGGAAAAAGAAGGGTATTGGTCATAGGATTTAGGATTTTACATTTGTTTCTGTGTATCTTATGAAATAGAATTTCTTAAATTTAGTTTACATGAGATATTTAGATACATTAATCCATTTACATATTTGAATTTACTTATCTAAGCTTATTAAAATCATAAGTCCATTCGTTAATGAGAATTAACAATTTCATGTAATACATATATACATTTTTCCTTTGTTTTTGTAATATTTTAGTTGTTTTGTGGGTTTTTTTTCTGCTTAAATATAGCTAACATATATTCAGATATTAATTACAAAATGTGTAAACAAATAAAATGGATGTATACATACAATAAGATAAGACATAATAATACAAAAGCAGTATTCTAGTTACTAAACCTATTTACATAGTATATTTGACGGGGACTTGTCTTGACAAACAAATATTCGTTAAATTATACTTCTAAATCCTTATCTAACATTAGTTTTTATTATATTTTATTTCTTGATTCTCTTATAAAATTAATATTAGTTATTTATACAAAATTAAACGCCATTTCTTCACTTATAAATATAAGTAAACCTATTTTTCCAATTTTACTTAAATTATTATTAAATTAAAATCATAATATTAAATTGATATCAATATTTAGAAATAATAGCATACAATAGTAATGATATTTAATATTGTTAGATAGTATAAAATAGTTATTGTTATCTTATATCTATAATATTGTTTAATAATAATTTGTATAGTTAAGTAATAACTTCTTCTTATTAATCAGTACTGTTGAATAATAACATACAATATTCATGATAATCAATATATGGGGTAGTAAAACATAATAATCAAGATTGAAAATAATTACATAAATACTAAACATTATTTTAGATATATATATATTTTAAATATTTAATTATTTGCTACTGTTAACTAACAATCAATATTGTTAAATTATAACTCATATTGTAAAAATAATAACTTATATTAATAAAATAAAAATAATAATAGTTAAGCAACTACTTCTTATTAGTCATCGATACTGTTAAATAGTAACATATAATATTGATTATAACCAATATCAAGATTAATAATAACATAATAATCATTAAATAATTACTTAAATATTAAACATTGTTTGATTGTTGTTGTTTTTTTTTCTTGATTTATTTAATAGTTAATGATTGTTTACTAATTATCGATATCGTTAAATTACATACAATACTTATGATAGTCAATATGGTTAAATAACATCGTGTTATGACAATAATAATCAATATGATAGAATACTAACATACAATATCATTACCAATAAGTTACAAAATCATTTAGCAAAAATGAACACAGCATCAAGAACACATGAACACAATTTATCTTATTATGAACATTGATTTTACATTTTGCCAATTCAGCTAACTGCTTATTAATTTATATTTTATCATACTTTTAATTTTTACATTTACTAATCTATCCTTAAATATTGCTTTGATTGATACCTTTGATATTTATACATTTTATTTTATTGAATTTTATATAACCATATTTTTCACTTTTCTAGTTTCCTTCATAATTCTTATATTCTACTTATACAATATTTATTATTTCTATTTATTCTTTCATTACTTTAAATATAAAATATTATTATTGTTGTTTTGTTTTTTTTATTAAATAGTCATGTCCCATTTTGAGGACAATAATTATAATAAGTAAGTTTTCTGTCTTTAACTATAATACAAGAATGTAACTAAAACTTTGCTATACTTTATATTTCATTTCCACAATGTAATTGCCATTTTATTTTACCTACTTTTATTACGGCTTTATCCAGTTAAATAGACAATAATTACAATCAATATTAGTTGTTTGTTCAACGAAACCACAACTACAAACCTACGATTTTTTTTTTTTTTTTTATTTTTTTTTTATTTAGATTTTTTCTTCTTATATGTTATAGCGTATTATTATAGCATTGTTTTCATTAATTGGGAAATAATATAATATAACATTTTATTTTATCTATATTTATATATATATATATATATATATATATATATATATATATATATATATATATATATATATATATATATATATATTTTTTTTATTTACGTTAAATTAAAGTTAAAACTCATGTTTTATTTATTTATTTTTTTTTTGTTACTGTTTTGTATAAAACTTTATTTATTTTTTATTTATTTATCAAAGTACCTTTAATAAGTAATTTGTTCATTTCTTCTAAGATTAGATTTTAATCCTTATTAGTATTTTTTTTTTTATTTTTAATATAATGCAATTGATTGCTGAATAAGACAATTTTATAAATTTGCATTTCGATTGTTATTTGCTCATAATTAATAAATATAAATAATTTTTTGTAAAATAAATCATTACAATTCTGATTGATTGATTGAAAATTATTTTTCTTTTTTTTGTTCCTCTAATTATAATAATTTTCTTTATTTATTTTTGTAAATAAAATTTTTTTTTTTTTTCGTTATATATATTTACTTAATTAATTGTTAAATCACTCATTGATAGACAATGATTTTTATTTCTTTAATTATTGTTATTTTATTATTTATTTTTAGTATTATTATTATATAGATATATATTTTTATTTTTTTTTTATTTATTTATTTATTTGTTTATTTTACCTATACAAATTACAATTGGCATGAGTTGTTAAATAATTAATCCTTTTGCTCTCGTTTCTCTATTTTATATATATTTTTCTTTTAAAATATTTTCTTTAGTAATTCTTTACATTACCTTTTAAATTTATTTATTATAATTTCAATCTAACTCTTTCAACATTATTATAAGTTATATTATAAACATACAAATAAATTACAATATTATACTATTGTAAAGTAATGTGGTTTATACCATAATTATTTCTTTCTTTAAAATTATTTTTTTTTTTTTTTAATTACTCACTTATTTGTTTATTCACTTATTCATTTTTACCTTTTTTTTTTCTTTTTTTTTATTTATTTTTACTTATTTATTTTTACTACTTATTTATTTATGTTTAGTCATTTATTTATTTTTACTTATTTATTAATTTTTACTTATTTCTTTATTTTTACTTGTTTAATTATATATTTTTCTTATTTAATTTTTTCTTATTTATTTATTTTTAGTCATTATTTTTGTAATTTAATGTTTGCTTATTTATTATTACTTATTTATAAATTTTTTACTTATTTATTTTTCTTGTTTAATTTTTTCTCATTTATTTTTACTTTCTTATTTATTCGTTTACTTCGTTATTTTTATTTATTTTTAATTATTTATTTTTACTTTTTTTTTTTTTCTTTTACTTCTTTATTTTTTTCCTGAATTTTACTATTGGGTTTAAAGTCCTGGTCGCGTCCGTTTTTTTTTTTTTTTTTTTTTTTTTTTTTTTTGAAGTGCTATCCGGCCTTAACATCCATAAGTGGATTGTTTTCTTACCGCCTGGCAATTTATGAATTTTTCGAATGTTATTTTTTATTTCTATTTTTATTTTTTTAACAACATCTCCCACCGAGACAACTTTTTCCTTTGAAACATTCCTAATTTCTGCTAAGGAATGCGCTATTTTCTCTAATTTATTTTTAATTTTCTTTATTTTATTTTGTTTTTTTAAAGTGATTTCATTATATTTCATAATTGTTAAATTGTTTATATTTGATCCTTTATTTTTAATTTCTGTGCTACAGTTTATAATACTCAATGTATTATTTTCCGAAAGTTCTTTATTTAGTATTTTTAAATGTTTAACTTGGAGCAGTGACTTCCTAGAAACATTTAATACATCGATATTGTTTTCAGTGATCGACTCATTATTAATATCAGTGTAAAAGAAAACGTCTTCCAAAAAATCTTCTACATCAATATTTGTTGATCTAATATCCTCAGTTATTTTTTTATAATTTACTCCGTTATCGTTTTTAACACATTTTTCATTTTCCAACCCGTGTTTAATATTTATGGAAATTTCTTTTACTAGTCTATCTTCATGATTATCAATTTTAATATTAATATCATTAGATTTCATTTCAATACTTTCGTTATTAAGCAATTTCTTATCGCCGTTAGGATTATCGGGGTTAAAAAATCTGCTGTATTCTATTTCATTATTATCTGGATCGAGCTCTAACAAGTTTTTAGATTCGGACAATTCTTGAATTAGTTTTTCCAATTCTCGAATTCTCCTATCTTTTGGATCTTCTTCGTTAGAAGACTTTATTTTTAATGTCGGTTGGTGGCATTTGGATACCGCATTGAAATTTGAAATTTGTGGTTGCGGATTATCTATTTTGAGTTTCTGGTAATTGCTTTGAATGCGGGAGGATTTTTCGTAAAGAATATTTTCTTGGTTTTTAGGGAAATATTCTACATGGTTTGGGATTGTATAGTTATTTTGTTGATGATATTGGTTTCGAAAATCGGTAGGCTTTTTAAAATTTGAATTATTATTTTTATAAATATGATTTGGATTTATCCCCTTGTTATCTCTATGTATGGATCCTAATGAAACTGAGTTTTCAAACAGAAGTTGATTTTCATTTTGCAACAAAATTTTTAAATCTTCTAAGTTGTTTAATGTCTCAGATTTACCCATTAAGTTAATCCTTACATTTAAGGGCATGCTTGCATAAAAATGATAAAGAGTTCGGCACTCTAATGTGGCGATCCACATTTCTTTGTTGTGAATATTATCTATGTGGTAACGAAGAATAATTATATTTTTTATTTTTTCTAATCTTTTAATAAAATCCAACGGGTGTTCCGATTCTATTATTTTTGTATTATATAAATCTATAGTCAATTGTTCAATTGACTTATTATGACTATATAATTCTTTTAGACAATCTAATAACTCATCGATAGTCCGATAGTAATAAATTAATTTTATATATTTTGCTCCCTCTTTTAGACGAGCTAATGTTTTATTTAATATTATTTTTTCATTGTATTCCTTATAAGCATTGTTTTGTAAACAATATTTATTTTTTAATTGAACTATGCTATTTATGAATTTCCCTACTTTACTTAATTCACCATTGAAAAATGGGATATTATTGCATAGTTCTTTTTCTAATAAAAATGATTCCATAATGATGGAAATTTTAAAATTAATTTAATAGAAATTATACAAATACATAAATATAAAATAAGATCTAATTCTAAGCTTACTGAGTTGTTCGCTGTCTTCCTCGTTCAGCACCTGGTGATCAGTGGACCAAGAGGGTAGACACCAGTTTTAGAATACCTCGGATGAGTGACTTCTTAAGCTGGTTGCTGAAGACATGTTGTTAATCTGGGATCAGTAGGACAACCTCGTGGAAAGACAAATACCTCGGATGAGTGGGGTTGCCAGTCTAAGTTCTTCAGTGTCGTTCGGTTCAAAACAGCGAAGATGAGAAGATACCTAGGAATAGTGAGTCTTCTATGCTTGCTGTTCCTATTTCGGGCGCCAATTAACGAACTCACAACAGTATATGCTTAGAAATAGTCTTTATTCTTCTTCAAATATTACATGTGTGAAGTCTACCTTGAGACTCACCAAGAGGGAATGAGGGAATGAATTTGTGTGGATTTACTTTGGGTATAAATAGGATTTTGAAGGAAGGAGGGGAGCTAATACTTCGGTGTGGTCTAACATGTGGTGGCCAGGGGCTCTCTGATCTAGATCGAAACTAAAATGCAAGTGGACAGCATGAATAGGACCGGAAACATAAACATCCAAGTTCTGTCACTTCTGTGACAATTCAGCGGTAACTTTATGACTCTAGAATGTGACCTGACCCTGAGAAAAGGGATGGTTAGGGGACCTTTCTTATTAGTTAACAATAGACAATTGTTTAAGCTACAAAAATACGTTAGATAAGACATAAAGTTTTATCATAAACGTTAATAATATTAGTCGTCTGTTAATTCACGTATATCGTCTCCCTCCAATTCTGATATCCCATTGGCCATTCTTATTCCTGATCCGCGCTCCGATCATCCCTAATAGATCATTCCCTATGATCACGCTATACTCCCTTGGCATTCTGCTTACAATGTGAACGGATAAATTGCCACCCTTCTCTCTCCACGTACCTAAACTCATCTCGGATTCTCCCTCCACGCTGCAGGGCCCCCCTAGGGTAATGAGATGACATTTGCATACCTGCACCTGGAGTGCCCTCTCTCCGCCGTTCCATCTCTCTAGCGTCTCTCTGCATGCGATGGTGCTCGAGCTCCCGGTGTCCACCAGGCATGCGACTCCCTCCACGCTGATGATAGGCAGACCGCCGCTCTCTCCTCTCGCATGGTAGCTCACCAACGTGCGGTTGCCACTCTGCTGATACTCACCTCAGATTTCCTCACGCGATGACTGGGCTGCCGCTTCCGGTCGCCTCCATACACTCCTCCTGCTCCTATGTCCACCTCCTCGAGCGGGAACGTCCGCCTCAGTCTCCGTTTCTGCGGACTCAGACCCTCCGGATGATTCGGTTGCTGATGTCATATGCCTCCTCTGGAACCTTCCTGGTCGTACTCTCTGAGCATTTACTTCCATGGGTTCCGGCTGGTTCACATCACGCCGCCGGTACATATAGGGGCAATTCCTTGCCATATGTCCTTCTACTCCGCACTCAAAGCACCTAGTGCGTGGACATTGAGCTACCAGATGCCCAAGCTTGCCACAACCATGGCACTTGCGGTCTTCCCGCCGCCCACTGCTCCTTGGCTTTGCTGGCCGTCGATCACCTTGCGGAGGCCTCTCTCTTCTATTCTCCCGAAAATCTCTTCTTTTCCAAGCAGGAGGGGTCCTGGGCTGATTGTACGAGACCCGTGTCCAACCGTGTTCCTCCGTCTCCATCCGAGATTCTTCCTCTCGGGCACTGGCGTCCATCATTTTTTGAGCGCATTCAATGAAAGAGCGCTCCCTCTGAAACCCTTCTCTTTTCCCGGTTTCCTTCGCCAGCTGCACCTTTAGAATTATTGCCAAGAAATCCATCGTAAGAAGTTCTCCCGCATACTGACCATTAGACTGCCGCGGCTTCTTAGTTTCCCTTATCAGGTGGAACACATCTTCTTCAGGGGCCCATCTTCCCCCTCCATAGGCCTTCTTTAGTCGCTCCTTCACGACGCTCCAGGGTGTCTCCTCATCTGCTTGTATTTGGTTCAGGATGCTCCTCCTCACCCTGCAAACCAATGCAGCCCTTAACGCTTCGGCATCCTCCCCGTCTAACAGGTTTTCGGCTGTGGCGCAGCCGGTGGGACGTTCAGAACGGCTGGCCTCAAAACCACGTTTTCTGCCATGTTA